>OY776250.1:2415000-3720000 GCA_963675405.1 Cosmorhoe ocellata | reverse complement strand
TTGGAGACTTTTATCTCGAAACAAAAGACAAGATAGGAACAGCTATTGTTATTAAACTGCTCTTAGGAACGAAACATCAAAGGAAAAGGGATTGGAGTCGCATCTACTCGTATACAGGTTATAACAAAGTCGCTTCCTCTGTATGTACGCTTAGATCTTTTCAAACGCAACGGATTTCATCAATAGATAGACTGATTCATGAGAAAGATATAAACACCACGTTAGCAGGTATCTTTATTGCACCCGCGCGATGCTAGCGTGTGTCGCTAGTACCTAATAAGTAGGTACTGTAGCTACTTCTTATTTTACAATTGTCGATTATATTCGAGAACTTTCTTCAGTGAAAGTGAAAGCGATGCACGTTTGGACATCGTCACTAAACACGACTATAATTAGGTACCTACAGAAAATAATCGGCAAATTCAATAAAATCAATAAGACTGGCTTTTTTTATTAAATAAATATATATATGTATATATAAAAAGTAATTTTCATTTTCATGCACCTAGAAAAATGTATAGTTATAACTAGGTGCGGATAACTAGGGTACTACAAAGCTTTAGAAAATTTACAAAACATCACTTTTAAAACGTCAGTATAAATGAACCTGCGAACAATATCTGCATATCATTGTTTGGAACCGGTGAGGAAACCGGTCCCCCCGTAGTAACGCTACGGAAATGTAAGTAGGGTTGATGCCTCTAGGGGTCTTATCACTCTTGCACTGATTAAAAACAAACTTTAAGCGAGGGTTTGTATGAGGGGCTGGTGAGGGTGGAATCATAGTACGTGTCTTGGGTTCGATATAGTAGGTGTATAGAGAAGGAGTACTTACGCAAAAAATATATTGTTAAATTGTGTTACATGAAACTTGTTGAAAGTTTTCTCCAGTGAACAAAAATATAGAAGAATTACTTTAAGGGAAATGTCCGCGAAACTCGGCACTAAATTTCCCATATCGAAACTCCTTCGTGGATGGGTCTGGTGGGGTCATATCTAAGTTTTATTGCAAAGAATTCTTCCATGTATTTTTGCGTTTTGCATACTGTAATATCGTAATTTCAGCAAAGGCTGACAGCTCACGTCATGCCTACTGCTGTTCAGATACACAAAGCGACATACGGCCTGAATAAACGGGTAACAGTCACAGGGCAGCCTTAAACACTTTATGCAAACATTTGCCAGTAAAGTCGTGTGCAAACTTCACTTGTTATACAGTAGTTTGCGACCTTTGTATGGAATAGCCCTTAAAACTGACTTTTCCATACTAAGTTATCGATATAATCGTTAATAATAAGTACCTTAGGTACTCCACTTTATCCTACTAATATTATAAACGTGACAGTGTGTATGAATGTATGGATGTTTGTTACTCTTTATTTTCTTTTCATTACATCTTTGATTACAGTCTGGAATAGCACATAGGCTACTTTTATCCCGGAAAAATACGGTTACCATGGGAAAGATTTGCTTTTGTTTTTCAAGGCATCACGCGGGCGAAACCGTGGGTGGAAGCTAGTAACTCATAATCTTATTTTTAGCGAAATTGCGTAGAAAATGTTATGGTAAATTTAGTGTAATAAGTACAAAAATCTTACCCCGTAATCCCATTGGATATAATACGTATTTGTCATCATCTTTACGCCACCTTTTTCATTTTCATTAATATCAATATTCGCAAAAACATATTTATAAATCCAGTGGGTCTGAATAGACGAATATTATTTTAATAAACATGTAAGTATTAAAAAGTTATTATTATTAGTATTATTATTCTGAAGACCGCGTGTTGGTGACAGTCAAAAAATCATTTATTTCAGAAACACTGGCACTAGATATAGCCAACCCGGAACAAAGTGTACTAGGCAAGCATGACTATCCAAGAGGTGTTAGGAAAGGGCTTCTTGGGGTCGTGAGGCGGCCGCCCTCCGCCGCTACTATGCACTAAGTGGTAGGTGCAGGTTGCCGTCTGCCCTCGGCTTTTAAATCAACTGTCGCCATCGACCCAACTTTTTTTTGTCTACCTGCCCTGTCTGGCAGGAAAATTGAGGGGAAAGTTCTATGCATTAAAATAGGGGATCTTTTGGTATGCCAGGAAGTAAAGTTATGCTATACTAACTCACCCGGCAGACGTTGTCTTGTTTTAACTATGGATATTGTTTTTTTTCTCGAACACTAATGTTCTCCTGAACATGAACAAACACAATAAAAAAAGAATTATCAAAATTGGTCCAGCCGTTCACGCGTGACCAAGGGAAATAGGGATAGATATTTGGTTTATTCGTGATGATGTGCTCAGTAGTGCGATTACGAAACTCTGATACACTCAACACTTGTCAAAACTAGCTCAAATTGATTGAATAAACACTCTCATACCAAAACACTTGATTACAATGAAAACGTATTGACATTGATTGTAAGCAAAAATCCATAATCGCCCCACATTTCTTTTGGCAGATTATTTCATGGATGTATTTTAGATAGTTACAAAAATCCAGGTCGACTAACGTAGGTAACATATGTACGTCCTATCGTCTCGCGAGCGTCGACGTAATCCATACTAATATTATAAATGTTAAAGTAATTCTGTTTGTTATCTTTTTACGACTAAACACCTGAATGGATCTTATAGAAATTTGGCAAGGAGATAGAGAGCCTTGGGAAGGACATAGGCTACATTGTAAGTAAGTATTAAAAAAAATCAAAATTAACTGCGGGCGAAGTCGTGAGCAACAGCTAGTTATAACTAAATTTAACTGTATCGTATAGTTATACAAATAACTACAAAGTTAGAGTTAATGTTTTAGCAGTTTTATATTACGGAACACTCATTCTGTGCGATCCAACTCGCAAGTTTCTTGAGCCTTTTCAATTTGCTACGAAACTGCTACGCCTCGCTACGTAAGATCGTAGATCGGGAATACTACGCAATACAATGATATTATTAGAAGAAAAACATGTAGCACATAACCTCCTCCTTTTTTGAAGTCGGTTAAAACCGCGTCGACTCGGAAATAAAATTTATATGGGACCAACTTTGTAGTCCATCCCATAAAAATAACTCTCAAGCGGTGAAGGAAAACATTGTCTATAAAGGTCTAAGACATTGTGTCAAATGTACAAAAGTAGTCACATTTTACCACACTGGTTTGAACTAGTGACAAGATAAGAGTAGCTATCGACTGATCGATTCGATCTAGAAGATTCTCAAAATTTTGAATGCAAAGCGTTTGCTTATTTACTTTCATTCATCGATTCCCCAGTCAGCTGGGAGCACATGTTCTAGACGTGTGTAGGAAGTGCATTACGCATTTGAACCAAGGTCGAAGGTAGCTCCCAGCTTGGGGGTACCGTTAACCCTGACCTAGGGGGGAAGGATCCGCCCTGCGGGTGGCGGCGTGAACCACTTGCACTGACTTCCCCCGGGCCCGTCACATCATGGATGTCATACCCCGTATGTGGTTCATACTGGTTTTAAACGATATGATCATGACAGAGAAACGATAGCGTAATCTAGACAATACAATACTGTTGGGTATGTAAAGATACGTGGATTTGAATGTGGATTATTATAAGTATTAAACTGGTATTTATCGCGTTTTATTCACCTATTTTTCCCGACGTTTTAACAGGTTTACACACTATCGTGGTCATGGGATGACTGATAATGTGTTCAGACCGCGTAAGTTTAAAAATATGTGGATGTGGAGGCCAAAGCTTAAAATATTTGGATGTATTTTGCTCAATCACGTCATAATAGCTAAACCGTTTTCTAGTACAATGAAATTATAGGTAGGTACCTAATCTTTATCTCGAAAACAATCTTTAGCAATGTTTGTATGAAAACAACAATATGCGATTGAATTTCATAGAAATAAAAACATCTCTTGTTTAAAATTGACATGACAATTTGACTGTAACTTCGAAAAATTGACAGTCTATTGATTTAAAAAACTCTACACTTGCAAAATAGATCTCAAAAGAGGCAATGCCAAAGAAGAAGCAGTAGTACAAAGACATAAAACTGGTAATAAAATTGTGATACGTTGTAGTTAAATAAAACCTATAGTAGAAATCAGATCAAATTGATGTGGATGTGGCCCTAATGTTGTATAGAACTGAACTATTAAAATTTATAGGTACAATTCATCAATGCTGGAAACAAAGCATGTAGTATAGTCCTTCTATCACTCTGTTAACAGCATATCGATGGTTATAACTATAAAAGTCACACAAAACCTTTTTTGCAATTCCCTCGCTAACCTTGATTAATTTCAAACAATGCGATCATTACAGCGGTATTGTTATAATTTACATGAATGGTTAGGAAGGTAACAGAACGTAGAGTCCTATCTAAAAGACCTAAAAGAAAACTAATCCAAAATGTTACTTCGACCAAAGTTGGTAGACTCCAAAGTAGACTCCTACCTACATAAATACAAAAAATACAAATACAAAATCTTTATTAGGAACAAAGAAAAACAATGTAGAATAGGTACAGTTGTGGGCTGACTACTGCAAAAGTTAAAAAAAAAAAAAAACTGTGTAGCAGAGTAAGCGCCCTCCTCCGCTAGCAAAACAATATTATGTTCCATCTAAAGATATTAGAAGACAAAAATAACTAATCTAATCTAATCTAATCTTATAATTTATACATTACAAAGTTAACATGTGTGAGGGTGTGTGTGTAGGTATTTAGGAGTGTCAAGCTCCTGGGGACACCGGTCTCATAAGAGTCCGGGCACCAGGAGTTACCGTTGTACAAGTGTGAGTGTGTGTGTGTGTGTGAGTAGCAAGTGTAGGTATGTAAGAGTGTGGTGCTCCTGTGGACACTAGTCTCATGAGAGTCCAAGCAACAGGAGTTACCACTGTACGTTTATGTGTGAGTGTTAAATGTCATTTTTGAAGCTTTAAAATTTCCTCTGTTTCCTCGTAGGAGAGTGATATAAGCCAGTCAGTACATATACATTTACATTTAAAGATTGTGAGTGGGTAAATGTTAATTTTTTGTTTATTTTATTGTATAAAGAACTACTAATGTAATGATAATGACGACCTGCCACTGCAGTTTTGTGTTTGACAGTTCTGCAAACAATGTCGGACCGTCGTTTCTCTGTTACCAGGTTGGGGTCAAATATGGTTTGTGAATGCTTGCGCATGATAGTAGATAGAACAAATAATTTACGGACGGAGAGGACTTTACAAATTGAATATAGGCTTGAGGTGGAAAAATCTCTTGGCTTAGAGGTCATGACTTTTAGAACCGCTCTTTGTGCTCTCTCAACTCTTAGCATAAGGGTCTTTATAGAACCGCCCCATGCAGAGATGCAATACGAGAGAACCGCTTGAGCCAGGGCAAAGTAGACCATTTTCATGCAGGGGAGGTTAGCACTACCTCTTAAGTTTTTAAATATGAATATTAATTTTCTCACTCTTGAGACAGTGCTTTGAATATGGGTTTTCCAAGACATGGTGTTGTCCAACCAGACCCCGAGATATTTCAGAGAAGTGGTTCGCTCTAATATGGGGCATTGCCAGGATCCTGGGGAATCACAAGTGTGGGCTCTTAAGGAAAACGATGGGGGAGGCTGGGATCTGGAGGCTGGAGAAAAAGTGATGTATTTGGTTTTAGAGGAGTTAAGGGTCAAGAGATTTAGGGAGAGCCATAAATCAGCGATTTGTTAAAGCATAGAAGGTCTACGTCACGAGTTGGGAACACTATATCTAATAGAAACTGTTAGCGTTTAAATAATTAGGTAACTTAATACTTTCTAGAAAGTATAGAGTATCTAGATACTCAAAATCTTTTACAATCATAACTATTCTATCTCATATTGTTTGAGCATCTTCGCGAATAACAAGATTGCTTTGTCTGGACCAAAAACATCGCGGAGTATCGATTAAACGCAAAACAATTTACAGTGAGCATCATAAAAACCTATCGCTTCTGGACATGCGTAGAGATCTCAAAACCAGTTTGCACAACCGTCTTTACGACCTAAGCTATAGAGTTGATAATTCATCACATTTATTCGAAGAAAACAACCATTCGATACAGAATCGTGCCACCGTCTTCTTTGAGTTGGAAATCCAATGTCCGTTTGTGCGGTGCTTATTTTTGGAGTTATAACTGTTGTTTACGGAGGGTTAAGGTTGAGATTTGCGTGAGGTGGTCCGTGGGGTTGGGTGGAAAGTGGGTCGATAAGACCCGGCCGCCGGGCTCGATCGATAGGGGCCGAGCCGTGCATCGCCCGGCGGCCGTGGCGCGTGCCTTCACAAAATACCTTTCATATTCTACCCCCAAGTGCCTTATTTAGTCAGTCAACAGATAATAGGAGGGGGTTGATGAACATCAGTTATGGCAGCCCATAAATTATCACGAAACTATAGAAATACATGAGACAACGAAACGCTCATTGCCACGTGTCGTTTTATTGATAGTTAATGTTCGATTTCAATCTAGAAGGTCACGGTACATACATCACATTTTCTGAATAAATAGAACTATGAAATTTACTGACTTAGTTACAACCACCAGCATGTGCCAAATATCACGTTTGGACGTGCCTGACTACGCTCTTTCGATATCCTCAAAGATCTGAGAAGATATGCCCCCCGAGCCTGGGGTTTACAGTCGTGATCATATTGTATGTATGTATGTATGTATATCTATGTACCTACGAGTACTATAATCAAAAACAAGCATTCGGTTCACTTTGTGGTAAGTCACCATAGCTTATGTATGTAGTACGCTTGCAATACCATAATTTGCCTGACCGAAACGAATCAGGATTGTTATTTGTTGGGTCATTCTATAATAAGAGTTCTTCCGAACTAAGTGTACGCCTGGTTCGGACACAGTTACATGGCAAAATTAGTGTAAAGTATTATAACTAGTTGGGCAAATCGGTGCCTATTACAATGGCACAAAATATAATAATTGTTGATCCATGCGTAGATGTCTCAAAGCAGCCTAGAAATGTTATATTACGTAGCTCCGTAGTTACATTGTTCTTCGATATCGATTTTTCATCAGGTGATGCTAAACGATAAGCATTATCTCTATTTTATCGTAAGCATCGATTCTGAATTGCGTGTTCCGATCGACGCAATAAAAATGGGTGATGTCTTTCTGTCTCTATGTTTTATCGCGGCAGTTTTATTTCTGTAATGTATCACACATACTAACGCAGGATGTACTCTTCTTCTTCTTCTTCTTCTTCTTTATTTATGATAGCAAGTCTCCTAGAGAACAATTTTGCCAGTGTCAAGTGTATTTTCTGAGTATGTCTCAGAGTCATAGTCAAATCGTCAAGGCAATTTTAAACAAAAGATGGCTGTTTTATTTAATACTAGCTTCCGCCCGCGGCGTTGCCCGCGTGGTACCTTGAAAAATACCGCGGGATCCGTACATTTTTCCGGGATAAAATGTAGCCTATGTGTTATTCCAGACCATAATCTATATCTCTGCCAAATTTCATTCCGATCCGTTCAGCCGTTTTAGCGTGAAAGAGTAACAAACATCCAGACATCCAGACATCCTCACAAACTTTCACGTTTATAATATTAGTAGGATTCTCGTGATTTTTCCGAGAAAAAATATAAAAACTGGAGCGATAAAGTTGACAGTCGAACGCATCAAGAAAAATCCGATTGGACGTTTACTGTTCCAAGCTTTGTGTAGTTTGTACAGCTGCTGTTCCAATCTTACAAACTAATCTACAGTAGACAAAAACTAGTCTACATTATATAATCATAGTATGGTCCGTAGGACAGTTTGTCAGGCAATTCCACAACCTGACAGCTACTCCAAACTTACTAGCCCACTTCTGTACCTAGATAGTCCGGTCTGTGTTGAAATAGAAACATTCAACTGTTTCTGATAAAGCTACTGTAAAACTGACCTGGAAGTTGATGGTGGAGGTCACAATCCTCATGGACTCTGCATAGTTCCGCAACACGGAGTCGGTGCTGAGACAGCTCTGCCGCCACTCATACAGCTGTTCCAGGCGGGTGATACACCGCTCGCAGATCTTCTTCGGCAGGAAGTCATCTTTCGATATCTGCTGGAGTTACCAAACGGATCAATAGATATGCTCGATTGCGAAAACAGTAAGATTTTTTATCGGTAAAATTTCATGCGCGGTTGGCAAGTGATTTGACTATAGGCATCTAACAGTTACATTATACGGTCCAGAAAATAAGTTAAGGAATTGTCTGAATTGACGTCTGCAGATAAATCCATACTTAATATTATAAATGCGAAAGGTACTAAGTTAGTTTGTTTGTTACCTTTTCAAGACTAAACGGATCGTAATTAAGTTTGGCAAGGAGATAGATTATATCCTAAAGGCAGACAAGGGCAATCTTTTGTCTCAATAAATACTTAATCTTGAAAGGGCTAAAACAGGGGTTTTAGCCCTTTCTTAGGGAAAGTTTGTATGAAGAAAGCGTGGTTAAGCAACGCTGGGCGCAGTCACTTTTTACACTCCATCCGATATCAATAACTTCTGGGTGTCTACTCCGAAAAACGAAAACGATATAATCGGAATCGAATGTTCGTTAAATTCAGTTGAATTCACAGCTGTTTCGTTGTGAAATTGAAAATTTTGTGTCGTCCGTAAGTAATGCTCTAGTAGGTTTACGAGATCGATTATCAAAAGTAATGTAGGTCGTTCTATCGTTCAAATAATAGTTGAAACGATGTAACATAAAGTAGGTTTTGTACGATAATTGTGCCGATATGTCGTTGATCGTTTTGCGGAGTAGGCCCCCAGAATTAATAATGTTGTTTAATGGATTTTCGCTGGTAAATAGCTAGTTTACAATATCTGTATAAAACCCCTGTTCAAATAACTTGACAAGGGTTGAATTTTATTTGATCTCTAGCCCGATTATGGTACACAATAACAAAACACGCCACAACCACAACATAATCCCCTGCGTGAGGCCAGTGGAATTGTTACCCCAAACTATCAAAACATATTGACATCATCATCGATTGCTGTTTTATTTGATTTTGAACTTTATTTAAATAGATAGAAGAGCCAAGTATCTTGGGTATCGGAATGGAGTTATCTTCGCAATCGTGTAATCTCTATTTTTTGGTGTTAAGTACGTTCGGTGTAGGTCGGTCAATGATCTTGGCTTTCTGTACCCCTAGTATGAGTTTTTGATTTACGAAAACTTTTTTTGAATAGTATCCTTTCATACATTTACCTCCATCGGAAATGTTAAGGAACTTAAATAAGGTCGATAATATCGAAAATATTATGTAATCGGCAGTCCCAGCAATGATTTTTAAATCAAGTTTTCACGATATCGACTTTATTTTAGTACCTTAAAATTTCCGATGGAGGTAAATGTATGAAAGGATACTATTCGAAAAAAATTTTCGTAAACTATCAAAAACTCATACTAGGGGTACAGTACTACATTTTGGTTTTCAAAAATAAACATATTTCTTGTTTAGTTCTTTGACCATGAATGTGAGATTAATAACATCGTAGATAGAAATAGTGCATCTTAGTGCGTCAGCATAAATATTTGTTTTCCTATTTCACGAGCAATTTATTGTGTGTTTCCTTTAAAATTATTATAATACTAGCTGTCCCGGCAAACTTTACCGCCTTCTACATTGCTTAGACAACGGTGAGTGATTATAATTTAATATGAACTTTATTAAATAGTAATAAAGTTCAAATTGACTCTACATTTTATTTAGAAAACGTTTGTATGACAAATAGAAAAGGGCTATTTTTAGGGTTTTTTCGGCAGTTATTCGAATTTTTCTTACCTTTTAAACCTTCCCTAGACCTCCACGAACATTTCAAGACCAAGATAAGATAAATCCGTTTAGCCGTTCTCGAGTTTTAGCGAGACTAACGAACAGCAATTCATTTTTATATATAAGAGAAGAAGATATCGCCAAATCTAGTCTTCTAGAGTGACTTAGCGCGTTAGAGATACCTACATAATTTGATTTCATAGGTATTTCCAGCACTTTCAATACAAACGCTTATTTATATATAATTGTATTAATTACGTTTATTACACACTTAAATTAAAGAATTATAAAGCTGAAAATTTAATAAAACCAACAGGTTTTGCTGTGATTCCGGGTTCGTAGCCGCCCTTGCCGTAGAGGCGTAGCGCGCATGCGTCTACGAGCTACGCGCTACGCAGCTACGTACGCAATCTACGATTGCGTCTCTTTAGAAATATTTCTTTAGATTTATTTTCATAATCAAATACACTTAAAAACTACATAAATTAAGTATGAATTAATGAAATTAGATAAGTGTATAAGGCTCGAGTTGATACAGAAAATCAACCTTGAGAAAACGCTTGAAGAACGGACTGCTCAAGGGCGCAAGACAAAGGATTTTTTGGAATAAGTAATTTTGGACTCACCATAGTCGGTAGGCAGGTCCTGAGTTTAAACAGGATCTGCCTCTGCTCAGACTCCTTGTCGAAGATGTGCAGCCGCGGGCCACTCTTCAAGGAGCAGAGTCGACAGAGGTCGGTGAACGCCGTGAAATTGAGGTCCTCAGGCTCAGTCATGGCGAAACACCTGATGAGGAGGTCTAGAAGGCAGGAGTTGTCCATGTGTGCGTCGTTACCGGGTGGCGGGAGACGGTCAGCGAGACATTTCGGGTGCAGGGAGGCGTCGCGCCGCCGCTGCGTCCGGGGGGGCACTGGCGCGTCTCCCTGTCCCCCCCGCCCCGCCTCCTTGCCCCCTCCGCCCCGCAACGCACGCAGCCCCCCCTATCCCCCGGGGTGGCCGCGGCAGGGGTGGCGCCGGGAAATGCGTGCCAGTTTTCCTACTTAGCACTGTCTGCGACGTCTGTGCGATTGGTTATGACTTTTGTTTGATGAATTTGATATTTCACGCAAAATATCATTTAACATAATGAAAAACAAACATTATAAGAAGTTCCCTCTCCGTATGAGCTTACTACGCGGAATAGGTTAACGTACCAAGGTCATTGATCTCGATGGCCGCGGGGCGTATTAACCTGCAAATGTAGGAAGCCTGTAAAGTTTGTTTTTTAAAATTCTATAGAACTTGGACAAAGATACACTTCAAGGGAAATCACTAATAGTAAATATATGTATATAGATATATATACATACATATATATAGTCCTCCTCATCGATTTCGATGACGGCGACCCCGACTAAGTAACTAATTGTTTTTTTTTAATGATTATTTTTATTATTTTAAACTATTATAATTATTTACACCTACTTTTTTTTATTTATTTTTTTATTAACCTATATTGTCCCACTGCTGGGCAAAGGTCTCCCCCAATTCCTTCCAATGTTCCCGGTCACCCGCCACTTCCCACCAGCCCTTCTGAAGCGCATCGAGGTCGTCCCGCCAACGTTTCTACGATATAATAAAGTACTCTGTGGTTTCTACTTAAATGATATTTAAATTTGATCATTTAAATAGTAAATAATCCAGGTATAAAATAAACTGTATGAAGAAAAACCTTTGTATCATGCAACTGTCCTGCTTGAGTTGTGTCAGGTTTTATTTAGGGTTCTAGTCATAGATTTTGGTCTATATTTTAAGGTTTTATTATCTAGCTAAGTAGAATGAAATTATTAAAACGTTTAAAAAACATCTGTCACTTTGCAGTCATATGCAACAATATTTATTTCCTAAACCTTATCTAAATATAATTCAAGTACTCCGTAACTACATAAACAGTTCACAGTTTTACATATCAGCGCTTTAAGCAACGGCATAATGTCTCAGATATCATCGGAGTCTGATGCTGAATACCAAGCATATTCGGAGCGGACCCTGGCTATCATCAAACCAGAAGCGCATGAGGACGCGGAGGCTATCATTGACCACATCATTGACAACGGCTTTGAAATACTTGCTGTTAGTATTTCTTTTTCTTAATTTAAGAGTTTGGCTCTTGTCGGCATAACTGATGAGTTTCTCTCCATTTAGTTCTTTCCAGGGCAGCCTCCTTGACCTCTTTATACGACATAACAGCTACCTTCTCTTTCACTTGGTTCATATAGCTTATCCTTGGTACATGGTTAGTTTTTCTATCAACTATTATTCTACCGTGCTAAGGTAACAGCCGTGAGCAACATTTTTTCCAAAATTGAGTTAGTAATATATTCGGAATTGCCTTATCGAGATCTAAGTATAAATTACTCTTTGACAGTTTTTCAAAGTAAAACCTCTATAAAGCTTATTTTCAGTTCTTATACCTAAGCGCCGTAACTACTGTTTTTAATTTTGATTTATTTTTATTATTCGTAAGCCTTAGTAACTATAACAGATCATTGGTCGTAAGCGCAAATGCCATTGCTAAATCCTGAATTTTCATAAGTATTAACCTAAGTATATTGTAGAACGAAACTTGTCTAACTAATTTCATACCTAGCTGCAGTCTATGATTGGACTTCAAAAATGTTTGTAAAGTTCGTAAATATGTACAAACATTGCAGAACTTAAACAATTCACAATCATTAGATATTCTTGTACCTACTTAGTTGAGCAATTTAGATTTCTAAGCTTGAAGGGAAAGGGTGAAAGCAATAGGAGGTACGTATATCCTCAAAGCTTGCCCATCGGCGATCAATTAGTAGGTACAGTTACGTACAATGTGTTGAGTAGGTACCTTATAGGTAGGCACATTTTTTATGAAAAAATATATAGAAAATTACTTACGTAGGTACCTATGTAGTTTATTAGCTATAAAAAAAAACAAACATGATCATACATAATTAATGTATAATATAAGTACTTTATGTACTTATATATAAGTACTCGTGTAACCACATAATTATGTAGCTTGGCCCTTCGAGTTATTCCCATTAGTCTACCTATTCACCATCGAAATCTCTTTCAATTTAGGTGTCTAAGGTATCCAAGCACTAATTAACATTAATCTTAACAGTTTTTAGACGCAGCACCTACCTTCTCGTAACTAGGCTTTAATATTTTTTTTTGCTTTGCCCTATAAAATTTATGCGTTTGCTACAAAAATAACTTTGAACTTTGGTTAACGCCTGTACTTTTAGCAAGGGCTGTGACGTTGTGAGTTATGCAAAACTCAAATAGCATAGAGGGGGCCGTCTATATTAATTATTCCACGTCACATGCAACGCAACCCTTGATTGGATAGGGTTGTCACACATTCATTTTCAAAGTTTAAGTAAGTACCTACTTAGGTAAGTAGGTACTTGTTTTTTGTCAGGTTGCCGTGACTGCTAATAGTTTTAATTTTTTAAATTAAAAAATCAGTATAATTATAATGTTGCGTCATCCTTTTTCAACAGTTTCCGTGGTACATTTTGATGAGCGAAAATATCTATATAAGGACTGAAATAGTTATCATGAAAATAAATAAAGATAAACCAATTATCGAGGAAAAATAAAATTCCTTGCGATTTAGATCATCAATTTTTTTTTATACAAATTGCTGCAATCTTAAAAGTTTAGGTAATGTGGGAGTCAATTTTTTCTACCTACAAATTTTCAGTTCTCCAATTTACGTACCAAATCTCTTACCTCCAAACAATTTTACCAACATTTTATACAATTTTAAGTATTTACATTTTATCTAGGTACATCTTGAAATTTAATGTTCATAGAACTGATACCTTACTCATTTTATTTTGAATCGATAGCTATGTAGGTACCTACAATTTTTTTAAATATTTGTGTAAGTACTTTGTGTCAACCCTAATGTCCAAATCTCGATGCGCCCTATCTACGCGCTGGACAGTGACTGCTTGTATAGAAAGTAGAAACCGTAGGAAAAGTAATTAAATATTCAAGTTGCCGTTTGGAGGGTCAGTGTATGCGACAGCTCGTAATTATTATTGTAAAAAGCTTTATTTTCTAGATAAGTACCTACATAGACTTAGTGCTTACCACTACATTATATCTACCAATCTAGGTACCTACCTACCTCTGCTGGATAATAAAATACCATGATCACGACTGTAATCCCCAGTATCAGTAGGTAGATAGGTATCTTCTCAGACCTCTAGTGACTTAGATCTTTAAGGATATCTAAAGGGGGTAGTCAGAGGCACGTCCGGACATGATAATTGATACATGCCCGCATTTTTAACATTTTGCACAAGGTTCGCCCATCGCCGCTAATAAGAATACTAACGTACCTACCTAACAGTTCTACCTTTCAGGTCAATTTCTCACGATGTTTTCCTTCACCGTTTAACAGCACTGGCATTGAACACATACATCTTTCGAATAGAAAAAGTCTCATTGGAGCACGACCAGGTTTGAACACACGACCTTCAGACCGTTAGGCAGGGGTGCTACCACTACTTTATCATACGTAGGTACCTATAGTTCATCCAACGGATCTAGGCATTCGTGAAGTTAGCCACAGGTGCGAGTTTGCGCATGTAAAGTTCCTTCCCCCTCTCCTCATACCTCCAATTGCTCCCGAAAAACGATACTGCGCAACTCTTGCGGCTAACTTCACGAATGCCTAGATTCGTTGAGCCAAATAAGTAGGTAGGTTTTACGTAAATATTTTTTTAGAAGCGTGAAGTTCGACTCACTCCAGAACAAGGCGCTGAACTGTACAAGGGTCATTATGGAAAGCAGCATTTCCCGCACCTCGTGGCCCACATGTCCAGTGGACCACTCATAGTGCTGGTGCTGGCTGCCAGGAACTGCATCCAGAAGTGGCGCACACTGATGGGGCCTGCAAGGTACACCTCGCTACGCTCACGCTACATTCGCAACGCTTGCTTCGCTCATTGAAACCACCACATTACTAGCTCTTTGTTAGTCTTGTTTTGCACTTTGCGTGACGAAGATGTAGATAGGTAGTTGTTAAGGTAGGTAATCAGATCATGGAAAAATTTCAGATGCCATATTCGCGTAGGTACCTATCCAACAGGCAATATTTGCGTACCTATCTACCTACTTACATATACCTACTTAGGTACACTCATAGCATTCATTCTAATTTATTTTACATCATTATAATTATGTCATCCTACTAATAGGTAATTATAAACGCGAAAGTTTGTAAGAATGTCTGGATGTATGTTTGTCACTCTTTTCACGCTAAAACGGCTGAGCGGATCTGGATGAAATTTGGCACAGATAAAGATATAGTCTGGAAAAGCACTTAGGCTAGGTACCTATTTTTTATCCCGGAAAAATGTACGGTTCCTACGGGATAGATTTGTTTTTTGTTTTTCAAGGTACCACGCGGGTGAAGCCGTGGGCGGAAGCTAGTATATAAATGACATGGCCATTCCATTGTTCTTCGCTTTCGTAAATTGCACACTCTTTGCAGAGTCGTGGAAGCACAAGCGTATTGGCCCGACAGTCTGCGAGCGTGCTACGGTCGCCGAACTAAGTATGGAGACTACTTCAACGGCCTACACGGCAGCGAAAACCATGCAGAGTCCCTGAGGGAAATACATTTCTTCTTTCCTAATAGTAAGGACAAATGTGTACCTATCCTATCTACTTACCATAATAAACTAAAATGATACGCTAACTAACACAGATAAGTAATCACTAGGTACCTACAATCCTACCTATCTCTATTCTAGTGATCGTGGGCCCAGTCCTCCGTCACTGGCAAGTGAATGACTACATTCAGAAAAACATCACTCCCACACTCTTGCCAGCACTGACAGCCCTAGCGCAAGACCGTCCAGCCGAGCCCATTCTGTGGCTGGCGGAGCACTTGCGTCGGCACAACCCTAACGAACCAGAGCTAGCACCACAGCCGCCGGAACAGAGGGAAGATAGAAGGTGTCACACACCTGTGCCTTCTGAAGAGTCACTTGTGAAATGATGCTGTAATTGGAATAAACTTGTCTTTCTTGATACTTGAGTTTTCAATCTATGCCAGTATCTACTCAGTTTTATAAGCACTCAATGTCAAAATGTCTTGTAAGTCAACGTCACGTCTTATTGACATTTGGCATTATGTGCTCGTCTGACAGTTCCATCCTCTAAAAGAAGAAAAGAAAAAGAAAAGTTTCTGTTATTGTTTGCATTGCATCGCAAATCAAATTAATTAATTTTGTTGTTTGTTCGTCTCCATTGGTTAGTAATGGTGGTAGATTTATTGAGAATTTGAGATTTTAAACCAGGAAATTAAAGTTGTAAAATAAATAAAGCAATCATGCAAAATCTATATGAATCAGACAGTGAAGACGAACTACCATCAGGATGGAGAGAAAAGTCTACAGCAGACGGAAATGTTTACTATACAAAGTAAGTTTTCGAGTAAGTATTTCTTTACATTGAAATTGAAATTGAAATTGAAAAATATTTATTCAGTACAATCACAAGGATCACTTTGAAACGTCTTACATGCTAGGTGAATCTATGTGCCAATTCCAACCTAACCCATTCACTTATGTATCCGAGTTTAAAAAACTTACCCTGTTTTCCACAGTGCCTATACAAACAAAATACAATGGGTGCATCCTGTAACAGGTAAAAAGAAGACAATCCCGAAAGAGCTTCCTTTCGGCTGGACCAAATGCTCAGAGGAGGATGGCAAGGTTTTATATTTAAACAAGGAAACCGGAACCATATCCTCGGTGGACCCTCGATTAGCGTTCGTTAAAGAAGAAAAGAACTTTCCTAATGACTTTCGACAAAGATTTGATGCTTCCTCAACAGCTTATAATGTAAGTTAATTACTTCTAATGTTAGAGCAGACAAAAATTAGCTATTCTAATCACCATGCACGGTAGACATTTTCTAAGATCTCTATTTACTTACATCTTTGAACTACCCACCTGCCCCCTTAGCATGGCTATTGTCTACTCTTCAGAAGAAAGACAAAACATTCTCTTCACTTCCTATTTTCTCTTCTACCCGAGCATGCGCCAACATCAAGACAAAACTTTCTTGGTAGCCATAGCTTGTCTGGAGTGATAGAGTTTTTCGTCATATTAGCTAGTTTTTTTACTTGGTAGAATATTACAAATTCCACCAGATATTATACTTTCTGCCTCATTTTGTCTGTCTTAAAACTGTATCTAGCTTTAGTCAATGCACTTTAAACTAACAATCACATTTGTATAGTTTTATCTTTATCATTTACTTAAGCTTAACAAAAGACAAAGACAATTTGTACACCCAGTGGGTAGATCACAGTGCTCTTTATAATTTATATTAACACCTTTGTAACCTGTGTATCACAAATAAATAAATTTGAATTTGAATTTGAATTTGAATTTGAAGACTTATTCAGTACAGTAATTATACAATCATAGAAACAGACTTTGCAAGGTGAACTAAATCCTGAAATGAAATTATTCAGATACTTTCACCAATAGCAACAAGGCAATAGCAATAAGGTGAAAGCTAAGAGCCAGCACACACCAACAAAAAGCACAGTTGAGGGTTTAAATCAATGTACTTAGATAATTCTTAACAAAAAAAATAGGACAAAGCAATAGATGCCTTAATTTTCTTATGTGAAAGTATAAAAAAACTGTCTCAATTTCAGATACTACATGGTGTTGATCTTTCAGTGAAATATGCTTTGATAACTGGCTGCAATGCGGGAATTGGGTATGAAACAGCAAAATCCCTCGCCAGACATCATTGCAATATAATATTTGCAAACCGCAATATGGAAGCCACAAATGCAGCAATAAAAAAGATTATAGAAGAAACTAAAGTTTCTCCAGATAAGCTAACAGCGGTTCATCTTGATTTGTCATCACTTAAAAGTGTTAAGAAATGTGCTTTAGAAGTAAGGAGTAAGTTCGAGTAAGTATTATGAAATATTCACTTATTTCATACAAGAAATATATCTTCCAAGTGTTTCTACTCTATTTGATATTTTACCATTATTTTAAAAACTTTTATAACCTTGATTATAGAGCTTGTCTTTCAAGCTGATAGTATGAAGATGGAGCAATAAAAGATTGGTTGTTAATGAGTTATTTCATAAAGATTACCTTTAAATTTCAAATTTTTCGAACTGCAACATAAAATGTAGTATTGTTGAATCAAGCAAAGTTTAAATTTATAAAAAACTAAGCTTTTAATTGAAAACTCCAATTTTTAGCCACCTACACATGCTGATCCTAAATGCTGGAGTATTCGGCCTTCCATACACAGAGACGGAAGATAATCTGGAGACCACATTCCAAGTAAACCACCTCAGCCATATGTATCTGGCTATGCTGCTGGAACCACTTCTGAAGAAAGGATCTCGGGTTGTGTTTGTGTCTTCAGAGTCACACAGGTAAAAATACTAGATTATAGAAACTAGCATTGGTGGTGATTCTGTTGTTCCGCAGACTAAATAAAAAAATCTAAAAAAATGCTGAACTAAACACAATCTTATTTTGTTCAAATCAAATACTTAATTAGCGTAAACATTTTAAATTACAATTCTAAATTTGACTAAACTGACATAAATATGATTGACGTGTTTTAGCTTATCGCACCATGAGAATAGAAGTGACTCATCTCAAAAAACAGGTAAAATGAGTTAAATATGTAGAAAGACTCAGAAAAAAAAACTGCATCGCCTAGTGATTAAAAAACTGCCGCTTTTTGGTTAGAATGCGACAAAACATAATAGGTGAGTCTCTTTCATTTCGGCGATCCCTCGTCCGTCACCCCGTGAAAAAGTGATTATATTCAGTATTGCGTCAGCCAGGATTGCCGTGAGACGTCACGTGTTTAGTATTAATGTGACCTAAACCTCAATATTACAGTTTTGTATGCAAATATTAGGTAAAATTTTGTTGAAATTTAGAGTAATAAAATGACCGATGTTTGTTTTGTGTCATTTTATTGCATTAAGTTGAGTAAATTATTGTGACTTAAATCGAGTTAAATCAGTTTATTACTATATTAAGGCTTATTTTAATGACCGTTTAAGGTTTAAGTCATTAGTAAATACTAATAAATTATTGCTATAGTACAAAACCGACTTAAATGTCGGAAGGTTTCTTTGAAATGGTAAATAGAGTAATTAATTAAATTTATTTTGAATCAGTAATAAGTTTAAAATTTAGATAAAACCCTAAAGTATCCCATAATTTGTAAAAAAATGAAGATAAGTCATAATTTGGTTATGTCATAGCACAATTTAGTAAAAAACACACAATCATAAAATCTTTAAATCGCATTTCCCAAAAATCATGTTTTCTTAATTGAGTCACTTCTATTCTCACGGTGCGTTATTTTAGAAGCCATGTAAATTGGTGTTGACTAAAGCTACGTGAAAATGGTGGAAAATTAATTAAATTAGAATGATTATGTCAATTTTAGATCTTTTTAAAACTGTCATTCAAAAATGTTACGCTAATTTGGTCTTTATAGTAAGCCAAATAAGATCGTACCTGTGGTAGCATTTTTTAAGTTAGTCTGCAAAACAACCAAATTACCACCATTGGCAGGGTATTTTAAATTTACCAACTTAAATTTGAATGTACCTAGTTGTAGTAAGCTATAGATTCCAAACCTATTTCTGACCCATACTGGAGCATCAAAGAGGTTTCTCTTATGGGATTTCAGAGTGCCCTGAAGCTTACAAACTTTTTTTTGTTTTCAGGTTTGCAAGTCTGAAAAATGCATTTGTTGAGCAAAACTTATCTATGAAGAAGGAAGACTATTTTGCTATGATGGCTTATAATAACTCAAAACTACTCAATATTATGACAGCAAAGGTGACCACTTAATTTATTGAAAATTTGTCATAAAAGTCATGTTCTTCTAAAACTCTAGAATTATGTTTGGGTCATGGGAACTATGAGTATTGTGGCAACACCACTCCCATAAACAAAAGTAGAGGATAAGTTTAATGGATAATTTATATTTTTTTTAGGTATTGAGCAAAGAATGGGCATCAAAAGGCATCTGTGTGAACGCTCTACACCCAGGTAACATGGTGTATACCAATCTCAGCAAGTCTTGGTGGCTGTTCCGACTTGCATTCCTACTTGTGCGACCTTTCACCAAATCCCTAGTAAGTTATTAAATGGTGTTAGTAACATAGTACTTACCTATATAACTATAGCTTTTTTATAGTCTCAGTTTTTTTTTATCATGTTGCATCTCTCTCTACCATACTTAAATTCATGGGTGGAGGAAAACAGCATTTATCGACCCTGATAGATTGGTGGTGTGAGCATTTTCTTGTGAAGCTGGTACCTATACCATACCCGTCGCCGAATTGTTTTTTTTTTTTAAATTACTGTGCACGATGGGTAGGGAGGGACACAAACAAAAAATGATAATGTTACCCGAAAGTTTGTTCCCGAAATCTACGTTTGTATTGTAATCAATAAAAATTAAAAATGTATTTTTTGGTATTTTTAGCAACAAGCGGCAGCTACAACAATCTATGTGGCGACTGCAAACGACTTGGACAATGTCACTGGTCTATACTTCAACAACTGCTACTATTGTGAAGAATCCGTCCTAGCACAAGACCAGGAAATCGCTAAGTCCGTGTTCGAGATATCGCTGAAAATGATCGAGGAACGTGTAGGAGAAGAGTATATTGAAAAGTTTGTCAATAAGTGGCTGAGCCCTACGGCCTAAGTTGATAATATAATAATAAATCCCACATAATATAAAAAAAAACAAAATAAGCTAAGTGTGAAGGTAATCTTGTCTGGGTCTCAAAAAATACACCTTTTATATAAATTACATGATTTTATGTATGTTGAGAAATAAAAATAATGTTAAATAAACCTTTGTTTTCTCAAACCTAGGTAAAGAATACGGGAGAGTGGAATAGGTTGGTTAACGCAAGTCCAATGATGTCGCGCACATCATAATAATTTGGACAAATAAAATTATGTAGCTATTACTAAGAAATTGGTTATTATTAAGGTACAGGGTATGAGGTTGATGAATTCAATAATTGTTGTTAGGTACTCGTTATATTGTTTTATTATTTATTTATTTTTTTGTGACTAGGTAAATAACTGTTAATGATACTGTAATGTTTGAGTAGGTACTATGTTGTATGTATAGCCTGTGTTATAGATGTCCGTGGAGTCATCACTGGCCTCAGCGGAAGATCAGCGTTACAGTATGGAAACATGCTGTAGCATTATGCTGAGCTGTGGGCCAATTTACCGCCACTCTTATTTTAAGTTCAACTCATATTAGTTACTTGTAGTTTTATTTAATTACTTTTACTCCGTTTTAATGTGTGGTGGTAAATAAATGGTTTTTCTTTCTTTCAAATTGGAAAATATAATGTGGAAAACCCTGAATTTAAAACTCATCTTGGCCGTCTCGGTCGTCACCGCCAAGTACAATATCGTTTCACGCTGGAAACACTAAATTTAAGTTTGACCGAGAATGTCATCAATAAGTTTTGACTTTGACATTCATCCCACCCATCATGGCGGATTGGTTGATTTGATTGACATTTACGTGTCAAGAAAGGGCGAATTGCTCATGGTTTATTTTGTGTTTTCTGGCAAAATACAGAAATAATTATCGTTGATCTAATAAAATAAGTGTTAGTTTTGTTAAATTTAGGCTGTGTAGCAATGTTAGATGTGTCAAGTATTTTAAATGAGACGCGATCAAACAATGTTTTTTCGGACGCTCCCTAACCAACGGACATTGCACAGAAAATATTAAAATAATAGAAAATGTTTTGAAATCGTTCTCCAAATAGTAAAAATGATGATTGTTAGTATTTTTGATGTTACTGGAACTATAAAAAGTTAAGTGTACAGGCATATGTGAAAATGGGAGACAAATTAAATGGAGAAGAATACTTTGAGGCTGGTGCTGCTGCGTTCAATTACAACAATGTGGTAAGTACCTTGCTAAAAACCTAAATCAGCTACTTACAATTCACGGAACTTAACCAAATCTTCGTAATACCTATCAGTGATTTGTCTTGTGTATTCACTCTCATTGAGCGCTCTCGACTAAAGGTACCTACCCAATTTTAAATAAATCCCTGCCCGTAACTTTCCAAAACTTAATTTCTTGTTATTCATTAATCACAGAGTCCAGTACAAACTGATAAATGCTTCATTCTTTGTTACTTCAACTTATTGTGTACTAAAGTTTCAAGGTTGCTATCTTTTATGTACAATTTTGTTCAAGGTTCTTCGCAATAGACTCTAAATTATATTGTAATAAGTCACTACTGAACAAGGCTATTGTTACAGAGATTGGGTACTTTTGTTTGAATGTTTAATTTAAACAAGTTTGCTCACTTCCTGTCTATCTTCTAAAAACAATTTAATTCTTTTACATTTTTACATAGTTTTGATTTTTATAAGTAGTTAAATTATTATGTAACAGCTGAACCAATGGCCTTTAAATTTTTTCACCTATGTTATGCATACCCTAGAACCAATAATTCGAAGGTGTGCATCATAGGTTAGTATTCTTATAAGCGGCGATGGGCTTGCAACCTGTCACGTATGGAATACTAACTACTGTGCAAAATGTGGGCATGTACCAAATGTCATGTTTGGACTTGCCTCTGACTACCCCCTTTAGATATCCTCAAAAGATTTAAGTAACCAAAGATCTGAGGGGATATCTACCGAGCCCGGGGATTACAGTTGTGATCATATTTTTTTTAAAATAAACCTCAGATAGATAGATTTTTTAATGGTGAAAATTATTCACCAGCATGAAACTTAAAAAAAACATGATAACAGCCTGTTATCACCAGGCTTGGTAGATATATCCTCAGATTTTTGAGGATACATCAAGAGTCAGAGGCACATCCAAATATGATATTTGGCCTACAGTTTGCACAGTAGTTAGTATTCCTTAGTAACTTAGTGAAATTCCAATCGAGTTTTGTACAAAACACTACTACCTATTTATTAAATGAAGTATTATAATTACGTGGATAAAGGTGTAAGATATGTAATCTTATACCTTTAAATGAGCAATTCTTGTATAGTATAATATAATCTGAATCTCGGAAACGGCTCCAACGATTTTAATGAAATATGCAGGGGGTTTCGGGGGTGATAAATTGATCTAGCTAGGTTTCATATTTGGAAAACGACATTTACCAATAAAAAAACTGAGTAAAGCTCGGTCACCCAGGTACTATACTTATTATAAGTAAAATTATTATAGAGCAACAGCTAAATCTCAATAGTTAGATATAGATGTTTGTGGAAATAGAATAATAAGATAACATTGAGTGGACTCTAGCTATATTTGTGTTCAATTAGCAAAGATAAGTAATGAACTTTAAGATAATATTTGCTTTGCTCAAAATAAATAAGTTCATTACTAAATACTGTACATTCAGTCTCATAATAACACCATTATTTAATGAAGACAGAGATATTTAACTTTTGAATTTATTTTGGTATAAAAAATTAGCACTAGGTCTGTATGCGAAGTTAGCTGAATTAATATAACAAGCCTTTCATAACTCAAAAACACTGAAATATGTTATCCCTATCTATTGTACTAGCTTCTTCTTGCGGCTTTGCTCGCGTGGTACCTACATAAAATATAGCCTGTGCTACTCAGGGATAACGTAGCATTCTAACGGTGAAAGAATTTTTGAAATCGGACCAGTAGTTATTGAGTTTATTCGTTACAAACAAAAATACAAAACATTCCTCTTTATAATATTAGTTTAGATAGGTAAGGTAAATCTATACTAATATTATAAAGAGGAAAACTTTGATTGTTTGTTTGTTTGTTTGTTTGAAATGAATAGGCTCCGAAACTACTGAACCGATTTGAAAAATTCTTTCACCAATGTGTAGAATGAACTTTCAGGATGAACATAGGCTATATTTTATGTAGGTACTTCGCGGGCGACGCCGCGTGCAGAAGCTAGTCTATACTAATATTATAAAGAGGAAAACTTTGATTGTTTGTTTGTTTGTTTGTTTGTTTGAAATGAATAGGCTCCGAAACTACTGAACCGATTTGAAAAATTCTTTCACCAATGTGTAGAATGAACTTTCAGGATGAACATAGGCTATATTTTATGTAGGTACTTCGCGGGCGACGCCGCGTGCAGAAGCTAGTATTAAATAAAATCACCATATTTTTATTTGTAACATATTCATTACTCAAGGTACCTATCTACTTACCATACTTACCTATCTAACCTAGTACTTCACCCATTATTAACATACTAACCTGGTACTTCACAATTGCTGCAACATACTACAACTGCAAGTACATGTTGACCTAGCCACACCCTAGCTAGATTAACCAGATGTTCACATATCCTTATACAAATACTACCTTACTTGCCTATATACCTACAGTAGTTCTATCTATAACCCAATAAAATGTACCCTATCTACAAGAAGGTAATGGCACATTATAGGATGAAGTGAGAAAGGGATATGTTTGACACATATAACCTACCTATCCTTCACTCCAAGAGGTCTCTAGAAAAAATAGGGCCAAAATAGTTGTAACCTTGACAATTAAGCTTATCACATTATTATAACTCAAGTAGGTAAATTAAAAAAAACGCTGTTGTTAACAAAAACTAAACTAGGGCTCACAAGCTCCTATACCTACCTCATCCAGGTCATCAACCTATGTAGAGAGATCAAGAATTAACCAGTCCCATGACAAGCAACCCTATTTATTGCAAAATGCACACAGCATTACAACCAGACCATCCATTCAGATAAGGATAGAACTGTTATCTTTATGGAAATCAACATGTTATGTGACCAGCATTTTCTGAGCAGTTTGATGCCATATCTGAATAGGTACATAACACTAACTAAAATCTTCTAATTTAGTTTTGTGTTATTACATGACTGACTATAGTCACGTAAACAAACTAGAAAATTAAAAAGTTGATAAACACTTCAGTATCTCTCTGCTGTGGTTTCCCCAAGTGACAAGACTAAGAGATAAGGGGTTTTTCAAGTAAACTAAAATCTTAAGTCACAAGTTCAAGGTAAGCTGGTTTGCTTCTGAAAAACGATCCTTTTGCGATCTCGAAAAGAATTGTCGAATTTTAACCCTGCAGCAAAATTGAAGATTGTAAAGACAACTCGATATGAATGAAGTCGCGGGAGATTCACTAGTGAATTCTGCGCCAGATGCAGTTGTTCTAGAAAGCTAAGTGAAAATCTAGATTTGGTAGATAATAGTTAGGTACGAACATGGGTTTGAATTATCATACGTTCATCATCATCATCATCATCTTCCTGCCCTTATCCCAAGCTATGTGGGGTCGGCACAACATATGATCTTCTTCCATGTCCCTCTGTTGTACCACGTTACTAGCAGAAAATAAACAGAAACAAGCTATTTTACAAAAGTTGAGAAGAACACCCGACTATAAGTTGCTTGTAAAATTTTGATAAATCTGATAAACTTATATCTTCATTATAATGAAGCGCAACTCTAGTAGATTATTATGCTACTGTTTCCGAGAAAGTAGTTTCCCAACACCAGCACTATGTCAAGCCGATTCGAGCTAGCCACTTCTTGAATACTGTTCGGAGCGTTTCCCAAAGTTGCTTTCAAGACTCATCGAGAATCATTATACATACATACATACATAAAATCACGCCTGTTTCCCGACGGGGTAGGCAGAGATCACGGATCTCCACTTGCTACGATCCTGACATACCTTTTTTGCTTCATTCACTCTCATTACATTCTTCATACATGCGCGTTGGTTTAGGGTACTCTGGACCTGGCCTTTCTCTAGTACGTCCCCAATTTGATCAAGGTACGTACGCCGAGGTCTTCCCCTTCCAACTGTCCCATTCACACTCTCCTTATGCACCTGTTTCGTCAATCTCCTTTCATCCATCCTTTCTACATGCCCAAACCATCTTAACATACCCTTCTCAATTTTCATCACTATGTCTTCTTTCACTCCACAACGTTCTCTTATCACACTGTTCTTCACTCATAGAATCATTATACCTACTCGTATAAGCTTATGATATTTTACCAATGGAGTTTCCATAAACTTATGTTGCTATACACTGGAAAACAAATAAATTCGAATTGTTTACACTTTATCGGTAATACTAAAAAATGAAAAGACATCTAAGGAGGTAAAAGATGCAATATTGATAGATCTAACGGGAAAACACAAGCGCCATATATCGGCTTCGGAAACCTTAAAAACGGCACTCATATCATTACTTACATGATCATAAGTTCTATCGCGGGAAGTAAAAAATAACATAGCATTGTTCACCATTTTCTATTTTGCCAACAGTCAGCGTCGATGCACAATCGCTGCAGAATAATAAGTAGTATTAACGTGTATAAGTTTCACTCCGAATGTCGCCGAGCGACGTCGGAACTGGGCGGCTACTCCGCATAACGATCACCGATATATCGGCACTATAAACTTGCAAAGCCTACTCTAAGTGACATCGTTTCGTCTATAATTTGAACGATGTGGAACAACAGAAATTACTTTTGACTATAATTGATCTCGTAAACCTACTGTAACACAACTTACGGACGGCACGAAATTTCCAATTAAGCAACTAAACAACTGTAAGGTCTCGTACCTTTACAGTTGGCAGCGGGCGACATGAGACAGCAGCGGACGACGTGTCGCAGCGACACTACTGGTTTCTATGTATTTCTATAAATTCCCTCCGTAGTTAGCGACACGAAGCTAGCGACGCATTTCATAGAAATACATAGAAACCAATAGTGTTGCTGCAATACGTCGTCCGCTGCTGCCTCATGTCGCCCGCTGCCAACTCGTACCCTTAATTCGAATGAATTCGACGAACGTTCGGTTACGACTATAGGTGTCGTTTTCGTTTTGCGGAGTAGACATCTTGGAGGCCGTATATCGGTCCAGTAACCGATGACACCCGGCGCCGACTGTGGCCTTAATAGCAGGTACCTACTTATTTTGTCCCTTAGTTCATTGCATTCTGGTAGGTTTGGTTAGATGTAAAAAAAAACACTTATTTACCACTAGAATTTACGAGTATTTTAAACCTTATGGACATTGAAATATGGAGTTAGGTTACTTGGTAAGTGATATAGCCTGGTGAGACTGAGAAGGTAGGTTACAAAGATACTCTCGGTACAAAGATTGTGTCGATCCCACGCGCGACGCCATGCTAGACAATGCTATGTGGGGCAAGCAGCCGACACAATTGAATGTGCTTTGAGTTTTCGTATTTATTGTGCAGTTTTTTATACTCGAGTCCAATACTGCGATTATATACGGTGATTATCAAT
The DNA here is from genome assembly GCA_963675405.1 of Cosmorhoe ocellata. Lineage (NCBI taxonomy): Eukaryota > Metazoa > Arthropoda > Insecta > Lepidoptera > Geometridae > Cosmorhoe > Cosmorhoe ocellata. The sequence goes on along the minus strand of OY776250.1, from coordinate 3,692,813 downwards.
GAAACTTCATTCATTCCCCATTCCATCCCTTCAAGAGTAGTATTCTTTGATGATATTTAATCTCCAGGCAGAAGTGCCACACCACCAGTTCTTTCATATTTGACTTTTGTTAATCTGCTTACCTACCAGATGCTATCTATATCGGTAAAGCAGTGTGAAGGACCTGGTGGTTTACCGAGATTAATATTAAACAGTGAATAAGTAGGTAACTTATCTATGTAGGTACTTCGATTTAACTAATTACTTGTTTAGTCAATCATCTTTCGGTTTCGCTACTTTGGCTGTCACTTGACAGAGTCACGGTCAGACATAAATGTAAGACATCCATCAAAACTCTTGCAATTATTGGTAGGATACCATCTACTTTTTTTGCACATGCCGCCATTTTTGAACGATAAGCTTCTTATGGTCTTGCAAGGAACATGCAAGTCGTGCATTGTTTATTTCGTCAGCCTTGCGTTTGCAGCATCTGTCGTTGCGCATCTGTCGATTGGAAGGAAAAGCTATGCAACACTGTATTGAATGTAAAATTATACTTGCACAATTTACCTCCTACTTATTTGCTTACTGTCCTGGTGACTTTCTGCTATAAGGCTGCCACGGAGTATTTTTGCCATAATGTTGCCTTATGTAACACAAGACGTTTTATTCTATTTATTACAAACTAGCTTCTGCACGCGGCGTCGCCCGCGAAGTACCTACATAAAATATAGCCTATGTTCATCCTGAAAGTTCATCCTACACATTGGTGAAAGAATTTTTCAAATCGGTTCAGTAGTTTCGGAGCCTATTCATTTCAAACAAACAAACAAACAATCAAAGTTTTCCTCTTTATAATATTAGTATAGATGAACAAAATAAGTAATCTTCGTGATGTAGGTAGGTATAAACGAAGTCCATTGATTGTTGTGAAACTTCTATTAACATCCGAGCAATTGAGAAAGATAGCCCTTGGCGGACGTGCTGTGATGAGCGAAATATAATTAATTTTTTGAAGTCAGTTATCACAGTAAATTTACTTAGGAAAGTAGGTATTTACCTACTTAGACGACACTGCAAACACACATGTAATTTAGTCATCCCAGATGCAAATGGGACACCCAAATGATAAAACTTTTAATACTTAGATATAAAGATAATAACGCAGTTAGATAGCCATTTTTACATTCCTAAAGGTCGCATGCCAAAACGAAGGTATCGGTACCAGGGTACCAGAATCGTTTTGGATCGCGTGAACATTCCCCCACTGCCACTCGCATAAAATTGTAGTTTTTGTCTTTTAAAATCTGCAGTCGAAGGACCAACGAAAAATTGGTTGTCAAGATCAAGGCACAACAACGAACCATTGAAATAGAACCAGTTTATGGTTGATGTCAAATCGTTAATATCAAAAGTTCATAGACTGCACCCTTTACCTAGTATATTATTACAGAACAGACTGTTTATGGATCAGCAAAACAGAAAAAATAGATCTTAATCAGAAAATGCTGTAAATAATAAAGAAAATATAAGAATCGCTTCGAAGACTCTCGTAAAGGTTTAATTTTATAGCTAAGTCATCAAGCCTGTCTAACTTTAGACATTTTCGTGCACACACAATGTTATTGGCACAAGTAAGGCTGTACCGATCGCGTGATTGTAGCAAAACCTATCTACCTAGTTGGCAATGTTCAGAGTACAGTTTTGTCAGCCAGTTCGTTTCAGTCTTGCGAAACACTTGCTGGTTCGCGGCCTTTACAGTCTTTGTCAGTCCAATAACTCGATTAGAGGTTTACAGTTCCAATGGCTGTGGATTAAGGAAGGACATGTAGGTAGTGGAAATCAATATAAGATTGAAGCCTTTATAGCAAACAGACTGGAATAAGAGGATCTCAATGCCCTCTGATTGACTATGAAGTGTATGTATTTTGCCAAAGTTTCCGCAAAAGATTGAAAACAGTTATTTGTGTCAAACTGTGATTCTATCGCGAATTGCGTGTTGTGTAACTGGACCCGATTTTAATGATGTGAAATTCGAATTTATGTAATTCGGACTTGTGAAACAATGATGTGATAACACTGCTTCAAAATTATAAGTCTAAAATACACAAAATGAAAAAAAGTTGGTTTGCAAAAAAGAAACCAATAAAAACGGTGCGTGTTAACATCATGTCATAGATTTAGCGACGCACTAATCAGAGCATAGCACACGGTAAGATAATTTCATTATTCAATGCTTGTTTTCCTCTGCTTATCCCTTTTAAGACAATAGCCCCCGTGATCACCTTCAGCACAAATACGTTATTTTCTTACTTTGACCGTCTGAGAGAGCACCTATTTAGGTAAGTTAAATACCTCAAAAACAAACTTCACGTGTTGACTGTTTCTTTTATCTCCTCAATTCATACCGTACCTTTTCTAACGTAAATATTTATCACCCTCTCAGTACCCGTGAATAATTGTTTGTTTTAATTGTCTTCTTATAATGAATCATCTGATTCTTTAATTCCATTAGATTATTTCTCATTATCATGATTTTGCATTTCATAAATAATTGTGGCCTATCGCCGGCCTGACCAGCAATAACCCGGAATACCTTTTTTGCTGCTGTCAAACTATGATACACCATCCACTTCACTTACGTCACTGAACCGTTCTAGTCCAATCGTCTTTTTACATTATCCGATTGCAACAACTAATTTCGTGTTACATTACATCGATACCAGCATGAGCATCCAAGAATTTCCATCAAATCGTAACGTTCTCTTTGCGTAATGTCTAATAGCTTTTTACCGATCATTCCTGTCATATTGTGGTATTGATTGGCTGCAAATGTATCAGGAACGTGTTACATTTATCGTACTATTGACAAATCGGTATCACGCAATTTGCGAGAGTGAGATTGATATATTTCCTCTTGGTAAAAAGTTATTGACCTGTTGAGAAAACATCCAGAATAATCGACATATTAGTACCTTGAGTTTATGAACGAGTATTAACTGAGTTTATGATTTTATGAAAAAATTCTAAATCATCAAGAAAATCTGACATATCAGCAAAATTCAGCGTCTCCTCTTTTATTATCGACCTTAAAGATATGGCGAAATGGCGAACCATTGAAGAGCTTAACTACTCTCGCTTAACTATCTATTGCTATAATCATTATTATGATGAAGCCAAATTACCAAAGAAAAGTTCGCAAGTTGCGTTCAATGTTTTGCCATTTTGTTCAAATGGCGTATAAGTGCAGTTTTCTAACCGCAATCGGTTCGATTTAACATTTATTGACCATAATTTCTATTTCTGGAATGTGTATATCTCTATCTATAGTTTTTGATAGGCAGGCTAATTCTTAACAGCCTTAGCTTTTCCTGGTAAGGCTGTTAAGAAAATCACTTTGCCATTTTTCATCCATCAGGCTTGTAGAAAATATTATTCGATATTCATTATTTTCTCCGTCTTTGACGGCACACCTTTGCTTGCATATCCTACAAGAGGATAAAAGCATTCAAAGCTTTACTTGTTAGTCGAGCCGAGTTCCGTTGCGTGTGTATGACTACACTATTCTAAGCAATGGGCTAATTAGTCACTTTCTCCGGTCATTCAGAACTACCGGTTCAATGCATGCATAGCAAGCACTTGTTCGATACATTATGTTTGGATCAGATTACAAATCTCCAGGTGATTTTAAATATAAGTGTATTTCTAGAATAAAAAAAAGTACCCATGAAATTATGTTTTTGTGTTTATTAGGCTACGCATAACTTTTTATAATTGAGTAAAAATTAAACTTGTACCTAAGCTTGAAGATTCGGTTAAATCCAACGCTAGTCATGATTTATATTTTAATCATTCATAATGACTAGTACATACCCATATTTTTTTTTAATATAAAATTGTAATTGACTATACTGAGAAAAACAGGATCACTGACCACATAAAATAAGAATTTTCTTTAATCAGCTCATTCTTCTTCTAAAACAATTCTTATTTTAATGTTAGTCATAAAAACATACTCTTAGATAATTAAAAATAGATTTCGCCTACATAACAGACTCACATGTCCAAGTTTTTGCAAACTCGGAAACCTTAATTGGCTTGCAACAAATAAAAATCAATTGACGCGTGGGTTTAATTTCCTGTGTCAATTGTGAATCGGCGTTATAAAACACAATTTATTCGGACGAAGATTACTGCAATTGTCTTATTAAGAACGGATAATAAAAATGCAATTATACACGAAAGTGTTACAATAGAAAAAGTGTTAACTGTTGTTTGCATTTCGAAATTGATATTCTTTGTTCAATCCTATTTTTTTTAAATAAATTTTCTCTTTTTTTACAATTAGTATTTAAAAAACTAATCGTCAGGTGGCTTTAGTACGGGCTCTGATAGTTTACTTAAATTTATTTGTCTTTAAATATCTTTTCCTTGAGAAGTGTGTTTTTTTTGCAGAAGTAGACTCTACTTCTACAAAAGATAACCTGATTACGAGTATTGAGACAAGGTCTTCACTTTGAATCCTTTAAGAAGGCGAACTCCTTCAAAAACAGGCGATCGCTGCCGTTAATACACTTTCTCAGAATATCACAGTTATTAAAATAACAAGTCATTTTATAAACATTCGTCGTACGTAATGAGTGGCTCAACCGATGAATGCGATAAAAGATTGAATAACAGTTACGTAATTCACTTAGGCATCCTTATCATCCCGATCTACATTAATGGTATTATTTAGCGGGTTTCTATATCTAATGAAGCCGCTAGCTAATCTTTGTTTTTGAGCTAAGCGTTTGATTGAATACGATGAGATCAAAGATGAATCACGATTTACGCTTCAGGTAAGCTTCATTCAGTCGTGATATGTGACGCGTTACTACCTGTGTCAGTGAATTGTTTGTTTGTATAGGAACATTCAAAACAAATATGATTAAAGAATTACTCTTTTCAGGGCCACATTACTATAAATAAACAGGCCATTGTTTTAGTGAAATTATGTGAGCTAAAAAACTATTCACATGATAAGACAAAAAAATGTCTGTTACGTAGATGATTGTTAATTTTTATAAACATAATCATTAATTGCCATTTTGGTCATTGAAATGAAACATCTTTTTAAATAGAATGGCACCAAAGGTGACTCTTGATTAATAGTTCGATTAACTATTCTAATTAAGTACAGGAAAGTTATAAACTATTCCCACGCACAAAATCCTTTAAAGGCAAATTGATGTACTTATTCCTAAAAAGTTGCGAAAGATTGTGCGAAAATGGTCCTTCTAATCAGACCTGTCGATAATATGGATCTTCCAAGCGTTACTTTATTTTTATCTCACAGTACAACATGCCTATTTTGGAAATTAGAAATCTTGTTTATTCTAGTTCGATCTTGTTATACTAATACTTGATCTTGCTTGACTAGATAGATTATCACGGAATGAATGGGGGTAAGTTCTGAACTTGAATAGTGTTAGACGAGATTCGAGGTGTGCCTTGGGTTAGTTGACGGAATAGAAAGGATAAGTAGCTCTTTGAATGTACTATGTTTTATTATACGCTATATGGCTTATTGGCGCCCAACACTCTTATGCAAGTATATTGGCGCCCAACATTGTCATATTCAACGGGTGTTTTAAGTGTGATTTTACATCTATTATCCTAAAAAACGTAATATAATTGATAAAAAGAAAAGCGCCCATCCGATATGTTAGTTTATTGCAGCTCCTTAGGGACGAATCAGCTCCAACTCTGCTAGGTGTCCCTAACAATGTTAACAAGGATCATAATACAAAAAAAGCACTAGGGCCCAGCGAGTTTCTTGTCAGTTCTTCTCGGACTGGGTATAGGACTGGAATTGGCACCTAGACTCACCTAGTATGTAAGACGATTCAAAATGATCCTTGTGATATTACTGAATAAAGATTATTGACTATTGACTATTGCTAAATATAAACTAAAATCAAAGCAAAACTTATTTCTTCTTTTACTGGTTCGCTTACACTGTATGTAAGAGCTATAATCTATTCAAATCGATTTAAGCTTTTGCTTTTACTCCACTTTACTACGTCATATCCATATCAGCAGTTTCTATATAATGTGATATCCATGATCACGTCCGGTCGGGGTTTCGTTTCGCCGCGTTGACTGCGAGGCTGTTATGACTAGTTTTTATACAGACCACCTTGGCTATGATCACAGTACTGATTTCATAGTAATGGTGTAACTGTTTTCCTTGCCTAGGGGAAAGCCGGGATGGGAGATAAGGTGGAAAATAAAATTCTTACAACTAAGTATAGAAAAATGAACAAATATAACTTTATTTCCTATCCGGTGAGTAGAAACAAACATTCACCATTAATTCACAAAAACCACAACATTAACAATAAAAGTAACAATTAAATCAGAAGTTATAGATTGGTAACGCACAAAATTAACTTAAAAGCTAATACATATGCTAGTGTAATTATGTTATCTCTAGAACGAAGGAATGTGTAGGAAAGGATCGGCGTTGTGCTTGGATTAGCCTCGGTTTATTAGGAGAATTTAAATTATACCCCTCACCTAACCTTAGAATATATTGGTAGTTGTAAAATGCATCCGTCCGTTATGCGGGCCGGAACAAACGGACACGCAGAGTGTCACCGTTGTCTGGTGGACTCGCTCTTGGTATAAATCGGCCGAAATTCACGCGGGCGCCCTAGTAGTTAGTGACTGACCTGTTGCTCTGAACGATTTCCTTAGCAAATCAATAAAATAACTGGGCCTTATAACGGACAGTCTTCTCTAGCGCGTAGGGGCTCACACCTCGGCTGGAGAGAGGGTCTGGACCGGAGGTTAGCTCTAACTGGTGGAACTGGGCCTTGGGGAGACACCCGAATCTATAAATGAGATATTTACGGTGTTGAATAATCAAGTATTGACATTTAGACTTCAGAGAAGAAATTAGGTAAAAATCACGGCACCTTCACCTCCTGTGTCCAGGCGGCGGGTGTGGGGCCGGTATTTTCAGTATATGGGCCTTGGATTTAGAAAGAAAACGACAATTTGCTTACCGGGGTGGAATATATGATATTTTGAACAACCTCGAACGAACTCGCTTCCGTCGGACACACGAAAGGGAACACGCCGCGTAGCTCAGCAGTGTTTTAATATAGGGTTATTTCCAGAGTAAAACAACGTAAATGTCCTTTGTAATTCGCAAATCAACCTCTTGTAACGAACCGAATTAATTTCAAGTTCAAGTTCAAAATCGCAATGTCATCTGTTACTCTGGGATGCCCGCTCTGGAAAAAAAACCGCCAGAAATTTCTATCGATCTGCGACGCAAATCGTTATATTCTACCATTCGCTTCGGTAACAATACTCGCAGGTATTACTAACCAAACGCCATATCAATCGGGATGTCGACGGCAGGTAGATGTTGGCAATTTTATAATAACTTTAGGTTGCATAGATTATAAAGTAGAGAGGAAACAATAATGACAGTGACAGGCCGACCGTCAAAACGGGCCTGGGCAGTCCGGGTTGATTAGGTAATTATTCTATTTCTATCTACTTATTATCTATCTTAATGAAAGGAAGATTTGAATTCAATGGCGGGAGAATTTAACGTGACCCGGACTACAGCAGTCTATTATAATGAGTAATTTCGAAAGATTTGATGACACCGTGTTATATAATGCTAATTAAATAAATCGGAGGTTACAATGGATAATTATTTTATTAATAGCTTCTATTTCAACCCTTTGTAACATAGATTCAATTCGTACATATTTTTCCGTACAAAGCAGGTTGCAAAATAAAAAATACACAATAACAAGAAGTCTTATGCACATAATATATATATATATATATATATATATATATATATAATATATTATGGGCTTCTTGTCAAAAATCGTAGGTAACCTTTACATTTGTTGTAACTTGTATATCATGTTTCCTGTCACCTCGTTCTAATGGACGTTTCAATAACAAACAAATTAATTTACAAGTAGGTAGTAGTTCAATGTTTTTTCTTAAGCACGCACAGGTGCCAAAAATTATTTGCTTGGCTATTAATATTATTATTATTATTAAGACTTTTATTTCCATGACAACATAAAAGAAAAAAGAAATACATTATTTAAATATTAGACACACTTAAATCATCTCATCTTAAATCAGCCCCATCTCGGGTATAGGCCTCCTCCATCTGCCTCCATTAGTCTCTTTCTTTTGCCTTTTCCATCCATTTTCCTCCTGCTGCTCTTACTATTTCGTCTGCCCAACGTTCTTTGGGGCGACCCCTTGTTCTTTTTCCATCAGGACCTACCCATTCCGAGACTATCTTTGTCCACCTTTCGTCCGTGTTACGGACTATGTGGCCCGCCCATTGCTTGTCTATTACTTACGCAAAATAATTTAGAATGGTCTATCTACGAGACAGGTCAGTAGCGAAATAATTTATGTAAAATTACTCAGTTATCGAGTTCGTGTCAAATGTAATTACTTTACCGTTTGTTTTTGGTGAAATGGGCGACATGACACGAAGTTAACCTATTTACCGTTAGAGGATAGGCTGCGTCCGTTTCGTCGCTTACTGCCACTCCCCACGACAGCTAGTCTCGGAACAAGAGACTAACTTATTGTAAACACGCAAAATAATGTCTGTGCGTTTGAATAATGCTAATGATTAAATGTCTGGGTTAAAAAAGTCACTCAGTGGCTTAAACTTTGATCTCTGTTTGATATTAACTTTGTTTAATTTAGTATTGGATTTATAGAAGTTTCCTTGGCTTTATTTAAATTATCGATTGAGTTTTTAATAATATTTAGAATAGGTTGTTTTTTATATACATGTCATATTTACCTACCACAAAATTTGCAGAAGATCTATCTTTGCTCAATGTTATTGTTACATTCAATGTTATTCTGGTATCAATGGAAAGTGTTGGGGTACAGTTAGTTTCGACCAAACAAGAAAGTGTTAAAAATAGCATAATAAACCTTGATAGTACCAGTTGATTGAAGCGCCTGCAATAGGCGATGTTTTTTTGCTCTAAAAGACGATGCGCTCTACTTATTCATTTCTATACGCTAATTATAAAGTAAATTCTTGAAAATGATCTGTGGCGGTTGCAATGTCATGTTATCCGACTACGAAATAATGTTATAAATTGATTTCAAATCTGTACATGATGGTAATGTCGTAACATTATACTTTGGCGATATTAATGTTACTCTCTGCTGTAATTCTATTAGGTAATTTTCATAATTGATTCTTTGTGATCATGAACCATAAGTATCCCGTTCGTACTGACCTGAAAACTTTCGCTCTTATATAATGAAACCCCCATCAAAACGACTTAATTATATGCGCACGAGCGTGCAGTGTGACACTCACGAATTGTCCAGCACTTCGTCTGATAATATAATATCTCCCTGAGGCAACATTTTGTGTTATTATCAATTGTATTGTTTTCTAATTGCATTGCTTTGTAAGTTTCAACACACTCCTACGCATTACAATTATTTATTTCATCAAACTTTGGGCTCTTGACAAAATCGGGCTGTAAATGACGATATCTGCTTCACTGATTGAATAACCTAAAACACACAAAGTTTATCCAAACAAGTAATAATCATGTAGGATTCGAATGTTACGTATATCGTTAAAATTATTAATTTATCGCTGATATACTAACAAGTTATTACAGATCTGTACATGTAATTGCCTTTTAATCGCATCCAGTATAACCTAAGTATCGATTTCTTTTCGATCTTCCGGTTCAATTTCACTCGAAGTTAAAGTGAATACACCTCTTACAATTTTAAGCTGCACATCAGTCGTCTGATCGCCTCTGGCAATAATTCGCTCCCATATTAAATTGATTTATCGATTGCTATTTTTCTTCTGCCATTACCGGTGAAAGTGATGTTATCCCATCATATTCATAGTTCACTGATATGACACCTTCATTAATCAAATGTCGCGTCTGCGATTATTTAAGGCCGAAATTGATACGTAGGTGCCTCGTGTTACTGATTCTTTCTTAGTCACCCTGGATCATTTCTACAAAAAATTTGCGGTATGATGATGGCTCTCTGAAAAGAGCCCTGCTTTTGCGTGGTGTGACCGATGGTAATCATCTCTCGTGATTATAATGACGGTTTCATGTTAAACATGGTAAACTTCATTTTTTTCTTACAATTATGCATACAAATTGTGGTAACTACGTTATTTCGAAATAGATTCGCGTTAAACGTCTGTCACGTATAAAATCTCGGACGCGCGGCATCAGATTTAATCGGCGAAAGTAGTTGCGTGTCATGCGCGTGCGCAGCAGCTTGATCGCCATCCGCACCGCCATTATATTACACGATCCGTAAACTTAAGTGCCCCTTTTCTGACTAACGTGCACTATAAATGTCAGCCAATGACACGCTCTTAAGACTTAAAAGTTTCCTAATTAAGGTTAATTGGATGATGTGATACGTATTCAAGGGGTTTAACTCGATTATGTGTTGTGGTGTGTTCGTGGACCGTAAATTGGCAGTCGAACTGCCTAGTTGCCATTATGCCGTTCTTCAACGACCTTGCCAAGCATCAAGCATTCCGAAGTCTGCCAACACTCAAGCAGCAGTCGAAACATCACTTACATATTACCGACTTTGATTGTTATATTACGTGCTCGAACAACCTCTATCGACTTGTCTAAATTGCTAGCGGTATCATTACCACATTTACACAATTGAACATTGTCAGTTCCGATTGCGAAAGTAGATCGTTGCTGAATTGCTTTTCGTCACATGGCTTAGTAAACTACTGTTATATTTGACAGTATGTTATGCGGACGTTATGTGATGTGTGACAGTCATCATCATGTTGAGATTCAGTTGTTTGTTTTTTATGTATTGGCGGCTAAACATTCACATCGTACTGCCTGGTGGCCTGAGACCTGGTGGTGTAGAGACGTGGAAAATTTGGAAACACTAAGTAATTCTCTAAGTTCAACCCTTAAAAGGGGCACCGTGGTGGAGTAAAAAAATTTAATGAAAATTACATGTTGCAAACGAAGTTACGGGGTGTTCCACAAGTTTCATAATGATCGTCTATGTTTACGCCCTTAATTGGATTTTATTCGCGCATGCTACTTTTTATTCAAGAATGTAATAAAGTTCTAGTACTTAATTTATGCAATTTTCTTTTTAATCTTCCGACGATTCCACTCCCTTTTTCAATGGTGTCAATAAACTATGAATTAAGCTGGAAACAAAGTATTGGACTCAGCTCTAGGATGCTTATAACATATCTGGTGGAAGAAGTGGTTGTACCTAGTCCGACTCCGAACACTGTCTGACCGCATCTGATTCGATCGATGTACCGATAATTTGTTTGCAGCTTTACTTCTGCCAACTAGCACGGGTTCGTGACTTGTCATAATTAATTAAATTAATGAAATGGCAGTTTCGACAAGCCTTAACTAATTTGATAAGTTTAATTATGTGTGAAAATACCTAAAGGGCGAAGCGATGTAATTGCTCAATGCAAAATTTTCAAGAATTTATACCATATTAATATTTCAATATATTTTTGTGAAAGTAACAATATCTCACTGAGTTGTAGAACGAATAGGTCTATCTGGTTTGATAACGTTTATGACGTCAGTTATTCTCGCTTCTTTCGGGCAAATATAACCAGGTCACTATGTCACTTTCTTCGTCTTTCGCCACTGATACTGCCCATCCTGATTAACATACGCATTTGGCATCATAAAGACGTCTGCCGAACCGTATCGAGTTAAATGTTGTGCAAAACCACTTTCAAATTATTATTTTTTGTTGAAGTGCATCATCAAACACTCGTTTTGTTTGATTAGAATCACAAGTACTTAGTTGTAACTCGTTATGTTGAGAAATATTGGTTTTATTCGCAGTTTAGTCACGGCTAACACTTACCACTTCATCGCGTCACACACATCTGATTATACCCTCCAGTCGTCTGCCAAATACATTAAGCCAAAACACGTTTGTTTTAATCACGTTGTGATGACTCCAAAAACTTTCTTTGCATTGTAAAATTTCTCTTCCGAGTGCGCCTTTTACAATGAGCAAATTAGTGTGTATTCATTTGCTATTGTTATATTTTCTGAAAGGTGTTTGTAATTTTGTATTTGTTATCTCTACTTTGGTCTTTGACCATTATCATCATTAATATCAACATCGTTGGAATCATGCAAGGCATTTCTAATATAATCTTCGTCTCTTTTAGATTTTGCAACTTTTTGTAAGCTGACATCCGATTATTACTGTTGTAAAAATTTACGTAATATGTAGAACAATCGCAGACATGCGCTTAATGTCGCATTCAAATTCTTCGGTGTGGTTTTTAAAGTGATTGTTACGTTTTCTACAAGATACGAAACAAAATGGCATTTCGTAATTATCTATGTTTTCTTCAATGTCATACGTAAGGGTGAGTTTGAACTTGACCCAGCAAACTTAGATAAGACCTTTGATCAATCGTTACGTCATGATACGTTTCAGACATAGGTAGGTACCTAACCTACGTAGTTTAGTTTTTTACATTATCTATAAAATAATTATCCAAAGTGGAATTATAATGCTTTTTGGCCGCTCTACTGTTTATTAATAAGATTCATGATTTAAGCAATACTAAGCAAATGCTTAATACCTAAATTGTGGCTGCGATTGTAAAGCCTAATGTGTGTCAATGCTATCATAATTTACTAACACCCACAACAAAGGTCAAAGCTCAGGTGTGTGAGTTACCGATTCTAAAAAGGTTGCATTGACTGATAACGTGATTTACTCGTCCCTTATATAGAAGTGTGTAGGATATGAAACGATTAACGACTTGAACACATGTCTGCAGTTGGCATATAGTATAGTATAGCATAGCAGAGGTTCTATCCTAAACCATCCCATAAATATATCAGCGGACGTAATGTATCACGGTTTCCCAATTCTTTTCTAATCTTGATTTGTTATATGTCATCTTGTCATAACGATATCTGTTATTCACATGATTGTTATTGCAAAAGTGGCTTCAGTGAAATTCCCATAAAAACAGGGAAAGTGTACAATCGACAGGCCGCTGAAAGCCGCGGGGCAAAAGAAAGAACCGCCCATCATATGCCAACTATGGTTCGGAAGAAAGTGAAATTACGTCCGACAGCTCTTGTCTTGTAGAATTTAAGTGAGGGAGGACGGCTTCTTGAATAAATGGCTTTTAAAATTACCTTCCTAACTCTGACACGTTGATGTTTATTGATCGGAAGGGCGAAGTTGCTCATGATTGGCCGCAAAATTTAAAATTACCTTCGAAACCTAACTAGTACGTGTATCTGTAAAATTGGAATAGCACTACCTTTACTACGAGTACTTAAGCTGTTAGTGAGGAAGTAATTACAATGCCAGTACTAAAGTTGCTTGACCCCAAAGCAAAGAATTGGTTTGTGTAGCGTAGTTGATGGTAGATGACTCATACGTTCTTGGTGCTACGATCAATTGGGCGCGAGAATTTAGATGAAATATTTCACACTGAATGGACCAGGTATAACCACATCACCTCACATGCGTGACCTAACATTTCTATGCGACGATGCAATTCATAAAACGTGTTTCAGTGGATTCGACTAAGGTATTTTTGCCTACACGAAAATATCGTAATATTCGTAGGCGGTGACGCCGCTGGCTGGCACCGAAACGATGCGCCATAATTTACAATGCCATCTGATAACCCAATGACTGTTTTCGTCAGGTATTGATTGCGCGTATTGTAAAACGCTGTGCTTTTAACCGCATTACTACACGGAACATGAAGATCTTGCTTGAGAAGGCTGAAAGGTGTGGGATTGAGGAAGAAGAGGTCGCGTAGGCTGTTAATTAATTTATCTCTGCATCATACATTGCTGTTACGCATGACAGAAGCCTTACAACTGCGCAGACTTGGCAAAATACCTCTATAGTGTGGCACATACATGATAAACACAAAAATAATAGATGTGAAGACAGATATCGTGGGGATAAGGCAAATATGGCTGGTCCTAGGAGATATAATCAGCGAAATTAAGAGAAAAAACATCTTTTAAATTATCTTTTAATATACAAATTGATAATGTATATAAAAGTAAGAAAACAGTTCCCATTATGATTTATGATGTAGCAGTATCATGATAAAATCGTAATAAACACTGTTTCCCTTTAACCCATAGCCACGCCTACACCACACTACACCTACTAAGCATTTATCTTGACCTGATCATCTTGACTTTACGAACTCGAAAACCACCAATATTCAAGTTGTTTCGGAAGTAGGTAATCTTACTTCCGAAAGTGCAACTCAAGAATGCAATTTAACCGGTGGCTAATATTCAAGAATTATTTCACTTTACAAGTTGGTTAATAGTGATCGATGAAGTTGGTTTCTTTTGCATAACAAGTGCAAATGCAATTATCCGAAACTGGAGCATAACTGCTGCACAAATGACCGCTGTTGATAAATACTGTTTGATGCTTAATGATGTATGAAAAGATACGACAAAATCAGGATTCGATTCAGCAAATGCAATGTTATTTTGTGCATGCTATATTGTAAATAGTCGTAAGACTATAATAGATGTCTATTTCTTTCCTTTTGAAATCATTTCGTTGATGGACAAATTTTAAGAAAAGTAGAATATGAAAATAAAGCACGTTTGATACGATTGGCGCCCACCCAACCGAGATCTGTGTAGATAATTTTGGTGACGAATCGAAGCCGAGCTTATGTAATTTAAAATCGTTGAACAGTATTAAAGTATTCAACTAATAATAATATACAGGTTATAGAAATATCTTGCAAATTGTAGGTAAATAGATTCTTGTCCTACAATAATATTTGCATTATTGACATAGACTATGACGCACGTATAGCATTCACTATGTAAAGAAGAAAAACATTTTCAATTTACATATTTCACACCCTTTATAACTTGAAACATTTTGAGTTACGTAAAACAGTACAAATAGCTATTATTCTAATCCTACAAAAGATGCGCCACTTTATGTTCGGCAGTTGCTCTCGATTTATACGTTAAAAAATTACACAATGGCGATAGATGATGTAACTTTTTGCTCGCTTGACGGAATAATTGTTATCTTTTTAGATATCATGAAATTAATAGTAATAATGTTGATGAATAGTCGACACACCTCCATTCGACTCAATCTATCATCACACTCATTTTTGAGTTACATTTATAACTACCGAAACTTAACAAATAATGTGTTATGCCGACACCAGACATTTCAACTTCGGATGATGAAACAATAACTATGGTTTAAATAATACCTTATAGCTCTTATCTCAAGAGTGTACTTCTGTATAGTGTAATTACTTCCTACAATGCCGTTACTATTGTTGATGGTGTGTAGAAATTGTAATTAAAGCTTTTGACTTTTTAATCTTGTAGAGCAAAATGTTTATGCATCATATCCAGGCAGTTGCATTGTGAATAATTGATATAGATTTAATATATATTTTGTTTAGATATTCATAAGTTTGCTCAACTGCGGAGTTAAAAGCTCTTACGCATTTTATTAACCCGTTTCCTGTTGGTATTCAAAGGGCCGACTGTCTGTTCGCCATTAATAAACAATGTCGTGCGTGCATCAAAGTAACGATTCTTAGGACCGCATATTCATTTACAGTCACACTAAATATAGATAAATTGGTAAATGTTCTCAGCAACGACAGGAACACTCCTATTAAATGGTTGCAAGAACTCATAAATAATAGCACAAAAAGTTCCAATGCTCAAACGTGTGTGGCCTTTATTCTCCTACTTCCTTAAACGATTCCCAAAGGCTGATTAGTGATTACAGTATGATTCACGGTATCAGCCGGTTATTATCGTGACGTCAAATCAAATTACAAGAGGTTTTCTGAAGTGCTTCTCATTTAAAAGTAAACGATTTTGTAGTACTTATGTGGGGGTCGCCTCATCGTGACGACAGGATGTGCGCTCGCAGCTTTGCATCACAAATAAAAAGGCTGTCGTGCGCATCGTTAGCAACCATCAGGTCACCGGCTGCTTGTCAATTGTGTTCAGCATTGTCAATTCTACACACTGCCTCTATAGCTTTAGCAATTGACGACAATAAAACATTGGTTCACATGAGTGTTTACACTTGGTAACGCGTATGAGACGGTGCGCTGCGGTTTGATTGAATTTCAATTGCTTCGAGGCCGTTCTAGTACACGTATTCCTACACCTATTTGCTGGCTTTAAAACAATTTTACTAAATTATGCTTCGCGAACGAGCACGCAGTCATGCAACCTTCCTTTCTATGTCGGCTGTGGGTATGATTATACACACTACATACAGTACAATTCATACTTACCGCTACTGACTCGGTTTGACTCTCTTGCCAATTTAAAAACACAAATGACGTTCACGGATTAAGAAATTAAAGAGTCGTTTTCCATGTGATGAATGAATGTTAAACTTTTTAAAAGGAAATGTGTTAGTGCTCAGTGTATGTACCAGTAATATCTCTCATGCTCGACTGCTAGTATTGTAATAAGATAATTGATGTAGTAGCTTTTTGACGTGGCTCGTCTGCTGAATGTGTACTTTAACAAAGGTCATTATAAACATTGATGAACACCTTCTACTAAACAATTTGCAGCTTTTATAACTAGAGTCGGTTGGAAGTTTGAAAAAATTGTTCGAAACCGGTCAAGCGGCATGTGGTGACATTTACATTATGTTAACAAACTGGACGAGCTACCTCTGCCTCTGGGACGTAAAAAGAAAGTAGTTACGCTTCGATGCGACGCCGATATGTTGATATAAAGTCGACTGTACGAGTGTACGTACGCAGACACACCCTTTCGACAATTTCTCTTGATTGCTGTTTATTGACGTTAATCGGTACATGACATTGGGAATAAGTCTGGTTGGATTTAATAAGTCGATTGGTTTGTGAAATTGTTTTAGCTTTGCCTTTACCAGTATGTTTAACTGTAGGATCAGATCTAAGTCCGAATAGAAACCATTCATCATTACGAAAGTCTGAAATAACTAACAGATACTTTAACAGCCGAACAGCTTTCTCTCATTATTTTGTAGTTTTCGGGTTTACGCAGAGACTAATAGGTACCAATATTCTGTACTAAGTTCTAGGTCCTTGCAAAAGTGAGAGCACAAATCCTGGATCGGTCGTCGACCGCCGCCCACACTGAACTTTATTTTATCGATCGTACGCTCCAGCTCTTCAAGAACTGTCAAGTAAACTGTTTAATTTATACTTTTTCGAACCAGGTGACGTCATTTTGTGTGGCATCTGGTAATCCAATTAATGCGAATTGATAAATCTGGTTGAACTACTTAGGCATTGAGAATCACGTGGGCTGGCTGACGTCAGGTCTGCTCGAATAGAACCTATACGGTTTCAATGGGTTTAATAACTTAAGAGCGTTAATTTCAAATATATACATTTTTTGTTTAGAATTTACGCTGTTGTAAATACTCGTTAGCTTCCACAGCGAAAAATTATGCGATACTTAAAAAAATATTCACAATCTCCCCGTCTCGCTTCAGTAGCAATTGTTTTAAGAGAAAATACTGAACGGTGATTTGTATAATCTCTAAGGCTCCTTGAATCACTGTTATTTTTATCTTTTTGAATATTATAGTTTTGTAGTATCATCTACATAAATGAATTGCTGAATTTTATTAATACTTACCTAAGTTCTAGGTAGTTTTCTTTTTATAAGACTCAAAAAGTATTTTTTCTCAAATCTGCTTATTTTTTCTTAAAAATTAAACATGCTGCAATACTCGTAGGTCACTTAGATCCTCGTAGAGGTGCTTCCTTGGTACTGCTGAGTGCAGGAGGCAAGGCACGTCTAGTCTTTGCAAAACGTGACGTGAGCCGGCCTTGGCGGTCGGCCTCGGTCGGTCTGACTCGCTTGACTCCGCCATCTGTTCCCATCTCTTTCGCACACAATGACTGCGCTCCCTGAATCCATTACGAATTTCCAAACGCAATGCTAGTGAAAACCGCCTCTACCTAACTAGGGATTTTCAACGATATAGGCTCTATTGACCGCACAATACAGCACGATTCAGCTTTGCTCTAACATGTCTGTTACGACCATTTTGTTCTCTTTCACTGTATATCGTTCTTTCTCTTTCCCAAGAAACAGCTGCCTTACGTTCAGTATGGTAAAAGCGTTAAAGTAACACGGACTGTTATCTGGTTTTTACGAAAAACCCATAATCGCCCTCGAACGCTTTTAAAAACAACGACGCGATCTGTTTCCTTATTACAATTGTACTTCGGCAAATTTGTGAACTTCAAATTTTGGACAAAAACAATCTACATACAAGTTTTCCTAACTGGGAACCCGATACAAACGTATTCGTAGGATATTGTTTCCAAAACAATTCGACCAAAGCAGTGTAATATGACTAATGTTGTATAGAAAATATAGGCAGCGGTTACGAATACCTGTGTGTGCGTGTGTTTACGGGCCAGTGATTCTGCGGGTTCCGTCTCGAATGTCCCAGGTGTACAGTTGCAGCTGATAAAATTGAGCACCTAGCCACTAATGGAGGATACGGTCCGGGTGATTTGGACTGTTCGCCATGCGCGCGGTTGTGACTAGCGGCCTACGAAACCAACAAAACGGCGACAATTCAGGCAGATCCAGATCTTGCACCACAGGTTCGCTTTTCCAATCTAAAAAACATCTAATACGAAAGCGCCGCTAGTTTTATAACCTAAATTATCGTCTGTCAAGTATCAGATTTGTTTATGCATATCCAACAATTTACCGGCATGTTTCCAAGGTAAATTGTGAAAGGGTTAACCATTGTGCAATCGCATTGATAAAAATGTGCATGTTACTTGAAATCAAAGGTTTTCAACAGAGCTGTCATGTTGACATTAGGTAGTTAGTAATACTAGTTAACTATCAGAAGAACTTACGGATGATCTAATTTTAGATTGTTTGTGTTCGAGAGAAGTGAGTGAGGCGATAAGCTAGAAGAGTCTCAATAACAAGAGGATAATTCTATTCTAGAAAGAACTACCAATAGGCACGTAAGCATCAGGCTATTTGTTTGGTGACTTAGTTTTTATTTTGTTACTTAGCCTTAGAGTTAGGTAAATCATTGCTAATCTGGTACAGAAAGTCACTGGCGCCCATCGCAGGTGAAGAATAATTGTTATCGTTGTTCTTGTTGAAATCTACTCGTACATAAGTTGTTAGATTTAAAAAGTTAATACTTTGTGAAAGTTTCCCCAGTTTCCGCTGATGAATACATAGACAGATAGACGATCAGAATCCTAAAAACGTTGAATTCGTATTCGGGTAAGAAAGTATTTGCCATTAAAGAAAACAAACCTCATCCGGTGTTGTTAGAAAATGGCTCATTTTAGAAAGCATTGGCAGAAATTATAAGCGTGTGACACAGGATGGTTTGGTCGGACATATTAAAAGTCAGGTGGTTTCATCTACTCACCAAACTAGTTTCATGTCCACCCGTGTCATCAAGTTTGATATAGCCGAACTACTGTTTACAATTTTTTTTTTGAATACTCGTTTATATTTAAAATCCATAATGTCGAAACAACAATGCAGTTTGAAAGTTGAACAGCTGCTTTTACGCCCGCTTATTTTGCAAAGGCTGCATTTAAAAAAACATTTTCTAAAAAAAACAACTTTTTTAACATGTCCATTCGTAATTGTGGTAGCATTAGATTTTTCTACAAATGCTACTTCTGTATAGTTCAATCTAATAATCAACTTGTGTGTTTATTCTTGCTACTGCAATTGACTGATTGTGAGAATCTGTTCGATTAAAATGCCTTATCGTTTCGATGATCTGGCTTGACTTGACCCATTTAGCTAAGGATGTAGAGACCGGTTCTCATGAATCTGACTCCTCCTTTTCCTTTAGTGTATCGTTTGTGTGACAGGTGGTCGCTTTAAATAAATAAACTGCATCCGCTAAACGGGTTTCGAATAAATCAATGGTGGACCAAAAGCCAGCTGCTTATCCTTTGATACAGATCTTCCAATAATTTCAACTTCAAAAATGTTTTAAGACCCCATTTAAATTCATAGGAATAAGAATGTCTTTTATATTTCTACCGATGATGTACGTTACACTTATCAATATTTTGAATACATGAAAAGTTGTTCACAACTATAACAACAACTTTTTAGTGCTTTGATAGACGTTAAAACCGAGAGCGGAGCCAATTTCACTTTAAAGAGTTTTAACGATTTTGTTCCAATCTTACTTGAGCTCGTCAATCTTAATTTTCTATTGTTAAATGATTTTCATCTATTATGAAATAATCATTACGTTATCGAGGTATCTCTATGTACCGATGACTTATTGTGAATTGGTTACATATTAGAAAGGATTGAGCTTAATTCCCTACAGTTTCAACCTAGAGAAAGTATCAGTAATACATAGTTGGCGGCGTTTCATAAATATTATTATGCACTTAAACACATTTATGCAACGGCCCATACCGGTGGAATTAAATAGCACGTGGAAGCCGAGCCGTGCTTAGATCGCGATAAGAGCTCGCGAAACGTGATCGATTGTTCACAGACATCTGAGTAAAGCTGCTTACACAGCTGGTTACTGCTCGTGCGAGTAGCGAATACACTAAGTACTTTTACTTATAGATAAGTCATTAGTCATATTATGAAAATATTATGTCTAGTTTATTGCTACTTTAACTTCCTTCCATCGTCTTTCGACGTGGTACCTTGACATTCTAAAATTGCCTTCTTCTTCTTCTTCTTCTTCTTCTTCTTCCTGTCCTTTTCCCACGCATGTGGGGTCGGCACAACACGTTTTCTTCTTCCATTTCCCTCTATCATCCTCCATCTCAGTACTCACTCCTTTCTTACTCATATCATCTTTAGCATTCTAAAATTTTAGTTATAATATTAGTATTTGCATCGAAATTATTTATACAGCGTCAAATGCAACTTTACTCAAACAATTCAAGACATTCTCTAGTGCCTGGAATATGGTTTTGATGGATTAATCTTGCTCAGCACCTATACTATCCTCTTAGTTTAGGTGCCTATATCATTGTACTTGTATATAACTTAGTCTCAAACCAAATGTGCACCGATGGTAATTGGTAGGGTAATGTGAATTAATCAAGACTTGAACGCCTTCGAACCTGTATGTGCAGGCAGACTGAAGCAGAGACGTTTATTGTGAGAGGTGGCCTTGTGGCTTGTACCGTCTGACATTGCAGCGTTCGTTTCAAGTCGCTTTTTGGTCCTGGCTGAGACCTTAAAGCTGCGCTTACGCAATTTAAGTGATATCATAGCTTCTCGATATCAGTCGACTAAGCCATTTTGATATTCAATATTAGCATTGGTGTCAAATTTATTATTTTTGATAACGTGAACTGCTTAAGGTATTATAAGGTCTCGAGAGGCACTGTTATATCACATCGGATTGGACAGTTCTAATGGTCTGTGTCGTATGTGTTGTGTGCAGCTGTTCCGTTTTAAAGTTTGTTCAGCACGCGTAACGCGGTTGGTGTTAACGGCGCTTTCTATCTGTTACGAATATCTTCTCAATCGCCCCCTTTTTCACTCGGTAAGATTAAGGATCGCTTGGTATGTTGAGAAGAAAGTTCTAAGATAAAAATACCTTGATGAATACTCATTTTGCACCTTTGTAGGTCACCGGACCTGTTATCAATTAGTCAGTAGACACGTGCGGCTAGTTTTATTATGTTCTGATTCTAGTTGAGTTATGAGCTCGCTGTTTGAATTTATATCTTCACCATTCGCGTTATTGAAATCTATTTCATGTTCTAGACAACAACCATTACGATTTTATTAAGTTTGCCATTTACGGTGCATTCGTCTCGAACGGACGTCGACCTGCCATTTTCTAACATTTTCATGAAATCATTTCTTTTAGGACCTTCATTTTTTATCTCGTCTGGGAAAATTTAAATTTGGAAACTTAGTATAGCGGTGGTTGTGATGGGATGCGGAGAGGGGCTTGATGGACGCATCAGACGTGCGGATTGTTTGGTCACGCACAATAGAGCGTTGGAGCGAAGAGGATCGTGATTTTGCGATCGACGCATATTGGACTAGTAGTAATCTTGCATAGATACATAGCTCAAGCTTTGTTCTCGTTATAACTGTTGAATAAGCAAACTTCAAAGTCCTGACTCCTGTCCTGACTCATTCATTAACTAAGAAAAAGACATGAGTAATGAAATATGATAAGATCTGCGTTATATAAAAAGAAAACATAGTAGGACCGGCGCCATCTGTTTCAACATGAGAAATTGTGAAATAAATAAAAAAATGTTATAAATAATTACCATTGGAAAACCTGTATTAAATACTTGAATTAATTACTCAAAAGTTGTTCACACTCACATGTATAATTGGAAGAATACGTAATATTCCTATTGTTACAAAACTCGTATCCCAGAGTGTATAGAATTATGTCACTAAATAAGGCACGAATCAGTCACGAACTCACGACAACTCGACGCCAAGACATAAATAGAAAGTGTCAAATGCTTCGCATTCGTTCGCTACGCTGAATACCATAGGTAGGAGCTAGTCGATGTACCTTCCTAATTATGTCCTATTAGCTGCATATTTAAAACGTTTACGCATGGTTATGTACCGTTAGAATGCACCTATGTTTCTTTGATAACTTGTATCTTGCACTGCATATCCATTGCCCTTATATTATAGTTGGTCGCTATGAATGTCTTCATTGAAGGAAGGCGAGGTTTTACAGTTATGAAATTTGGGGTAAGGTCGTCTGCTAGTATATCTTTTGGTAGTCATAAGCAATCGTGATTCTTGCTTGCTTATTCACTTGTCTATTTGACTTTTAAGTATTTCAGTTTCTGCAATAAATTCGTATCTTTTGGTAGTCATAAGCAATCATGATTCTTGCTTGCTTATTCACTTGTCTATTTGACTTTTAAGTATTTCAGTTTCTGCAATAAATTTGTATACTTAGCAAGTATATAATCCATATTTATTATTTTTTCATCTATTTATCACAGAGTCATGCCCAGTTAGACACAATGCACATAAATAAATAGTTTTGTCTCACAAAATTAGAACTTTAGTTCTAAAGCAGTAATAAGGATGTAGGTAGATTACAGCTTACAGCATAAAGAGCTGTCACTCTACGCTATATCAATAAGTAGTATCTAGTACGCTGCTATAAGAGTTGTCTTCCGTGAAGCTGCGTTGGCTAGAAATTGTGTCACACTTAAATTAAGTTTAAACTACAATTATTATGCTCTCAGATACATATTACCATTGTAAAGTTTGAATCTAAGCTTTATGTCATCCGGGTGTTGCATGTTAACTGTTAAGTAACCGAACGGTATTGTGCGGGGACAAATAATTTCCGTTGTGAAGGAAGATTTGATTGGACATTCGCGGACGAGTCACGTTCCATTGAACGAGACGAGGATTCCGCTCATGCAGAACGGGCGGCACTGCCTATACCAACTTCAAACTGTATCTGTTACCGATATTTGATATCATGGTTCTGTGCTAAATACCTTTAGTTAAAACCATATTTGTTTAAGAGTTTGCAAATTGAAACTTTTGCAATGTTATTTGCTCAAAAGTAATTCGGCAGACCTTTTACAATTCTACATCATCATCTTCCTGCTCTCTTCTCGCGTTATGTGGGGTATTCACAACATGTGTTCTTCCATTTCTCTGCCATTCGTCATTGCAGTTTTCACTCCTTTCACATAGTTCATCTATATTATTTGACTTACCTCTACCAATTTTTACTATTCTTCTGGATATATCATCTAAGTAAATTGCTATACTTGGATTTAACACTGGAACATAATACGTGATTTCTGCTTTGACGGGTTGCACTGCTACACCAAATAATTTATCATCCTTGATGTCTTCATTTCGTGTTTCTATTTGTCTAGTTTGTCGCTTCGTTAAATCAGCTCTCGTTTACTTGGAAATAAATTAGAGCCTGCATATAATCCAATCATTGTTTCACCGTTTGCTTTTGAGTGCACAACTGCAGGGTCATTTACATAAATACGACTAACAAAGTAGATGCGTGCTTCATGGAATAGATTTTCAGGCAATGTCTACAACCTATTGTGGTTTATGTACTTACATTATTTACGAAAATCAAATCAACATTGTGAACACTATTTGAACAGTTGTTTCGATAGCTGAGCTCTTAAGTAATTGTTTATTCAATTTATCGTGCATTCAGAAAAACAAGCTTTGTATGACGTACTAAAGTCCTCTTTGACTGAAACGGTATCTTGAATCTTTTTTTTATAAAACAATGCAAATTTAAATGTATTACAATCTCCCATGTTTAATTTTCTTGCCAATACTAACTTTTCATGAATATTTAAATATCGTAATAATGATTATGTATGCTTTTGTATTATGTAAAACAAAGTATTGAACTCTTGTGATTTCTTCCATATCTCAGTTACTTACATAATAATTTTCACGTGGGAATGCATCATGATAAAAAAGTGAAAACCATGATTACTACAAATTTTAGTAACGTCACTTATATTGGAAAGCAGGTTAATACGATTTTTTGTTGATTGATCCAATATCTTACACTGCAAATCGACATAACATTATTAAAGTTACATCACATTTTAATAAAGTATTGTATGTTATTGAAATAATGATCATAAAAAAATAATGTGCCGGAGTACTTAATATCATACAGTAAAATAAAGCCACGAATTCGTTATGATGTAAGCAATACCAATATTTTGCAACACACCTAAATTAAACTTGATATAATTAAATAATCATAAGCATGTTTTTTGCTTACTCGCACAACAACAATAGAATAATAATGTAGAGTTCGGTTAGGCAACTTTATATTCGGACACAACATGATGACCTGATATCTGTGAAGACGGTAATTTTTTCGTCTCTAATGAATGCAAGACTGTTTGAATAGTTTGCAATCAAGAATATTAATATTTGTTATTACAATTAGTTCAATTTTACAAACGTGTTTCGTTATAGTGTGTTTATCTTTAGCTAAAAATCTTATTTTTATTACAGGTAAGCTGATGTTTCATTCCAGATTCATCTTGATGCGCACGTGAGTTTTTTTTATCTGACTGCTCAGAAGTTATTCAACCTTTGTTGCTTTACATAGCCTTAATAGCCCAATAGATTTTGATATGAGGTATCATTGGATTAGTCTTGATTACGAAAATGACAAAAAATATGACTGATAACGAACAAGTCACCTTACAAAAAACAATATGCGAAAATGCTTTAGGAAGAATTTCTACGGAAAATATTTAGCAGAAATCTAATGACCTCTTCAAATAAGAAACGGAAACTAAAAAGCAAAAAGAGGTACTTAAGTATTTCAGAATCATAAAATCCAACTCTAACATAAACTAAAAAAAACAAGGTAAAAACGTTTCTTTCTTTCTATCCTACAAGTTAGCTTTTTCTATGGCCTTGCCCGAAGAATTGGTCTCATCATTTTATGACATCATTCAATTCACTAAAGAATAAATTGTATGACTTATGAGTTATGACAGAGGGTCACCACACCAGAAGTGTTGCCACCTCGTAAATTATCTTGTCACTAGATCCTTGTAAAATGTCGTTAGATTTTTGAAATTTCAATTGAAAAAAAACCCACCAGATTCCATTTAAAAATATAAGTTCTTATCATTTTTTTAGTAAACTATGGTTGGAATGCTAATAAATCGGTCCTAATAGTAAGTAGTTAAAAAAATGTCTTGATAACCCAGCTATTGAATTCATCTTACTCCTCCCAATCTTTTCTATATCTCCGCATCTTGGGCGTTAGTTCCTAGTAGTTAAAAACTGTCACTAAATAGCTCTGAAAAACCATTAGTCGAGTCACATAATTGCTAAGGTGGGAACACTGGTCACCAGTGACGATCCTACGATTGAATCTTCCGTAGTGTGGCGTCACGTCAGTAGAGGCTATAATTCAATTACGGTCCCTTTCTCATAAATGGGTTAGTGGCCCGGCCTCTACTAGTCGAACCACACCATTATCATAGTCTGTAACAAGCCTTGCTGTAGTTTCTCTTACGATAAGGGTAGAAATGTTTTAGCTAGATGTCACCGAATTTATATCATTGCGATAGGTTTTCGTGTAGTTACTTGCTTTAAACCCATTACTTACATTATTGTCTCTAGATCGCCATAAGTACATAAATTCATGTAGTCATTCAAACCAATATCAATAATGGAATAACCTTGCAATATCATTCACTTTTACCAAATAAGCATAGTTAAAATTGTTATAGGCACAACATATTTCAAACCATCGTAAAACAACGTAGCGTAGTTTGGTTTGAATACTAACGATCACAGGGAATGGGCGATGTCGTCTGTTTCACGAGTTCATCCATCATTTTAAGTGATATTTATTGTTATCTTTTATGGCTTTAAGCCACCGAAATCTCCTCTACTGTTCTAGAATATGCTTGGTTATAAATTTAAAATTCAAATAGACTGTAGATACTTGTCCCCAAAATTGTAGGTACCAAACAAGTATAGCCCCAGACCTATTATTAGAACCAGCAAATAAACATGATGCCGGACGTTATACAAACCAAGCATGAAATCGTGAAAGTTACAATATTATTGTGCAACAACTTTTATCCGACGTAGTATTCATGTGTGATCGAAAGATCGATTAAATAATAACTAACGTCGCGTGTAGAGATGATATAGATGTGTACAGATTCGGTGATGGCAGAGACAGTTTTTGCGATATCAAACGCACCGGTTTTGAATGTTCTGATACACTCGTTCGTATGAATGAACTTTCTAATGGTTTTTACCTCAAAGCAACAATGCATGCGAACCGTGTAAAGCACGAAGTATTCACGTGAAGTATGTTTGGAAACGCGTGTCAAGAAGCTGCAGCGCAACATTTACAAAATATAGTGCATTTTTTTTTTCAAAATTTTACAAATGGAATTGGGAATTGCGTTCAGCTTCTGTATCATTATTTTGCCTCATTCTACCATTTCTAGGTTACTTTTAGCGTTACGCCTACGATTTTAGTGGTTGAATTCGACTTTCTTTAAACTTGGACTGAATATTCCTTAGAACTTAGGGTATTCATGGATTTGTTAGAGAAATGCTGTATAATACTACACTACGGAATACTAACTACTATGCAAAATATTGGCATGTGCCAAACGTCATGTTTGGTCGTACGTACCTCTGACTACCCTGATATCCTCAAAGATTTAAATAACTAGAGATCTGAAAAGATATCTATCGAGCCGGGGATTAAGTCATGTATGTATTATATGCTTTATTATTATATTATGAACATATTAATATATACATAATGTGTTTATTGAGCTGTCATCTTCGTCAGATGTTGATGCACAATATTAAAAACTTGTCTTATAAATTGGTTTTAAACATGGTACGTGCAACCTATTCACGTAAACATGCTACTTAAAGTAATGGCCGTAATTATTTATTTGCTCGATTGTTTGCTATAAGTACGAGTAAATCATGGAATATTTTTTGGTTCTCTTTTTTTGTTACCGTGAAACGACGAATGACACTGGCTTCCATCGTGGACGTTACGGGCTTTGATTCCGGATGCAAAAACATGTAACTTACCTAAATATCGAATCGAATGGTTCTTGAATTAATCGGATATGCCTAAATCAGTTTCAATGACTTGTTTACCCGCTAGGCTGCTTGATTTACCGATGTGTTTCAAACGATGACCATCTCTTATCTAAGAAGTATGAAAGGAGCCTCTAAGACGCACTTTAATCCTTTCACCACACTGCACTCGTTTGAAAGAATTAGTAACATGATGAGAAGAATCTAAAAAGTGTAAGAAATGCTTATTACCGTATGACGGCTTGTGTGATTCTTTACATATGGTTTTATATCTAGAAATATGATTATCTTTCTCTGTTCTATGATTGTTATAAGCAACATAAATAATAATAGACTAGGTAGTCATAGTCTGTTTTTCCGCTATTGATTTTATGTCTTTCCAATGACAATAAATTATCGTGAAATTGTATTGAGTAAAATTTATCTAGACATACCCGAAGGCAATGTGTGAATTACTGTTTGTCATGTCACATTTCCACGTGTTATTGCACAATAAATCCGCTTCCTCACGATTCATTCACCATACACTTGAAAACCATTCTTAACTTTATAGTCTTAGCTTCTGCGGTTTTTTTTCCCATCCGGGAGCTAGTAGTGACGTCACGTCATAGTGCGCGCCCGAACCATGGACCGTGACGCGCTGCTTCCGCCCGAGCATTTCCGCCTTCCATCCACATCGAAATTATGTGAACTCTGTTTAATTGAATTTTCATTTCGTAAACTGCTATAAACTTTGTTATTATGTCCTCAACGAAATTATCTAACCTATTTTGAATTCTTGTAAGTTTTTGTAATTTGTTGTTGAAAAATGTTATATAGATTCTTGTGACTATTTTATTTTATAAATTTTAACAGTCGTGGTCCATTTCCTAATACAGGCGCTACCCACGATTTAACATGTATACCTAACTCGTATTGTTTTTCTTTCTCATCTTAGCTGCTTATGCATGTAATGTTTAATGCAATTCTTTCTTTATACGAGTATAATACCTAAGAAAAATCGATCAAATTAATATAATCTATCGATACTTTTTAAAGTATTTGAGACATCTCAGGAATACCCGGGCTACGTTTGAGCTCCTATTCAATAGCTATCATCTATTTTGCTATTCCTTTCGATAATTCTGTAAATGAACAAATGTTTTTAAATTATTCAAGCTCTTAGGCTAACTCTAGTGACAAATGATTAAGTATCAATGCCTTTGTCATTACATAGTCTTATTTTACCTGGAACGACTTAGCGTACACTTCAAGGTCTAGTCTACACAATAAAATCCAACCGCAATCAGGAAGACCTACATCCTCAAAAGGGGAAGTTTAAACCCAAATGTGTTACTCACTGCACCGAGACCATTACGGGAACCGCAAGAAATCTGAACCCGATTCTTGGTCCGTTGTCGTTTCGAGTGACATATTGCCATATGATACATCGCTATCGGATTTCGTCGTGCACTACAATTAGCGCGTAGAGAGCTCGTTGGTTAATCATTGGTGCTAATGTGATTGTGTACCGTGTCTGGTCTACTTTATTTAGCGTTTCTTATCCTGCTGTTTACTGCTAGTATTGTTCTTTCTGTTATCACTTAGCCCCTGACTGACCGTGTCCGGTCGTGCGATATTGGTATATTTATTCTTTCTCTATTAATTTTCTATTCCAAACTGCTTGTTTTCACTAGATTTGATTAAAATTACATATTTAACTTTCAGCTTTTTGATCTTCCCATGCATATTTGTAAGGTTTATTTGGTCGTAAAATAGAAACTTTATCATCTATCGTCAGAGCTTAATTTATTGATCTGCCGTCTATTAAATTCTTAAGCTCTCTGATCTCCGACTTGTTGATAACTCTTGTGAGAGAATTATTTTCTTGGGAAATCACTAAAGCAAGATAAATAAAACTAAACGAATCAGTTGTAGACTGCAGTAGGTCCGGAACGTACTTTTATGTCTTACATAATGACCCGTAAATGGATTTCAAGTTCTCGGTCAGCTGTGATTGAATCATTATGCACGCGTATCATATCATTAATCTTATCACAAAGCTAAATGTTGTCGTTTTATGAGTAACTATAAAGATAAAACTCGTCTACTTATATAAATGAGTAGAAAGTGTCGAGCGAGTCTAGCAAAACAATGTGTTCAAGTTTCTTTCTGTAACCTTTACGAGACGTGGCGCGCATGTGAATATATTTTATTGTGCAGTACGATTTTAATCCGCTGCTTCGCCGATAACGAGCTGGATTACATAGGTTTTTTAATTAAAGAGGCGTGAGCCAGGGCTCCACTAGTGAAAGTGTCCCACTCTCCGAACAATCGCTTGCCTTTCTTAGAAGTGTCATTTGATTATAATGATAAATATCTAAGACTTCCTACATAAATTAGTGTTGAAATATGCACGGGGCACCGATGTCCACGTGCGTTCATAACAATATCATTTAAACATATGAACACATCTAAAATAGAACCTTGCTTACTATCGAATGTTCTATTCGGTTAAGGTAAATAAACAGTGATTGGAGGTAGGTGAGAGAAAAATGTTAAAACTATGTCGGCCCAGATTACCTTTGGCGTCAGACGTTTCCTTGTTTATGCGAGAAATACTGCTTCGAGATGCAGACGTTATAGGCTCCATGATTATAAAAAGGGAAATTAAACAGAAATAGCCCCTCCGAAAATGTTATGCTTCATCAAAAGTAATAGTGTCATGATAATAGCTTTACGATATGATTTGAAACCGATAAACTATGGTCTCGGACAGTTAAAGGGCCAGTAAACTTCGTCAATTTATAGCCATTACAATGTAATATGAATATCAAGAGAGACAATGAAAATCTTACACAACACAAGATATATTTGGAATCTAAAGAAAAGAGCCACTCATTTGGTTACCTGAAACATCAAAGGTGATGAAATAGTTAACGCTGCATAACAACGGGTTTTTATTTTCGTTTCGGGAGCACCGACCTACTGTCTATCTATATACACATCATTCACAGCTATTGATGATTCACTTGTTTTACTATGCTGTTTTCCGCGCCCACACTTTATGTCTAGCATCTCCAACCACACCTAAGTAGACGTGTTAGGTACATCTAGGTATGTACTAACAAACGTACACACTTTTCGCTTATTTCAATATAGTACTCGTACAACTCTTGCCTGAAGTTTTTGAACGTGCGGAAAGTGATATTGTTTATCTTTTGTTACAGAAACGAGTTTTTGTGTGATTTCTGTTTCATTTTTACAAGGTTCTGTTTTATCTTTGTGTGTAGTGTTGCAATCTTCTATTGTTGACCTATTTGCTCTTGTTTCACGTGGCATTGTATTTGCGACACGTTTGAGATTGTGAGCATTGTGATTTAGAGAATATTATGATTCAGGGTTCTCCGATAACTTTTGAAGTTCGGATTGTTGTTAGTAAATTGTATGACATGACAATATTATTCCAATTTATTAGGTAGTTGATACGGCTCGTTCAAGCATTGTATTGTTAAACTATAAACCGTACAAATTCAATGTACAACAGGATCAGAATGACACAAATAGCTGTCACAAAAGGAACTGGCGAGTGCAGTACCGAGGGGCCGGTATCATTAGTTCCGTTAAGGGGACATAAAGCGTGTCACCGCACCACTCGAGTACACCTAACTAAATGATAAGTTACTTGCTGCGTGCTCTATCAAATCACAGCTAGCGTACAAGACTGGAATATGGTCCAATGTATCAACCAAGACCGTTTTTAACGAGAAAGCGTTATTTCCACATTAACTTTTGACCGTACTAATTGTAATATAGCGTATAGCGTGATATCCAATCTATATAAAATGTTACTTAATATGAGTTTTCACTGTGACAGTCCTTTTGCTCTATACTTCAACATATTATTAGATTAATAATGGTCTTAATAATATGCCATTTAAAATTCTAATAACCGTGGCACCGGTGTCACTTTTTCAAAAGGTGTAAGACCCCGGTTTTGAACCAGACATTTAAACCAATAAAAGCTTCCTTATGTCGATATGATGATTCACACTTGTCTGCTGCTTCATTAGCTGGCGCCTGGCATCGTTTGATGCCATCCAGCCAGACAGACTTTGGATATTAAACACTTACCACTTCATGTTTTTTAGTACTTCATAGCTATCTTTAATATGCCTATGGAGGCATATCGTCTGTTATGTTCACTCACTCAATATCATGCTATGCTCGTTGAGTAACTATGAATTACGTTTTAACGTGGTTTTTCTACATTCCATGCTTTCTTGGATATTTTCTGATCTCATTTTAGTATTGGTCATTTCGATTATTTATCCCTCTCTAGGTATATTATTCATACATACCTATGTATCTTTTGCGATTTTACATGAAATTAATTAAAATTAAATAGGAACAAGCAATAAAGTAATTTTGCTAATTTCAATGCTATTTTTGTTGTTGTGTATTAATGTTCGTTTTCAGTGTTTAATTAACTTAACACAATTGGACATCTCAATATATCTCTGATCTCCAGGGTTTTACGAACATCCTTTCGTTTAACTGGTTTCCTGCTGTTTTCTATTATTGCCACGTTTCATGCATTGCCTCTAGTGACAATTGTCTCACTAAGTTTTTACTTGTAAATGTACACATCCACACTTTTATTTGTCACTCATTTTATTGAATTTTAAAAATTGAGTCTGCTTTGTGACAAAATTTTTAACTATTAATATTTTTTTCCAATCAGCATATTTTTGTAGGAAATTGCATAAAGACTAACTAGATATTATTATTTAAATCAGTTATGAAATAGCGTAAGGCGTACCCTTCAATTCAATTTGCATACTTGACCGTTTGAAACTTGAAGCTATCAATATTAACAGCGCAACTGCTTGCTACAGAAAATGTTCTACAGATAATCGGTAGGTACCTATTTTGTTTAATTGATATGTCTTTTGTTTCGGGCTATTGTGAAAGATAATTATAGTTGGCGAAACATTCCTGGCAATTACGCGTTTACGTGGATCATTTTTAACTGGTCTGGCAAATTGAGAAATGTCGGATAATCTCGCTGCGATTTGTTACCAAGAACCTCTTTAATCAACCCGTATTAATTATACGTTTCGTTTTTTGCTTCATGAATTTTCATTGTAGTTTTTTAGACAACAACAAATACAGAGAACAGAATGTCTTCAACATTATATAGTCTTTACAGCATTAGCAAGTACTGTAATCCTTGAATTTGGTAATTTTTCAAATTCATTAACAACAACTTGGTCATGTCAATATTCTTCTCTATAAACACCAAAACAGGTCAATAGATTAATAGATTAATCAATTCACCTTTTGACCTTTTGATTATCATGCTTTAGAACCACTTGCAGTTGCAGTAATGGGTTTGAAACAACGTTATGTGTGTGTGTGAATTCTGTGCTTCTCTGTCGTGCATTTCCGTTTCAGTATGTGTCAGCGTCTAATTGGGATTAATTCATTCGCACGGTGCAATTCATCAGTAAGTGTATGGGTGGATGCAACAATCGTTCACCCACGCTCTACGCTAAAACAATGAAACATGAATGAGCCTCTAAACGTCTGCCTTTTAAGGCTCGCCATCCTACGTGTGTATTCTACTAATTTATCGCTTTTACATTAATCTATTCGGTAACCTTAGGCTCTATTGACTCAGGCTTTGAAGTTAAGAATCAGGAAGTTTTTTGTGGTAGTATTTCATTCTACATCACTGTTTTAAGAACTCTCTTTGGTAATGTATAGCTTTTAGTGATGTTTTGGCGGATACCGCAATTTTTGAGATGCCATTGCACCCACTAAGGTTAAAAGTAATATTTGTCTTATGAATGAGTGTTTACATTGCATTTTGCTAGCTGTTTATGTTTGAATTGGAGAAACATTTCCGATTAATCAAAACGCGCATAACAGAAAGCTTGTTTTTATTCGCAAGGGATCACCAGATGTTCATGCACCTGCACCAAGTCTATAATTTCATGTGCCTACCACTCTATAATTTGAGGTGTTTTATCATTCTTCGCAGATGCTCAAATGTCAACATTGTATATTACAACACGCTATACAGATTATGTGCCTAATGATTCCTCAGCCTCTATTAGGCATGTATCCTTGCACGTGCGCCTATACGCTTGAAACGTGTACTCCCATATATTTGCAGAAGGTGACAGGTCAATTGTTCATTCGTTCCTAATACCACTGCTTTGGTGTTTATCATCCTAGTAGTGAAATATCCAGTGTTTATAAAATGGCTGCTTTCGTTCATGTTTTCATTGGTTTACGCTTTTTTTTTGGATCTAGGGCATTTAGCAGTTTCATTATAATAGTTCCCGATATCATTTCGATTCGTCAATAACCAACCATTAAGCCTTCAGTGGCCCTAAAAACTTAGCGGCTAAACCACTATTATACTAGTAGTTCGCCCCGAACTGAGATCTCGCGCGCGATGTCTACAATCCTTATTTGTATTAATGCCCTAAAGTTTTTGGATACCCTTTATGTACCTACTATGCCACATTGCCACGTAACCTAATCACAAACAAATATTTGAACCTAAGAAAGGCTGCTATTTATCTAACAAAGAAAAGAAAATGTTGAGTCTAAAGATATATTATGTATGTATATTACAAATTAGTCCCTACCTATAGGTAGTACTATTTATGAAACTGAGGCTAATAGAAATTAAAGAGTTTAGATATAAAATACAGATAAACGATTGAGGACAATATTTAGGTATATACTTAGTCTTCTGTTTTAAATGTTATTCAGAGTCCAGGACTGTCTAGCAGGAGCATCTAGCAACAGCTATCTGTTGCTTCAAGGTCTCACGCCACTGGACCACAGAATATGAGCGGAGTGGACTTTATCTGTCTCCAGAAGAACCTCGGGGTAGATAATTTTACTCGCGAGAGTCCCTTAAGATTCTGTGTGACTCTATTGGTCGCGCTGGTAGAAACTAATCCAATTGACTGTGGTTCGTTCCTCAAGCTTTCCAAGCTTCGTCCTCAGGGCCTCACCAGGCTTTGTTCAAGATATTGGTTCAAGGATTAGTTATGCTTTATTTATAGTATTATACAGTAGGTATCTGAAATTTAACGGGGTTAGCACTGGAATGGTCAAGGTCTTAAAATATTTTCCAGGACTTGAGTTGTTGAGATAAAGAAATCCTCGGAAGACATTTTTCAGTGATTCCTCGTAGGATGGTTTCTTCACTCAGACCAGCGTCCGATTTTTTATATGTTTATCGTCCATTTTTTCCATCGATGTAAATATTATACTTTTTCTGCTCCTTCCTTCAAATATGTCATTTTTTCTTTTGCTTTTTAGTTCGAGATAACAGTAAAAAGGTCTTATTATAATAAGTTTTTATTGATAAATAGAAATAAATAGTACCTAATACTACACCGATTAAGCTCATATGCTTCCCAGTAAATTTGATTAGCAGTATCTCTAAACCCTCCAAGTTTCATGCAGATTGGATGTACGGTTCTTAAGTTATGCTCTAACAAACATACACGCAAACATACAACGCCAAATCGCATAGCTGCCACTGAGATCTTCGCTCGCTTCGCTCGCTTGATCAATAACTTACTATCAACCGCGCGTCTCCGCTTGCATGGTATGGTATCTACCTACCCGGATAAAAAGTAGCCTATGTGTTATTCCAGGTAATAAACTACACGTATTCCAACAAATCCATACATCCCCACAACTTTCATGTTTATAATATTAGTAGGATAGGATATAGTAGGAAGACTAGGAAGTAGGATTTTATCTGTTGAGAATTTATTATTGACTTAAGAATAACTGCATGTCGTAATGCTTATTGTTCAATGAAATACGACTGACTGAACATTAGAAGCTTAGGTAACGTTATTTCATTGTTTTATTGTCATTATTCAAACGTCAATATTAGGATTAACAGCATTTTATTCATACGAACTGTGGTCGTACTTACATATTATGTTCTCACTTGATTTATTATATTTACTAGAGGTATAGGTAGTCTCAATTTATAATAGGAATCTACTATTATATTTATTGAACCAATTTTTGATTAACCAATCCAGAAAGGCATACGAAATCAATAGAGTAGGTACCTAAATATAGAGCTTACTCAAAGGAACCATTCTACGTCGATCATAATATTGTAATTTGAAGCTATTAGTTTGGCAAAATTAAACGGCTCTTTAGTCGACCGGCCCCGCTCGGACTGGCCCCTCGAGTCCAGTTGACCTAATGCATGTTTTGAATTGGTCAACTGGCCCCGCTTACAGAATTTATTGTTTCAGTCAAGAAGAAAAGTGTTTCAACTTTTGTCGATATACTTTATTTTTGATTTTGACTAGTTCTAAGCAAAAGAACCCAATAAACACAAGTATCATATTTATAAAAATGGTTTTTCATTTTTTTTCTCTGAGTACGTTTTGTACACATCTGTACATGGATTTGAAATAGACAATAGATTTTTTGTTCAAATTAGTAATGGGCCCAGTCGACTAAAAAAAAAGTAGTAATTTAAATGCATTAGGTCAACTGGCCCCGTAGGGCCGGTTTTTTCCGGGGCCAGTTGACTAAAGAGCCAATTAAACTTTTCTAATTCAATGACCTCCGCATCTATATATATGTACTAATACATAGTATGTTATAGTAATAATAGTATGTTATGTGCTATTGATTCATGTTTCTCTAACGATTATTTTTCTATTATAATGTTATTTTGAAACGGAGCCCGGATGTCGAGCGTTATCCAACGAATGTTTAACTCTGCTACACAGCAATTATATTCTACTGCAGTAAATAGCTATGTACGAGGTGTATTTAGTAGACCAGCCAAGTCCACTAGGCGTTGAAGGAAATAATTAAAATTAGTCTCTGATCATGCAACCAGCTTTACAATGGACCACGTTTAAATGTTTGCTTCACGCACATTCAAATGTTCAGACAAAACATTTCCTGTTATTGTGAAATTTTAGAGTTAGGTAAACAAAACTGCTTTAAAAACACCAGCTGATTTATGTAACTCTTAAATTTGTCGTACACCAATGCTAAATGCAATATTTAATCAGCCGGTAACACCTTCTGCCTACTAAAAGCTTCATGCCTACCACGCTACTTTGGGCTAGTCGGGTCTACTGCTTGTTTATGATCTGCTGTCGAAATATTATCGATTGCACTTCCACCAAAAGATACAAAATATGGAGATCTATAGATCATAATAGGTATGTTGTCTACTTGATTCAACTTGCCTGCTGTAGAACGTCTGATAATCCCTGGTCAACCATGTGAAACTCAACTGTTAGTGCATTAATCTCGTTTTGAAGCATGACGAAGCAGGAATATTTGTTACTATAATTTATTTACGTAAGCATT
Organism: Cosmorhoe ocellata; assembly: GCA_963675405.1. Taxonomy (NCBI): domain Eukaryota; kingdom Metazoa; phylum Arthropoda; class Insecta; order Lepidoptera; family Geometridae; genus Cosmorhoe; species Cosmorhoe ocellata. The sequence goes on along the minus strand of OY776250.1, from coordinate 3,655,755 downwards.
GTCTAGATCCCAGCTTTATAGATATCGTTAGTACTAAGGAGTTCGTTAGGGTTATATGCTTGAGTACTGTAATGCAAGTATGCGGACCCTTTCCGTGTTCGTGTCATGCCTCATGTTCTGGTTTCCAACCAAAAGGCATTGTAATTACAAGTTTTCTACCGCCAAATTACTATTAACTCCGCCAATTCTAACCAGATTAGCATCGGCAGGTTAAGAAAGTATGAAAGTAATTTATCATACATTAGTTAGAAATTAGTTGTTTACATACATTAGTTAGAAATTACTTGTGCTAGTTGAGTGGATTTCTTGTAAGGCCTAACTTGTACAAGAAGTAGCTCTGTATCAACTATCGGTAGTGAAAATTCCTCAGTTAACTTGAAGATACCTGAATGAAGCATTATAAATTTCTTAAATAACCTTAGCATGGAAAGAGCAAACTAGAGAGTGAAAGTACTTAACGCTTGATCGGCTCACGCTGCTCCTCGTTTCTTTTACATTTTATTGGCAAGTGTCACTGTTTGCCAACATCCAATTATGCGGCAAGACGGCAAGACGATTACGCTAGTCGATTTATCTTAACTACCGGCAAGTATCCAATCCTCATGGATTGTGATGCAAAATCGACCAAGCTGCCTACCTTACCTACTGTCTAGAGGTTAGAAAGATTCGTTGCAAGAAAAAAAAATCTGACCAACATAAAAGTTCATTATAATAGACGACACGGCACGATCGATGCAAAAAGAAATAGTGTTCCGGATGAAAAAGCTACGAAAGTAACAAGGCACAGATAAGTAAGTGTTAATAGGTAATCGTTTTCCAACCTACCCAAAGTGTCTGAGAAACTAGAGCAATGAAATTCGCCTTGGTCATGCATGACCTAAAGTATTGCCGTATCGAGCATTGCCTGCTTATCGCCAAGTAGACCATCTGTCAGCTCTTCGTTCAATTACTTGGTACGTTCAGTTGACTGGCCCACTTATGTGACTCAACGTCAACAAATGTGCAGTAAACATATCGGCCAAGCAAAACGCACGACCAGATGCCAATTTCTAATACCATCTTGACCATAAGTAGATTCAAGTACACGGTTCCACGACTTGGAAATCTCAATTAAAAATAAATGAGATCAGGAATAGACCAGAAGGAAAGTTGAACTTGTAAATAGGTAGTCTAATAAGGCTAAAGATTACCAAGAAACTCGGTAGCTACTTGACGTTATCTTGTTTAGTAAACAATAGGTAGTTTAGTCGAAAAGTGGCTTGTTAAACGTAAATCAGATTATAACTAGATTTTATCAGTCGTGGATAATTAAATTGAGACCAATAATGCTTTGCTAGAGGATAGAGCAGAGTTTTAAGTTAATCTATAAATAGAACGATGTTTGATTAAATTGCGTTTAAATTATTATCATGCATCATGCATCACACTCCATACACAATCCACACGATTTAACAAAATCTGCGTGTCTGCCTGCTGTATCTAGTACATTAAAAAATCGACACTAGGAAGGGATACATTTTCGTTCGTATGATAGGCTTGTCAATATGAAACAGTTTGGTTGACGCCCAAGCTAGAACCTTTTCTACCATCTTGTTAACATTAGCAATTTTACAATTTACTTCCAGCTCCCCGTGTACCATTATATCTTTTTTGTCTGCTCCGAAATGCTTGTCCTATTTTTTACAATTTGATGACTGCGTTTAAAATATCGCGTGCTGTAACATAATTCCGTAGCACGCCACAACACAACACAGCTGGTACGAATGTTCAATGCTGTGTCAAGTATATCTTTTATGCTCGTATTCAGAGAGTCGACTCCGTATGTAGTTGCTGCGTCGATGTTTAGAGAACTCTGATAGTCTTCTTCATATTTCATGATAACGTAAGTATGCTACAAAACTCAACGCATCATTGCCGGTGTGGGCATATGAATTGCTGGCGTTGCTATTGCTACCGTATATGATTTCATTATGCATGTTAATACAGTTTGCCTTGGTAATTGAGAGAAATAGAGCTTGACCGCATTAAGGTTATGCTTAGTATGTATGATTGCCTTCTTATATAAATTCTATGTTATAAACGTAGCCTTTGACGATACGTAAATGGTGATTTGGTGACGTGACTTCAAATTATTATTGCGTAAAAGTTGTGACGGTCAACACACGTGTTTCATCATACCTTAGCTTTAGTATTTAAAAGTTGTATTTGTCCTATGACAATTGCAAATTTCAGCATCGTTTCGCAAGCCTGTTTTGTGAGGAGTTGTCCACGTAAATATAAAATGACACATTGTGTGCTGTGGATATGGAATTTGACACAAATTCTTTGGTACGTTTATCAGAATTGGCGCTCATGTTTAGCAAACGCCCGCATACATATTTGTCGAAAGCAATGGAGCATAATGTGTTGTCTGATTTTACATGCAATGTCTTTCTAAACCTGTTTTAATGCTTGTGGTCGATTGAGCCAGTAAACTTGTATTTCTAACTGAGAAAAAAAATAGATAACCAAGTAAAATTATAAATTGGAAACCCGAAGTGATTGAATATTTAAATTCTTAGGTATGTATCCAAATACTTATTTTCTTTTCAGTTCAGTCTGTAAAGTATGTATCTCTTAGTCTCATTTTCAATTGAATCTGATGTGTATTGTAAAACTGTCCACCTTTCTACTATTTAAATTAAATATAATTTCAATTGATGTTTAGTTTTGTATAACTATTAACTTACTTGTGTAACATCTTGCCGTCTGAAAATAACCATAAAGAGTTTACGAGTGCTATTGCGCATACCTTAACTTGGAATAGTTTAGTGATATAAAACTTAACTACTTACATTTTAAATAGATTTAACTTACATGTTTGTTACCGTTACGTTCGCTACGCTCATACGGTGCAGCGGCTTAGAAACTATTAAAATGCTCTTGATAGATAAAAATCAAAATAAATAAGTAAATAAAGAAATAAATAATGCTGGACAATCCACACAGCATCATCTAGCCCCAAAGTAAGCTACTCAAAGCTTGTGTTATGGGTACTAGATAACTGATATATTTTATACATTATATACATAGATAGATATTTTTTATTATACATAGAAAACACCCAGACCAACAAATTTCTGCAGATCGTACACAAATTTGTACCGCGGCGGGAATCGAACCCGCAACCTCTTGCGTCACAGGCGGACTCTCGCCCGCTGCTATTAACATGAGCTCATTGATAAGTTTTTCATCTTATACTTTCAAAAGATAAATGATAATATACTTGTTTATTATATATTTTTACCAGTGTTTTTGCAATAAAACTGAATAAACTTTTAACTGTAATAAATCCACACCACATTTTTCATTGAAAAGTAGTCCAGGAAACTGACTAATTTACAATACTCTACAAATAACTAAAGATTTCAAGAAACCTTGTTACTCACTGAACAAATGTTTAATTTTAGTAGTTGTTTTATCAGAAAAGTCACTTACTTTCATTGAAATATCTTATCATAACAGAAACACTGACAGTCGATTACCTCATGACTAGTGACCAGATAAGCAGACAATAATGCACAGTACCAATTTGTAAATGCTTGGTATCCTTGTCCCTATTCGCAGTCTGTATTTACTGCTTAGCTCTATTATAAAAACATTATTTATCTAAATAATTTGAGCAAAAGACTTAAACAGTCCATCATTGGTCTCAAGGAATATGTCGAGCATTATATCACGAGCTTATTATATTGTCATATTTACGACAGTTACATCTGAACTATTCTCTACTCACTACTCTAACACCTACATACATTAGATCGTTAAGGCCTCCTAACTGACCGGTAGATGCAATTCATATAATTCTTGCTGCAAATAAATACGAGTATACCCTCGTGCTAAGTTTACCATTATATTGGACTCTTAATTCCATAATATCCCTGTCTTCGTCACTGTCGTTGTCATATTTCAGAACATCTGTTAAAGTATAAATCACTATAACATGACACAATTCTCAATTCACTATGTACTTACAACAAATTACTCATAATGGCTTACTCGGTCTAGCAACTCTATCATATCTACCAAGTTTATATACTGATATGTATATAAACTTGGTAGATATGATAGAGTTGCTAGACCGAGTAAGCCATTATGAGTAATTTGTTGTAAATTATTTTTTCTATAGATATCTATAAAATAGTAGTGCTCAGCGTTTATTGTTAAAATAATCCCTTGTTCATTTAAATAACCTGGTCTGTCATGTCACCTACACACATACCCTCCCCATTGAGTGTGTCAAAGTGTCACGCTCAGTTATTTTATACACGCACACAAACAGGAATTTAGCAAACAAGGCAATTACGCAAATGGTTTTTGCTAACTTCAAAGTTGTTTCGTCTAATGAGACGTGTAATTTTTACATGGTTCTGGTGTGCCCCAAAACTTCTAGTTTCACAGTTATGTGCCTTATAAAACTGTAGGAACTTTACTTAAAAATCTAGGATTGTGGAATCCCTTCATCTAAACAAAATTAAGATAAAGGTTACACAGAAACGACCTAACTGAAGAAAGCTTGTTATAGTGCGAGTAGATGATATACTCGAAAATGTTCTGCAAAATATCAATAGGTTCAATAACAAAGAAAAAGATCTACCAATCACCGCTGATAAAGTCTTCGGCCACGAAACCGAGAGAGCAAGAACCTCTAATAGTTTCATATTAAATCGACGCTACAGATCGTGCAGTAACGATGCAATAAGCTCAAAATAAAGAACATATTAAGTAGTCGTGGATTGCTAACGGTAATATAATGCGAGTTATTATTCATTGCGGAACCGGAGCGTCATCAATCAAATAGACTAGGTCTAGACAAGCGGCGGTAGAAAATAAATCTCTACGAATTAAAAGCCTACTTATCATACGCAATGCAACTCTAGTATATTACTGGCCGTACAAATTAAACGGTCCAGCCAGGTCCTCAGTGCGCCAGATGCTCCTTTCGTGTAGTCTTTATCATTAATACTAGTAGTTAAGCTTATTTTTTTTGTGTGCTTTACTGTCATATGAAAAAACAGGAGAGAGTTAAACCATCTTAGCCAAAGAGCATCTTATAAGAGTATTTTATAATCTGTAAGGTGTTCGCCGCGTATGATTAACACTAGCAGAATCTAGTCTGAAGAATTCATTGGAACTGAATTCTTCATTGGTTGGGCAAAACGTCGATAACATTAACCTCGCCGTAACTCATAACATTATTTCTTCATACGCTAGTTATATCTATATCTACGTATCTTGCATAACCTTTGTTGCTTTACCTTTTCAAAGGTCTTTTAAATCCCTCTCGTTGTCATTTAAACATGTTGCATTGTTAGTTATATTTGTACATCTTTATTTATCTAAACATACTAATTCTGGCGCTACTTATTGATTGACTTGAGGTTGGCCCAAATTTATAATTTTACTCATATTAGAATCATAAAATCAATGAATACAATTGTGTCAAAATTGCGTTATATCATCTTTGCGAAGTAATATTGCTTCGCTCGGATTACAGATATCCAATATCCACACCCGCTCATTCTGAGGCCCCCTTTAGGGTTTGGTTGTGTGTGAAATTGGATGTAACATTTTATAACAAAAAAATACACTGAAGACGTGAGCATTCCATGAGTGTCTGTGTATTCTTATGAAACTTTTAACACCAATGTGTGCATGCATAGGATATATCATACAATGGTATTTAATTGGCGTGCCTTATATCATCAATCCATCATTGTTATCAAATCAAGTGGAAGCATTATGGAGTTCATTTGTTGCATTACCTTACCCACTTTGGATCGATCGGACATAATTTGAACTTTTGAACTAATCGTTCATATCTAGTCCTGGTTTCCAGTTTATGATCGATCTTTTTTTAATGTGATGAATATTTGTAAATATTTATTCTTTTTATCCGCCTTGATTTGATATGCTTGATAGGACCATGTTTTCCAAATATACTTTTTGTGGCGACCGCTTGAGCATTATTAAAACCGATTGTCATACTACCAAATTCAAAAAGGTCTTTTGAAGGAGTTTGACATAAGAACAAACATATTAACTTTGGTTCAAATTATTAGGTTTATACAACCAGTACCGACAGTTTAGCGTGGTCTTCGAAGCGCTGAGTTGTAAAATGCCACAACGTTTAACCATCCAAATGTTGACCGTATTGAACATCGCTTAATCTGTTAAGAACGACCAGGGGGTCGACAAAATTCATTATCTGTTGCTGTTGACGTTCACCCCAGCACACGGCAGTTGACTGCAGTCTCACAAGCAATTGTCATTTCCATACAAAATTTATTTCTGCTGAAGTGAACTCTAACAGAAATGGATCTTGTCTGGTAGTCTAGAAAAGTAAACTAAGCCACAAGCGCTATGATTTGCATATTGTTACGTCTTTGCGAGGTAAAATAAAACAATTGACAGATCCGGCAGTACTCTCCACTAATGATTTGTGAGTGGCACGCCGCCGCTTAATGTCATACCACATTAGTAAATTGCTATCTTAATAGCACACAAGACAACTAACTAGTGTTTAACGAGATGTAAACACGGCCTTGTCCTGACGTAACGTGCCGCTCCGAGGAAAGTGAAACTATGAAATTGCCGCCAAAACGCGGTGTCATTGAATGAAGTCGCCATCGGACCGTCGACTGTTCAAATAGCTGGTTGCAAGCGCAACTTGTTGACGAAACAATTATGCATCAACAATAGCTTTCACACGGTCGGGTTCAAACAAGTTTCTGTTAATCGTTAAAGAAATATTCTTAATCGTGATTCGGTATGAGTTTGCCGGAAACGAAATTTGAATATGCCCATGTAAACTTTCCATTTCTACGATTCCCCACACGCACATCGCTCCACGCACTATCTTCTAGGAATCGATTTGGAGTTATTCAAAGAATACAAACCTAGCCAAGTTTTACCGCCTTATACCAGTACCTAACTCCAAAAATTCTTCTCACTGCATCCATAACGATTTACAAATCTATACTAATATTATAAAGAGGAAAAATTTGATTGTTTGTTTGTTTGTTTGTTTGTTTGTTTGAAATGAATAGGCTCCGAAACTACTGAACCGATTTGAAAAATTCTTTCACCAATGTGTAGAATGAACTTTCAGGATGAACATAGGCTATATTTTATGTAGGTACTTCGCGGGCGACGCCGCGTGCAGAAGCTAGTATAATATAATTATGTTGTTTTAAATTCTTCCTGTTCACTCCAAAAAGCATTGCTGCAATCCCCTACAGATTTGTCTGAATCAGGTGAATTACAAAAAATATCTGATTCTGCTACGTGCTTCTTGCTAGTTTCAGTCAGTATCTACGTGCACCAGTAACTACATATCTGTGACACTGAGATTATCTCTTTGGTCCATGTAAGTGGTCTTATCAAATCTGATAACGTATTTTATTGACAACATTCCGCTATACGATGTTTTACGATAAGATTGTTCACTGCACAGTCGATATTCGTTAAACGTACATATCTTTAATGTTTGTGAACGTTTTATTAAAGTTATGTGTTTATTTTATGAAGATGAAATTCGGCCAAAGAAGGGGCGACCTCGAGCTATAACGCAGGTACTATAACATTTTACTCTGGCTCTATTGTAGGTACTTTGTTAACCATAGTTACTGCACAAGTTAATGACTCAAAATCGTAAATGACCGCGCAATACTTACCATTGTCTTACTATAGTCTGATAAATGCTTGGTCGTTTTCACGAAACATTTAATAGCTTTTAATAAATCGCAAACACCAATTATTTTCAAATGAAAATGTAAATTCCGTCAAAATCATGACTTTCAAAGTTCCAACAGATAGTCATATTTCCGTGGTTGTGCTCAAGCTACTAAACAGACAGTATATATCGGTCCTTTGGTTGGTATTTGTATTCATGGTGATTTTGCAATAGCATTTTCGATAATGCAACGTTCTATTGTCGCAAAGGAAGAAAGACGTGGACTAGCCCGGACGTACGCACTCGGCCGTGACTCAATTTAACGGTGGAGCACACGGCGACACTATTTCGTGTTCCTTTAAAAAACCTGCACAACTAACGACTGAACATTTTATTGAGCCGTTCTAGAACGTTTTGTTGTTGTAAACAAAGCTTAATGACGTTTTCAAACTGGCCATTAGGTGTCCAACTTCGTAAATGTTTGAGCGTATAATTCCAACTTGGATTACGCGGGTTAGCCTGTTGGCAGTGGCACATATAAAACAAAACACGAACCGAGAGTTATGACTCTAACCATGCCAAAGTTAAAATTATGTTTACTTGAGTTTGTCATTACGGCTTGGTGCATTCATGCGATCGAGTTAGATGTCCATTATTTCAAATAACTAATCATTAACTAATAGGTAATCAGTAAGGTACATTGTTTGAATTTCAATTTAAAGAGCACAGATACGAGTATCACTGTTTGTTTGTATCTGTACAGAGTCACATTTTTATCGTTGTTCAAAGTTCTCTAGCTTTACGTAGGTAATACTCTGACGTATACAACCAGTGGAATCTAAATCACATTCTTAGTTAATTTATATCCGATAGCACGCACGCACTCGCACCACTAATCTGGCAACTAATGTGCCCATCAATCATTAGATAAAACGGAAAAGGTACATCGAACCGCTGTCCGCAACTTTGCAAAGAACTGCGCCAGCCTCATACTATTTAGGAGATATTGTAAGCATTAAATAGAGATAATCTACATAAATGGTCATGATGTGAGATGAGTGAGAACATCAAAGATGGGAGCCATGTCGCCTAGCCACCAATTCCTGCTTGTGTGTTCATATCTTCTATATGTGTTTTTGATCTTAGTCATTAAAAGGTATAGTATTTACCTTATTTGTTTTGTTTCAGACAGGAGGTGCAGACAGCGCCAGTGGGGGCTCGGGCGGCTCTGGCATGGAGTGTCTTCAGATGCGCACGCCGCCCGAACCCTTTCACTACCTCATCTCGGAGCAGGCTAAATCCCTCGTCGCTCTTCAGGTCAGTACCCAAAGATATTCTTATTGAGCGACGCTATGCTTTTCTTCCAGCAACGTCACGTTACCCCTTAGCATCCCAACATTCCTAGCTAAAAGAATGAGGACAGGTATTCCCTTGGTGAGTTCCATTGAATTGCCAACTGATAAAATCATGTAAGTAAAAGTTTCCCGCGAGCGTCCCTGAAGCTCTGACAGTGAAAAGGGTGAAGTGGAAAAGTTTTAAATAGCATTTGCAGTCCTAACATTGTTTCAAACGACATAAAAGCCCTTTTTTATGTCATCGTTTCCAACAGTATTTAAAAATAACCACAATTTTTTATTTATAATTCGAAAAATTGTTTTAGTTAGATGGGGAAAGTATATTTTAGTTTTCGTTAAAGTTTGTCTCACCCACCGCCCTGGTTTCATTGCACTAGCATAAAAGCTGCCTTATTATCCTAACAAGTTTGGCTCACGTCTGCGAAAGTGTTTATTGACCTGATACAGTTCGACCAAGACATAACCATTATAACAAGAAACAAACAACTCTTTTTTACTTCTTATAGTTCTCTCAAGTTCTTGCGGCGATGGCTTGCAACCTGTCACGTACGGAATACTAACTACTGTGCAAAATGTGGGCATGTACCAAATGTCATGCTTGGACGTGCCTCTGACTACCCTATTTAGATATTCTCAAAGATCTAAGTAACTATGTGAGGAGATATCTACCGATCCCGGGGATTACACAGTCGTGATTATATCTAGACACGCGGCAGCGTGTCAAGCCAAGTTCAAGCGAACGGGCGAGGCGCGCACCGTATGTAATATTACACGAACCATTTGGAGCCATTTTCACCCCCTCGTAACTCAAAAACTATTTCACATAAACAAGTCAAATTTGGCTCATCTATTGCCACTTGCGAGTAAAATATATACTCCGAATTTCATAAACACACCTCAAACGGTTATTTAGATATCAACGTCCAAAAATGGTTTTTTATGAAAATTTTTATCACTGACTGACCTATAGACGTTAATTATAACCCAGTTCCAGATGACCTAGAACGTTCAAATTTGGCATCCAGGTAGGTAGTGGGATGGATACAAAGGAAAAAATCTGAAACTTGCAAATTTTTATATTTTTAACGTACTTTTTCAATTAATTGATTCTCCTAGGAACCCTTACTAGCGTCTGTAATATAAGAATAGCAATCTAAATAGATGACAGTCGGTCATTATGTGGATTTTAATAGGGTCTTGACGTGAATATAATAACGAGTGGAAGTAGTGTCTTGGATTGGTAAGTAGTACACTCTTACCTAGGTATACAATGTGCCAATAGTTGAGCCGTTTATGCAGATAGGTAAGTATGACTATAGGTATGTATACCTACAATGTGCCAATAGTTTGAGCAGTCTATGCAATTAGATAGATATGGCTAGATACCTATTCAGGCCTAGATTATAGTGTGTCTCGGCTTGTCGGATAGGTAGTAGGTAGGTTTACTTATTCAGTAAGTACTCAAGTACCTACCTACCTGCTTAGTATGTATACCTACAATGTGCCAATAGTTTGAGCCATTTATACAGGTAGATTATATAAGTGTAATAATATAAGAATAAGTTCTTACTTACTAATAAGTTCTGTACAAAAAGTAATGATATCCCATCAAAAACATAAATGTGAAATGAGAGCCAAGTTCAATAAGTATGTTTTAGTCGTTGATTTCAGCGACAAAAGAAGTGAGATCTAAACGGGTGCCAAGTACAATGGTCAGTCCTGAAACTTATTTATAACAATATGAAATGTTTTTAACAACTTTAAAATATCATTTCATCTCATAATTTAGGATATTATATTGAAGCCTAAGGTCTGACTTGGCTAGTTTTCTTAAGAGTACGAATTATATTAGGTATAGCCTTTGCAAGTTCTTATTTTATTCTTCTAAAAATTTGGCTTGCTGGTAGAAACTAGCGATCGGACATAGTAGGTAAGTAGTTAATAATAGGAAGGTAATTCGTATAATGAGAACTAGCCAAGTTAGACCTTAGGCTTCAATATAATATCCTAAGTTATGAGATGAAATGATATTTTAAAGTTGTTAAAAACATTTCATATTGTTATAAATAAGTTTCAGGACTGACCATTGTACTTGGCAGTTGGCACCCGTTTAGATCTCACTTCTTTTGTCGCTGAAGTCAACGACTAAAACATACTTATTGAACTTGGCTCTCATTTCACATTTATGTTTTTGATGGGATTTTACTCTCTCAAACTAGTGTGTTTAAAGGATTAAAATGCCCCTTGGAGCAATTTCAGGCAATTTTAGTAACAGACTGTTATCACCATTGCATTTCGCACAGGAACTTCAGAATGAGGTCGGAGCACTGCTCGAGTTCCGTGACCTCGTCATCGAGACGTTTCCGAACTTGCGCTCGAAGATGCCTCCCTCGACGCCGGCCAGCAGCACTCGGCGGGATTGGGAGCCGGGCGTCAGGGTGCGGAGGAAACTCGCCGCCGGGACGGACTCTACGAGGACCAAGCCGCAGCCTTCCGTACAAGTACGTTCAACTACGTCTACCATGAGTTGTCACATTTAGATCGGCTGACGTTACTACAGTAGTAATAGTACGTTACCATGACATCTGTCTAAATTGTTAATCATGGTACCAAATTCTAAGCAAATGAATGAACTACAGTCGCTGTAGTACGCTGTGACGTAGGATAGTTAACTACGTGACGTTTTAGTACCCAACTATCCGCTAAAGGCGCTGTACAAGTTTTCATACAATTTTTTTACTATAGTCGCTAGCGAGTGTAGATTGTGAAAACTCATGGTAGACCTATACAGTCCTTGAGTCATTCAAATATTTTCAACCAGCTGACAGAAAAAGTAAAACAAATCTATCCTACGGAACCGTACATTTTTTTGGGATAAAAAGTAGCCTATGTGCTTATTCTTTGGCATAATTGAGAAGCCCCGGCTACCACAGCATATTTTTTGTGGGGTCATTTTTTTGTGAGTTAAAGCTTCCATCTATTTTCTGTTCAGTCCCTCACCCATTACGGGAAAAAAGATGTTACATCCAATCTAAAATTCCAGGATTCCGGATTTAGCACAGAAACATCATGTGGGAAAGATGCTTCTGCGTCTGCCTCCGCATCCAGGTCACGACCCGTGGAAGACGAACTCCTGGCGTTACTTGACGTCATACAACGTAAGGGTGCCCGGTTACGTGACGATGCCGACCAGCTACGCGGTGAGATCGACGCGAATACAACAGCCGAGGAGTCTTTCGCGAGAGCCATGCAGGCCTGCGAGTGTGGTGATTTGCAGAGGTTAGTTTGCAGCAACTACCGCTCTATGGGGCTTTAGATTTTTTAGTGTTTACTAAAGATTCAGTGGTCCAATTGCGCAGATTTGCATCAACTGGTGCTTCAAAATTTCTTTGCTTGCCTGATTGCCTTATAATTGGTTTTTGTGAGAAGCAATGCTTATGTCCTCAAATACAAGTGGATTCAAATTTTTGTGGGCAAAATACCTACCTAACCTATGTAATAGTGTTTTTTCTTGATCGCGATACACTCGCTGATAGTCCTGATCATGATCATACGCATATCAAATTATAAATATTTGGAGGTTTTTTGCGTCAGGGTATAGGTTAAAGGGAACCTCCTTGTTATTTTTAGACGTGTAATTAATTCTATCACAAAAGCGTGCGTGCTTCCGCCTCCGTGGTCCGGTCAAGAGAGAGAGTTGTCAAAAGAAGCGGAAGGACGTTGTCATTTGGAATACGGACAATCTATCGGTCAATGGTCAATGGACAATTTATTAACTATACTTAAAATTAGGGGCGTTAACAAAACGCCACAAATATTCTAAGGTGTTTATTGGTCCTGTGCTATATTCCAGGCTACGTTCAGAGCGCGACGCCCTACTCGCCCGAGCGGCGGAGTTGGAGGCAGCCGCATGCCTGACCCCCGCCCCGCCGCCCGCACGCTCCCCTCTCGGCCGGCTCGACTCTGTGCTGGACACCCCCTCGCGACCCCCCCGAGTCCCCACGCCCTGCTCCAGCAAGTTCGCCGCGATTCTCAGCGAGAGCAATCCGGTCGAACTGCAACGTCAGCTGCTCACTTCCACTGTGCAGAATCAGGTATGTTGTATCAGCTCTATAAAAGTGCTACCCATTCTGCGTTAGTCTGCGCGTTTTAAGTAATATATTTTTTCCCGTTTTTGAATCATTTTTTAACCCCCGACGAAAAAGAGGGGTTCAGTGTCTGTCAGTGTATCTGTGTGTCTGTGTATCTGTCTGTGGCATCGTAGCTCCCAAACGGATGAACCGATTTTCGTTTAGTTTTTTTTGTGTCATAGATAATTTTATCCCGAGTGTTCTTAGCCATGTTTCATGAAAATCTGTTCAGCCGTTTGAAGATCATCAGCTCTTTTGTAGTTGATGAGGGGATCTGACTACCTTCCGTAATGTCCTATCGAATCGAAATTTGGTACCGTGTTACTTCAATGATATTGAAAGAACATGGTAAGGCTATGACTTTAAATATGACATGTTAGGGTAAGGTTTAGATGTCGGGGGGTATTTTAAATTTTAAATTTTGAATGATACAAAATTGATGTTCCGCTCCTATTTTTCGTAGCGTGATGTTTATATAGCCTAGCCTAGCCTTCCTTGATAAATGGACTATACAACACAATAATATTATTTCAATTCGAACCAGTAGTTCCTGAGATTAGCGCGTTCAACCAAGCAAACTTTTCAGCTTTATATTATCAGTATAGATCGATTGTATACTTATCTAAATATCTACAAAGACTTGCAGACAATTTTTTACCGATTCTCAGCAAAGTAGCACAATTTCGTTTTGTTTTTAGGTAAATTGAAACAATTGCAGACTTGGTCCAGTTGACTGCACTATTGCGTGATGGACAAAAACTAACTGATCGCGAAATACCTTTCTAACTAGCATCTTGGACACAGCCTTGGGCTAACCTTTCATATTTACCCGGCTAAGGTTACTCGTATACTTAAGAGATTACTCATTATCGTGAGAATACTTCATACAATTATTCTAAACGTAAGGCCCGGTTTCCACCAAAACATAGGACAGAAGACGTGAGACGCGTGTTTGAACAAACCAATAAAATTTCGTTAAGATCGAATTTTCGATCAAGCGGAGAGGAAAGGAGATGTCTCATTTTTCTATTGAATCTTGTGCGGCGAGCGAGCAAGCGGCGCGGCAGAGCGTTGAAGTGTCTAGTCAAGCGGCTCTCTCACACTCGGCTAGCTCACATCTCCAATCAATCATCTCTCTCCGCTACACTTCTCCTCTCCACCTTAGTGGAAATAACCTGCTAGCTTTGCACATCTCCTCTCGTCTCCTCTCCTCTCTGCTTTGGTGGAAACCGAGCCATACTTTGTATGAAAATGACATTAGGACCTAAAAAAAAATAACAGCAACAGTTTGTAATAGATGGGAATCATATTGAATGTGACCTGAGCTAATGTGATCCTTCCCGTAATCAAACGAAGGAAGCCACAGGCGAAGGGTAGTGAGATATAATGGTCAAATATGATACCGATATGTGTTAAAGATACAAGATGATAGTGTACGGAAAGAGAATAAGTACTGAGATTAGATTATGGGTGATATCAACATATTTTGAAAGAAAAAGCAAGTACATATCTATCTTCCATTATATAGAAATGAATCCCTATTTCCAATTGGACCAATTTCGATAAAGCCTTTTTTGTTGTGTTTGTTGGATTGTAAGGAGAAATATGTTATATTCGTGAAATTTTGCGACAAAGTAACGTGAAGTCAGTCATATGAAATTTAATAAAAACCTTTTGTGCAGTCCTCAAAATTGTCATCGCTAACGATAATTTACGAGCCGAGATGACGCAAAGTGCGCAAACGCAATTTGGACAAAATTACGCGGAACCGTAGACGTAATAAAATGTGGCCAAAATAGGCAGTCATTATGCTAGATAAATACTTTTCGCCTCTTTTGTCGGTGTCCTAAAATATTTAGTTACCTTCTAATAAGCAGTTGTTTCATCATCTGACATTGGGATGTTTTGGAACGTAAATTTGTGGTACCTACGTGTGAAACCTTGGCTTGTTTTGATTGATAGCAATTGAGCTTTTTATGTGTCTCAGGACAGAGTCCTATGCACCATTCTCTAAAGATTATATTTGATGAATTGCCTCCCTCGTGACTTTATCTGCGCGTATTTTAGAAACTACACTTGCACCTCGCGTTAGTTACGGTTGTACTTTCCTTTTCCCTTGGGGTTATTTTCGGGATTTTATCTTGTCACTAGTTGTTTCAAACAGGGAAAGGGTTGAAGCGCGCCTCGTAATGTGACATGTTTTTGGATAAAAAATGGCTTGTGTTAAAATATACGTTGAAACTAAATTTTCATCCACATTTTCCTCGCACCGTTACAGATTTTAAGACAAACGCTCACACAAAAACTAACTTTTGGGTATTGTTGTTATTTACTATCTAGCATAATCTAGATTGAACTCGTGTACCTGTTATTACTGAATGTCAATGCTTTTAAAATGTCAAGATAACAAGTGATGCCTTATGATGAAAACTAGTATTTTTTCCATTTTTTTTTCTTTGATTCCTCATACCTTGTATCTCAGGAAGTAATTCGTATTTACAAAGTAGGTCATTATTTTATACAACAAAATTTTAAATGACCTAAGCTGTTGACCTTTAATGGCAGTGAACGCGTTTGAACTGTCGCACGTTAAATTACAATATTATGTATTGTGTACGGTAAAAATTAAATCTAGGACAACATACATATTAATCTCACTACCGGCCCGGTTTCGCGTGAAATATAACGGAAACAGCATTAATTAACCCTTTGTGGAAATAATCAAATTGAATTTTGAAGCAGTTATATTTTTTTAATTTCATGTAAAGTAAGTAAGTACTTACATTATGTATTTTTGAATCATATTTTTTTCATTTTTACTGTCCGTCAGAAAACATTATTCTCCTGCTTTTATCCCACGCTAAGTGGGGTCGGTACAACATGGTTTGTTCTTCCACTCACTCCTATCATTCGTCAACTCTGAGTCTACGCCTCTTACATTCATATTGTTTGTCAGAAAACATTTAACGGTAATTACTTGTCATAAAATTAGAATTTCTTATTATGTTTTCTTGATCAATCAAAAGACTGAAAAACAATGTTTGTTTGTATATAATACAGTTATTGCATCTATTAATAATCAGAATGTAATCTTCCAAAACATACATTCCACCATAAATCTAACTCTAACCGCACTCAACAAAATAGATCACTGCTATTAACTAAGCGTCTCAACTACTTGGCAATTTATTTTTTGCCACACTACCAAAATATCAGTCATGATATCAGCCTTCAGATTTTTTGCGCCATTAAAATGTATTTGATGGTTCCTTTTTATCCGACTGTAAAGAGAAGAAAGAGAGTAATGTGTTTGGGGTGTGTGTATGCGAGTTCTTTTCGCTGTCGCTATAGCCCAAACGGCTGGAGTCTGGACGGACTTTGACAAATGAATTGTCTGGATCACAATAGTGACATACAAAATGCCATAAAATCTAATATAAGCTGTAAAAATCTATTTTTAGTTCCCTTCGTTTTTTTTATTTTTTGCAATAAATACTAGCTTAAGTCATGCTTTCTACTGTTGTACATACTATCACAGATACTATCATCTTCCTGTGATTTTTCATTTCTCTCTGTCATCCATCACCTCAGTACTCAGTACTCACTCCATTCTTTAACACGCCATATTTCACACAATCCATCCATCTTTTCTTTGGCCTACCTCTACCCCTATACCTATGCATCCACATTCATACTAACACTCTTCTCATCACAAATATTCATATTCCACATGCTCATACCACGCTAACCTAATACTCCTCATCTTCTCCGTCACCGACCTTTTTAAAACTTCCTCTACTGTTGTACCAAGTGTCCATATTTAGTCAAACAGTGTATAGGTCATTGCCAGGAATGATCCCTAATTTGGGTAGGTACTATCCGTTTTCGTAACCAGTTTAAGTGTACCGGTTCGTTAGATTATTATCTTTAGCTTAGGCTAAATACCCACCAGAGTGGAACCGAGTAAATAGTCTTTATTTACGACGACGGGTTGTGATTAAATATGCGATTCCCATCACTCCTTTACGGTAATATTCCTGATATAATACTTTTGTTTATTATTGGTATTACAAACGCCCATTCGTTACGTACCTACGCTAATCACTTACCAACAGGTGGGTCGTTTTTACAAGTATCAGATTAGAAGAAAAAAAAACAACTCGAGAAATAATGAGAAATACTAATGCAAGTACTTATTCCAAAGTACAGAATTATTACGCTCTATTGAATTTATTCTTAGTCGAATTGGAATTCTTATCGAAAGATAAACACATTCTAGACATTACGTTGCTTGCGACCTGTCACGTACGGAACTGTGCAATGCGTGAGCGTAAGCATATAATGTTTAGACGTGTCTCTGACTACCCCCCTTTAGATATATACTTAGGCTTTATTAGAGATCTGTCTGAGTAGATGTGATCAAAACTGGGAATACAGTTAATGTAATGATCATTTATTTGCATCTAAGACAAGATAGGAAACAGATCTAATGTTGTGGATATACTAAACGTGTATTTTGTATTTTCCAGGTGCTATGTGAGCGATTGAAGAAAGCGGCAGAGCAACGCACCTTTCTACTCGAGAGGATAGAGCGAGATAACGAAATCAATGAAGACCTCAAGTTCAGAGTATGTTTTTTCTTTCTGAGATCTCTAACTTTGTATAGGTCATACAACGGATCTAGGCATTCGTGAAGTTAGTCACAGGTGCAAGTTTGCGCATGTATAGTTCCTTCCCCCCCTCATACCTCCATTTGCTCCCGAAAAACGATACTGCGCAGCTCTTGCGGCTAACTTCACGAATGCCTAGATTCGTTGAGCGAACTATAACTAAAGCCACTGACTAACACGACATTTGGTATATAATAAACCGGGCGAAATACACACAATGTCAATTAAATAAACCGGCCAAGTGCGATTCGGACTCGCGCACGAAGGGTTCCGTACCATTGTCCATAAAAACTTCAAAAATCACGTTTGTTGTATGGGAGCCCCTTATTTTATAGTTTTTTAGTATTTGTTGTTATAGCGGCAACAGAAATACATCATCTGTGAAAATTTTAACTGTCTAACTATCACGGTTTATAAGATACAGCCTGACAGACGGACAGACAGCGGAGTCTCAGTAATAGGGTCCCGTTTTACCCTTTGGGTACGGAACCCTAATTATGTTCAATGTAATATTTTTTATTTTGGAAAACTAAGTATTACTATAATCATTGTTTTTATCAGTAAGTACTGGTAATTTATTATGATAACACAAAAAATGCTTACAAAGACTTACCAAGCAATTTTTTACTCACATTAATTTATAACCTACCCAGCAAGCCCAAGGCATGTAAAGTTAAACGGTTTTTAACTTATTTCCTCGTAATTCAAACTCAGGGTTAACGCTTCGTAGTTAAAAGTACTTGATTCATTGAAATAGGTACTTCTATTGATAGCGGTAAAAGTCGTAAAGTTTAACTGCTAGATGTACCAGAACCGGCAATTGGCCTTCGTTTCATGTGTTACTTGCAAGGGCACAAGCTATTTATTCAATTTAAAACGTGTAGAGGTTTCAACATTGTAGGCATCGATATAAATAGTTAGGTTTTAAAGTTTTAAATTGTAGGTATAAAACATTACTGTAGATGCATTGTTTGTTATCTTCGGGCCTAGTTTTATCAAATTTTTATTAACAAAGCGTCAACTAATCGGGCGACAAAATGAAGAAGAATGTTTAATATCGTTATTTATTTTACGTCTCATGGAAGAATGGTCTATTTCACTATCCAAATTTACATTTTTTTAATAGTTATTCGGGGTGGAGAGAAATCCAACAAACCAAAAATCATGAAATCTGTCTAGCCATTCTCGAGTTACACATGGTGTAACTTACACGACTTTGTTTTACATATTAAGACTAGCTGTCCCGCTCGCGACTTCGTTCACTTAAAGTATGTAAACTGAGTTTTAAACAAATCACACTAATAAAAAAATTCCATACATAACTTTGACCCCCCCTTTTACCCTTTTTAGAGGGTTTTTTTGAAATATCCAGAAATACGTGTCCATTCATTTTGCATTTACAGTACACAAACAAAGTTTCAGACCAATCGCACCACCCATTAAAAAGTTCCCATACAAAAATTTACCCCATATTTGACCCCTTTTTGATGCTTATATTGAAAAATCCTGAAACACGTGTCCATTTATTTTGCATTTATAGTGCATAAACCAAGTTTCATGAAAATCGCTTCACGCGTTAAAAAGTTTCATACTAACGTTTTCACCCTTTTTCACCCCCTTAGAGGTGGAATTTCCAAAAATCCCGCCTTAGTGGGTGGTTTTGTTATAAAAGGAAACCACCTTCCAAATTTCAGCTTTCTAGCTTCAGCGGTTTCGGCTCGGCGATGATCAATCAGTCAGTCAGGTCAAGCTCTTATATAGATATAGATAGATGTCCTTGTCATAAGCTTAACTGTCTTTGATAGATGAACAAAGTTATGAATGACAGCTGCGATACATCTCTAACGATACCGATACAATACAATATAGTTCAGTTTAAAAACCCTTAGATATCTTGCGTTATTGTTTCACTACATACCCCTTGTCGTCTGTGTGCTACAAAATAAAATGTATAAGGCACGCCGCACACCAGCGCCACATGCTACACGCATCGCACATTTACGTCGGCACAATTATTGCGCTACAATTCATACATACAGCGCCCGCTACAAATGTGTCCTTAGTCTGCTTGCTCCCGCAGTTATACGGGGGCGTTAAATGTGTCGCCACAATTATAAAGATACAAGTCTATGCTTGATATGCGGCCTGCCTAATCTGTAATCTTTTTAAATTTGCAGCTGGAAGAGAAAAGCATCGAGTTGGAAGGCACGCGGGCGCTGGTCCGCAAGCTGGAGAAGAACCGCAGCTCGGAGAGCATCGAGCGCAGCCGCGACGCGCACAGCTCCATGCGTGACATGGAGCCATTGCATATCCCCGACGACGACGAGGCGAGGATATCCGAGACGCCCCGAAGACGGCCGAGTCGGATCCCGCAGCCGCACACCGCGAACAAAGGCGCCGCGCCACGCCCCCCGGCGCCCCCCTCGCGCCCGCCGTCCGCTCACTCCGTCCGCTCCGGCCGCTCGGCCACCTCCGGCCGTCACAAGTCGTCCGTCCCCGTGCGCCGCTCGCCCGCCTCCGACCCAAAGGTGCGGCGTAGCTACTTCTGGAACACTTGGTTCTCTAAAGAGTAAAGTGCTAAACCCCACCGTGTGAGAATACAGTTACGGTCCTAGCTCACATGCCATTATGTCGATCGTAAGTTTTAGTTTTTCCGATTTTTATACGCTTGCGTTGTCGTGGCGATTAATGTAGTTGTTCCGTTCGATATAGTTGTGGCGAGCATGTTGATTTATACTGGTTTGTTACTAACTATTTTACGTGT
Organism: Cosmorhoe ocellata; assembly: GCA_963675405.1. Lineage (NCBI taxonomy): Eukaryota > Metazoa > Arthropoda > Insecta > Lepidoptera > Geometridae > Cosmorhoe > Cosmorhoe ocellata. The sequence goes on along the minus strand of OY776250.1, from coordinate 3,635,122 downwards.
GGCATGATAATCCGCGTTTCTTTTACTAAAGAATAAGTTATGATGATACTTCAAAGGAATTATGATACGATTGTCATGCAACACAGATTTATATGTATCATGTTAATTTAATCGACGCATTACTTGTAAAAGTCGTGTATGGGACTGGTGAAAGCTTTATTTTTCATATCATATTTATATTTCTCTGCCATTCTCATACGCGACATCGACCATATACAATAACATAACCTTGGAGTGGGACACTTCCGAATTGCCTAAACACTAGTTTTTATGTTTTTTTGTATTAATTTCACCGAAATCTTTCATGTTTACGTAAATAATTTTATGCAGTGTATCTCTTAGCAGTCAAGTGATGACGAGGAAACACTATTATGGTAAGTGAAAATCAACATCATTATTACAGCTTTTATTTATGCCGCTAAAACACACTAGAACGCTTACGCATACTTTGCGTATTTTAGTTATTTCTAATTTGTTTATTGTTTTAAAAGTAAATTGACATAGTGGCATAACGGCAGAATAATTGGCTACTCACAACCAGTAATGAACAAAATGCTCTCACATGGCTGTAACACACTAACTACCTTTACAATAAAGTAAAATATACGCACAGGACATTGTCGAAACTCACTAAACACAGTTCGACACATAGACAAACTGTAGACTTACAATTGAGTGTTTGACATTTTTTGTAAAAGAACTTTGACACCCGACACAATTGTAGCAAGAACGTGTGACAAAGGTCTACGTAATATTGTTTTGGTTTGACAGAGAGTGGGTTCGCAAGCGGAGGGGCCGAGCTCCGATGAACGGTACCGGGACTCGCTGAACGTGGAACTAGTAGCGGAGTACCTCGCGAGGACAGAGCGACTCGCCCCGCTCTTCCCGCGCCTACATACTATCCGCAGCCGGCCTCTACCGGAAGATCTGCGCTTAGCTTACGAATCGCCGCAAAACCTCGCTCTTGAACTTACCAAATCTATCTTATACGAGGACGCAGATTCCATAGACTTAAGCAACATCAAATTCAACTCGAAACACGACTCGCTGTGGAATGGCAAACCGCAGCAATACTTCGAGAGTATGAACTATAGGCGAGGTAGCGCGGATAAGGATTACGATAGCGACTCGCTCGCTCCGTAAGCGGCATTTTCAGTGTATCATTCCAAGTATCGAAAGACTCGCTATTTATCCTGTGTGATCTGTGATATGTCACCAATTTCATTTTCAACGTTTAATTTCATTTGTGCATTTGTTTAGTGAATGTTTCCTTTTAGTTTGTAATGGTGCAGTTGATTATGTGTGTTGCCTCTGGCTTCGATGATCGAATTGAAGCCGTTGTTTTTATGTGAATTTAATATAACATTTATGTCGAATTTTGAAAAATCTAATTGATTAGTTATGGGTTAATTGTACAAAATAAGAGTACTATGAAATTGTCTTATTTATATATTGCCTCATAAACCTTTAATATATTTCTAAGTGAAAGTAATAATGGTAGCTATATTGTATTATTGTCATTCCTAAAATAAACTGACTGTATGTACTAGTAAATTGAGTGAGAGCTTGGAACGACTGTAGCAAGGCTGTGAAACACTGCGGTGTGCTTCTAGGTTGTTTCTGGAGCGATACGGGCGACATAGTCTTCTTCTTCTTCCTGTCACTAGTTCTTACGGACCAGTGTGGTGAAAGGATTAAAGTGCCTGAGAGGCTCCTTTCGTCGATGTTACTCTGACGATTAGGGCCTGAAGGAGCGCATTATTAATATGTATTCAGTGGGTCTAGACAAGATACATTTTCTGTTGGCGTTCACGCTAGCGGAAAGATCAAATTGTATCGAAATGACAGCAATCACGTTACACCAAGCTAATTCTTCCATACAATTTGATCTTGTATGCTGGTAGGTTGTCTAGGTCCGTCTGAATTGTCTTTCACATAGTAACTGACGCGTAAACATCACGGTCCTTGTTTTAAGTAAATATAACAGCGTTTTGCCGTTCAGTAAATCTGGCGAGATGAACAGTTTTCACAACAATATAATCACGAAACGTCCACTGCTGTGAGTACTGTTACAAACGCATTGTAGATACACCTTTCGTTTCTAGATTCGGTTTATATCCATGTGGCAGAAACTCGGCAACAATAGGAGACTGATTTTGTATAAAAATAGTGATATGGCTTTATACCAAGTTAGGAAAACTCCAAATTGTTTTTCAATCTATCTTAAGTTACTATGTATAAAGTTATCTATGGTCCTAAATAATATTAAGTGTTAGTTAAATACCTATTCCAATTCCATAATGTAATGTAATGACTGTAATTATTGTAAGTTTAAATAAATAAGTCATTGTTTATTGTACAGCTTCCATTCACGCTATTTAGTGTATAAATTATTAAGCCACTACCTACCTTAATAAGATACTCATAAAATTTGCTAGATGACCTGAATCTAGTTAGTGACTTGTATAAAGTTGTACAGAAATCCATATCATATTATACAAATTATTCAAAATAAATTGTTCATATCACATACTGCTTTTATTTCAACATTAGAAATATCATAAACTTTAGAAAATTAACATTTTAACTTATAAACAATTAAAGGCGAGAAACAAAGTTTTTTAATCAAATTTACGTCCTAGACTTATGTCTTCTATTTCTAATGTATCTGGGCATTTCTTTATGGTTATGAAACCATGCTGCTTCAATTCTGAAAATAATTAAAAAGCCACAACTAAATTTTTATGGACATACGAAGAGAGCACATGGGCCCTAACAGTCTTTGGGCAATATCAAAGTAATATAACTTTGATACTTCACACTATAACCTATAAATATTGAAGTAGTATTACTTTAAGCTTGAAACTTGACGTTTCTGAAACATGATAGCTTATAAGAGTGTAAAGAAAATTACAGTAGGAAATTACGCGTATTATCAAATCTAAAATTGTATAACAAAGTTAAAGTGCCCTTTTATGTCTAGTATCTAAAAAATAACTTACTTAGTATTGAGGTGAAACATCTCGCCGCGATTATAGCCTTGTACCCGGACACCAAAGGTCCTTTATTAATCAAGTTCATCACAGTGACCGCCTCAGATCCTGCTTTGATGAGCTTCAAGATTTTCAACATTGTTCCTTCAGTACCCCATTGGTCTCTGTAATTAATATTTATGATATAATTCTTCAGACTTACACACAACGTAGAGTAAACAGTAGGTCATAGAAACTTGAAATTTGGAGGGCGTAGGTTTGAAATTTAATCTGAGGTGCAGCGAAATTGTTTATATAAGCTTTACTATACGCCTACTTAGTGAAATGTGAAACATCTAACTAGCAATTCGTCCAATGAGCAAAGTCTTATTTTGCAAAATTCTTAAAACGCAGTTGTAGGAAATCCATTAGTTAAATTATTTAACTATTAAAGAATCATAAGATTGGCCATATTTTCTACCCCCAAGCGGCAATTGATTACGTTAGCTTTACTGGATTTTTGGATTTGCTTGCATGTATCTCGGTTTTATGATTGTATAGAACTACAGACTGGGTTTTTTATAGGTCTTATATCCCCTGCCATAAACTGCCTACATCACAAATGCTTCAAATAAACAACATACAAACCTAATAAATCTCATTGAATCTGTCGTCAGTACTGAATCTCCCAGTGAAACTTTTGTCCTATCAAGACTTCCCAAAGGAGTTTCAGATCCCTCGCTTCCTTGTCTTACAGGAGATTTGCGTTGTGACGTCACAGGCTCGACTTCCGGTGGGTGTGTTGGGATGTCTGCTAGACCAGCCTCTTGCAGCATGGCCGTGACGCTTCTCTCTGCTTCTTTTGGACGTGCTTCTGTAATTTCTTCGGGAAGTTCTTGCATGTTTGCGGGAATATTTTCTTTGTCGATCACTTTGTCTATATGAAAAACGTTACTTTTAAAACTTGATCACGACTGTAATTCCGGCTCGGTAGACATCTCCTCAGATCTCTAGTAATTAAATGTTTGAGGATATCAAAAGGGAGGTAGTCAGAGGCACGTCCAAACATGATATTTGGCACAGTAGTTTGTATTCCGTACGTAACAGGTTGCAAGCCGATCGCCGCTTATAGGAATACTAACCTATGTCACACACCTTCGAATTTTTAGTTTTAAGGTATTAAGGTTTCCTCACGATATTAGAGTACTGGCATTGCGCACATAATTTTATCGAATAGAAAAACTCATTGGTGCACGACCAGGTTTGAACCCACGACCTTCGGATCGTGAGGCAGGGGTGCTGCCACAACACCAGTTTTGTCAACACTTTCAGGTTCTGATTTTTTTAAATGGATAGTGATCGTACTTATCGTGACACAATTTATCTGTACCTATCTTAATATCAGATCTTTACCCACAGTTGGCCAGTATGCTTTTTGCCACTAGATTAAAACTTACCAACAATTGGCACCTCAGTTTCTTCGGCAGTTTGTCGTTTTTGCTGGCTCTCTCTGAATGCAACATATCCGATGGAGCGCTGTTTTTTAGGCTGAGACAAAATAAATATTTATAATTAACTAGCTGATCGCCTACGTGGCAAAACGGCTTTTTCCCGACAAAAACAAATATCACTATATTTTAGCCAATGTATACAGAAACTTGATAAATTATATACTAAAACCTTCCTCGAGAACCACTCTATCCATTGGTGAAAACAGCATGAAAATAGGTGCAGTAATTTTTGAGTCTACCGCGAACAGACAGACAGACAAGGCGGAGGACTTTGTTTTATAATTAGTGCTAGTGATTTCCAGTGAAGCCGCAAGCCAGATAGAAATACTTAGAACGAATTCAACGCGCCTTAAAAAATTTAGTATTGCACTTAAAATAAGTTTTTAAGTGCAATACTAAATTTAAAAACCTATGTAACACTTATTTAGCAAATAATTATTCTTGATTCTAGATTCTTAGGTACAGCTGCTCCTATGGCGAGATTTCTCTTAAACCTCAAAAAATTGTGTAGATACTTTAATTACAGTATTCTTACTTACAGTAAGAATATTTTCATGTGCGATCTTCCGCTTAGCAGCCTGCTGTGAAAGGGTCTCTATTTTCTGAGTCTGTATTTCTGACGTGTCCACTTGCATCTGTAGTTCCATCGGATCATCTTTGGAGAAGTTCACATCTTGAATTATACTGATTTCTGGATGTGTTATGTTGTCTGTTTGAGGCTGTAGATTTGGGGTCGGTTCGTCGACCTCCTGAATTCGTCCGAGCAATGATATAGTGGGTGGCCTGCGCGGGCGTCGCATAGCTTCTTCCTGTAAATATGTAAAGTCAGTCAGTCAGTGACCAGCCCTATCCTGACGTCAGAATGAACGGTCACCTATAAATGTTAAATTTCTCAAATATAGAGGCATCAAATCTCTTATTAGGAAGCAAACGGGAAGAAGTTTTTGGATAGCATTTCAACGTTAAATACGATAGGTGACTGACTTTTCAATTGTCATTTTTCTTGTTGAATGCATTGAATTTAAATAGATGGTAAATAAATAACAGACTAAAAAAAAGTCGAAATAGATTTTAATACTTCAGTTAGGGTTACTTCTGGGATATACGAGAACTTATATAATACTATTGGCGTAATTACAACTTTATTTTTTTAATTTACAACTTTTCTACTATCTTAGCATAGGTTCCCGCTTTATCATCAACAAGATCACTGATAAACACGACTATAATCCCCATGTCAGGCAGACTTAAAACAACTTCAAAATAAAAGTAACCTAGACATATTTTTTTTATCTAACCCTAACTAGAGTCTAACCTGAAATTCCTGTTCAGCTCGTGAAGATCGACGCACGATGCCCAAATTTCTCATAAACAGCCTTGTGATCTCAAGAGACAGGTTGGAATGGACAGTGGCGCCCGCGTGGCAAGGGCGTCGCATGTACACATCGCACGGAACGCGGATTTCTATGATATCGTCTGAACTATCCTGCGGGTAGTTGGAAAAAACGTGAGGTGATCTTTATGTTATTGGTATAAGATTCAAATTGTAACGACTGTAATCCCTAGGCTCGGTAGATATCTCCTTAGATTTCTAGCTACATAGATCTTTGAGGATATCTAAAGAGGGTAGTCAGAGGCACGTCCAAACATGATATTTGGCACATGCCCATATTTTGCAGTCATTTAGCTCATCGCTGAGTCTAAATCGTAGGTACCTAGAGCTGAAATTTGGAGGTTCCTTTCGGGGTTTTACAGGTTTTCGGGTGTGCTACACCCTTTAGAAGGTAATTTTAGGACTTTTAAAAAAGTTCAGGTTGGTGCACTTTAGTGCAGCTCAGCAGTTTCAGCTCTAGGTACCTACCTACCATTTAGACTCAGCCTTTTACTTGCATTCCACTTATTTAAATAAGTATAGGTATCGACTTCGCTTAAGTTATTTTTTCATACTTCAACCTCCCGCTGCAACCTTAAGAGGGTAATTTCAAACTTTTTTCAAGGTTGAAAAAAGACTAAAGTGAAGTCATGGATAAAATTAAAAACTAAGTGGAATGCAAGTAAAAAAAATCTAAACAAATTGTAAAAAAATACCTCGCATCGTAGCTCCACAGTAGGGTTATCGATTCTGGCGCGCAGTGTGTTGGCGCCGATTTTAATTTTCTTGTCGATTATAAGCTTCCTGAACCTACGCCTTTTTGCTTGGGGCTCTTCCAGATCCTATGAAGTGTGTTTAACTTATTGACAGCATTTGCTTTGGCCCCTGGGTACATTCTTCGAGCAATAACAAAGTAATACAACTTTGATATTTGGAATCCGACTAATAGGTAGGTATTTTATCGACTAATAGGTAAGGCAAAAGTTTGCATGGATGTATAGATATTTGTTACTCAATCACGCTGAATCGGCTGAACGGATCTGAATAAAACTTGGAATACTCGTAATTTATGACCTGGAATAATACTGTAGTATACTTTTGACTTGTAACAACAATTTAATTGAAGTACCTACCTACTGTAACTTTAAGATTGAAATTTGATGTTTTTAAAACATGATAGTTTGTAAGAACTTGTGGTAGGTAACTAGTCCAATAATTATCGTTGCGGTTATTACTGTGGGGATAACCCGAATAATAAGTAAAACAAATAAATATAAGGGTTTCCACACGCCATCTAGCCTCAAACTAAGCTTGTACTCGTGTTATGGGACCCAGCTCATAGGTAACTTATAATAACCCCGAGTAGACATACATTTACCGACAACAATATTTCAAGAATCAATTCCATTATTACCTACTTATTATACCCATTATGTACTACCTATTTTCTTTCTATCTCCCTCTATTTCTATGGTAGATTAGAATAATTCTTACCTCTAATTCAATTTCTTCAGGCTCTTGTACATTCGGTCGCCGAATGGGAGCTCTTGTAGACTCCGGTTCAACGATTTCTGGTTCCAATGCCAACCTGAAAATGTATATATTGTTATGAAATGTTTATAATACTGATTTCAGTTTCGTTTGTAGTTTTGCTTAGTTTGCGGCTAGATGGCGCTGTGTATTGTCACACACATCGTGTCAATAGTTTTCAAATGCGAGCGAAGCCGCTGGCGGAAGATAGTTTAATATGAAAATGCTGCATTGCGAATCGAAACATCTAACTTTACGATAGTCTAGAATTCTAGATCCTTCTACTATGCGGTTTCTAGCAAGAAAATAGACATATATAACTAGATACGAATAAATTGTCATAATCCCCACTGGTGGGGACAGGTTAGTGGTGATTATGACAATTAACCAATAGACCCAGGCTTGTAGCCAGGCTTGTATCATGACAAGACGAACTGGGCCTTACCACAAGTTCTGCGGACAATATCAAAGTAATATTATTATTATTATTATTAAGAGCCGTTTGTGTCCCACTGCTGGGCAAAGGCCAAAGTAATATAACTTTGATATATCATACCATTACCTATAGAAAGTGTATTGACAAGTAACTGAATAAACTACTTAATAGAGCTAGACTTGAAGCAGATGACAAAACAAACTGGGGCCTTGGTCTTCGGGCAATATCAAAGTAATAAAACTTTGATATTTCATACCATGACCCATAGAAATTGTATTGAAGTGTTACTTCAAGCCTGAAATGTAACGTTTCTGAAACATAATGGTTTGTAAGAGCTTGTGGTAAGTCTGGTCTTTATCGCCATAAGTGTTCAGACATTGTATGTGGGTGGGATAGGTACTTACTGTTCTTGAGGAATGGATATTTCAGGGATCGGAATTTCGGGAATTTCGGGAATCTGAATCTCTGCAGGAATAAGGCAATCATTTATCAAGGAAAGGGTTGGGTAATTAAATATTAATACAATTGTGTTGTCACTTTTTACTCGCTGACTTGCTTAGTTTCAGTAATTTTGAGTTTTTTGTCCTTATTTATTAAAATCATGAAATCTATCAAGTCTGAAATAGGCTATTACTGTGCTCTAGTCAATATCTCTCCAATCAATATGTTAGGAAAGAGATAAGATATACCTATACCTTTTTCAAAATCCCCTCCTGCTACAAGTTCTTCGCCATTAGCTGCAAATAAAATTAATAAAAATTAGTGTTGGTAGACTCAAAAATACATGTTAGAAAAATGCTAGAGTACTCTAAACCAACATCCATAGCAAATATCCATACATCCATCCAAACTTTCGCATTTATAATATTACTCCCATACAAACTTTCATCCCTTATTCCAAACCCTTCAAGCATTTTTCGCAATAAAAGGTAGGTAGCCTATGTCCTTTCTCAATCTCTAGTAAAGGTATCTTTATACCAAATTTCATAAAAATCGGTTCAGCGGTTTAAGCATGAAAGCGTAGAGTTACTTTTGCATTTATAATTTTATTTATATTTAGAATATTTTATACAAATTAATTATTTTGAGTAAGTCTTAGGTAGGTAGGTACTTATTATATAAAATTTATACTACGTTATTGTTAATTTAATTAAAATGAAGAACCTGACATGTAACTCAAAAACGTTATCATTAAACTAAACTAAACTATGGATAACATACGTTTTAGGAACATAGTGACGTCATGCTCCGAGATTCGTTCCATCTGCCTCTCATTTAGCACGAGACGTGATTTATCGAGCCGCGAGTCGTGCGACTTGTCGGTGGTATCCAGTGCCAAGTCCAGTCCGCTCTGGTGTCCCGGGTCAGTTGGTACCATCATCTGTTCCACCGTGCGGTCTGCGAGAAGGTTGAGGGCTTGATCTTGATTCTCTTCACCGAAGCCATCCTGAAATATAGTCAATAGTTAGTCAGCTATCTGTAGGTCTACCATGAGTTTTCACATTCTACACTGCGACAGCGACTGTAGTTAAAAAAATGTATGAAAAATTTGTACAGCGCCTCTAGCGGATAGTTGGGTACTAAAACCTCACGTAGCTAACTATCCTACGTCACAGCGTACTACAGCGACTAGTTTGCGCTCATTAATTTGCTTAGAATTTGGTACCATGAGTAACAATTTCGACAGATGTCATAGTAACGTACTATTACTACTGTAGTAACGTCAGCTGATCTAAATGTGACAACTCATGGTAGACGTATTGGTTCTCATAGTACAAGCTTTACTTAGTTTGGGGCTAGATGGCGTTGTGTGAAATGTCCACCAATATTTATTTATTACTAGCTGATCCCAGGTGAACTACGTATCACCTACTATTCTTCGCAATTTTTTTTATTTTCTCACCATTTAAACCTTCCCTGAACTCGAACGAATATTTCAAAACCGAAATTACCCAAATTAGTCCAGCCGTTCTCGAGTTTTAGCGAGACTAACGAACAGCAATTCATTTTTATATATAAGAGAAGAAGAAGAAGAAGACTAGCTGAGCTGACAGGCGTTGTCCTGTCTTAACTATTATAAAAACCTTCTCCTTTCAATATAACACAACAAATAAAGAATTAGCGAAATTGGTTCACCCATTCTCAAGTTATAGGTAGTTTGACCAGGAGAAACTTAGGCTCATTTTTATATAATAGATTGATTATCAATGCCTACAACCCCCTACAACTAAAAAAACATGATTGGGTTGGTAGACATCCCAGATTTCTTGTTACTTAGATCTTTTAGGATATCTAAACGGGTAGTCAGAGGCATGTCCAGACAAACAGGTAGGTAAACTTACATTCGGGGGCAGCTGAAACTCTGGTATTGTGGCTTCCTTGAGAGTGATATCTTGGATATTTGTGACGACATTACCACTATTCTGAAATTATAATAATTGGGCTTAAACATATTTTCATCAAATTGAGAACCTCTTTTTTTGAATGTTATCAACAAAGTCAGTCAATTTAACATAAGAATTTATATAATATTTTTATTATTCAATGTAGTTGAAAATAAACAAATACCTGAATAATATCTTCAATTCTTTGTTCATTCTCCGGTTCCTGTGGTAATATGACCTGAGGTAACTCCGGCACCTGTGCTATCTGCCTTGGAGTCCGTACTTGAATAACTTCAGAAATTATGTATCTGCAAATATTGTTTAGGACTGTCTTAACAAGCAGTACTACACTTAACTAAAACTTATTAGGTACCCTACATGACTTGGTGAATATAAAAATATTCAAACAAAAAATGAATTTCATCTTATACCTACTTGTAAAAACTTTGAGAAAAAGTGACAACGGAACAGGTTCCAAACTAAGGCAGCCCAGAAGGCGAGGGAGAGATGAATTCAATGCATAATAAAATAATTAAATAAATAATGCTTACTTCTTATTAGCATGCTTCGCTACGTTGGCATTTAACATGCACAAATCACCTGGAAACAGTTTTTTATTAAAAACTTGATACTTAGGTATAATTTAACTAACGGAATTTATTTGTAAGTAGCTAGGTAGAGGTAGATAGGTAGGTATATTACTTACCTCCTACAATAATATAACAGGTTATTATGCACAGCAATGATGATGTAGGTAAGTAACCTTATTGTAAATAGGTAATTACTAGCTCAAACAACTACTTGGCGACTTACTCAAAAAAACGTTGACTTTTTTCTGGTAAAGCCTAGCCACACCACGCATCAACTGGGAGCTGAGCCGAAGAGAAAATCTGTTGGTCGGGCGACCGGATTCGTTACTCATAACTTCAATCAAATCATCACTGAAACACGCAAAACATAAGATAATAATAGTATCATACAGCTTCTTTGGTGCGAACCGACTGTTCAATTCGCATGATAGGTGCTATCATGCCAAATTCATGAAGAAACACAAAATACTTTACCATATTTTCCTAATATCTTGGGACCAAAGTTGCCTGTGAGTTATTGTCGCAAAGCGCAGGGGCCAGGAGTCTGCTACCCAACATAAATAAAACCTGCCACCTCTCTTCAGAGATTCAACAGGATAAAACATTTTTATAACTTTTATTAAAAAATGCAGAACATGGACTAAAACGAATTGTAAAAGAGAGGACGCTTCTTCTGTTCCCGCCAAAAAATGTTTATACTGAGCTGTCAAATTTTGACAACTGAGGCACTTCCGGTTGTATAAGGGCTTTTTACACGTAGCCAGTTAGAGGGACTGCTCAGTTTGGAGAGGAAACTTTTTTCACTAGCGAAAGTGTATTACTTTTTTTTAAGTGACAACAAACATTTTAACATTCTACCACATAGTAACTATTATTTTTTAATAAATTATGACTATTCGTAATAATTTATTAAAAAATAATTTAGTATAACAAAATTCAAATTTTTATCTATCCTTAATACTTAGGTAGGTAGGTACTAGGATCAATAATTTGCCAGCTTTTTTTATTGAGTAGGCACTAGCTGGCCTAGCTGCAGTTAAGGTCCCGCAGTTATTAAATCCCCTTCAGTATCAAATCATATCCCCAATCTTTACTTATAATTATTATCCCTAATCTTTAATCCCATATACCCTCCTGGGGTCTTTTTTTTAATAAAAAGGGTGTAATGACAACCCACATTCAAACTCCCAAAAACTTGCATACTCTCTCGCATTTTTATTACCTATTGGGAGATAAATCTCTTTTGATACTCAGAAATAAACACACATAGATAGTGAATAATTGCAATTTACATGTACAAATAGAAACAACTCAAATATTTTTAATCAACTAATAATTTATTACAATACCAACTAAACATAATTAACTACAATAAGGTACCTACATACATAAAAATTAACATAAATGTCTGTATACTGATACTGGGTGTGTCAAATAAACTTTCAATCTACCAACATCTATAGGTTGAATTTTGGATCATTTTGGAATTGATTATGGCAGCAATTCGTAAAAATAACAATGCAAAACTTAAGCAACATTATTCTAAGTTTTTAATTACTGATTATCGATCTTATGAGTAAATTCTCTCCCTGCGGCTTCCACGGCATCTTTGAGTCTTAAAAGACTAGTTCTATTTAAATGTTCATTCTGAAGTCCACACTTTAGTGCTTCTTCTAGAACATTCTCGGCTTCTTGAGTATTCTTTTCATACAAATAGTAACTGAGAAGTCGCGAATAAGCATTACCTAAAGAGCCTAACGTAATCGATTTATTCGATTTCAAGTATTCAATGAGTTTATAGATCATTTGCGGTTGTTTTCGCACGTGGCTTTCTTGCAATAATCTTCTGAATATAATGTTATCTGTGTTTTGTAGAAACTTTTTCCATAGAGCGTCAGCTGCTTCGTTCTTTCCCGCCAAAATGTATTCCATCCATAGAAGGTTGGCTGGTAAGAGATAGCCTTTAGATGCCGCTATTTCTGCTATGTCATGACCTGAAATCAATTTATAATCATTAATCAATGTTATATGGCGCAAACGGACCAAGTACAAGACGTTAGCAAGCAAGTATTATGAAGTTTTTAAATATTTTTATTAATCTATTTGCTGTGCGAATATGGGGCTTATAATATTGGGCAGGATTGTTAGAAGTAGTAGTGACAAGTTTAGTGGCGACTTTGTTTGAAGGCAAGTCGGATCATTCGCCTTCAAGACGAGACATTTTTCACTATGAATGAAAAGCAATATACTTAACCTAAGTTTTTGATTTGTCCAAACAATAATTTGTCTTCACTTCTAGAGAGAACAATGCTGACTGCAATGCTTGTACTAAGAGACCCAATACTGACTGACTGACCCGTGTCTTGAAATTTCAGGTAAGTATACAATTTAATTCATACTTACATTTAGCCAAAACCTTGTCATCTTCAAAGACAGACGCGAGCGCGTTGCTTCTCGGAAATTTCCTGAGTGCCACCTCTAAATCTCCATTACTCTTCGCCGCTTGCACTGCCTCGTACAAACCGTCAACGTGCTGCGGACCAGCGCCCCTCACGAATATAGCCGTCGTCAGTTTATCATCGTAAGTCACCTTCCGTTTCATATCTTCGGTTATAAGCTTGCCGAATTGCTGGATTTTCTCCACATTACCTTCTTGACTTAAGTTCTTGAGAAGGAATTTTAGGACGCCTGATTTGGGCATTACGCTTTTTTCGATAGATTTCAGAGCGATATTCATTGCTCGTGTGAGCTCTCCGTTTTTGACAGCGGTCTCTATAGTTAGAGATACGTCTTCTCTGGCGGGTTTTTGCAGTTTTTTCTGTTGCACAATGTTTTCTACAATGTTTTCTTTCTTCGGTTTGGCTGGTTTTTCGTTGGGGATGACAAAGGGTACCTCTCGATTCTTGGATTTGAGATGATTTCCCAGGTGTATAAGAAACTGTTCGCTCGGTACTTCGTCTTCTTCTTGCAGTAAGGTCCAGAGACCTAAGGCTTTGTCGGTCTCGTCTGACTTGCAGTATGTTACTAGTAGGTGGTAGAAAATGTTGGAGCGATCAATATGAGAGAGTTCTTTGGTAGCTTGGAGTAGACCTTCGAGATATTCGGATTTTCCTTCCTGGAAATGCAATAATTTTGTTTTAACATTAATTTGTTGCTATTGATTTTAGGGGAAGAAAAATTGGGAAAGTTGCCTAAAAGTTATTTTTTGTATGGGATTTTATTGAATTTTATTGATTTTTTGAAATTTGGTCGTCAGCTGCGTCGCTTGTTGTAAATTTAAATATTACATTAAATTTATAAGATGTGATCTAAAATTTTCAAACTATGGCTAAGTAAGGACGGACCAACCATCAAATGTAAAAAGAACTACCACCATGAGTTTTCACAATCTACACCCGCTAGCGACTTGTATGAAAACTTGTACAGTGCCTCTAGGGGATAGTTGGGTACTAAAACGTCACGTAGTTAACTATTCTACGTCACAGCGTACTACATCGACTGTAGTTTGAGCTTCATTAATTTGCTTAGGATTTGGTACCATGAGTAACAATTTTGACAGATGATAGTAACGTTCTACTGTAGTAACATCTGCCGATCTCAAAGTGACAACTCATGGTAGACGTACAGGAGAGTAAAAAGGAGTGTATAGTTCGGAATTTTTCCACTTCACTCCAATCAAAGGTAGATTACCTCAACATATCGCAGGCACGCGTCGTCCAACCGTCGTTGTCGGGTGTGCAGGCCAGGGGTCTCAAGGATACGGCGGGCCTGGCGCAGGCGGCCACATTCCACGAATGCAAGCACCAGATCGTGAAGAATATTAACTTCCCCGTGTATCTGGAACATTACAAATGTAACACGACTGTAATCCACAAATTTAAGAGTTCTCAATGAATTTGTATTTTATTATGTTTTATATCTGCGCCAATAATTAATCGATTTTGATAATTCTTATACTGTTTTACAGAGTGATTTCGCGTACATACGAATTGCTAGCGTTTTCACCCTTTTTCACCCCCTTAAGGGTGGAATTTCTAAAATACTGCCTTAGTGGGTGGTTTTGTTATAAAAGGAAGCCACCTTCTAAATTTCAGCTTTCTAGCTTCAGCGGTTTCGGCTCGGCGAAGATGAATCAGTCAGTCAGTCAGTCAGGTTAAGCTCTTATATAGGTATAGATTTTGCAACTTTTTCCGTACAACTTAAAAAAAATATATTTTAGAATCACGACTTGCTGAAGTATTTTTGTCATAATATATTATACTTGGTTCCACCCGCGGCTTCACCCACGTGGTACCTTGTTAAATTATATCCTATATTCTATTCCAGACTTTAAAATGTCTACCAAATTTCATTCAGATCCGTTCAGCAATTTCAGAGTAATTGAGTAACAAACTTCCATACATCCATCCGAACTTTCGCATTTATAATATTAACATATTAATACGATAGGATTTATAGTTGCTAGATTATTTTGGGATACCTGTGTACTAATATCAGCGAGCCACTGTAGTTTAGACGCGTCTTCCTTCATAATAAGAGCCTTCATGAGTTCTCCTTTCCACGGCGTGCTGCGGTAATTCTTGCAACAGTTTTCAAACTCTTCTAAAGCGCTGTCCAGGTCGTTGTTCTTGAGATGTACCTTTATAAGCGGGCCGAGTATCACGTTAGATGGCTCGATGTAATTGTTGGCTAGTAGAGTTTCGGTTATCGTTTTCACCTGAAAGAAACATGAAAATCTTTGGTAAAAGTGTATTAACTTAGCAAAGATTGTGCTACGGGAACAATATATTAATAAATTCCAAAAATGCATGTGCGCTTTAGGTCAAACGGTGAAAGAAAACGTAGAAACTGAAAGTTTCAAGTGCACTCCTCACACGAGAGCCTCTGACACACACTTTAAGCCTTCTTCCTGCCCTTTTCCCACGTTATATAGGGTTGGCACCAGGGCCGAGCCGCCCCTATGTGCGAAGTGTGCGGCGCACACAGGCGCCAAGACAATAGAGGCGCCGCCATCGAAATTATTTTTGATACACTTACACAACAACATATTCTTTGTAGTGGAGTATCGAGTAAAACCTAAAAAATGTACACCACTTTTATAGACCAAATTTAAAATTTTTGCCGTAATAGGCGACACATTGGTACCTAAGTCGAAACATGAAGATTCGTGAAAAAAAGAGGCGTTTCATAGGTTTCGCACACAGGCGCTGTGGGGGGTCGGCGCGGCCCTGGTTGGCACAACATGTTATCTTCCATTTCCCTCTATTATTCGTCATCTCAGTACTCACTCCTTTCTTACTCATGTCATCTTTCACACAGTTTATCAATCTTTTCTTTGGCATACCTCTACCCCTGTATCCATTCACATTCAATATTTTTCTGCGAGTCAACGGTCCTGAGGATGCTTCGTGGAGAAGCGAAACAGTTTCTATTTGAGGTGTGGTGTTGGGATTATTAATATTAATAATATTTCTATAAGGCATTTTGTGGGGCTCATTAATATTAATAAGCTTAATTAATAACCTCATTAGATAACAGTTTTATTGGGAAAGTACTAGACATTTCCGTCCTTTTCAGTATTTTTAACACTCTCCTCATCACACGACTTTCATATCTGCTCATACCATGCTAACTTATTCCTCATCTTTACCCATCACCGATGCTACTTTCAGATGCACACTTTAAGCTTTTTTCATGATAAAGAAAATAAAAATATAACCTGACTAACCTTAGCAGCATCTTTTTCTTCAGCAAGACCGTTCAACAACTGCCAGCATTTAGAGTTGAGCATGAAGCCAGACTCAATATCCTCAACTTGCTTGTTGCTTTTCAAAAACTCTACAGCTTCATCAAATTTACCCGCTCTCAGCAATGCATGCGCCATGAGAACTAGCTTGAATCTGTTCAGAACGAAATCAGGATTCAATTTCAATATTTTGGCTTCGCACTCCTTGGCTTTTTCAATTTGGTCATTGGCGCAATAGTATTCATATAGCTGAGCGTAGCTGGGTATGGTGAGTTCAAAATCCGTAGCTGACTCCAGTTCTTGGAGATAATTTGTTAATTTCTCAACATTATTTTCCTCTATATAAGCGGTAATGAGCTGTTTCTGAAAACGCGCAACATTCGTCCCTTCCTTGTCTTTAAGCGTTTCTATCAGTCTTTCCAACTCCGCTGAAGTGCGAGGGATGGCATCCTTTCGGGAGCTTTGTACCGGCGCAATTTCCAGCTCCGATGACGTCAACTGAGAGAGTAGTTCGGACATTTTCGTTGTCATACTCTCACCTAGATACTGCTGGATGCTTTCAGCCGCTTCAACAGTAATTCTTAGACCTTTCGAGTGTAAGGCTGACAATAACGCTTCACAATCATCGTCTTTTGAGATGATCTTTACAGCGGTTTTTACGATACGACTCACATTAACGTCAGTATCTTCATTCGGATACTCGTCATTGTCTTCCTCAACCTGGTTTTGAGCCTTGGAACTGATAACGTGAAGAATAGATACAAAAGAATTCACGTCTCTTGTTTTGGACAAAGCGTTGAGTAAAGGCCTAGATATCAGTGAGAAATGCCCTCTAGTACGATACCTCATCACTATATCTGCAGCTTCCTTTATTTTCCCTGCGTCTAGTAACTCAACTGCTAGATTTCTAGAGATATGCATAAGAGATACGTTCGCGAGTTGAAGCTTCGAGATCACAATTTGAGGCGGATCTTTCTTTAGCAGGTAAGGAATGACGTAGTCTCTCAAAGATTCTCCTGTTACATTAATGTTCTTTGCTTGCATGTCTTTCACAATTTGAAGTAGACCTTCTTCGTCGTTTTCTTTCACTCTCTGTGCTAGGAGCGGCCAGAAGAAGTGAGGGCGTAGTTCATTGCCCTCTTTCTCGTATTCGGCTAACAATTTTTGGGCGACTTCTGTTTTCCCTTGGATAAACGCATTTTCAGTGGCGATGTATATCGCGTTCGGTATAAGTCCTTCTTCTTTAAGTTCTAAGCATGTTTTGACTATTTCATCGGCAGATTTTCCAATTCTTAGAAGCTGTTTGATGAAGAAGGCGCCTTTGAAGGGCGTGTCATCAACATTTGCTGACTTGGGCATGGTTGGTAACATTTTCTTTGCGGTTTCCAGATGGCCTTTGTTGAGCAGTCTTAGAATAAGGTTGAGGACATCCTGATTGTACCCTTGATGCTTGTGAAGGTGTGGGAATAACTGTTCCACTTTGTCTTCGTGACCACCGCTGGCGAGATGTTCAATTATTTCTAACACATCCTGAAAAACATAATTTTTGTAAAGATTTATTTACATTACAATGCACACACTATTATTAAAATACTAGCAACATACTTCACACGGGTAACAATAGTATCACTATTTTTTTTTAATATAAAATATAGCATAAGTTACTCAAGGATAATGTAGCATTCTAATGGTGAAAGAATTTTTGAAATTGGTTTAGTCGTTTTTGAGTTTATTCTTTATAAACAAAAATACAAGACTTTCCTCTTTATAATATTAGTATAGACATGAAACCGTTGAACTAAGAACCGTTAAAAACGATCTATGGATATCTCAACCGATCCAGATGACTGCTTTAAGGAACCCCAACTGTCCCCTAGTAATTAATTATGGTAATAAATGTAACGTTAAAATTCGTATAAGATTAACAATACGCGAAAGCTATGGTTTGTTAACTTTCTCACAGTATTATACCTTATCAGTCATAAGAGCTTCTTTCTCCGCTGCCAGCTTGATGACGTCATTCACGCCATCAATATCCCCTTTCTTAGCAAACCCGCAAGCTAATAATGTGTATGTACGGTTTGTGGGCTGGAGACCAGCTCGAGCCATAGTCTCCAGCACTGCTTTAGCACCGTCTGTGTCTCCGTGGAATGCGTGACCCATGACAAGAGCGTTCAACACCGGTTCTGACACAGGGAAGTTAAGTTCGCGCATTTTTTCAAGGACTTTTGTTGCGCCCTCCACGTCGCCTTCTTGGCAGTACCTCCACATTAGCCTCTGGTAAGTAACCCTGTAAAAAAAAGAGTGTAAATAAAGGTGATATCTGTCAAAGTGGAAAGGTAAACTCAATAATAGAATAGTAACTTTGAAGATTTTGATATCTATTGATTGAACTCTGCATGATTTATACTTGAGTCTTCAATAATCTGTCTTTCAGATACAAATTGGTTCAGTATGAATAAGTGTAGCTAAGTGCACTTTATTTTTAAATGCAATGCACCTCCATCCATCATCAATATGTAACCTGATTTCACCTACTGTTGGGTATATTAGACACCTTATTGTGTGGCATAGAGAAATCTAAAGGTCCGAGTTGGCAGCGGACGACATGAGGCAGCAGCGACGTGTCGCAGCGACACTACTGGTTTCTATGTAATTCCCTCCGTAGTTAGCGACACGAAGCTAGCGACGCATCGTCGAGCGACAGACACCAATGTCGCCCGACCGCGGATCAAGTAGTGCTACTGACGCCGGAGCAACGACACGTCGAACGAGTTTCTTTTCAAAATGAAATTGCGGTCACTATTCTCGAACGCGTCTTCTCGAAGAAATCTTGTTTCACGGAACACTCGGAACAACTGGATGAACCATCTGCAGTCGGGTTCGAAATCATGACTGCAGCGACAGGACGTAACGACGTGTCGTGGCGACATGAAGCGACGACACATCGTCCGCTGCTGCCTCATGTTGTCCGCTGCCAACTCGTACCTTAATTGAGCATCAAAGTCAAGCCTACCTCTACATGTTAAGGCCCAGAATACAAGTCACACTATTCCTTACGTAAAAAAAAAAAGGGACATAGGTCCGTATAGCAACGCGGATCTCCGCGGAATCAGACATAGCACGAAGCGAAATACCCAAATGACAAGTAAGTAGAGTGCGGCATGATAATATGTTTGCTCTGAATTATGTAACGAAAGCGACAATTTATAAAAAACATAAATATGTTCAAGTAAATAGCTTATTTCAAAAAAAGGGCTGGGTTGATTTGTTTCCAATTAACTGATTTACATTCATGTGAAATAGAAATTCAAAATACCTTACTGTTCTGGATAAATTAGGGAATTTCTGAATTTTCAGAGGTGTTTTTGACATGATTTTAACCAAGGTTTTCTAACTAATTCGTGTTTTAACTCCGGTTGATTTATCACTTACATCCTTGAATATTGTGTAGTTCAATTTCAATGTAATCTATTAAGCGGTAATAGAATGATTAGGGTTGCAATACCAGCAATTCTGCCGTCCTTTTGTTAAAAGACGGCTAAGTGACAAAACCAAATTTTTGGGTATGAGCAAAAACGTGGGAAAATGGTGTTTCTTGAAATTGTGAAGACTTACAATTTTTTTTGCTATACCAAATTTTTTGTATTATTATAAGCTTTTATTATTTATGTTACAATCAGGCGTAGCTTGTTTATTTAATTTTTAATTCAAGTTTTTGTGTTTTAGCCATCGACATATGTTTTTAAAATGCTATCATTTAAAATACTAAAAAACGGCTGGCTGAAGTACAACCGTTGTATAGAGTTGGATCCGATTGTAACTGCAGCACTCATTCCAAATGAGTCACAGTTTTAAACAATTACAATACTATATAACAGTTAAGTCACATAACCTTCTTCTAGAATTGAAACTTAACTTAATTACATTCAACATAATTTTTAAAAACAAGGTGAAAAGCCTAAAACCGTTTATTTACTGTTTTCAAACTTAATTTTTTTTTATATTTCTACACTTAAACACAGTTTTAGAATGAACACACAATGAAAACTGTTTTTTAGCGTTGGCAATAATATTTGAAATGTTATGATGTACTGTCAAATGAACGGCTAAGCGTAACTTTTTCCTACATTAACAAGGTATTATATTATGAAAATGATTTTAAATAAAACGAAATAGTACTTGTTAGTTAAAAAGCTTTCGATGATGAAGTCCTTACACTTATAAGGAGCTCTTACAAATAAAATGGCACAACTTTTTACTATTATAGTAACTTAATTAAGTCTAATCAATATGTTCCAAGGAACTAAATGAAATCAATTATTAATTTACTTAAAGTATTCACAGCTTAATGTTATGTGCTTACTAGCTGGCCCGCTCGCAACGGCATTTGCGTGTTTTATTTTAAATAGTTAAAAAGTTCATAGTCAATCATTACCACCCCGATGTACGAGTACTATATTATAATAATAATATAGGTATCATGTACTAACTGTATTATAAAATTCTTGTGTCGTTTACACCACGCTTTAAGGATATTTTTTTAAATAATTGAATCATAAACATTGATGTCTTGAAGAGTATTTTTTGCTGAGTTTTAAACAAATCGCATCACACATTAAAAAGTTCCTATATAAAATTTAACACCCCTACCACCCCTTCGTATGAGTAGCTTTGGGAAAAGATACATAAATTTATTCTTTTTTTATTTATCTTGAAGAATATTTTTTCCAAGTTTCAAGTGCATAGAATACGATTTTTCTTACAAACATATCCTCTTTTTTACCTCCTAAGAGATTGAATTTAAAAAAAAATCTTCTTAGTGCACGTCCACGTACTAAGAAAGTCGTATCCTCCAAATTTCAAGTCTCTACGACCAGCGTTTTAGACTGTGCGTTGTCTATAATGTCAGCGTCTAGAATGAATATTTTAGTCAGGACTTTGATTTTTAGAATATAAAAAGATGTCCTTGAACTCCTATCTGTATCCTGCTTAATTATTATTTAGTAAATAAATAAGTTCAAGTTAATAAAACTCGCCAACGGTGTCTGAAAATAGTTAAATATTTAGATACATACATAAAATCACGCTTGTTTCCCGACGGGGTAGGCGGAAACCACGGATCTCCACTTGCTACGATCCTGACATACCTCTTTTGCTTCATTCACTCTCATTACATTCTTCATACATGCGCGTCGGTTTAGGGTACTCTCTAAAACGTCCCCAATTTGATCGAAGTACGTACGCCGAGGTCTTCCTCTTCCAACTGTCCCCCATCCACACTCTCTTTATGCGCCTGTTTCGTCAATCTCCTTTCATCCATCCTTTCTACATGCCCAAACCATACATACGCTTCTCAATTTTCATCACTACGTCTTCTTTCACTCCACAACGTTCTCTTATCTTATCATACTGTTCTTCCCTATAATTCAAAGTTAAACCACACATACTTCTCCAAGCTTTCAAAGTTAAATATTTAATTTATAATAAAGAGTTACATAAGAAAATAATAAGTACCTACTTAACCAAACAAGTTTTATCGTGCTAGACTTACTTGCCTTAATTTAAGTTCACATTTTGTAATGATTCCGTACTTCTCTGTATTTCTTCTTTAAATCATGCATACATAAAATCACGCCTGTTTCCCGACGGGGTAGGCAGAGATCACGGATCTCCACTTGCTACGATTCTGACACACCTCTTTTGCTTTATTCACTCTCATTCTTTAAATCAGGTAGGAGGTAAGCGGCGAACAGACCATAATATTTTTATTTTCTGGGCCGTAAGTTTTTATGCCAACGCCATCAAATAAATACTTTCATCTCCTATATTTACTCCCTTTAGGGTAATTTTTTTACAAACTTTGAATGTTGTATTTATTTATATCTAATCAAAGCCTAACAAATAATTTCCAAGCTTCTAGCTTTAAAAATGACGTAATTTTCACACAAATTTAATCGTCTATTTCAACTTCTTACACTTACTCCTTACTTTATTCGCAGTAAAAAGCAGCTTATGTCCTTTCTCAAGCTCTAGACTATCTCTGTACTAAATTTTATATATATCGGTTTAGTAATTTAGGCGTGATTGCCTAACACACACACAGACAGAGTTACTTTCGCATTTATAATATAAGTAAGGATTATGCCTATCATGAATCATCAATCACCTCAAGCCTATGAGAGAGAACAACTTCAACAACTATTTAATAACCTTCTATCTATTTAAAACGATACATAATATTGATATATCAAAATAATCATTCATCATTCTTCTGCCCTTATATCCATCCACGCTAAGTGGGGTCGGCACAACATGTTTTCTTCTTCCACTCACTCCTATCATTCGTGAACTCTGAATCTACTCCTCTTTCATTCATATTATCTTTCACACAATAAACCACTTCTTCTTCGGCTTTCCTCTACCTGCGCACCCAGCCACACTTATACACTTATACTGTTTTGGTATTCATCCCTCCTCATCACGTGTCCATACCATGCTAATCTCTAATAACGAGTGCACGGATTGTACGGTACGTACGAGAAGGTACTGCAAATAGACGTTTTTTAGCGTTGGAATGTTGTTTAGTTAGTTTATAAAATTGTATTTATTAGCATTCAGTAATAACTTTCAAGACTAAAAAACAGTCACTGTATTTTAGAGTTGTAATAGTTTTATACCCACGTGAGGTGAAAAACAAATAAGCGACAAAGTATGTCTAGCGGTGTTATAGAGTAGCAGTTGAAGGAAAACTGTCTTTTAGACGTAGTAGATCCCTTTGAGGATTACAATTTATAAATGACAAAAACACATCTAAAGTCGGGTAACGGCTAAGTAGTATAGTAACATCATTAAACCGTTTTTTAGGCTTGTTTCATAAATATAATTTAATGTTGAAATGTACTGTTAAGTGCATTTAAACGTATTGTAGTGTTTTAATACGAGTTAACCGTATTTAAGAATTGGACATGTCCAAAAAAGGTGTAGATAGCCGTGTACGAGGTGTCCAGAACTCAGTAACTATAAATGATAGAAACATGTGTCCAAAACTGGTCGATAGAGAAAAATGCGGGCTTTCGCGTGGTATATAAAAGTCATTTTTGACCAAATGTCACTTAACGGCCTTTTAGTGATCGGACGGCAGAATTGTCAAAGTTCTGGGCCTTAAAATATTGAATTTTATTGAGAAACCGTACCTGTTAGGCTGAAGACCCTTCTTTTCAAGTTCTTCAAGGAACTGCGCTGGTGAGAATGGATGCTCATTCTCAAGGTATACCCTCAGCAAAGCATTGTAGTGCGAGATGTCCATGGGTATACCTCTCTCTGTCAATACACTCCATATTTTTTGAACAAGAAGTGTTCTTTGTTCTGGTAATTCTTCAGGCACTAACTCCCCTGCAAAATTATTTTTAAGAAGATAAAAAATTCAATTCAATTCTTGGTCTTTTCGGAAGGGACTACAGTTTTGCCAGTTCCACATTGATTTAGATACATTGAAACCACTTGTTACTAAAATCAATATACCAAATATCTCTTATTCTCTTATCACACTTATCACAGTGATTTAAGAGAATATTGTGGAGTGAAAGAGATATAATGATGGAAATTGAGAAGGGTATGCCAAGATGGTTTAAGCATGTAGAAAGGATAGATGAAAAGAGATGACAAAACAGGTACATTATGGTGAGTATGAATGGGACAGTTGGAAGGGGAAGTCCTCAGCGTACATTCCTCAATCAAATTGGGGATGTTTCAGAGAAAGGCCAGTCAAGAGTACCCTAAACTGTAGCGCATGTATGAAGAACGTAATGATAGTGAACGAAGCAAAAGAGGTATGTTGGGATTGTAGCAAGTGGAGATCCGTAATAGTCTCTGCCTACAGTGTGGTTTTATATAGTTATGAAATTTATAAGTTTCAATGAAATAACTTCTTGTAATAACACTCTTACCACAGCATCTGATCACCAATAGGGACTGAGAACTGGTGATATCATTTTTTGATCGGATTTCATCAAACACCTCATCAATATCTTTCTTAGTGATGCGTCCATATCTTCTCACTTCCAGGTCGAGCTTCTGCAGTAGTGGTTCTAGGTTTTCTGTTTTCTTTGTGGCATAGTCTCGCATCAACACACTGAAATAACTATAGTTATAATCGCAGATCTTATTTTACTTATGGATCATAATGATAATGAAACAGGTTCACCTAGCTAGAAGGATATACCATCGCTAGGTTTTGTTTTGATCTGCGTTTGAATTTAGAGTGTATGTTTAAAAATGGAATAGGTAGGTGCACATAGTGAGGTTCATGAAACATAGTGTTCCAAACCAATGGTTTTATTAAATGTTGTATACCTACCTACTGTCAAATATGCTGAATACTCAAATGATTCTATCTCTTTAGAGTAAACTTACTTGTTAGCAGCGCAAAGAGCTTTCGAATTAATCAATAAATTCGTTTCTGCGGTCTTCGCAGAGTTTAGAAGCAAAGTCCTGGCGGCGCCGGTGAAATAACGAACAAATTTCGTGGATCGTAAAAGAGACGACATTTTACACCAGGGACAAAATTTAATACATGAAGATTTATACTGATAAACAGTTAGAATAAGCAAAACTACAGGATAATCTTCATGAAATGCACCACAAGAGAAATTTAGCTTTGAGGTTATTTTGTTATGTCATTCATTTCAATTCAGTCATTTGATTTTTTAATCTGTGGTTGATTCAGTTCTTTTGGTTGCCTGTGTCAAGTTTTTCATAAAAAAAACTTAATGTTAATGTTAGTTTTCCATAAAAGACAGATGGCTTAAAATACAAAGAAATAAATAAAATAAATAATGAGGAAGAAGTGGATCTTTCAGTGGATTGGATAATAATAAAAAAGTAATAATTGTTGAATAGAGGTACATAGGTAGTATGTGCTACCTACCTACTCAACTGAAGACAGCTGACGACACGAAAGCAGTGGTAGACATTCTTCCATCCATGTCAAAACCAAAAATACAAATTATTCAAAGTCATTATGTAAGTCAAAGTCAGCTGGGTGGGGTTGGCTAGCTGTTTTTCAATCATTCAGTTTTGTTGATGACTCGTTCGTTGATGATGATTGATGATGGACGGATGGATTCGATTAGATTGGTTGGATTGGATTGTACATTCATTTCGTTCATTCATTTATATGCGCGCGGTCTGCAACGCAATCATTTCATTCATCATTTCATCCGCATTCTACCTACCAAAGTTTTCCGATTCCTAAATAAATTATTTCAGTGCCGTGGGTGTTATTTTTGTCTTTCATCGCCCGGCCGGCTATAACCGGTAAAGAGATATCGAAGTTTTTCTCTGCTGAAAAATCGCGTTTCAGGCTCGCTACTGAAATTCTTAAATTTTTATATACCTACCGAATTACTGGAGAAAAAATGGTATGTGTGTGAGGATGTTTTATTAATTCCAGTGACATTGCTTTGACCTTCATTATAATACTCACGAATTCATAAATACTTACAACACAAATTGATCATTGTTAAAATATACACAAATTGAAACACGCTTTACCACCAATTAGTAGATTATCCTCTTTAGATACTAATCAAACCTTCATGGAAGGTAGTTTATGTACCTACTTAATCTAAGTAGGTACTGAATTGCGGCTAATGTACGTTTAGATAAGTTTTATCTTACAATTCTTTAAATTGATTAGGTAGTAGGTATGTACAATTACTTACTGTTTTTGTAGAATAATCAAGAATAGGCCACAGCCATGACTTGGTGTTGTTCTAAAAATAATTCTGTAGAAACTTCAGTCGTTGTGAACAAATCCAACACAATGGTAAAATAATTTGTAAATTTATTCCTCATTTTAATTTTATTTGGTTAAATAGATAGCTCAGCTGTTCATTAACTATTATACAATCTCTACACCACCAGCGCTCTTAGCTTGAAGTAACACTACTTTAATACAATTTTTACAAGTCATAGTACGAAATATCAAAGTTACATTACTTTGATATTGCCCAAACTTTTTGAGAATGTTGAATAATCAAACAGTAATTTAAAAGTCATTCCGAAACTTCTGTTTTGAGAATGTTGAGTAATCAATCAAACAGTCATTTGAAATTCATTCCGAAACTTCTATTTTCCAGGCTGCCCCAATCAAAGTGGTCATCACCGGTGCTGCAGGCCAAATTGCATACTCCCTAGTTTACCAAATTGCATCTGGTGCATGCTTCGGACCAGAACAGCCTGTGTTTCTGCACCTTCTTGATATAACCCCCATGATGGGAGTGTTAGAAGGTGTTGTTATGGAGCTGGCCGACTGTGCCCTCCCGCTGCTCGCCGGTGTACTTCCCACTGCCAACCCAGAGGAGGCTTTCAAAGATGTAGCCGCTGCTTTCTTAGTCGGTGCCATGCCGAGAAAAGAAGGTATGGAGAGAAAAGATCTCCTCGCTGCTAATGTTCGCATCTTCAAAGAACAAGGGCAAGCACTCGACAAAGTTGCCCGCAAGGATGTGAAAGTCCTTGTTGTTGGTAATCCAGCTAACACCAACGCCCTTATCTGCTCCAAGTATGCCCCGTCCATACCAAAGGAAAACTTCACAGCTATGACACGTCTCGATCAGAACCGTGCCCAATCACAGTTGGCTGCTAAAATCGGTGTACCGGTCAAAGATGTTAAAAATGTCATCATCTGGGGTAACCACTCGTCTACCCAGTTCCCTGACCCTTCAAACGCTGTTGTCACTATCGGTGGAGCTCAAAAGCCGGTACCTGCAGCTATTAATGATGAGGAGTACCTGAAGGGTGCTTTTGTCACTACAGTACAGAAGCGTGGAGCTGCTGTCATTGCTGCGAGGAAAATGTCTTCCGCTCTTTCAGCGGCTAAGGCTGCGTCTGATCATATGAGGGATTGGTTCTTGGGATCTGGTGACCGCTGGGTTAGCATGGGCGTGGTGTCTGACGGATCGTACGGCGCACCTGCTGATATTGTTTTCTCATTCCCTGTCACCACTAGCAACGGAAAGTGGAAGATTGTGGAAGGTTTGACTATTACTGACTTTGCTCGTCAAATGCTTGATGCTACGGGCAAGGAGCTTGCTGAGGAAAAGGAAGAAGCATTGGCCGTCTGTAAAGATTAGATAGTGGACCTTGTATTTGTAAGCATAAGATATTTAAATAGATGAGCAATAACTAATTGTTGATGTAAATTGTTTTTTTATCAGAACATTATTTGCTTAGAATCACTTGACCCCTAGATATTATTATGATCCTCACTGAGATTTGTTATTGCAGTTATTGCTTTTATCACTATAATTAGAGTTAGTAGGGTATAGATGAAAAGAGCTGCTTATACTATTGTGTAAACTTTATTTATTATCCATCTACTAAGTAAGTATATAGTTTTTGTATCTGAGTTCAGTAACAAATATATTTTTATTATTATATAATTTCTCAATGTTCAATATTCGTAATGGGTTTTATTTATCTCTGGCGATAACAATATCTTATTAAGATTTATATTACTAGACAGATAAGATAACTTACAGATTTCTAATACCACTTGCTCCTTAAAACTGACTGGTTTATATATTCTAAATAGTGAATAGTGGCGTCAGGTGGACTTTTATAATTACAGGACGCTGCTAGTG
This sequence comes from Cosmorhoe ocellata, assembly GCA_963675405.1. Lineage (NCBI taxonomy): Eukaryota > Metazoa > Arthropoda > Insecta > Lepidoptera > Geometridae > Cosmorhoe > Cosmorhoe ocellata. Next base: position 3,606,936 of record OY776250.1, on the reverse strand, counting down.
CTAGAGACATCGTTAAAGATGGAGTAGGCTTGCTCATAGGATCTCTATGGGATCTTGCTCTGTAGGTCTACCATGAGTTGTCACACTTAAATCGGCTGAAGTTACTACAATAGTAGGTAATAGTTTGGTAATAGTATGTTGCTATGACATCTGTCAAAATTGTTACTCATGGTACCGTTTTAGTACCCAACTATCCGCTAGAGGCGCTGTACAAGTTTTCATACTTACATTTTTTTAAATTTTATAGTCCCTAGCGAGTGTAGATTGTGAAAACTCATGGTAGACCCACTGAGAGGTACCTATAAAACTCAAAATAATATGTGTAGGTAATTTTAATAGTAGGTAGTTACACATGAAATGAAATGAAATAAGTAGGTAAAAATAAGTTAGCATGTAGGTAGGTTGGTGGGTTACTTTAATAGAAGGTAAAATAATTGCAGCGCTGCGTTTGAAATGATGTGAACTTTTGAATGGGTCTTTAGAATAGGTACCTACACTCCTAGGTACCTAGGTCCGTACCTACTTAAACGTTGAAAAATAAAACCCGGTCCAATATTAGTGGCTATTGTATTCCAAACATTTCCTTTGAGTACGAGTACACTCAGCCGAAGAATATTCTTTACTTTTTACTAGTACCTGCTTAGCGTACCTGGTCGAGCGGTTGGAGTCGCGTCACAATGATTTTAAATCATTTGTGGTGCGTATTCCAACTGAGAATATTTCGACCTTCACTAAGGAAGAATTCTGGCCGAAGAATGTGCTGTTCCGGCGTTTTCGCGGACGATTGCCGGCCGCAGCACATACCGCGTGTCACACGTCACCGCCACTACGTGCTAGTAAATAGGTTTATATAATATGTATGTTAGATTAAGGTATATATATATATGGGCCGTAGTTTCTAAGTATTTTCCATCTTGTACTAGACTAATGTTGCCTGAAATAAAGTTATTATTATTATTATTATTATTAAGTAGGTAGGTACTAGGTAGGTATTGCTGTAATATCTAAATATATATAACCCAAAGGTGACTGACTGACTGACATAGTGATCTATCAACGCACAGCACAAACCACTGGACGGATCGGGCTGAAATTTGGCATGCAGGTAAGACGTAGGCATCCGCTAAGAAAGGATTGTGATTGATTCTACCCCTAAGAGGATAAAATAGGAAATGAAAGTTTGTATGAAAAGTCGCGATAATCGACATTCACGCGGGTGAAGCTGCGGGCATCAGCTCGTTACAATATAAAAAAACTTTTTTATGGTATTTTTCAAGCCACTGTAGGTACCTAGCCAAAAAAGGTTTAGATTATAGTTAGGTAAGTACATGAGTAAGCGTAACGTAAAAGTTTGTCTTTGAGGCCCTTGTCATTCGCAACTTTATTGACTTGGCTTATTGTGGCCATAGTCCATAATAGTCCATATAATGGCCACAATATAATTTTGACGACCTCTGTGGCGCAGCGGGCGAGAGTCCGCCTGCGACGCAAGAGGTTGCGGGTTCGATTCCCGCCGCGGAACAAATTTGTGTACGATCTGCAGAAATTTGTTCCTTTGGTCTGGGTGTTTTCTATGTATGATAAAAAATATCTATCTATGTATTATAAATATAATGTATTAAATATATCAGTTATCTAGTACCCATAACACAAGCTTTGAGTAGCTTACTTTGGGGCTAGATGATGCTGTGTGGATTGTCCAGCATTATTTATTAATAAGCCAGAGTAAATAACCGCTAACTAAGCGCTAATAAGGTACCTACCACTAGGTAATTAATTAGCTAGCACTAGCCAGTTCAATTAAATTCAGTCCAAAATCGCTGCCAATTTCTCATAATCACTACAATTTTAGATAAGTACCTACCTACTTACCTATTTCGCGCATTTTTTGCAGTTGTTGAGTACCTACATAGGTAGTTAGAAAATAAATTGCTCAATTAGCTTTGATTGACTCTGATCTCAATATCAATCATCGAAGTTCATTATTGTAACGCGTCTTTGAGGTAGAATAAGAATAAGAATCATTTTATTGTTAAACTGTGTTAAGTTAGTACATACATACCTACATACATAAAATCACGCCTGTTTCCCAATGGGGTAGGCAGAGACCACGGATCTCCACTTGCTACGATCCTGACATACTTCTTTTGCTTCATTCACTCTCATTACATTCTTCATACATGCGCGTCGGTTTACATATTATAAGTAAGTTAGTACAGATGTTAATAATAGTCCTGGCGGAAAGTTTCAACAGTTTTGCCCATTTCAGGTAGGTGGGTAGGTACTTAATAACCATTATTTAATGGCTGACTGTACAGCCATCGTACGGCTTTTGTGATTTTAATTAGAAAATTCTTCGTGGGCTTCCATCCAGTCTGTTTTGGATTTATCTTATTTATTGGCGCGAAAATTCGTGAATTACGCCATCGAGGTCAGTAGGACGAATATTTAAAAGATCCGACAGAATAATGCTACAATAATAATAACTATGAATGTGAGTAGGTAGGTCTATGCATTGGTCTAAACAGCATGAAAATCGGTGTAGTATAGTTTTTGAGATTATCGAGAACAGACAACAGACAGACAGACGCGGCGGAGGACTATGTTTTGTAATGATTATTTAATTTTAGTGATGCATTTTCCGTTAGGTAGGGATTAAAAACAATTAGGTATTGGTACCTACTTAGGTAGGTGTCGGGAGGTTTGTTGTGTGTGTTTGAGAAACAAAATATCTTATCATTCTATCTAAGTACTTATACCTAAGTACCTATATTATATTCCTAAGTATTATTTACATAAAATAGTTAAAACTGATCCCGTACCTATACGTATACCTACATCAATAATTAGGTACTTACACTGTGCCTACGTACGTACGTACATGGGATCAGAGGGTGTCTTTTCACAATCTACACTCGCTAGCGAGTGTAGTTAAAAAAATGTATATGAAAACTTGGTACAGCGCCTCTAGCGGATAGTTGGGTACTAAAACCTCACGTAGCTAACGTCACAGCGTACTACAGCGACAGTAGTTTGCGCTCATTAATTTGCTTAGAATTTGGTACCATGAGTAACAAATTAGTAACGTACTATTACTACTGTAGTAACGTCAGCCGATCTAAATGCGACAACTCATGGTAGACCTACAGTCTGTCTTAACTGTATGAGTACCTAATATCCGGTCAGAGTAGGTAGGTTACACATAAATCGGACGGAACTCTTCACTACAAAAGCCATCACCGTGGAAAGCGAATGCAAACAGAAGGTTTTACGCTCTCTAGATGTCAACACACAAAGGGTAATGCATTTCGCCCCTTGTATAAGTATGTGGATAATGTACACTAGATTTGCGGCGGAAAGATTTGAATTTATGTATTGCCGGTTGGCTGTGCTATTTTCTAGGTTTAAAAGTTGAGCGGATGTTTTTAGCGAAGGTATGTGTAGGTACTAGAGTGTACGTACATGGTACCTACCTATATAAAAGGGAGGCAGAGGTAGGTACCTAGATATTTATTTACTTACCAATACAATACGAATAATAATAAAAATCTTTATTTAAAGGTACCTACTAATATTATAAAGAGGAAAGTTTTGGATTTTTGTTTGTAACGAATAAATTAAAAAATGAATAGTCCGATTTCAAAAATTCTTTCACCTTTAGAATGCTACATTATCCCTGATATGTTGATATGTTGATATGAGTAACAAGTTATTACTAGAAAAAAAATAGGGATCCTTAGTCCTTACTAAAACTTCAATAATGTAACCCAAGGTGTAATATGCATATGCATAGGTATTGCGTGCGGTAGATTTTTGCTACGAAGTTGCTGGAAACAGCTAGTGGTAAATAAAATAGGTACAGATATCTACTATCATACTCGTAACAATATACCTAAATATTGTCTAATAATATCAATATAAATATAAATATCTCTATACTTAGATATTAATATTAAGTGTATTATTATAACAAGAAGTGGGTAAGTATGTACATTGTACATACAGTCGTGGTCAACTAATTAGGGACATGCAAGATAGTGAAGAACAATAACCGGTTATGTACATACAAATATAAAACCCTATTGATTTCTCAGTAACTATTATTTGCATAATTTGGTCCGATTATTATGCTTTAAATGGCTGTAAATAAAAGAATAAATAAATAGAAAAAAGTATTTAATATCAAAGGTTGAACATGTATTCAATTTTAAGGTATAATTCTGTAGCTGGACATTTAATTAAGGACAGTAAACTATAATGAAAAATAGAGTTAAACAAAACTAATAATCTGCAGTATTATAATATCTTTAACAGCTCCATTTTATTACGTGTAAAATCAGTACCCAGTAGCAAAACCTTTGTTAGTAATTACCGCTTGACACCGATGTGGCATAGACATTATCAGTTTCTGGCATGTTTCGACAGGAATGTTTGCCCATGCCTCACAAAAAGCTTCATTAAGTTCATCTAAAGTTGTGGTACGATAAGTGGCTACTTTTTTCTTGATTTCGTGCCAAAGGTGCTCGATTGGGTTAAGGTCCGGGCTATTTGCTGGCCAATCTAGCACCGATACTGACTGACTGGTAAGAAACGACTTGACTGAACGGGCGGTATGTTTTGGGTCGTTATCATGCTGAAACGTCCATATAATAGGGAGATGCTCCTCAGCATAGGGAAGCATCGTTTCCTCCAATATTGCCTTGTATTGATGTTGGTCTAAGTTACCCTGAACTTTCCTCACAGGTCCCACTCCACGTCCAGAAAATGAACCCCACATTTTAATGTTTCCACCGCCATGTTTCACCTGCTTTTTTGTGAATCTTGGATTCATTTCCGCTTTTACTGGACGCCGTACGTATTGCCTTCCATCTGAAGAAATCAAATTAACCTTGGTCTCGTCAGAGAATAATACATGTTGCCATTGGGCGTAGGTCCAATGTCCATATTTACGTGCAAACGCCAAACGAGCATTTCTATGTTCTTTCTTCAACAACGGTACTTTGCGAGCCACTCTTCCGAACAACCCTGCTTCTACCAGACGTCGTCGAACGGTCCTAGCTGAGACACCAGCTCTTTCGTCTGTCCCAAACACTTCGTGTTTAATTAAAATAGAGCCTAGAAACGGATCTTTCTTAGCTAACCTGGCTATCATTCTATCTTCTTGCGGAGTTGTTTTTCTCGATCTTTTTGTTCTGGGCACATTTAAATCTGTGTTATTGCGTCTGACATGTTGCACTGCATTGTATACCATAGTTTTTGAACAATTTAAATGTTCTGCTATCCTTCGGTATGGCCAACCATGCTCGACAACAAACTTCATGATAATTTTTCGTAGTGTTGGATCGCAACTTTTATTTTTACCCATTTTTCTTCAAAATATTTTTCAAAACTTAAAATAAATATCGGGATTGCCGCCAAAACTACCACGAAACAATAAGAGAAGAAGTAAAAAAGTATTGAGATTCAAATTTTGAAAATAGAACGCAATATCTCAGTGTCCCTAATTAAATGGCCAGCCAGCATTATTTGAACAAATAGCACTACGATAATCTATCAGCTATACTGTAAAGAGGTTTAATGTTTAAGAAGTTGTTATTGTTTGTATAATCGGACACATAAATGACTAATTATACTTACATGTAAGAGATATGGAATATGGTTTAGACTCGTTGGAAAATAAAAAATAAATTCACAATTCGGTTTAACCAAAGAGTGTCCCTAATTAGTTGACCACGACTGTATACCTAAAGTATAAAATAAAAACTACAATTTACACCAAGATGATTTGAGAATCATCTTGGTGTAAATTTGACCAGATCACCCTCAAAAACCCCAGAATCATTTAATCAAATCCATCGCCGATTTCAAAGAAATTCAAAACATACTCTACTCTAATATAAATAGTCGTTCGTTAGAGATGGTACAGAAACACTTTGATCCACCCTAAACCTTTGTCCAAACATTTCAGGAAAGGTCCTTCCGCGACGGGAAATGACAGAAGCCAATATTTCTATCAATTCACGAATTCCCTAATCCAGTTAGTGACGTCTTTGCGTATCAAATTTCCCAAGTTTAATTAAATTAAACGGGGTCAAGGTTTGACTCGAATACGATTCGCCAAGTAAGAGAGAAGTTATTAGGTACTGACTTTTCTAAGAGTACCTCCATGATTGTTTTTGAGGGTTGAATTTTATGACACTGTATTTTGAATTTTGGTTGGATATTTTTATTTTTGTCAAGTAAACGGCCCGTGAGTGCACATTTGGTCTTTATACTACCTTTTAGTATTCTGTGCTCTGGTACCATAGAGAACTTTGGTAACTATAAAACAGATCACTGTCTGGTACAGTGGAAAGCTCTTGAAAAACAAATGCGATGACAGCTTGCTATGACTATCGTAACTGTAGAATCTACAGCTCTCTCTGTAGAGCATTTTACGTAGCTCAATTTGGTGTTTGATTATTGCGCGGCACGTCATTCGTAGCTCAAATGAGCTTCTACGATATTCTGTCGAAGTTTATTAAGGCTTTTGATATTTATACTTTATTTCCATTCGTTATTTACTTACTTACTTGTAACAAACATACTTGCAGTGCGCCTAGCGGAAACTTTAAAACTAAAATACGGTAACACGAAAATTAAACGGAAACTGTCCCGCGCCGTTTGATCATTTAGGGCTTAGGGGGTAAATTTTACGCCATAGTCAACTTACTTAAGATGACTTTTACAATAATGAGTACAGCTCGTAGCAAATAATTTTTGCGTAGCTCTGGTTTCTACGATATTGCGTAGCGTAGAACATCTTTCGTAGCTCAAATTGGTTCTACGATAATGCGTAGCGCTTTCACTAATATAATTATCAAACAGTGAGTAAAGATCGCAAATCGACTTCTACAAAAGATGTTAGTATTAGAACTACGCTTACAGAGTTATACAGAGTAGCAGTTTATGTACACTTAGCTACATAAATTGTAGGACCAATCGTTGCGACTATATCAATGAAACACAACATTTTGCAAGATCAAGTTTACGATCGACAAGAACTTGACAAGTCGTGTTACCTAATGTCTAGAGTCATGTTACCTACTGTCTAGATTTCATTAGGTACCTACTAAATAATTTTGTAAATTTCCTGGAGCTTTACCACTGCAGTATCAAAGTAATATGACTGATATTTAATTCCATGACCTATAAAAATTTAACTGAAGTAGTGTTACTTCAAGCTTGAAATGTGACGTTACAGAAACATGATGGATTAAAAGAGCTTGTGGTAAGGCCTCTGGAAGTCACAAAGTTGTATTAATTGGGTTGATGAATGCCCAAGGCAATTAGCTCATCGATTTTAACTTATTGTTAATCGGTTTTGTCAAACATTTTATGATATTTAGTTAATTTAAGTACTTTATTGATGCAAGTAGGTTTATGCATTTTAGCTCAAAGATAGGTAAAGTGACGGTAAGTGGTACATAGTTTTTTTTGTAGTTAGTTAACAATTAGTGTTACCTACCTACAAAAAAAATGTAGAATATAGTTATCAGACCATATTATTCATTACTCTGTCATCTAAGTAGGTACCTACTTACTCTGAGTATAGGTACTCAGAAGTTTTTCCTTCCATCCTCATAAAGTGCAAACTTTTTTAATAACTGAAAGATATAACCTCTTTTGGCCATATTGGACCTCAAGTTATTGACCTTTGTACTGACCTTTGTACATTGACCTTTGTACTGTACTTTTTTTTTTAACCATTTCAACGTAGGTAATGCCGCTTTTTTCCCGATTCTCTGAATCTATAATGCGACTGAAGTAGGGTACATTAGCTGTTTAGTCCAATAATATATTTCCAGCCAAAAAGGGTACTTAGGTATATTCTGTTAGATTCCCTTTGACTTTACGTAACTGAAAGTATCCACGTAGGTACCAAAAGGGGTTTAAATAAAACTTTTCTGTATATCAATACGAAATTACCTTCCGAGGTAGGCAATCCTTTGAAAAACTCAGCTGGCCTTTTCAGACTCGGAGGCGGCGAATAAATCAAATAACTTTTCATCGTTCTTATTTGCTTAGGGCTTTTATACACGAGCGGCACTTTGCCAACAGCAAGCGTCGTCGCGTCGTGTCAACGGCAGCGGTCATCATGATGTCAGCGTCAACATCGTGGACACAGCATAATACAACTGCAAGCTTCGCTATCTACTGTGACATGCTTTCAAATTGTCATTTTATGTGTTTTCTTTTGTACTTTATTGTTTCAATACTCCTAAAGTGTTAGTGAGTGTTTTCATTCCGAACTCTGAGATATAACCAGTCGGGCAACGTTAAACTACCATAATATTTGAATTCTTTGTATGTTAAGATGTTTCAAAAAACCAGAACGGATTTATTGTATTTGATAGGTCTTATTGGTTGACAACTGCAGTTGCCTTTACCGCCGTCGGCAACTTGCCGCTCGTGTACAAGAGCCCTAAATGTACTAGAAGTGATTAGATATAAGTACCTATATAGGTACGGTTTTCTACAGCCCTACCTCATCACACCAAATTCGAAAGAACCAGTGACGCGATAGGAAGAAGTACCATATAATCACTCGGACTTTTTTGTGTTTCTTTGAAGTTTGTGTCTGAATCATCCGACTCTACAAACTTCGGCCTCTGAAGAAAAGCCCCAACAAAGCCGAAATTAGTCTTTGAAACAAGGCGCACTGACTTTCGTTGGACATTTTTCGCAAAAGACACTGTCTATCTCCTGCTGACCCATTTTTTCTAATAATTGTAGGTACCCACTTATCTCGTGCAGTGCGAAGGTTAAGTAAGAAAGAGAAAAGAGATTAAGAAGGAAGAAGAGATTATTAAGGAAGAAGATTAAGATAGTAGAATAATCTAGACACGTGGCAGGCAGCGTGTCCAGCCAAGTTCAAGCGAACGGGCGAAGCGCGCCGTATAACATTCAAGATTCTACTTATTTTGAGACTTGGTAGGTATGGATGGCACTTCAGAAATTTACGGAAAGGGATATCGCCTGAGGGTGAATGGATGATTATCGGAGAAAAAGAAAGCTTTTAGATACTTTCCACTTTTGGAAGGACAATCCTGAAAAGATTTTTTGTTCGAGTGTGAAAAACCCTTAGCTACTTAAGTATTTAGATATCTCTGAGTTATACATAGGTAGGTACTTTATATAGAAGAAGCACATTTTTCGAATATAAAATTGATTTGCATAGTAATTCAATTTAGGTAGGTACCTAAATAAGTAAGTCTCTGTTTACACAAGAAGAACCGAGAAGAATTATGAGCATTCGCTAATTTGATCTATTACCTTCTGCTGATGTCGCAATTGCGGATGCGAGAACGCGAGTAGACCTCCAGGTTGCAAAGTTCAACGGAAATGCCTTGAAATTCTGTTGCAAAAACTGAAGTTTGTTATGGTACTTAGTTAGGAGTAGGAACGTGATGTAGTTAGGTACAAAACTTCAACAACTTTTCAACTCGAAAGCCTTTTGCATAAAGTTTACAGTTTTTAAAGTTTACAGCATTATGAAAGAACCAAATTATTTATCTGTTACTAGTTCGGTAGAATCGCTTTATAATTATTTATAACTAGCTGTTACCCGCGACTTCGTATGCGCTAGATTACTTTTTTACTAAAATAAATAACGTCAAAATAACGTAATTGATCACAGTCGTTATCATATTTTTTTTTAGAACACAGTAACTCCTAATATTTTTTTTTAAATGCTCGATAGTTTTGAACCCACGACTTCAGGATCGGAAGGCAGAGACGGTACTAATCGTACTTACACGCACCAATGCACAAAGGAGTAACGATTAAGACAATTTTAAGCTATTCTATAGTCGTTATAGTTTTAAAAGCCAGCACTAGTCTGTAAACTGATTCAAAACTTTGTTTTCTGAGTACACGGGAAGTTAGTTTCCGCTGTCTCTCTATATTATTTGGTACAAGTGAACAATTAAAGGCTCTTAGAAAATCGAATTAAATAAATATTGGTGGACAGTTCACACAACGCCATCTAGTCCAAAACTAAGCAAAGCTTGTAGGTAGGTACTATGGGAATCAGATAGAAAGTAATGGTTCTTCTTCGTACCTACGTGTCACTAGTTTTTTTGAGACAGTGTGGTGAAAGACTTAAATTGCGTGCCCGAGGCTACGTTCATGCAGTTGACATAACTATGTGAGTTTATGCGTTTCGTCAAAACTACCTTTGAACTTTTTATGTTCAAAGGTAACATTTTTGTTTCGTCACAATGTTTTCCTTCACCGTCGAGGGTACTGGTAAAATACGTGAATGTAAGTGAAAGTTTCTTTCTAATTTTTTACTTTATGACATTGACAATACTAGGTACTAATTTTAAATTGATACTGGCAAAATTGATCTTAAAAGAGACAGATGCCATAAAAAAAGAAGTAAAAATTGAATGGCAGTATTTTACACATTTATTGTTGATGCCGCTCAGCTCATCAGTCATCTCATCACTCATCACTTGTGCCTTGAAGGTTGAATTACTACTCTTGGAATTGGTGTCGCCTCTCTAAACGGCTATGCAGTTAGTTTTGATACGGGATATGAAACTAAGTAGGTAATGTTTGTAAACAAGCACAACTCGTCTCTATTTTGCATGAAAAAGAGTGATTTGAACTGTAAGGTGAGACTTACAGTGAGCAAGATTAGATACATGCACCAAAATACGTAGGAATTTGTTCCTACTTTTGATTATAATTAAAGATAGAGATGTAGGTAATTGTTTTAGAATATTCACTAAATCCTGAGCAGCCTATATTTTCGAAGATTTTTAACATCGTAAGTACACCTCCCATATAGAATCGGTATTTACTGTTGAATCTTAAAGGATAAAGTAGGTAGGTACTTAATATTATTTTTGTGTTGCTCGCCACTTGGTTTTTTAATATTATTATATAAGAATAAGTGTAAGATTACATAGAAGGATAAATATCTACCTATTCAAATCCCGAAAAATGCCTTGTTTCTTTATAACGCAGATGAATTTTCAATAAACGGTTTCAATTTTTTTAATAGCATCAGATGCTCTTTTATGCATAAAAACCTTTTCATCGGACTAATGTCCACGATATCTTCCAAGCTAGCAAGTTTTCTCAAAGTCACATTCTAAGCGCGTCCTGTCTCCGTATTTACTAAGAAGTCGCGTCACAATCGCACTGAGAGGAAATGAAAACTTTCACTGTTCACGACTGCAATCCCCAGGCTCGGTAGATATCTCCTCAAATCTCTAGTTACTTATATGTTATTGGACTAATAACTCTATGTTTGGGGATATCTAAAGAAGGTACTTACTCGTTATTTATACTTTTACTTACTCATATACTCGTACTACAAGTTGATAAATGATAATGATACGGTGACGGCGATCAGATCCAAATTCAGGATTCACTACTTTTTATTATATTTTCCAATTTCAAATTATTGATTCTATTCTTCTTCTTAATTTTAGAGTTTTCTTTACCTCTATACCTCTTTTATTATCAACATCCAAATTTTTTATGCTTTAGTTCAGAGTATTCGACGACACGTTTTTCTTCGATAATGAACGATCCCTTCTAAAAAAGATGTAAAATTATTTTTTAAAGATATCCTGTTTCCGTTAGGTACTACTTCTTAGTGAATAAGGAGACTATTCTGACATCACGATTGCAGCAACTCGCCTTGAGCAGCTGTTGTCCAGCTTGGCACTTTTGGACATCTAGGTAGGTACTTTGTGCATAATAAAAAACAGACGACAAACATTTCATCATTTCAATAAAACTTTCTCAATAAGTATTTTCTTCTACGAGTCTTAAGAAAACTCTATGAAGTTTTAATCGAAACTTTTTCTCCAAACTTTTTTCGCATTGCTAAATAAAAGCCAATCTTATATATTTCATGAAAGATTTCATTATTAAAGGCATATGTCTCTTTTGACATAATTTTTGTCAGTGTCAAGTTTCTTTATTGAATTAGTATTGTGAAAGTCACAGTCAAAAGTCAATTTTTAACAAAAGATGGCCGATTTCTTTATCTGGATCTGGAACATTTGAGCTATTGTAACCTCCGATTTATTTAATTAGCATTATATAACACGTCGTCAATCAAATCTTTCGAAATTACTCATTATAATAGACTGCTGTAGTCCGGGTCATGTTAAATTCTCCCGCCATTGAATTCAAATCTTCCTTTCATTAAGATAGAATAATTACCTAATCAACCCCGAAGGCCCAGGCCCGCTTTGACGGTCGGCCTGTCACTGTCATTATTGTTTCCTCTCTACTTTATAATCTATACAACCTAAAATTATTATAAAATTGCCAACATCTACCTGCCGTCGACATTCCGGTTGATATGGCGTTTGGTTAGTAACCCCGCGATTATTGTTACCGAAGCGAATGGTAGAATATAAAGATTTGCGTCGCAGATCGATAGGTTTTCTGGCGGTTTTTTTTCCCAGAGCGGGCATCACCGAGTAACAGCTGATGAGATTGCGATTTTGAACTTGAACTTGAAATTAATTCGGTTCGTTACAAGGGTTGATTTGCGAATTACAAAGGACATTTACGTTGTTTTACTCTGGAAATAACCCTATATTAAAACACTGCTGAGCTACGCGGCGTGTTCCCTTTCGTGTGTCCGACGGAAGCGAGTTCGTTCGAGGTTGTTCGAAATATCATATATTCCACCCCGATACGGGGTGTCTCCCAAGACCCAGTTCCACCAGTTAGAGCTAACCTCCGGTCCAGACCCTCTCTCCAGCCGAGGTGTGAGCCCCTACGCGCCATAGAAGACTATCCGTCATAAGGCCCAGTTATTTTATTGATTTGCTAAGGAAAACGTCTAGCAACAGGTCAGTCGTTCAATACTAGGGCGCCCGCGTGAATTTCGGCCGCTTTATACCAAGAGCGAGTCCACCAGACAACGGTGACACTCTGCGTGTCCGTTTGTTCCGGCCCGCATAACGGACGGATGCATTTTACAACTGCCGATATATTCTAAGGCTATGTGAGGGGTATAATTTATATTCTCATAATAAACCGAGGCTAATCCAAGCACAACGCCGATCCTTTCCTACACATTCCTTTCGTTCTAGAGATAACATAATTACACTAGCATATGCATTAGCTTTTAAGTTAATTTTGTGCGTTACCAGTCTATAACTTCTGATTTAATTGTTACTTTTGTTGTTAATGTTGTGGTTTTGTAAATTAATGGTGAATGATTAAAATAGATAAAAGATAAACAGAAAAGATAGGAAATAAAGTTATATTTGTTCGTTTTTCTATACTTAGTTGTAAGAATTTCATTTTCCACCTTATCCCCTATCCCTTACTTTCCCCTAGGCAAGGAATACAGTTACATATGGCGCCCGAACAGGGACGGCGTTGATGCAGCTGAGCTGGTAAGCTAAAAGCTTTTTTTCTGGTCAATTTTAGCTCAGACAAAATTGGATGAGCCTCGGTTAAAAACTTATTTTTCATTTTTTTTTGAGGTTAGGGTGCCTTTTCTATTGTAAGTTTGATTGGCCTCGGTTATACTACTACCCTGCAGCCCCCTGCAATTTTTTGTTTTGCAAAATTTCTCATAATTTTGATAGTTTTTTTTGATAATTTCACTTTACAATTTTAAAATGTTGGAGGAAAGACCTATTGCATTTAACGTCTTAGCTAAAGATGAATTGGAGTACGAGATCAAAATTAGGGGTAATACACCTGCTGGAGAGACCCTCACAGCCCTCAGAACACAGGTTCGATTCCTGAACAAAGAAATCCCTTCAGATGAGATTGTATCTTCCGAACTTAATGTTTCTACAGAGTTAACCACTATAAAAATAAAACTTGATAGCTTAGCCGATTTAATTACGGGAGCCTCTCTCAAACCTTGCTCTCTCAAGATCCTAAATCGTGTCCAAGCATTAGGACACCATTTGTTTCATAGGCTAGGGCGCCTAGCTTTTCCGAGTAATGATGACGAGCTAGGATTGCTATATAATAATTCTCAGGATCGTTTAGACCGACTCCTTAGAAAACTTGATAATATTTTTACTAATTTTAAAAGCAGTCTCTCTTCTCCATTACCACCCCCCGAAACGGTGAATAATAGCGCTGATACTCATGATAAAGCCTCAGGACTAGGTTTAGCATCCAATAATGATAATTTTACACATTCTTATGATAAACATACTGCTGTTCACACCCTGAACCATAAGTTTAATGGAAAGTCATGCGTTAAAGCGTTCCTACAGCGATTGGAGGAACTGTGTTCATCTAGGGGTATAAATCACAACAAACTCTTTGACTCTGCAGCTGAGCTGTTTTCAGAGGAAGCTTTATGCTGGTATCGTGGCGTCCGTTCAGAAGTTAGTAATTGGTCTGAATTAAAAGATTTACTACTAGATGAATATCTACCGTTCGATTATGATCATAGATTGATGCAGGAAATTAGAGCAAGAACTCAGGGACAGGAAGAGAGTATTGTTAACTATCTAAGCGTTATGCAGAACTATTTTACTCGTCTATCCAGACCTATTTCAGAGGCGGAAAGGTTAAGTATAGTTTCCTATAATATTAGACCATTCTATACCACTCAGTTGGCACTGTCACCAGCGGATACTTGGGCAGATTTAAAAAAGAAATGTAGGCTTTTGGAAGGAGCTAAACAACGTTCTGAACTATTTTCTGAACCTACTAAAAGCACAAATTCTTGCCTAGCTCCTGATTTAAGTTATCAAAATTCATCTAACCGTTCCGTATCCAAGGTGGCATCGGTCAAGCCCAGTAAGGATTTCTGTGTCCGTTGTAGGATAGATGGTCACAGTCTAAGCAATTGTAAAGCTCCTTTCATATTAATATGCTACCGATGCGGTGAGAAGGATGTGACCTTCAAAACCTGCCCTAAATGCTCAACAAAAGATAATACAAGTTCTAATTCTGCGGTCCCAAAAAACTAGGTAAAGTGAACCAGAAGGAATGGGAGTCTTGGTTAGAGTTTGTTAAAGATTTTTCCTCTAAAAAGTCTTGTTCTGCACTGGTTCACGAGGCTAAAAGTGATGATAAACGACCGTTCCTTACAATATCTGTTTATGGTCTTGAATTCAGAGGTTTAATGGATTCCGGTTCAGAAATTTCTATTATAGGCAGGGATGCTATACGACATTTTAGTGATTTAGTCTCTTTACATAAATCTAATGATTTACATAATATTTCTACTGCAAACGGTTCTCTATCACCCGTTACCGGCTACGTATTTTTACCGGTCACGGTAGCTAGTAAAACCGCTATTGTAAAATTCTACGTTGTTCCCGGAGTCTCCACTGAGCTGATTTTTGGTATAAATTTCTGGAAATTATTTAATATAGCACCCGATGTCCTTTCCTTGTTGAAGGACAGCGAGTATTACTCTACAACCGATAAGGTGGATACAATAGTTTCCCCCGATAGATATATACGAGATTTCGGGTCTTTGAGTGAGGAAGAACAGAAGACGGCCGATGAAGTCATACGGCAGTTTGAAGATATTTCCGCAGAAAAGAAAGGTTTAGGGCTGACTCACCTTGTCACACACAAAATCGAGACTGGTGACCACCCGCCGATCAAACAACGCTACTACATGATGTCACCTGAAAAATTAGCCGAGGTAAACAGGCAAGTCGACCAGATGCTGAAAGATGGTGTCATCGAGCCCAGCAACAGCGCGTGGAATAGTCCAGTCACATTAGCTCCGAAATCTGATGGTTCATTCCGCTTCTGCTTGGACAGCAGAAGGCTAAATGAAGTTACAAAGCATGACGCTTATCCGCTACCATATATCCATCACATTCTGGACCAGCTCCGAAATGCCAAATACCTATCTTCTATTGATTTAAAATCTGCTTATCATCAAATCCCGTTGGACCCGGAATCCAGAGAAAAGACAGCTTTTACCGTAGTAGGAAGAGGATTATTCCAGTACACTCGGATGTGCTTCGGGCTCACTTCGGCTGGTAGCACCCAGCAACGCCTAATGGATAGATTGTTTGGTCCGGAGTTTGAAAATAAAGTATTTATTTATTTAGATGATATTATCTTGTTTAATTCCACCTTTGAAGAGCACGTTAAGCTCTTGGCGAGGGTGAAAGACCGGCTGCGAGAAGCAGGTCTTACGATTAACCAAGGCAAATGCCAATTCTTTCGAAAACAGTTAAAGTACCTAGGTCACGTCATAGATGAATATGGCCTGCGCACAGATCCTGATAAAGTCAAAGCTATTGTAGATTTCCCTACACCCGTTTGTCGCAAAGATGTGAAACGCTTTCTGGGCACTGCTTCTTACTACCGACGTTTCATTCATAATTTTAGCCATACGGCGGGCCCTTTAAATTCTCTTACCTCTACGCGTAAGGGTGCCCCTCCGTTCGAGTGGACCCCGGACGCTGATAAAGCATTTAATGACTTAAAATTAGCTCTCACTAGCGCCCCCGTTTTAGCTTGTCCCGATTTCACTCAACCTTTTGCCGTTCATTGCGATGCATCCGATTTTGGTATAGGAGGGACCCTTACACAGACTATAGACGGACAAGAACATCCCATAGCTTATTGCAGTCGTTCATTGTCTCCGGCTGAACGCAATTACTCAGCGACGGAAAGAGAAGCTTTAGCCGTGGTGCACGTAGTCGAACATTTCCGTCCATACATAGAGGGCAGTAAGCCGATTAGCGTTATAACTGACCACGCTAGCCTCAAGTGGTTCTTCAACCTTAAAAACCCTACAGGTCGCTTAGCGCGGTGGGGGTGTAGACTTTCTCCATACAACCTCCGTATTGAACATCGCAAGGGTGCACAAAATGTGGTCCCCGATGCGCTATCTAGAGCCTTCCCAATAGCTTCAATAAATGCAAGTAACACGGCAGATACTTGGTATACTAAAATCATCAAGCGGTGCACGGACCGACCGCGCGCTTGCCCTAATTTTCAACTTATTGATAATAGACTTTATCGTTACACTAAGAGTGGTAACCAGCTCAGTGGTGATTTCCAATGGAAAGAGGTCGTTCCTTTAGAACATAGAATAAGTGTTTTAACTGATTACCATTCTGTACCTACCGCCGCTCACCTAGGGGTGGCCAAAACTTATAAACGTTTAAAACTAAGATATTACTGGCCCGGTATGTACCAGGATACCGTGAATTTTATTAAAACTTGTCATACTTGTAATGCCTACAAACACAGCACACAAGCAACACCAGGTTTCATGGGGGAACCCAAAGTCTGTTCTCGGCCTTTCCAGTGCATCAGCATTGATCTCGTTGGTCCACTGCCGATGTCGAGACAGCAAAATACCTTCCTGTTGGTTGTGGTGTGCTGCTTTACCAAATACTGCCTTATTTTCCCTTTACGTAGAGCCACTGGGAAAGTGATAGCCCAGCGTCTCGAGGACCATGTCTTTTTGGTCCATGGTATACCACAAACCGTTCTTTCGGATAATGGGTCCCAATTTGTGGGTCATGAGGTTCAGGCATTGTTTGCCAAATACAATATCCCTCAGGTACACTTAGGTCCTGTTTATTGCCCTCAGGTGAACACTGTTGAGCGTTATAATCGTACTATAATGACAGCCTTATCCTCTTTTGTCGAAAACGACCACAGAACATGGGACGTGAACGTGCATAAAGTCCAATTTGCTATCAATACCTCAGTGAATGATTCGACTTTATTCACCCCGTTTATGTTGGTCCACGGTAGAGAGGCAGTCGTTGATGGTAGTATTTATAAAGATTTCAAAGATATCGATGAACTAATTTTCAAGTCACGGGGCGACTACGTTACCAGTTTAGGGCCGTTAAAAGATATATTCAGTCACGTTAGGGATTCTCTCAAAAAGGCTCACGAAAAGAACGCTAAATACTATAATAAAAAACGGCGAGATGTTTCATATGATGTAGGCGATTTTGTCTGGAAACGAACTTATAAACAGAGCGCCGCACATAAATATTTCGCAGCGAAGCTCGCTCCAAAATATGAGCGTTGCAAGGTCATCCGCAAACTCTCTCGATTAGTATATGAGTTAGAAGATGAATCTGGTAAATTTATCGGTAAGTGGCACATAAAGGACCTAAAAAACGTTGATTCCCATCTAAATTAAATCTTATTTTCCCCGTGGTAGCCCGGGTTCAGAATAGGTTACCCGCCATCTCTCATCCAGGCGTGTCGTAAGAGGCGACATAGGACTAATAGGTAGGAAATGTGTTGGTTTTCAGCTTTCGTGTAGGTATACGTTTTACTCCATAATCGATTACGTAAAAAACGAATTTTCTGTCACAATTTATAAGTAATTTTTATATTTTATTTTCGGTTGAATATCGATTATCGTTATTGGCTAATCAGGGCAACACATAATTATACTCTATGCCCGGTTTTCGACTTGCAACATCATCGTGTTGCCACCTACCAACCAATAAGCGCGTAATCTAACAATATTTTTTGGGGTAAAATAAATTAAAAAAAAAAAAACTCTCTAATATTACGAATGTATTACGGTATTACGGCTGACGTTTTTTTTTATTGCCACCTTCTGGCTTAGTATATCCAGGGCATATACTTCGTCGATCTGAAGGGATTTGCGATTACGTTGCTTACTCAACTACACGAAACTGATACCATAACTTGAATCATAAACATCTCTATTTAACTCATATTTTTTACTAAATTCATTAATTTTTTTTCAATATCTATTCCTATCTACGTTGTAGGAACGTTCTTATTGTAAGGACGAGGGCGTCCAACGAATTCCCTACGTGAATTCTTACCCGGGGAAGGGAGTGCTGTAACCTCCGATTTATTTAATTAGCATTATATAACACGTCGTCAATCAAATCTTTCGAAATTACTCATTATAATAGACTGCTGTAGTCCGGGTCATGTTAAATTCTCCCGCCATTGAATTCAAATCTTCCTTTCATTAAGATAGAATAATTACCTAATCAACCCCGAAGGCCCAGGCCCGCTTTGACGGTCGGCCTGTCACTGTCATTATTGTTTCCTCTCTACTTTATAATCTATACAACCTAAAATTATTATAAAATTGCCAACATCTACCTGCCGTCGACATTCCGGTTGATATGGCGTTTGGTTAGTAACCCCGCGATTATTGTTACCGAAGCGAATGGTAGAATATAAAGATTTGCGTCGCAGATCGATAGGTTTTCTGGCGGTTTTTTTTCCCAGAGCGGGCATCACCGAGTAACAGCTGATGAGATTGCGATTTTGAACTTGAACTTGAAATTAATTCGGTTCGTTACAAGGGTTGATTTGCGAATTACAAAGGACATTTACGTTGTTTTACTCTGGAAATAACCCTATATTAAAACACTGCTGAGCTACGCGGCGTGTTCCCTTTCGTGTGTCCGACGGAAGCGAGTTCGTTCGAGGTTGTTCGAAATATCATATATTCCACCCCGATACGGGGTGTCTCCCAAGACCCAGTTCCACCAGTTAGAGCTAACCTCCGGTCCAGACCCTCTCTCCAGCCGAGGTGTGAGCCCCTACGCGCCATAGAAGACTATCCGTCATAAGGCCCAGTTATTTTATTGATTTGCTAAGGAAAACGTCTAGCAACAGGTCAGTCGTTCAATACTAGGGCGCCCGCGTGAATTTCGGCCGCTTTATACCAAGAGCGAGTCCACCAGACAACGGTGACACTCTGCGTGTCCGTTTGTTCCGGCCCGCATAACGGACGGATGCATTTTACAACTGCCGATATATTCTAAGGCTATGTGAGGGGTATAATTTATATTCTCATAATAAACCGAGGCTAATCCAAGCACAACGCCGATCCTTTCCTACACATTCCTTTCGTTCTAGAGATAACATAATTACACTAGCATATGCATTAGCTTTTAAGTTAATTTTGTGCGTTACCAGTCTATAACTTCTGATTTAATTGTTACTTTTGTTGTTAATGTTGTGGTTTTGTAAATTAATGGTGAATGATTAAAATAGATAAAAGATAAACAGAAAAGATAGGAAATAAAGTTATATTTGTTCGTTTTTCTATACTTAGTTGTAAGAATTTCATTTTCCACCTTATCCCCTATCCCCTACTTTCCCCTAGGCAAGGAATACAGTTACACTATCGATAGATCTATTGAAATGGTCCTTATATAACTGTTGAACATAATACCTATTCCATATAAAGTGTGCGTAATATTCATAAAAAACATCGAAACATTCCACAACTTATTTTTTTATAACTGAAGTTATGTTTCTGTGGCGCTGTATCTATATACTCTGGAGCTTATTTTAATGGTTAACGTTTTGAATTTCATCTCGTAGAATCGCAATATCAAGATATTGCTCTACTTACTATTTATTTACTTAGTTCCGCGGCGAATGTTGTCTTTATGGGCCAATTATACTTCCTCACTTGGCTCAACTGCGCCTTATTAAACAACAGCGATTAGTTTAAAGATTTCACTGTTATCAACTAGACAAAGCAGCCTTGAAAACTGTGACTGAAAAAACGTATGTTTCAACAGTGTTATCCATTTCTGTTCAGATATAATGCTGTTTCTCTCTCTCTTGATCTGCAATGTGAGTGATGACTTTATACTTACTTTATTCTCGACGGCTCCACATTTTGGAGATTTAGATCAATCTAACCCAAAATAGATAGCCAACGAACGGCAGGAAGACTTGATTAGTAAATTGGTCTTTACCTGATCTAAGATTCGAGAACACTCGATACACTGCCCACGGGAGATTTTTTTATCTTGATGATTTCATTCGGTAGTATCATTCTCCCATATTGCAACTCGATATGTAGGTATACCTAACAGCCATTTGCATAAGAACATCATAAAACAAACATTATTTTAAATAATTCAAACTCAATCCAAAGTACCAGGAGACTAGAAAGTAGAAAGAGGTGGAGAGTAATTTCAGTTGTTATTGTTTAGACGCTTTTCGTAAACATGATCTTGTACATTTCATATGAGCACGGTTTGTGGCTTATACAAACCGACAGACTTGTAATTGTGTGTGTGTTTGTCCACTGGTATATGATTAGCTATTTGCCAGCAAATACCAACCTACCTACTACCAAGTTAGTACCAAGCCGAATCTTAAGTTCCCGAATCAGGAGTTTAATACGATTGAGCCTTCTATCAAAGATAGATTACTAGGTTGATGAGTAGCGTAGGTAATTGTAACAGGAAATTTCAAAGACTCAATTTCGCTGTTGATTGTATGTGCTTGTCGTTTCAAAACTCCTTGTTATGGGTATCTGAAAACGACTTTTTAAAACTACGGCTCTTAATTTTTCAGTGCTCTATGACCTATAGGTCAACCTTTTTTTGTTGACGAGGAAAAATTTGCAACCACATTTACGCTTGCATTGAGGGTGCAAGCAAAAAATATGTGAGTTTAACCTATAGGTCAACCTTACTTCCTATTATTAAGGAGGCTCCTTCGGTTTAATTCTTTCACTACACTAGTTCGAAAGAACTAGTGATAAGAAGAAGCATTATTAAATGTTCAAGCCAGTATTACGGTAAAATACAATTAAGTAACACAAAAACTGAAGTATCATGTACTTACGGATCCAGAATTCGAGCCAAGGTTCGAGTGAGGTCTTGCGTGACATCGGGCAAAGGTCCAAGAAAGTAAGTTGAAGCAGATGCTCATAACATTTAGTTCTAAGCTAAAAATTATATTATACAGCTGAGTAGGTTTCTAAGAGACAGGCTCTTCTTAATAATACTTATTATAGGTATCCAATAACTGTCGATGAATCGATGATTTGATTGGTTCGTTTGGATGTATTTGATTTAGATATATTTATGGTACGAATTGTAACTTTTGAAAAGAGGTAGACGTTTTGAAGCTTATTTTCCATAATAATCATAATCATAAATATTTATTCAAAAAGTTTCAGATTATATAAATTGGTTTTAAAGGTTATATTGCTCTACCAAACCTTTACAGGTGTATGAATAATAAAAACAGTATCTAATAAAATAAATTATTTAAGGTCAAAATTCAGATAAAACAAACATTCATTTAGATTTTGATAAAATGACGAAGAAGATAATTTCCAAACCTTAATTTTGGTGTAGGTAACTAAAAAGTTTAATTTTAGTCGGAGGTATTTACTTTATTTATTGAACATAAAATATGTTTCAAAAGAAGGGTCTAATGCCAAGAGGGCATTTTCTGTCAACCAACCCAATCTGTTTGAGAGCTAGGTCGGCACATAATATAAAAACTAAACCTTAAAATACGTATCCCAACCTAACGCCGACACGCAAAATGGACTCGCTAGAGGCCTAATTGCGGATACCAGTCCGCTCTCTATGTACCAAGTAAGGTATCTATACCTATTGGAATAGGTATCCTAATACCTATTGGAATTTCACCAGATGCGTAGAACGTGCTTCATTAATTGCTCCAGATTGATCCATTCAAATTGCCGAGCAATTATTGACAAAATTTGCGCATATTAACACACCTTTAAATGATTATAATGTAGAAGATGTGATATAGACTTAGTCTATAAAATTTTTAAAAGTTGTGATGTTATGTCTACCTTATACTTTTCTACTATAGATTTTAGAATAGTTTTTAGTTCTCGTAAGAGATTTACAATCTTGAGAGAATTTAATAAAGGTTACCATATTCGAACATCACAACGCTTATACTTCTAGTCATAAAACAGTGCTACTCGTAGCAACGCAAACGACCAATCGAAGTAGGTTAAAAATTCATCTTCCCTCAGAAGCTGCAAACAATATTTCAAAAACCTAGTTTTACTGTGCACGCTTTGAAGCGGAATTTCAAAGAGGGGGTTTGAAAGGCGAGGCGGGTGCATTGTTTTAGCAAGACTCATTCCGCAGTGGTGGAAATACTTAGCTTTATTTTTTACTCTACTGCTTTGAGACGGCATCGGATGCTTCCGGCGACAACCTAACTAAAGTTTCGAACTTCGCTTCCGATGAAATTATAGTCAGTATTAACATTATTAAACATCGTTTTGAATTAAAGCTCCACTGCATCGGGTACCTCTCAAACTGTGGCTATATTATGTAGCGACTCTATAAAAGATGAAACTAACCGGTTGTCTCTTTCTAATACCCGATGTGTGGTAACTAATAAGGTAAGTAAAGGTAGCTTTTGGTTATATTTATTTTTGGTTCTCCGACCGGAGTTATAGTTATTGGAAAACTAAAAATATTGGTCTTAGGGGAAAACCCGGAGACTTGTACACGTAGGAAACTTGAATCATAACTATTATCTCGCCACTGCTTCACTGCTAATATTCAGTTACAATCGAAACTAGAACGAACTACTCCTAATAATTTGGAGTAGGTAGTGGTACTCTTTTCCAACTCAGCGTCCATTGGAATTAGCATTGACCGCTTTGTATGGTAATGTCTAGACGGATTATAGGTGCTTTAAATTTTAAAACCAAACCGAAAACTAGAGCGGGTTTTCTTTACTTTGTGTTGAAACTGCGCAATTATTCAGTTGCATTTTACTAAAGAGATAAAGATTTGGTAAGTACCTAACTTCATAGTGTAGGTGTAGGTATAGGTATAGATATTTGTCATTATTACCTATCTATAGAAAGAAATCAAAAATTTTGTACTTTAGATCACTATATTATTGGCTACGATCGATGTAGCAAAGAATTTTCAAATTCTAGCAGTTTTTAAATATTTAAAATTTAGGGATACTTGTAGCTCGCACAAAAGCATACCAAATACGGGAGCGCGAGCAGTAGCTCGTAAAATATGCTAGTAGCTCGTAAGCTTAGAGATGCACTTAGCATGCTAAGATATCGGAAGCCGTTTGACTTTCCACCTGCGAGCTTTTACTCGGTGTCACAAAATTTGTCTACGCCTTGATAAATGAAAGTAGGTACCTCAGTATCTATTAGATTAGCTATTACCCGCGACTTCGTACGCGTTAGATTACTTTAATACAAGCATACCTGTATTTTTTATTTGTCTACCGATTTTGATGAAACAAGTTTTGATCCAAGCTTCTCAATATATAAGTGAAAACTGCTATCAATTTGGTTCAGCCGTTGTGCAGCTTAGCGCGAACGAACGCACAGACAAACAGATTTTTTTTTCAAAAACTGTTGTTTTAGGCTAAGTAGCATGTCCTCTTAGGTCGCACTAATTTTCATTTTTAAATATCAAAAGTACAGTCACGGCTTCTCAACGATTTTATTATCGCTATGTACAGATAGAAGATATGTAGATGTTATAATATAAAACAGAAGGCATAGGCACTAATATAATTTGGTTTAGGAATCTGTGGTTTAGGTAACACACAGGGCCGAGCCGCTCCTATGTGCGAAGTGTGCGGCGCACACAGGCGCCAAGACAATAGAGGCGCCGCCATCGAAATTATTTTTGATACACATGAGTATCGATCAGTAAAACTAAAAAATGTACTTACACCTCTTTTATAGACCAAATTTAATTTTTTTGCCGTATAATGCGACACATAGGTACCTAAGTTGAAACATGAAGATTCGTGAAAAAAAGAGGCGCTTCATAGGTTTCGCACACAGGCGCTGTGGGGGGTCGGTGGGTAACACAAGGGTAAAAGGGCACATCATAATGATGCCAGCAAAATTTATTTAAAAAATCTTTGTGCAATATAAAGCAAATGAAGTTTTCGCAGTACGGAGTTTTTGATAAGGTGGCCCCCTGAGATAGTCTGGGACATTCCCGCACAATTTCGACCCGTTATGATGTAGCGATAATGGTCCGAATGCCGACCTTTTTTCCTGTTATGTGTTGGTTGTTGTCTCAGACAAATGAAGACCGGACGCGATAGACGCCTGTTCTTCCCTACATTAAATAAATATCGTAATAACGAAGTAACTTTTTGCTATTCATTACACATCCAAGTGTAGAACAGTATACAGAATAGCAGGTATATAAAAATACCAATGGCGAATTAATTGAAAAAAAAAAAGTGCATACAGAATGACCGCGTTGACCCTATTTTAAAAACTATGTAATTTATATCCTTATTGTAACAAAAAACATGGTATGTTTTTGCTACTTTCTTATACTGTGCCAGTGGTGAAAAGTTTCTGAATAATAACGAGTTCCGTACCTACTTAACTGATAAAATTCAAATTAGGTAGGTATATGTATTCCATAAAATCACAAGGATCATTTTGAATCGTCTCACATGTTATCTGTCGATTCCAGTCGTATACCCAGTAAGAGAAGCAATGGCAAGGAATTCGTTGGACCTATGTTTTGCTATCCACTTGATACATACTCCAAGGGTGCTATTGTCAAAGATAACGTATAGCTTTGACCTAGAAGAGTCTATTATCGGTAGGCAAACAGGCAAACTGCCTAAATAAGTATCATCACAAAATTGTTAAAGTTTGTTTGATATGTTGACTGCTTTACGGAGTGCGAATGTAGTCTTCACTAAAAGAATATTCATCCAGTGATATTTATGTCATTTGTATAAAATACAAAGATAAAAAGAGATGAATGTCATGTGACGAGGAGAGTGTTAGGTATGAATGTGGATGGATACAAGGGTAGAGGTAGGCCGAAAAAAAGATGGATGGACTGTGTGAAAGATGACATGGGTAGGAGAGGAGTGAGTACTGAGATGACGAATGATAGAGGGAAATGGAGAAGATCACATGTTGTGCCGACCCCACATAACGTGGGAAAAGGGCAGGAAGATGATGGTATAAGATACAAAATGCAATGATTCTAGACTTTTATTTATTGCACAGATTACTGACGTAAAGCTTCGCTCTCCTTGTTATGGTGGCCATACACCATAGTTCTTATCGTTCAATCGGCATGACGCTGCAGCTTGATCCAATCTGCAGTTTGTCCATAGAGACCACACACACAACGTTTGAATTGTCCAATCGGCAGCAACGTTCAGTTGAAGCCATGGCGTCACCGGTGACAGACTACGATGTTTTAGCCGTTTTGGGCGTTTTACTCGTAAAAATGAAACAAAAAATCGAGCAGAGTGGTGCAAAAAGTGGTTAATGAAAAGAAAACAGTTTACTCATACAAATTTATTACAATAATTGAGGACTACGCCTAAAGATTATTGTAATTATTTACGTATGAATGAAGAAACATACACGAAACTATTAATAACTAAGCATACCGCCCTACACGGTCCAATCGGCATGATCAAGCCAAAAGAATCGAAATTCGATTGTTCCGTCAAGTATAACTGTCATGCCAAATAATGCCAATCCACTCCCACACACGGTCAGTTCTAACTGATCCAATCGGTAGCGTCAAGCCGAATGGACAATAGGAAGTATGGTGTATTTCCACCATTACTCTTATTATAACTAGTTGCTTCTTGGTCTGTCTACGGCTTTGTGCTCGCGGATGAAAAGTCGAGTTTTTTTTTTGGAAAATTCGGTTCGAGGAACGTTATTTAATTACAGCCAGTTACAAATACAGACCTCAGAACTTCAGCCCACATTCCCTTTAATATCTATCTCAAGAGTACCTACTCTTATCCTAATCCTATCTAGGACTTACAAACAGATTGCGAATGCCTACATCCACCTCTACTATCGTCTTTATTGTACATTACAGCTTAATTAAGAAATGTTTGAAACCGAATTCCCATTTCTACTGTAATTCCAGAATATGAAATTTACACAGAAAACAGAAAATAACATTTTAATGGTGCTTCTTACAAAATTGAAACAAAAATACCTACGTTTGGGTAGCAAATAGGCAGCAAATCCCCATTTCAAAAAAAAATCTGAAACAATACTGGAAATATGAGAAAGAAAAGTGGTAGTAAATAATGAGCATGTTTTGAATCAAATATAGGTACCTATCTTATGGTCCAGCTATCCTGACGCTCACGAAAATTGGATTTGTAGCTTAGCTATCTAGCTTGAGTAGAATAGCACGATTCTCATCAATTTAATATATTACCGTTATTTAAAAAAAAATTACCTTGATTTTAGAGCTCGTCTTTCAATTTATATATAAAATATTTCACGAAGGGTACATATAAAATTAACTAGGTAATATTTTACGAGATTACTAAAATTGTTTTTTTGCGAACAATGACGAATAGTGAGAACAATGATGAAACCTTTGAAGAGAATCGTCATGTAAATTGTTTCTGCAATAGTCAACTTAGGAGAAATGAAATAGCTATGGCGAATTCGTTTCGTTGGTCTGTTGGGGTAGCGAAATGGGATGGTAGTAAGGGTTATCTTACGCACTAATCTACACAGAGTCGAGCGTTCCAAATGTTACCATTGTCATTATTTGGAGATGGAAATTATACCTTATGCGATGTGAGATAAGGCGGTTCTGCACGTATACGAGATAACCGGACATAAAGTAGTACTGGTAATCGAATTTTGTTTGTTTACATTTGAGTTTCGTTATTGAGTAAAGTTTAAATTTGTGTAAGTACTTATTGAAAAATTAAAAAACCCGACTGAAAATAGCTTCTTGCAGCCGCCATATTGAATTTTTTGCCCTTTTTTGCCCACTTGTGATCCAGGCAAATGCAGCAACGGATGTCGTTTGATTTGTCTAGAATAATCTGGTAAACAAAACACTATGTACAGTTGGCTCAACGAATCTAGGCATTCGTGAAGTTAGCCGCAAGAGCTGCGCAGTATCGTTTTTCGGGAGCAATTATGAAGTATGAAGCAATATGAATATATATTAGCAAGTATGAAGATCCGTTGGATGACCTGTAAGTAGGTATTTTATCTAAACAAGCCAAAGTGTTATTTGTGATTATAATGAATAAATATATTTTGACGTTTTAAGACTTTGTTAGCAGTACCTGGATGACCGGGAATTGAATTGAATGACGAATGAGGATTGCACGCTCAACGCTTACAGCACACCTCGGCTACGGGACCGTAGAAGCGAAACCGCTAGATGAATTCCGCTGCGATCAAGTGTAGTTTGTTGAGTTTGAGTAGCGGAATAATCAGTAACAAGAGGCAAAATGACAAAATGGCGGCAAAATGAGCGCGGAAGTGTGTCTGGCGTCTCCGAGCAGATCGACGTAACCGCGCGGAGAAAGAGATGGAATATAGTCAAATCTATGCGTAAGAACAGGCAGTTTCGCTAGTGTTCTGCTTCTCCTATAGGTACGCGACAAGACATGACGAAATTACTGCCGTCTGCTGTTAATCCGCAGCGGAGGTATGCTATGGGCGTAAAGGTATAATATACTTTTCTATACCATAATACCTTTTTTACTCAACTAGTATTATGTTGACGTGAAGTTACATAATTACAAGTATGTATTATCATATAACAATGGAAGCTTGTTGAATAAGATTTGCTTTTTATCTAAGTAATGTTTCCGTATTAGGTACAGTCAGCGATAAAAATAGAATGATTATTTAATTTTCAACTCATTATTGAAATTACTTTTAAATAACAAAATCAATAAATAAAGAATCCATCTTTTGGCGTAGATTTTGTTATTGCATTAAACTATCAAAAGTTTTCGAAATTATAAAGTACATTGTTTTGTTTACCTACCACAAATGCTTATGACCTCACAATATTTTAAATTTCATGGCCATTAAGATAAGCTCAACATTTCGATTAGTTGTGAACGGTCGTTTAAAAAGTTTACGTCTTTATGGCAAACAAAATTAGATAAGTAGTTTGCATTTTAGTTTTTTTTTCTTAATTCTTGAAATGCAATAAAGTATTTTCTATCTATTTATTTATTACGAGCTGACTTTCGCGCAACTTTGTCTGCGTGCTTTAAGTAATACTTATATTTTTTCCCGTGTTTGCAACATTTTTTATTGATCCTCCACTCCTATTGGTCGTAGCGTGATGTTATAAATATACATATATTATGTCTATACCCTTCCTCGATGAATGGACTATCCAACACAAACATAATTTTTCATTTTGATCCTGCAATTCCTGAGATTAGCACGTTCAAACAAATAAAAAAACAAACTCTTCAGCTTGTATAGTTTTTTTTTTTCAATTAGTGCCTGGTAGCCCCTGAGATGCAAATTATTCCTCTCACCACACTGGTTCGAAGGAATAAAAATAATAAGTCTGACTGTACCTACTTACACACCCTTTATCACCGG
Organism: Cosmorhoe ocellata; assembly: GCA_963675405.1. NCBI lineage: Eukaryota > Metazoa > Arthropoda > Insecta > Lepidoptera > Geometridae > Cosmorhoe > Cosmorhoe ocellata. The sequence goes on along the minus strand of OY776250.1, from coordinate 3,577,808 downwards.
AGCTTTGTAAGGGTAATCTTAATCTTTACACACGTTTTGTTTGTGCACACCCTGTATTGTGGTTATCCTATTGTGTTGAAAGGGTGAAATCTTCGTGTGCAGGAAAATTAGGGATTAAATACCACGAATTGTAGCTTTAATATGGGTAAGTATCTACATGTATAGTACCTTATGTGTCAATCCATGGTATAATTTACATTCACACCCAATTTCTTCCAAATCCGTTCATCATTTTAAAGCTAGTATCTGGATGACAGAGCTTTGCTCGGTATTTTTTGGTAAATCGTGTTATTTGGAAAATCAAACCTACTTTGATCGATTTATCGCCCCCAAAACCGTCTGCATATTAAATTTCATGAAAAGTATTGGAGCCGTTTCAGAGATTCAGATTATAAATATACTAGCTGTCCCGCCCGCGACTTCGTTCACATAAAATATCTAAACTGAGTTTTAAACACATCACACAACTCATAAAAATCCCATACTACTTTGACACCCCATTTTACCCCTTTTTGAAGGTTATATTGAAAAATCCTGAAACACGTGTCCATTCGTTTTTCATTTACCTACAGTACACAAACAAAGTTTCAGACCAATCGCACCACCCGTTAATAAGTTCCCATACAAAAACATTGACCTCCCATTTGACCCCTTTTTTTAGAGTTATATTGAAAAATCCTGAAACGTGAAACAAAGTTTCAGACCAATTGCACCACCCGTTAAAAAGTTCCCATACAAACATTGATCCCCTTTTGAAGGTTAGACTGAAAAATCCTGAAACACGTGTCCATTTATTTTCATTTACAGTACACAAAAAAAGTTTCAAACCAATCGCACCACCCATTAAAAAGTGCCCATACAAACTTTGACCCCCCATTTGACCCCTTTTTGAAGGTTATATTGAAAAATCCTGAAACACGAAACAAAGTTTCAAACTAATCGCACCACCCGTGCCCATACAAACTTTGACCCCCCATTTGACCCTTTTTGAAGGTTATATTGAAAAATCCTGAAACACGAAACAAAGTTTCAGACCAATCGCACCACCCGTTAAAAAGTTCCTATACAAATATTGACACCACATTTGACCCCTTTTTGAATGTTATATTGAAAAATCCTGAAATACGTGTCTATTTATTTTGCATTTACAGTACACAAACAAAGTTTCAAACCAATCGCACCACCCGTTAAAAGGTTCCCATACAAACATTGTCCCCACATTTGACCCCTTTTTGAAGATTATATTGAAAAATCCTGAAACAGGTGTCCATTTATTTTGCATTTACAGTACATAAACAAAATTTCAGACCAATCGCACCACCCGTTAAAAAGTTCCGATACAAACATTGACCCCACATTTGACCCCTTTTTGAAGATTATATTGAAAAATCCTGAAACACGTGTTCATTTACTTTAAATTTACAGTGCACAAACAAATTTTCATGAAAATCGCTCCACGCGTTAAAAAGTTTCATACTAACGTTTTCACCCTTTTTCACCCCCTTAGAGGTGGAATTTCCAAAAATCCGGCCTTAGTGGGTGGTTTTGTTATAAAAGGAAGCCACCTTCCAAATTTCAGCTTTCTATCTTCAGCGGTTTGGGCTCGGCGATGATCAATCAGTCAGTCAGTCAGTCAGGTTAAGCTCTTATATAGATATAGATAGGTATTATTATAGATAGCGGTATACACACACAAAAGTACCTATAGCATTTTTATTATATGCTACATAATAATGCTATTTTTTAAAATTGATTTGCCTCCTTCCAGCATCACAATCTTCTAATCCTATCATAAGATAGGATTAAGTAAAAGATTGCTATCGTAAGATAGGATTAGGAGAAACACGCAAGTACATTAAAGCAATATTATGACCAACTCAAGTAACACTTATTTGCAAATAAAGTACATGATTTTTAATTCTTGATTCTAGTACTTACATATATTTAATTTTTAAAAAACTTGGTTGCGGTCGCAAAGAGGTTGCTAGGTAAGACGCTATTTCACCTGAAAAGCAACCTTGCAGTTGACTGAAATGGTAAATCACGGCTTGTTAAATCAACCATCACACATTGCAGGCATTGGTTTTAAAATTGCGAGCGAGTGAAAGTGATAGCGAAAGATGCAGTCGGAGAAAGAAACAATATTGGTTGGTTACTGGCTACTATTTTGGTTCGAGATATTATTAGGAAAAACTTCTTCATTTATTGTTCACTAGCCAATATTTGTAGTGTTTTTAACCTATTTTTTTTATTAATAATCAATAATTAATAAAACTGGTTCCAACTGTATTTACCGTTGTCAACTAATAAAGGTGTTTTAAATGCGAGTTATTTTGCGACTAAGTAGTTTCGCGGCGTAGGCATCGTGATCAAAAAGGATTAATTCTCTGCCTGTCTAAAATAAAATAATGTTAAAGCAAACTATGTAGTAGGTAATTGATTGTAGAAATTTAAAAACGACTGAACGTAACTGAAAATGGATTTTTACAGCCACCATAATTATGATTTTTTTTGACTTTTTTCAAATTCAACGACAACTCATTTGTTAAAATCCATCCAGCCATTAAGGCTACAGCGACAAAAAGGAACTTGCATACTTGCTAACATTTTTACAGACATTACATTTGCCCCAACTTGTACATTGAATTTATAGCAAGTACAATCCCTAGCACCCCGCTATCCCCCGCGCCGCCGCGTAGATGATCGGCGCACATGCGCGTACGCCGCGCGCCGCCTGCGTCGAGTGTGCGCCGCTCGCTCGCAGAGAGTCTTGAATTAGTTCCCGTACCGACCGGCCGCGCGCGCGTTCGCCGCTTTAGCTATAGTTACTACCATTGTATTCCCAAGTTGATTGTAATTCTTTAGTTTTGTTTATAGTAAAGTTGACGTCTCAAAATTGTAGTTTTCATTCTCATAACTATAACTTGACAAAAAAATTCGCCATACATCACTGAGCGGCGCATCAGAAGCCGTAGACAAGATATCATTCGAACATCAATATGGAATAGAAAACTCAAAAACGTATGAAAATTATCCAATTTGCTTGATTAAAATTTCATTCTCATACATTTTTCCTTTTTCCATTAGCGGCTTTACGAGTAGAGTTTATCTAACTTTAACGATCAGATTTAAACGTTGGAAACATACTTACAAAGAAAGGTCTAAGTTAATTACTTTTTTCTGTCTAATTTTTTATTGTTTTATATATTTTTTTTGTGTCCGTGTAAAATTCTATTCTAGTCTAAGTAACATGAGATCTAAGGTGATCTACTAAGCCTGGCTACAGTGAGCATATTTTTTTAACTTGGCTGGGGAAAATTGCTTGCAATTTGCTGACTCAAGTTTTCGCAATGGTGCTAACCCTTCCGGAGTCTTCACTGCAAACTATATTATCCTATTTGTACCGAGAAATAGTTACTGCAGTGAAACTCGGTTATCGCTTATGGCTTTCGTTCAGTTTTTGTTCAATATCTGAACTTTGGCAGAATAAATACTAGTTTGTATGGGATTGTGAAATGCAGCTGTTACAGACGCGTGAGCAGCATTTGCTACTTTGGTGGGTCATAGAGTAAGAAAAAAGATTTATTCGCTTATACAAAGAAAATTACCTACCTATAATTAACTTATTTCTAGCCTCGACAGTTTGCTTAAAGAAAACTTTCAAATTTTCGAATTCAAATTCATTTAAATTAGGTTAATATTAGGATTAAAAAAAAACTTTTCTTGATCACATCTTCAAGATCACGACTCTAATCTCCAAGCTCGGAAGATAATCTCTAGAACTCTAGTTACTTAGATCTTTGAGGATATCTAAAGGGGGTAGTCAGACGCACGTCCAAACATGATGATTGGCACGTAGCCACATTTTGCAAAGTCATTAACTTAGCTCGCTTTTATAGTTCTCTTTCTATGTTTACAATCAAAAATAAATACTATATTTTTCAATTTCTTTGAAACGACTGTTCAGAGAAATTTCACTATATAAAAACAATATATAGGTAGAGTTATAGTAGTAGAGGTAGAGTTTATGTAGTCTTTATCTATGGTATGTTACAATGTCTGGTGCGATGACATAAGATTCGAAATAACACACGGGACTTTGTAAAGTATAATATCTGGCTTAGTATCACAGGTTCGGTTATTACTAAAAGCAACTGATAGCATAAAAAAACTAACTACAGCAGTATCTACTTACCTGGTGCCAACAATTTTGCTTCGCCGTTCGCCTCCATGCGAGCGTATTTTTTGCTCAGACCATTTTGTACATAGAGTGCTACAAGATTTACAATCTTTTATTCAATTCTCTAGCCACCGATTAGTTTTGTATTGCTTTTACAGTGTTAACACGTACTGAGTAAAGAAAAAAAGTAGGTATATGTAACTATGTAGGTAATTTGTATTTAGACTGGCCTCACAGCTCAGTTGGTAGTAGCTCTGCCTTCTGCGCTGTAGGTGTAGGTTCGATCCCTACCTAGGACATTTGTGTAATGAACTTAGTTGTTTGTTCAGACATACAGAAACAGCCGAACGAATCTGGATGAAATTTGGCACAGAGACAGATTAGTCTGGGATAGCACCTTAGATTCCTATAAAATGATCACTTGAGACTACCAAAGAACTAAGTAGGTACGTGAGATTTCTAAGTCATCAACATTATTATAAACTTAGGTAGTTATGTAGGTACCAAAGTTATTGATCAAAATTCGAACTAACACCAATTTATTACCTACCTACAAAGCGTTATTGAGGAATTTAGAAACGGATTCCTTGGGATTTCAATAAAAGCTCGACTTTCCCTTTGTAATATTTTTTATAAGCACACGAATTCTTGAATAATCTAACGCTCATGGTATTATATATCAGCCAAACATCTCTTTATTTTTTTGGTTATGGTTTCTGTGGTATGTAACCAAACCTAAAAAAATAAATAAATATTGGTGGACAATTCACCACTACTTCCCTTTGGCACTACCGCTTGGCTCTACTAGTAGAGTGAAGGGAAATTTTACTTTCCCGTGTTCACACAGCGCTATCTAATCTAGTATTATGGGAACCAGATAGCTGATAGATTAATTATACAGGGTGTAACATTTAGATCGGTCAGTATGGGAAGGTCTGAAACTTGAGACCTACACAATCGATATCGATGAAATGGTTCCTAAGAACAGAGGGGCGATTATGGATCTTTTCTTACAATCAATGTCAATACGTTTTCATTGTAATCAAGTGATTTGGTATGACATAAGAGTGTTTATTCAATAAATTTGAGCCAGTTTTGACAAGTGTCGCTTGTATCAGAGTTCCGTAATAGCACTACAGATCTTCGTATGTCTTATAGTTTCTGACTTTCCCATACTGACCGATCTAAATGTTACACCCTGTATACATTATTATTTGTAACCTACCAATACCTTCAAGAATCAAGATATCTCAAAGAACACTTGCTAAAAGCCTTTGCGTTGATTGAGGATTATCCAGTTAAGATTATTACGTGCTAAGGTACTTTTTCTATAATACCTAGTTGTTTTTTTTATCATCTAAGTATTAAAAAAAACATAAAAACGTATTTACCTACGTGTTATAAAAGACTATCTAAAAAAAATCAAGGATATTGAAACTATCATTGCAGCCTAATAACATTTATTTATTTTATACAATCAACGTGGGATCATTGGCTAGTTACAACATTTTACAACAGTTTACTTATTAAGTACAATACATAAATCGGAAAATCAAAGCAAACTTTATCGGGCTGGTTATAAAAACGATGTTTTATTAACGAGACGGGAAAAATTCGTCTCGCAATCATCCCGTTGCGTTGGCTTTGTCCCGGAGCTTTTATTTATCCTTTTAGTATTACAACACCACTTCCCCGAGAATTACGTCATAAACTATCAGATTAATATCGTGCTAAAACTTATTAGAGGCTTAATTCGCGCCTGTTCTAGAAAAAACTTACTTAGGCATGATTTATGGTTGTAATTCAGGCGGCTGCGAGCAAACTGAAACTTCAACCCTCTATTGAAAGTTGCCGATATTATGTGTCTATTTAGCGGACGAACTAGCGGACGAACGTCTATCTTGCACAGGTTTTAATTGTTTAAGAAACTTTGTTTTGTTTACTTGTATACATTTGCGGCGGCCTTTAAACTTTGGAGAATTAAAATTGATAGTACGGCAGTGCAGGTAATTATGAACCAAAACGAAATAAACTTACTATCAAATCACTTATTATCAAAACCCGTACTTAGCCCTCTGGAACTCGTCATTAGTTAGTTTTAACAAGGTCATATATTTTGTTGCGTCTATTACCTACTCCTCTTATTAGAGTGAATGAGTGAATGAGTGAATGATAAGTAAAAATCTAAATCATTACACGGAATGTACACGTTTGTGTATGTACATAATTATATTCTTAATTTAAAACACGCGACAAAGTTGCGAGCGGATAGTATTAACTAAGATCTACATAGTATTGACTAAGTGTGGATTGCCGTATCCATTCATTTAATTTTAAAGGTTAAATACATGGGGTTTTAAAACAATGTGTGATGAGACAAAGATCTAATATGTGCACACGGCTTTACCAACGGATGTTACAATAAAATCATAATACATGGTGTCTTTAAAAAAAATTGTAATAAAATCACGGTCTTTATTGATAACGGGTACACGGGTTTACCATTGAATGAAACCATAAAACCGTAACCACAGGCCATGAACGTTTTGAAGTGTGCAATTGCTTTGTTCGCGCCGTTATGCTTAGCCATAACCTGGTGGCGTAGAGGACATCTTACACTTTGTCCGCTAAGTGGTTATAGAGCTAAATATGAAAAACAACATTTATATTGGCGTTTAGTATTCGTAGTGCGTAGACAAGTTGGGTAACATTTCACACAGTAAGACACTTTACCCGACTGAATCATGTAGGTCCGGTGCGTGTTCGGACGTCCATTTGCGAGGGAACAACTTATGTTGGGTTTTTTGACGGTGCTAGTTTGCAGGTGGTGTTCATTGTGTTTTGGTTTTTACCCGACTGCGGAGCGAAGAAGGAGAGTGTGTTTGGGGTGTATATTATGTATGCAAGTTCCCTTGGATGTCACTGTAGCCCTAACTGTTGCACGGATTTTAACAAATAAAGTGGCGTTTGATTCGTCTGAATCACCAGAGTGACATAATATATTATGCTGTACAAAATGTCAAAAAGTGTAATATGGCTGCTGTTAAAATCTATTTTCAGTTATTCATGGTCAAATTGGGGATGTTTTAGAGACAGGCCAGGTCAAGAGTACCTAAAAGCAACTCGCATGTATGAAGAATGTAATGAGAGTGAATGAAGCAAAAGAGGCATGTCAGGATCGTAGCAAGTGGAGGTCCGTGGTCTCGGCCTATCCAGTCGGGAAATAAGCGTGATTTTATGTATGTATGCATTCATGGTGCCATCCGCGATCTACTTAGAATTTAAAGAAATTGAAGTTTATTATAATAGATAAAAAGTTTAAAATTGCGAAAACGCTGGTTTGAACTCGATATCTTCCTCAATAATTGTTAACCGATTTTGATCTTAGACTATTGTTTATAGAAAACTAGCTTCCGCTTGCGGCTTTGCTCGCGAGGTACCTACATAAAATATAGCCTGTGTTACTCAGAGATAATGTAACATTCTAATGGTAAAAAAAATTTTGAAATCGGACCAGTAGTTTTTGAGTTTATTCGTTACAAACAAAAATGCAAAAATACAAAACTTTCCTCTTTATAATATTAGTCTAAATCAGGGGTCGGCAACCTTTTGGCAGGCAAGGGCCGCAAGGTGGCAAAATAAACTAAAGGGGGCCGGGCCGCACTTGTGATATTAACCCTAGAAGCTCAAAATATGGCTCTCAAATGCCCATCTCCGAGACAAGAAGCATATTTATTTTTTCTATAATTGACAATTGAAAAAGTTTGTTCGCCAAAATTATAAGTACTGCCAAAAATTGTAATGAACTCGCGCTTCGCTCATTTGTTCGTTCGCGGGCATAGTGAAGCGCGTTTTAAGTCTGGGTCCACACTATACGGTCGATCGTGGTTCGTTCATGCATTTATCTTGATATTTAACTTATATAAAAAACATTCACGGGCCGCCAGCAAGACGTCCGCGGGCCGCATGCGGCCCGCGAGCCGCGTGTTGCCGACCGCTGGTCTAAATGATTTCTCCCGCAGTGGTCTCATATCAATTTTATTCCCATGCTATTTTCCCTGCAAATTTTAAAAGTAAGTACCTCTATGCGAGTATATTCTTCAACTTCCCTGACCATTACTCTGCAGCACGCACAGTGCGCAATGAATAAGTCATGCCACTTGAATATGGGACGTGAATGTTCCCACCAGGATTTACATTGCCGGGGGAATTTGAATTTTTGAATCTCATTCTGTGCATCGCGAGCAGTGGATAGCAATATTGTTTGTTTCTCAATTTTTCGCTTTACATTTTTATTTTATTGTGAGTAGAATTGAATAAAAGCTTGCTTTATCAGGCAAAACGTAAGAGCACTAGCTTTGTAGGAAATCATAATAATGAATAAATGTTGCATGTTTTAACTTTTATTTATTTATATATTCATTCATGATATGAATAATAGAGTATGGTGATAATAATTCATTTGCGAAATGTATGTAGGTAGGTACTTGTTTTATACTGTACTAGCTTCCGCTTGCTGCTCCGCTCGTGTGTACCTAAGGTAGCCTATGTGTTATTCCAGGTCATAAATAAATTACTTACGCGTATTTCATGTTTTATTGTAGATAGATCCGTTCAGCAGTTGCGGCGCGGTTGACTAACAAACATCCATACATCAAAACTTTTGAATCTATAATATTATAGTAAGAATAGTCCTATTGTCACGATATAATATTTTATTGATAGTATTGTGGTTTACTTATGTACAACTGGAGCATTGGCAGTGTACAGGTAGTACCCTTGTCTTCTGATCCTATGGTCGTGGGTTTGAACTTGCGCCTCTGGCATGCTCTTTATTAGATATCCACATATATCTAAGGTGCTAGAAATCTAAGGATAATGTCTGCCAAATTGAGAATTACAGTCGTGGTTGTGCCTAATTGTGACTATTAGGCAATGAAATTGACTGTAAAACCTATTACTGGATGCTATCTAGCTTAGAATATGATATTTTAGGAATTAAAAAACTGTTTCAGCTTGTTGCACGTTGCTCGTATATATTGAAGTAAGTAATTAGCGGTTACAAAGTTCTGGGATAGAGGAAAGGGAACATTCGTCATAGCCAATAGCAGCACTGAATTTAATTTTAGTATTGCCTGATGCGCGTGCGCTTTGATAATTGGTAATTTATTTGTAGTAGATTTTGAACGTTTATATTTTTGCGTGAACATGCCCCCGGCCTTGGAAGCAGCAGGTTTCAATGGTCTTGAAGTTCCGAAGGCTCCACATCACGCGCGTCTTGAAGAAGGGGACAGATCTTCACATAGGCCCGCCGTACCACGCCAGACTCGGTTTGTATGTCCGCCACCCTTGACACTCCATCCTTGCCTGGGAATGTCGTGAGCACACGACCCATCTGCCATTTTAGCGGTGGTAGGTTATTGTCCTTGATCAAGACTAGTGTATTTGGCTACAACGGCACCGTCTCTTTGTTCCATTTTGTGCGTACCTGCAACTCAGAAATATACTCTTGTGCCCATCGGGTCCAAAAATGTTGGCGTATTTGTTCCATCCTCTGATAGCGCTTTAGCCGATGTATGGGGACGCCGCTGACATCATCGTTCGCAGGTGCAGTTAGCGGTCGGCCAACCAAAAAATGAGCGGGAGTTAGAGGAGAGAGGTCGTTGACATCTGAGGAAAGTGGGGAAAGCGGACGGGAATTTAGCACAGCTTCTATTTGTGACAGAACTGTGCTAAACTCCTCGAATGTGAGGTGTGCATTGCCTACTACACGTCTCAAATGATATTTACACGATTTTACTCCTGCTTCCCACAGACCACCAAAGTGAGGAGAATAGGGGGGAATGAATTTAAAGTTTATTTGTTGACTCGCGGCATATTCAATAATGTCTGAAGGACACCTATTTAAAAACTTAGAAAAATCATTCATCAGCCCCACAAAATTGCGCCCATTGTCCGAATAAATTTCGAGAGGTTTACCTCGTCGAGAAATAAACCTGTTCAAAGCTAATAAGTAACTCTCAGTAGTTAGATCACTCACTAGCTCTAAATGTACAGCACGCGTTGTAAAGCACACAAATAAGCATATGTATGCTTTTGTAGTTTTAGCGCCCCTACCTTTCCTGTTGAGTATGAGAACCGGCCCGCAGTAATCTACTCCGCATCGTATAAAAGGAAAGCTAGGAGTTATTCTTTCCTTGGGTAAATTTCCCATGAAAGGCGTAAGTATTCTACCTTTTATGCGCGTACACCTAACACAAGCGTTTACGATACACCTAGCTAGGTTCCTACCACCTAAAGGCCACCACTTTTCGCGTAGATGACACAGTAGTGCCTGGGGGCCAGCGTGGAGAAGCCGTAGATGCTCGTGACGAAACAGTAACTTCGAAAAATGATGTTTACTAGATATTAAGATTGGATGCATTTTATCGTAGTTAAACTCATCCGAGTTACTCAATCGCCCACCTACACGTATAATTTTATTTTCATCTATAAATAAATTTAATCTATTTAGTTTTTTGTTGTGAACGTTCGCATTATTACATAATAAACTGTACTCAATAGGATAACTTTCTGCTTGAGACCACTTGACTAGCGTTATCTCTGATTCATTCAATTCATTGACAGAAAGAACGCCCGTGCGTCTAGTATTTTTATTGCGAATATTATGAATGAATCTAAACATATATGCTACCGCGCGCTTGATTCGATTATATTGTGAAAATCTGTGAAACGGAAACAAATTAAGTTCTGAATTATGGGTCACGAAAGTAGAAATAGTTGATGGCCTTAGCTCAGGAAGGTTCTCGTACGTTTCCACGATTTTGCGATCATCTAGTGAGAAGCTAGGGTTTCTTAAAAAATCAGGACCTTCCCACCATAAAGAAGAAGAAAAAAGTTCTTCCAACGTAGCACCACGAGACGCGAGATCAGCAGGATTTTCTTTTCCGCTTACATGACGCCAGTAAACGTCTTTCGTCATGTCATGTATTTCTGAAGTTCTATGTTGAACGAACGTTTTTAATTTGTTCGGTTGCATGCGTAACCAGCCTAATACTATAGTCGAGTCCGTCCAGAATACTGTGCAGTTGAATTGACAATTTAAAGATGAACGAACCTTATCTAATAGTTTAGCACCTAATAATGCGCCACACAGCTCAAGTCGCGGTATACTCACAGGTTTTATAGGAGCGACCTTAGCTTTGGAAGCAAGCAACCTAACTGTTACCGTTTGGTTTTTGTTTATTGTGCGAATATAAGCACAGGCGCCGTACGCCGTTTGCGATGCGTCACTAAAAACATGTAATTCTATATAACTTGGTTGAGTACCTATAGCGTGGCGTGGAATGCGTATTGTATCGAGCCTCTGCAATGAGATAAGAAACCGGTTCCATATTTGCGCGATATTAGAGGGAACGATATCATCCCAGCCTAGTTTTAGTAACCATAATTGTTGTAATAATGTTTTTGCGATTATTATTGTCGGGCTTAATAAGCCTAGCGGGTCAAAGATTTGAGAGATGTTAGACAAGATACATCTTTTAGTTATCTGCTTATCTTGATCGTGACAATGTGATTTAAAATAAAATTGATCGCTTAAATTGTTCCAGCCCAATCCTAAAGTTTTAGTACTTATATTTTCGCTGCATTTTATTTCTTTTGATTGGTTGGATATTTCATCATCAACATTATCACACGGAAAGTTGAACATCCACTTCCGAAGTGGAAAGCAACCTGCCTGTAGCGTATTTTTTACTTCGGCACATAACTTTAGTAAGCTATTTTTATCGTTATACCCTGTCAAGAGGTCATCGACGTAGAAGTCGTCCCTGACTACCCTTTGGACTTCCGGGTTCGCTGATTCGACTCCTAACTGCTTCAAACACCTGACACTCAAGAATGGGGCGGAAGCATGACCATACGTAACGGTATTTAGCTCATACACGTTTATAGGTTTCGATTGATTATCGCGCCATAAAATCATTTGATATTTTCGTAAATCCTTATCTACCATGACATTTCTAAACATTTTGCTCACGTCAGCGCATGCCACATAGTTATGCTGTCTAAAGCGAAGCAGAATTGATATTAAATCGCCCTGTATCGGCGATCCAACACATTGTATGTCATTAAGTGACTTCCCGGTGGTGGTGGGAGCGCTGGCGTCGAACACCACGCGCAGCTTGGTCGTGGTACTGTGCTCGCGGTACACGCCGTGATGAGGCGTGAAGTAGCATGGACTTTCATAAGAATCTACCCTACTCATATGACCTAATTCTTCGTATTCTCGCATAAAGTTTGAGTATAATAATTTGTAGTCGGGCGAACGCTGTAGACGTTTCTCTAATGCGATGAAACGGCGTTCGGCTTGGGTATATGACTCACCTAAATAATCAGGTGACTCTTTAAAGGGAATACGCACAGAGAACCTTCCTTCGCTATCGCGCGTAGTAGTGCTGACGAAAGATTCCTCACATGTGCGTTCTTCCTCAGTTCGCGTATCTTTAGCTTTAGGAAGTTCTTCGACTTCCCAAAACATGCGTAGTTGCGTATCTATATCTAGCGTATTAGTACTAGTAGTACTAGTGAAATGACAATTAATGCGTGTCGATTTCTGTGATTGATTATTGATCGGACCGGAAATGATCCAGCCTAGCTTAGTATTTTGTAGGTACGGGCCGGAAGGAAGTCTAAATTTACCTTCTCCTAGCAAATCCCAAAACCTATCTGCGCCTATTAACAAGTCAACGTCTTTACAATCTAAAAACTGCGGATCTGCCAACCTTATGTTGTCTGGTATACAGAACTGCGCGCTTTGACATAAGGCTGGGATCGTAGACGTTATCTGTGTTAAAACATAACAATTAATGCGTGTTGTGTACGTATCATCGACACGTGATTTAATTTCGATTTGACATGTTTCTGAGCATTGTATTATCGTATCACTCACCCCTCGCACTTCATGAACGGACTTTGACATGAACGCGTTTATGACATGACAAAATGATTTGGAAATGAAGCACCGTTGGCTTCCACTATCAAGTAATGCGCGCGCCTGATGATAATTACCGTAGGAGTCGGCTACTTCGACTAGCGCTGTTGACAATAGAACCGATTGTGAATCTATACATTTTTCGTGTTGAGTTTGTATATGCGCCTTATTTACTTGGATCGGGAGCGATGAGCCGTTTGGTGCGCCTTCGCCTACGACGGATCTCTCGCTCTCGGCTACAACATTCGAATGTAGTGTTACTGTTCTATTGTTGTTATCGCTGTGTATCAACGTATTATGTTTTTGACTGCACTTCCTACACGGCCCGAACCTACAGACCTCCAACGCATGTCCCTGACGTAAACAGTTCTTGCAAAGTTTATTTTCGCGTATTAATGTCAACTTTGATTCTAAACTGCTTTCAGTGAACTTGCTACAGGAATAAAGTGAATGAGCTTCCTTACATTTCACACAGGGCGCGTAAGATCGAGACTGACGATCATTGGGCTTGGTTGTAGAAACATTGCAGTGAGAAGTGATATTTGATCGTGGGACATGTTTTGATTTATTCTCAGTTTGTGAGTTCTGACCCTTGGTATGAGAAAGTTGCAATGTTTCTAAAACATCGGCCCTATCCCTCAAGAAGGCAATCAAATCACTCAATTGAACTTGTTTTGAACTGTTAGATATAAGCGTACTTTTATGTGTCTCCCACTCGCGTTCAGTGGTTTTGTCTAATTTAGCAACTACAATATAATTAATGAGAGTGTCCCAAGAATCAGTCGGTTCACCCAAGATTTTTAAAGCGCGTAAATTTTTCAATATTTTATCAATTAGCGTCCTAATCTGAACATGCGACTCCTTAGACAATGAATCGATAGTAAATAATGCTTTGACGTGATTGTGAACTAAAATTCTATTATTGTTGTATCGATTTAATAACAACTCCCATGCAACTAAGTAGTTATTAGATGAGAATTCCATCGATTCAATGACCAACAATGCATTACCTTTTAACGCGGATTTTAAGTAATGAAACTTTTGAATAGAACTTATCTGATTAGAATTATGAACCAGTGATTGAAAGGTATCTCTGAACTCGAGCCAGTTCTCATACGAGCCATCGAAGGTAGGCATGGAAATAACGGGCAGTTTGACTGATTTAGACAGGCTGCAGGGCTTTTCAGAACTATTAGTGACCTCACTACTTGACAGCATAGATTCTGCTAGGGCTAATGTGCTATAGTAATGATTTTCAAAGGATTCTCTGTTATTTAACTGATTAAGAAGCTCGCTTTCATACACGCATTCTTCGATTTTAGATTGATAATCATTAAATTCAGTAAACAAGCTATTAGTACTTTTGATTCGTAACTGTAAATCTATACGATCGCGTGAGGTAGATAACGGATTATCATTTTCTAGCAATGATTGCAAATAGTGCGCAAATTTAGTTAGCCTGCCTTTTACTATGCCGCGTTTACGAACTAACTCGCGAACTAAATCGGGATTTTCGCATTGAATATTAGGAGACTTGTCGCGTGATTTAGATTCTATATTAGCTTTGTCGATATTTAACGTAAGGGGAGATTTATCGCGTATTTTAACACTTTCGGTAGACATTTTGGTGGTCGTAGAAAGCAAGAGTACTCACGATTTTAGGTGCTCGAATAGAAGAAAGCTCAGCAGTGATGGCCACGTCACAAGCCTTTGTCTCGACTATCCTTCGCACAGGTGAAATATGGTAGATTTAGCTGAAACAGTTTAATGCGCGTATCACAAAGAGAACACAGAGGTTGGAGGGAAAAGAAAGGATGGTTGGCCCCACCAGATTGCGATGTATGATGAAACGCCAATCCACGTAGTCCGAATTCAGTTCCAATAAATGCGCTTTGGCCTCCAGTTCTTCTTTGCTCCAGATATAGTGGGTTCTGCGTCTTCGTATTGTGTAGAAATGCGAAGTTCAATGCAGCTATTGCGTCGTAGATTGCGTCTTCCTTTTTGCGTGTGAAGTAAAAATGTCCAGTAATGGCTGCCACGTTCGCGTTGCGTAGTTTTTGTATAGGATGCTAGTTCAAATATATTTGGCGTCGGAAGGACCACATGTGCCTAATTGTGACTATTAGGCAATGAAATTGACTGTAAAACCTATTACTGGATGCTATCTAGCTTAGAATATGATATTTTAGGAATTAAAAAACTGTTTCAGCTTGTTGCACGTTGCTCGTATATATTGAAGTAAGTAATTAGCGGTTACAAAGTTCTGGGATAGAGGAAAGGGAACATTCGTCATAGCCAATAGCAGCACTGAATTTAATTTTAGTATTGCCTGATGCGCGTGCGCTTTGATAATTGGTAATTTATTTGTAGTAGATTTTGAACGTTTATATTTTTGCGTGAACAGTGGTATATTATACTAGCTGTTACCCGCAACTTCATACGCGTTCGATTACTTTTATAAGTGCCTACCTAGGTAATAAAACATAGTCTTTTATTTTATACTAGTTTCCGCCCGCGGCTTCGTCCGCGTGGTAACTTGAAACAACCCAATCTATCCCACGGGAACCGTACATTTTTCGGGTTTAAGAAAAGCAAAAGTAAACTATGTGCTATTCCAGACTATAATCTATCGCTGTGCCAAAATTTCATCAAAATCCGTTTAGCCGTTTCAGCGTGAAAGAGTGTGAAAGTGACAAACACCATATATCATACATCCATACAAACTTTCTTGTATATAATATTGGTAGGATTAGTTTGTTTTTTTTTTATTAAAAGGCCAACGCGTGCGTGATTCTGCATTCCGTTCGACATAATGAGTCACGATAAAAAAAAAAACTTGCCTGCATAATTATGTTCTTCCCTTCGCCGTCGCACTATAGCATAATTAGAGTCAAATAGGCAACGTGGCGGTCAGGGACAGTATTTGACAAAAAAATATACCACCGTCTGTAAATAAAGTAAAAAGAGGCATATAAGCTATATGACGTCATCTTTATGAGAATACAGGGGTCTTAACACAAATTGTTCGAGCAATATCAAGTATTAAAACTTTCGAATTTCGTACCATGATATATAAAACTTGTAATGAAGTAGTGTTGCTTCAAGCTTGAAATGTTGACGTTTCCGAAACATGATGGTTTGTAAGAGCTTGTAGTAAGGCCCCAGGTAGACCATTTGAAGGTTATCGTTAATAAACAATATGTAATTGAATTTGTTTTTCTGAAAAGCAATTCTCTCCTTAGAGATCTCTCCTTATTTCTCGCTTTGCTCTCTCGATCAAATATTTTTACTTTCAACAAATAATTCATAGAATTCAACAAGTTATGTTGCAAATTCCAATACGAGTGTATTATTACAACATCTGATTATATTGGCGAACAGATTAATTGAGTATTACAGCTCTAATGAAAAGGCTTTAGTGGAAATGCTTTGTTATTGATCACCATTAGTTGCGGGAGCTTACTAAAGGGTAGATTCGATCAAATGTTATATTACACCAGATTAACTAATGCTTGAATACATTTACTCTTTACGTGTAAGTCTAACTGGGTGTAAGTATACGCAGTATAAGTCTTTTTCAAGTTTAGTCGAATGCACCCTTAATAGGTTTGTTGTGTTCAAAGAATACTTTGTTATAAAAATATTTTTTATGTCATTAGCGGATAAAAAACTTCAAAGTATCTTATACTCGTAAGTCTATTTGGTAAAAGTAGACTCTATACTATAATATATAATTATTTCGTACATTTTGTGTCTTAAGACATTGACATAAATATCACCCGACGACTCTTCTTAAAATCTCTTGAAAATGTAAATAGACATTATTAAAAATGATGGTTTACTTTTGGGTTAGAATTTTTGCTACTATGTAGAATCTGGTAGGTACCTATTTAAATCTAAATATATATAACTCAAAGGTGACTGACTGACTGACTGACATAGTGATCTATCAACGCACAGCCCAAACCACTGGACGAATCGGGCTGAAATTTGGCATGCAGGATTTTGATTAATTCTACCCCCAAGGGGATAAAATAGGGGATGAAAGTTTGTATGAAACTTTGTCAATTTAGTATATAATTTTTCAAGTTTTTGAGTCGCGATAATCGACATTCACGCGGGCAAAGCTGCGGGCATCAGCTCGTGTGGAAATAAAACTTTTTTGTCCGGTGAATTATTCAATTATTCAATTTTGAATCTCACATCAATGACATAGATAAATGTCATCGTACAGGACACGAGATACTAGTCATGAGATAGATATACTCGTACTCTGCTTACTTTTTGTATAAGGAATACGTTCCTTCCCTTTCGCACATCTTTGTTGGTTGGGCCTAATGCTTTCAACAGTTCAACGGAGTTTTACGTTCGAATTAACTCAATTTTCAGCCTAAAAGGATCTGAAAGTCTGCCACATACTTTATTACAAACAGCTACGTGTGAACTGAAGCATTTCATGAACAGAATTGAAAATTATTCCAAACCACTACTGGTCCAGTATTCAAAGAGAAAATTTAAATTCAGGTCGTGATCTTGGTAATATTTTAATACTGCTTTATCCGATGACTTTAGCCGCATGATACTTTCAGGTACATACATACTAGGCAGTTAACCGCAGAATGTAAGGTGGTGATATTTATCGACAGCTATTTCCATCATGTTTACTGAGTGACATGTTGTCACGAATACGGTGCACGTTACAATTTTACTGAAGAATTTTATTGAAATACTGTACAGAATAAATTTAGTAGTTTTTCGTTTCAACCCTGTCATTATTATTCTCGATTCAACCCTTAGAAATGTCACTTCTCGTTTCACTCCACATTATATTAGATATCCATTATTTACTTAAAATCTCACTAATTGTTTATCACTTATACCTACATTATAATAATGATTTTAAGTCTTCTATGTCCTAAGGTGTTAGATACTTCATAATAAGTCAAAAAGAAATCCAGCAATGCAGATACTTTTTTATTTAAATAACATATTAATTTTGTTATTATTATATACATAGATATTATACAGACCTATTTCTGTTTCATATAACTCCAACGTGCACAAACAGACGCTGCGTTTCCCAATTATTATTATTTATTCATTTCGTGTAATATCGGAATGGTTATAAAGCACCCTTTTATTATACTCATACCATTGCAGGGGATTTGATGAAAAAAAAAAACGAATGAAAAGCGAATAAAGATACGGGTGTAAGACTTTATTCACCGTGTATAATTTTCTGTGTTCATCTATACTACTATCTATACAAAAGGATCCTGGGATGTGCATTTAAGTCCTTTCACCGCACTAGTTCGGAAAATTAGTGACACCATACGAAGAAGAAGAAAATCTATTGTAATATTTATATTAAGGTGAACTATTAGCAGTTTTGTATGTTGTAAGGGTTAATTTTTATTACGCTACATAAAATTCATTCAACGTGTTATTTTTTAGACAAAGTACTAGGGCAACATGAAATGCAAGAGTTGTCAATATTGCCTTTTATCAATGAGTTCAATTGAGTCCAAAATTGAACCACAAAAAATAAACGAATTTTTCATTGTAAATAAACAAACCAGACAACCAACTGTACCGGCAATACCTGTACAGACTAAGCGCAGACTACACTTGTGACATTACGTTGTACGTGACTCCATGACATGTCATGGTACCTGTCACGATGATTGTGGATAACTACCGTGATCATTTCGAGATTCTATTGATCGATTTTATGTTTTTTGTCTGAATGTCATATTATAATATGCTAGACACTATATTAATGTTGACATAAATCACATTCCATTCTTAAACTGACATACATAATTTCTGTTTCAGTCCATAAAAACCATTATACCGACATGGCTATTATGTCGGTATAGTACTGAAAGTGGTAGATATTTTATAGTTTCGCCACGTATTTGTGCCTCGGAAGGAAGCAATCTGCAGTTCAAGTCACAGTTACCTATTGCAACTTCATTGAGAGTTGCCAAAGCTACGACATCGTTCGCAAGTGCGGATAAATCTCACTCGTTTGTAAATACAAATAGTAAAGTTGAAAATAAAATGTATTGCGAGATAAGTAGCCTATCGACGTTGATCTTATTTATATTTATACTTTTGAAATTGGCTATGGCCGTGCCTCTCTTTAGATATCCTGAAATTTTAGATCTTACTTAGGTAACTAGAGATCTGAGGATATCTAATAATTATTTTTTCTTTATAGATACGGTACTCTAAAACAAAATATCCCTGACTGGAGATGTGTGTATTAATTCTGGATATTTAGTCATTCAAAACTCATAAGTTCATATATTTTAAAAGAGAACGTAATTCAAATGTATGTAATTTTCAAAATAGAATGTTCTCAAAAGTCATTAGAAACTCGTGCGGTGAATTTCTCGCGTAAATTAAAGGTAACTTTGATACAAGAAGACAATGTTGTGTTCAAAGGCAACAATGATGTTCGTTATTAAATTGAAGAAGGTATATAATACTGCTTGCCGTGTGGGTCATATCTACATATAATAAAACAGTAGTACTCGATGTCTGTAAATGGAAAAAGTAAAGAGAAAAGGTGGTGACTGAAAGATGGGTAATAAAATATAACTGATTTGTGTTTTGCGATTTACGGATATATTTTCTGTCTTTCTATTTGTTTGTTAGCGGATATCTCCGAAAGTGCTGAACGGATTTTAATGTAATTTTCACAGCAGATGAATAGAGCATTATTAAAAACAAAATACAGGTGAATTTTTCATTAAAATCAGATATCGTCATTTTTCTTCTTCAAAATAAGTACTTATTGTTAATGCGAAAGTAACTGTTTATTTCTTTGCTACTTTTCTCGACCTAACGAATTTAAATTAAATTTGGCAATGATATAAAATATAATAAAATGTTGTGCCGACCCCACATAACGTGGGAAAAGGGCAGGAAGATGATGATAAATAATAATTGTATTTAATTAAAAAAAAACTTTAAAAATATTGTTGGTAAGTACCGGACACCAGAGAAGTCTGCTATTGCTCTGTTTGATATGTAAATGGCACAATTAGACGGCCTGCGCTCTCAAAGGAGCGAATCTCTAATTGGCAAGTAGCCAAATTAAATATCCAACGAAAAAAATAATGCCCTATTTGCGTCGCCCTTGCAATTATGTGAACGATAAGATTAGGCTCGCTTTAGACGACTCTAATTTGCATGAATTAATTTCAGTAGACATAACGAAAAAGTTGATAAAGTCCACTGTGCATTAAAGTGTCCTACGATCATTATTAATGCGAAAATTTGTGTGCGAGTGTATGTTTGTCCCTTTTTATCTCAGTAACAGATTTGGATGCGATGGAAAAGAGGGGGTCAAGTTAAGATTGCGTAACTGTATCTATTATTTATTTATTTATCTAGTGTTTTCACAGACTAGCCACTGATAATTTCAAACCATATAGTACCTACATGCCTAAGACATAGAAGATTCATTCATGTAAAAGTTTCATAAATTCCAACTGGTTATAATTATATCCATTGTGGCAGGATATGCAATGAAAAGCAGTTGACGGCTTTTCTTCTAACTAAATTTAAGTTGGTGTAGCTATAGATAAATGAATATTTACTCATAATTATCTACATTATATGAAGGTCACGTGTGTTACTGTTAAATTTAAAATAGCTGCATCTAGCGCACAATTTAATCCTTTTTTAATTTAGCCATTAATTTAGCAATTTAATTTAACCTCTTTTGTTTTTAATAGCGTTATAAAAAGTCCATGGGCCACAAGCTCTTACAAAAGTGCGAAGTAACACTACATTAATACAATTTAATAGATCATGGTACGAAATATCACAGTTATGTTACTTTGTGGCGTGAGAGCTTATGGTAAGGCCTCAGAAATACTTTGTAGAGTATTCTAGAGCAGTGTAACAGTGGAAAGTGGACTTTAGGCAGCGGAGAGGCACAAACGTGACACGGAAGCTAATTTGCAATATCAGTCCAATTCTCTTATTATTTGAAGAGGGTACTGAAACCTGGAGTGGGCAGAGTTATTAGGACGGGAAGTTGAATGACCACTGACTGACATCCAAGCATAAACCAGTGTTACAAAATAGATTCACCTAGCATGTAAGACGTTTCAAAGTGATCCTTGTGATTGTACTGAATAAATATTTTTCAATTTCAATTTCAATTTGACGGCTTAAGATTTTTTTTACAAAAAAAAATTATGACTTTAATCCTTTAGAACTTTGAGGATATTTAAAGAGGATCTCTTCTTGACAGATTATTTTCAGACTGCAATCAGCACCTAGATTCACCTTGCATGTAAATGTCCGTCCAAACTTGTGACATTTTGCCGTGACTGTGTCCGAAGTCTCTTAAAAATCAGTCAAATTGTCACGCGTGATTGTTACGGTACGGAGACACGGTCACGACAATTTGTCACTGGTGTGGACGCGTTTTAAGACGATTCCAAATGTTTCCTGTTTTCATTTGTAGTTATAATATTTAAAAATACTCAAACAAAGTCGTGGGGAGTTACACTAGTCTTTTATGTGCATAATAAATACAATTTTATATCTCTATTTCTTCAAAGAGCTCATCTATGGCTTTTTATCCCCATTGTCGCATTCTTGAAGTGACTAATGGGACAACAAATCAGATGTCTGTTTCTTTGTAAGCCATGGGATATAGTACCTACATTGTTTAGGTTAAAGGGGTGATTATATAAACGAAAAATGTATGTAATCACCATTTTAATCCCGACGCAAACTGGTGGTATATGTATTTTCTGTGGCATCGTAGCTCCCAAACGGATGAACCAGTTTTGGTTAACTTTTTTTGTTTGAAAAACGACTTGATCGAGAGTGTGAGCTATGATTTTTTCACTTAATTTATTTTTAAATTAATAACTTGTAGAAGCTTAGTTCGGTGAAAAAAAACACTTGAGATGGACGAAGGCATATCACTTTTGTAATCCAGAAAAATTCATCTTAAATACATACATACGCTTCGTTTTTCAAAATCTTTCCAGCAGTTATATAGACTCAGTAATCCTCTGAAGTTCGGTAGACAGTAACCTTTAGTTACTTAGATCTTTGAGGATATTAAAAGGGTAGTTAGTGGCATGTCTAAACATATTTGGCACAAATAGGTCAAAAATATAATAAGGAGGCTGTAAAAAATTATTTTTAGTTACAGTCGGTTTTTTATTTATTTTGTAGTGAATACGTTCTAGTTTCATAATAATATTACTTACTCGATGGAAGTCGCAAAATTCTACTAGTGCACTAAATATTAAACATTACATTGAGATCAAACAGTCTCCAGCAAAGCCATTAGTTACATACAAACAGTTGAAAGGCTTTGCAACTGTTTAACTTGATACCTCACGAAACAAGTGACGGGTAGGTACAGTCAACATCAGACATACGAGTAAGTAACATGATTTTAGTATTCAGAACATAGGTATTATTAATAATTTTCATGAATAAACCTCTTTCAGGCACAAGACCCTCACAATATGGGCTTCCGTTGTAATAACTAATATTCAATACCATTATATAAAACTAGCTTACACCCACGGCTTTGCCCGCGTGGCATCTATACATCCATAAATTCTTACAAACTTTCGCGTTTATAATATTAATAGGATAGCACTAAGAAAAAAGATGGATGGACTGTGTGAAAGATGATATGAGTAAGAGAGGTGTGAGTACTGAGATGACGGATGATAGAGGGAAATGGAAGAAGAAAACTTGTTGACTTCACATAGCGTAAGAAAAGGGCAGAAAGAAGAAGAATATAAACTCTAAAACTGTAGCCTTTAGCATTAATTTTTCATGTCGTGCTTGACAGAAGGGGGTTTCCAACTTGGTAGCAATACGATATCTCAAGCACCAGGTGCTGTAGGCACTGTACAATCATAATCATAATCATAATCATAATCATAATCATTTATTCATAATTCCAGGTCCATACAAAAGATCTTAAAAACTATTTTGCTCAGCCGAAATCTGCCTTTACAGGCGTAGAAATTAATTTAGAAATATTTATATAATTAAAAAAAATAAAATAAAAAATAGGCATTAAACATTAGAATAAATTAATAAAAGTTGTAAAATGTCAAATATTAACACACCATAATCAAATAAAATGTCATGCGAATTGTTTAATAATAATAAAATAATACTGAATAATAAGTTAGGTTAACAAGTAGGTAGTCATATATTCCGTCAATAATACACATAATAACTAAATTTTGTAGTCAAAAAATTCATTCAAGCTGTAAAAGCATTTTTCAGCAAGCCATCGTGTCAAATTTATTTTGAATCTATTAAACGTCATAATTTTTAAATCGCTCCAAGCCTTAGTGTTTTCACATGCAAATGCCGGAATGTAGATAAAGTGGACATTTCATTAGCTAAGTGCCATTATCGCCCAATTAAGTATCCTCATAGTGCCATTGAATACTTTGAATATTCAGTCGAGTTCGAGCTTAGATTACAAGGAAAGCAAACGAGTTAATAAACTTTAGATCAAATGGTGTGGAGAATTTGTTTTTTCACCAAATCCCCACTTATGGACCTTGATAACCTTGGTGGGAATTTGGGTATAACGAGTTTAAGGACGGGAATATCACAAGGATCACTTTGAAACTTACATTAGTTGAATTTAAGTGCCAATTCCAGCCTAACGAGAATACACCGCAGATCTTCACAGTACGACGTCGTATGATTCTACGACATCGGTTGATGCTACGTTGTGACAACGTGCCGTATGTGTTTTAACCCGTAGTAATTTGTACGCGCTAAAATGTAGGTAGATAAAATTTCGCACGGCTTAGTTTATAGATCGCTGAGCTTAAAATAGTAAAATCAGGGTAGACTTTATTTAGGTGAACAAAATATAGTCTGCTTACTGAGAAAACCTATTAATTTTTTTGTCTGTATTGAGTTTAAAAATATGTTTTTAATGAGTCAAAATATAACCTCAAACTTTAAAATTCGATTTACTCGAGTCGACATTAATGTACTTACCTATTTATTCGGTTTTCTCAGTAA
The DNA here is from genome assembly GCA_963675405.1 of Cosmorhoe ocellata. Classification (NCBI taxonomy): domain Eukaryota; kingdom Metazoa; phylum Arthropoda; class Insecta; order Lepidoptera; family Geometridae; genus Cosmorhoe; species Cosmorhoe ocellata. The sequence goes on along the minus strand of OY776250.1, from coordinate 3,553,584 downwards.
ATAGACGAATTAACCTTTTGTACTGGGAAATACGACTATTTTTAGCCGCATTTCAAAGGCTATTTGTAAATTGAAACAATAATAATAATGAAAAAAAAAACATGTTTTGTATTTTCAATTGTTTTAAATTGTTTTTATAATCACTGTTGGTTGATTATGAAACATAACTATAAATTAGGTTTAAAGTATTGTAATATTAAGCACGTTCTCCTTAAATTGAATTTGTTTCGACTTGCGATTTACAATAATAAAAAGAAACAAAATACGCGACTTTATTTATTTTTATTTAAAAAAAAAAATTGTATAGTTACTCATTTTTTTGTAGGCTCAAGTCTACGAGTATTAGAGCTGATAAAGCCACTAGCTAATTTACTTAACTTCATTCTAAATTTGTCTTCTCTTAAACATCTGTGTCTAGACTTTACTAACCCTTTTAGGTACAAACTCTCTAAATTAATTTAACTGAATGTTACTTCTGAAGTTTATTATCTGAATTCCTAGACGACGCTTAAATCCTCATCTAGACAAAAGCGGTGGTATATAGTAGTATAGCGGACTTCTTCTTCTTCTTCAATTATGGCATCTGTCTCTTAGAGAACAATTTTGCCAGTGTCAAGTGTATTTATATATAAGTATTGTCAACGTCACAGAGTCATAGTCAAGTTGTCAAGTCAATTTTAAACAAAAGATGGCGAGTGTACAATATTTTTTTCTGACATATATGACTGACGGCTTGAAAACAAGAAAAAAATATATAAAAAGTAGAGCGATACTCTAGTTTTTATATTTTTTCTCTTGTTATATTGAGTTTTATTGCGTGATTTTGGTGGTTATTTTTCCAATAAAACCCGAGTTCTTGACACAAGAAAGGTGAAAAGTTCCTTTCTAAATCCAAGATTCCTTTCGAAATCTCGAGAATTTTAAACAAAACAAACAACCGTCTTTTGTTTAAAATTGACTATGACTATGGAGTATACACCGTGATATTTTAATGGTTGTTTTCCCGCGGCAGAACAACTTGCCATAAGGATTACTTTCGAAACATAGAGTAAAAGTAAAAAAATAAAGACGTTTTTGTTTTAAATTAATTTAAAAAATATTCATCAACTCGAAAACGTGAATAAAAATAGTAACATTAGACGTAACTTGTAGGTACTATTCGAATCGCACGCGCTGCCGGCCGCCTTCACGTAGGTATTGGGATAAATAACTATTGGTTCGTGGTCGCTTTCAAATTAAATTTTCACAATGGTATATCTGTATTTTTTGTTTCTAATATTTAATTTGTTTATACAACGGTTGTATTACCATGACAAAACCATTTCGCTGCGGGAAAACAACCATTAAAATTTCACGGTGTATAACAGTTGTTTTCTGTTACAACTTACGGCCATAAAAAGCCGGTAGCTGTTTTTCGAATGCTCAAACGGGTATGTTCATTATAGACCCAGCTGTTCCAAACACTCAACATTTGTTTATGTTTTCCTAGTTAATTAATTAAGGTTTAATTAGTCCGTCTTGCAAAATTATTTCCTATTAAATTATCTCGTAAGACAAACGGGGTTTTAAGTTCTTAGTAATTTGCGAACGGTTGGGTTCCAAATAAAATATATAGGGTCTAATGAAATGACTACTGAACCTAGGCACTTAAGTTGGTTGGGGAGTTAGAAGGTTCTACCCCGCGGGTCTAGATAATATATATCGATGGTAATTCTGTTGTACCGCGGACTTACTTTAAAAATGCTAAAATACACGCATCTTATTTTATTCAATCAAAGATTAAATAAAGCTACTCGTACATTCTATTGATTACATAAGAAATAGCTGGTTAAATGATCTTGCTTAAGTTTGTAGGTCATTATACATAGCTACGTTACACTATTACAGCACTATGAGGACTATATGAAATCGTTATCTTTAAAACGTAATGTTATTGGAATTTATGCTTTCATTACAAAGTGATAAGACCTAATGTGCTCTGGAGATCCTGTAAACGTAGAATGGTATCATAAGCGCCCTGAAATCGGTGTAATAAAAGTCAAAAGTACAATTATTTTTCATGTTACTATAAAATATTATTCGGGCGTGTATATAAAGCAGTATCATGTATGCTTCTTCTTATAGAGTCACTAGATCTTTTAAACCAGTGTGGTGAAAGGATTAAGGTGTGTTTTTCGAACAAAAAATCCATTGGTGAATGAGCTAATGCGAAACCACGATCTTGGGATTGGAAGGCGCAGGGAATCGTATACCTATACGGTAGGTAGACCTATCGTAGGTATACCTTCGGGTAGACGCCCAGCTCAATTAAACGAATTATTATACGCTAGCTTCCACTCGCGGCGTCACCTGCAAAGTACCTACATAAAATATAGCCTATGTTCATCCTGAAAGTTCATTCTACACATAGGTGAAAGAACTTTTTAAATCGGTCCAGTAGTTTCGGAGCCTATTCAATGCAAACAAACAAACAAATCTTTCCTCTTTATTAGTATAGAAGAATTAGTAGCTCTCTATTTGTTCGCATCGAATTTTAAAGATATGGTCAGTTACTAAACTAGGCAAGTAGCATGCGAGTGACTGGCATGTAACACCGGTACCTTTTCATTGAGCATTGAGTTTCCAGGTTTTCCATTATGTTCGCGATTTTATGAAATCGCGTTCTTATTCTGTCTCACTATCAAAATAAAATATTTTCACAAGTTTATTATCAGCTTTCCATTACCATTCAAAACTTTGAACATGTATTTTTATGCAAACTAAAATGTCTTTCTTTACGAAGTCATAAATGAGGTAAACTTTTGGGTTTTCAAAAATATTGGTTATAAATTTAAGAAAGAGCGCTGGTGGTGCAGTGGTAGCACCCCGGCCTCACGATCCGAAGGTCGTGGGTTCAAACCTGGTCGTGCACCAATAAGTTTTTCCATTCGAAAAATTTATGTGCGCAAAGCCAGTGCTCTTAAACGGTGAAGGAAAACATCGTGAGGAAACCGGCATACCCTAGAACCAATAATTCGAAGGTGTGTGTCATAGGTTAGTATTCTTATAAGCGGCGATGGGCTTGCAACCTGTCACGTACGGAATACTAACTACTGTGCAAAATGTGGGCATGTACTACCCCCTTTAGATATCCTCAAAGATCTAAGTAATCAAAGATCTGAGGAGATATCTACCGAGCCCGGGGATTACAGTGGTGATCATATTTTTTTTTTTTTTTTTTAATTATAAATTTAAGTGAAAGTAATAGAAAGCATTTTTTTCTTCTAGGCTTTCAGTCTAGCCAGAGCTTGTTTAAAATTCCTGATCATCGCACAACCTAAACCTTATGACAGTCTTATGGTAGCTGTGTAGAACATAAGTCTAGCTATCAACCCCAGGTAGCCACCGTAAGACAACCTTATAACAAATACAAGCTGATATTTAGATGAAAGTTTCCTTTTTGATTCTAGAAATGAATTCCAGCCAGAGTGTGATAAACACCCTTACTCGTACTACCTACTGATTAATAGCTTTAATCCAGTCGTTAATCTCATTGTTAGAAAGTTATTATTGTTTGTATGAAAGAATATCTCTAAACCTATCGTAGTGCACTATGAATAGAAATCCTAAAATGTAACTTCTACAGAGTACAGCAGGAGGTTAAACTTTGTATAAAAAACAAAAACAATCGCAGGAACTTTCTCTATTATGGAGTAGGTAGCTTCTTAATATAAATATTTTGATTTAAGAAAAATATAGCCATGTTAGGGTAAAACACTCAAGGTGTTTTACCCTAACATGGCTATATTTTGGCGTTGATGTGTTATCATAATTGGGATAGCTCGGAGTGTAGGTGTAAGTGTAAGTGTACTAAGTGCAGAAAAAATATCAGTTATGCCGACAACAGTCAAACACTTAAAGTGAGAATAAGGGATGACTGTAGTGAATATTGACAAGACGCTTAATCATGAAAGTATCATTATACTTTGCAGATAAAGTTGATTTATTTGAGCGTTTGTATACGATATCTACCAATAGGTAAACTTTGTGGCGTAGAGATTTGCAGGCTTAACCTTTGGTTAGAAGACAAAGGGACCAAAAGGGATACACTAATTGATTTATTCTGCCGAATTTTCCTCGAAACCACTACAAGTGGGTGGCCATTGATCTTTGGCGGGAAGCGGTGAAAATAAAAGGGAGTGGTGTAAAAGAGATATCTAGGAGAACTGTTGAACTTTTAATCGTAATCGGATTTTTGCTAAACATTATTATATAAATCCATAGATCGTTTGTAACGATCCTTAGATAACTAAACTGTATTTTATAAATATGTAACAGTTGAATATAGTACGTAAATTCGTTATAGGGCTATGATATTGTAATTCTAACACATACAAACAATATACAATGGCAATAAACCAATAATATAATATAATAATTTTATGATAATAAGGTTCTATGTTTTGTTAGTATCGAAATTTCGTAATTGCAGCACCGTAAGAAGATTAGATATTCGTAGCCTAAATTTACTGTAGAAAAAGAAGCATCCATATCTAGCATGTAAATACATAGTCGGCAAATCATAGTAAAAGACGATCTCCAATGCGTTTGGAAGTTAAAGAAATTGAACTTTATTGTATTAGCTATAGAATTCCAATCGCAGGTACTGATTACTGCGCTCAGCCACAAGACTTACTTGGTTTGAATTGAACATGTAGCTACAAACACTATTACAGTAGTTGATAACCATCGGGGCCGCAAACTTGATAGGTTAGTTTGTCCGACTTGAACACCTTAAGTAGACATGCCTTTGAATCTATTCTACATGATTTATACAGCGTCTAAATGATTTTTTTATTCACTTATAGAACGCTGTAGCGCTTTGGATGGACAGTTTTAAGCTTTGTATACAATGAGCAAATGAGCACGCTCAAGCGAATACGCGGCTCATTTTGCCGAGCCGCTCAAGCGGAGACGCCTGAGCACGCTCGGCTCGAGCAAGGCTTTAGATGGAGTAGGCTTGACTAGCAACTTCGTCCTCTCAGCCTTAGTTAGTTATCCACAGGAAAGAACACTTATGAAGACAAATGATTGATTTAGGCGTGACTTTGCGGAAACCTGTTTACTTCTTTTTCGGCGCTCCGTGGAGCAACACCAGTGCGGAGCGAGTCAATGGTCCTGAGGATGCTTCTTGGAAAAGCAAAACCCGTGTCGAATTTATATTTGAGTTTGTGTTGTTAGCTCATTAGATAATAGTTTAACGGGAAAGTACTAGATATTTCCGTCCTTTTCAGTAGGTACTTATGATGACATGAAGTCCTTTAAATTCAAATGGTTACTATAATGATCATTACAGAAGACCCTCGCTAATAGCCGAACGTTGTAAACAGTAAATAGGCATGCAAATTACGGCTGTAACACCTACAAAAGAATTTATGAGCTTTTACTACAAGTAATGGGCTATAAACAATGGGGTCATAAAATATATTTGCTACGAAATTAAGGCATCGGGCCGTTTTACTTCACAGGTAGGCTTGTTTGAGTTAATAAGGTAGAACCCTTTGTAATTTTCAACAAGGGCCTTAAATGGATCATTATTTATATCCTTTACTCTTAAGTTGAAGTTGAAATGTTTGAAAATCTTGACACCTCAACAGGCACCATACGGGCACATTGAAATAATATTGCATGATTTATTTTTTTGATTATGAATTGAAATCACTTGAAACATTTTTTTATTATTTATAGGAGTCTTTAATGCGCACATAATCCTTTCACTACATTTGGTACCTATTATAGTTTATCATCCAGGGCTCTTACTTTTACCACAAGCGCACCGGGCAATATCAAAGTAATACAACTTTGATATTTCGTTCACATTTCGACCTATAAAAATTGTATTGAAAAACTGTTACTTCAAGCTTGAAATTTGACGTTTCTGAATCATAATGGTTCGAAAAACCTCAAAGAGCCCAGTGTAGTTCGACATGACTTTGTTTAAACCATCCTACTAATATTATTAACGCGAAATTTTGTAAGAATGTGTGGATGTACATAATGTTTGTTACACTTTCACGCATAAACTACTGAATGTATTTTGATGTTTGGTACAGAGAAAGATTGTAGTCTAGAATAGTACATGCTACTTTTTATCCCGGAAAAAAGTAAAGTTCCCATGGGATAGATTTGTTTTTGTATTTCAAGGACGAAGCCGAGGGCGGAAGCTAGTCTGAAATATGGTAATGGCCTGTCTGTTTAACTTCCACTAGTTTGAAATAATTAATGATGATGTACAAATGATATTGTTGAAGTCGTAAATTATGTTGTAACTTAAGGCCCAGAATACTCGACACACTATTCCTTACGTAAAAGTTACAAAAAAAGTGACATAGGTCCGTATAGCAACGCGGATATCCGCGAAATCAGACATAGCACGAAGCGAAATACCCAAATAATAAGTACGTAGAGTGCGACATGATAATATGGCTGCTCTGAATTACGTAACGAAAGCGACAATTTATAAAAAACATATCTTCAAGTAAATAGCTTATTTCAAAAAAAGGGCTGGGTTGATTTGTTTCAAATTAACTGATTTACATTCATGTGAAATAGAAATTCAAAATACCTTACTGCTCTGGATAAATTAGGGAATTTCTGAATTTTCAGAGGTGTTATTGACATGATTTTTAACCAAGGTTTTCTGACTAATTCGTGTTTTAGCTCCGGTTGATTTATCACTTATATCCTTGAGTATCGTGTAGTTCAATTTCAATGTAATCTATTAAGCGGTAATAGAATGATTAGGGTTGCAATACTTGCAATTTTCAAAATGCTGGGCCTTAAATACACACAAGTCACAACAAATTTATGCTTAAACAGGTAGTTTTAACAAAACTTTTGGTAGACGCGTCCTACATACCCCGTCGCGTACGATTTATCGTCGCGAAGTCGGGAATTGGTAGTGTTTTAAAGCGATAACGCTACCTGAACTTTCTGTATGTGGCGTGAGACGAGCGAAATAAGCTGACGGTGGAAATGAATCGCAGTGACATAATCCGGAAATGTCTATCACAGTCTCGAATCTAGACTTAGACAGCTTTGAGCTGCGTTGCCGAGTGGTAAAGTCTAGCTTACTAATCCTATTACGCTTCTGTCTACCAACGTGTGCTTGCTTATAGAAATAGAAATTACTTAGTTTACGTCACGTTACAGGTAATTGAGGTTTGATTATAAAGCGTAGTCGTTTTATCCAATTAACTGAGCTTAGATTTGTTCAGTGCAGCGAGTTTCTTGTCAATTCTTCTCAGACTGGGAATAGGACTGGAATTGGCACCTAGACTCACCTAGTATGTAAGACGATTCAAAATGAACTGTGATTTTATTGAATACTAGCCTCCGCTCGCGGCTTTGCTTGCAAGGTACCTACATGAAATATAGCCTATGTTATTCAAGGATAACGTAGTATTCTAATGGTGAAAGAATTTTTTAAATCGGACCAGTAGTTTTTGAGTTTATTCGTTACAAACAAAAATACAAAAATACAAAACTTTCCTCTTTATAATATTAGTATAGAGAGATTATTTGAATTTTGAATTTTGAATTTTGGTAATCTTAGATGGGTGATCGCAAGCCATATTTGACACATTCTAAGGTAAGATTTTTTTAAAGTTGCATTCTGATTTATGTAAAATAGAGTATGTTCATTGATTTAATTAAATACTTAGTTGAGTACTTGAGATATGAGAAGATATCTCGAAATACGAAGCTGCAAAATCAAAACGACGTTATGACAAAGTTATTTCTTCGATGAAGTTCAAAGTAAAGCAACGAGAATTGTTTAACGTTTGCATATTAGTATGTCCATATATTTGTATTACGTACACATCTATAGATCTCTAACTATATCTTTCAAAGGTATTCAGAGACACGTTCAAACATTCTAATTAGTAAATACTTATCCAAGTTTTGAATAGGTGTAAGATTTTATTAATGACAGGTTCCAAGCCCATCGCCGCTTACCGGAAAAGGTATTAACCAATGACACACCTTCAAACTTTTGCCCTCATAACAGCTATCGTAGACATTCTCAAACGGTGAAGAAAAACATCGTGAGGAAATCCTTTCACCACACTGATTCGAAAGAATTAGTGACACGATAAGAAGAGAAGGGTATTTCTACTCAATTTACTACTTTACCGTTATTTAAAAAAAATATCCGTGATTTAGAGCTCGTCTTTCAAGCGGATAGCATGAAGATGGAGCAATAAAATATTGTTTGATAATGAATTATTTCACGAAGGGCACATTTAAAATTAAAATATTTAACGAGATAAAAAAATTTTTTGTTGCGAACAATGACGCTAGTGAGAACAATGACGAAACCGTTCAGTAGAAAGGCCCAGAAGTAGAAAAAGGTGATGCTAGATGAGGCTATGTGAAATTTCCACCGATATTTAGGTACTTAACAATCCAACTGCACTGGTAGCCATAAAAAACATCTTAAAAGCGACTTTAATCCATCTAAATAAGCATCATAATGTTGTGAGATTCGAGATGTTACTGTGACGCTTACGATAAGTGGGCATCAAACTCGCTACCCAGCTTAAAAACAGGCAATTTTGTCTTTGTGATGTGGTTTAAACGGCAAAGTCGTTTTGTGATCTCTCAACCCCATTTGCGAGTTAACCAACATTAAGGTTACGTTCTGTCAATAACAGTAGCCGCTATATAGCACCGTCTTTGTATAAATATTTTAAAAAGTATATAAAAAAAACTTGAGAGGTGTCAAGGGACACCCGGATGGAACGAAGTTCCTTTCCTTGCTTTCTATCAGAGAGAGAGAGAGAGATACAGACAGAGAAACACGCGCACGCCGCACGGCTTACAACTATAGCAAAAAGTGTCGTTACAACTTTTGGTCTTAATCTTTTCCGTCTAGTCCCCTTTCGCAACGCGCGATAAGGAACTTCGTTCAAATATACATTTATAAAATAGTCTATGTGGAGATGATCAAACCATGCTTATGTGCCAAATTATGTTTGGTAATATGCCTCTGACTACTCCCATTAGACATTGTTAAAGATGATAGTAAACTAGAGATCTATCATTTAATTTTACCCATGTATTTGAGAAACCTCAATTATTTATATTGATTTAACAAAATATTAATAAAAATAATTAAGAGACCCTCTCTTAATTATTTTTATTAAGAACGAATATGATTTTGTCATTTAACCATTGGTTAAGTATAGATTTGAGCAATAAGGATTGATTTATTAAGGACTGGCCTCACAGCTCAGTTGGTAGTAGCTCTGCCTTCTGCGCTGTAGGTTGTGGGTTCGATCCCCAGGATAAACATTTCAGTGATGAACACAGATATTTGTTCTGTGTCTGGGTGCTATTATTTTTCCATGTACATGTATTTACAAACAAAGTATACAATCAATCTATCACCTATTTAGTTCCCGTACTATCGTTTATCCCATGTATCAAGCTCTGCTTAGTTTGGAGCTAGATGGCGTTGTGTGATCTGGCCACTAATATTTAAATACCTATAAACGAGCAATTCTTGTGTATTTATATATATATAATCTGAATTTAAAGCCTGGGGATTACAGTCATTATCATATTTTTTTTTTGAATCTCGGAAACGCCTCCAACGATTTTCATTAAATTTCGGGGGCGATAAATCGATCTAGTTAGGTTTCATTAGAAAACGTCGTTTAACCCAATAAAAAACGAGCAAAGCTCGGTCATCCAGGTACTATATTTATTTATGGACACAACATAACGGTAGCTACTTATTAGGAAACCTTAGATTTACTTCCCGAGCAATGAAGTATATAGAAACGTAAAACTAAGAGCTCTTAAAAGGAAATATCTATAAAGCTAAACGTAAAAAGCGTTGCAAGTCTAAAATGAAAATGTCGATTGAACCACATTTTCAAATAAGTGCAACTCCCCAGTCATGTGGATAAAGTCGTGGTGAAACGCCGACATATTTTGATGTCAAACTAAATGCCAGCCGTGTGATTCTGTAAGACCTCATTTTAAACTTCGCTTCTGAATCCACTGTGAGTTTCTTGATTGGCATTCTAAAAACTCGGTTGATAATTCGAATTTACACTAGCGCCACTCTTGCGAGCGTGTTAGCGAGTGGAACTAAATTGACGGTGAGATTTTGACAGATAAAGTATGAGATGACGTAAGAAGTGGCATTCTATACGGTGATTCCCAAGTCACTTCGACGCTCGCTTCGCACTGGAACCCAATTCAAAGTGTCAAATAAAAAGCGTCTTATGCGAAGTGAGAGTGAATAGCGATGTGAGATGCGAGTTGATGTTTGAATTTTGCAGAATCGACGTACGGTTGCACAACCGATATTGCAACGCTAAATGTAGGTAGTAGATGGATTTTCTGATGTTTTTGACTGAGAACTAGAGCCTTACGTCCAGCTCTTCGGGAAATGTTGGGAGGTTGCGGGTTCGATTCCCGCTGCGGAACAAATTTGTGTACGATCTGCAGAAATTTGTTCCGTTGGTCTGGGTGTTTTCTATGTATAGTAAAAAATATATTATCTATGTATACAGTGTATTAAATATATCAGTTATCTAGTACCCATAACCCAAGCTTTGAGTAGCTTACTTAGGGGCTAGATGATGCTGTGTGGATTGTCCAGCATTATTTTTTTTATTTTTTTTATTTTAATGCCTGTATAACTTTGATATTTCTTTAAAAACTTTACGTTTGTGATAGTACGAAATATGACGTATCTAAAACATGATGACTTGTAAAAGCTTGTGGTAGAGCCCCTGTACTGTCATACGTTAATAGATTAAGAAAATCAAAAATAAATGAAGCTTAGTCCAAATTGCTTCAAATAATAGCTAGGTAATATTATGGGTTTAAATTTCTATTTTTAAGATATGGAATAATTTTAATTTGTTTTTGTTGTACACGGTGTATTTTTGGCCAGTTTATAGCTGGCGCTCACTTAATCTATATTTGTAATCCTACTCAAAAAAAGCTATAAATAATTAATCTATTTTTTATTATTAATAATAACACAAAACTTACTCATAATTATGAGAACCGATAGTAGTTGATTTTATTTTTCGGCATGCGAATTCGGCGCACGGCGCGACGGCGGGTTGTAGGGACTAGGGAGTCTGCGAAGTCGTTGACTCTGCGCGCCTTACCATGTTTTTAACACACTTGTGTTAATCTTTTCGACTATTCAGTTCCGTAAAACCTTATCAAATTCAAAAACTAAACCAACGACACAAATACGATTAAGTAATAAAAGAATTGGGCGCCGGCTCTAAACTGACCAAAAATACACCGTGTATATATGGAAAAATCTGGAAAAAAGAGAGGAAGGCCTTTGTTCTGCTGTGGGACAACACAGGCTGAAATAAATAATAATAATAAATATATATAGTGAGTAAGTGTATATTGAGACCACCAGTGCCCTCACTAGTCCAAACTGCTCTCAAAGCATAAGGTGTAAAGCATAACCATACACGGAAAGTACAACAGTAAACACAGAGCCGGGCACTTACCACTTAACAATTAATCTTCGTTTAAAATGCACAGCTCATTTGGCAAAGTAATCGCCGGCAAAAAGCTCCCTCTGCGATATTTGTCTGTGACGCAGACCGTGATGCTCGTAGCATCACGCTACAAATACCAACCGTAGGTAATTAAGTTAGTAAGCTAGTTCTAATGTAACCTAAGGTTACTTTGTGGGTTATAGTGTTGGTGGAACTTAGGAGCACAGGATCGGTCCGGGGACATAGGTCTTTAAGTCAAATTACCGACCTGCACTTACGACTTTATGTTAAAATAGCAACATACCATATCATCTGAAAGTCAAAATGCCTTAGGCCCCAAAATGCCTGAAGTTCATATCGGCTCTTTTATCTAATGACTGAATTACTATATAACTAGGTTCACTAACAAGTTCACCTGTTTAAATCAAAAAACCTAACTGAATATTAAAAATAGCTTTTTACCGCCGCCATATTGGAATTTTTTGTTACATTATTTTATTTTATTTTATTTTACAATTTTAGGAAAACTAGGTAAATATGTAACAACAATGATGTGTGATTAACGGCTAATTATAAGTTTCCACAAACAAATAAATTACCAGTTATTATTTTCACGGAAGATAGATTAAAGCAATCCATAGACAAGAATTTAATTTAATTGATGTGACGATGGTAAAGTAATAATAAACTATCAACAATATTATTTAATACATTCTCAATCCTACTAATATTATAAACGCGAAAGTTTGTAAGAATGTATGGATGTAAGTATGTAAGACTGAACAGCTGAACGGATCTGGATGTAATTTGGCACAGATATAGATTATAGTCTGGAATAGCACATAGGCTACTTTTTATCCCGGAAAAATGTACGGTTCTCGCGGGATATATTGTTTTTGTTTTCAAGGCACCACGCAGGCAAAGCCGCGGGTGGAAGCTAATACAATAATATTATTGTTAATTTGTTTTCTGATAAACTCATTAATGGTCGCGGCGCTGACGATAGCAAAGAGTAATAAAAAGCTTGGCTCAACTCTACTTCTACTAAGGGCAGATTCGACCAAAGTAGCACGTATGTAAAGCCAGAATAAATAGTAGTTATCAAAGAGTAAACTGGCATTCGACTACCGACCATTTTTGGTTAATAACGAGACTGCAGGAGCTGAGACAGACAGTTGACTCGCAGATTTATTGCCATCTCCCCATTGACATTTATGTCACTTTTCCAAACTTCCAGGATCGGGCTTTGCCTATAGCCTACTGATGGTTACTCTATTTTGTGACACCCACAAAGAGTTCAACACTTGTAATGACATGAATGGTAAAGGTTTAATTGTAAACATGCGTTGGCTGCTATATGACGGTCATAATAGGCGAAATAATATATAACGCTAAACGTAACCACAAGCTCTTACAAACAATCATGTTTCAGAAACTTCAAATCTCAAGCTAAGTAACACTACTTCAATACATTTTTTATTGGTCATGGTATGAAACATCAAAGTTATATTACTTTGATATTGCCCGAAGAGCTTTGTGATAAGGTCTGGATTTCGTTAAAAGTTACATATAATTCGTTTTTGGTATATGTATGATGTTTTTGTTGTTTTGTAGTTTCTGATGTCCATGACACATGAAATTATGTGACTGTGGAACTTACGCCTTACGTCCATCATATAACGGCAACCATTTTGTACGAAATCACTGCATAATTGCGAAAACCCAATCAACTTCATTAAATGGTTACAAATAAAACCAATAATCCTTAATGCCTGGTATTTTACAAATATTTGAACACCCTGTTGTTTAAATACGTTAATGCCATTTCTGTTTTATCAAATTACTGCCATACGATTACTTATTGGAAGTAATAATAATACATCAAAGTATACACAAAATAATGAATGATTTTGAAATTAAATTAAGGATTATTGTTCATTCATACATTCAGCTTCAAATATTAGTTAGTTTTTATTACCTGTGTTTTCAGTGAAGTTATTACGGCTTAATTACGGCTAAACTATAGAAAATCTAGAATAATAGCACATGAAAAGAACTTTTCAATACCTAGTTATTTTCTTGTGGTGGTCAACACAGAAGCAGGAAAGTCTGTAATAAACGGTAGGATTACAATTTACATGGCTACTAAAATAAGCTAAAACACGTCTATCATACGTCAGTTTAGTCAGATTTAGGTTTTGTAATTTAAAATGTTCACGCTAATTTAGTATTTGGTGTGAAGAAAATAAGGTCGTGTATATTTCAGCGTTTTTTAGTTAGTCCACGGAACAAGAGAATCACCACCCGTGTGTCGGCTTTTTTGCCTAACGTATTAGCATAAGCTATACCTGCTATTTGCCTAACCTATAATATTGAAAAATTGATACGATACAACGTATCTGTATGTGATAAAGATTCTACTTTAGATTCTGACCGCTGACCTCAATATAAGGCCGTAGATACTTACATTACAACTCATATTTTATTCAGAGCAGGTATCGAGATGGTTTCCGCGCAATAGCTCTTCATTGCCAAGTTTCATGACATTTTTCAACGCCAAAAATGATTGATAGCGCAATTCAGAGCGCTCAGTTCTGGATGAACAATTTTTGCTTTGTTTACATTGATGCTTAGGTGTTCTAGCAATTATTGGCTGGCAACACACTGGATTAATGGCTAACAAAAGAGTGTTAGGAATGAATGTGAATGGATATAGAAGTAGACCTAAAAAAGTGAATGGAAAATGTAAATAACGATGTAGTGATTACATTCTTCCACATCTCAAAAGATGACTGATGTCAACGACGAGTGAAGGCATTGGAACAATGAAGTTAAAGTGCAGAATGTGCTTTCTAAAAAACAATAAAACAAAAAAAATCAAAGTTCTACTTGATGAGAAAAACTTGTAGGTATCTAAATCGCAAATTGCCCACTAGTTGGTAAGTATTTTTTAGAAAATTTACGATAGGTTAAATCTAAAATGATTTTAATAATACTGGCCACAGTAGCTACGAGTATGTACTCTAAAAACCGGTCTCATTTCATCTCTACAGTATAATTATGTCCTATCGGTAGGTGCATTTAATTACACGTCTTGGAATAGTTGAATTGCTTTGAATAAAAAAGCCTATACCAAAACTAGCACTCTAACACAAATTGATAAAGGCTAATACACACAGCCAACATGGCTGGGCATGCTAATAGGAAGTCAGTAAGCTATACCATACGGATGTGTCAGTTCGCATTCGAAGTGTGCACAGTAGTGGTAAAAACTAAACGAATGTTACAGCTACGCCTTTAGTAGCTTTTAGTTTGTGTAGCCTTTATGTAATAGTGGATGTGTGGAGTGACAAGGGTGGATAAAATAAGGAATGAGTATATTAGAGGAAGTTTGAAAGTACCACCGGTGACGAAAAAGATGAGGAGTAACAAAGGTTAGCGTGGTATAGGCATGTTATGATGAATGTCATGGGTACAGGGGTTTTACGACCTCCGTGGCGCAGCGGGCGAGAGTCCGCCTGCGACGCAAGAGGTTGCGGGTTCGATTCCCGCCGCGGAACAAATTTGTGTACAATCTGCCGAAATTTGTTCGGTTAGTCTGGGTGTTTTCTTTGTATAATAAAAATTATCTATGTAAGTATGTATATAATGTATTAAATATATCAGTTATCTACATATATCTAGTACCCATAACACGAGCTTTGAGTAGCTTACTTTGGGGCTATATGATGCTGTGTGGAATGTCCAGCATTATCTATTTATTTATTTATATTTATTTATTTAGGGTATATTTAGGGGTATTATTTAGAGTTAGGCCAAAGAAAAGATGGATGGACAGTGTGAAAGATGACATGGGTAAGACACGACAAGAAAGAAGTACTGAGATGACGAATGACAGAGGGAAATGGAAGATCACATGTTATGCCGACCCCACATAACGTGGGAACGGGACAGGAAGATGATGATGATACTTGTACCAAATAAACAACTACAATTATGTCCCCAGGCGAGTCCCAAATCACAATCTAGCGGTTGATAAAGCGGCTCTCGGTTCCCGGCAATTTACTAAACGTCATATTATTATGATAGTGATAAGCACTGTTTAGGTATAGTCACCAAGTAATTTTATACCTTTAAACGAGAAATTCTTGTATATATGTATATATAATATATAATCTGAATCTCGGAAACGGCTCCAACGATTTTTATGAAATTTTGTATGCAGGGGGTTTCGAGGGCGATAAATTGATCTAGCTAGGTTTCATTATTAGAAAAAGTCGTTTACCCCAAAAGAAAACCGAGCAAAGCTTGGTCATCCAGGTACTCTACTACTATTTATGGTATTAGTACAATGTTTATACCTAGATGTCGCTAGTGGAATCCTAGAACGCACGGACTTGATTCCCGCTGCGGGAAAAACGTTTGCAAGTTATGCAAATATTTTGTTTCAGAGTCAGGGTGTTATGAGTTACTTTGTTTTTTGTAACTCACGGTAAAGGGTGTCCTAGTGTGTCGTCATAACTATGTATAAACTATTGCGTAGGTACTATTATTATTCCGTACCTATCATACCGAAGTATAGATTTTTGAATATGTAACAAACTACATAAATGTAAAAACTGGTGTTTTATTATTTCGTACCTATTTTATTTTAGATTTTAGGTTTTTGAATCAGTGCTGACGTAAATTTATTACAATAATACTGATAAAAAATGGCTAATAACATACTTTGTTTTATATAAGAAAGTAAGCTGGCTAAGTCAAGTTCTAACTAAATGACTTACCCACTTAATCCGTGAACGAAATAAGATAAAATATACGTAATGTTTTATTACGTTCATGCTATGTTGCTGGGTGACATTTATGCTTATTTTATTTATAAATTTTAGAAAAATTAACAGCTTTACAAATACTTATCTGATCTAAATGATAATAAACTTTATTATTATTGTAAGTAGGTACATTTTTTATATTACAGCCCAACTCGTATCCAACGCAGAGCTAGTGGCGCGAGTCATTTAGTTTTGTACTGGGGCCTTACCACAAACTCGTACAAACCATCATGTTTCAGAAACGTCGCATTTCAACCTCAAAGTAACACTACTTCAATACAATTTGTATAGGTCATGGTACAAAATATCAAAGTAATATTACTTTGATATAGACCTATGAGCTATAAGGCCCCTCATGAATAGGAAAGCCAGTCTCACCAACCACGCTTCAATAGCATTGAAAAGAGATTAAATTGAGCTGATGTTTCTTTCGAAGCAGTTGTGTTTTATTTATTGAATTTATTTACACAAAAACAGCTAACGTCATACGCCAATATTGATATCAATAAGGACTTATTAGGTATACTAATCTTTAGAAGCCTGTGAAAGGCCATTGAAGTAATAAAGCTTATCAAAAAAACTAAAACTTTACAGACGTTTTTAATAAAAAAGTCTCCTGAAATACTTTACGAGATTGTAGCGGTAGCACCCCTGCCTCACGATCCGAAGGTCGTGGGTTCAAACCTGGTCGTGCACCAATGAGATTTTCCATTAGAAAAATGTATGTGCGCAATGCCAGTGCTCTTAAACGGTGAAGGAAAACATCGTGAGGAAACCGGCATATCCTAGAACCAAAAATTTTAACGTGTGTATCATAGGTTAGTATTCTTATAAGCGGCGATGCGCTTGCAAACTGTCACGTATGGAATACTAACTGTGCAAAATGTGGGCATGTACCAAATGTCATGTTTTGATGTGCCTCTGACTAACCTCTTTAGATATCCTCAAAGATCTAAGTAACTAAAGATCTGAGGAGATATCTATCAAGATATATTAGGAGATATAATTAAAGTCGTGATCATACGTGTAGTAATGAACACCTCAATGTAAATGCGGATGTGGAGCTATTGTGTAATGTGTAAGTGATTTGTATATTCTCTGCAGAATGAGGAGAAATTGTTATGGTGTGAACGTTAGCGGCATTCGAGTGGACTCGTAAATAAGGATTACGTAATAATATAAACATCCCACTCGTACTTACACGAGCAAGCACTACATAAATAAACTGCTAGAAAATATTGCTCAGTCCAATACATTCCACCCTCATATTTTTCCTGAGTTGAAAAAACCGACGGTGAGGCCCGGTTTCCACCAAAACAGAGAGGAGATAGGGACGAGAGGAGATGTGTTTCAATGAACCAATCAGATTTCGTTATTTCCACATCTCTTAGCTTCGGTGGAAATAGATCAAGTGGAGGGGAGATGTCTCGTTTTTCTATAGAATTTTATGCGGCGAGCGAGCAACCGGCGCGGCAAAGCGGAAAAGTCTCTAGTCGGGCGGCTCACTCACACTCGGCTAGTTCACATCTCCAATCAATCATCTCTCTCCGCTACACTTCTCTCCGCTTTGGCGGAAATAACCTGCCAGCTTTGCAGCACATCTCCTCTCTGCTGTGGTGGAAACCAGGCTTTATAGATAAAGGTACGGCTATGTTTGTGTATGTAAATACATTATACAAGCTTCCGTTCGCGGCTTTGCTCGCGAGGTACCTACATAAAATATAGCCTATGTTACTCAGGGATAACGTAGCATTCTGACGGTGAAAGAATTTTTTAAATCGGACCAGTACTTTTTGAGTTTATTCGTTACAAACAAAAAAACAAAAATACAAAACCTTCCTCTTTATGATATTAGTAAAAATAAAATAAAGTTTATTTTATAACCACAAAGCATTACTTTAAACAATTAAAACAGTGAAAATTAATTAATAGCTGCCAACAACAAATAAATTATTGATATTAAAGCAAATTATTGAGCTCAAGTCACTGACCCTTGGTAATGTATCCAAAAGGCTGACAACGTTACCTCGTTAAATTTTAATAATAACAATTGAAACTAAATAAATAAACAGGATTTGCAAACGGAAAAGAGATAAATGTATGAGTGGATGGGCAAAACAACGGTGTATGGGAATGAAATTTGCAATCGATAAGTCACGAGATATTTTTCATATATTTTTAAGTTTTCTGACCCATAGCCATGTTTGAATTTCGATTAGTTTACATAAGGCTTTAGGCAACCATTCAGCGAGTGCTTTGACATGACATATCTTGCCAGAGCGCTGATCTTCCACCATAGCAAATTTACGTCATTCTGTGTTTTTATTTAGCTATTAAATACTTAATTTTTTTCAGCTATTGCATACTGCTGACAGTATTGACCCATAAAACATCACTAGTTGACCACTCATACAACAATACTTACATGAAGCATAATTCAAGCAGTTGATCCTTCATACAAAATAGGCCAAAAAAGTAAATAAATAACGCCAAATATAAAAAAAGAGAGCTGCCAACATGACTAAGTACCTCTTGCCATCGAATCATATTGAAACACCACTTTTCCTCTTCTGAATAGGCGTAATCGTAGAGAATAATATTCTATAGAGCGTGGGCAAAAGTTGTTTGACGGTTTTTCAGTTGCTACAATGGCATACTAACACTTGTTTATTGAAAGTAAGGCTGAAAATTGTTTAGGCTATTCAATGTGGTATTTCCGCCCATGTCGCGGGGACTCTTCCATCTAGCAGTAATCAAGATCAGTTGAGCTGTTTATAGATAGTTCGGTATCAGGTGTATTTTATAATTATGATTGCATAATCTGTATAATTATCACACACATTTCTGAGAAAATTAAAAAAAAAATAGCTATTACTGTATAAGTCTGGAAAATTTAAAAATTTAGCTAATTATGTTATATGCTTGGAAATGTATGTTTTGTTTCACCAAAAACAAAGATTTCAAAAACTTGTACAAAGTCTGTACAAGTATGTGTGTAAGTAAACTAAGTGGATAAACTAAACTTACTTTAGTGGATAAGAGAATCATGTTCGAAGATTTAAAATAAATATACAGTCCCTTGATAAAAAAGACACCAGTGACATGACTATGTGTCATAAGTCCATACTTTCAGTGGCAGTGTTCGTAACGCATTCTAGTATTACCCCTCTGAGGGTCTGACCGCCAAGTACGAGAATTTTTTCACAGCGTGAGGAAAAACGGTGTTCAACGGGCATAAACCGAGTCGACATGATAAATTATGTAATTTGCAGTCGACTCCTGAACTCGGAAACTCCGTACCACAAAATGGAGTGCCATCCACCAATTCCTGCAGGAATACAGCTGCGAAAATTCCACCATGTATCGACATTATTCTTCCATTTTTTCATAGAAGTGAGCAATTAAGGCCCAGCATTTTGAAAATTGCAAGTATTGCAACCCTAATCATTCTATTACCGCTTAATATATAACATTGAAATTGAACTACACGATACTCAAGGATATAAGTGATAAATCAACCGGAGCTAAAACACGAATTAGTTAGAAAACCTTGGTTAAAAATCATGTCAAAAACACCTCTGAAAATTCAGAAATTCCCTAATTTATCCAGAACAGTAAGATATTTTGAATTTTTATTTCACATGAATATAAATCAGTTAATTTGAAACAAATCAACCCAGCCCTTTTTTTGTTACTTGAACATATTTATGTTTTTTATAAATTGTCGCTTTCATTATATAATTCAGAGCAGCCATATTATCATGCCGCACTCTACTTACTTGTCATTTGGGTATTTTGCTTCGTGCTATGTCTGATTCCGCGGAGATCCGCGTTGCTATACGGACCCATGTCACTTTTTTTTGGAACTTTTAAGTAAGGAATAGTGGGACGAGTATTCTGGGCCTTAAGTATTTTTTGTTGCTTCTTCAGAACTCTCGAGAATTGTATTAGAGTTCGACCATGTCCTGATTTTCATAGTAATACTTAGTCTTTCTTTGAGCTTTTGATATCAAGAATATTAAAAAAATACACCATAATGAAAAAAAAGACTTCCTTATAGCGGAAGCAGAGACAAAATTCAAGTTTTTTTAGGCAAATGAGGCCATAAACGACGGGACTAATGTGAATGTTTTTAGACCGACTCAAATGTCACAAAAGTGGGGAAATAATCTAGAATCACAGGCTTGACGAGATTGGAAAACTCTCAAATAATATAAGTGATATTAGTTGAGCATTATAAAGACCGTTACATACATATATCGTGTATCTATACACAACAGTCCACAGGAGTGAATAGAAATTACCTACTTTAAATAAGCAGGCTTTTTGCATCAATTCCAGATAACTTATGCAAGGTCAAGTAGAACTTTTTAGTCATAAAATAAGACGCTGTATTGCTTATGGCAATTTTTACACAGTGCAGGTCAATAATGTTTTTTTTTTGTTTTTCCTTCCGGAGTAGGTCGTCACTAATTTTACCTTCCGTTCCATAGAAAAAACAAGTTTACAGTTCTCATATTTAGGGAGGCTAGTCACGTTGGCAAGTTGATGGCAATATTGCCACGTTTCAGCTCTCGCGTAACCAACACTGGCTAACCAATAGCGATGTTCAAAACTGTTGGTGAGGGAAGAGACCACAAGTTTCTGCCTCGTATAACAATTTAAAATGTTTTGTATTTTCGCAAAGAAAGGCAAAGATTATTTGTGATCGCAATAAATTCACTCGAAGCCTAGCTTTCGAGTTCGCTTCTCGCGGCCCAGAATCCCTCTTAAATTGCCTTTTTCGCGTTTACGGACAATTAAATCAAGATGCTTTTTAAATGTCGTATAATGTTTTTGAAGAGGAGTTGGGGGAAATATATACAAATCTACAGTACATAGAGCTATCCAATGAGGTAATATTGCCAGCGTTTTGGGTACCTACGTCACCTGTGGTCGTAGACTTGATCTCTATTTTCTATTCATAACTAGTTTGTTCAATTAGGTGAATATAGTTTTAGGGTAAGTAGTTAACCTTTCTAATTACTTACAGAAGTGCAAATACATTGTATGTAAGCTATATGTATTTTAGGGAGTCATCTATGGGACACAGTTTGTATTCATCAAATTCCAACGTCAGCAAAAGAGATGGCAACATATTAGTTATTAAAGCTTATGCCTTTAAATAAGGAGTATTATTTTCTATTTGTCTTTACCAACTAAAATAATCTTTTTTTAACTAAAATTTTTAAACTAAAATTAGTTTTTCACTTTCCATGAACTACCTATATTTCTAAAGGAGAATTTCCGAATAAGTATTTAAATTTTCTATACAATAATTTTCTATTCTCAGCCTAAAGTGGGTCAACGTGGAGCTCGATTTGAATATGAAACGTATGTTTTCGTACTCAAAATATTATATAAGGAAGCAATGGGTTCAAAGTATACTGTTACTTTAAGCTGTACTTAATGCTCGCTTTTACAGAGTATGAATTTTACATTTTCATAATGTTTTATAATATGAAAGGAGGTTGGAAACACTTGGAGGAAATTTAGAAAGAATTCTTAAAAAAAATTAGGCGATCTTTTCTGTTGTTTGGAACTTGAATGGCCTTTACATTATTTATTCGAGTACAAACTTTTCTCTCCCTAAATCATGCCCCCTTTAAAATTTCCATAAGTACAAGTCATGTTTTGATAATAAAATTGTTTTAAAGATTTCGATTATCTAGTCAAAACTCGACATAGTCAGTAAAGTTCAAAGTTCAATCCTCAGCTTAGTTACTCGAAGATGTCCTAAAACATTTCAAACATTCAACTCATCACAATTTGCAGAAACAGTCGTAACTTCACCCAACGCGGATTATAATACGGAAACTAACAGTAAGTTCAAAGTCTAATGGTCCAACGATTTGTTGATCCAGTAAATCCGGGATAGTGTTGTGAATCGTGATTCAGTCGATCTAACTAACTAGCCAATAACTACTGCTTATAGAATCTAAACTGTACAGAGCGGGCATTCCATTCAAAAAAAATATTTAGCCTACATCTAGGTTATTGATTGGTGAGCGAAGCGAGTAAGATTATTAATTGACGACTAGTAGGGGAAATTGACTCGTGTTTCTTTTGTTTGCTCGACCGTAAGCAATCACTCTTGCGAATTCGGTATAATCCCAATTTTAGTATTTTTTGTACGCGCAAACTATGTAAGTATTAAGTAGTTGATACTTATACTTAATAAGTTTGCAGATATTTTATAGCTGAGTTGAGCCAATTCAAAAACGTCTGATAAGATAGGTAGAATTTAGTCATAGTTTTAAAATGCGCAGACAAAGCGGATTAGTTAGGAATAAATTAAGAAACTCTCAATCAATATCAACTATATTGATTGAGAGTTTTCTATGGAAATTGGTAGAAATATTCCAAACAAAATAGAAATTACCTTAAGATTTATTTAAAAAATGATTGGTAGTTATTAAATTGCTGTTCATCTTTTGGGAAATCAGGAAAATGAGTTGCTAGCAGATCAATGTCAAACTCCATGACCAAATAAGCTTTTATGAATATACCGTGTATTTGATAAAAAAATCAGTTTTTTTATTTCTCACTCCCATTATGAACTTATCAAAAAACAACCGCATCTGTACATTAACCTATACTCTTTACGATTGCGTATCGTCTCTCCGATGACCTTTCGCTCGCTACCCGAATTCGGAACCCCACTTGCGCTTAACTTACTACAAATTGGCTAACCCATCACAAAAAACTTTTACATGTAGAATTTGTAAACTTATCTCGAGTTAAATAATAAATATTGCTACTAGTTTGAGACGGAAGTGGGACTAGGGTTCTGTACTCTGAAAATTTATTTATCGCAAGACGCTGTAGTTCGTACTATTACTTATTCTGTGTTGTACTTAAAGCGGGATTTACACGATCGGTTTTTGCCGTGTATCTAATATTGAGCTATAAGGTCACAACAAACCGCACGCTTAAAAATAAACCGGAGTAACTCAAAAAACCAAAATTTTGGGAAATCGCGTTTAAAGTTTTGTGACTTGGAGTACTTGTATTCAATCACGATTATTGATTTTATTTGTGTGGATATTTCATTATTTTATTAACCATGGCACGGTTAACAGATAAATCTTTAATATCACAATAGAAAATCATCAATATTATTAACAGTTTTTTATTAACGAGGCTTTAA
The DNA here is from genome assembly GCA_963675405.1 of Cosmorhoe ocellata. Lineage (NCBI taxonomy): Eukaryota > Metazoa > Arthropoda > Insecta > Lepidoptera > Geometridae > Cosmorhoe > Cosmorhoe ocellata. Next base: position 3,530,032 of record OY776250.1, on the reverse strand, counting down.
AAAAAATATTGCTGACTTACTTCTTTTTTCGATTAATACCTGGAATTTTATTCAAAATCTTTACAGTTGTATGTATTAATAATGCTGTTTTCTTTTAAATTATATTTTAATCTCTAAAAATACTACGATATACTTCCTTTTATAATTAATGAATAAATGGTTAGATTCTTGTATGTCATAATATTTCAGTTTTACATTGAACTGTGTAGATCACACTGGAATTATGGTTTACTAATAAAATGAAATACTATAAATTATAAATGAATAATGTAATTAAATAAAGAGAAAGAATAGTAAAATCTTTGGACTATTTTAATTAGAAATATTTTCTTAAGAACTTTATCAGTAAATCATGATTAAAAAGTAATTTAATTACATACATTAAATCACACTTGTTTCCCGACGGGGTAGGCAAAGGCAAGATCTCCACTTGCTACAATCCTGACATACCTCTTTTGCTTCATTCAATCTCATTACATTCTTCATACCATGCTCGTCGGTTTATCTTACTTTTGACTTGGCTTTTGACTAAAACCTCCCCAATTTGATCGAGGTACGTACGTCAAGGTCTTTTCCTTCTAAATGTTCCATTCACACTCTCTTTATGCACCTGTTTTGTTAATCTCCTTTCATCCATTCTTTCTACATACTCAAACTATCTTTAAGATACCCTTTTCAATTTTCATCACTACGTCTTCTTTCAGTCCACAACGTTCTAATACCACACTGTTCTTCACTCTATCATTCAAAGTTAAACCACACATACTTCTCGAAGCTCTCATTTCTACTGCATTTATTCTACTTTCATGCTTCTGTCATACCCATCTTTCGCTACCATACATCTAAAAATAATTAGGTAGTACTGAACTGGCTTATGATATTACAAAAAACAATGCACCAATATACACTAGATAAAGATAAACATCTCTGTTTTCTTAAATAATGTATTTATAAAAAATTTCTTAGTAGTACGGAATCAATCTCTTGGACATTCATTTCCATTTCTATAATATTTGATCATCTTCTTCCTTTTATTTCTTAAAACATTCCTTTGTTATAATAATGATTTCGTAAAAAAATATAGTATAGTTAATAAAATTATAATACCTACGCTATGCAGTTGGATCTGTTATTTTCTATCTGTTTTTGCTTTTATGTCACCGTTATAAAGTTCGTTAGTATTGTTTTCTTCGTCTATATAATTATCTCGTTTCAAGATGATTCAAAGTGATTCAATTCTGGGAATAGATTCAATGTGTTTTTTTATCATTTAGTACTCATTTTTTTATTCCCATGATTTCCACGCTTGTCATTAATCGTCATTCCGGTGTGATTTATTTAATTTATTATTTAAATAGGTATCATTTTGATAAAATCGTCCAAAATGCTTTTAAAAACACTAGCAAATTCTTATTTAATTGATTAAGGTGATGAATATCTAGTATTTTCCCGTTAAACTATTATTTGCAGACTCCTGCATCACCCGCCCACCCGTATACAAAAAGTGCAAAGCGTGCAAAGCACTTATTGGTTAGGATTTATTAGATTATGACTTATGATTGATTATTTGATCACACACAATCCTCACACGCAACCTCAAAAAAAATAGAGTCAACACGAGTGTTTCGCTCCTTCACGAAGTACGTGAAACTTCTTCACGAAGATTTCTAAAACGCTTCGCTTTGTTACCAATTCTTCATGTCTTGAGTTCTCTTGCGTCTTTTTTACTCTGTCTTTAGTTCATGGTCAGAAGAATCTGAACTTGAAGGATTAAGGTTTCTTAGTCTAGCAGCAGCATTCGATTTTTTTTCTGCACTTAGCAAGAGTCTGCCGCATCATCATCAAAATTACTTTCGTTGGCATAATTAGGAAGAGTTTTATTAGCTTGGCTTATAAAATCACTTTGTTTTGATCTTAAATTCATTTGTAGAATTAATTCAGAAGTATTCTCTATAAACTCATCTTCCAATTCTATAATTTGCATGTTTTTAAAACCAAAAATCTCCACTTACTACGATCCTAACATACCTCTTTTGCTTCATTCATGATAATTTTATTATTCAGATATTATGTGCATCGGTTTAGGTTACTCTTGACCTGGCCTTTCTCTAAAACGTCCCCGATTCAATCGAGGTACGGACGCCGAGGTCTACCCGTTCCAACTGTCCCATTCACACTCGCCTTATTCGTTGTTTTTCGCCTGTTTCGTCGGTTCCCTTTCATCCATCCTTTAAAGGTATATACCCAAATCATCTTATACCCTAATCCATACAGATTTAAAGGTAAAAGTAAAGCTAATTCATTAAAGCTAATCTTAATATTTAGGCAGGTGGTAACTTACCTCCATGTACATTTACCAGCATAACAAGCTTTTTACTCCTTCTATAGAAGTAATTTAAAATATTAAAGTAACAAATTAATTGTAAGAAGAATTACATTTTAATTTTGCCCCTGATTCTAGAACTAGATTTACTAAAAAACGGAACTATATCGTACTACTTCTCAAATGGATGAAAGCTTTTAAAAATGAAAGGAAACAAATAAAAAAGTTACTAGTAGTCACTTTCGTTTTTAATAATAAAAGGAAATAAATCTTAATGATGATGCAAATATTGCCATCATTTAAATCAAAAAGAGAAATAAAACAGACTGTATCATTTTAAGATTAATTTATATGCAAAATAAGTACTTGTTTTTAATACTGTACAGATTTATTTAGTTTTATTCCCGCACAAAATACGATTTTAGTCCATGACTGAGGGCACAACACTGAATATTGCACTTTAACAGAATCGACTTGAGCTTCGCATTTAATGGAAAAGAGATGACCGACCTTTTATTTTCTTTCTATTGCTCGTTTTGGTTTGGCTGTCAAAGCTATCCTACGCATTGTGTTGAGATAATGCTGTTTATGATAAAATCTCAAAATACCGAGTTTTTGAGTTACTCCGGTTTATTATTAAGCGTGCGAAACACTATTTCAACTGACTTTACTGGGGCGTTACTACAAACTCTTACAAACTATCATATTTCAGAAACGTATAAATAAAATAAATATGATCACGACTGTAATCCCCAGGTCGGTAGATATCTCCTCAGATCTATTAGTTACTTAAATCTTTGAGGATATGTAAAGAGTGTAATTAGAGGCACGTCCAAACATGACATTTGGTACATCATCATTGGCCCACATTTTCTCAGTAGTTAGTATTCCGTACGTGACAGGTTGCAATCCCATCGCCGCTTATAAGAATACTAACCTATGACACATACGTCGGAATTTAATAATGCCGGTTTCCTCACAATGTTTTCCTTCACCGTTTAGGAGCACTGGAATTGTGCACATAAATTTTTCGAATAAAAATACCATTTCAAATTCAATGGTGCACGACCATTGAACCTATGACCTTCGAATCGTTAAGCGGGGGCGCTACCACTAGACAACCAGTCCTAAACTATTACATAAACCAAATAAATAGGAATGGATTCTATCACACGGCAAATGTACTTGTAAAAGCACCTCGTATCGAAGAAACCTTAGACACGTGCCCAATGTGACAATAATGGCGGACAAGTAGTACGTGTGTAGATATTTGTGGTCAGCTTCTTCTTCTTCTGATCGTACATTATCTTATACGCCTCAGTGCCTCCGTTCAGGTTCAATTGAGTGAAATTGGCTAGCTTAATACCCAGCAATGATTGATATTTAGTTAAATCCCAGAGTTAAACCATGTAGATTAAACGACTAATTTAGTAAGTTACCCAATTACTGACTTACATGTTTGGTCTAAGTTAGGTTCTTCGTATCATAATAATTAGCTGGATGACCGAGCTTTGTCCGGTTTTTTTTGGCAAATCGTGTTTTTAGAAAATTAAACTTAGATCGATTTATCGCCCCCGAAACCCTCTGCATACTAAATTTCATGAAAATCGTTGGAGTCGTTTCCAAGATTTAGATTATTATATATATTATTACCACGCTAAGTATATATTGGTGGTGATTCTGTTGTTCCGCGGACTAACTAAAAAAATCTAAAAAAGTGTTGAACTAAACACGACCTTATTTTGTTCACATCAAATACTAAATTAGCGTAAACATTTTAAATTACAATTCTAAATTTGACTAAACTGACGTATAATTGACGTGTTTTAGCTTATTTTAGAAGCCATGTAAATTGGTGTTGACTAAAGCTACGTGAAAATGGTGGAAAATTAATTAAATTAGAATGATTATGTCAATTTTAGAACTTTTTAAAACTGTCATTCAAAAATGTTACGCTAATTTGGTCTTTATTGTAAGCCAAATAAGATCGTACCTATGGTAGCATTTTTTAAGTTAGTCTGCCAAACCACTGAATTACCACCATTATCTATATCTATATAAGAGCTTAACCTGACTGACTGACTGACTGACTGACTGACTGATTGATCATCGCCGAGCCGAAACCGCTGAAGGTAGAAAGCTGAAATTTGGAAGGTGGCTTCCTTTTATAACAAAACCACCCACTAAGGCGGGATTTTTGGAAATTCCACCTCTAAGGGGGTGAAAAAGGATGAAAACGTTAGTATGAAACTTTTTAACGCGTGGAGCGATTTTCATGAAACTTTGTTTGTGCATTGTAAATACAAAATGAATGAACACGTGTTTCAGGATTTTTCAATATAACCTTTAAAAAGGGGTAAAATGGGGTGTCAAAGTTAGTATGGGAACTTTTTAACGGGTAGTGCGATTGGTCTAAAACTTTGTTAGTGTATTGTAAATGCAAAATGAATGGACACCTGTTTCAGGATTTTTCAATATAACTCTTAAAAAGGGGTCAAATGGGGAGTCAATGTTTGTATGGATTTTTTTAACGGGTGGTGCAATTGGTTTGAAACTTTGTTTGTGTACTGTAAATGCAAAATAATGGACACCTGTTTCAGGATTTTTCAATATAATCTTAAAAAAGGGGTCAAATGTGGGGTCAATGTTTGTATGGAAACTATTTAACGGGTGGTGCGATTGGTTTGAAACTTTATTTGTGTACTGTAAATGCAAAATAAATAGACACCTGTTTCAGGATTTTTCAATATAATCTTCAAAAAGGGATCAAATGTCGGGTCAATGTTTGTATGGGAACTTTTTAACGGGTGGTGCGATTGGTTTGAAACTTTATTTGTGTACTGTAAATGCAAAATAAATGGACACCTGTTTCAGGATTTTTCAATATAATCTTCAAAAAGGGATCAAATGTCGGGTCAATGTTTGTATGGGAACTTTTTAACGGGTGGTGCGATTGGTTTGAAACTTTGTTTGTGTACTGTAAATACAAAACGAATGGACACGTGTTTTAGGATTTTTCAATATAACCTTCAAAAAGGGGTAAAATGGGGTGTCAAAGTAGTATGGGATTTTTATGAGTTGCTTGATGTGTTTAAAACTCAGTTTAGATATTTTATGTGAACGAAGTCGCGGGCGGGACAGCTAGTATAATATACATACAAGAATTGCTCGTTTAAAGGTATTAGATAGATAGATATGGGACTACTACGATTCTATTCATAAGCCCTAGGGCAAAGTAAACAGCTCCCAAAGTGTATCTTCTGCTATTATTTTGGCCTCAATACTCCAATAAACATTGTTTCGCTTTATGTAAATTTGTATTCGATCAATTTTGTTTCAAAGGCAAAACGAGTTTGTTTACCGCACTGCAAGAATTATTCGTCTGGATGCCGCATAATAGCTGTGGTTGTAAGGGATCTTTAAGTTAAATTTAAGAGACCCCAATTTACGTGAATGCCGGTCAAGTGCCGTAGCTATTTTTATCCTTATTAGCTTCGTTAAATAATTTCAGGGTTTTTGGTAAATTGGTAAAAGTTTATGGAGAGGTTCTGTTATTAGGCACCGAACTTTATTTTGCTGAGCGCAAGACGTAACCTGTAAACCTCAATTTTTCTGTATTGGGTAAAAAAATTCGTTCGGTAGGTATAATTGACATTGGCAAAGTAGGGCAAAGCGAACAAGTGACAGAAAAAAAACGTAAATTGTATTGTCACTTCAAATTTGAAACTTTGACGTTTCTGAAACAATTGATGGTTATAAGAGCTCCTCATGGTCTAGACGGTTCAGTGCCCACTGGACCTTCAAAATTCGACCCAAAAGCAAAAAGTGCCCATAGGACCTCATTTAGACTAGACAAAGTGAGGTTCTTTTAGCAATGTCTAATCGAAAAGAACAAACTTTATGGGTATGACCTATTGAATCTCACGTAAATCATGCAAATAAGCGCTAGGACCAAGGCGAAGAAACTCGTCTCGGTCCTAGCGCTTATTTATCTTATTCTTATCGGACTTAGGTTAGGTTGAAATTGGTGCTTAAATTCACTTAGCATGATTTCAAAATGATCGCTATGGGTTTATTGAATAAAAATATTTTGAATTTAACGACAGTAATGCAACCCAAGGGCTTTACCATGAATTATTCCAGAATGATTCCGTTTGAGAAACGTCACATTTTGAGTTTGAAGTAACACTACTTCAATACAATTTGCATAGGTCATGGTACGAAATAACAATGTAATATTAATTCGGTATTGGTAATTCGGTGAGGCCCCAGGCAACAAACAATCAGATTTGTCAAGAACGGGAATCGAATCTGCGCAGTTTGTACTACGTTGTTTGGTTCTATACAATGTTAAGTATATCCTTTAGTACTCGTGAACATAAACGTATAAGCTTCTTTTAGTACGGTACATACTAAAGGATTACTAGTTGTGGCGTTATTATAAAGTTGCGTTATGGCGACAAGTTATTTGTTGACACTAAAAAGTGAGGTCGCTGTGCCCGCAGCTTTATGGGTTGTTAACTCTATTACAGTTTCAAATTGCTTGCAGAACGGTGTAAATTTTAAGTTAATGCTATACATTTATAAGTATGTATATATACTTATTATCTATAGACATTATAAAATTGTTTATCTTTGCGTTTGTGCACTCTAATCTCCGCAACGACTGAACCAAATCGAATGCAGTTTTCACTAATGTATTGAAATAAGCTTGGATTAAAACTTAGGCTTTGTTTCATCTTAATCGGTTGACAAGTAAAAAGATATCAAAATTTGATATATTTGATGAAAAACCTTATCTATTCGTACAGCCTCAGTCACAGAATATTAAAAAGTAATCTAACGCGTACGTAGTCGCAGGTATCAACTAGTTTATGAATGAAGTAAGTTTTCTTTTTTTTCAATCATCAGTGGGACGATTATGGATCTCTATTTACAAGCAATGTCAATCCATTTTGATTGTAATCAAGTAATTTGGTATTACAGAAGAGTGTTTATTCAATCAATTTGAGCCAGTTTTGACAGGTGTTGATTGTATCAGAGTTCCGTAATTGCACTACTGAAAGAGATTGATTTAAGCAATAAAGTTTCTTAGTACCTTGTAAATAGCTATACTTTTGTGTTGTTTTGTTATCCTGGTGTACAAAATGACCATTAGATTCAGAGCCAGATTGACAGATTGAAGAATTCTTTTAGACCCGGAAGTACTTTTGAAATTGACTGGCCTCACAGCTCAGTTGGTAGTAGGCCTTTTGCGCTGTGGGTTGTGGGTTCAATCCCCACCCAGGATAAACATTTGTGTGATGAACACAGATGCCTGCTCTGTGCCTGAGTGTTATTATGTATTGTATTTACAAAAAAAAGAGCTATCAACTATCTGGCTCCCATAGTAGCTTTGCTTAGTTTGGGGCTAGATGGCGTTGTGTGAAATGTGCACCTATATACTATATTTACTTTGAACACCCCCCCAAGAACAGTTCGGGTCATTTATCAAGACCCGCTTGCTAGCTTCCTTATTGTGTTGTTGCTTAATCTATACTTACTGATTTATAGGACAAGCATAAACCTTTTATTCGATTACTGAGTGAGTTCTCTAATCGAGGAAAGAAGCGCCTACAATCGTTGAGATTTCCGCTCGACCTGAGCGAATGCAGGCTTTATAGAAGAAATAAAACGTCGAGAAAAGTTTGAATTGTGTGCTACAAAAAGTTTTTAATTTCTACCGCACTGTGGGCGTTGACCATAAACCTCGCATAGATTATCTCCCCTGTGACCCATTTCGAAAATACGGCGTAGATCAATAAAGGGAGAGCCTGAAAACTTACTAATAGTCAATTATCGTCTAAAACAGATTTAAACTTTGCTAAGGGTGTGAAAATGCTTTATTAAACACCCGCTAAAATTGCGTTAAAAGTTCTGAAGTGTTGGTAGTTATACTATACTTTGGGAAATGATTTTGCAAGATAGCCAGCCTAACTCTCGTAAGATATTCTTGAAATTGACATTAATTTAAGTAGGCGCTTAATAAAACGCAGTGATATATCCGTTCTTACTTCAAAGTTTAATCTAAAACTCTCACGAGTATATTTTAGGGAACCATGCAAACTCAAAATCAAATTCACTTTATTTACTCGTATACTAAATGGTATTCTGTTGTAACCAAAATTTGTAGAAGTAGTACAGCTCCCTCAAAATAACATTACAGATGTGTGTGTTGAGGGGCTATCCAATGCATGTTTTTTAATTTGTAGAATGTAAACAAAACCGCATTTCAATTCAAAAGTAGACATTGACTAGGACATTACAATCTTTCAGTCAGTCAACAACAAATATATTATTAAAATATGACATGAGAACCTAATCCAATATTCGTAACAAACAGATATAAATAGAAAACAGATATTAAGGTCCTTACATTTTCTTCTTATGTTTTATGACAGTTGTTTACCACAAAAATTCGTATATCAAGCTCACAAAATTGTATTTCATTTCAAAATTCTTACCGAGTTCGTCTATTTCTTATTCTGGCCAAGTTGTCAAAGGGAAAGGCTCTTTGGCGATAAGCTTCTTAGTCACTTTGCCACCTTAGAAATGGCTATTCTCAGACACAAAAGGAAAGACGTTATGCGATACGGCACGAACGCATTGAGCGTTTTGCTTTTCATTTATTCAATGAAACAAACCAAATTCACATCTATTACCTACGGCCGTAGACTCTTTAAGAAAGGAAGAGTCGATCGATGATTATATGCCTTCTCTTTTTATAGTAAACAGCACTGGTGGTGAAGTGGTTTTAGCAAAATGTGTTGCACCAGTCTGTGGATATAATGCCTGATTAAATGTTAGCTATATGTAATCTAATATATCTAACGTTATTAAATCCAATTTAATACGTGCTTATAATTTGAATTTGTAACCTAATTTATCTGATCGTATTATTCATTTAAAAAATTACATCAGTTATACCAGGTAAGACCTAATATAAAAATACATTATTATTTTATTGTCTGTATACATTATGATATTTTTTATTATACATAGAAAACACCCAGACCAACGGAACAAATTTCTGCAGATCGTACACAAATTTGTTCCGAGGCGGGAATTGAACCCGCAACCTCCAGCGTCGCAGGCGGACTCTCGCCCGCTGCACCACTGAGGAAGTCATATAGTCAGTATATCTGAATTAAATTAATACGATATTATGTCGACGACTTTTTTCTTTCATCGAAAAACCTAGTTGCTTGTTATCGGTATATTTTATGCAAATTCATTTGTTTTATTCAATGATTCATCAACAATGCTCTTAAACGGTGAAGGAAAACATCGTGAGGAAACCGGCATACCCTAGAACCAAAAATTCGAAGGTATGTGTCATAGGTTGGTATTCTTATAAGCGGCGATGGGCTTGCAACCTGTCACGTACGGAATACTAACTACTGTGCAAAATGTGGGCATGTACCAAATGTCATGTTTGGACGTGCCTCTGACTACCCCTTTTAGATATCCTCAAAGATCTAAGTATCTAAAGATCTGAGGAGATATCTACCGAGCCCGGGGATTACAGTCGTGATCATATTACTTATTATTATTACTTTATCATCAACAATTTGTCCTTCACCTGCTGACAAATTATTGAACAGCATCAGAATGAATCACGAATCCGAATTAGTGTCAAAACAGTGACTCTCTAAAGGTTCATAGAGCCTTCGTCGTTAATCATTATAACACATTGCCCTTCGAAGCCTTTACATTAATATCTTTTAGATTAATATATATTTTAAGATTGTACCTATGTAAGTAAGTTTGGTTTAGTATATATATATACATTTATATGTTTAGTATGGTATATAAAGAAGGTTTTGTAATTTCCACAAGATAAACTTCAATTGTCATGGAAATTATATGATTGTCCGGAAAATACGATTGTGTATAATCAATATATTACGATTTATCAATATATTATTGTTATGAACATTCCATACAGACAACGTTGGTTGATAAAAAAAAAGTGTTAGGGTCGTTAGCTCGAATAAGGTCGATTTGTTAATATATTTTGCCAAGCACGAAATCTTGACGCGAGTGTAAAATTTCCATCGTAATCCATCGGAGGAAATTCCGAGAATTTTAAACAAAACAGCCGTCTTTTGTTCTGATAATATTTCTTTCTGGCAAAATTGTTCCAGAAGAGACAGATGACAAGAAAGAAGAAAAAGAAGAGATTTTGACATCATCCTTACAAGGGATAATAATACTCGTATCTCACATTTCTAAGCATAAATCCTCTGGACGTCTAGAGACATCGAAACGACTGGCGCTAACCTTTCTAGTTATTTGATACGAGTATCTTCGGTGTTTGCTTGTCGAAATCGTTTGCTACGAAAATGTCTGGAAAGTTTTCTGTTTATTTCCCGTTGATTTTGCTATTTGTTTTGTATGTTTTCGCTTTATATCAATAGTATTCAATACACTAGTTAGAGTATGCTTGAAACATTGCATTTTGACCTCATTGACATAGCTAATATCAATCATATAAAAATGAACCCTTATACTATACCCCCTCTAAAAAAGCTTATTTTATTCACCGCAAATAGTGAATAAAAAGCACTTTACTCACTGTTTTTTTTTAATTCTGGTCACCCCATAACATGGCTGGACCAATTTCGCAATTTTTGTTGTCATTGTTATTATAAGGAGATGGTTTTTATATAATATACTCGTAGTTAAGACAAGACAACGTCTGTCGGATCAGCTAGCTATTGGTGGACATTTCACACAACGCCATCCACGAGTCTAAGCACTAAGCAAAGCTTGTACTATGAGATCCAGATAGGTGGGTATCGAACCCACAACTTAGATATGAGGCCAATCACCGAGACACTTCCTACTTACTATTATAAACGTAAAAGTATGGATATAGGGATGTTTGTTACTCTTTCACGCAGATACAGCTGAAAGGATCTAGATGAAATTTGACACAGAAATAGATTAAAGTCTAGAATAACACATAATACACAGATACTCATACGATAGATTCGTTATTGGTTTTCAAGGTACCACGAAGCCGTTTGCGGATTCTAGTGTTTAAATTAAAGTTAAACTGGAACCCAAAGTTATAAATTGAAATTAAAATTATTGTATAAAAAATATACTGTTTACAGAATCTTAAGTGCGAACGTTTTTATAAAATGAAATTACCTTTTTCACAGATCAAAAGTACACACCTTGAACAAAAAGTCGAGTACTTACCTTAAATGTAATGACATCAAAGACATTTTCTCAAGTGGTTTCGGGTGGGTGAGGCCTTTCTTAAAATCAAAATGTGGGAACGTTTAATTAAGCTCTTAGATGTTTGACTTTTCATTCCACCAGACCAATTTTACTTCAGGGACTTTGAATATAACGTTTGCCTTGAGATCCTTTACCCCGTGCCCTTTAAAGCGTTTAGTTATTATCATTCACAGTTTTGTATAGATGTATTAAAATGTTCTTTGTGGTTTTATGAATATGATCTGAAGAAACGTATTACAAATATTCTTCGTAGGGGCCAAAACACATAGCCACGACACGTCGTAACGTGGCACGATGCGACACCGTTAAACGATATCGTATCGCGAAAATTTACGGTGTCATCTTAAAAACTCACGATGAAATCAAATAGGTCTAGCTTGTAAGTTTTAATTGTAATTGTAATTATTTATTGTACACAGTACTAATTACAATGCAAAATGTGGGCTTATGCCAGACAATGTTTGGACGTGCCATTAGCCTCTTTAGATATCCTCAAAATATCTGAATAACTAAAGATCTAAGGAGATATCTAACGGGCCTGAGTATTACAGTCGTGATCAGGGTTTTTTTATACCTATAATACATATATAAAATACATAAATGTGTACAACAACATATAAAGTAATAAAGAAAGGATTAACAATGATAGATAGTGCTCTTATACTTTCGATTTAAAAGAGTTAAGCGATTTAAAACTGCGAGTAGCACGGGGAAGGGAATTAAACAACTTCCCAGCGAAGGTATCGCTATAATACGTAAAAGAGTAAGAGAGAGTTTTAAGACACAATATCGTGTCGTGAGTTTTTATGGACACGGTAAATTTTCACGACACGTTATGGTTTCAGTGTCGTAACGCGGCATCGCGGCTATGTGTTTTGGCCGTAAGTCCTATAAATCTAATCAAACAGTAGAGCTGTTACAAGTTCAGCAATTTAGCTTTTTGCTTTATTACGACGGGTCTGCAAACGTTGATAACGGTTTAATTAAAAGAGGAAATATTGAGGATTTGAGACTGAGAATTTATGGCCGTGGTATTATAGATATATAGATGGAATTTCCACTTGGTTGGTAATTAAAAAAAAAAAAACAATTTAAAAAAATAGGATCTAAAAATATAATTATTTTATGATTAAATATAACATTTTCAGCCTAGATAATCTGGCAGCATCTGCATTTTGTAATATTTTATGACTTTATAGTAAGATAAATGCAATTTTTTGATGGATGTGGTCTTTTTGACCACAGTGATACCATATCAATCAAAAAAAGTTACTAATTCAATGATAATACAGAGATGCAAAAAGATAGAAAGCTATCACTTGTACAGGTTAAATATATTCCTAAAACTGTTCTAATTATTGAATTAAAACATAAACAAAGTGAAAATCAAATGAGAAAAATGTACCATAGCAATCAAACATTTACTAATTGAAAGCCAGAGTAGTCATACGTTTACCTCTTTATCTCAGCACCGAGGCAAACCAGAACACGTTCGTCCCCCTCGGTAGACAGAGCAAGCCTGTTGACAGCACGCACGGCGAAAACCAATTGTCCAAAGCGTTCAGTTGGAGATGTGAGCACAAATTCGTGTCGCTCCAGAGCGATAAACAAAAACACGCGGACACAACTTATTTTTCGAATTGAAGCTAAATTATGCATTTATTACTGTAATCTAATTGAATTTCATAAATAATAACTTTTCTTTATGTAAGATAAATAAAGAAAATGTCATAATGTTTCAACACAAAAAAGTTACGATGATTTTTTTAAGTCAATCTGTAGTCAGGACAGCCCAGAGCAATCAAGTTTTCGAGGTTTCCGATTTTTTTTAATACACTTACAACAATATTAGAGAAATAATTCTGAGTGCCCAAGGTAGCTTACAGGCCAAGCTATCCAACAAAAAAAACTCCTATTATTTTAAGGTAGACTTCTTCACTCGGACACGTAATTTTTTTGTTTTGGAGATTGAACCACCAGCATTATTGTGTTTAGCTTCGAATAGTAACGATGCCATTCGAAGCCTAATCTCAAGGCCCGGTAGATATCTCCTCAGATCTATAGTTACTCTAAAACTTTGAATATCACAGTCACAGACGTCCAAACATGATATTTGACACATGCCAACATTTTGCACAGTAGTTAGTATCGTACGTTACAGGTTCCAAGCCCATCAACGCTTATAAGAATATACTGCAATAGGTATTGTGTTAGCAAGGAAGTATAATAAGAGCCCAAAACATTTCGTTTCGACGGAAAGTGTTCATAAGCAACCAAAGAAACGAGAGCTTAATTGGTTTTGTTTGTCAGATGCCGAAAACAATCATTGGGTTCATTCACCGAAGCAGTTATGAACACGCAACTCAGTGAAAAAAGATTCTTATTTATTTTTATGAGGATTTGGCTAATGGAATTGTTTCTTTGCCGTACAATAATTACTATATTGGTACTTTGTGTTTACGGAACTTCAATTCACGGTAAAAATTAACAATCCTACTAATATTACGAGTATAAGCGCGAAAGTTAAGAACAGCATATAGGCTACTTTTTATTCCGGCAAAATCTACGGTTCCCGCGGGATAGATTTTTTTTTGTTTTTCAAGGTACTACGCGAGCGAAGCCGTAGGCGGAAGCTGGTATTTAAATATTTGTGAACACTTCAAACAGTGCCATCTAGTCCCAAACTAAGCAAACTTGTACTATGGAAGAAAACCATAGAATACTATATTTACATATTTTTTTGTAAATGAAAATCTTGTTATAAATGTGAAAATTTATGTGTGATTTGTTTGTCGTTATTTTTGTAACAGCTACACGGGTTTGAGTAAAATTTAATAATAGATTGTAATCTAGCTTACTTTTCAGGATGAAAAATATGTAGGTATCTTCTGCTATATAAAAGAGTTATAACTGCATTACCGCGATGAAATCGCGGGCCACAGCCAGTACATAACTTTAAATCAAGGATTACCAAAATCCTTAAAAGAATTTAAGATAAAAAGTTAAAGAACTTGGTCTTTCCACCTAACAGCTATATCAAAGCTATGTTAACAAACTTGGACTTCTCCAAGATTGAGTTTTAGGCATCGTTGTTGAAAAACATCGCGTCGGCAGCCGTCAACACCATTATTACGGAACAACCAACGGATCAGTTAACTTTCATGTTAAGTTTTAACGAGATTTTTGAGGCCGAGTGGTCGGGACAGGCAGCGTCTTAAATTGACTTAGTCAAAGTTACTACTTATCTTAAGGTACGCTCAGACCAAGGCGTCAAACTTGCGTTCACTGAGGCCACGGTGGCGATCAGTACAGCCTTTGAAATTGAAACCAATGACTGTTGCAATAAAGTTATTGACCAATGACTGTTATAACCTGATTAAATTTAACAACCTTAACAAAAAAAAAAACTAATAACCACTCCACGATTTCTTGCGCTAGGAATGCATTTGCAACGATACGACGCACACTGTTTTTTGTCTTATCTACTTCACCTACCCACTTTACTTTATTTTATTTTAATTCGATGTACCTTTGTTGGGTCACTTATTTTTTATTTTTTAAATACCGCTGTTACCTATACCTAACTGTTAACTCCGTAGATCTACCGCAACTTTGCTTAAGTAGGTAATACTTTATCTTTAGATACCAATGTATACTCATTCTAAGTGGACTAGTTTGTTCTTTTTGAGTATAAATAAAAAGATCTTTAAACCGAATTTTAGATGGTTTGGACATGTAGAAAGGATGGATGAAAAAAGATTGACGAAACAGGTGTATAAGGAAAGTGTGAATGAGACAGTTGGAAGTGGAAGACCGTAATACCTTAATCAAATTGGGGACGTATTAGAGAAAGGCCAGGTCAAGAGTACCCTAAACCGACGAGCATATATGAAGAATGTAATGAGAGTGAATGAAGCAAAAGAGGTATATGTCAGGATCGCAGCGACCGTGGTCGCTGCCTAGCTGAAACAGGCGTGATTTTAAGTGTATGTATGTAGATCGCTACCTTGATCGCAAAACCGATGCTTTGGTTGCTATTACAATTCACTGTTCTAAAGCTTTACATTACAGCTACATTTCACGAGATCAACGTCAAGAGCCTTGCGGCGTGGGATGACGTCACATCACGTGGTACGCCTCAACGTTGCCTGTCATGTCGTGTCATCTGTTTTCGTCCGAGATGAGGCGTAGATTATTCCGTTGTTTACGTACAATTTTCAGAGTCAGGGACAAACGCAGCAAAATGCGTAAACTAGTCTAACCGTGCTAATATTATGGCAGCCGCGACACTTTTGTTGTACATTTGTCTCATATTCGCACGAGAAAGAGCTAGACAAAACAGTCGACAAAATTTTGTCGTGCAGCTCATGTTACTGCACTCTACAAATTGCATTTGACTCGATTGATATTCCGCACGACATGCAACAGAAGAATATGGCAAGTTTACGATAAAAACTAAAATGTACATCTATGGTACATATAGTATTTTTTTTATAACTCTTACGTCATCTCATACTTTATCTGTCAAAATCTCCTCGTCAATTTAGTTCAACTCACTGACACGCTCGCAAGAGTGGCGCTCATAGAGATAAATTGGCGCTAGTGTGAATTCGAATTATCAACCGAGTTTTTAGAATGCCAATCAATGAAACGCACAGCGGATTCAGATTCGAACTTTAGAATGAGGTCTTACAGAATCACACAGTGACGGAGACTCACGGCGCATAATGACTTCATTATCCAATTTTAATGTAAATTAAAATTATCAAATTTATTTTAATGTAAATTACTGCTTAACTCACTTCAACAGTTTTGTAAGAACAATAATATATCACGAAATCTGCTTATAATTCTAGTAGTGGTATTTTTTGCACGAGGTCCATCTCTCGGTTGATTCCAAATGAGTGCACGACGTACTGAGTCGAGTTTCTGGCCAGTTCTACTTGGGTTAGGTTAAGATTGGCACATAGATTCACCTAATATAATCACCTAAAGTAAGAATTTAAAGTGATCCTTGTGATTTTATTTGATAAATTATTTTAGATTTTTTTGTACAGTTATGTTCAGTAATTTGAAAATACGTAGTACCTATCATCAAACCACCGCCATTTCGTAATAAATAGTGAATTATCATTAAATTTAGAATCAACCATGTATTCAAAAAGATCTATCATTTATCTTCCTATCAGCATCACTTTAGTAAAGACATCTTAAACAAATAAAAATATTAATAAAAATTTTTTTGAATGTTTAATAAGAAAGGCGTTGCGATCCAACTGGTTCAAATTCAATTAAGTCGCGCCAATTAACCGGTACGATTCTATGATATTGCTCTTTGAAGTACATTATTGAAGGAACTTTCGAAGCTCAAGTATTCTTGGTAAGTTAATAATCAAATTGGAGAAGGTTTTGGACAAAATTCTACATAATACGACTTAATAATAGATGAATAGATATTACTGAATAGATACATATACATAATTATCTGTACATATACATAATTTATAAACAAAGTATTAAAATTCATTTTTGTAAATATAAAAAAAATAATTGCAAACACAGGTTCTGACAATTTTGAGTAGTAAGTCGATTCTGTAAAATTTAAACATCAACTCGCATCTCACATCGCAATTCACTCTCACTTCGCTTAAGACGCTTTTTATTTGACACTTTAAATCGGGTTCAAGTGCGAAGCGAGCGTCGAAGTGACTTGGGAATTACCGTATAAAATGCCACTTATTGCGTCATCTCATACTTTATCTGTCAAAATCTCCCCGTCAATTTAGTTCAACTCGCTGACACGCTCGCAAGAGTGGCGCTAGTGTAAATTCGAGTTATCAATCGAGTTTTTAGAATGCCAATCAAGAAACTCACAGCGGATTCAGATTCGAAATTTAAAATGAGGTCTTACAGAATCACATGGTAGATATTGTTTAGATTTTGTTACGATTAATGTCAAAAAAGAAAAAATGTCCAAAGTCAATGTCCAAGTGAAAATATCCATTAATAAAAATGTCCAATAGTAACATTATGCCTGTAGTCATCTCGTATGCAGAGTGACCAAGAAATAATCAGTGAAATGAACAAATTAATGTGAGGTTGAAACTTACCGGTTTATTGGACGATAAATCGGCAATCAGAATAGCAGTTACTTTACCACTTGATTAAGGCGATTTGTTTTAATTAGAGCCCTTTTGATTGAATTAATTGGTTACTGGGAAACGGGCGACGGTAATTTTCATTCGTATTTCAAAGTGCTTTCGTATTTTCAGCTAGTGGTGCCTTTTGAGTGTTTTTCCCATGATGGCGCTTGAGAGCGCTGGTAGTGCAGTGGTAGCACCCCGGCCTCACGATCCGAAGGTCGTGGGTTCAAACCTAGTCGTGCACCAATGACTTTTTTCCATTCGAAAAATTTATTTGCGCAATGCCAGTGCTCTTAAACGGTGAAGGAAAACATCGTGAGGAAACCGGCATACCCTAGAACCAAAAATTCGAAGGTGTGTGTCATAGGTTAGTATTCTTATATAAGTGGCGATGGGCTTGTAACCTGTCACGTACGGAATACTAACTACTGTGCAAAATGTGGGCATGTACCAAATGTCATGTTTGGACTTGCCTCTGACTACCCCCTTTAGATATCCTCAAAGATCTAAAGAATCTAAAGATCTGAGGAAATATCTACCGAGCCCGGGGATTACAGTCGTGATCATATTTTTTTTTTTTTTTGGCGCTTGAGTCATGGTGGGAAGTAGAAAACATTTTTTCCCTCTATGGCCCGTCGCTTTTAAAATGTAAAGATTTTTTTAAAATACTTTCAAGTGCTAAATTGTCCTGTTTGTTCACTCCATTTGACAAGGCTTTGTTGACGAATTCTGCTTATTTTATAAATGTGTAAGTTTGTGTGCGTAACTCTTATCTTTGTAACGGCTGAACAAATTTAGGTATTTTTCATTGTACCTAACTTATATATAACCAATTCAACCTACTTAGTAGGCCAAGTAGGTTGAATTTGTTTTTAGAAGTCTTTACTTTAGGATTTTTAAAGTAGGCTTTACTCTAGGTTTAAACCTAAACGAATGTATTTTTTTTAAATAAGTCGGGGTTTTATTATCCTTAAAGGTTTCATTCTATTCAGATATTTCATTTCAATCTACCGTCAAGATATCCCAGGGCTAGTAAAATAAATCTCGTTTTAAACCTCTTTAAATGGAGGACATTTGTCTTTACCTTTTTCATTTCCTTACTTTATTTTCATAGGAGAGTCGAGGGCTCGGTTTTATGTCTTCTTAAATCAAAATGCGTTAGGTCGCATAGATTTATAGAGGAACCTAGATCTTTACGTGACTGTGTGACTGTCTAAGGCGGAATTTTGAAGTAAAACTTCTATAAACACGCTTGACTTGGGGAGTAAGTTGGTGAATGCGTGGCGAGAGCGTTACGAAAAGTGTGAGGCGAACGGAAGTTGAGAGGGAGATATAAGTTAGAGAAGATATAAACAGAGAGACTTACGTTTCGTATATTACTGTAGGAGCAGGAGAGGTGTGAGCACACATTTTCTTTCTCTCTTTCTCTCATAGCCAGTTTTGTTTCGTACATCTAAGATACAGTGCAGGCCTACATATAGTTGGCTCAACGAATCTAGGCATTCGTGAAGTTAGCCGCAAGAGCTACGCAGTATCGTTTTTCGGGAGCAATCGGAGTTATGAGAAGGGGGGGAAGGAACTGTACATGCGCAAACTCGCACCTGTGGCTAACTTCACGAATGCCTAGATCCGTTGGATGACCTATTCATCCATACAGATGGAGCTAAAGAAGTTTCACTTCAGTCGTGTGGTCTAAATCACTCGTTTTTTTGACGGTCTATCGTAAAATACGATGCCGCATCGTGGCACAACGCACTGCGGTGTCGTGTCTATAAGTTTTGGCTGTCAATCAGCGTTGTCTATAATGTCTGTAAATTAGTAAGCACTTCAATTCTTGTATACCTATGTTTATAAATAAAAGAACTCTCTATACGATATATGAAAAGTGCAATAATAGTAAATTGAATAATGAGACTAGCAATGGTAGTATTCAAAGAAATCACGTATATTACACATGCGTTTAAGTATTCCAATTTTAACCAATTCCGGAGTAAGATTAAAAAAATCCGATCATCACATAAGAGTCTAAAAGAAAAAATAGTTTCATAAGTATAGCTGTAACTTGTAATTTACAGGATGGGCGCCTGTAAAACATGTAAATTGGTTCATAAAATGTTATAATAGACTACTGCGACCTCATTACCGTTATTTGAATTTGCTTGGTAATTAGCTTTGAATATTAACTTGGGAGGGACCATTCAGTATTTATTTAATAAATTAGATTTTATTTTAATCTGCTTGATGAGATTTTGTATCTACTTCTAATACATAGGTCGCGATTACATTAGTTTGAGGGTTAGAATATTTATTCCATCCTATTAAAAATACTTTGTAGTAACCAAATAAAATTTATTTGACTTTGACTCAGAGTTTAGATTAGGTATTACATAAATATCGATATTTTTTCGATGGCTTTTTTTACCACGTTTTCTAAAAATTAAACCTAGCTCGATTAAAAACCCGAAACTCTCTGCATACTAAATTTCAAATTTCATTAAAATCGTAGGAGCCGTTTCCGAGATTCAGATTATAAATATTTAAAAATATATATACATATGCATGCAAGAATTGCTCGTTTAAAGTATGAGGTAGGACTTTAAATTTTTTGATTTGAGAACAAATTTATTTTCCAAAATTAATGTTGATTTAAAAAGATGCTTTTAATATTAAACAAGTGTTTTCAACAATGACCTTCTTCACAAATCCACCGAGCTGAACAGACTGGCTCTGACAACAAAAACCGCAAAACAGCTGTTTCTTGAGAGCTTCAGTTACCTTAGATCAACAATCTTGAGAAAATCATGCCTACAGCTCTGATTTTCTTAGAAATGAACTCCGTAAAATGACAATCCGTCATAAGCATTGCAATAACAATAACGTCAAATTAAATAAAAGTAAATGAAAAAACAACTACTAACAAAGATGATGAATTAAAAACGACTGTGTTCTCCAAATTTGGTAGATATCTCTTCAGATCTCTTGGTACTTTGAGGATAATGTAAAGAGATATTATAGTTTCAAACACTATATTTGGCATACCTACGTATGCGCAAGAGTAATATATAATCCATAATGAAACAGTGATAAAATTATTATATGATTAAGATAGATATCTGAAACTAATGTGCAAAATGTGGGCATACGCCAAATATAATGTTTCGACGTGCCTTTGACTACCCTCTTTAAATATCCTTAAAAATATCTATTCGGTCGAATCCAATTGAAAAATGGAAGATGTAAATCTTAACCACTTTTATAATGGTTACAGTTTTCAGAGAATAGGAGCTAGCCAAGTGACCGGAAACCACTGAAACCTGATAAATCAGAGACTGTGAAACGGAAACAATTCAAACCCAATTTGTGGTCAAACTGGCAGAAGGCCCAGCTAATTGTAATTGGGTTCAGCGCGATACAATTGAATAGCAGAAGAGAACACCTGCTAGATATTATCGAGGATTTGTGTAACCATAGTAAGAAAGTATTGAACAGAAAAAAAAAACTGATTGATTCAGGCGTAACTTTGCGGAAATACATTATAAAAACTGAAAAGGACGGAAATATCTAGTACTTTCCCGCTAAACTATTATCTAATGAGCTTAACACAACACAAACTCTGATAGAATTACTAGAAAGTAAATTTCCGTCCTTTTCAGTATTTAACAGAAATATATAGATTTATCTTATATAAATATTTATGAAACTATTGAGCTAAGGACCGTTACAAACGTTCTATAGATAGCTTAACAGTACGTCGATTCTGTAAAATTCAAACATCAACTCGCATCTCACATCGCTATTCACTCTCACTTCGCTTATGACGCTTTTTATTTGACACTTTGAATCGGGTTCAAGTGCGAAGCGAGCATCGAAGTGACTTGGGAATTACCGTATAGAATGCCCTTCTTACGTCATCTCATACTTTATCTGTCAAAATCTCCCCGTCAATTTAGTTTAATTCGCTGACACGTTCGCAAGAGTGGCGTGTAAATTCGAACTATCAACCGAATTTTTAGAATGCCAATCAAGAAACTCACAGCGGATTCAGATTCGAAGTTTAAAATGAGGTCTTACAGAATCACACAGCTGATCCAGATAAGTATTAAAGAAACCGTCACACCCTAGAATCAAAAATTCGAAAACGTGAATCGTTGATTCCTATTCTTAAAACGCGTCTACACTAGTGACAAATTGCTGTGAGTATTTGACAGATTTTCACGGGACTTCGTGAATAATTAAGTACAAGAATAAGTAGGTACAAACATGCCGTGACACGTACAAACCCGCGTGACAAATGTGGACGTGTTTCGGACACAGACACAGCAGAAGGTCACAAGTGTGCACCCCCGTTTATAAGCGGCGATGGGCTTACCATTTTTCACGAGCGGGAATAATTAACGACTATGCAAAAATATGGGTTGGACGAACCTCTGACTAATAAAAACTAATCTATGTTACGAGAGATCTGAGAAGATACTAAACGTGTCCTTCTGTTGGATGGTAATCCGAGACAGTGTTCGCGAAATTATTCGCCTCTATTGTGAAAATGCTGATTAGACGTTATTTTATACTAGCGGTGTAAAAATGTTAAAGCTGTAGCCTATATCGTATCCAATTTAATCCGTTTGTTTGCCAATTACCGTACTGTCATGCACAAAATAAGCCGTAGATCGTATTGGATTAGGCGGTTCAATGGCCAGCGCGGTTTGATTGAAAAGTCGTTCATTTTATTTTGTGCTCACATGTACTTGCCGAGACAGATTAAATTATTTGTTGTAATATTTAGAATATAACTTGTAGTCAGGTCATTCAAAGGTCGTGTTTTATTTTCGGACGTGCATTATAAGATTTTGTCGGTAAAAAATGAAACTGTCAGGAAATTTTCGAAGACTGAGGTTCGTTTCAGATGCTGCCGATTTGCGGTAGTGATAAATGACGGCGATAAGCAACGTTCCTTCTACAGCAAGCGACATAACTGGTTCTTAAACATGTTCTATGACTTTGTATGAAGATATTTCCATAATACTGTTCATCATCATCATCAGCCTATAGCAGTCCACTGCTGGACATAGGCCTCCCCTAATGAGCGCCATTGCGCCCTGTCTTCAGCTCGACGCATCCAGCCTCCACCAGCAGCCTTTCGCAGATCGTCACTCCACCTAGCCGGAGGGCGTCCTACACTACGTTTGCCGAGCCGCGTATGTCATGACAGGTAGGACGCACTGGTTGAAAACTTTCGTTTTCAGACATTGTGGTATGGGTGACTCGACGTAACTTTCCAAAAGCTGCCCAACCCAGTTGAATCCTCCTCTTAGCCTCCTTCTCAAAGTTGTCTCTACCTAACTGCAAAATCTGTCCGCGGTATGTGTACTGCGAAACAACTTCAAGAAGGTTACCATTAACAGCGACAGGTCTCGGGTCAATTCGGTTATTAACCATGACTTTGGTCTTATCCAAATTCATGCCGAGACCCATCATCCACGAGGCTGATGCTAGGTCGTCCAGCATCTTTTGCAGCTCCTCCAGCGACTCCGCCAGTAAGACTATGTCATCTGCGAGTCGTAAGTGTGAGATGTGCTCGCCATTTATGCTTATGCCCATGCCTTTCCAGTTCAAAGTCTTAAACATATCCTCCAGCGCGCTTGTGAACAGTTTCGGAGATATTACATCTCCCTGTCTCACTCCTCTGCGCAGCTGGATGGGCTTAGACTGCTGGTCCTGTACTCGGACACTCATGGTGGCGGCTTCGTACAGACATCTCAACACTTCGATATAACGATAGTCTACTTGGCATCGCTGTAAGGATTCCAGAACATAATACTACATAATACTGTTAATTATAATTATTCGGAATGTAATCAAATAACTTTATAAAAAGTTAGAAAATATAAAACAAAACTAGTAATGTCGCTTATTGTTGTAGTGTGTCGCTGCTGCAGAATTCCACTGGTTATTTTATTATCAGCCGTAAGGTTATAGACAAAAATACTGTATGTATATAATTATATCTTCGGAATATATTTATCTTAATAAAAAGTCATAGAAAATGTAGAAAAACTAGTAGTGTCGCTTATTATTGTAGTATGTCGCTGCTACAAATTACACCTTGACACTGGTTATTTTATCATCAGTGGTAAGGTTATTGACCTAAAACATGACCTAAAACGAGCCGGTGTCAAACGAACGATTAAAATTCATGTCAGAAACACAAAACTCTAAAACTAGAACAACTTTTTCAAAACCTTTTTTGTTACCAGAGTTTTTATTACCGCTCGTAATTAATTATTTCTCGTACCTTCCACATAAATTCAGTGAAACAATTTTAATGAATATGTAATAAGCTTTATATGTTAAACAAGATTTTCATGCTCAAATAAATATTAATCTTGATTTAAGTAAAAAAAAATTAATTTAAATACAACTGTTATATAAACGAAGGTTGTGATGTCTGTAATTTCTTAATTGCAAAACCGATGATCTTGAAATGTTTACTGAAAAATCCTTAAAGTAACAAAATTAAGTACCAAGTTTCGTTTAACTTCATTCAGTAGTTTTGGCCTGATGTTCAGCCCAGACACAGATAGACATAGAAAAATGAAAATAAATACAGTTTTGGCTTCAGTATCAATTATAGAGTGACCTGATTAAAGTTTAAATTCATGTATAGATTTTGAGTCATTGCGAGTCCACGGTCGTTGCAATACGGTCGAAACGTCGAGAAAATCTAAACTAATATTATAAAGAGGAAAACTTTGATTGCTTGTTTGTTTGTTTGTTTGTTTGAAATGAATAGGCTCCGAAACTGCTGAACCGATTTGAAAAATTCTTTCACTGTTGGGAAGCTACACTATCAGCGGGTGACATAGGCTATATTATATTTTCAAAAAAATTAGGGATCCTTACTAAAACTCCAATAATGTAACTCAAGGTGTAAAAAAATTACCTAAAATATGCTTTAAATCGCGAGCGCTGCGAAAACTATTGATGATAGAATAAAATAATGTACCTACTACGACTTTGTAGAACACATTATTATTTACAAAAAATGTCGCAATAGCATATTATGTCTAACTATTATAGTTATGCCACAATAAGAGTTCTTTTATTTTAAAATTTTAATTGAAAGGCTAATCATAGAAAAATGCTCTGAGGAGATATACCGAGCCTTGGAATTACAGTCGTGACCATGTATACCTATATAAATACCCGTGCGAAGCCGGGGCGGACCACTAGTAAGTAAATAAAGTAAATAAATATCTAAAAGTTATATTTTTATTTTGATCACTTTTACCAGTACATACTAACCTGTGTACACGCGGGGTGGGCAAACATAAGCCCGCATTTATAATAATATTTGCATTCGTTTACGGAAATGGAGGAAAATTTGACGTGCTATTTAAACATTAATTATTTCGGGTAAGTACTTAGCTTACCTAGTTTCTATTTGTGGAAGTTGTGAAATATTTATCTTATTTTATACCTTTAAACGAGCAATTTTTGTATATATGTATATATATATATATAATCGGAATCTCTGAAACGGCTCCAGCGATTTTCATGAAATTTAGTATGCAGAGGGTTTCGGGGGTGATAAATTGATCTAGCTAGGTTTCATTTTTAGACAACGTCGTTTACCCCAAAAAAACGAGCAAAGCTCGGTCACCCAGGTACTTTAATACTAAATAGACGATTCTTGAGAAATTGTGACTAATTCTGCTTTCGAACAGTAATGTACTGTACAAGTGTTAAGTTTGGAGGCTTCCGAATTAATAATAACTGTGCAAAATGTAGACATTTGCAAATATAGCTTACGTACTGGAGGTGCTTCTGACTAACCCTTGAATATCCTGAAAAAATATTATTAGTATTAAACGGGTATTTATCGCGTTTAATACTAATAATAATGTGTTCAGAACGCGTAAGTTTAAAAATTTATATCCTGAAAATGAAAGTTGTTGAAAATCGTACGTCTATCATATTTGGGGATTTTGTTTGTTTTTTCTTCTTTTATGATAATAGTTTCACTTTTGGCTTTTATGTTTGTCTGAAATAAAACATACATTGATTGATAAGTTTTATTCATAATTATCTCATTATAATCTAGTTTTACACTATTCAAAAGTTGTGTCGGAATTTATTTTATCTGTTTTTATCGTCGAACAAAAATAACATTAGGTTTGTCGAGAATTCAATTCTATATTTTTGCAATATATATACCTATTTTTGCAATAAGATAACTAAGATTACTTATTCTCATTTGTGATATTTACAGTAATTAGAGCCTTAGACTATATTATAACCTACTTTTATTTACATTGTTCCTTAAAATTACTACCAATTAATAAAAAATCTTATGAAATAAAATATCTTACTTTTCAATATTTTGTCTTTTCCTGAAAGATTTGTTTAACTGTTTGTTTATTTATTTTACGTACATCACTATTTGGGTATATCTAAACCAAGTAAACTGCGAGAAATAATTCTCACCTACACTCGAAAATCCAATTTTATTTTTTTATTTCGTGAAAATATAACCGAGTTACCTTTTTTGAAAGAACTCTCTAAAAAAAGTAAAGATAATTTACTGTCATTAGACGGAATATAATCTTGAAACTACCATAAACTAATCAGCGACAACATTTTAAGTAAGTAAATATAATTTATAAATTAAAAGATTTTTTTTTATAAAAACGTTGTCTAGACATAATAAAATAAATAATTGATACTTAATTCACGAACTGTCTTTTAAAAGTTTAAAATTGAATTCTATGCCTACTCTTACCAAAGATTTAAATCGTAGATATGCCCGTACGGTATTGAGACCGCGCCGTTTTTTTGCCGTACGAAATGAGATAGCTCGCTCATTTGGCACACCAAATATTTTCAATTTCAGGGTACAAAAGGAATGAGTATATTTTTTTACGAAAGATCGTGCAATATAATTGCACAATAAATGGTGAAATAACTGTTTGGTTAATTTTTTACTTATGATTAGTGTGCTTGCATTGGCATTTTGTTAACACACACAAGTAAAAACAGTGCCGCAGTTTTTGGCGTTCGGGCATATCTACGATTTAAATCTTTGACTCTTACGCCCAAAACACATAGCCACGACAACCAAACGATATAGTTTCGTGACAATGTACGGTGTCCATCGTAAAAACTCACGACACGATATAGTATCGTACGGTGTCGTAACGTGCCACGTTGCGACGCCATTTCGTTCCTATGTGTTTTGGCCTTTAAGCTTCCTCTTTGTTAAAATAAACACTTTTATTATTATTTGTAAGGTTTCAGGTACCGAATTGAAGGTTGAAGGAAGGATTTCTTAGTACACAGAGGATTATTAGGCAGCACAGTACGGATGCTGTTCGATCCAGAGTTGACTTCGCACAGCCTTGTTGCATCGCCGCTGGATGCTCACCTGTAATCAAAATTGAAGAAAATTCCAAAATTTCTGTTGCCAAAGTTTAAGTAGAAAAAAATGGCCGGTAATAGCTACCAATAATTTTAAAAGAAGGGAGTTTTGCAATAAAAGTGTAAAAAATAGATTTTTTTATTCCAAAATTTCTATTGCCAAGGTTTAAATAGAAAAAAGTGGCCGCTAATAGCTACCAATAATTAAAAACTTAAGGAATTTTTGCAAGAAAAAGTGTAAAAAGTTGATTTTTTTATTCCAAATTTTTTATTGCCAAGGTTTAAATAGAAACAAAATGGCCGCTAATGGCTACTAAGAATTTTAAATGAAGAATTTTAATTTTTAAGGAGTTTTGCAAGAAAAAGTAAACACTTTTATGTAAAAAATTTTATGACAGTATTTTGAATCGAAACAAAATAAATCTCGGAGAATAAGAATAAAAACGCAACAAAGTCGTCAATAAAAATTGATTAATACGATCTGTTGAACGCAGTAAAACGGAATGAGTGAAAAGATCAGCAAACAAAACTGATCCAAACAAATTACAAATTTTACGATACAAATGTAACTTCGAAGCAAATAAAACTGAAATACATTAAATATTGATGGAATAATATTATTAAACGCAATCTGTTTGGTTAATAAGAAATAATAATACAAGTATTTGAATCTGTGTTTGTTCTATTTTGTAGACTTTAAAAGTTCTCAATTTAACTGTATTTATTTTAACTGTTACGCTATTATTTCGCCCATTATGAATGAATGAGTTTGATGTTTATTTTTTTGTTTTGTGATTGATACTTTTTCTTAAAACATAAAAAAATCCTCGCTTGTATTTTTCTATGTAAGTGCAACATTGAAGTCGGTTTTCTTTTTGTTTTTTAAACTTTATTATATTTCTTAAAAAAACACGTATATATAAAAGTTACAAGTTTTTAATAAAATACACTTAGAAATACTTCACTGGATAATTTAAGTAGATAAATGTATTTTTATATGCTGGTCCAGCAGTATCGTTAGTGAGACCGGAAGGCAGCGAATGAGGCTGCTTTAGGACCGGAAAGGACTTCGTGATAGAGGCCTATGTTATACAACGTGTTGACGCATGTATCACATTAATTTGAAGGGTGACTTTCATATAATACACTTGCGTGCAAAAAAATCGACACATCCCGTACATTTCGATTCTGAACACAATAAAATGAACACAAAAAGATCATACTGCTTTTATTTGTTAGCCTGTTATGAAGGAAAAAAAATCGTCAAATACACATTAAATACTTTATATCAAACCTTATTTTTCCATTTTAAAGATTATGTCTTTAGATAATTTACATCATTGTGTTTGCATAAAAAATCACCTTGCGCCTTTTGGATCTTGCAAGCAGTGGTATTGGGTAAGCTATAAACTAAAAAAGACTAAGAATAATCCAAATACCAAAAAAATTGTGCAACAAAAAAATAAAAAATAACTTTTGAAATCGGATAAGTAGTTTAACAAATTGTATAAAAATTACAAATAAGCTTGTGTGATGTAAACATAGACATAGACATTAATTTAGATGTCACCTGTCTTATTCTGTCTATAGATACACCGAGATACTTCGGCACCTATCTTAGTACTCCCAGTTGATCTACGGTCGGTTTTTATATTCCATCCATTGGCGGATTTTGGATCGGTATTTGACATAAATCCTATAGAAGTAATGTCAAATACAAAATCCAAAAACCGCAGATAGGTAGAATATAGCAACCGACCGTTTGTACTCCCAGTTGAACTAGTCAGTAGAACTTCTAATCCATAACGGTATTTTAATGTAATTTCCTTACAATTTTCTCTTTCCGCTGGCGTGAACCCTTACAGAAAACGAATCCTGTCTAGACCCTTACCTGACAGTACATGGACCCTGGTAATGGCTGGGGGAGCGTTGTTTGGGCCACATTTGTAAAGTCCCGCGTCAGCGCCCCTCGCTCTCTGCACCAGGAGTCTGCTGGTACTCTTCAACCCTTTCTCCGTCACCAGCGAGATGCCTCCGCGGGCGGAGTCGAAATTTATCACCTGCTATGATGAGGACAATAAAAAAACTGGAGTTAATGGCAATCTGATTTTAATTATTATCCACCAGCTTCCGTTCACGGATAGATAGATAGATAGATAGATGGATAGATATATATATATATATATAGATGGATGGATAGATAGATGGATAGATGGGTAGATAGATAGATAGATAGATGGATAGATAGATATATAGATGGATGGGTAGATAGATAGATGGATAGATGGATAGATAGATGGATAGTTAGCATTTATTGTTAAAAAACATGACCTTAGAAGTCTATCCCATGGGAACCGTACATTATTCCGGGATGAAAAGTAGGCTATGTGCTATTTCAGACTAAATAAGTATACCTCGATGTCTGAACATGCCAAGGCCAGCTTTACATGACGGGACAAAATTTTGACGACGCTTTTATCGAGTATGTTGCCTCATATTTGCAGAAGAAAGAACGAATCAAAATATTCGCAAATTTTTTGTCATGGCGCTCATGTTAGCCCGGCTGCTTAGAGTGTAAGACAAAGTTGAAATGTTTAAAAGCTTTGTATACAAGTTTTTCTTAAGAGATTCAGCCGTAAATCCAGGCTTTAATTCACGTAAACCAGGGTACGTCACCAAATTATGTGCGCGGAATCGCCAAGTTATTTCAGCGCCGATTTTGCCGAAGTTCTCACAAGAATTCCACTTTCGAGTCGCAAATTTTTAATTAAATCCCTAGCCGGGAACAATATAGATAAACAAGTTAAAATCTCTACCGAACTGCCGCTACCGGGAGATTTTTCTCGACAGTGAAATGTCGGAGCCGCGAAATAAGAATTCCTTTTGAAAATAAATTTGTAGCGATACTCTGACAAAAACAAAAAAAAACATGAACATGACTGTAATCCCGCTCGGTAGATATCTCCTCAGATGTCTAGTTACTTAAATCTTTGAGGATATCTAAAGATAGTCAATGGCACGTCCAAACATGATATTTGGCACATGCTCTCATTTTGCACAGTAGCTAGTATTCCGTACATGATAGGTCGTCTTATACGTCGGCCCATCGACGTTTATAAGAATATGACACACTTACGTATTTTTGATTCCACACATATTTTTTTGGATTGAAAAAATTTATACATGACAAGGGGCCACAAATTCTTCCAAACTTTTTAATTTTTTGCTTCGGAAACGTCAAAGTCTCAAGCTTGAAGTAACATTACTTTCATGTAATTTTCACATGTCATGTTACGAAATATCAAAGTTATATTACTTTGGCATTGCCCGAAGAATTTGTGGTAAGGCCCCTGGTTTGAACCTAGCACGACCTTTGGATTATGAAGCAGGGGTGCTACGCTTCGTAGCACTGGTGTAGCGACGAGTGCTACGACTACGCTACGAAAAAGCAACTATTCAGTATTCACTGTACACTTTTTGAACTTTTTCGTTTAAAACACTCGTTGCTGGTATGTTTTTGAAAAAACAAACGTGCTAATGAACACAAGGCTAAAGTTTTTCTAGTTTATTTTCAACACTCCGCCGAGAACGGAAGAAACATCCAATATGACATCGACGGGGTGAATAGATTTTATCGAGCTCAATGTTTGAAAACAACTTGGCTGTATCTTTGATATTTTATTGCGCTACATACTCATTGACATGATACTAAAATTTACGAACAGAACATTTGTTTTCGACTAGATGTACCTGCGAATTCATCCGTGAAACATGCAAATGTTGATCGTGATTGAGTGTATAGCTTATACCTTAGAATGCCTTAGATCCTATTCTATAGTATGTCAAGACTCATCAAAATCCATCACGTAGTTTTGACATTATGCGATTTCAAAAAGAATTACAGATAGACAAAAAATCTTGAATTGCTGTTTCGGTATGTTAAGATTAAAATTTACTAAAAATATTTCATGTAATGATTTTGATCCATTATAGTTTTATTATAGTACTAGCTTCCGCCCACGGCTTTGCCCGCGTGGTACATTGAAAAACAAAAACATATTTTTCCGGGAAAAAAATAGCCTATGTGCTATTCCAGACTATAATCTATATCTGTGTCAAATTTCATCCAGATCGGTTCAGTTGTTTCAGCGTGAATTAGTAACAAATATACATACATACATCCTTACAAACATTGTTACAAACTTTCGAGTTTTTAATATTAGTAGGATAGATATACCTATTACGAATATTTTTTTAGTTTTCGCGCATGATGATAGTGGTATAAACGTGATAAAAACACACAAAAAAATCATTACTCGATGTTTTATAAACTTGCCTGTTCACCATGAGTCCAGGTGATAGAAGTCGGAGGCTCTGGTGTGTGTCGCACTGTACACGTAAGGTTGATGGTGGACCCGGCTTGGATGAATAGCTCTGGTCCACTGGATATCGTCGTTTCTGGTTCTAGAGAACAAAAGAACAGAATTCTAAGACAATTTTCTTATTACCCGACTGCGAAGCGAAGAAGGCGGATAATGTTTTTTATTTTGGGTGTTAGTTTGTATTTTATTATTAGTATTAGACGGGTATTTATCGCGTTTAAATTACCTTACGATACTATAAGGTAATTTAAACGCGATAAATACCCGTCTAATACTAATAATAATGTGTTCAGATCGCGTAAGTTTAAAAGTACATAGTTTGTATTTTGTTTGTATGGAAGAAAATTCCTTGTATTGGAACGAGATATGAAGGCATGCAACGTTTCCCATGATGACGTCATGGATAGGGCGAAGTGGAGGAAGATTGTTAGGAAGGCTGACCCCACCACCATGTGGGATGAATAGTCGGGAAGAGAGAGAGAGGAAGCAAATTCCTTTGGCTGTCGCTGTAGCCCAAATGTCTAGACGGATTTTGACAAATGAGGTGTAGGATTTGTCTGGATCACAAAAGTGACATAGGCTATTAGAAGATGTCAAAAAATCTAAAATGGCGGCTGTAAAAATCTGTTTTCAGTTTCTTTCAGTAGTTTCATGTAAATATTTAATTTATCCAAAAGAAACTACTATACCTACAAACAAACACCCCAAACACATTACATTCCTTTTTCGCTTCGCAATCAGGTAAAAACAGTGACATAAACAAAAAAGCACTCGGGAAATCACGTGATTTATTTCACTTCGCAACCAGTTTATCAAAAAAAACGTTATTATAAGAGACCACTTTTATCGAGTCGCTTATCCATGAGTGATGGCTTACTCGCTGAGAAGTGTCGCTAAGGACCGTACGATATAAATTACTTTTTTCCTATAAAAATAATGAAACAATAGTGATAAACGAAAATACTATGCGACATTATTATTTAAGTAAGTACCTACTATTTTAATGATAAGAATGTAAAGTTTGTAAGTTTATTCGTTTGAGGAACATATGAAAAAATACTGATATTAAAATTTAGTGATTTATAGCTAAAATGTATTGCTATTTTTATTAATCGACTGTGAAGTGAGAAGAAGGTTGATGTGTTTGGGGTGTATGTAATTATGTACATAATATATTATGTAAGCGAGTTCCTTTGGCTGTCGATTGAGCCTAAACGGCTGGATAGATTTTGACAAATACAAGTGTTGTTAGATTTGTCTGAATCACAAGAGTGACATTAGATTGTACAAAATGTCAAAAAATAAAATATGGCAGCTGTAAGTAGCTATTTTCAATTACTTTCAAGTTTCAATCGGTTTTTTTTTTTTTGCAATAAATACTAGTTGTGATTGAAAATTGTAATCGTGCTGAACAAATCTCAAATGGAAAAACTACATAGTCTGTTGCCCTATCGCAGAACAAAAGAGCAACAATCTCTGTAGTTTTTTTTAAATGGCAGCGAAGGTATTACACGGCTTCATTCATTCATGACTGAATGAAAAGTGAAGCATCTTGGCATTGAATGAAGTCTTTCACATATTCTTTTGATTCACCGTTGTATGTGACAATTTTAGAACTCCTTTTAATATTATTCTCCTTACATGGTTTATTTTATTTGAAAAAAAAATGTGTATATCCCATTTGCAATGTAAGTTAATGAAAAAATGTTCTTTTTAATTCACTTTGTCCGTTCCGCGTGAATATATAAACTGTTCTACCAAATGAACCATCTAAATGCCAAAGATTTATTTACCAAAGTTTGTTACGAGGGGATGACAGGTAACCGCCCCTATGGACTTGAATCGAGTCTCGACATGAGCTGAAATTGAATCGAATTCGCATTGACGGGCCCAACAGTGTATTGAAATAGTTTATTCACAAACTCTGAATAATATACATAATATTATTCACAAACTCTGAATAATATTTTGTATATAATAAACTATTTTTAATAGCTATGCAAATTCATAAAAAATAATAGGAAAAATATAGATTACTAGCTTCCGCCTACGGCTTTGACCGCGAGGTTCCTACATAAAATATAGTCTGTAATATTGTAGAACACTTTTTTGTTCTATCACCAATAGCTTCCGCAGCGCATGCGATGAATGAAATGTTATGGTTGTTTTTTTTACACCTATGATCTATGGATCATTTGTATTTGAAACATTTGGCAGATACTGCACGATATTTTCAAACAATTCTCACCAACAATGTTGAGAAAGACAGCGTGTCCGATAGGTGGCGTAGTAGAGATCTGGCACTCGTACTGTCCGGAGTCGCGGCGCTGCGGGCTGCGTATGCGCAGCGCCCACTCCTCGGAGCGCGGCTTGTGCGCAGCCTCGAACCTCTGGTCGGACGTGTATGTGTAGCGGCCCACTGTCAGTAAGTGGATGTCGCGGTGACGAACCCATGATACCTGAAATAAAAATATATTTTAGGCATAGTTCGTGTAATGTATGTGTCTAGTACATGAAAGGAGTTTTTAAGTTGCACTTTAATTCTTTCACCACACTGGTTTGAGAGACCTTGTGACAGGATAGGGAGAAAAAGAAAGCCTTTGTTCGAATAAAATAAATAATAAGTGATTTGATAACTAATTAGAATAAAAATATTGATAAGGCCCTTTCACCTACATACCTAGTTAAAAGCGTTGTGTGTCAATATGTAGCTTGTTTCAGTCAATTACTTCAACTACACAGAGGTCTAAAAAATAGTTAACAAGTTAAATTCAATTAAAAATTAAAGAAAACCCCTGACACAAATTTTTCCCGCCATTTCGTGGCGGCCATCTTGGACCGATTTCCATCAAACATAGCTAAGAAAACTCCCGACTTCTTAAAAAAAAAAACAAAATTAAAATCAGTTGTTGTGTTCGGGAGGGGTCTTTAGTCAACTGAGGCCGCTGTCAACTTATCCCGCGGGATGAGTTGACCTAATGCATTTTTGAATCGGTCAACTCATCCCGCTGTCAAAAAAAAAACAAAAAATAATGTATTATTTGAAATTTATGTACACACGTGAACGAAGGAGCTACGATTTCACAGACAGACACACTGACACGTCATACTTATAACACCCTGTCGTTTTTGCGACGGGGGTTAAAAGTACAGGTTTGCAATATTCCCAACGGTTGAACAGTTAGTTAGAACGTCTGTCTACGCTAAGAAAGCCAACTCTAAGAATGCAAATGCTGATGGAAATGCTAATGAGCTCTGGGAAGTGAGGATTGGAGGAGCGCTAAGCCCGATGCAGATTGTAAGCTTCAATTGGGTTTCATAAATAAAGTAGAAGTATTTCTGCTTTAGCTTCGGTAAAATGTGACGTAGAAATGAAATAACTCCAGCGTTTGAGTTATTTTATTTTTGTCCGCCGCTTTCAAGAACAGTTTTCACAGAATAACTTTGACTAGAGACGGTTGATTATTCAACCCCAAGTGGGGGATAACGTTATGAAAATAATTGCATGCTATCGAAGATGCGTCTTGTTTTGACGGCTTGAGAATTGCTTACAAATTGTAAGGGCAATTGTCATTGAAAAGTAGTCTTTATTTTCATTGATTTTCTCGTAACAACCACGATTCAATTGAAAGCATTATTTAGACGTCTCAACAAGCCTCTAGCTAGATTGTACTAAGAAGAAAGTAACAAATTTAGGCTTAATAAAAAGACTTTAAACCTCTTCTGTTTGTGCCACATGCGATAAACTCAGGTTTCATTGAGTATTTTTACTGAGTCAGCCGAAATAAACGTTAACGCGCAAATAGCGCATTTGGAAACTTTTATCTGTAGCAAAAGTTTGAAACGGCACTTGAACTTTTACGGCTTCAGACAGGGCTGAATGTAGAGCTTGAGGCTATACGGTTAAATCAACTCATATATTTGCTAGGCTCAACACCTTAGAATAGATAGACAGATATCTAGTACCATCTAGCCTGGTATTGTCTAGTTAATCTATTCTTCAATAGATATTGTCTATTATGTTCACTGTTTTGTAATGGAAAACCTTTCGAAGGGATTTCGCAAAATTAAGCTTGCTATCCCACCACTTTAGTAACTAAGGTACACTTTTATCCTAAGTGATGTTATATTCTCATTTTGCTCTTTTTTTATATAAAAATTGCATGTATCCTTTTTATATTTCCTTCACAGAAGATAAATAAAATAAATAAATAAATAATGCTGGACAATCCACACAGCATCATTAGCCCCAAAGTAAGCTACTCAAAGCTTGTGTTATGGGTACTAGATGACTGATATATTTAATACATTATATACATAGATAGATATTTTTTTTATTATACATAGAAAACACCCAGACCAACGGAACAAATTTCTGCAGATTGTACACAAATTTGTTCCGCGGCGGGAATCGAACCCGCAACCTATTGCGTCGCAGGCGGATTCTCGCCCGCTGCGCCACAGAGGTCGTCTATATACGTCGTATATATGGAATAAAATACATAAATCATTATACCATATTATCATTATACATAGTTTAACACCCCATTAGACATTTTTGCAAAAAAGATTCATAAGGATTTCTTTTTTTGAGATTTTTGTTCTTCCTAAGTCCGGCGCCGGCTGAGCAAGATATAACGGTCCTTATAAAAATATTTAATGTTGTTTACCAACAGCAGTTTTGTACGACATCGGCTTAACTGCAGAAGAATGGTGGACAGAACTTCTATGTAGAATTGGTGTCAAAAATATTGTTGAAAATAGATAAAGGTTTCATAATACATAAACATTTTTTTCAGAGTTTTTTCAGCGACGTACGGTCGACCAAAAAATTGCTTTACCACCCTAAGGTTGAATGCCGCTTGCAGATTCATAGGTGATAAAGATTAGTTTCGCTTGCAGATCTATCTGACAATTTTTATTTTTTTTAGTATGAACTGAACCTTGTTGTAATTTTCGAGGACTAGGAAACTAAATCAAAACTGGTACACCACTTTTTGGCCTACCGTACATCAGAAACTATACGAAAATTATATTTGCAGATCATGAAAACATTTGATTCAAATTTAAGTTCGTAACAACAGTTTAGACTTTCTCGAATTCAGCTATCCGCGACAGCACACTAGAGTCAAGTGCCCATGCACACATTGACGCTTTACACTTGATTCTATACATTAGCTTACTAATCTTGGTACTTGAAGGTCAGGTAGGTAAGTTTTGAAACGAAATTTTTGATGTAGATTCACTGTATGTTAAGTTGTCTTTGCTATCTTGTAACTAACAGTAACTTCTTTAAATGGTACCTAAAAACCATTGCTTCTTGTAATTAAACTCGTAAAAATATGTTTATTCAATAAAATCATAAGGATATTGTTTTGAATGGTCTTAAACAGTAGTGACCATTCAAGTCCTTCCTATTCCCAGTCCAAGAAGAACTAACAAGAAACTCGCTGGTCCCTAGAGCACTTTTTTTATATGATTCTTGTTAATTTTGTTATGAAAGCCGCGCCGAGTTGGAGTTCATTCGCCCCAAGCTTATTCAGTACAGATAGAATTTTATTTTCAACAAAAATTGATCTTTGATTAGCTAAGTAAGGGTTACGCAAATCGTTGAAAAAATTCACAATCGTTCAAAAGAGTCCCAAACAAAAAACTGAACCCGAAAGTATTTTCAATTTATCCAGTAATATTACACAATACACTTTTTTACACACAATGATTTGTACCTAATACTCTTGAGGTAAACGCTCCAAAACAGCTAATCATAAAATCTTTAGTATCTATAACAACTCCGGCATTTTACATTCGCCTGGTAAACACGAGAACGATTTACTGGGGCGAGCTGAAAAATAAACTTTTTTCTATAAAGAAATGAAAGGTTCAGCAGGAAACTTGTAAAATCCCTATTCACATAATAAAAGGACGGGTACCTGCGACACGCTAGAGTAGACAACATAGACACGGTTGGGAAAGCGGCAGACCCTTGCATATACGTTCTGATATTGATCTATTTTCCTTTTTCATTTTTTCTTTTGTATTATATTGCCTACCCTCTGAGGGCAGGTAGGGTGGAAAGGTTTGGAGAACACCAGTTGCCCAGCAGTGGGACGAAAGGTTTATTATCCATACGCCTAACAAAACGTCCACCTAGTAATACACTTAGGGATGAAAATATATTCCAAATAGGTAAGAAAAAATATATTGAAATAGTTTTTATGGTGAACTCCGTTATATTTAAATATTGATTATTTGGAGCGACTCGCCGCCATTTTGTTTTTCATGTTGGCGGATCGATATGCCAGCTTACATAGAAAAATATTCGAACACCTTTACCCGTAAAAGGGTAGAAGAGGAAGTTATTTGAAAATACATTGAGTACGACGATATGAGAAGTTTTTCTTATAACGCACCGTGAGAATAGAAGTGACTCAATTAAGAAAACATGATTTTTGGGAAATGCGATTTAAAGATTTTACGATTGCGTGTTTTTTACTAAATTGTGCTATGACATAACCAAATTACGACTTATCTACATTTTTTACAAGTTATGGAATACTTTAGGGTTTTATCTACATTTTAAACTTATTACTGATTCAAAATAAATGTAATTAATTACTCTATTTACTATTTAAAAAAAAGCTTCCGACATTTAAGTCGGTTTTGTACTATAGCAATAATTTATTAGTATTTACTAATGGCTTAAACCTTAAACGGTCATTAAAATAAGCCTTAATATAGTAATAAACTGATATAACTCGATTTAAGTCACAATAATTTACTCAACTTAATGCAATAAAATGACACAAAACAAACATCGGTCATTTTATTACTCTAAATTTCAACAAAATTTTACCTAATATTTGCATACAAAACTGTAATATTGAGGTTTAGGTCACATTAATACTAAACACGTGACGTCTCACGGCAATCCTGGCTGACGCAATACTGAATATAATCACTTTTTCACGGGGTGACGGACGAGGGATCGCCGAAATGAAAGAGACGCACCTATTACGTTTTGACGCATTCTAACCAAAAAGCGGCAGTTTTTTATTCACTAGGCGATGCAGTTTTTTTTTCTGAGTCTTTCTACATATTTAACTCATTTTACCTGTTTTTTGAGATGAGTCACTTCTATTCTCATGGTGCGATAAATAAATAGATATCAAAAAATTGTTTGTCTTTTGACTACGTCTCGTGTCGTGTCCGTTGCGTTGTGGTTTAATATTCATTGCAGATTCTCGTGGACGGTGTCGCAAAAAATGCTCATTTTTTTCCGAACGTAAAATGGATTATTCAATTTCTTTTGGCTCGCTGTGAATTATTGTTAGGAGTTAGAATTTCTGCTGATTAAAATCGCTGTTAACTGCTGAAGTTTCTAACGGTAAATTAAAATAAATTTATTGTGGTGTAATTTATTAGAACCGCTATTTCGAGGTTTGTTGTACAGAAGCACTCGGGATTGTATGCCTCTTTGATGGTTGTTTGTTGGAAAGTTTAATTTTATTGTGCCTTAGTAGGTACATAATCCTAAAAAGTAAATAATATTTTTAACCGACTTCAAAAACGGTAAATGGTAATCAGTTTAGCTGTAGTGGTTTTTTTATTACGTTTATATTTTATCCTATTGTGTGTGTACGTTACTTCATATTTTCCTAATATTTAACCAGTTTTGATGCTTTTTTAACTGTTGTATAGATAGAAAAAAATCCCATGGTGGTGCCATATAATTTCTTTCTCGTAGGATTGCTAATTTATAAAGCGTAAGTATTCGACATTTTTAACAGTTTTTTAATCGAATGAAACCCAAACTTGGGTTTTATTCGATCAAATCCCCAGGCTTGGCAGATATTTCATCAGATCTCCAGCGATCTTTTGAGGATATCTAAAGAGGGTAGTCAGAGTCACTTTCAAACATAATATTTGGCACATGCACACATTTTGCACAGCAGTTAGTGTGGGGTTGTTCCCAAAGTACTCCACGTTTTGTTCCCAAAGTACTCGTTCCGTACGTCACAAATGTGATCGAACAAGTAGCATCAAAATAATAAGCGTTAAAGAAACGGCTCAATCTGTAAATAGCGTATACACATTTTGTCTTCTGAACTCACCGTTCTGTTCTGTAAGTTCTTCACTCTGCACAGCAGTCGAACGGGATGTCCCACCAGCCCAGTGATGTTCCTCGGAGTACTGGGATCGAAGTACGGTGCATCTGGCGATCCGTGCCACTCCTGAAGGAACTCAGCTCGGAACCGACGCGATGAGATGTCCATCGTCGTGTTATCTGGCGATTCGGTGCCGGAGTCAGCTGTAGGACAGAATTGGGACTATATTTTTCAGTTCTGTGATAGTTATTGAGCATGAAGCAACGACAAAGAGACGAGATGCCGTGGTAAGGTGCGATGCTGTTCGTGAGTGTTTTGGTCCTAAGAGTTGTCATGGGCGTATTCGTAAGAAGATCTTGTTTAGGGTGTCAATTCTGCTGACTAATCGTTCAAAAATATTAATGGGATTATCCCACGGATACGCAATAACATAACGTCAAAAGTGTTTGATGCCAGAACCAACACCCCAGACCATTTTGTATCAAATTAATTATTGAAGTGATATTACTCGTGTACGGTAGGCCAAGAAAGTGGTGTACCAGTTTTGATTTAGTTTCCTAGTCATCAAAAATTACAACAAGGTTCAGTACATACTAAAAAAATAAAAGTTGTCAGATAGATCTGCAAGCGAAACTAATCTTTATCACCTATGAATCTGCAAGCGGCAGTCAACCTTAGGATGGTAAACCAATTTCTTGGTCGACCGTACTAGCAGGGATTAGGTTGAGTTTGTATTTTAAAATTCTATTTCCGCATCTAAACTCCACACCTTGTTTGTCTTCTTAAAACATTCTCGTACGTAAGGAGTTGGGTTTACTCTGTCTCATAAATCACTTGTTCTTTTTCTCTTCCAGATGTTTATCCGAGGCGACGCTTTGCGAAAAAGTGTTTTTCCGGCATAAACTGCAGAGGAGCTATAAGGAAACTTACGTTTCACAGAAAAATCTACTAGTACTACACAGTATACATATACTCCATGCCCCTTACCAGTATAAAATAAATGCTATCTCATTTTGTTCAACCCAGAAACTAAATTAGCGTAAACATTAAATTATAGTTCTTAACTTTAAGAAGTTCGACGTAATTTTATCTTATTTTAGAAGTCACGTAAATTGGTGTCGATTGAAAATATGTTGAAAATGAATGAACTAATTGTCAATTGTAGCTATTAAAAAATGTTACTCTAACTTAGTCTCTAGAATGAACGAAATAAGATCGTTCGTATTATAGATTTTTTTAGATAGTCTGTGAAAACAACAGTATTACCACATCTACATTAATATTATAAAGCGAAAAGATTTATTGTTGGATTGAATAGGTACCGAAAATACTGGACCGATTTGAAAAAAAAAATCACCAGTGTGTAGGAAACTTTAAGGATGAACATAGGCTATTATTTTATGTAGGTACTTCGCAGGCGACGCCGCGGGCGGAAGCTAGTTGTACATAAAAACATTAACCGCATAATGATGTAAGGTATTTTGAAGTTTTTCATACTACGTCATATATTGATATATTGTGTGTTATGTGAAAGTTTAAATTAGTTTCCGGCGGGCGTCACATGGCAGTAACTTCGTACCTTCATTATTACAGAGGCTATTAATTAATTTTCAGCAGTGACCTTTCAAGGACTAGTGATAATTATGAAACTTGGATAATATAAAAATACACTCAGCGGCACAATTAACCGCCCACTTTTCTTAAGTGGAATTTTATTTACATCTCGCAGTTTTTTTAGTATTCAGACAATGTTTTTTTTTACCAAAAACATGAAATCTGCTCTCGGCGGTTAATTGAGCCGGTAAGTGTATGTACATCTCAAGCAAGAGCTATCTATACAAAGTTTTTACCGTTAGATGCATACAGATAGAAATATACAAATCAATTTTAATATACTTACACACTATATAGGAACGGTCTTTATTTCAAAGCGGCGATGGTCTTGCAACCTGTCATGTACGGAATACTAACTACTGTGCAAAATGTGGGCATGTGCCAAATATCATGTTCGGACGTGCCTCTGACTACCTCCTTTAGATATCCTCAAAGGTTTAAGTCACTAGAGATCTGAGAAGATATCTACCAAGCCTGGGATCGTCGTGATCATGTACCTAGATAGCTAATAATAAGATAATAAGATAGCTAAAATAGTCTAGTGCTAACTTTTGTAGAATATCTACTGACCACTGAACCACGCATATTAGAGCGAGTGCATTGAATAAATCTACTTGAAGACCACTGAACGGCGAAACGGAATTTATAAATTCACTATCAACTCCGGCGGTGGAGTTTGAATATAAGTTATTTTGACTGTGCTCTGAAATAATTCAAAATTCTATAATTATTTTTACGTTAGAATCTTTTTACCCGCGGATATTTAACCCGCAATCTGTATCAGAACATTACTAAAGAGCACAAGAGATTATGTAAATAGAGATTCTTCTTCTTCTAAGCGTATCACTAGTTATTTTTTTTATTTCAACGCTTTTAACTAGGTATGTAGGTGAAAGAGCCTTACCTATATTTTTATTCTATTTAACAATCAAATCATTAGCGGCAATTTTATTCGAACAACGATTCTTTCTTTTTCTCCCTGTCACAAGGTCTCTCGAATCAGTGTGGTGAAAGGATTAAAGTGCACCTCAAAGGATTCTGTCGTGCACTTGAAAAATGTCTTTGACCATGGTTCTATGATATGCCGGTTGCCTTATAATGTTTTCCTTCACCGTTTGAGAGTACTGTTATTGCACACATAATGTTTTTGAACTCACGACCTTAGCAACGGAAGACTACCACTACACTACCAGTGCTTCTAGGATGTAATGAAGAGATAAAATCCTATTTCTCCTATTCAAATCTATTTTTTAATCAGATTGCTAATTTTAAGAATTTTCCACCTCACCGTCTTTGAAGGCCGATT
The DNA here is from genome assembly GCA_963675405.1 of Cosmorhoe ocellata. Classification (NCBI taxonomy): domain Eukaryota; kingdom Metazoa; phylum Arthropoda; class Insecta; order Lepidoptera; family Geometridae; genus Cosmorhoe; species Cosmorhoe ocellata. The sequence continues at coordinate 3,487,454 of OY776250.1, read as the reverse complement.
TTAGCCAAAGTAGCCTATTAAGTACTACTTTTTTTTAATGATTATGAAAGCTGAGAGTCTGGAAAATTCTTTAGATTTATTTAGGAACCATGAAATCACTTGTTAAGATTTTTAATTTAAAGTTGAAAATTTTAGTCATAATTCACCGAATGTAATTATTTGACTTTACACCAACATTTCCATAGTTTTCATCAAAGTCACGTAGCTGATTATTTTATGCATAAAAGAACAACTCATAACAATTCAGTAGCAAAATCTTAAGAAAGTTTTCTACTTTTTTTGTAAGAATGTTTTAAGTTGTTCAAGTCGTAAATTTTCAAAAATTCGGAAAAAATTAATAACTCGAAAACTATAGAAAATCGCGGAACATACATGGGGGTGATTCGGGTACTCCAAGGGGTGTTCTATCTCTGGACTTTCGCTTGACACTACTTTTTGGGACGCCCTGTATATATATATCTTATACCTTTAAACGAGCAATTCTTGTATATATATATATACATATACATATATAATCTGAATCTCGGAAACGGCTCCAACGATTTCATGAAATTTAGTATGCAGAGGGTTTCGGGGGTGATAAATCGTTGGTCTGGGTGTTTTCTATGTATAATAAAAAATATCTATCTATGTATATAATGTATTAAATATATCAGTTATCTAGTACCCATAACACAAGCTTTGAGTAGCTTACTTTGGGGCTAGATGATGCTGCGTGGATTGTCCAGCATTATTTATTTATTTATTTATTTATAAATCAATCTAGCTAGGTTTCATTTTTAGAAAACTTCGTTTTCCCCAAAAAAACGAGCAAAGCTCGGTCGCCCAGGTACTTTATATTATGCTTTCATCTTAGCTTAGTCTGCATGGGAAAGATATAATGATCAACTCAGTCACTTTACGAGTCAGAGCATTGATCATGTTTTTTCTCATATTTTACAATTTAAAAGACTTGGAAAATTATAAGATTGGTAACGAAAGCGGCGACAGCGGCTTGATGAAAATATAAAGTATCGTAATTTATTTAAATAAGTCAATTTCGATATTTAATTAAAAATACGAGATGCAAAACAGGCTTCCGAATCTAAAATGGGTTCACTCACTTAGGTTCTGGTACGAAAATTATAATTTTTAAAGTCTTTGTAATTGAAAAATATCAGGAAATGTTTGATCAGTAGACTTAGGCAGACTTGCCTAAGTCTACTGATTCGTGCAGAGTTGGAGTTGGTTTCCTGTAGATCGGGCAGACAAAGATAAAGAGATAAGTAGTGGGAAAGTCCTACTCCATATTAAATTATTATGTCTTAAAGGGTACTACAGCGTCCTGAGACCTTACCACAAGCTCTTACTAACCATCATGTTTCAGAAACGTCACATTACCATATTGAAGTAACACTACTTCAATACATTTTTTATAGGTCATTTACGAAATATCAAAGTTTCATTGGTGGTCAACATTTCCCACAACGCCCCAAACTAAACAATGCTTGTACCTACTATAGGAACCAGATAGCTGATAGATTAATTATATATTTTTTTTGTAAATACATGCATAGAATACATAATAACACTCAGACACAGAACAAACATCTGCGTTCATCATACAAATGTTTGTCCTGGGTGGGGATAGAATCCACAACCTACAGCGCAGATGGCAGAGCTACTACCAACTGAGCTGTGAGGCCAGTCTTTAAAATTACTTTGATATTTCCCGTAAAGCTTGTGGTCAGCCCAGGCCCCGCTTGGAACAGAGACGAAATTGTAAAACCAAACGACAGAGTTGTATCAAAATTGCTCGATAGTGACTGATAGTTTTTTTCATATCTCCGCACCGCATACGTAGATACTCGTAACTGCCCTAAGACAGCTATTCTATTAATTATTTTGAGAGCCATGCAATCTTGAAAAGGTCTAGGGACGAACAATAAAACTGTGTAGTCCACTTCCGTCAAGTCCCTTTTACGCTGAGACCATGCGCTCACATTTTCTTTTATTCGCCAGGGTTGCCGGCCACAGTGAAAATAGGGTTTCTTGTCGTTTCAATTTAGATAGTTGTATACATGGATTTAAAAAAAGACAATCACTTTTTTATAACATTAAAACAGGACAAAAAATGTTCTGAAATGCATATTTTACAATCACTACAAAGGAAATGTTTCATTATTTTACAGATAAACTTTATACGATTCTTGCGTTATTGTACATTATTATCTAACATCAAAAACATTCCGAAATCTTCGGAAATGCCTACGTTTAGAAAGCCGACAACCCTGTTGTAACAGCTCTGTAAGAATTTGGAACCAGCCAAGCGTGAAAGAATAAATACATCCCTGTTATTAGATGGATAGTAGGTAAGCAATTATAGATCTAATTACCATTGGATAGCAACTGCGGAAAGTCTATTTTTACGGTCTGTGTGTGTATGTATAAAATGTAAGTTAGGTACTTATTAAAAGTTGACATAAACCAAAACGAGTAGCAAAATGTAAAAATGGCATTTGAGTTTTAAGGGCTAACAAGGTTTAAACTCAAATACTCGCATGAAATACTTTCATAATCTGCAATAATTGGAAGACATCTTTGGGGCCTTACCACAAGCCCTTAGGGTAATGTCAAAGTAATATAACTTTGATAATTTGTACCACGACCTTTTAAAAATTGTATTGAAGTAGTCTTATTTCAAGCTCGAAACTTTGACGTTTTTGAAACTTGATGGTTTGTGGCATGGTCCCGGATCTCTACTAAAGTAATTTAAAAGCAACTTAGTTTTTCTAAAATTCCTATAATACTTACCGATAGCGAACAGCAGGCCATGTAGAAGAAATAGCCATAAAGCGGATTTGGCAGCTTCCCCCATTACTGACGCCTCGCACGCCGCTCGGATCACTGAAATGTGTTATAGTCTCAGTAATGTGCGCGTTGTAACCGTATCAAACGCTTTCGACTGTTAGAATGAATTTTTCTTTCCTTAATCAGGGGATTTCGTCTTAATAACTTACCTGCCTCTAGCATGAAAAGCGTAAAAACGCATTCTCTACGGAAGAGAAGACATCATCTATCTGTCCTTATCCCACGTTATGTGTGGTCGGCACAACATGTCTCTTTCCATTTAATTTAGACAAAGACAAAGTTACACTAATTTGTGATTTGACCTCAGTGGCGCAGCGGGGGAGAGTCCGCCTGCGACGCAAGAGATTGCGGGTTCGATTCCCGCCGCGGAACAAATTTGTGTACGATCTGCAGTAATTTGTTCCGTTGGTCTGGGTGTTTTCTATGTATAATAAAATATATCTATCGTATTAAATATATCAGTTATCTAGTACCAATAACACAAGCTTTGAGTAGCTTACTTTTAGGGCTAGATGATGCTGTGTGGATTGTCCAGCATTATTTATTTATTTATTATTTGGCATAGCAATAAAGTCACTTTTGACGTCACAAATTTGTCTCTTCCATTGATAAAAACGCTGTGCTAAGGATTTGTAACTGTTTTAAATGAGCTTTACAAAATATCTATTATGCTCACTTGCCTGACTGACATCTTAATAAAGTCTAGGATTCTTACCACAAGTTCTTCGGGCAATTTGATATTGCCCGAAGAACTTGTGGTAACTTTAATATTTTGTACCATGACCTATAAAATTGTATTGAAGCAGTGTTACTTCAAGCTTGAATTGTGACGTTTCTGGTTTGTAATCTAAGGCCCCAGATTCAAGAAGCTTACTGGGTGTACTAAATTTGTAAAGGATGGCCTTAGCATAGATTTCGGTATATCCTTCCTTTGGAACAATACAAATTATTCTTGCTCGCTCGTTAGTACGCTCTTTCCACTTTAAAGCTCATTTTTTAAAGACTTTAAAGACCCAGGATAATGATTTGAGCGATGGGCATTGTGTTCAGTATCTGGGTGCTGAAGTACTATAAAAAGTAGGTGTTAAGAAAGTATAGAAATTCCTTAAGCTCGGTTCCTAGCTTAGTAGATTTTGGAGCTAGATAATTCTGTCCATATATTTATACATCTATCTAAGATCTAAACGTGGCAGAAAGCCAAAATATTGTAAGACGAGCTCGTTAAGGGAAGGGCCAAGCCGTAATGAACACTTTTCTGAGAAAAGCTTCAACTAGACGAAAACAATGAAAGCCTTTTCTTTCGTGAATACCGGAGAGGCTTAGGCATTAGTTTTAACGTGCAAGTAGCCGTCGCTATAACACGGTATCCAACTACAGTGTCGTAGAGAAATATTTATAGGATCTTCTACTTGTGGGTTGGATCTCCACCCAGGATAAACGTTTGTGTGATGAACTCGGATGTTTGTTCTGTGTCTGGGTGTTATTAGTGTTCAAAAAACGGATTTAATTAATCTATCAGGTATCTAGTTATCACAGTACAAGCTCTGCTTAGTTTGAGGCTAGATGGCGCTGTGTGAAACGTCCACCAATATATATTTATTTATTACTTGTGTTACTGCTCTTTAGAACAGTGAAAGGATTGACTTTTGTGAATTTTCTAGAAACACCTTTATTAGAAAGACTGGTAACTGCTGCGCAAAACGCGGGCTTGCATCGTTATGTAATTTTGACGTACTTCTGATTTTCCCTTTTATATATTCTCAAAGATCTAAGTAACTAAAGATCTGAGAAGATGTCTACAAATCCCGGGATTACAGTTTTTTTTTATCTTGAAAAACAAAAACAAATCTATCCCACAAGAATCGTACATTTTCCGGGATAAAAAATAGCCTATGTGATATTCCAGACTATAACCTATATTTGTGACAAATTTCATCAAAATCCATCAACAATTTTGCGTGAAAAAGTAACAAATATACATCCAATCATCCATACATTCTTACAAACTTTCACGTTTATAATATTAGCAGGATTTACTTGTTTATTCGCTTTGCAAATATAGAGCTAATACAACAACAAATAACTGGGGGTTTTTTTGTACGTTCCCGCAAATAATCGCATAAAGTTATTAAAAATTCAGAATTTAATGTTTATATGTAACGAACTAGCGTAGGTATATTATGTAGTCATGTTTATGTAAACACGTTTAATAATAATGATCCTTATTACATTGAAGCCGACGCATTGTACAGCCACGAAAAGCTCGCTAGAAATATTCTTTTGAAAGCTGTACTCTGTGGAGTATTTTCTTTAGAATTTTAGGAAAATTTCCATGTAATACGAGATGATACAATTATTTATTAATACCACAGATTTTATAATTAATACTAAAGAGTCTGAATATATAGACAGAGCAAAGAAACCCCTGCGTATGTATTTGAGATACCTACTGCTAAACCAAATATTTATTTTAAAACCAGTAAACTTGACTAGAAAAGCTATTTTTAATTACTTTCAGTACTTAAAAATAGCTCAATTAAAAATAGAAAAGCTATTTTTAATTACTTTCAGTACTTAAAAATAGCTTTTTATCTTATAAAATTTTCAGACATTTTATAAAGCCTACGTTACTTAAATGATCCAGATGAATCGAGTAATACTTAATTTGTCAAAATCTGTCTAGCCGTTTGGGCTCCACCGACAGCAAAAAGAACTCTCATACATTATACACACCAAACACAATCCCCTTCTACCCAGTCGGGTAAAAACATATCACATTAAGCGTTAGTTTCCACTAATGGCATTAAGAAAATTAGACCTTCCTAATGTATACGTTTTCGTTTTTGTTTGGACATTAACACAACTTAACGTTACTTTGTCTTCTTTACCTTAGCGAAAAACATCCAAAAATTGTCTATTGGTGCTCATGGGACAGTACCAGTATTGCGCTAAACGAATTGTGGAGGAATACGTTACATCTCAAGTTACGTTGCGTATCAAATAAAATGTTATTTAATATGTGGTATCAAGTAGTTTCAAGCTCAACGCTGGTTGTCTGTCTCCTGCTCGAGATGTGACATATATTTGACGTCTCTTTCTCTCCAGTGACGTAAAACGACACAATTTGTCAAACATTGCCAACAAAAAGTAGCAATAGACATTATAGTAGCGTAAATAAAATCGCTCAGCTTCACTTTCGTGGCTCCACTTTTACGGGTGGCGGTAATACGCACACATGTGATAAAAACACATGCTTTTATGGCCCGTAAACGAAATTGCCTTGTAATGTCAACCGACCACGGTGCGGGTGATATTGAACGAGATAAGATAAGATACCAATCTTTATAAAAATATTCTGTACCCCTAGTATGAGTTTTTGATTTACGAAAACTTTTTTCGAATAGTATCCTTTCATACATTTTCCTCCATCGGAAATGTTAAGGAACTAAAATAAGGTCGATAATATAGAAAATATTATGTAATCGGTAGTCCCAGCAATGATTTTTAAATCAAGTTTTCACGATATCGACTTTATTTTAGTTCCTTAAAATTTCCGATGGAGGTAAATGTATGAAAGGATACTATTCGAAAAAAGTTTTCGTTAACTATCAAAAACTCATACTAGGGGTACTGGTTTTTAAAAAATGCTATACCTATTCGTACTAAGGCGCCGAGCACACTGCCCTAGTGATGGCGATCTGCATTCTTTAATCGGAACGAAATGTTCGTCAATTTCAGTTGAATCAGCAGTTATTTTATTGTCGAATTCAAATCACTGTATCGTTCGTAAGTGTTATTAACGTCACAGAATCACAGTCAAATTGTCGAGTCAATTTGAAACAAAAGTTTCGTTACAAATAGTTTCGTTTAAAATACCTACTACAGTGAATAATCATTTTTTATATCGGCAAAATTCGATCTGTCAAACCCATGTTTGTCAATTTCATATCTCTAGGTAAACACGGCGCCAATCGAGACATATTGCTGTTGGTTCAAAGCCGGCTGTTGCTCCGACTTGGCAAACGACACAGGTTATTTGAATTTTATACATTTTTGATGCTTTGAAACGTATAAGTAAAAACAATATTTTTACTCTGTGCCAAAGAGTTAAAAGAGCATTGAGCAGAGTGCTTTGAATTTCATCAAATTATTAAAATGGGATTCAGAGTTTTCGAACGGGTGGAATTCAAACCTGCGCCTTTTGCCTGGTGCCGGTATTAATCCACTTGTTCGAAAATTTTGCTTCTCTATTATTTAGTATTATTGTCATACTATCGATAATTGATTTGCAGAATAGAGCCCCTGGCTGCTTGAGTGATGAAATAATTGGTAGCGCCTAGTTCAAAAGTTTTGAATCACATTAAAGTTTCAAGTCAAAAGAAAATATTTCAACGAAAATCCTAAACATTCTCATTCGCCTCTCTCAAACGTCTGAAAACTCATTTATTATCTGCAGTTTTCCAACTCCAACAAGCAATTCCAATCCAATTTAACTAAAACCTATCTCGAAGAGTGATTCAACGAGCATGCATCAGAGAAAACAAATGGAAATCAGATCAGATTGTTGAGATATGCAAAGACAGGAAGAGATCGATTGTGATTGAGGATGTCTGACACCCATATCTTAAGACAATTTCTTTCTTAATACTTCACTTGCCTGTACCTAACATAGAGTAAGTACAAGCGCGTCACTAATCATGATTACAGAGTACAGACACACAGAAAACGCATTGAAACATAAGAATGAAGCTAAGCATTACGCCTCGTAAAAGTGTCATGTTACCTTCAGAAAAAAGGAAATTGTTTGCTGGATCGTGCAATAGACGTTCCCTCAGAAAGTTCTATTTATATTATATCGTTTTATAAAATTCATTTATTTAAACTTCGATAGCTTTTCGTATCTCGAGTATGGAAATTTGTGGCTAAGTTTTGTGGTAAGTAAACTTAGCAAAATTAACAAGGATCATGAAAAAAGCGCTTAAGACCAGCGAGTTTCATGTCACTACTTCTTGGGCGGGGAATAGGACTGGAATGAGTACCTAAGCTCACTTAGCATGTATGACGATTCAAAATGAACCTTGTGATTTTATTGAAATATTATTCTTAAATTTTGCTAGTCTTATTTGATTGAAAATTATTGCAAATGCTGCACTCTCGAAATACGTCAGTATGATCGGCTAATATGCCTGTTGACGATAAAAATCATTTGCGTTTTATAAAATTTAAAAGAAAATACGGCAGAGAAAACAAATTAAAAAAAAGTGGTAGTGGAGACGCGGAAAACACCACTGCCTTACTAGATCTAAGTAGCCTAGGTACATGTCTGTATTACGTTGTGAAATAAACTAAGTTGAAAGTCATGCATACTGTTTTCCTTTAAACCGTGTACGAAAATTATATAAAGCTAACAATATCCGGTTATAAAGAACCGCTCGCCTGAAAATACACTTATTATGCCGAGATGCCAATCAGGCCACGAGCTTCGAATATTGTGGTGTTGTTTGAACAAATTGTTGAGACAAGCTTTGGTATTATCAAACTTCACGTTATATTACTTTATCAAATAACTGAGCTTATTATTATGATTATGAAAAATTATGGAGTATAAATTACGGTGAAGGAAAACATCGTGAGGAAACCGGCATACCCTAGAACCAAAAATTCGAAGGTATGTGTCATAGGTTAGTATTCTTATAAGCGGCGATGGGCTTGCAACCTGTCACGTACGGAATACTAACTACTGTGCAAAATGTGGGCATGTACCAAATGTCATGTTTGGACTTGCCTCTGACTACCCTCTTTAGATAATATCCTCAAAGATCTAAGTAACTAAAGATCTGAGGAGATGTCTACCGAGCCTGGGGATTACAGTCGTGATCATATATATATGGAGTATAAAAACTCGGTTTTTTTATTGGTAAACGACGTTTTCTAAAAATGAAACCTAGCTAGATCAATTTATCGCCCCCGAAACCCTCTGCATACTAAATTTCATGAAAATCGCTGGAGGCGTTTCCGAGATTCCAATTATATATATATATATATATACAAGAATTGCTCGTTTAAAGGTATAAGATAAACCTATCGACCATTTTTGAAATTTTTGTTCGAAGTTTACATCTAGTTATAATGTTATCACAAAATAACGGTGTGATTATTGATCAATGCTTAATCTTTTCATATCATAAACCATGGGACCAAGCAAAAAATTTGTAGTTGCGAGTGTTTCTTCGAGTGAATCTACTTTTCTTATCTTATTTTATTATTATTCCTATTTCCAATTAATAATGATGAAAATTTTGAATAAAGTCATTATAGGAATTAATTAAAAGCACTTTTAGTGAATTTCATTCCCGAATATATTTAATTATTGTGATAAATTGACATCAATGCCTAATTAGTTTGGTGACCACATCCCACGAATTCCAAAACTAAATGCAAATTCTCGATGAATTGAGAAAAATAGATGAGAATGACATTTATAAAACTTAATCATTTCAATTCAAGGTCGCAGAAACTTCCAGAAAATCAATGAGTGTCGAGGCGATTCTTCATCTGGCAACAAATAGCGAACAATACGAGACACGTCATAAATCATGTGGATTTATCTCATGGAATCGTAGAACTTTCCTTGACGGGTTCCATGCTTTTTTATAAAGAAGTTACCGTTATATTGCGGCCATGATTAGTGATTCGTGAAATCGCCACCAAAACTGCACTTATTGGTAACGATGCCACGTGCGAAATAAATGCACGCGGACAGAGTAAATAGATATTCTAGCTCACTCACTTATTTATTAAAAAAAACTCACTGAGTGGTTTTGAATGGCAATTATAACGGATAATTCCAAGGAATCGATTTGGCTTTAAATAACTATTTTTCTATAAAATATGAAAAAACTAGCTAGCTGAAAGTTTCCATAAGCTTAACGCTATTTTATGTTCGTTAAATGACTGCTACAGCTTTACCGAAAACCAAAGCTTTTGGTATCGCTTGCCATATTTCTATTACATTTTATTGATTGATCTTGTATATTTCTTTTATAACACAGTAGGCTTATTCTCATATTTGTTTTTATATTTTTTCTGATAAATATTTATACGTAGTTATGCCCAACGCCTGCTTTTTCAACACGGACGTACATTTTCGGGAATTTATTTAAATATAGTGTCGAATCGGCGTAAGGACGTTAAAATTTAGATGTTTGTAGTCGGATTTTTGCCGTACGGAAATATTCCAACTCCAGTCAGACTCACGTGCGAGTGTTTTCCGTCCGGAAAATTTCCACGTCGCGTCTTTATGCGATAAACATTAACCTTTAAAATCGACAATGGAAACTCCCAGTACTCATAGGTGCAAACTCTTTTTATTAGAAACCAACCAAATCATCACATCATCAAAGTACCTATTACCTTTCAATGAAGTTAGTTTTCGATTTATCCCATTTCCCCATTTCAATAAAGTGTTCTGAATGTAAAAAAATAAGGAAACCGAAGACTCATTCCTATTCAAACCTATTCACACGTTGCTTTTATGGGGGACACTGGGAAAACTTAGTCGGAGCCAGGAAGACGGCTTACATTGACCTACTAGAGCTATTTGAAATACGAAATTATTAATTTTACTAGCTGTCCCGCCCGCGACTTTGTTCACATAAAATATCAAAACTAAGTTTTAAACACATCACACAACTCATAAAAATCCCATGCTACTTTGACACCCCATTTTACCCCTTTTTGAAGGTTATATTGAAAAATCCTGAAACACGTGTCCATTCGTTTTGCATTTACAGTACACAAACAAAGTTTCAGACCAATCGCACCACCCGTTAAAAAAATCCCATACAATCATTGACCCCCTATTTGACCCTTTTTTGAAGATATATTGAAAAATCCTGAAACACGTGTTCATTCATTTTGCATTTTCAGTGCACAAACAAAGTTTCATGAAAATCGCTCCACGCGTTAAAAAGTTTCATACTAACGTTTTCACCCTTTTTCACCCCTTTAGAGGTGGAATTTCCAAAAATCCCGCCTTAGTGGGTGGTTTTGTTATAAAAGGAAGCCACCTTCCAAATTTCAGTTTTCTATCTTCAGCGGTTTCGGCTCGGCGATGATCAATCAGTCAGTCAGTCAATCAGTCAGTCAGTCAGTCAGGTTAAGCTTTTATATAGATATAGATTTAGGTATATTGGGCCTTGTAGATTCGTTGTTCTTCTTTTTTTATCAGCTTTAACATTATTACCTGATTACTTGATTGTAATTGATTGCAAAGACGATTGGATTGTGTGAAAGATGACATGGGTAAGAAAGGAGTAAGTAATGAGATGACGAATGATAGAGGGAAATGGAAGAAGATCACATGTTGGGCCGAAAAAAGTTGGGAAAAGGGCTAGAAGATGATGATTAAAGTATTGTATCAAAAGTTTCGTGATATTACAAGAACTGAGATGACGGGTGGTAGAGATAAATAGAAGAAGAGACGGTTTGTGCCCAGTGTCCACCCCACATTCGGAAAGTCAAATTTCAAGCTTGAACTTTTTTAGGTCATGGTACGAAATATCAAATTATACTACTTTGATATTACCCAAAGAGCTTGTATAAAGGCCTTGGTTCTGTCCTGATGGATCAGAAATATCAATCATAATATCTCATTATTAGACGACTGAAACTTATTCATGGAGTTTTTTGACGCCATTCAGCTAACACTTTCTCCTGGCGTCACTTCCTTTACTATTTTATTCATATCAAACAATCGTGATGGTGTCGTGTCGTATCGTTGACTGTAATAGTACCATTAAACGCCAATAATTAGTACTTCTTGGCCAACTTTTTTATTTAGCGATTAAGTACTTTACTTGCCTATTACGAGTACACTTTGTTTCGGGGCTCATTACGTGAGGTTTTTCTTTGAGGAAAACTTTTTATTGCTTTGTTAGACGTAAATGATCAAATGTACTATGACCAAAGTTGGTAAATGCTATGTTGTACATGTGAGATAAGAGCAGGACCTACCATAAAGTCGATGACGGCGACCCCGACTAGTTTTTTTAAATTTAATATAATATAACAACATAACAAACCCTCCAAACAAGAGTCTACAAACAAAAGTATAGACAGTGTATCAATCTATATTCGGCAATTACAATAAAATAGGCTACCTAGTTATTATCAAAGTATCACGAGTGCTGTAGTAGATTAATTAATTAAATGTGTCTCAAAATATCAATAATATACCCGCAGCTACGGTAACCGTTTACCAGCCTGATTCAGGTACGATTATTGGTTTAAAAAAATACTTTAATGCTGAAGTTGGCTTTGTATTCTCAAAATTCTAAGTAGGTAAATGTATGACACTAGCGTGATACGGACATTGGCAGAATCGAAGCATTATCCAGTCACAGAGTATAAAAACAAAGAAGTGAAGAGAGTAGGTAAGCTAGATAGGACATCTTAGGAGATTCCGTCTAAGCCAGAGGCTTACACGTGAACCTATTTCAGAATATCCTTTGCAAAAAGCTTTTTTGACCATAGACAAACGAGGTTAACAACAAAAGTACCAACACTGCTCAGGTAATGCTGAGGACAAACTCAAACAGCCTCTTTTGTCCCCAATTTCCAAATCAAACAGAACATTGAGCAAACAATGGCAGAGATATTGCTTTGTTGTAAATTGGTCACTTGTGTCGCAATTTACGTGGGTAATCTTTAGATTTGGAGTGCCTTTTCTTGTAAAATTTTTGTTTATTTTTAATATTTTTTTTATATAAGTATACGTAAACTCAGTTGTTTCCATGATGGCTCTGTATGACGGCGCGTGAAAAGTATCAAAATCTTGACTGACACATTGACGTCATAAGACAACGCATAGCCTAACCCACATTGGAGTTTGTTCCTAGGTAGGCGCACACTTAGAAATTCTTTAACTTCGCGAAAGGAATTTCCGGATTTCAACCCTTTAGAAAAAGTTTTGTGAAAAAAAACAAACACATTCCGAGTCCAATTTGCTAAGCTGTAACTAGATCAATAAACGTAGCTTGTATGATATTTATTCCTTAATAAATATTTTAATGATTTGGACTAAATCTTATTTTGACTTTATCTTATAAATGGCGGAAATTTCCACTTGTTCCTGCATAATAAATTTTCTTGTTTTATAAACGAAGAACTAGAAATTTAATTATCTAATTTGATAATTGGCTTGTAGGTATCTAATTTAAGCGTAAATTTCCTTATCGTAAGGAAATTTCTTTTACGCATTAACAAGATTCTACGTAACAGAAGAATTTTTTACTTTTTACCTTATTCTTCCTACAAAACCAGCAAAATATACGTTTTTGACGTATTCGCTGTCGTGAAGTCCGTGATAACTGTAATGGACGTTAGTATGTCGGTATGTCCGCTATATGCACGAGTATCAAATTGAATAAAAGGTACATAACAAACGGACATTCGTTGTTAACCTTCCGTTCGTGAATTCCTGACAATAGACTCGTTTGCGGAGATGAGGTGATTTGTGCCCTGGTGATCGTGGTGAGGTCAAAACGTGGAGTTTGACGTGACAAATGGCATCATTTACAAGCAATTATTGTCAAGCCAGAGATACCATTCGTTTGGTTGAAATTGGTTTATTTATTTAATTTAAAATAGAATCACCGACAGATTTGATATCTAGGTATGCTTTCCATTTTGCGTTCAAAGTTCAGCATGGCGAGTTTCATATAGTTCTCGGACTGAAGTTAGACCTGGAATTGGCACCTAGATTAACTTATCATGTAAGATGATTCTAAATAATCCCTGTGGTTGATTATTTACTTTTTTATTTATTTGAATTTATGGTTATGTTTTGACATCTTTATAGTCAAAGACAAAATTGATGTAAACGATATGAAATTTTTATTTGATAACTCAAGTTTAAACATATTTACTTTGTGGTCGTTCTCAAATCTAAATTTACTTTTTATTAACCAAAGCCTATTTTAATATCATTATATTCTACGCTCCATGCCTATTATCATAATACAAAACTGGTATTTGAATTTGAAATAAGTTTAGCATTGAGCTATTTGAGTTGAATTAACGGGTGGAAAATAATCTAGACCGCAAACAGCGTCTCTGCAAATGCTGAATCCAATTTGATTTGACAACACAGTATTATTTGGACAAACACTGAACCATAATTGAAAAATTATTCATTAGTTTGTATTGAATATAATGTTGTCCTAATTTAACCTGTTAGAAAAATACATTAGTATCTATTACTATTAGATGGTACGTAGAGATTATGAAAAGAGATTTAGTAATTTTAGTCCGGCTAGTGTTTGACAAGTAGTTTATCCAAAAGTTATTTTTTTAGTCAGTACCCTAAATAAGCCACACTCGGGAGGTAGCAACATACACACATACGTACGGTTTAATTTCTTTGATATCCGTTTTATTATTAGATACACAATCTAGCTACAAATTTCTCAGGGGAGTCGTTAGACCTACGCTATATATAGGATGCCAATTTGAAATCCTAGATCTGTAAACTACAGCTGTGGACATTGCTTCGAACGAGGCTTTAAAAAACGGCGAACGTCTTTATACCGTCGTACCTATATATCCAACAGATATACTACTCTTTAACGCACCATTATTTCCGATTTTTCACTAGCTAAATCTAATTAATCCATTTATTACAATGTTTGCTAGATTAAACTATAAAACTTATCCTTAGCAACAAATCTTGAGTCAAGGCTGTCTTTGTTCAAATTCCAACTACCAACCACATCCAACTAAACAACTTGTCTGAGGGGCAGAGGTCTATTAATGAACGAGGTCTGTAGGGAGAGCCAACTGACAGTAATTTATTCTAGTACGATTTAGTCGCAAAATGTTGTACTAACCCGCGCGTCTTGGGAGGAACGTAACGATGCAAAACAGGGGGGCTATTGCGGTGTTATTTAACGTATTAATCAAAGCCAAAATACATTTATTAACGTTACGCTATGCAAATTTGATATCGTGCTATTTTTTGACAGCGTCTATGACCTAAACCTTTCTTTTTTTTGATTTCGTTGATGCCAAGGAACATGTTCATAGTTCAGGGACATTGAGCGAAATGTGCATAACGTTACGTTTTGCGAATGTGTTTTGGCTTTGGTTTAGCTTTGGTGAATACATTAAATAACCACGATTGTCCTCCAGTAGTATGATAATGATGTTATTTTATATAGCACATTATTTGTAGCTAGCCATATCAGATTATTTAGATGACAAAAACGTTTGGGACGAAGCTTCATAGCAAGAATCTTAATAAAAGCAAAAGAAACGCTACGGCCTGACGAGTTCTTGTCATATTTTTCCTCAGACTGTTAGCACTGAAATCGGCAATATGATTTTATCATTTATGACGATTAAAAATGATATATTTTATCAACCCGATATTGCAGTTTTTCAAAATTACAGTAGATACTCAGTAAACTTATAGATACTCAGTAAAACAGTTACTCTTTATTTCCATAAGAATGAACTAAATTTAATCTTTAAACTTATTTTCTGTATTAATCGTTATTCAAAACTGCACATAGTGCTCATTGATATAAGGTTAGAAATAGACCGTAGGTACCAAGTTTTTATAATGGCTAACCAGTGACAAGTGAGGCGGGTCTTTATCTGCAGAAAACTTCTTTTTTCACACACATAATCTGTCTTTGAAACTTTTCGCTTGAGTAAGTGGATAAACTCTTTTTTTTCCATCCCTTTTTAAAAGCCGCTTTTAAATATAGAAAAACCTTTTAAGTACACCTGAAATAATCCGTTAAAACACTTTAAAATACTTCAATAATTCATCTTTCAGCGTTTTGAATGTATAAGAGGCGATGGGCTTGCAACCTGTCACGTACGGAATACTAACTACTGTGCAAAATGTGGGCATGTGCCAAATGTAATGTTCAAACAGAACGTGCCTTCGATTACCCTCTTTAGATATCCTCAAACATCCATGTAACTAGAGATCTGAAGAGATATCTACCAAACCTGAGGATTACAGTCGTAATCATGTTTGTTTTGTTTTTTTTTCAGCGTTAATCTACCAAAAAATAAAGAATACTAGCTGACGCCCTCGGCTTTGTCCGTGTGGTACCTTGAAAAACAAAAACAATCTATCCCGCGGGAACCGTACAATTTTCAGAGATAAAAAGTAGCCTATATGCTATTCCAGACTAAAATCTTAATCTGAGCCAAATTTAATCCAGATCTGTTCAGCCGTTCCAGCGTGTAAGGGTAACAAACATAAATCCATGATACATCCACACATCCATTCATTCTTACAAACTTTCGCGTTTATAATATTAGTAGGATATTTTTTCATTTTGTGAGGCCCCGTGGTTTATTTTCGGGTGAGTAAACCCCATAAAAATCATGTCGGAAAACACCATAAGTTATTTAAAACATTGATGAGCGATTCATGTCATTCATGAACAAGCAAGTCTGATTGATTGCTACACTCTTGAGCAGGATGAAAATGTTTGATTGATGTTTCTTTCAGCCTTCTGATGTTTTACATAAAGTACCTATGCGGCTTCCGAGGGCTTGTCTTCATTGTATCAAAAAGAAAATTATTATTTTAAGAAATAATTTCAAGTTTTATTATCAATAAAAAATCAATAACATTCACGATCTGGTAGGAATTATTAGCATAACTTAATCCTACTAATATTATAAATGCGTTTGTAAGAATATATGGATGTATGGATGTATGTTTGTTACTCTTTAACACTTCTGCTCACGGCTTCGCCCGCGTGGTACCTTGAAAAACAAAAACAAATCTATCCTAATATAAATCAACTGCGGGAACCGTAATTTTTTCCGGGATAAAATGTAGTCTGTGTGCTATTTCAGACTATAATCTATATTTGTGCCAAATTTCATTCAGATCTGTTCAGCCATTTTAGCGTGAAAGAGTAACAAACGTACATCCAGACATCCATACATTCTTACAAAATTTCGCGTTTATAATTATTAGTTATATCTGTTTGCGACGTTGTGGTACATGATAAAATGAGAATTAACCTTCGAACTGTCATCGTCATCATCGTCCTGTATTTTTCTCACATTATATTATGGGCTTAACAGTCTTCTTCTTAAATTCTCCTATATCATCTGCTATGTCTAAGGTCATCCACGCATGTAAGTAATATCACTAGTTATCCAAGCGCCCATGTAGAACGGCAAAAATATAGCATCAGGCCAAACTGGATAAGAAAATGACATGTGTTGCATGTAACATGTAGACTATACATATTACAAAAGGGTTTAAAATCCTTTGAATAAAAAGGAGATGTTATACTATTTTGACCCTTATTTTCTTACAATTTATCTGGCGACCACTCAACCTATCGTTATTAAAGTGAGAAAAATATGGTTTGTGGATGTCGCTGTGGCACGTGTCCACCGAGCCTTAACCCAATTAATTTAATATACCCCACTGTCGTAAACAGTGGCCTAATATACATGTATTAGCACAAAATTAAATAAAAGACACACCCAAATGCTAATTCAGCAAGTCAAATTTAATTTCGTTAATGGAAGAAAATGGTGACTGTAAAGTACAGTTAATGGCAAAAGTGGTTAACAAGAGTGAATAATATAAACTGTTTCTAAATCTTAGTCATTTGAAAGGAAGACTGTGACAACTGAAGCGTAGCAACATGATAATTCTCAAATGTTTTAAACATTTTTTTTGCAGGTGATTGTACTTACTTTTTAATTAGAAGAAAATGTTTATTTGGCAGGTTGTTTAGAAGAGAAAAAGTTTGGAACGACTTTGCTTTAATGTGGATCAACAG
Organism: Cosmorhoe ocellata; assembly: GCA_963675405.1. NCBI lineage: Eukaryota > Metazoa > Arthropoda > Insecta > Lepidoptera > Geometridae > Cosmorhoe > Cosmorhoe ocellata. The sequence continues at coordinate 3,469,773 of OY776250.1, read as the reverse complement.
AACAAAAATAACAAGGCCCAAAAAGCCCTAGGGCCCGACGAGTTTCTTGTCATGTCTCTTTAGACTACCTACTTACCAGCGCCACAGCATGGAGACATGCTGGAGCATCAAGCTGAGCTATGGGCCATTTCTTTGCCACAACAATATATTAGGTATTACTGAAGATTTATATAAGATAGGATAACTTCTATACCTACCTCATTTGTTAAGTGGGTACATAATATTTTTTAAGCAACTTATTTCTATTTTATGTTTGGTTTTGTTGTGGTTTGCAAGAAATAAATATATTTCATTTCATTTTCATTTACTTGGTTCGCCTAAATTCTGGGACGAATCAGAATAATATTTTTATTTTAATTAATATTTTTACTGTAAGTATATTATTAATAAAGTCCTGAGGGATACCAATATGCCGTTTGTTTCCATAAGGTTGAACAAGCTGTAAGTAAATATGAATATTGGTGGACAATTCACACAACGCCATCTACACGTAGCCAAATATTTTGCTTAGTTTGGGGCTGATTTGGATAGCTGATAGATTCATTTATAATTATACATTTTTTTGTTGTAAATACATGGAATACATAATACAACCCAGACACAGAACAAACATCTACGTTCATCACACAAATGATTATCCTGGGTGGGGGATCGAACCCACAACCTGCAGCGCAAAAGGCAGAGCTACTACCAACTGAGCTGTGAGGCCTATAATAGTCAAGTATAAGTTATCTTACTAATATTTATAAACGCAAAAGTTTGTAAGAATGTATGGATGTCTGGATGTATGGATGTATGTTTGCTACTCTTTCACGCTGAAACGGCTAAACGGATCTGAATGAAATTTGGCACAGAAAGTAGCCTATCTGCTATTCTAGACATTACAGTCTAGAATAGCAGATAGGCTAATTTTGATCCCGGAAAAATGTACGGTTCCCGTGGGATAGATTTGTGTTTGTTTTCAAGGTACTATGCGGGCGAAGCCGTGGGCGGAAGCTAGTAGACTATAAAAATAAGTTTGAATAAAATACTCATACAAAGTAGGTACTAGAGCTAAAAGGTACCTAGAATTTTGTGCTCTTAAAAATTCAAGCTCCGCTGATCCGCCCTTAGCCTGAATTTGAGAAATTCGTCTTTATAGTGTTCCTGTGATACCTAGTTCTTATGTCATAGTCTTTAGGTTAATTTTCATTCAGCATCAATATGAAAAAGATTTACTTTGGTGTCGTTCAGTCACGTAACGATTTAAAAGCTATCTTTTTATATTATCATAAGGTACTTGCTTGCAAAATAAACTAAAACTACTTCTATTATGTGACAGAAAACATTATAGATATGTCAGCAATTCTAATTTTAAAATAACCAACTAATTGGAAAACTTTCATCTTGTTTACTGTACAAACACGCCTCTAAAATACCGCTAAATTCCACACAACACGCGATACAACAATTAATATCAGCACAGTTATTGTCACCATGATACAGCCAAAACAAAGTTATATTTACCATTATTTATCCATGGTCACTTCACTAACATCTTTGTTTAAACTTTTTATCAGTTTAGACTTAAACTTTTAAGCCGGGAAAGTTTGGTTATGTAAATCAATTTAGTTGTTAGGGACGCGGGGTGAGGGGCCCCCGCACGTGTTGGCGCGAGCTGGTGGGAGTTGGCCGCACGGGGCGTGAGGATCTCGTAAGGCGCCGTGGCGGTGACTGCGGCTCGCCTCCCGTTTCCCCCTTTCGCTCCTCAATCCTCGCCCACGCGCAAGCGCTATCCGCATTCGTTCTCCACGCTCTAACGCTGTAACTACGCTGGCATCACCGCAAATTTTTCCCATCCAAGTAAATTGCGAAACCACTGATGCTGAAGGTACAAAACGCGTCGGGGGATTCGTCGGCAATGTAATCACCCAAGAACAACAAGGCGGGTAAACGAGGCAGCCTTTTCTTCAACGCTAGTTACTCTCCCTTAACTCTCAATCTTATAATAGAGATTCTCACGTTCCAGTGGAAATTTCGAGATGTTTTTTTCCGTTAAATTCGTGAAGCCACTTCATTGTAAAAATGCTAGAGTGCTGATTTTTTGCTGTATTTCCTCGTTATTCTTGTTTAAAAATAAAATTGCTGAATTATTTTTTGTGTACTTTTACCTTAATACGCTCTGAAGTGGTTCGCCTTTCTTTTCTGGGTAGGCATATGAATAAAACATGTTGAATTTGTCATGTTTTACAAACATGCTGGTTTACCAATTAAATATTCTTTGTGTACAGAAAACAGTAAACATAAAATTAATATCAGTGAAATAAACAAAGGTACAGTCTCACGTTTTCAATTTAATTTTCTTTCACAACTTCGTCGCACCTTGGTTTCAATGCCTTTTATTCAGATTAAAAATTCCACATTCACGCACAGTTAACATAACACACCGAGCTTTAGAAAGAGACAACTGAGTTTAAAAGGGTTGTCTCTATTTAGCTACTCATAGGCCGATAGTAATACTCGTATATACCGTTTTGTTTTATTTTATTTATTCTACAGTTGAAATTATTTATTTTAGATTTGAGTTATTTTTTGCCTTATTTTTATTTCTTAGCGACCGCTTCGTGACAGTAACTTATTTTTGGAAAATCAAGGCTTTTCTGGTAGGGACAGCTTTTTATGATGGCCTGAGTTTATCTGAGGGCGGCAGGCATACGCCATTCACAGGATTTAGGTTACATTTCACGAGCTTTAATTTATAGAGCTCTTTAGACTAGACGGGTTAGATGCGGTTCTGTGGTGGTTTTAAAGCGGTTTTATTAACTAAAGAACCTACTATTTATATGATACTAGCTGTTACCCGCAACTCCGTCCATAAGGTGTGTGTGTGATTATTCTTATAAGTGGCGATGGGCTTGCAACCTGTCACGTACGGAATACCAATTACTGAGCAAAATGTGGGCATGTACCATATATCATTCATATTTTAATTTTTCTATTATTAATATTATTATTATTTTATTGACATGCATGTGCTTGTACTCTGATAAAATGTGCTAATTACATTAAATTTTTGTATTGATTTGACATCTGACATTATGAATTTAGCCGTTACCCTACCTGACATCGTATATTGTACACTAGGTATAAGCTTATTTAGAAACTCGTTGACCTTTGCATTATTAAAATGATTGTATGACCTGCTATTTTGACTTAAATTGTGATTAATTCGTCGAGATGTAAAATTATGACCATTTTTTATAATTAATATTATTTATATTGTATTTTCTAAATTCTATCTGTTATGTGTATAATTGATTGATTAGTGTAAGTGGTGTAAACCGTTCTAATTCAATAAATAAATAAATAAATAAATGAAAATAAATAAATCATGTTTGGACGTACCTCTGACTATCCTCTTTAGATATCTTCAAAGATATAGTAACTAAAGATCTGAGGAGATGTTTACCGAGCCCGGGACAGGGTGTCCCAAAAAGTAGTGTCAAGCGAAAGTCCAGAGATAGAACACCCCTTGGGGTACCCGAATCACCCCCATGTATGTTCCGCGATTTTCTATAGTTTTCGAGTTATTAATTTTTTTCCGAATTTTTGAAAATTTACGACTTGAACTACTTAAAACATTCTTTAAAAAAAAGTAGAAAACTTTCTCGAGATTTTTTTTTTGCTACTGAATTGTTATGAGTTGTTATTTTATGCATAAAATAATCAGCTACGTGACTTTGATGAAAACTATGAAAATGTTGGTGTAAAGTCAAATAATTACATTCGGTGAATTATGACTAAAATTTTCAACTTAAAATTAAAAATCTTAAAAAGTGATTTCATGGTTCCTAAACAAGTCTAAAGAATTTTCGAGACTCTCAGCTTTTATAATCATTAAAAAAAAGTAGTACTTAATAGGCTACTTTGGCTAAAATCGGCCTTCAAAGACGGTGAGGTGGAAAATTCTTAAAATTAGCTACCTGATTAAAAAATAGATTTTCGCCATTTTATCATTCCTAAGCTTAATTAATTTGTTAACTAACCAAAAAGGACTGCAGGAAAGTAAGATTTCATTAGTATTTGAAGGTTTTATTTATTTAGTTTAGCTTAATTTATGAAATAAAACAACAAGTAAAATTTATTATTTTTTTACAAAAAGTTTTCAAAATGTCAACCTTCTAGGTCGATACAAATCCTACATCGTCTTAAAAAGGTTTCCTTTAATCGTATGAAAGCTATTTTAAGTGCCTTAATTTTTTCTTCAGCCTGTCTCAATTTTGTTCTTAATTCGGCCATATTGCTGATTTCTTTGGCATAAACTAATTCTGTGTAGTAGTTTTTGGTTAGTTAACAAACAAATTAAGCTTAGGAATGATAAAATGGCCAAAATCTATTTTTTAATCAGGTTGCTAATTTTAAGAATTTTCCACCTCACCGTCTTTGAAGGTCGATTTTAGCAAAAGTAGCCTATTAAGTACTACTTTTTTTTAATGATTATAAAAGCTGAGAGTCTCGAAAATTCTTTAGACTTATTTAGGAACCATGAAATCACTTTTTAAGATTTTTAATTTTAAGTTGAAAATTTTAGTCATAATTCACCGAATGTAATTATTTGACTTTACACCAACATTTTCATAGTTTTCATCAAAGTCACGTAGCTGATTATTTTATGCATAAAAGAACAACTCATGAAATTCAGTAGCAAAAAAAAAATCTCAAGAAAGTTTTCTACTTTTTTTGTAAGAATGTTTTAAGTTGTTCAAGTCGTAAATTTTCAAAAATTCGGAAAAAAATTAATAACTCGAAAACTATAGAAAATCGCGGAACATACATGGGGGTTATTCGGGTACCCCAAGGGGTGTTCTATCTCTGGACTTTCGCTTGACACTACTTTTTGGGACACCCTGTATACTTAGTACCTGGGTGACCGAGCTTTGCTCGGTTTTTTATATTGGTAAACGACGTTTTCTAAAAATAAAACCTAGCTAGATCGATTTATCGCCGCCGAAACCCCTTACATACTAAATTTCATGAAAGTCGTTGGAGCCGTTTCCAAGATTCAGAAAATATATATATACACATATAATAAACAAGAATATATATAATACATATAGCTACCCGCAACTTCGTCCGCAGAAATAAATCAATATAAAGTGTTAATTATTACACTTTGGGTTACATTATTGATGTTTTAGTAGGGATCCCTAATTTTTTTAGGTAATAAATCTAGTCTTTTATTACATTATCCATGTAGCATTAAAATGATGAAAATTTATAAAAACGGTCCAGTAGTTTTTGAGTTTATTCGTTACAAAATTACAAAAATACAAATCTTTCTTCTTTTTATTAGTGTATATTTAAACTGTTGCATCGAACATGAAATTCACCCCAGGTTTACTCCAAGGTTTTATGTATCACACTCATCATCATCATCTTCCTGCCCTTTTCCCACTTTTTTTTTGTTTTCCTTTTTATGCACTTATCACACTATTTTAATTTATTTCATACACCTAAAAAAGTAGTGAGAATTAAATACGTACATTTTACTAAACTTGTAGTAAACGTTAGGGAAGCATCAATATGCTTCCCTATCCTTCAATAAACAACTCTTGCTGTCCAAAAGTCAGAAGCAAGAGCTTAGACTATCTCTTGTTTCTAAGTGAACTAAATAGAAACAAGAGACTAAACTCTTCATATACCTGATACATCAGCGCTCGCGCCATTACTACAATATTTTTTGCAGCAACTTGAAGCAAAATCGTCTCGTCTGTATAAACCCAAAAGTTTAACCTGCACAGTTTCAACAGCTTTGAATATTTTGCCATTTAAATAACCTGCCTTTTCAAATAGATTCTGTTACTTTGCGCCCCCTAATGCATTAATTCATGCCCCTAGGCGCTATTTTACGCTTTGCGACTTATTCATGAACTTCTGAATTCATTATGCTCACAACTCTGAAATTCAGTTAATTGTTAGCACAATAGATTGCACAATAATTCTGGCCACGAATCAAGATAAATAGAGAAAATGATGATGGTAAAGGCAACTAAAATAACCCAGACTACATTCTGAATTAAGATAAGTAAAAAAAGTGCATATAGATGCTATAGATAAAATCGTGTAACACTGTTGTAAATCATCATTAAAAAGTGATACTTACAATTTTATTTGAACGGCTGGAGCTCAAACCCGTATTTTTGTTTCTGCCAACGAATTAGCCCCAACAATTTTGAACACAAGGCAAGTGTCTTCCAGAATATTTCACGGTACCGTTTATAAAAATAATGTCATTAGTCTTTGAGTGTAAGCTATAATTTTGTGGAGTACTTACCTAAGTACATCACGTACGCAAAATCTCGGCTTTGAAGTACAATAAAAAGTCGTTAGATCGCGCAATAAATAAAACAACTCCCTTGTACCTTACTGATACTGCTAGTGAGATATCGTGAGCCGTAAAAAATAAAGTGTGATGAAAAGGAGGTCGCAAAGCAAACATTTAAAGAAGTATCTACTGAGACAGACGGCCCAACTTATCTGACGATCTGTAGCGACCCAAATTGACCCAATCTGCATCGTGAATAATTATTCACTAGCTTTCGCACACGGCTACGCCCGCGTGGTACCTTGCAAATAAAAACAAATCTATTCCACGGGAACCGTACATTTTTTGGAATAAAAAGTAGCCTAATGTGCTATTCCAGACAAAACTTGAGGAGACTAAATTTCCAGAAATAACAAATTAAGGTGTCTGCTTAGAATTAATACAGAAGCCCTACACAATGAGAAAATGAAATAAATGCGACTGTCAGCACGCTCCAACTTTACATTCAAAATTGGAACGTCCATATCCACTTCAATACTCTTCATCTCAGCGATAAATAGTACAAATATTTTTAGGAAAGAGAGCTCGTCACGTCCCTGGCGCTACGGGGAATGCCGACGCGTGCCCGACTCGATGTAAATGCTTCTGATGATGTAAGGTTTGATGGAAGTGATAGAACCGAAACTATTTGGTACCTTTTTGTTAATCTTGCAAAAAGGCCCAATATTATAAAGCTGAAGAGTTTGTTTGTTTGGTTGAAAGCGCTAATCTCAGAACCTACTGGTTCAAGTTGAAAAATCCTTTTGTGTTGGATAGTTCATTTATTGAGGAATGCTACACTCGTATAACATCACGCTACGACCAATATGTTGCAAAAGTGGGAAAAAATATATCACTTAAAATGCGCAGACAAAATAGCGCGAGGGTTACTAGTCCTATTAATTTTATAAAAGCGAAAGTTTGTAAGAATGTATGGATGTATGTTTGTTACTCTTTCACACAAAAACTACTGAATGGGTCTGGATGAAATTTGGCGCAGAGATAGATTATAATCTAGAAGCACATAAGGTATTTTTTAACCCGAAAAATGTGCGGTTCCCGTGGGATAGATTTGTTTTTGTTTTTCAAGGTACCACGCGGACGAAGGCATGGGCGGAAGCTAGTAATAAAATGAATAACACCGAATAGCCAATAACATAGTTCTGACATGAGGATTATAGACATTAGAATTCTCTGTATCTGTATCATTACACCCAGAACCGGAAGAAATAATTGCAGAACGAGCAAACAGATATGTGTTTGCGTTGCGGGATTTGAACCCAATAAGTGTGTGTTTGTTTCCGGGTACTCGCCGCTACGCCACCAAGGTTATTAATATTAAGGCTTCAAACACGTTGAAAACCAGAAATGATTTGGCTCGAAATAGTTTGTAATCATTTTGTCTAACATTTGGTTTAGCTCAAGTGTGAGCATCGTGGCTTTAATCAGCGCTCGGGCAGCTATCTGGTTCCCAGATTTGAAAAACCAATACTAAAATGTAATAGAATAATAACACAGTAGTCTTCTTTACCTTGTCTTTGCATAGATCTAGATCTCATAATGAGATTTCTTTTGAATTTCCCTAAGGAAGAAATATTTTTCCTTCTAGAAAAACGCTCGGAAAGATAGAAAAAAGTGAAAACACTAGGTGGAAACCTCTTTGAAAATTTTCAATCATCATTTTGGTAACAAAAAAAAGATTAAAGATCATAGAAGTTCTTACACGTTTTGTACGATATGGGAAGAACCAAAATGCGGAAGTATTGGCCTACTTAAAAAAAAGTGACTAACGTTTGGGAAGTTAGTGAGTATTTTACATTACACACCATACTTTCAGGTTAAAAAAATTCCATACATTTTAGTGAAAACATAATTTTATTGCACGGCACTTAGGAATTTTGGCCCATAATAAAGGATTTATGGGATAATGGGATACCTAAATGGGCTCTACCTGATTCAGTAAACAGGCAGAAATGATAAGAGTTTTATAAAGATTAAGTATTTATGTGTATGTAGATGAATTAATGGATAAATGTCTCTTCCAGTGTATTTTTTTTTAGTCAATCGCACAGGTATTACTGGCGAATGTCACGAAACACATTCAGGCGTGCGATTTTAACGGAGTCCTTCCGAAGAATCGAAGAAAGGTCATTCAGCTTTACAAAAATATTTTGTTATTTCCGAATGACAGCAGAATTTCAAAGAAAATTGTGAGCACTTTCTTTCAACAGCGTTTGTAACAAAATAAAAACAGAGAAGTTAACACTATGACAAACTGTAATTCCCAGGTTTGAGAGATAACTCCTCAGACCTCCAGTTAGATCTTTTGAGAGATCCATAAGCTTCAAACCATCTTGTTTGTATGTACTGCAGAGGTCACGTTGAAGGAAGCGTCTCCAAAAATGCTAGGTAGGTATTTGTAAGATGATGATTATATCAGCACGATAGATACGACAAACGAGGGTCTTATTTATGAAGGTCCTGGTCCAATAAAGTACCCGAAATCTGTAAGAACATTGTCATAGTAAATTTTAACAAGTTTATCTTATGAGATCGATGCTTGGACTTTATGGAGATAACTTTTGGACCTGTATCCTGTTTTTTCATACAAACTACAACCTCTCGTTGCACCTGTAGAGGTTCAACATCTTTTAGGAATTTTTTAGTAAGTAGTACACCCTGTAGACTTCGAAAATAACTTTTCTTACCTACCGTGTGTATCTATGTTAGATTGTAAGGTATATTTTTATATGGCCTTAGTTTTTATGTAAGTATTTTACAAATTGTACTTCACTAGAGTTGCCGAAAAAAACGTTATTTTATTTATTACTAGCTTCCGCCCACGGTTTCGCCCACGTGGTACCTTGCAAAAAGCAAAAACAAATCTATCCCACGGGAACCGTACATTTTTCCGGGATAAAACGTAGCCTTTGTGTTATTCCAGACTATAATTCATATCTGTGCCAAATTTCATCCTGATCCGTTCAGCCGCTTTAGCGTGAAAGAGTAACAAACAACATCCAGACATCCTTACATCCACACATCCGTACATTCTTATAAACTTTCGCGTTTATAATATTAGTAGGATTATTACACCGTTAAACAAATTTTAATAATAACTGTACCAAATTACAAATTTGTAAATGCAAATTATTACAAACATACAAACTTCTGAATTAGTTAGTAGTCACATTACAATGTGAGAAAATGATTTTTTTTTTAGGAATTTCAAAAATATTAGCTATACCATAATATTCTTATCCCTACGTATGGTAAAGGGCCCCGTACAAACTTGCAAGTGGGTTTCCTCGCAGAGTCTATAGTACTTTGGGGAAGAGGGTTTGATGGTGTCCGAAATGGGGATTGGCTTATGGCTAATCTAGAAAATTGTGCTTGATTTGGCAATACGGCTTGTGAACGAGACCGTTCTTGTTTAGCCGTCGAGCGATGTCTCGAGCAAGTGTTTTGCTTACTCATCATCATCATCATCTTCCTGCCCTTTTCCCACGTTATGTGAGGTCGGCACAACATGTGATCTTCTTCCATTTCCCATTCGTCATCTCAGTACTCACTCCTTTCTTACCCATGTCATCTTTCACACAGTCCATCCATATTTTCTTTGGTCTACCTCTACCCTTGTATCCATCCACATTCATATCGAACACTCTCCTCGTCACATGACATTCATCTCTTCTCATAACATGCCCATACCACGCTAACCTATTACTCCTCATCTTTTCTGTTACCGGTGCCACTTTCAGACTTCCTCTAACATACTCATTCCTTATTTTATCCATCCTTGTCACTCCACACAAGTGTTTTGCCTACACACTACACAAAAACATCCACACAAAATCCTACTAATATTATAAACATTTGTGAGGATGTATATGTTTGTTACGCTTTCACGCTGGATCTGCTAAACGGATCTGGATGAAACTTGGAAAACACGTAGTTTACAAACTGAAATAACACATGGGCTACTTTTTATCTAAGTAGATTGCACGCAAGTATTCGATAATTACATATTTGTACTAAAATAGTTAAATAAAACGCGATATATACCCGTTTAATACTATTAATAATGACTTCTGTGTTTGGTCAAAACAAACGAAAAAACTTTGAAACGGACTAAGAACATCAAGAACTAAATTCATTAACAGATCAGACTTCCCTCATTAAAGTTAAAATTACTTTTGCTGTTGCATTTGCAAGAATTGAAAAAGAAATGGTGTATCATTTGAATTCTAATTTTCCAAGTTTTAATTTAGTTTTACAGTTTCTTTGCTAGGAAACTTCTTCGAATTCATCTTTTTATCGTGTCACTAGTAGTTGACTGTCCTCACAGCTCAGTTGGTAGTAGCTTTGCCTTCTGCGCTGTAGGTTGTGGGTTCAATTCCCACCAAGAACAAAAAATTATGTGATGAACACAGATGTTTGTTCTGAGAATATTTACATAAAAATTTATGTATAATTATCAACCATTCTATCTACAATTCTGACAAACAAATTTTTCTTTTAACATGAACAAACCTGAGATGTTGTTATTTCGTTCATAAATAAACTAAGTTAAGCTATGGCTAGTGCGGTCATCATTTGGATAAGTGATGAGGTTGAACAACAACTTTTAATAAAAATATTGAACTGGTAAATAGGTAGGTGTAACCTTAGTATAACTTACTAATATATTCCACAAAGTGCCCAACATTTGCTAACAATCTTACAATAAACTAGTGAGTCTCTCCGCGACTTCGTTCGTGTGATTTTTATTATAGGTTATTTATTATGAGCTTTGGCGGTGTAGTGGGAGTGCCTCTGTTTCAAGATCCGAAGGTCGTGGCTTCGAACCTGGTCGCGCACCAATGAGATTTTTCATTCGAAAAATTTATATGCGCTATCCCAGTGCTCTCAAAGTGTTCCGTATGTGACAGGTTGCAAACCCATCGCCGCATATGAGAATACTAAATGACATGACAATGAAAACACCCAAACTTTAAATTTCATAACGTTAGTATCAGTACTCGCAAGCGCACACTCTATAATTTATACAGAGTCTAAGTCAAAGTACCTTAGAAAGTTCCTTGACCCAATTAGGGCAAATAAACCAATTTGTGAAGAGAAAATTTCGTTTCTTGAAAAGTTTTCAAGTTGAAATTTTGATGTGCTTTGGGATAACATGAATAAACAGTGACATTAAACCCAAAGTCCTTATTAGGATTCCCTGAAATAGGTATCAAAAAATAATCGTACCATGATAGAATAGAATAGATTAGAATAGAATAGAATAGATTTTTATTCAGACACGGACACATACAGGAAAATAAAAGTAGATAAAAAAAAAAAAACAAAACAAAGGTAAAACCAAACAAAATTAGAAAAGTAACACAGAAAGTAAAATAAAAAAAGATATAAATTGTCTTTCCTGCATGCAAGTCGCGTGGCTGAATAGGACCAATCTCAGCTTAATGCTACCACCTAATGTTAAGGAGGTAGCGCTGGTTTTCGGATTGGACCTAACAGAAGTGACATCACTAGCGAAAACACACAGCAAACTTGAAAAAAAACGATATATAATACTACTGCAAACATAGCTCTAAATAGGTAGTTATTAACGGGAAATAACCATACCATTACATACAATAGGATAGCGCAAAATACATAAAATAGGTACATAATATAAAAAAAAAATATGAAAAATGAAAATATCAGTGCTTACTGCATATAAAAATAACATAATTAAAATACTTATATATAAACTGGCAAGCTTACAGGCCGGCCAACCACCCACTCTACCGTCAATGTCACTGTCAAGTCAATTGACAATTGTCAGTCAAGCAACCGCCCGAACTCCAAAGTGTAGAATATCTAGAAATGTGGGTGGTTGTCGATCTGTTTGGCAAAAAATGACACCATGCAAACGTGGCATCTTTGGAAACATACCTATATGAGTGAATATTACAATAGAAGAAGAAAATTGGTGTGATGAGTAAAATGATGCATCGAACGAGTGACAACCGAACCAGGAGGACCGAAACTGGAGCCGTCCAGCCTGCCGGGCGCAAAAACAAGGTAAGCTAGGGCAGACGTCTATCAACGTCTACCCACACACCCACTCCCAACCTACATAAATACATAGAAACAAGAAAAACGCTGGTGGTGTAGTGGTAGCACCCCTGCCTCACGTACCGAAGGTCGTGGGTTCAAACCCAATGAATTTTTCTATTTGAAATAATTATCTCCGCAATGCCAGTGCTCTTAAACGGTAAAGGAAAACATCGTGAGGAAACCAGCATAACCTAGAACCAAAAATTCGAACGTGTGTGACTTATATTAGTATTCTTATAAGCGCCGATGCGCTTGCAACATATCACGTACGAAATATGAACAACTGTGCAAAATGTAGGCATAATAAATGTAATGTAATATGAAAGATCTAAGTACAGAGATCTGAAGAGATATCTACAGAGCCTGGGGATTACAATCGTGATCATGTTTTCTTATTGTTTGTTGCTTTATAATAATTGGAACATAAGCCAAAGGATATTTTGACTATCAAATTCGATATCTATTCTATTGTAAACATTGCAGCTTCATTTGCCAAACCAAAACATGAAGTTGGAAAATCGGATGGAGAGTTTACTAAGTTTACCAAGTTTACCAAGATAGTTTGCGGTTACTCTCAAGTTTTTCTCACCAGTACGTACCTATTTTGTGATAGTTTTCAACTTTTCACTGCTTCTTAGTTTGAACACTGTGAGATTATTGACTGCAAATCAGCTTTTACTGAATGTTTTTGGTGAAGTTTTGAACCAAGCAATATATTTTATGTAGTTTTCAATCTGATGACGTAGTTATAGACTTATGTCATGGCTTAGAGACGTTTTCTTCGGAGCGCTTGGCTTCTGCGGTGTAGGTTGTGGGTTCGATCCTCACTGAGGACGGATATTTTTGTGTGATGAACGCAGATGTTTGTTTTGTATAATGATCACGACTATAATCCCCGAGCTCGGTAGATATCTCCTCAGATATTTAGTTACTTAGATCTTTGAGGATGTCAAAAGAGAGTAGTCAGAGGCAAGTCCAAACATGACATTTGGTACATGCCCGCATTTTGCTTAGTAGTTAGTATTCCGTACGTGACAGGCTACAAGCCCATGGCCACTTATAAGAATACTAATCTATGACACACACCTTCGAATTTCTGATTCTAGGGTACGCCGGTTTCCTCACGATGTTTTCCATCACCGTTTAAGAGCACTGGCATTTTTTTGTATCTTGTTGTTATTATGTATTCTACGTATGTATTTACAAAAAAAGTATATAATTAATTTATCAGCTGTCTGGTTCCCATAGCAAGCTTTGCTTAGTGGGGCTAGATAGTGTTTGTGTGAAATGTCCACAAATATTGAATATTTATTTTACTCACATTTGACATGATATTGTTCTGAGACAAAATTTGGTCAAATTATACCTACTGAGTTATTGATTTTAATGATGATCTGACGTTACCACTCTTACGTCATACACATTTACAGTTTAAGATGCTTGTAGAATTGAAGCATCTTCTAACTAAACTTTACAATATCCCATATAAATAGGATTTAACCGATAGTCATGGGCCGTATTACCATATTATAAACCATGGGATACCCTGAACAATAAAGCTAGGTTTATGTGAATTTAGTCTGAGAGACAGTTGAGATTTATTTACGTCAAGCTTATAAGAATAATTATTTTACATCATACTGCAGTCTGAATAAACTAAACGGCTATTGTATTATTTGTATTTTTAGATTTTTTTTTATGTAGAAAACATAAAACGAGAGACATCTCAAGCTGTCGTTTATTTGAATAAACTTGTGAAAATTAGTCGGAGACTACATACAACTATCTCAAAACGGTAAAGGAAAATACGACAAGAAAATCAACATGTCCAAAAAGAATTAATAATTATCTTAACTATCTGTGAACACAAACAGTGAAAATACTGAATTGGGCTAGTTTCATACTCAGCTAGTGAAAATATTAGATTTCAGAAGCACTTGACATTGATTAATGAATATGACGTAAGAAATTAACTTCTAGCTCCCAAATCACATAATACTGCTCGGCTGGACTCAAAGACGGAACTATGCATAGTAAACGAGATTAATTTTATGGTATTCAAACATCGTTAAACACTCGAGTTGTCAGTAACTCATGAATAATGAAACAAAATGGAAATCACGTATTAAAATTGACCCCTTACTAGCATTTCAATTTCAATTTCCTGATATTTCTTCCTTGTTTGTAACTGAATTACTAGTGCATTCAGCGTTGCTTCCGACTGCAGACAGGAGGGTATGTGTTGGGGGGTATGTATATAAGTTTTTTTGATAAATAATAGTGTACGGTAGGTGGTATGTAGAAGCAAGTGCCTTTGGCTGTCGCCAAAGCTCAAAATGCTGGACAGATTTTGACAACAAATGATCCGATAGATTTGTATAGATTACAATTAAGCACTAGTCTTCATCTGGATCACATGACTACTCGTAACAAAATAAAATGTGAAAAAATTCATTATGGCGGCTGATAAAAAGCTAGTTTCAATTATACACTTTATTTAAATTCAACAACAATAATCTAAACCTCTTCTTTATTTTCATATTCTTGGAACCGCTTTTCCAAGACTCTGGCGGCATTATACCACGTAGAATATAAATGTAAATACGTTTAGTCTTATGAGCCATTTCATAAGCTCTTTTATATTTTGTGTTATATTTTGTAATCTATAAATATTCATTTTTGGTAAGAAAGAAATTTATTATTTTTTAGGCTTTAGTTGGTATCAATTTGCACTTGCTCAATCTGGAGTCACGTATTTCTCATCGTGAAAGTTAAAAGCATCTCACAGAGAATCTTAATTTAAAGAAATATACAGAACTAATATTATAAACGCGAAAGTTTGTAATAATGTATGGATGGATGGATGTATGTATGTTTGTTACTCTTTCACGCTAAAACGGCTGAACGGATCTGAATGAAATTTGGCACAGCTATAGATTATGGTCTGGAATAACACGTAGGCTACATTTTATCCCGAAAAAATATAAGGTTCCCGCGGGATAGATTTGTTTTTGTTTTTCAAGGTACCACGCGGGCGAAGCCGTGGGCAGAAGCTAGTACAGAATATAAATTAAATACATGTGATATAAGTCCTAATCCAAAGATCATTATAAATAAACGATTTATAGATAGTTCAACTCATCTATCTATATCTATATAAGAGCTTAACCTGACTGACTGACTGACTGACTGATTTATCATCGCCCAGCCGAAACCGCTGAAGCTAGAGAGCTGAAATTTGGAAGGTAGTTTACTTTTATAACAAAACCACCCATTAAGGCGGGATTCTTGGAAATTCCACCTCTAAGGGGGTGAAAAAGGGTGAAAACGTTAGTATGAAACTTTTTAACGCGTGGAGCGATTTTCATGAAACTTTGTTTGTGTACTGTATATGTAAAATGAATGGACACGTATTTCAGGATTTTTCAATAAAACCTTAAAAAAGGGGTCAAATGGGGGTCAATATTTGTATGGGAACTTTTTAACGGGTGGTGCGATTGGTCTGAAACTTCATTTCGTGTTTCAGGATTTTTTAATATAATTCTAAAAAGGGGGGTCAAACGGGGGGGGGTTAATGTTTGTATGAGAATTTTAGAATAGGTGGTGCGATTGGTCTGAAACTTTGTTTTTGTACTGTGCTTAAATGCAAAACGAATGGACGTCTTTCAGGATTTTTCAATATAACCTTCAAAATGGAGTAAAATTCGGTGTCAAAGTTAGTATGGGATTTTTATGAGTTGTGTGAGGTGTTTGAAACTCAGTTTAGATACTTTAAGTAAACGAAGTCGCGGGCGGGACAGCTAGTTATTTATAATCGTGGCATCTCAACGGTATGATTAATCGGAAAAAATATATATGTCACAGTGTAATTTAAAGATATTTTTTCACGTTTGGTAATACTGTAGGGTGTCTCTCAACGGGAATGAAAGGTGTGTTGCGTTACCCTAAATAAATGTTTTTTTCCCTCAATGTGACACAAAGGGTGTGACCCAATGGGAAAATGCCCTAGAAAACAATGCATATTTTATATTACAACACAATATGCCTCCATTAACACCAAAACGTTCCATCTTCTAAAACACTCGTAAAATCCAAGCTTCAAGCTTTACTTGAAGTAAAGTGTGCCATTTTTTTGACACCTTTTATTGAACTGTCTGCTTCTATTTACGTTATTTTTATCGTCGTTTCAGGACATTGGTATTGCTTTTGAAAAATTTTATTGAATGCAAGGATTTAAATAGAAAATTTATAGAAAGTTACGCAGTTTTTGAATGAGCTAATAAAAAGAAGCATGCAGAGTTATTTTGTAACAAAATTTAAAAGAATACTGTCTTCATCGTTGTTTTTCTATAGAAGTTTCTGAAAACTTTTTGTGTACCATTACATTTAAATAACCTAATATTTTTTTGTTAATCTTTAAATTTAATATTTTAAAACGACCTATACTTTATGATATAATACATAGCGTGTCATTTGTTTTCAACTCAACCTTGAGACGAACTTGGATCTTAGGGTTGTCGCACCCGTATAGTTTAGTCGGCCTTCAGGTTAAAACAAATATTATACGAGTATAGCATCGCCGTAACACAAAAACGTGGAAACACCCAAACTATTCAGGGTGTCTCGGAACTAGATTGTTATCCTGAGGGGAGATAATTCTCGATACTTACGCGAACAACAAATGTTCGACTATATCTGTGAATAAGATGACTTTTATTGAAGGAATTTGAAACAAAGTTTACTCAATTACCTCATAACATCGCCTAAATAAGCATTTAATATGGCAAACAATTTTGAATCTATTCTTCTACTTAGTATGTAACATTGTAGATATAATAGGGTTGTCAATTTTATTTGTTACTTGCACTAGTGGCCCCAGACAAAAAGTAGCCTATGTGTTATTCTAAGTCATAAACTACGCGTATTTCAAGTTTTATCTAGATCCGTTTAGCCTTTTCAACGTTATTGAGTAACAAACATCCATCCATTGAACTTTCACATTTATACTCGTAGTATTAGTAGAATAGAAGGAAAGTAGGTTAGTAGGATGGGATTAAGTAAAATAAAAATATTATATGAAACTTCGAAATAAGAATACTATAAAATTCTACCCCCACAACGGTATACTTCATGTTTTGTAACACTCCGTATAGGCTTAACATACTATTTTGGGGACACTATGTATAAAACAAAAGTCACATAGCACGTCTGCAATTTTGCATTCGCTAAAAATGTCGTCTACAAATTGTATAAAGTTCTCACTGTCAAATTAGCAGAGTATCCGTTGAAATAACGAGAGGAGGAAGCGCGTTGAATATTAAACGTGTTTATAATACCTCCGAGAAAATGTAATGGAGAAGTTTCAGTCCGGCGTAACTCAAAGTTTTTCTCTAAATAATTGAAACTGTAACTTTGTGGCACGTCAGATGGTAAGCTCTTGCCAGTGCTCTTAAATGGTGAAGGAAAACATCGTGAGGAAACCGGCATACCCTAGAATCAAAAATTCGAAGGTGTGTATTCTTATAAGCGGCGATGGGCTTGCAACCTGTCACGTACGGAATACTAACTACTGTGCAACATGTGGGCATGTACCAAATGTCATGTTTGGAAGTGCCTCTGATTGCCCTCTTTAGATATCCTCAAAGATATAATAGTTACTTAGTAACTAAAGATCTGAGGAAGATATCTACCGAGCCCGGGGATTACAGTCGTGATCATATTTTTTTTTTTTTGCTATTTTTTCACTTTGACTCCCCTCCCGTACGGCGTACACCCAGTGACCCCTACATTGCATAAAGCTAGCCGAGAGCAGGGTGAGGCTCTCATGCAACTTTATTCTAATACTTACATTTTTAATTTCGTGGTATCTTTCGCATGGAATGTCCGAATTGAGTAATTCAAAAAGCTGTATAAAGGTATTGAAGCAGTCTAGAACATGATGTGATTTATTTTGATAAGGATTAATACTAAGATACAAATAAAGAGCGTTTTTCTAAGAGTAGCCTTCAATTAAAATGTTAAAATAAAAGAACTCTTATTGTGGCATAACTATAATAGTTGGACATATGCTATCGCGACACTTTTTGTAAATAATGATGTGTTATTATTATTAGATAATCTTGACTACATTTTTTATTGTAAGAAGGATCATACAAAAAAGCGCTAGGACCGAGACGAGTTTCTTGCCTGCTCTTCTCGTACTTGGGTTAGGTTGGAATTGGCACATAGATTCACCTAGCATGTAAGACGTTTCAAAGTGATCCTTGTGATTGTATTGAATAAATATTTTTTAAATTTCAATTTCAATTTCAAAAGTTCTACAAAGTCGTAGTATATCATTTTATTCTATCGTCAATAGTTTTCGCAGCGCACGCGATGTAAAGAATATTTTAGATATTTTTTTTACACCTTGGGTTACATTATCGAAGTTTTGGTAAGGATCCCTAATTTTTTTGAAAATATAATATAGGCTATGTCACCCGCTGATAATGTAGCTTCCCAACAGTGAAAGAATTTTTCAAATCGGTTCCGTAGTTTCGGAGCCTATTCATTTCAAACAAACAAACAAACAATCAAAGTTTTCCTCTTTATAATATTAGTGTAGACGAGTATAGTAGTAAAGGAGCCCAAGAGAGGATTTCGCTCGAGTATGTCCATTGAACAGTTTTTTTTACATATTTGAAAATCTATAGCCACACCGATGAAAAGGTACATATACCTTCATAACAACATTTTTTTTCTTTTTATCATCTAAGCTTTGCAACCCAATAGGTCTTTATGACGCTAGAGTAAATTCCTATTTAGCACATTGGGCTTTCCTACTAGTGCATAGCATAAAAATAAAAATAGGCTACATTTCAAAACAAAATGCCAACGGCGATCAAATTATGCATACAAACGTGAATAAAATCGCCAGATTTCGTCCCGAAATCGGAATACAATGGCATTCTTTTGGAAAATTTCACAAGAATACGTTTCATTTTCCAAATGCAACATTTGACTCGAGGCCAAGGAAAACAGGCGTCACCGTCTGCTCGCTTCATTGTCTATCTGACCTTAATCCGACATTTTTTCGCTGCGCGTTTGCAGCAATGAGTGTGAACACACGGCGACTTATAAGGTACGAGTTGGCAGTGGGCGACTGAGGCAGCAGCGGACGACGTGTCGCAGCGACACTACTGGTTTCTATGTATTTCTATGAAATTCTCTCCGTAGTTAGCGACACGAAGCTAGCGACGCATTTCATAGAAATTAGAAACCAGTAGTGTCGCTGCGACACGTCGTCCGCTGCTGACTCATGTCACCCGCTGCCAACTCGTACCCTAAGATACGTCGAAAACTTTTCAGGAAATTCACATCACTTAGCTTAGTTTTTAAAAAATAATATTTTTTTATTTGGTACATGTAAATAAACAGAACGAATAACGCTCGTTAAAGTAAAAAAAAGACCTACATAGCGGGGACAAATTAATTTTATAAATTTAAAATATTCAAATTATACAAGTGAATTTAACTACTATAAGTACTAATTTTATTGTTCGACCTGTAATTTGAATTCTCTATCCACACCATGTCCTATAACTGCTTGAAGGCAGAATTACTATTCTGCTTTCAAGCAGTAGGACATATATAATAAAATTAGTACTTATAGTAGTTAAATTTACTTGTATATTGTACGGTGGATACTCACAAATTAAAACTCAACACAAACAATTAATCCTAGTTAGACATTTTGTATTCTGGACATGAGTCGTGCAAAGGTAAATGTTTTGTAAGGGCGCTTGAACGTAGATATTGGACGCTTTGAGCTTAAGGACTTTTTTATTCAGGATTTCATCCCGTATGTTTCCTACATTGTACCCTACGTGACAATAGGGCCCGCGGCTCGGCTGACACCTGACGTGAGCCGCGTGACGAAGAAGATTATTGCCCCTGTAAATCAAGCAGATTGGACGCGTTCGTTTACCAATATATCAACTTGGGCCAAATTTTAGCTTTGGGGTTGAAAGTGGCAATTTTTCGGACACTGCCTTTAGACATTCGGCCTTTGAGCCTTGATCATGTATATAAATCACGATCGCGGTTAGAGATTGGAACGTCAAAGGTGACGTTGAAGGGTTTTATAAATTGTTTTTTATTTATGCTTAAAACATTTGTAGCTGATCATACTTTGTAGGCACTCTGTGACAACTAGTAGCATTTTATGTCAGAAATTAAAGCCATATATTTAAATATGCGCCATATTATAGCTCCCAGTCTGCCGCCAGCTTTATTCAAACCATTTTCTTCCCCTAGAATCGGCAAGAGCTGTCACGTGATGATAGCCTTTTTAGGATAAAAAATAATTTATGTTCGAAGAGTGAGAAAATAAACACAGTGTAATAATAATATTTTACGCATTTAATGAAAATACCAAAGGGTATTTACGCTGTTTTCCTTACAATGTTTAGCATCTGTCCGACTGCGAGAGACAAGCGATGAGCGTGTAGCGATTTTGTCACCGAGTACTGAGCACTGTTGGTGTAGTAGTAATAAATGCTCTCAGATCCTCGAGTCGTAGGTTGGAACTTAGTCACAATCCATGAGATTTATTTTTTTATTAATACGGCCGATAAAGCAAAAAGATGATGGCCTTAACAAATTAACCTAAAAAATGCAAATATATTTAATTTTGTCCGGTAGATACTGACAATGTATGTTGTACTAATTGAATTACGCTCAGCGAGTATTTTTTGTTCACTTCTCATACATCGACCATTGGATAAATGTTTTCTTATTGCCGCGTTGAACTCACGATGCAATGTAAACCGCTGTTATTTATTATCATGATATTTATTAACACTGTGTTCGTTTCTTGAGCGATAAAATAAATCGCCAGTCGCTATCTTGCCGGTGGCAGGACAACTGCCTTAGAAAATGATATTATTTCATATAAATTATACCGGGCTTTGGCGATAACCATCGTTTGGTAGATATTAAAAAGTCTTGAAAATTCAACATTTCTGCGGCTTCACGGTCGAACATTTGCTTTTTATATTTTTTTCAAAGTAAGAGTTATTTTTAAATAATAAGTACTACTAGGTATATTATCAGTTTCTTTTTACAAAATCAAAAATTTTGGTATATAACAAATTCTCGCAAAATCATGAACATAATTAGTTAGTAAAAATGTCAATACAGTCGAAGAGAAAATATTAATTATTCGATAGTATTTAATTATATTATCAGATCCAATACATTAATAATTAATTAATCAGCCTATGGATCTTATGTTTAGTCTATCCAGAAATATTATTTCAAATATTTTTTTATAGATACTGTTACTTATTATAATTGTTTATTCCCCAAGCTTTTCTTGGTTTTGACCTAGATGGCGCTATATACATTCGATACCAATATACACCGTGAAATTTTAATGGTTGTTTCCCGCAGTGAAATGGTTTTGTCTTAGTAATACAATAGTTTTATAAACAAATTATATATCAGAAACAAAAAATACAGATATACCATTGTGAAAGTTTAATTCGAAAGCGACCACGAACCAATAGTAATTCATCCCGATACCTACGTGAAGGCGGCTGGCGGCGCGTGCGATTCGAATAGTACCTCCAAGTTACGTCTAATGTTACTATCGTTCCTCACGTTTTCGAGTTGATGAATATTTTTTAAATTATTTTAAAACAAAAACATCTTTTAATATTTTTTACTTTTACTCTATGTTTCGAAAGTAATCCTTAAGACAAGTTGTTCTGCCGCGGGAAAACAACCATTAAAATTTCACGGTGTATATTCGATAATTTAGCCATCTTCCAATGTCTAGCTGCAATTTATACGTTGTCAGTTAATTGAAAACTATGCTATATTTTATAAAGTTGAATGGTATACTCCGGCCAATAATAAGTATTAAGTATATAATATATCAGCTTGTCGATAACGTGGAAACTGGTTTCCTGCGTTTAATGAGAAACTGCTGGCTGTCACTCCAAGGCAAGCTAACCGAATGCCCTATATCATGGCAAACTTGGGCCACGGTACTGTATTCACAGACGCAAGGCATAGGAAAGTTGCGCTTCACAAAAAATACATTCCTAGTCAATCGATGTACAAAAAATATGATCTATACTTATATTATAAAGAGATATATATAATAGTTTTTCTATCTACCCTTTTTTTAATTTTGTTATGTTGGATTGTTGTTACATCTGCTTGCTTATTTATCAACACTTTTATAAAAAGAACTTCGATTATCTAAAAATAGGCCCTAGAGGTAATCATATAAGTTAAACTTAAATAATTACATATTCTCATTGTAAGTGAACTAGTATAGTTTTTTATGAGAAATAAAGCTCGTTAACCTTAAGTAGTACCTACAAGACTACTCGTAGATGGTGCTGTGTGAAATGATCAACAATATTTATATTTATTTACCCATTTTTCGAGACGACCTCAGTGGCGCAGCGGGCGAGAGTCTGCCTGCGACGCTAGAGGTTGCGGGTTCGATTCCCGCCTCGGAACAAATTTGTGTACGATCTGAAAAATTTGTTCCGTGGTCTGGGTTTTTTCTGCGTATTATAAAAATATATTATCTATCTATTATATATGTATATTATAATGTATTAAATAATATCAGTTATCTAGTACCCATAACACAAGTTTTGAGTAGCTTACTTTGGGGCTAGATAATGCTGTGTGGACTGTCCAGCATTATTTATTTATTTATTTTTTGGTATAATGCTCAATGACTGCAGGTGACAAAATAACCGTTTAGTGTTTTTTTTAAAGTTTAAAAACTTTTAGCATAAAATTGATTAAAATCTCTCATGTTTTGAGCACGTTTGGAATCACTCTGTATTATTGCTTCCCGTATCGCTTAATTTTATAATTTAAGGCACACCTTGTTCACACACATTGCACGCACATACCCACAGCCTTTGATTGTAGTCTATAAAGGCTTGGTTCCCTAATATATGGATACCGCTATATCACGGACACAGCAAACTCTAGATCGCTGTTACGACATTAAAAAAATAGAAGTATGTGATTAGTTAATTTTTTTTTAAATCCTTTTTATAACCTATACTTTAAAAATCTCTATAAGATCATCTAGTTGTTGCCCGCGGCGTCAACCAGGTGGATGTCGGTATCCCGATTTAAAAACTTGCCAAATTATATACTTAAACCTTCCCCGAAAATTCTATCCATTGGTGAAAACAGTAATTTTTGAGCTTATTGCGAACAGACGAACGGACAGACGCGGCGGCAGACTTTATTTTATAACATGTATCGATAAATTGTTTTTTTTGGGATAATGCAGTGATAATCTCTTTAGCAGCCATTTACTCATCTGTCATGTTTTTCATAGATAGACCAAGGTGAAGTTATGAATCAAATGATTAGAGTTGGTTAAAATTTGTATAAACATAACTTTAGATTCGCAAACGTTTGGAAAGTTTATTTTACGCCGACCGTTTTATAAGAAACAGGGTTGAATACGTTATACTTACTGTGTATACAACACAAGGCTAGCATCATTACCCAGGGTCCTGGCCGAATTACTAGGCGCACATAAATAAGATAGGACACACAAATGAACCAATTGCACTGCAATATTGCATTTATTGCGTTATTTAACTATTTCAGGAATGGAAAATTACCAAAAAACAAACAAAAGCGCTTTATCTATACTAATAATTATAAATCTGAAGACTTTGTTTGGTTGAACCTGCTAATCTCAGGAACTACTGGTTTGAATTGGAATATTATTATTGTGTTGTACAGTCCATTCATCTAGGAAGGCTGTAAGCTATATAACATCACGCTACGACCAATAGGAGCGGAGCAACAAAAAAAAAGTTGGAAAAGCGGGAAAAATATATTATAAATAAATATAAATAAATAAATAATGCTGGACAATCCACACAGCATCATCTAGCCCCAAAGTAAGCTACTCAAAGCTTGTGTTATGGGTACTAGATAACTGATATATTTAATACATTATATACATAGATAGATATTTTTTTTATTATACATAGAAAACACCCAGACCAACGGAACAAATTTCTGCAGATCATACACAAATTTGTTCCGAGGCGGGAATCGAACCCGCAACCTCTTGCGTCGCAGGTGGACTCTCGCTCGCTGCGCCACAGAGGTCGAGATATTACTTAAAACGCGCAGAAAAATTTGCGTGAGAGTCGGCTAGTTAAATATAAAAAGCGAAGGCAACATAAATATAATGTTTAATAACTATGTTTATTAATTTATCAACTATCTGGTTCTCATAGTGAAAGCTTTGCTTAGTTGAGGCTAAATGGCGTTGTGTGAGCTGACTACCAATATTTATTTATTGCCTTATTAGTTCCTCTGACCTTTTTTTAGATATCCTCAAAGATCTAAGTCACTAGAGGTCTGAAGAGATATTTACAAATCCTGAAGATTTCAGTCGTGATCTTTTTTTTTTAATCTGGATCGTGCTGAGTTTGTGAATCCATTCGACATTCTATCAACCCACCTAAAACAAGGCGTGTCACTTGATGATCAATCATGGACAAGACCTGGGTTCATTAGCAGAGGGTTAATACTAGTAATGCTTGGAACCCCCATATTCACCATAAACTGTGGGAGAACAGTTAATATCGCTACAATATAAGATCGCGCTATCGTAATTTTTTTGATAAGTGAAAATCTTGCTTGTAGTATAACTTCAATTTCAGCTTGCGAACATAAATCTATGAGACGAGTTTCTACGTACCCAATCTAGATTTCTAAATCCACTTTATAATCACAATTTTGTGCAATTTTTTTGACGTTTGACAGGTTTGCACACTGTCATGGTCACGGGTAGACTGGAGTATACTCGTAGAAGCTACCGCCTTTGAAAAATAAATAATAAATACCTGTTTAATACTAATAATTAATGTGTTCAGAACGCGTAAGTTTAAAAACATATACTTGAATTGGACTTTATGAAAATGCAATAAAGTCGATTTGGCAAAAACTGTTAGCTATTTAGTTTTCTTACTACAGGGACGATATTTAACTCAACGTGTTGAAAAGCCTCACCGATATCTCGATATATTGCAGTATCACGATACTGCAATATATCACGATATCGGTGAGGCTTCTTATTGAATAAAGGGTGGGCCGAATTCATTCATCAAGTAGCGGTAATCCATTGCGTTGCCGCAACGCCGGCCTATACAAATTAACTGTGATTAACTTGTTTTGTATGCTACCTCGGTCCGCGTAGGTGAGGCATCATTAGGTACCGCCTTTGTCATTATTCAGAGAGCTTGATGGCACTATTTTAGTAGTTTTAGTAGTTTTACTTACAGAGAAAATTAGGTAATTAATAATATACCAACAGAAAACGTGCACTTATCCTTACCAGAAGGGATAAGTGTACCAGCCGCAGCAATTTTACTTATATTATAAACGTGAAAGTTTGTATGTATAGATGTTTGTTACTCTTTCGCACTGAAACGAAAAAACGGATCTGGATGAAATTTGGCACAGAGATAGATTATAATCTGGAAATTTTATGCTACTTTTTATCCCGAAAAAATGTATGGTTGCGGTGGGATATATTTGTTTTTGTTTTTAAAGGTGTCACGCGGGAGAAGCCGTGGCCGGAAGCTAGTAATATATAGGAAATAGAATCACTAACCACAGGTAATATACCTAAAAGGCTGGCAATGTTGTCTCATTGCATAGTTATATAAGTACAAAGTGTTTTAATGTAATATAAACTTAGTTATAACAGAAATTTACACAAAAAAATAATATTTTGTATTTTTATAAGCTGCGATGGGCTTTCAAACTTTCACGTACTTATGGAATTCTAACTATGGCAAAATCAGGGCATGTGCCAAATATAATGTTTGGAACTGCTTTTCCTCCTTTAGATATCTAATCCTAGGTATTTAAGTCATGATCACGACTGTAATCCCCAGCCCTAGATTCGGCAGTCGTCTTCTCGAGTACCTAAGGTCTTTACGGGTCTCAAAGAAGGTAGTCAGAGGCTTGTCTCTACAACCAGTGCAGCGGTTAAGGCTAAAGTTGATATGACGACAACTAACCGACAAAGTTTTGAATATCCAAAATTTAAGCTTCCATCTGAATTTCGATTCTAAAATGTAGGATTAACTAAATTATTCGGTTCAGTTTAACCACAGCAGTCTATTTAGGTCTCAAATTCTCAGTAAACATTTACTAGTGTCGCTTGTTATAGCTTGCATAAAGCAATATAATTGTAGGTACACGTTTGTGTTATGTGGACATTAATCTTGCCAATTTTACGTTATATTTTAGTAGCCTAGCTGTTACATGACTAGTACGAGTATAATAACTTCGAACATGCTATTGGCGGTCCTTTTTATGAATAAATATAATATTATATAGTATATGTATCTACATAAAATAGTATCTACTAGCTGAATGAACGAGGTTTCGCTCGCGCGATTTGTTTTTGAAAAATAACCGGCCAAGTGCTAGTCGCGCATGAAGGGTTCCGTACCATTATCTATAAAAACGACAAAAAAATCACGTTTGTTGTATGGGAGCCCCCTTAAATATTTATTTTATCCTATTTTTTAGTATTTGTTGTTATAGTGGCAACAGAAATACATCATCTGTCTAACTATCACGGTTCATGATATACAGCCTAATGACAGACGGACAGACGGACGGACAGCGGAGTCTTAGTTAGGGTCCCGTTTTTTACCCTTTGTGTACGAAACTCTAAAAAAGTGCAAGTTTTGTGATAAACCTCTTACTCAAAAGCTGGATTACGGATACGGCGAAGGACGACATCAATGAACGGTGAGTAAAAACACCAAGAGAAAATCCATGGCTTAGTCAGCTCCATACGTATTGATTTTTTCTGTAGATATTTCTACCAGTTGTAAGTAGCAAACAACTTGTTTGCAAAATCTGCGTTTGTTCAAAAAAGAAAAAAAAATTGTAGTGAATTTTTACGTTTGTTTAAAAATCACAGAACATTTCACCAGCATGCATCTGTATAGCGGTTTGCAGAGTAGTTAGTAAAAACTCCTACGGGTAACTCGTTTACACTGAGCTTTTTCGCACTCAAAGCCGAACTGTTTGTAGAAATCTAGATTTTTTGGACACAAACAAAATTTTGTATTTTGAACGTTTTGTTTTATATGCACAAAATCAAATTCTAAATTCCCAACAAATATAAGCAAATTGATCACTTGTCTAGTCCTGGTAATCTCGATTTCATATGAGCCATTTTACGAAAATACGAAACTGTCAAAGGATGAATTGATTCATAATGAATCAAAATAGAATCTCCTGAACCCGTATATTTCAAGTGGTTTAAATAAAATAAATAATAAATGCTTAAAATATTAAACTTATTTTAAACTTGGCAGTTTTTTCGCAAAATGTGGTTATGTACCTACCAAAGTGAACCTACGTGCCCTAGAATGTCTAGCATTCTCAAATAAAATAAATAACTACCTGAGATTTGAGGAGTCCAAACCAGGATAATAGTCGTAGGGAAGATTAAAAAAAAACTAGCTAGGGTTTAATCTCGTAACTTCACATACCAGCATCACATACAAACTATATTAGCAAATACAAACAGTAAAATAAATTCATCATTATGTTAATGTAGGTTCTGAAATGGCTTTCAATATTGACATAGGGATAACACTCGCCTATAATTGTATTGGCTGGGATTCTCGTGTGCATAACTCATTTTGTGATAAATGTGTGGATGTAGCAGCATCACAACGACACAGGGTACACACTGCACACGGCTTAGACAAACTACGATCAGGTAACTAAGCAGTCATCATTCTCCTGCCCATATCTCATGCTAAGTGTGTAGCAGCATCACAACGACACAGGGTACACACTGCACACGGCTTAGACAAACTACGATCAGGTAACTAAGCAGTCATCATTCTCCTGCCCATATCTCATGCTAAGTGGATCGGCACTACATGTTTTATCCTTCCACTCACTCCTATCATTCGTCAACTCTATCTACTCCTCTTACATTCATATCTTTCACACAACCAAACCACTTTTTCTCCGGCCTTCTTCTACTTGCGTACCCAGATACACTAAACTTATGCCCATAACTTTTTTGGTGACATGGTTTTCATCCTTCTTCATCACGTGTCCATACCGTGCTAATCTAGTTCTCATTATCTTTTCAATAACTCAGGTAACTAAACAGTCTTGCAACTAAAATCATTACTATTACTATCACTATGGTTCGTTACGTTGGAATTGGCACATTTATTCACCTATCATGTAGACATTTCAAAGTGATCCTTGTGATTTTATTGAATAAATAATTTTCAATTTCAATTTCAACTACTACCGGCTGGTCTCATAGCTCAGTTGGTAGAAATTCTGACTTTTGCGCTGTAGGTTGTTAGTTTGATTTCCACCCAGGACTAACATTTGCATGGTAAACATAATCTTTTGTTTTGTGTTACTATGTTATATGGATGTATTTAGAAAAGAACAGTGCATAATTAACCTATCAGCTATCTGGTTCCTATAGTACAAGCTTTATTTAGTTTGGAAATAGATGACGTTGCATGAAATTTCCACCAATATTTTTGTACAAAAAAAAACAACTTTATCACGACTGAATCCCCAGGCTTGTTAGATATCTCCTCAGATTTAAAGTTACTTTCTTTTTACCAGTCTGTGAGGATATCAAAAGAAAATGTAGTCAAAAGCAAGTCTAAACATGATATTAACTACACCACCAGTGCTGTTATTATTAATTATACAGCTTTGTTATATTGTTATAATTGTCTTTATCATGTTGATTTCTGTTAATAAAATTTGATAACAAACTACGTAATAATTATAGACTTAATACCGAATTCTATACAATCTTCGCTATTAATAGCAGTTAAAATAAGCCTTATTGCCATTCATAACAAGCTTTAACCAACAACTTTCGTCCCATTCAAACTACGGCCTAATTTGTGTCATCACAATATCTCAAGGCGTAGGCAGATGGGGTAAATAGAGATGGCCAAAAAGACAACATGAAGTATTCGGTTTCGCTTATTTTCGAAATCTTAAAAGCACAATAAACAAGTTACGAAAGTTAAGTAGAACTCTCACGAAAGGAGTTTGTGATGCGTAATAGAATAGTTTTACCACACTGCCCCAAAAGAACTAAAAATAAGAAAGAAAAATTCCAAGCGAATTTAATCGCATTTTGATATTTTTATATAAACTTTGACGTCACATTTGAAAAGCTATATCTAGATAAAAAAAATTTCGTTGCAATCTCTTTATGTGCGCGGACGCAATGGCTTCTGACAAAAATCTAACCGCAAATCTGCAGCATTTCGGCTTTGAATAAAATTTTCGAAATAAATCCGTGAAATTATTATAACTTCAACGATCAAAACTAGCCATATTTTGGCGAAAAAATAAAAAATATTGTCTTCGGTGTGAACCAATCTTCGTGACAAAACCGAATAACTTCGTCACTTCTAAAACCGGTTTCCAGTTGGCAAGTAAATGACTCATTATTTAAGTACTGGTATCGCCAACACTTCCGGTATCGCAAGTCCCGTAGATTGTTCTTGTCATTAATTCTATGGATCCTGAAACCCGACTCTCGACAAAGGAAATCTTCGGTATCAAGCATTTTGGGGATTTCTAGATAAAACTTTCTTAAAGATTGTTTTGTTTAAAGTTTTTCCTTTTGAAAACGGTTGTCGAAAGGAAATAGCAAAAAGTTCTTCCTTAATTATAGGTACAGTACCTATTAGTGCTGTTATATAAAGTACGAATTTCGAAACAAATTTTAATCCTCTTTTATCCCCATGGGATTTTTTACGTGATGAAAATTCTATGCGTTGTAAACTACATTCATTCTAAGTTGAAATTAAATCTATTCAACCGTTACAAAGATAAATAGTGAAAAAGACATACACACACATACACAATATTTTTTTCGGGACAACAAACGCTCTGTGTGAAGTTGATTATTGTACGGGTATTTATTATTTTATTCTATCATCAATAATTTTCGCAGCGCACGCGATGTAAAGAATATTTTAGGTAATTTTTTTACACCTTGAGTTACATTACTGGAGTTTTAGTAAGGATTCCTAAGTTTTTTGAAAATATAGCATAGCCTATGTCACCCGTTGATAGTGTAGCTTTCCAACAGTGAAAGAATTTTTCAAATCGGTGCAGTAGTTTCGGAGCCTATTCGATGCAAACAAACAAACAAACAATCAAAAAAATATAAAACCTCTTTATAATGTTAGTTTAGATTATTATCTGCTGATTCAAGAATCTTCAAGCCTCACTTGTTTCTTTGGTATTTAAATAAGTTCGTTTAGTTAACGGTGAATAAACTAGATGGAGTTTTTTTTAACGAAACCAGTAGATTTAGAATAGAATAGAATAGAATAGAATAGAATAGATTTTTATTCAGACACGGACACATACAGGAAAATAAAAGTAGATAAAAAAAAAAAAAAACAAAACAAAGGTAAAACCAAACAAAATTAGAAAAGTAACACAGAAAGTAAAATAAAAAAAAAGATATAAATTGTTATTTCAGGTTAAGTTTCGCAGTCGAAAATAAAGTTAGGTCGTCAACCAACGCTGAAAAAATACCAAAAATATAAAGGTATCCTCAGTATAAACGATTATAAATAAGAATGAAAGTGTAGATAGAGAAAATTCAAAAGTTGTTCCAATTAACCTTTTGGCAACAATTCTCACAAAAATAGAAACGAACTTAAACCTAATACTCGGAATAGTGACATAAATGTCATTAAAACGTCAAATCTGCCAAGCAGATTACCATCATTCATGTTATGCTGCAATTTGACAAAGATTAGACGTGGCAATGACCAATGACATTGTCTCACTTCTATAACCTCTAAGGGCAAGCTATACAAAAGAGATATAAGATTCAGTGCCTCTTTTATTCAATACGATGAATAGACACGTCTACACGCGTCTTTTTTATTTTTAAATATAAGGCAAAAGTGTACATAGTATATCATAAATCCTGCTAATAAACGGGAATGTTTTTAGGAACGTGTGGATTTAAGGATGTATGTATTGTAACTCCTTCACGCTGAAACGGATGAACGGATATGGACGAAATTTGGCACAGATGACAGATGTAGATTATAGTCTGGCATAGCACATAATTTTTATCCCGGAAAAATGTACTGTTCCGTGGGATAGATTTGTTTTTGTTTTTCAAGATACCACGCGGGCGAAGCCGTGGGCAGAAGCTAGTTTTGAATAAAACATTAAACAGGCGTTTTTCCAACTTATATTTCTTTTATCTACCCTACTTCTAAAGCTCCGTACTCACATACGGTTTTGCTCGATCGAGCTATCATGTCGAGCCTAAATTTGATGCGGATTACTTCTAGATGCGAGCCTTCGAGCTGTGAGTTTTGCGGCCCACACGTTAATATTTACTCGTTTTGGAGTAAAACTATCGAGTAATACCGAATGTGAGTACGGACATTAAGGTTCATATGCTAGTTAACTTTACCGGCAGTGTGTCATATTCAAAGTACATGTGAAAATAGTCAACGGGTGAGAGTATAGGGGCTGACAAATGACGTCCGAATATGAGGCCAGTGGCGGACGATGATAATGTCGCCAGTAACAAATGGCGCCCCGCTGTAGCGAATGGCGGTCCGCTTGATTTGAGGATTACGATATATTATTGCCCAACACTATCGCAGTGGGCGACAAGCTTGACAGTTGACGCAAATGTGTAGCATTGTTGAGTCAGAGGTTTATTGGTTAGAACCATATTATTTATACTGTCGTACGTGACAGGTTGCAAGCCCATCGCCGCTTATATGAATACTAATACCCTATTAGTATTCATATAAGCGGCGATTCATATGCCGGTTTCCGCACGATGTTTTCCTTTACCGTTTAAGATATCTTCCGAGCTTGGAGATTACAGTCGTGAAGCATGTTTTTTATTTATTTTGAGTGCAATAACTAGAAAAAGAAACTTTTCGCATAATGTATTAAATATTATCGAAATTACTTTGATATAAAAACTAAAGGTGTCTCTCTTACTTGAAGCAAGTGAAATTACTGTTGAATAGACAGTGTCTAAAGTTGGCAGCACGCATGTTGCACACATGGTTGTGGCCACTTACTATCAGGTGGGCCGCATGATTATTTGTCAGCATCTATAAAAAAATAAGCGATGGTTAACCTTAAAAAAAATATATATACCATCCAAAAAGTCCGGGCTAAAGCGAATATAAAAAAATACAACTGACAACTTTAAAAAACTAAGCACAACAAAATTTGCTGCTGCTTACTGTGCTCAGTTTTTAATCTTGATGCAAATCGGACCCGTTCTACTTAAAATGTAAGCTCAAAGAGCGCTTGTCTAGGAAACAATTTAAGTAATCACAGAGATAGCGTGGCTCGGGTGAATCAATGGCCATTCAGCTTTCAAGCTACACACGGGCAACATTTACTACGATTTAGTTGCTCTATGTTGCTTTATATTGTAGACTAATTGATACCCGCGACTACGTGCGCGTTTCATCACTTATTTATTCTGTGACTGGGGCTGAACGGATGGATAAGGTTATTCATGAAATAATCAAATTCTATCATATTTATTTGTCAACCAATTTTGATGAAACAAAACCTAAGTTTTAATCCAAGCTTATCTCAATAGATTAGTGAAAACGGCATTCGATTCAGCAGTTGCGGAGATTAGCGTGCACAAAGATAAACGATTTATTGTAAGTGTAGAAAATAATATTTCTCAATTACCGTTGCGTTGTAAATCTTAAATCTTACAATCTATAAACATTATTATCAGTAATATTTGAAACTACTGATTTGATTCTACATTGAAAAAAAAAACTGAATTAATTCTGAATAAAGTACCTATATTTTACTGTGTTTTTTTTGGTGCACGGATGTATAATTTGCACGTTAGTTGTAATCAATAATTTTGTATATTGCGCAATAAAACAAAAAAGGCCTAAATACAACCACATGTCTCATTTATACTGCCTAAATACATGGTTATAGGTATTTAATCAATAACCTCTTAAAGGCGACTTGGGTAAATAAAGACTAACAACTTTTGTTCTATGACTTTTGCCAAAACGTAATACATCTCAAGTTTTAATTTCTTTTTAGTTTTTGTGAGAATTTCTATCAATTGATAGCTCTATGTCTTGTAAATACCTACCTATGTTTCATTTATTCGATTCTGACGTATGCGCAGTCAGCTGAGTCACGCTGAGTGCTACGACTTTTACGCAATCCCTCGGCCGAGTGTGCTACACACACAGCATGTACCGACTTGTCTTAATTTGTGACCGCCTAGAAAGAGCTAAGAAGATTAGAACTGGAAATTTGCCTATAAATTTTTTTGTATGGGAAAAAAATCATTGAATTAGAAAAAATCGTAGAACAAAAGTTGTTAGTCTTGATTTACCCAAGTCGCCTTTTCAAGGTTATTGATTAGATACCTATAACCCTGTATAATAATTACACGTCAACGATAAATCGCCAATTGTTGATTAAAATTGCCCGTATATAAGAACTAATAATGGAATTCTTCAGATTAAACTGGACAAAAGATAGCGTTACAATAGTTTGTGAGTTCGTTATATAGTGTGCAATCTGTTTCTGTATAAAAAAACAACTTTGAGCTAAAGAGCTCTGTTTGAAAACTTTCTATCACTAGTAAATGCCTTTATCTTTACTATAAGCTATTACACCTTACAGTCACAAACATAGTTCTAGAATTCCCTGTGTCATTATCAGAAACTACAAGTAACATGTTACCAAAACACCCAGACCCGGAAAAAATGTGTGTAAAACATGCATACATTTCTCCCGCCGCGGTAATCAAACCCGCATCTCTCGCGTCTCATCCGGACACCTGCCCACCACGCCACTGAGGTATAAACGTGTAAACTGAAAAGTACGAGAAAAAATCGCATTGTGTTAATACAAGAAAAGTAATGTATAATGCATACATACATAACGCACCATGAGAATAGAAGTGACTCATCTCAAAAAACAGGTAAAATGAGTTAAATATGTAGAAAGACTCAGAAAAAAAAACTGCATCGCCTAGTGATTAAAAAACTGCCGCTTTTTGGTTAGAATGCGACAAAACATAATAGGTGAGTCTCTTTCATTTCGGCGATCCCTCGTCCGTCACCCCGTGAAAAAGTGATTATATTCAGTATTGCGTCAGCCAGGATTGCCGTGAGACGTCATGTGTTTAGTATTAATGTGACCTAAACCTCAATATTACAGTTTTGTATGCAAATATTAGGTAAAATTTTGTTGAAATTTAGAGTAATAAAATGACCGATGTTTGTTTTGTGTCATTTTATTGCATTAAGTGGAGTAAATTATTGTGACTTAAATCGAGTTAAATCAGTTTATTACTATATTAAGGCTTATTTTAATGACCGTTTAAGGTTTAAGTCATTAGTAAATACTAATAAATTATTGCTATAGTACAAAACCGACTTAAATGTCGGAAGGTTTCTTTGAAATGGTAAATAGAGTAATTAATTAAATTTATTTTGAATCAGTAATAAGTTTAAAATTTATATAAAACCCTAAAGTATCCCATAATTTGTAAAAAAATGAAGATAAGTCATAATTTGGTTATGTCATAGCACAATTTAGTAAAAAACACACAATCATAAAATCTTTAAATCGCATTTCCCAAAAATCATGTTTTCTTAATTGAGTCACTTCTATTCTCACGGTGCGATAAAATCACGCCTGTTTCCTAACGGGGTAGGCAGATACCACGAATGTCCACTTGCTACAATCCTGACATAACGCTTTTACTTCATTCACAAGTGACAAAATACGGCCAATGTTGTTTTGTAAAGCAATAAACAGGTAATTAAGAAGCGAATAAATCAGCAGACGACATTTTATTAAGGCATTCATGAGCGTACTGGAAAAACAAGGTTCAAAATTAAAAATAGCGTCTCGAAGGATCCACGGACTGTCATAAAAATGCGCGAAATATTCTCGGGAAAGTAAACCATTTTACTTTGAGCTGACTATCGATCAAAGCAACTTACGTTTTATTATTTATTCGAACTTAGGTTAGGTATCTTTTTGTAGAAATATTATCTATTAGTTATTGATTGCTATAAGTTCTCTTAGCATGTGTATCGTAGACAAAATTTTCCTCTACCAATGACGGAACATTTATGACGGCAAAAGTGTTTTTTTTTTACATAAGTACTTGCCACAAATTATTATTACTTCGTATTCTTTTCCATAGATAAGAACACATGCATGGAGGATTCAACTTCAAATTAAAATTAAAATTCAGTTTATTAAACTCAAAATTCAATAACACAGTCATGCATTAGATACATCTGTATCTCTCATATCTGCAGTAAAAACAAGTGGCATATCATCGCGTCTTTCACAGTGCTTCTGTGGACAGTGTGCCTAAAAAAGATAAGTTAGTTTTAAAACGATATATTTTGTCACTCTTGAGTAACTAACGTGCCATTTCCAGACCATTAACTTTAACATCTTAAATCGTCTAAGGTTGCTAAAATGGTTAGACAAAGAGTTTT
Organism: Cosmorhoe ocellata; assembly: GCA_963675405.1. NCBI lineage: Eukaryota > Metazoa > Arthropoda > Insecta > Lepidoptera > Geometridae > Cosmorhoe > Cosmorhoe ocellata. Next base: position 3,433,713 of record OY776250.1, on the reverse strand, counting down.
TATCAACCTACTTGCTTACGACCTCAGTGGCACAATAAATCACCTCTACTTTCCAATATTTTGTTTGTATTCCCCTCACAAATGGTGTCCATAAACATTAATATGAAGTGGTTTTAAACTAATCGCAAAAACTATAATATTTATTCTAACATTGTGGACGGGTTTTGATAGTTTACGAAACTTTATTTCGTTTTGTTTTTTACCATATATTTACCTGCAGCGCCCCTAGCGGAATCTTTGAAGAACTAAAATCGGTAGTACAGCAGTGAATGTATAGCACAATGTTGGAATAACATATTTTTTTTGGTACCATATCACACGAAAATCGAAACCTCTAACTTACAATATTATTCTATGATTTTCCTCTATTTTATACAATAACTAGCTGGCCCACTCACAATTTCGTTTGCGTGTTTTAAATAGCTATTACCTATACTTAAGTACAAAACATCCATTACAAACAGTCCCAGTCCGGTTCATATAATCCCTTCCTTCTAAGTACCTACGTTACTACGAACCAAGATAAACACACCCTCTATACATTTAAAGTCTCTACAACCAGTGGGTTAGGCTGTGCGTTGTCTATTATGTCAGTGTGCAGACGACAAATTTGTGTACGATCTGCAGAAATTTGTTCCGTTGGTCTGGGTGTTTTCTATGTATAATAAAAAATATCTATCTATGTACATAATGTATTAAATATATCAGTTATCTAGTACCCATAACACAAGCTTTGAGTAGCTTACTTTGGGGCTAGATGATGCTGTGTGGATTGTCCAGCATTATTTGTTTATTTATTTATTATTTAGTGTATAAATGAATAAGTATTATCAGTCAGTGGTCTTACCACAAGCTCTTACAATAAAGTGTACACAAGCTCAAATGTTTTAGAAACGTCAATTTCTAGCTTGAACTAACACTACTTCAATATGGTTTTTATAGATCATTGTACGAAATACCAAAGTTATATTATTTTGATATTTCTTGAAGAGCTTGTGGTAAAGGCCACTGGTACTTGGTTTTTAAAGGTACGAGTTGGCAGCGGGCGACGTGAGGCAGCGGCGCACGACGTGTCGCGGCGACACTACTGGTTTCTATGTATTTCTATGAAATTCCCTTCGTAGTTAGCGACACGAACATAGCGACTCATTTCATAGAAATACATAGAAACCGGTGGTGTCGCTGCGACGCGTCATCCGCCGCTGCCTCGTGTCGCCCGCTGCCAACTCGTACCTACCCTTATACTCGTAATAACGAATTATTACATAACATTTGTCATCATAGAAATACAAATAGATATAACTATTTAAAACTGTGTATCATATATATTTAAGACTAGCTGACCCAGCAGACTTCGTACTTATTTAGAAAATGCTTGTATGGGAAATAGAAAAGGGCTATTTTTAGGGTTTTCCCGGCAGTTATTCGAATTTTTCTTACCTTTTATACTATATACTATAGTAGGTTCCCTAGACCTTCACGAACATTTCAAGACCAAGATAAAATAAATCCGTTCAGCCGTTCTCGAGTTTAAGGGAGACTAACGAACAGCAATTCTTTTTATATAAAAAAAAATAGAACTTATCTACCATACTTACGAAATGCAAATAACTATAGCACTTAAGGCCTTGGTACTACGGTATACCAGCCATCAATAAAACCCTAAACCGTCCTAAGCTTCGATATTTTTGGCAATAGGTAAAAAGCACCTTTAACTAATGATGCTCAGATATAATTTATCAAGCTTACCCCACAAGGATATCTAGCCCTATTTCCTTGAGGGTGATATGTCACCGAATTGGATTTATAGGAAAACTACTGCCGTGACGCTGTCAATGCCTACTTTTTATGGTTAGTTTTTGCATTCGATAGCGGAAGTGTATGGTGTTGTTGTAGCTTCGGAAACAGTGGCTCGGATTAAGTGTCAGTAGCTAAAGTTAAAATTACAAAGTGACGTCTCAACGACAAATAAACGAACTTTGGATAGCGTTTCAACGTCTTTTACAAGAAAGGAGCCTTTCTTTTTTCTAAATAAATAATTAAATAACGCGTCCGAAAAAAAAAACATTGTTATTGATTCTGTGAGTACCTGGGAATAATAAATAAAAATCAAAGATTACCTACATAATAAAAATTTTTAAACTTTCATCTGTACATCGACGGAAAAGCACTTTTAGCATAATATATGCATAACAATCGATTTTTAATTTTGACGCAGATCTAGCCTAGCTAACATGACATTTGTTCGGAGTGAATCGAACACATCAGCGATTATGCTTTTGTGCATCGTAATGCAGTTTCCGCGCACAAGTTTTACATAAGCTGACGATTTCGTCAGTACGCGACCTCTTACCAATTGAGACACTCGCGTGCTCAATTATATACCATTTAAACACCATTTTAACCATAAACCATTAAGACCATAACCATTATTTACCAGTTATTGTTATAAGTTTAATATTACCATTTTACCATTAATATTATAGTCTCTTAAAACCAAAGTGACTTTACTTCCAACCCGACCATACGATACCATTCTAATAAAAGGTCGTAGGTGACTACCATAAGAAGCCTACCCCTTTACCACTCTGATAAAAGGTCGTAGGTGACTACCATAGGAAATCTACCCTTTTACATGGTCCTTCGAACCTTCGAACCCTTTTACAAGGCTCTTCGAAAACTTAAACACCAGTGATTACCAAACCAAGTGATACAGTGCCACTCAAACCAGGAGTGCAGTTTTGGATTGAGCAGGAAATCGTAAGGAGAAACCAAGGTCAGATCTATCTTTATTATTATAGATTTACAACCTAGTAACCAAAATGGATAATCTTTTCATAAACCAAACAGAGATTTACGAATCCATTACCAAGCTGCTGACCAATTTTAAGAAAGATGGAGCCGATAGGAAAACTTATGAGTATTGCAAGCGGAAAAATGACTTATTAGAGACCTATTGGCAAGATTATTTAAACAACCATAAGCAAATACGTGATTTAGGGGTATTTGACCATGTATATTTTCAAAAACAGTGCTATGAGACAGCTAAAGAAGCTTATTTAACCATGAAGGAAGTGTTAAACACAACCGCGGAGCAGTTAGGGAAGGCAGTTAGGCAGCAACCAGTTATACAGCCAGGAAGCCTTCGCGCACCAGAAGCGATGCCACCAGCGCAGCCTGGAACATCGTCGCGGCCTGAGACCCCCAGGCAACAAATAAAAAACATTTCTTCAGCGGCAGATGACAACAGCAAGCTGAAAGAACTAATAAAAAAGCAGATGATAAATATGAGAGCCTTCATGAGAACAGTAGGTAGCATAAAAACTAGCGAGTTGCAGAGGAAATGGGAGTTTGAGGACGCCCTCAAGTCTCTAGAATCTCGCTGGGGTCCTATTGATAGGCTGCATTGGGAGATTGAAGGAGAAAACGGCGACGAAGACGGGCGGTACCAGGAAGATTTCAGCGAGCATGAACAGATTTTTAACCAGTTAAAGAAAACCATTAACACCAAAATGTGGTCAGTGTCCCATCGTGAGAACTCGACACCAAAGATCGAGATTCCAACCTTTAGTGGGAGATACCAGGAATGGGTTTCGTTTAAAGATCTATTTACCGAAGCCATTCACAACAACCCCTCCATGTCAAATGCTCAAAAGATGCAATTCTTGAAGGGTAAAGTAACAGGAGAGGCAGAACGTCTGATCCACCATCTGCATATTAGTTCAGAGAACTATGAAGCGTGTTGGGACATATTAAACCATCGTTACGGGAACAGACGGCTTATCTTTACCTCCCATATCAACACACTTCTTAGCCTTCCCACCATGCAACAGCAGTCGCTTGTGATGATTAAGAAGCTGCATGACGTCACCAAGGAATGTCTGCATGCTATCGAAAACCTAGGCGTAGATACGGCGACATGGGATCCACTTTTAGTGCACTTGCTCGCACAGAAGTTAGATAACGCATCGTTCGCCGACTATATCGAATCGGTGAAGAAACCCAGAGAGCTACCCTCTTTACAGGAATTTCTGGAGTTTCTTGAGACCAAATTTACCACATTAGAAGCCTCTCGCCGCAAGAACGAACCATCATACCAAAAGGCAGTTTCGCAACCATCTACTTCCTGCAACCATCAAAACCAAAACATGAAAAATAATAATTTTCAGAGAAATGTTTCTCGACCATCAATAGATAGACCACCTATCAAGAATTCATTACACGCGTCGCGGTCAATCATCTGCGGTATGTGTAATAATGACCACAGCATTTGGCAGTGTAGGCAATTTTTAAGCTTACAGCCCGAATCTAGATTGCGAAAAATAAATTCTTTAAAATATTGTCAAAACTGCTTAATTAACCATTTGGAGGAATCGTGTACATCAACAAAACGATGTCGCGCATGCTTAGGTGCGCACAATACATTATTGCATGACGCGCTAATAAAGCAAAAGTCACCATCGCAAGCAAAACCTACTTCACAGCCTACCAACAAAGAAAACGTGACCAAATCAGCTCACGTGTCTTGGGAAGACATCTCAGAAATTCTTTTGGCTACAGCCATGATCAGAATAACAGGATCTGACGGCACAAGGCACGTCATGAGAGCATTAATTGACCAGGGCTCACAGGTTTCGCTTATTAGTGAAAACGCGGCTCAGATCTTAGGGTTAAAAAGATCTAAGTGCAAGGGTATTATTTTCGGCGTAGGAGAGCGAGAAAATAGCGCGAAGGGAATGATAAGTGTTGAATTACAGTCGATGTATAATGACTTTTATTTAGAAACAAATGTTATTATAATGAACAGTTTGATTAAAAACCTACCAAATAAAACCATAACCAGACCATCGTGGGCGCACATAAAAAACATCACACTTGCAGACCCAGAATTTAATATTAGTCGACCAGTAGACTTACTTCTAGGGGCGGAAGTATACAGTAAAATAATGTTGGGTGGAATTTTGAGAGGAAATTCAGATGACCAGCCAATAGCACAACAGACGCAGCTAGGATGGCTGCTCTGTGGTACCATAAAACCAGCTTACAATTGCAATGTCGTTCTGCATAACACGGATGATCTGCTCCGGTTTTGGGAGAACGAAGACATTAACCAGCAAATAGAAATGTCAAGCGATGACCATGAATGCTTGCAATATTTCTCAAAAACCACAAATAGGCTTGACAACGGAAGATTTGAAGTCCGCCTACCATTTAAACCAGATCTAAAGGAGAAATTGGGTGCAACAAAACCACAAGCACTAGCACAATTTCATAATTTGGAAAAGAAATTGGCCAAAGACCATCAATTACAAGCTGATTACAACCAGTTCATGTTAGAATATATTCAGCTAAACCATATGACGCCAGCACAAGTAACCAGTGACCAAACACCAGAGTGTTACCTACCACACCATGCCATAATTAAAGCCGAGTCAACTACCACTAAGCTAAGGGTAGTATTCAACGTGTCAGCCAGGTCGTCATCAGGCTACAGCCTCAACGACGTCATGTATAGAGGCCCAAACCTGCAACAGGACCTCCAAGAACTTCTTTTGAAATGGCGCAGGTACCCATATGCGTACACTGCTGACATCGAGAAAATGTACAGACAAATAATTGTTCATAAAGAAGACCAGGCCTATCAAAAAATTATTTGGAGAATGTCACTTAATGATACGATCCACGGAAATGACCATACTGACCAGAAGAGCTTAAATATACCGACAAATAAAAACCAAACGATATATAAAACTGAATTAGAAGTAAAGGCGAGATCTGTCGAAAGACAGACCAACGCAGCAGTTCTTAAGCAGAATGAATCTACCATTACCAACATAATAAATAGTTTGCTTCTTAAATTCAGTTCTATAACGAAAATAATTCGCATATTTGCATGGATACTACGAGTACCTACTTACAATAAAGTAGTTCACCAGCCGTACCTAGAATTGCACGAAATGCGTCGCGCGAAAATGCTAATTATACAAAACGTTCAACTCTTGGAATTTGCTGATGACCTCCATTACTTACGCAAGCATGAAAATGTACACTCGAAAAGTAAATTATTAAATTTGACACCAATTATAGACAAGCAAGGAATATTACGCGTGGGTGGTAGATTGAGAAATGCACATATCAATCCTGAGATGAAGCACCCCATAATACTGCCACACAACCATCGGCTTACCACGTTATTAATAGACCAAGCTCACCAATTAACTTTTCATGGCGGAGTGAGATTAACACTAGCAAATCTTCGGCAAAGATATTGGATAATTAGCGGGTACATGGCAACAAAAAAGTATATCAGACAATGCGTCACGTGCAAGAAACATGATCCCATAAAGCAGTACCAGCTCATGGGGGACTTACCAGCGTCAAGGGTCAACCCCGAAAATGCCTTTTACCACTGCGGCGTAGACTATACGGGTTTCGTCGAAGTAAAGGCCAACAAAGGACGCGGAATTAAAACCACTAAGGGATACATATCGATATTCGTATGTATGGTCACCAAGGCTGTTCACATTGAACTTGTGTCAGACTTAACCAGTTCAGCCTTTTTGGCGGCTCTCCAGAGGATGGCCGCTCGGCGAGGAGCCCCACGCCATATGTACAGCGACAATGGAACCAATTTCGTGGGAGCTAATAGAATGTTACAAGAAGAAACCAACCAATTCCAACAAGTAATTAGTGACGGATTCCTGACCGAGATAACAGACATGGGGATAGAATGGCACTTCAACATACCAAGCTGGCCAAACGCCGGGGGACTGTGGGAGAGAGCAGTGCGCAGTCTTAAACACCACCTTAAAAGAGTAATAGGGAACCAGAAATTAACATTCGAGGAGTACACCACACTACTCGCCAAACTCGAAGCTTGCCTTAACACGCGTCCGCTATGTGCATTATCAGAGGACCCCGAGGATCTTAACTTTCTTACACCAGCCCATTTTTTATCAGGAAGACCAGGTCTCACAGTAATTGAAACGGAGAAAGATGCCCGGACCAGATGGCACCTGACGTCAAAACTCTTTCAAGACCTGTGGAAAAGATGGAAAACAGAATATTTGACCCTACTTTCAGCAAGAGGCAAGTGGATGGAATCGCGAATAAATGTTGAAATCGGAGACTTGGTTACGATTCAAGACGAAAACTTACCAGCTGGAAAGTGGGGAATTGGGCGCGTGATCGACACGCACCCGGGGGACGATGGACTGGTCCGTGCCGTGACCCTAAAGACCAAAAATGGGGTAATGAAAAGACCAGTCGTCAAGCTATCGGTGCTCCCTGTCCACAAGGAAGACGAGCAGCCACAGAGAACCAATCACATAAAAACCAAATCACCAATCGACCATGAACCAAAGCCAAACCAAACCACAGAGATACCAAGAGAAAAACAAAAAAGGCCCGCTTACAAACGCATGTCAGTAGCGGCAACCTTGTTTTGTTTTATGATAACTATGTTCGTATCGCCTACGTACGGATTGCATGAGATAAGAGAAATACCTACAAACCAGTCTCTCTATTTTGACCCCATAACAAAATTGCAACTTATTAGGGATAAGTGGACCCTAGTTGTATATTATGACATGAAACCATACTGGGCAGGAATAGATACGTACAACAAAATAACCAGCTACTTAGAAAAACTATGTAACACAATTGATAAACAATCACATTGTAACATAATACTACAACAGGCTCGGCACGATTACCAGGAACTCGAATATTATAATGGACTTTTATTAACTCAGCATTTCGACGTTCACGCTAGACGCCGCCGGCGCCGAGGGCTTATCAACGGTGTCGGTTATCTAGCAAACGACCTGTTCGGAGTATTAGACTCTCGTTTCGCAGACCAGTACGTCAAGGACGTAGAAACCATACAGCGTAACGAGAAACACCTTTCCAATCTATGGAAGAACCAGACATCTGTGATCGAAGCAGAGTTCAATCTAATGAAAAGAATGGAAACCACTGTGGATAGACAACACAAATTTATTAACAAAAAGTTGAACGATCTGCAAGAAAACTCCAGCATCCTTCAACAAAACATTCAGAATATCTCCTACGTACAGGATTTTACTCTATCTGCAATGGCCGGAACCATTTTACTGCAAGGCTTGAAGAGAATTCAAGATACACTGCTCGACACGATCACTGACACTTACCATGGTCAAATAAGCATGCATTTATTGACACCAAGACAACTGAAAAGTGAGCTTCATACCATTTACGGCCAGATGCCTAGCGATCTCACTCTACCAATAAGTAACATGGAAACAGATCTTCAGTTTATTTACAAGCTACTAAAGGTCAGGGCTAGGGCTATGCAAAGATACATCATAATTGAGATAACTTTCCCGCTCATAGCCAGAGAAAACTTTCAAGTATACAAATTAATACCAATTCCACATCAAGTTGAAGCAAACATGGTCAGCATATCACCTGTCTCAGAATATGTTGCCGTGAATCTTGAAAAGGATTCCTTCATCAGCTTGAGCACCAATGAGCTAACAGCATGTTTACACCACGGAGAAACATATATGATGTGCCAGTTGCTCAAACCAGTACAGAACATAAAAGGTGACGAAAGTTTTTGTGAAGTCAACATCGAGACCAATAGCTGTAGAATTAATAAATCAGCATGCGTCAATAAATGGGTAGAGTTACACTCAACTCAGTACCTATATTTTTGCTGTGGCGATTACACAATAAAAATCATATGCGATGATCAAGTTACCATTCAACGCCTAAGTCGGGCGGGGGTCATTGGCATGAATCAGAAGTGTGTCATAAAGGGCAAGGACTTTACACTGTTTCCTTTGCAGCATCAATCTAACCAAATACACATATCACCAGGCGTTTACATGCCAGAATTTGACCAGATAAACCATTTGATAAAAATAAAAATTCCAGACGAAGGATCGGCAGATAGCATGAATCTAAACGCATCCATGACCAGTGTCGGAAACAAAGTAAGAGAATTAAAAGAAAGTGACGCGGAAGTTGATGACATAAGTGCTCATGACATACACCATTACGTCATAAGCTATGTGCTGACAGCAGCAGCACTAGGAGGAGTAGAAGCCTGGATGTGGAGGAGCGGGCGATGCTGCCTGCGTTGCAGATCCACGTCGGGCAACAGCGGCGTGCGTCGCCGCCGGCAGGAGTCTGCGGTGACGCCGCCGCCTCCGCGACCTTCCCGGCGCCGCCAGCGAGAGCCTGTGGAAGCTCCGCCGCCGCCAAAAATGACAACTATACCAGTGCATAGTGAAGTGTTGAGTGCTAGTGCTTTGTGTGAAAAAGGTGACAACGATATAGCCTATAGTTTTGCCAAACGTTGGCCTAGTGCGCGATACGCTACTATTAACAAAAGGGACAGAAATATAGAAAATAGTATAGTTTAGTATACTTAATATGAGTTTCTTAAGTTTTATATCATTTTTTACCATTATTGTGCTTTTTTTGTTTTGCTTACATAATCGTTTTTATCACTTGTTTTTATATACCAATTACCAATAATTACTTTGATTAAGCGCTTTTATGTTTTGCTTTATACATTTTTTATTGATGGGTTAGTTAAGAAAATTGTATATTTTCATCTCATCCACATCATCTCTTCTTCTTGTGCTCGGGAGTATGTTCGGAGTAAATCGAACACATCAGCGATTATGCTTTTGTGCATCGTAATGCAGTTTCCGCGCACAAGTTTTACATAAGCTGACGATTTCGTCAGTACGCGACCTCTTACCAATTGAGACACTCGCGTGCTCAATTATATACCATTTAAACACCATTTTAACCATAAACCATTAAGACCATAACCATTATTTACCAGTTATTGTTATAAGTTTAATATTACCATTTTACCATTAATATTATAGTCTCTTAAAACCAAAGTGACTTTACTTCCAACCCGACCATACGATACCATTCTAATAAAAGGTCGTAGGTGACTACCATAAGAAGCCTACCCCTTTACCACTCTGATAAAAGGTCGTAGGTGACTACCATAGGAAATCTACCCTTTTACAACATTAATTATGTCGAAACTTTTGTCATATTGACTATCAACATTGACGACCTCAGTGGCGCAGCGGGCGAGAGTCCGCCTGCGACGCAAGAGGTTGCGGGTTCGATTCCCGCCGCGGAACAAATTTGTGTACGATCTGCAGAAATTTGTTCCGTTGGTCTGGGTGTTTTCTATGTATAATAAAAAAATATCTATCTATGTATATAATGTATTAAATATATCGGATACAGAAGGCTTATCTTTACTATTCTCGGACATTGTGGGCGAGATGGATGGGCACAGGCAATAAAAATAACGAACGAACGGTAATGAAGGTTATAAACTCACTTTACTAATCAAATACAGCAATAATTAAACTTAGACTATAACTAGGTACTTTGAATCACAAACGGAACACGGGACGGGTTCTAGAGACCCGTGTTGACTCGACTGAGAGCTGAAGACGACTGAGCCAGAGTCAAGTCGAACCCGGATTTATATAGACTCCGCCAAACGACGCCATCTTGTTGTTTACGCCGTTTGGTGCTCCGTTGTCGACATTATGTCCGTACTCATGACCGGATCCGAAACGGCCATTCTGCGATGACACACGTCCTCGTGTGTTACTCTGTAACAAGTAACCAAAGCACAGTAGGTATTCTAGGTTCGGTCATTCCTGACCTTCTTAACATAAATCTTCTGATAATACAACGAAAATCTAAACAAAATTTTACCACCAACAAGGTCCAATACCAATTCTTACTGTTACTATTAATCTTTGAAATAATCTTTTCTGACAATCACAACTGACCATATAGCTACTTTTAACTTCAACAAGAGTTGATCACGCGCATCCCCATGGATCGCCGTCACAGTTCATGTGACATACACAGTCTTCACAAGACCCGACCCCCGCCAGAGCTTCTCGCTAGATGAACCACATCTACAGAGACAGTCTGGTGCGGTCACTGTTACAAATTAAGTGTCAGTTAAAAATGTCAGTGCACTCAAAGTTTATTCAGAGTCATTCTCTGTGATTTCAATTGGTATTTGGCCTTCTGGCATACGTCTTACTCTATCATGCGCGTATTTGTAAGTACGCCTTGAACTTAACGACTTATGCTCGTAACGATCCCCATCTAACACTTTCATAACCTGGAAAGGTCCTTTGAACTTGGGATCCAGCTTAACTTGGTTACGCTCCTCGTTTTCTATCAATACAAAGTCACCAACAGATATCTTATCAAGTTTCGCCTTAGTTCTATCGAAATGTTGCCTATCATAACGCGCATTTTTGTCAATTCCCTCTGATGTTAACCGTCTTACTAGTCTTGTCAAGGTCTATTAAGTCGTTGCTGTCATTGGCCATCAAGTCTATAGTAGGTAGGTACAACTTTACTAAAATCTCAAATTTACAATCATTGAGAAACAATGAGTCAGGACAATGTGTCAGGGCCTGTGCCAGGGTCTGTGTCAGGGTTTGTGCCAGGGCCTGTGCCAGGGCCATGTACCATCGCTTTCACATCAAAATCAGTTAACACAAAAACACTCGCGTATAGGTACTCCCATCACCACGGCCCTCACCGGCCGACCAGCCTAAGCTGCCATGTGATCCTCCAGACTCACATTACGGTCTCAACAGACCCCGACCTCCGCCAGCACTACTCGCGCACCGCGCACCCACGGACTACTTGAGTTGCCTCAAGAGACACCGATTTCTACCGGGCTACGGCTACGAAATAGCTACTAGTACGGTCGACTTTACTACGGCTGATGGAGTACGCTACACTCTGAACATTAAACTTGCTCATCATTACTGTCTACTTCGACTGGTACATGTCCCTTCGGCATAGGTCTTGACCTATCGTGCGCGTACTTGTAAGTACGCCTAAAGTTGAAAGCTTTTAATGTGGTACGATCACCATCCAAAACCTCTATCACTTTGAACGGAACTTTGTATTTTGGATCTAATTTTGTCTGATTACGCTCTTCGTTCGCTAACAACACGAAATCACCAACGATTAAGAATTCATGTGGCGATGCATTAGTAACGCGGTTCATAGTACAGTTAATCGCGAGTTGAACTTCACCTATTAGAGTCTTGCCAAGATTTATTTTCGCTAGTTTCGACTACAGTCAACATTGATTTTAGGACACTCATAACGCGCTCTACCTGTTGTCACCCAAGTCGTTGAAAAGCTGTTTATGAAATAGTCAGTGTATTGTTTCAAAACTTTAACCAGTTCATGTTTTCGGTCAGATTGTACATCAGTGTCAATACAGTCAAAACTATTTGTAAGTACACCTACTTACATCACTCGATTTACACGCGTTTACGGTCCTACCTTTCGACAAAGTAGGTAAATTCAGTAGCAGTCATACTAACCCGGAAACAGTTATTGTCGGATCAAATAGATGTCGGGGCTGCTGGTATAACTCACTACTACAGAAAAATATTTCATACTTCACCAGGGTCGACTTGCCACACCACTGAACCATAATGTTCTGCGGCAGTCAGAGTCTTCTTTCCGTACAAACAGCCAATAGCTCGAGCTCGTATCGGTGATACGGCAACGATCACACGACCTCACAGGGACTGCGCAGTGCGCATCCTGGAGTTCAGCTTCGCTAGGACACGTGTGATCCTATTAAATGACTGCACTGCAGGCTGGGTTTGCCCACAGCTACCGCTCGATAGCGCAGCGTAAGCGCACAGAACGTTGACCACCTCGTAGGGGCCACGCACTCTCAGATCTAACTTCCCTGTGAACAGGAAAGGTTAAGCACGAACACAAAGTCATCACATCACATCAAGTGCAAACCGTCTATTCCGTTTGGAATACTCGTCTTGGTAAACTTGGTTCTACTCGAGAAGGTGTCGAGTCCGACATCTCAATATTTTACGCAAGGCTTTACAATTTGGCCTACAGTTTTCAGTTGTAACCTCTAACCTGTAGTTCACTCTACCAGTTATTAGTCTCTGTTAATTTAACTTTAATTTGGAAACGGCTAACCATTGTTTCTCAATAAAACCAAACAGTGAATTACCATGAAGTATACACGAAATAATGAGACTAACTGCAAACTGCACCGATAGCAAACTTACTAGACACGCTCACTGTGCGGTGTCTCACATCTAATTTACCCAATAACGCCAGCGCGGCGGTATTTATAAAAACAATAGGAACACTTAGCTTACCAACATACCGACGATTATATCGTCTACCTGTTCTAGTGTTACACACTAGCCACTGGTCTGCCAGACATGAGTTCATACGCACTGAGAAATGCGTCTGCTTGGATTACACCTGTACTCGTTCAGAAACACGTCTGCAGGGCCAGAAGTCCAAGGGAAGCATCGCGCGCAGTAAGTAGAAAGTTCGCGTCGCATGCTCGTCCCACCACGCGAAGCGAAACGCCTCACGTATGCCATCATACACACCGCTAGGATATGTGTGATCCAAATAAGTGACTGCAACATAAAACATTCAGATTAACACACACTTAAAATGCAGCAAACCTCTTGGGATACCATTCTCTTTTCAAAGGAGTACTGTACTGAGCTGCGGCTTGGGTAGTTTTACCCCGCGCACCACTCAGTAGTTTAAGTTCATAACGGTCACTTGGCAAACCCTTGATAACACTGTACGAGTAGCGACAGCAGAGCGACGGAAGCAGCAAAGCGACAGCGACCGCCTCGCGATCGGCCTGCCGTACTCCACTCCTCAAACGCTCGGCTTCACCTGACCTTGTCTAATACCTCTGAAATCTCACAAACAACGGTTATACGATTGTCAACATGTTTACTTTGATCACCAGTAGTGCGTAAGGCTTACAATGCCTTCAGAGTGTTGAGTTGTCTCGTTAGACGCGAAATCAGCTGGTGTCAAGTCAGTTAAGTCAGTAGGTACACGTTATATAAGCGGGAGAAGAAAGGTCATTTCGACTCGAGGGTAGTCGAAATACAGCACGGCTCATCGGAACGGGCATACACGATGATTACCGTTCTCAGATACGCTCGCGACACCTTTCCCGACTAGGAGTAAGAGAGCGGCGATATCGCAAACTAGCTTCAAGATAACAACTGCCATAGATCACGTCATATGAACGATCAGCGTCACGCATCGTTCGGGAGTATGTAAGACGCCTGTTGTCGTTTCGAGAATGAGACTGAAACCCACTCCTACTCCGTGGAGCCCTATATGTGCGCCACGGCGTTCGACGATGTGACACATCGGGAACGGGATCGTGATCTATTTAATTGGACGAGAACTGCCTCGATATGCGAGACATGTGACATCTGTGATGTTAACGAGGACTACGTGTACGGTTATGTGAGGGTAGTTATAAGTCTACTAGCATAAGCTGCCAGCGTTTCTTTTTCACTTGGCCGGTCATTAAGAAGGTTAATAATGGTACCTGCATTTGTCTCCAGACAAGCAAACCTGACCATGAACAAATCACGGAATTCCTCCCACGTGATGTTCACATAGGTGACTTGAGCCAGCCACGTGGACGCCGAATCCCTTCAACGCCTTGCTGAGGATGCGCACGAGGTGTGATCCCTGCAGTGGGTTATCTGCGACGCACAACTCGGCGGTTGCGCACCATGCACGCGCGTCTGCGTCGGCCTTGTCGGGGTTGAACTCGGGCAGCTCCAAGCGATGATCAGCACTTCCACTCACACGTGTGTTATTTAAAGCTATTGTTCGCATCGTCATCATCATTGCCTGTCTCGATCCCACTTCTGATATCGGATACAGAAGGCTTATCTTTACTATTCTCGGACATTGTGGGCGAGATGGATGGGCACAGGCAATAAAAATAACGAACGAACGGTAATGAAGGTTATAAACTCACTTTACTAATCAAATACAGCAATAATTAAACTTAGACTATAACTAGGTACTTTGAATCACAAACGGAACACGGGACGGGTTCTAGAGACCCGTGTTGACTCGACTGAGAGCTGAAGACGACTGAGCCAGAGTCAAGTCGAACCCGGATTTATATAGACTCCGCCAAACGACGCCATCTTGTTGTTTACGCCGTTTGGTGCTCCGTTGTCGACATTATGTCCGTACTCATGACCGGATCCGACAAATATATCAGTTGTCTAGTACCCATAACACAAGCTTTGAGTAGCTTACTTTGGGGCTAGATGATGCTGTGTGGATTGTCCAGCATTATAAAAAAAAAAAAAAAAAATATTCGCAAGTGAAAGAATGATACAAAATGTTGACGTGGCGTTCATGTTAACCCGACTGTACGTCGATTCTATAAAATTTGAACATCAACTCGCATCTCACATCGCTAATCACTCTCACTTCGCATAAGACGCTTTTTATTTGACACTTTGAATCGGGTTCGAGTGCGAAGCAAGCGTCGAAGTGACTTGGGAATTACCGTATAGAATGCCACTTCTTACGTCATCTCATACTTTATCTGTCAAAATCTCCCCGTCAATTTAGTTCAACTCGCTGACACGCTCGCAAGAGTGGCGCTAGTGTAAATTTAAATTATCATCCGAGTTTTTAGAATGCCAATCAAGAAACTCACAGCGGATTCAGATTCGAAGTTTAGAATGAGGTCTTACAGAATCACACAGCTGGTCGACGTAGGGGAAACCATTTTTAAGAATATCTAGCAAAATGGAAGCAGGCAAATTGCGTGACCTCAAAACACCATCTTGTTTAGTCAAGTAGGTGCACAGAGTCATTGATCCGAAAATATATGATTAACCGCTTTCTTCTCAGTTTCTCCTTGAGCTAGCTTCATACTGCGACTGAGCTTACTTCAACTAATTCTATTTGTTGCAAAAATTAAAGTAGTTTATATTCTAAAACAGTTTTTTTACAGCTAACTTAGTACTTTTTTTACATATTGCTTAGCCTATGATACTTTTGTAATCCAGGCGAATCCAACGACAGCTCAATTGTCAAAATCGGTCTAGCCGTTTTGATTCCAGCGAAAGACAAAGGAACTCGTGTGATCGCTTTTGTGTTTCGCGCTCACAGTGTTGGTTTCTCAGAAAAAGTTGTCTAAATTGATGGGTACCTTATTTATTTATTTATTTATTCTTTGTACACAAAAAAAATACATTTTGAAGCTTAAAACTAATGGCATGTACACAGGGCTTAACCCTAAAAAGAGATCTAAAGAGAGACTAGATTAATGATTATCCAGAACAATGTTCTTTGCTTCGATTTTGCTGCATGTGAAGACACCTTAAAAACCAGAGTAGTCACGAGAACAGAGGCAGCCAAATGGAAGTAATTTCAACGCTGTATTTACTCTGGGAGCGGAACGTATTAAGTTTGATACACGTAAGCTCTACTTCCAGAGAAACTCGCTCGTGATGTAGGTGTAGCGACTTCGACACCGGATATACAGAAAGTAAAAAATATTTATATATATTTCTAGTAAGGTGGCAAACAAGAAACAAACATGATCACGACTGTAATCCCCAGGCTCGCTAGATATCTTCTCAGATCTCTAGTTACTCTTCTTCTCGTACTTGGGTTAGGTTGGAATTGGCACATAGATTCACCTAGCATGTAAGACGTTTCAAAGTGATCCTTGTGATTGTACTGAATAAATATTTTTCAATTTCAAATTTCAATTTCAATTTCAATTTCAATTTCAATTTCAATTTCAATTTCAATTTCAATTTCAATTTCAATTACTTCGATATTTGAGGGGAAAGAGCCAAAGGCACGGCCAAACATTACCTATGTATGGCACATGCCTACATTTTGCACAGTTATTAGTAATCCGTACGTGACAGGTTGCAAGCCCATCGCCGCTTATAATACTGACCCACATGACACACAGCATACATTTTTTTGTTCAGTGGTTTTTTATACGTATAGCCACCAAGTTTTATTCAAGTCAAAAATAACTTGGTTCCTACAATACAGACAGAGATAACAGAGATAATAGGAACATAAGTTAGTTGTGTTATCTGAAATGTAAAAAAAAACTTGTTTCACAAAGCATTATCTGCAAATATGTTAAGAATAAGAGTTAGAGTAAGAATAAGAATTATTATTGTGTCAACAGTTTTACCCATTTCTTGAATGGGACGCGGCCGCGACTCTCAAAACTGTTTAGTGACAGATCGCGGACGCGTCGTCTTCTCTGTATTTTGCGTCGCGACGCTTCTATACATTTTGTATGAAAGTTCATTAAAATAGCGTTGTGTTCGCGGTTTACGTCTTACGGCTCTCTTCAGTCTGGCCTTACTTGTCTTACCTCATTTTTTTAATAACTCATTATTACTGTGAGTATACTCAGTTTCAGCCACAAACTTATTTTCTTTCAGCTACAATTTACATAATACCTGCGGTGACGCGACTAGCATACATTTATTTTGTGAATTAGCAAAGGATCTTGTGGGTACTTGTGAACGTGCCTGCACTTGCATCTGAATGCATTAAAATAGGAGAATTAATAACATTTAACTACCTAAGAATTCATAATATTGGGTTTTAGTACAACTCAATTAAACAAAAATGTATAGACGTAGGCGTTGGTATTTAAAACCTAAAACAATATTTTCAAAGTAAACAGTGTAGGCAGTCTGATAACTGTAGGTGGAAAAATAACAAAACTTAACAAAATATAATTATATTAAAAGAATCAAAGTTCTGACTGACTGACTATACTGCGAGTGGCAGAGACTTGAAACTTAAAGAGTGTGTAGGCGTACCTTAAGAAAAAAACTTTCAAAATTCAACCTTTACAAATGTAAGAAGTCTAAAGCTTTTTTTAAATAACGCGAAGTCGTGAGAACTTTTACAGCATCATGTAAAACTAAAAGCAAACAAGGTAAAACGGCTTTCAGGCACTTTTCACTTACAAAAAAAGAATTCCCATAAGTTTTCCGAGCAATAATGAAGCCTTTGTGACTAAACGAAATTAGGTTTTTATTTATAGCCGCGGTGTTGCTGATAAACGATGCGAAACAGGAGGGTATCACAACAGCAACAATAAGAAATACAAAGCAGTAGCATTAGTAATGCACTTTTGCGTGCATTACACTCTCACTCAAGATTCACTCATATAACTTTGGACTTTATAAATACTGAGGGATGAATGTCATGGGACGCGAAGAGTGATAGATATGAAGGTGTGGAAATAAAAGAAGAGGTTTTTATCCACCTATGTTATAGCTTCTCCTTAGACTATAAGGTTTGTTGGTAAAAAGCTCTTGTAGCTCGCCTTTGTGCCATGTATTTTTATTTTCTGTCTTGCTTGTAAATATTTTACTGTGTACAATAAAGAATTAGTCCAAGAGGTAGACCCAAGAAAAAATAATGGATTGTGTGATAATATGAAAAAGAAAGTGTAACTACTGAGATGACGGCTTATAGAGGGAAATGGAAGAAAGAGACATGTTATGTGGACCCTATATAACGTGGGATATGGGCGGAGTGGTGATGATGATGATGAGTTTTGGACATAATGTTGTCAAATATCTGACAGCCTTTTTTTTCTTATCATATCACTAGTTTTTTAGAACCAATGTGGTGAAAGGTTCAAAGAAAATAGGTTAGTTTTGTTGACCTATACAACCTGTGACAGCTATAGGCAGACTTTATATGGCCTTTTACTACCCCTCTAGAGCTTGTGCATATAACTAATCCTATTAGAGCTATTAGCTTCAGTGTTATTACTGCTAGTTCAATATTTTTTTCTGTGCAAAAGAGTATCGCCGACGAGGAAAAATATTCGGAATAGGCGGTAGAAAATGGCACATATAAAACACCTATATTGCAAGGGAATGTTTTTCCTTACTTGCAAGCAAGTATAGCATAGCAATTTTTGCCTTTCTGAATCTATTTTGAATATTTTACGCATTTGTCCAAAGTTTCTACAGTGCCACAGAATATTATTCGCTTCCATATCTACGCTTATATATTACTAGCAACCACGCGCAGCGCTAATCGCGTGGCATCTACCCGGATAAAAAGCGGCCTATGTGTTATTCCAGGTCATAAACTACGCGTATTCCAAGTTTCATCTAGATCCGTTCAGTCGTTTCAGCGTGAAAGAGTAAAAAGCATCCATATATACAAACTTTCACGTTTATTTTGCAATGAAATTTACCTGAATAGCTTTAAAGTATTGGCTTCTTCAGGGATTATTTTGATGCAGGTTTGACGAAGGTAAATCAAATTATGTTTCGGATTAAGTGGCTGGCTACAGATTGAAGAGTTTCTGGAAATTTGAGTCGCAAAGGAAGTTTTTGTTCTAAGTTTTGCAAATGGATTTCATTATATCATTAAGGTTCTGTACATCAACAGAAAAAGAACTTAAAAAATCGAAAATTTAGCTGACTCTAAACAAGAGGATGTTATCAATTGGCTAAATGATTTTTGATATTATTATCATACAAGTATTTTGTGTTTGTTCCTGATTTCTCCTAAATTATCAACCAATTTAGATTAATTTTAACTGTTATTCAGTTTAAACGTTTACTTAAAGGTTCTCTTATAAACGTTTTTTTATATCAATAGTCAAAAAAGTCTATGAGCTAAAAGTTAAAAGAGTGTATCCTCTCACATAGGCTTTTTATTCCGGAAAAGTGTACCTACGGTTCCCGTGGGTTAGATTTGTTTTTGATTTTTGAAGTAATACGCGGGCGAATCCGTGGGTGGAAGTTAGTACATAATAAGTAACTTACCTATTATCCGCCATATTGCAAGATTAATGACCTATGCGGTTTTTGCCCATCTCCTAGTGCGAATGACAAATGGACGTTATCCGCAGTCTGGTGACTGCTCCTTAATCTCAAAGAAGCTGCGAGAATGGCGAATGGAGAAAAAAGCCACAAAAAATTATCATGACTGTAATCCCCAGGTAGATATCTCCTCAGATCTCTAGTAACTTAGATTTTTTTATGGATATTTATAAAGGCACGTTCAAACATGGTATTTGGCACATGCTCATTTTTTGCACAGTTGTTAGTATTCCGTAGGTGACAGGTTGCAAGCCCATTGCAGCTTAAAAGAATACTGAACTATGACGCACACTTTTGGCAGAACAATCGCCTAAAAAATATCAATCGAATTTAGAACCTCCTCCTTTTTGAAGTCTGTTTAAAACAAGCATTCACTAATATGTTTTATTTTTAGTATTATATATAGTAACTGGATGACCGAGCTTTGCTCGGGTTTTTTTTCTGGTAAATCGTGTTTTTTGGAAAATAAAACCTAGCTAGATCGATTTATCGCCCCCGAAACCCCCTACATACGAAATTTCATGAAAATCGTTGGAGCCGTTTCCGAGATTCCGATTATATAATATATATACAAGAATTGCTCGTTTAAAGGTATAAGATTTTATTATTCAAACTGTTTTTATTTTGTGTTTACACCTACAGCAAGTTATGAGGATAAATCTATACTAATATTATAAAGAGGAAAGTTTTGTATTTTTGTTTGTAACGAATAAACTCAAAAACTAATAGTCCGATTTCAAAATTTCTTTCACCATTAGAATGCTACATTATCCCGGAGTAACATAGGCTACATTTATTACTAGAAAAAATTAGGGATCTTTACTAAAACTTTAATAATTTAACCCAAGATACGGGAAACAGCTAGTAGGTACATAATATACAAATAATTATTATGTTAATTATACAAAAAGGTTCCTTTTTGAATAAGGGGATAAAGGACAACTGACGGAAAGGACCGATCCACACACTGATGTCTTATTATACATTAGGTTCTATTATTTTAGCCGGATAATCGAATAGACACATAACATTTTTGTCTTGAATGGGGACTGTTATAAACTTAGAGCTTTAGAAAAGAGCGACTTAAAATACCGGCATAAATATCTCCTTAATGAGAAAATAGCATTGGTGATCTAGCGGGGCCCAACCCACTATCCGGTCGTGGTTGATAACTGTTACCCTAGGCCGTGGGTTCGAACCCACGAACCTATGTTTAACATGTTAGGTTTCCTAGCGATGTTTTCTATCACTGTTTAAAAACACATACATTTTTTGAATAGAAAAAGTACCAAAATTGAACTCACAACCTTCAAATTTGGAAACAGATAAAGATCCACTCATCAGACAAAGACTAAAATAGTACTGACCATTCAAAGGCATATTAATCTCGATATTCGGCTTGTTTTTAGTTTTCTGTCAAAATATCTTAAAACAATAGTATAAAATAATGTTTTAGCAATATGACTATATCTTTTTTTCTGCAATTTCCTTGCAAAAAACAACCATTTTTAACCTTTTATGTAAAAGCTGTGTCGTCGCCCCGTATAATAATTTCGATCACGTAGCTAACATCACTTTTCCAGAGCTGTGTTTGTATTGTGCATTTGAATCTGAATTGCAAAATTACAGGTACCTTTATAGTACCTATATATAGGCGTCAGTACTGGGTATATCTAAATATAGCCTTAATATTATTGGATATCCTTTTAGGCTAGAACTGTATTTAACACTAGCTTCTGCCCGCGGCTTCGCCCGCGCGGTACATTGTAAAATATAGCCTAAGTGCTATTTCAGACTATATTTTATCTCTGTAGAAAATTTCACCCAGGTACGTTTAGCCGTTTCAGCGTTATTGAGTAACAAACATCCATACATCCGTCCATTTAAACGTTAGCATTTGTAATATAAAATAATAAATAGATAAGTATATATAAATATGCACATAGCAGGATTACATCTAAGGAGGGGCAATAAATTATACTTATGTATTTGTCTTTCATAACCGATTATATAATTTACTAAAATCATATCTCTTCTCTTCTCATAATATAAAGAGTATTAGCAAAATACTTTACGCTACATTTTGTGCATGCATTACCAGTAACATGCACAAACGATCCTACCTGAATCACACGAGCATCATGTTCTTACAGAAGGCCAACTCGCTACTTCATACATAATATCTACTACGTTATAATACTTATTTTCCGGAAATATTTTTTATTCTCTAACTAAAAAGATTAAAAGGGGAAATTTGGAAGTTTGTATGGAAATTGATTTATTCAGTTTAAAATTATTGTTTACTAACAGCAGCGGTTGAAACTGATAGTGTCAAAACTTTTTCAAAGAAGAAAAATATCTTCTCTTTTAAATGGATACATACATTACCTAGAATGTATGATTTTGGTTTTGCGTTGTCTGTCAATAGGTCAGTCGCAACAAAGTCTTTTATATTTTAGTATGATATACTAGTATATTATACCTCTCGACTACGTTATTTATATGAACCTATTTGATATTTTTTAAGTACTTATAAAAAAATCCGATTAGTCTCATAGAAATTTCATCAATATCAGTTCAGAAAACAGTTTTTTTAATAGTACAACATCGAAGTCGGTTTTTTTTTTAGATTTTAAAACATAATTATTTATCTTTACTGCATATTGTAGGTATTCGTGTGCTGAAATGTTACCCTCTCGACGAGACAACCAGCTATGCATAATAGTTGATATTGTGTAACGAAAGACGCTCCAAGGTAGCTGCGATATAAATAAGGATGTGATATGCCCGTGACATGCTTAGCTAATAAGCCTTTGTGCAAGCGATTTTAGACTTTACAGAAAAAGCTAGCTTTTACTCATAAGACTAAAATGGCTTGTAATATTATCATAGATACCAACTACATTTAAAACGGTTCATCTGAATCAAAATCAAAATCAAAAGAAGTTTATTTTGTGTCACAAATAGATAACATCCTACTAATATTATAAACGCGAAAGTTTGTGAGGATGTCTGGATGTCTGGATGTCTGGATGTTTGTCTGTTTCACGCTAAAACGGCTGAACGGATCTGAATAAAATTTGGCACAGATATAGATTATGGTCTGGAATAACACATAGGCTACATTTTATTTAAAGGGTCGTCACTCAGCTGTATGCTATAGTAACTGAATGTATAGAACTCTTGCGTTACTGATTAACTGACTGACTGACTAATTGACTGACGGATCCTCGCACAGCCTGAGTTATAAAAAGCTAACGTTTTGAGGTTAACCTTTATATAGGTTCCTTTTGAGGTTTAGAGGTGCACTAAGAAAGAAATCCCTTAAGGTCATTCGTTTTGGGCCAAAAATGTTGTAAGGTAATCAATTTTTTTAAAATTATCGATTGAAAGAATGGTTGTTGAGACTTGGTGCGTTAATGAAAAATACTCAGACTGACATTCCAAATGTGGCCATATCTTTTGTTTTATTGGCCGGTATGTTGGCATTTTGGTCCCAATCATGTTTGAAACCCTCCTTTATTAGCTCTATGCTTTGGAAGGTTAAAGTTTAAAGTTTGTATGAAAAAACTTATGTAAACAAAGTTGCGGTTGGTTCCAGTAGTTATTGATGTTTTTACAATATTTTTGTTAAAGACGATAACTAACAGCTGTGTGATTCTGTAAGACCTCATTCTAAACTTCGAATCTGAATCCGCTGTGAGTTTTTTGATTGGCATTTTAAAAACTCGGTTGATAATTCGAATTTACACCAGCGCCACTCTTGCGAGCGTATCAGCGAGTTGAACTAAATTGACGGGGAGATTTTGACAGATAAAGTATAAGATGACATAAGAAGGGCATTCTATACGGTAATTCCCAAGTCACTCCGACGCTCGCTTCGCACTAGAACCCGATTTAAAGTGTCAAATGTCATTTTGAACCCTAGGCGAAGTGAGAGTGAATTGCGATGTGAGATGCGAGTTGATGTTTGAATTTTACAGAATCGACGTACAGTTAGTGATTTAAAAAAATATAAGAAAAAACAAAAACACTACCATGCATCTGACATAACAAAAATAAATAATAAATAAGAATATACGGAGTTGTTTGAAACTTCCTGAAATTATGAACACAAAATGTCCTCATAATGTGAAAAGTTTTTCTTAATGTTTTACAGAGTTGTATCTTATCAAAAATCGCACTGCGCTACAAGGTTTTTTCATATTTTTATAAAAAAACTAGCTTCCGTCCACGGCTTTGCTCGCGTAGTACCTCAAAAAACAAAAAACCATGGGAACCGTATATTTTTCCGGAATAAAGAGTAGCCGATGTGCTATTCAAGACTATAATATATCTCTGTTCCAAATTTTATCTAAATCCGTTCATCCATCCATCCATTCATCCATCCAGCCAAACTTTCGCATATAAGTAGGATATAAAGTAGGATATGATAGGATGCTTCTAAGCTGCAAATAAAATTAGGAATCCGCTAAGTAAGTTTATAAACTTAAGTAGGTAAGTAGTGCTTATTGCTAAACTTAGCCGTAACTTTACAAGTAGCACTCTACTCGTAAACATGTAACTCAACGCTTAAAACGGCTATTAATAATAATGCATTGCAATTTTAATCATTTTATTAAAATTCCTTACAATTTTTGCATTATCCGCAGAGTAAGAAATGTTTGAATTGAGAAGGGTATGCTAAGATGGTTTGGGCATGTAGAAAAGATGGATGAAAGGAGAATGACGAAACAGTTGTATAAGGAGAGTGTGAATGGAACAGTTGGAAGGGGAAGACCACGGCGTACGTACCTCGATCAAATTGGGGACGTACTAGAGAAAGGCCAAATCCAGAGTACCCTTAACCGACGCGCATGTATGAAGAATGTAATGAGAGTGAATGAAGCAAAAGAAGTATGTCAGGATCGTAGCAAGTGGAGATCCGTGGTCTCTGCCTACCCCGTTGGGAAACAGGCGTGATTTTATGTATGTATGTATGTAAGAAATGTTTTCGGAGTAAGTAATAAAAAAACATGATCATGACTGTAATCCCCAGGTCCGGTAGATATTTCCTCAGATTTCTAGTTACTTAGATCTATAGTGTAGTCAGAAGCGCGTACAAACATGATATTTGGCACATGTCCACATTTTTCACAGTGGTCTGTATTCCATACGTGACAGATTGCAAGCCCATCGCTGCTTATAAGAATAATAACCTCGGACATTTCATTTTTTTTATCGAAGAGGTCTCTACTTCTTTTTCCTGCCCTTTTACCACGCTATGTAGGGATTACGCAGACAGTCGTCAAATACTTGTTTGTCCATATCCTTAACAAGTCATAAGCTTAATTTGTTAATTCCGTAATTCGTCAAATTCTTTATTTGTTATATCCTACTCAAGTCAAAAGGTCGACACAATGGAAATTTTTTTTTTCCTACATTTCCCTCTATCATCCGTAATCTCAGTACTCACACTTTGCTTACCTCTACCCCCTATATCCATCCACATTCATACCTAACACTCCTCAAAACATTCATCCCTCCGCATATCATGCCCATGACACATACCTACATACAATACATACATTCCGTTAAGAGGTCTCTACTTGTGAAAAGAAAATAATTTTGCTTTATTCTATGTTTTATTTAGAACAATAGTTGCGCCAGTGTTGCATGTTCAAACCCATTTCTGCATAAAAATACTTTTTAGGCTATTATAAGGGGTAATAATTAAAGGTGCCTCTGGTTTAAAACCTTTCATTATTATAAAGTATGTAAAATAATTTATGTTTTGAAACTAGGGCCATTTACGTACGAGCTCACGATGAAAAATAAAATGAAAAATGAAACAAATGTTTATGATTATACAAACAAACAAATGATCACGGCTGTAATCCCCAGGCACGGCACATAAATCTCCTCAGATCTCAAGTTACTTAGATCTTTGAGGATATCTTAAGAGAGTAGTCAGAGGAGTGTCCAAACATGATATTTGGCACATGCCCACATTTTGCACAGGTTATCGCCTATCGGTTAGGCAAGCTTATCGCCGCTTATTTAGGTTTAGTAACACCGATTTTTTGTGGACTAAAACTATACGAAAATCCCTTATTTAACTTAATTTTAGGAATGTTCTTTGAAAGTCATGCTCAGTCTGTAGCGTGAAGTAAATAAGAACTAAGATTAAGCAAATCAATTTGTTGCTATTAATTGTTTATAAGCAAAAACCTATACCTAACTGACTCTTTGTAAGTCATTCTAGTTTTTATGTTGTAAAATATTTAGCTGTTTGTTTTTTAAATATAAACAAATAAATATTTTTGGTGAAAAGTCGGAAACACACAAAAACTCTGTTTTCAAAAAACTTTGTTTTATACAAAGAAAGTTTTCAAAAAAATAAAAGTTGAATACTTACAAAAAGTATCGGCAAAGCCTAGCTATATAATAATAGCTAAAAATGGCCAGCAAAAAAGCTACACAATGTTTTTCCCTAATATAAATTAAGGGAAAAGACCCGGTCTTCAATTCCTTTTTGGGTAATTAACTTTTCATAAATTTCAAATTAGAAGAAATTAAGGCGATTTCTTTCTGTCAACATTATTTTCGCCGCAGAAAGTGGGATCACTCGTCTTGTTTGCCGAAATTAAATAATTATCCTTTAAACAAAATCGAATTTCATTTTAAAGCCAGATAAAAGGTTTTGTTTTAATAATTTGAATAAGGGTGGATTCTGAGAAATATATAATACATACATATAATTTAATGCACCCAGCCACAGAGCAAGTCTGTGTTTATCACAAAAATGTTTGTCCTGGGTGGGGATCGAACCCACAACCTAAAACGCAGAAGGCAGAGCTACAACAAACTGAGCAGTTAATTGAGTTTTTAATAATTTTTCAGATAAAAGAAAATTACTTTACAATTGCACAATAGCTTATAAAATTTATATAAAATGGCGTCATTATCGTACCGCT
Source organism: Cosmorhoe ocellata (assembly GCA_963675405.1). Classification (NCBI taxonomy): domain Eukaryota; kingdom Metazoa; phylum Arthropoda; class Insecta; order Lepidoptera; family Geometridae; genus Cosmorhoe; species Cosmorhoe ocellata. The sequence goes on along the minus strand of OY776250.1, from coordinate 3,406,997 downwards.
ATTATTCTATATTCATAAAACTTAAAATAGAAATGTACTTCCAAGAATCTCTCGAATAAGATTTAAAGTGAACGCAGTAAAATAATGCGATTTGTACCCGCCCATTCGTTCGGACAAAGACTTCGTACAATGCAGATTGTGTGGAATGTTCTGGATGTAGACAGCAAGAACACAAAACATTTTACAGACAACAGTGTAAGACCGGTATCTTCACTGGCGGCTCAATTATCTGGCTTTATGTAATGTAATTTAATTGAATTCGGTAAATATCTCCTCATATCTCAAGTTATTTTAGATCTTTTGAGGATATCTAAAGAAGGTACAGAGAGGTCCAAACATGACATTTGGCACATGCCCGCATCTTGCAAAGTAGTTAGTATTCCTTACGTGACAGGTTGCAAGCCCATCATCCCTTATAAGAATCTAACATTATGACACACACCTTAAAACTTTTGGTTCTTCACGATATTTTCTGTAATAATTTTTTTGAATGGAAAAACTTGTTGGTGCACGACGAATTGTAAACTTGTAATTACAATTAGTGTTCAATAAAACGATTTGACCTACAAATATGTAACTTATGGCCTGTCAAGTAAAAATGTTTATTGAACAGAAAAATGTAGAGTTGTAGCTACAATTTTACAATTTTGTAAATTTTCTATTATGAAAAATTTGTGAATCGTAATTTTTATTAAACTGAAACTTGTAGAATTGTAGCCGCTTAAAATTAATTGTATTTTACAATTTCTAATGTTTATTGAATAGGGGCCAGGTTAGATCACGACCTTTGGATCGTTAGGCAGGGTTGCTACCACAACACAGATCAAATCTAAATATATTTCCTACTAGCAACCGCGTAATAAATACTGATTTCCTTATAAATTTTCCTAACTTGAACAACAAAACAGCTGGATAAAGACAACTTTTTTCCCAACACCTGTCTCTTTTCTGTTATTTTTGTTATTTTCCCTAAAATATTATGTACCTACTTTGTTATTATATTTACCAGCACGTGTGGCCAACAAAACCAAACATCTTATTATAGACGTCTATTTGTGAATTTTGAACACGAACAATCACTATTTTTTAAACTATCGCGACTTGGAAACATGTTTAAATATATACTCTCGGGACTTAATCGCGTATTGTGAAACATTCTATTTACCTCGACGTTTCGATGATATTACAATCACCGTGGTCACGAGTAGACTCAATAGAATGTAAATAGAATGTTTCACAATACGCGATTTAGTCCCGAGAGTATATATTTAAACAATCACTATGTTATTGATATATCAGAAATTTGTTAAATACATACGTAGGAGCATGGTGGATGGAGTACTTTAAACAACAGTGAAGGAAAACACCGTAAAAACGTTTGAAGACTGTTCCCAATGCACAAAGTAAGTCTTTGAAGTGCGCTTTACTTTATTTCTAGGAAAACTAAGAGCTTACAGTTCTTCACATATTTTTTCTAGTACCTACCTGGTTGACCGAGCTTTGCTCGGTTTTTTTTGGTAAATTTTGTTTTTTGGAAAATGAATCCTAGCTAGATCGATTTATCGTCCCCGAAACCCCTACATACGAAATTTCATGAAAATCGCTGGAGCCGTTTCCGAGATTCCGATTATATATATGTATATATATATATATATACAAGAATTGCTCGTTTAAAGGTATAAGATAATATCAGAAAGCCAAATAAAGGTTTTTACTTATAATTTACTCTATTTACGTATATCTTTTGAGGTTATCCAAAAGGGGTAGTCAGAAACACGTCCAAACATGATATTTGGCACATACACACATATTGCAGTGGTTAGTATTCCGTACGTGACAGGTTGCAAGCCCATCGCTTATAAGAATTCACCTTCAAATTTTGAGGCCTAGCGTATGCCGGTTTCCAAACGATGTTTTCCTTCACTGTTTAAGAGTACTGGCATTGCACACATACATTTTTGAGCAGAAAAACTTATTTTTACACGTCCAGGTTTGAACCTACGTTCTTCGGATCGTGAGACAGTAGTACCACTACACCACCAGTGCTGCCAAAAAATAAATACGTAACTAAAAAGTATTCGTACGATAAATTCTTTCACTGTGAGACTGACTATCAGTAAATGTACCTGGGTGGTTCTTCTCAATTTATTATTTTTATCGTTATTTAAAAAAAATAACCTTGATTCTAGAGCTCGTCTTTCAAGCTGATAAAATGAAGCAATCAAAGATTGGTTGATAATAAGTTATTTCTCGAAGGGTACATTTAAAATTATTATTTGATGTGAACAATGATGAACCGTGAGAACAATGATAAAATTGTAGAGGAGAATCGTCCACCTACTCTACAAAGTGTACAAGTAGCTCAAAGCCCAATAAAAAGTGTAGAACTTACGAAACCACTACACGTGAAAGAAATGCGACACATTTTCAGTATGTTGCTCCAGACATTTCTTACCATCGAACTTTATCTTGGAGTTTTATTCAGCAGAAGTAGCCTGTATCACTTGAATTTTTACCCGACTGCAAAGGAGAGTATGTCTGTGGTGTGTGTATGTATCTATTTCTGTAGCCCAAAAACAAGTCCACACTTGTGTTATTCTGCTCAGACTGTGACCGTCACCGTGACTCTGTTCAAGATACGTTGTTTGTACGCGTCAAGACAAAAATATTTGTGCTTTTTCACGAAGCCTGATTAACAATATGTAAAATTTCAGTACGTCGATTCTGTAAAATTCAAACATCAACTCGCATCTCACATCGCTATTCACTCTCACTTCGCTGAAAACGCTTTTTATTTGACACTTTGAATCGGGTTCAAGTGCAAAGCAAGCGTCGAAGTGACTTGAGAATTACCGTATAGAATGCCACTTCTTACGTCATCTGATACTTTATCTGTCAAAATCTCCCCGTCAATTTAGTTCAATTCGCTGACACGCTCGCAAGAGTGGCGCTAGTGTAAATTCGAATTATCAACCGAGTTTTTAGAATGCCAATCAAGAAACTCACAGCGGATTCAGATTCGAAGTTTAAAATGAGGTCTTACAGAATCACACGGCTTATCATGATACGAGTTGTGAAGGCCGAACCACAGAAAAAAATAATCACAGATTTCTGTAAACTCACAGATTTAAACGAAGTGAAACATGAATGTACTTCTTCAGTACTGTAAATAGCCTAAAACCTTCGCGGTTTGAATAGGCTTTTACATCGGGAATATCTTAAGGGTTTCTTTTAAAAACACTCTAAGCGGTTTTGGAGACTCCTTGACTTACAATGAAGAGTATAAATTTATTTATGTGCGACCCTCGGCTGGGAGATAAACCTCTCGTTTCAGATCTCGCTATGGTTTTATTGAATCCATAAGCTCCTAATCATGTTAAAAACGTGAGGACAATACGAACGAATACGAATTTGATCTTTTTCGTCTTATCATGTCATTAGTTCCTTCGAACCAGGGTGTTAAAAGATTGAAGTGAGTATTGGCCAATGTTTTCGTGCACTTGACAGTCTGTTTTTTTTTTCTTTCTTGCGACATGCCGGTTTTCTCACGATGTTTTCCTTCCAGTGCCAGTGCTCTTAAACGGTGAAGGAAAACATCGTGAGGAAACCTGCATACCCTAGAGCCAAAAATTCGAAGGTATGTGTCTTAGGCTAGTTTTCTAATAAGCGGCGATGAGCTTGCAACCTGTCACGTACGGAATACTAACTACTGTGCAAAATTTGGGTATGTACCAAATGTCATGTTGGGACGTGCCTCTGACTACCCCCTTTAGATATCCTCAAAGATCTAAGTAACTAAAGATCTGAGAAGATATCTACCTGGGGATTACAGTCGTGATTTTTATATTATTTGAATAATCGATTGAATGATCGATTGAATGTTCAATTAAATTGGTTGAAAGATCGATTAAATGGAAGATTAAATAAGCGATTAAATGATTGAATGAATAATCGATTGAATGATCGATTGGATGATCGATTGAATGATCGATAAAATAATCGATTGAATGATCGATGGAATGATCGATTCAATTAACAATTCTCGATTCAAATTATCATTCATATCATTTAAATCAATCGATTAAATGATCATTCAATTAACTGATCGATTAAATGATCGATTAAATTATCGATTAAATGATCGTTTTAATAATCGATTGTATGATCGATTGAATGATCGATTTAATAATCGATTGGATGATCGATTGAATGATCGATTAAATGATCGATTAAATGATCGATTAAAATAATCGATTAAATGATCGATTAAATAATCGATTGAATAATAGATGGATCAATTCAATGATCGATTCAATAATCGATTTAATAATCGATTGAATAATCGATTTAATAATCGATTGAATGATCGATAAAATAATCGATTGAATGATTGATGGAATTATCGATTCAAAGATCGATTCTCGATTCAAATTATCGATTAAATGATCCGATTGAATGATTGAATTAATAATCGATTCAATGATAGATTCAATAAGCGATTGAATGATCGATTGAATGATTGAATGATCGATTGAATAATCAATTGAATAATCGATTGGATGATCGATTGAATGATCGATAAAATAATCGATTGAATGATCGATGGAATGATCAATTCAATGATCGATTAACTGATCGATTAAATGATCGATTAAATTATTGATTAAATGATCCGATTAAATGATCCGATTGAATGATTGAAATAATAATCGATAAAGATCGATTAAATGATTGATTAAATGATCGATGGAATGATCAAATCAAAGATCGATTCAATAATCGATTGAATGATCGATTGAATGATTGAATGAATAATCGATTGAATGATCGAGTGAATGATCGATTAAATGATCGATTGAATAATCGATTGAATGATCGATTAAATGATCGATTAAATTATCGATTGAATTTAAATTGACTCTTTATTTTATTTAGAAAAAGTTTGTATGGGAAATAGATGGGGCTATTTTTAGGGTTTTCCCGGCACTTATTCGAATATTCCTTACCTTATAAACCTTCCCTAGACCTCTACAAACATTTCAAGACCAAGATAAGATAAATCCGTTTAGCCGTTCTCGAGTTTTAGCGAGACTAACGAACAGCAATTCATTTTTACATTTTTGCATATATTTTATTGTAATAATGGGTAGTCACTGCAAGTCTTCCATGCATTGTAATACAATACCTACTTAAAATCACAAAAGCACTTATAACATCAAACGAGAGAACTTTAAGTGAAGCAGGTTAATGGTCCAAAACCGAGACCTTCCAAATCCTTATGAAACGTAAAACTTGAATAATCCTACCTCATGCGTCTAAAGCACATTGTCCACTGAACTAGGCTATTTAATAATAATAATAATAATAATAATAATAATAATGCTGGACAATCCACACAGCATCATCTAGCCCCAAAGTAAGCTACTCAAAGCTTGTGTTATGGGTACTAGATAACTGATATATTTAATACATTATATACATAGATATATATTTTTATTATACATATAAAACACCCAGACCAACGGAACAAATTTCTGCAAATCTTACACAAATTTGTTCCGCGGCGGGAATCGAACCCACAACCTCTTGCGTCGTAGGCGGACTCTCGCCCGCTGCGCCACTGAGGTCGTCATTTAGAGTAGTAGTTGTCTTTTTCTTCTTCATTTATGACGTCCTTCTACATAAGGTGTTACTTCAACGTCAATCGGCTATTATTTATACTGTTTATTGACTTGTCAATCGTCAAGCTCGCTTCAAGGCTAGCGCACATCGGAAAACCGCGGGGAAGAGAACTGAAGAGGATTTGCCGCCGGCCAGCGCACACCGATGATAATCTAAAACAAAAAAATAGCTGATCTGTAATCTTAAATCTAATTAAGTAACTTAAAATGAAACTTTTACTGCCCTTTCGAAACTTGTGCCAAAAATGTTGGCTCTTTAAATGCTTCTGACTTTAATTTACCACTCATCCAAATGATGATTTCGCAGAATGAATCAACTCCACGCTACAATCGTTTCATGTCGAAATCGATAAACACTTTTTTGGACTATAAACACTCGTGCGCTTGTTACAGTATTTAGTGGACGGTGTACTTAAATCCCGGTAAAATCCCACGTGGTCTAAGCACAGGGTCCGCCACTTAATAACACGACTAGTGTCTGAATTATTAAGTTGTGTGACACTTTTAGGGCGGTTGTGATCAGTTATCTTGTCCTTAGCAGTGTGTGACACACCTTTCGGGTTTCACCATGCTCTGTTAATTAAACTAACAGTTCGTTAGCCTTTTAATCGCCGGTTAAAGTTGTTTTGTGTTCCATGTGACAAAGGATTATTTTCCGTAAAATGAAATGACGTATAGATAACGATACTTTAACATTCTTGTTATTTTTGATGCCCAATCAGGTAATGCTTTGTTAACAAAAGTTTGATGAAATTAGACCTTAGGGTGCTTAACTAAGCCAATCATTATTTTGTTAAAGAATAAAATTAAAGGTACCATAAGACATTCTCGTAAATATGAAGACCTTGAATTTGTTACTGATTGATTGAGTTGTTTGCTACGTAAGTAAATTAGTGTGTTGAATATAATATCTGTGAGTCGCCGTACATAGTCACTTATTTAGCTGTCTGTCAAAAGAAAAATAAAAACCATTGATATAATTTGAGTTTGTTGTTAGTAAAAATGTATATAATGTTTAGATTTATGTTGTATGTTTTTTAATGTTTATAAAGCTTTATTTAAAGATATATGCAGATTACAGAATTATGTTGCATATTGAAACTATTTAAGAACCGCTGCAGCTAATGATCTATCAGTTCAACTTATCCAGAACACTACCAGAAGGTTGGGTGTTATTATTATAATTTGTTAATATTAGCTGACCACTCTTCGCTCTATCCTCAACAGCTTAAACACGGCCGTCAAAAAACGTCCACCGTTTCTAAGTAACCCGCGGCTATGACGTCAGTTGACAAACGAACCTGTGACGTGAGCGCGTGACGAAGATAACGTCCAGTGAACGAATGAGCCGCGTCTGGAATACAGTTTGACGATAATCGTGCGGCGATATACGGGACGGGATTACGTGCCGTGACGCGATAAACGAGCGGCCGGTCGGCAATCAATTTGGCTATCGTTAGGACTGATGAATAGCGCAGTACACCTGTATACGACTGAGATAGTTGGTAGCGGGTTTGTGTAAGAAATTGAATTTTGTTAATGTGTAATCTAAAAATATAATCTGATTTTATTCCAAACTAGCTGTCCCGCTCGCGACTTCGTTCACTTAAAGTATCTAAACTGAGTTTTAAACAAATCACACTAATAAAAAAATTCCATACATAACTTTGACCCCCCCTTTCACCTTTTTAGAGAGTTATTTTGGAATATCCAGAAATACGTGTCCATTCATTTTGCATTTAAAGTACACAAACAAAATTTCAAACCAATCGCACCACCCGTTAAAAAGTTCCCATACAAACATTGACCCCACATTTGACCCCTTTTAGAAGATTATATTGAAAAACCCTGAAACATATGTTCATTTTGCATTTACAGTGCACAAACAAAGTTTCATGAAAATCGCTCCACGCGTTAAAAAGTTTCATACTAACGTTTTCACCCTTTTTCACCCTCTTAGAGGTAGAATTTCCAAAAATCCCGCCTTAGTGGGTGGTTTTGTTATAAAAGGAAGCCACCTTCCAAATTTCAGCTTTCTAGCTTCAGCGGTTTCGGCTCGGCGATGATCAATCAGTCAGGTCAAGCTCTTATATAGATATAGATAACTGGACAAAAAAAAACATTTTAAACTAAAAATGCAGTACAATTCTTCAAGGCTTGCACATTATATTTTTCAAGAACTTTATTAATTAAATATCTACCTAGATGCGGCTAAATGCGTTAAATGCGTAAAATTACCGAAAAGTACCTACACTGTCTACTTACTTACCTCCTATTACCGTGTTAATAGAACGACTCACTAATAACTGTAAGCTATATGTTATCATAGTTCTCATATAAGTGACTTGCATGTTTTTTTTGAGAATAAATGAATTTAAACCAAAAAAAAGAAGTCATCATTATCTTCCTGCCCTTTCCTCTCGTTATATGGGGCCAGTAGGTACAACATGTGATCTTCTTCCATTTACTTCTGTCATTCGTCATCTCAGTATTCACTCCTTTCTTACTCAAATCATCTTTCACACATACCATTCTTCAACAAGAACCATTTTGATTGATTACACTCAGATTAAAACTTTTAAGTAAAATAGTGGGTTTCGAACGAGTCACACTGTTACTAGTTGTAACAATTTGTACCATGACTCTTTGTTCCAACGTTTTCATATATTTTTTTTTGCATTACGTAATTTGACAAATTCGCTACGGTCCCGGATGTAATAAGGTTCAAAGTGTTTCCACAACTCACTAAGACATTCGCCAGCAATGCTCGCTCGCACGGAAAGACCCGCGAAGTCATATCGTTCTGTAATGAAAACCATTCGGCTGTTGAAAAAAATGCTCGAGATTATTGAAAATTGGTGTTTGAAGGGCTGATCGGAAGCCAGTGAAATATAACGCGCTCGCTTTCGCTGCGGCTAATATTTGACGTCTACTTCGCAGGAAGTTTGCAAAGTGTAATTCGAGATTGAGGAAGTGCTAGATTTCCGAAGGTTTTGGTGCTACGTAAATGTTTAGGAAAACGGAGCACTTATTTGGGGTTACTTTTCATGATCTACCTAACTAAGATGTCTACGAGATTGGTTTTTTATTTATTGCGGTGAATTCTAGTTTATGGTGCTAACTTATTTAAATGAGTCCATTCAAATGAACCATCATGAATAATTTAAATGAGTGATAATTATTGCAGCATCACAACAATCATGCCAGTATTTTGAAGTCATTCTTTTACAAAATGTTATTAGTTTGTTTTATTTTACATCATCACCAGTTTTGGCTATTGAATCACATTTTTTTTTGGTCTCGAGTTATTCAATGTAAAACTAGAGCTAGCAAAAAGGCAAAGCAAACTTCAGATTATGCGGATCCTGGGAAGATTTACGATCGTCTATGTCGTTCCTTTATAAGGCGATTGAAATGGGGTGTCTGAGAGACTTATAGAGGCGCTGAGCGATTACGTACTCCAGATAGTTCCTTTCCAATGTCTTTAGATAGTGGCTGTCGTAAAATATAAGCTATAAGATAATATAATATAAAAGATAATACAAATCTCTAGGATATTTTTTGTTAGATGAAATAGGGCAAGTAGCACCAGATCACCATTGATTTTGTCGATGATACCTTTGAGATTTTAGAATTTTTATTATAATGTAATCGATAAATAGGTACTAATTTATTTTTTACATACCATACAAGACTGTTAAAATGTTTATGTTTATCCAATATTATCAGATTTCTATTGGACTGTAGTTTTTAAAGCTCTCCATTGCTAAAAGGGGATTATTTTTATGTAATTCTCGTCACTGTTATAAAACTTTTGACAAACATCGCCTATGTATGTTTACAAATGTTTACAAATTATATTATTCTTATATTTAGATGTTTATTCCAACATCAAAATACACCAAGATACAAGTATTAATTCTGGGTGTAATATAGTATCGTATAGCATACTTGCGTGGGACAAAGCACTGTTCACTTCCCACTGTATCGGGGAACGTATCGAGGTATTTCGTGCACGTAAAGCAAATAATGTCGATTGGGATGTGTGAATTGCACACAGAATTGTAAGAAAGATTTTGCGGTTCGGGCACACAAGTAATACCTATTTCTATATCAACACTGATTTGTAGTGAACTGCAGCATCTGGTGAATTATTTTTAAAATCGGTACAACATGTTATTCTTTGCTACATGGTATTACGGAATTTTGTCGAACTGGACTGGAAGTAATAACGTGGTCAACACTAGTTATTTCTACTTGTATAGCTCGTTTTATAAACTAGTGTAGAACCTATTGCTGGCTATTTAATTATTTTTCTTGTGTTGTTGTGTTATTTTTCTAATATGTGGACTGTGGAGAAAATTTGTGGACACCAATTGACAGAACTCTGTATTCTCGATCATTTCCTGATACGTCCAAGTTTTATTAAATTTAAGTCCAGCCCAGAAATATACCCGTTTCTTTTCATTTAAATAATGGACAAAAACACCAGGGCACTTTAGCATGTGTAGGTATTTTTGGACATTAAATTGTTAGTACAGTCACGATCTTTAATTTGTGATCCACCTAAGGTGGAATTTGCATTCCAATTTTTTTACTGTAAGAGCTATTATTTTTGACGTGCATATATTTGACAACTACGATAGAATGAGGCTGACTGGAACAATTATTTCCGTATTAATCCATTCTTACATGGTCTATGTAACGGGTACATAGATTGCCCCGAACTCACAGCTAGGATTCTCCGTATATGGGCCCCAAAACGACGCACAAGACATACCAACACTAAACTCTTCGCTACTTCAAAGTCTTCAACTAACTATGCACATTACTCTATTGTTAACAGGCTACAAAGACTCTATAATCTGAAATTTCACACCACTGACATATTTCATGTCGGTAAGGTAGCATTTAAAAGAGACGTTTTAGAAGTTCTGCGGGACGACAATGTGTAATCGACAATGTAGACGACAATCTGAGGCGCCATCGAAAATCAGCGCTGCATCAGCCCCCATGTGTGCTGCTGCAGCTCATGCTGAATGGTTGCCTGTTTTATTGTCACCTTAGCAACGCTTTATAATTAAACTTAAGATATCTGTAACGTGACGTAAAATAAATGATTTCTATTTCTATTTCTATTTCTATAATGTAATAAATAATAGGTTTAGTAATGGATTTTCTTTTAGCATGAATAAGATAGATATATAGATAGTTAAGTAAAATTGATTAAAAACTAGCACTGGGTAACTAAAATATATATTTGGCTATTTTATAGCTCTAGGTTAAATTATTTGTCTCCTGTGTTTTTTATTTTATATGTTTAGTTATTCACTGTACTTTTCTAATAGGTAATTTCTGTAAGTTGTGTTCTGTTTAAGTTAGACTGTCGTTATTTTGTATGTGTCTTTTAAAAAATGTAAATCTCTAATTGGCCTTAAGTTACATTAATAAGGTTAGTACTGTTTATACCATAAGGGCTGTTGATTTTGTTTGAACAATAAAATAAAATAAAAATAAATAAATCCGATCAATTGTCACTTGCACAAAAATTATATTTTATTCATTTTTTGCTTTGAATCTTGTCACTATGGCTTTCTTCTTTAACACAAAAACAAAGAGAATGTAATCACTACGTTAAAGAGGTTATCATTTCTAAACCGTCAATATATTCAATAGGATAGGGTAAGAAAGGTATATAATGTCTCTTTCGACATTTGGCAATTAATGGCCTGAACTTTCAACCTTAGTTTCTAAGTGCTCTCAGACAATTTTAAGGAAATGAGTCCCAAATTAAAGTTCGAGCCTGTATCTGGTATGCTAGAGGCGTCTCGGTATCAAGTATATCTGGTTTACAGGTATGTAACATAGGTAATGTGTATCGTGGCGTTTAACGTTTTACTGGGCTCCTCAGTGTTGCCATCAAGTGTTATATTGTAATTTCAAGCCACATTCGCCGCTCAGCTCCAGTCAGCGTGACAATAAAATCAGGGTTTGTTAGTACTTATTCTGTATAAAATTTCAGAATTAAACGTAAAAAGTTGCGGGAATTGTTAGCGGTTTAGCGGACGTGAGGAAGTTAGTAACTAAAACCACAAGCGCGGAAAACGAATTAAATAAGTAATTTAATTTCAAGTAAATTAAGTTGGTTTTGCCCAGCTGCCTACTACGTTTTTAGACTACAGACTGATTTTAAAGTCACATGGCGAAGGAAAACATCAAAAAGAAAAAGCTTTGCAGGTATTGAGTTGGTACGAGTACTTTGTTATTATTTTGCATGAAGCCGACTAGACTGGGATGGTATTGGTGACGGGAACTCAGGGTAATGTTATTCAATTATATTTTATAAGTATTTTCAAAAAAAAAAAATATTTCAATAAAACTAATAATACTAATTGTACATCATTAACTTCCTAGGACTTACATAAACTTTAGCTTCAACAAATAGGTTTTTTGAAGTTAAAGTTTATCTATTTATCTGTTTTATTGAAGTATCTATACTAATATTATAAAGAGGAAAACTTTGATTGTTTGTTTGTTTGTTTGAAATGAATAGGCTCCGAAACTACTGAACCGATTTGAAAAATTCTTTCACCAATGTGTAGAATGAACTTTCAGGATGAACATAGGCTATATTTTATGTAGGTACTTCGCGGGCGACGCCGCGTGCAGAAGCTAGTCTTAAATAAAATTTAATTAAATGATTTACTTAAATAAATATCGTACTATGTTCCTACACTTGTTTTGTTTTATTTATTTCATGAACAAGCTATTTATTAATATCACAATATATTATTGGATTTAAGCAAATTATTGCGTTAAATGTCTCACGTTATTGGATCGGTTTCCTTTGATCAGCCAATTAGTAGGCATTGTTTGATAATTACATTACATTCTTGTATGCTAGCACTACTTTTTATGCCACAAGAGGTAAGTTTGATGACACAAGAGAGTGTGACATTCAACTATGTAGAAAAATGTATGGGAATGACATTTCTAATCTACTAATCACGAGATCATTCCCATGAAGTTTGGCTTGACACAAGCAAAAATATTCTTTAGTTATAAATAAAGAAGAAAAATTTATTTCTAAGCAATTATATTTCAATATCTTTGACATAAATACATTTCTCATAACTGAGTAAGCTATTATATACTTCTACAGGATTGAAACTTAATATTCTTCTCTAGATTTTTCCAAGAAAAGAGCCTTAGAATATTAGATTAGAGTCTAATTTTGAAAAACCAATATGAGTCTACTTTTTTTTGTTACACCGCCGAGAGCGCCGGTGGTGTAGTGGTAGCACCCCTGCCTCACGATCCGAAGATCGTAAATTTATGTGCGGTAATTTATAAACGGTGAAGGAAAACATCGTGAGGAAACCGGCATACCCTAGAACGAAAAATTCGTAGGTATGTGTCATAGGTTAGTGTTCTTATAAGCGGCGATGGGCTTGCAACCTGTCACGTACGGAATACTAACTACTGTGCAAAATGTGGGCATGTACCAAATGTCATGTTTGGACTTGCCTCTGACTACCCCCTTTAGATATCCTCAAAGATCTAAGTAACTAAAAATTTGAGGAAGATACATAATTCTACCGAGCCCGGGGATTACAGTCGTGATCATATTTTTTTTTTTTTTTTTGTTACAGTCTTCTCATGTTGGCTCCTTCACTAGGGCCGAACATAATATGTATAATATCTCTTCTTCTTCTTCTTCTTATATATAAAAATGAATGTTAGTCTCGCTAAAACTCGAGAACGGCTAAACGGATTTATTTTATCTTGGTCTTGAAATGTTCGTGGAGGTCTAGGAAAGGTTTAAAAGGTAAGAAAAATTCGAATAACTGCCGGAAAAACCCTAAAAATAGCCTTTTTCTATTTCCCATACAAACGTTTTCTAAATAAGTACGAAGTGTGCCGGGTCAGCTAGTCTATAATATCTATGGGGACTTACCCATGGGTTATTTGATGGTCCCTATATTTGTAATATTGAAACAGTCATGTCAATGTGAGTCAATCGTGAAATCTCCTTGTGCTAAGTATCCTGGTACGTAAGATACACGTAAGCCAGTTAGTGGGAATTACTGTCAATATTCGCTGCTCAATAATTTAACTGTAGCAAGTATGTTATAGATTATATACTTAGTGTTATTATTTTTGTTATTGTTTCACCAATTCTTTCAAACCATTATGGCGAAAAACCATTACGTGAACTTCGTCTGATACGTTATTGTATATTACAATTGCTTCAGTAGTATTTTTTAAGTTTTTTTTTATAAAAACATTATCACAAATTTAAAAATATCGTATTGAACATGGATCTCAAAAACCACTTTTTTTAAAGGAAATAGCACGTCAGAGTTTTTAATAAAAATACAATACGTGACATACGTACAATACCTACGTAGTCGCAAAAAGTTTCACTAGTAGATTTTGAAACAAAAATTAAAAAAAAAAATCACACTAAAAATAAATCTAGGTCTAGAACACCGAATCATAAATTCCCTTTTAAAAAACCGCAACCAACCGCGAACTAGACAGCGAGACAAAAAAACGGCTATCGATAAAAACTTTTACTTAAAAAAAATGTTTCAAACGCTACTGGTATTTTAGCAGGTTTGACACTTGATACAAAGGGGCGTATACTTTAAAATTGACTTGGCAATTTCACTGACTTTGTGACATTGATAATTTTTCTTCTTCTTCTTCAATTATGGCATCTGTCTCTTAGAGTACAATTTTGCCAGTGTCAAGTGTATTTAATTATAAGTATTGTCAACGTCACAGAGTCATAGTCAAGTTGTCAAGTCAATTTTAAACAAAAGATGGCTGTTTTGTTGAAAATTCTCGGGATTTCCTCCGATGGAATTTGAAGAGAACTATTCACTCTAATTTACATATTTTACACTCGCGTCAAGAACCCGGGCTTTATTGGCAAAATAACCACCAAAATTACGCAATAAAACTCAAAATAACACGAGAAATAATATAAAAACCAGAGCGACGTAGTTGTCAGACAAATGCACCGCAGGAGATCCCGACATTGATAATACTACTAATTTAAAAACTTGACATTGGCAAAAAGAGTCAGATGTCATAAACAAAAAAGAAGAAGAAAAACTTTATGTAGCCAATTTGTGTTTCTACTAATTTAAACACTTGCCACGGGAAAAAAGTGACAGAAAAAGAAAAACTCTAAGTTACCAATAGTGTTTAGTTCTCAACGGGGTTAGTTGGCAGTGGTGGATGACCCAGTAAACCCTTAACTCATAAATACGAACTCCAAGTACTCCATCTCAAGTATTTGGCTCTTCTCAAAAGTAGTTACTATGAGATTTCAAAAAGATATTTAGGCATTTCAATGTTTCAATTCATTCAAGGCAATCTTTTAGTTTAAGTTTAAGATAAAACATTAACCTAGATTTTTATCCTCTCTGTATTGCCTTTGCTGGAGCGGCCAGGGAATAGCTATAGACATCAGAGTGATTTCTTTGTGGGCAAAAAGATATTTTATTTTATATTGCCAATCTCTTACATTTTATTGAAAAATAAAGTTATAATACTTAGGCATAGAATATCTCCGGGGATCTCTACTTGTCCAAATCTTTGAGAATGTTAAAAGCTACATTGATTTGTTACGCGGGGGCGAAAGTAAAAATTAATTTTGACAATTCCGAATGAAATTCTGATAACATCCCATTTTACTCAATCTACTTCTGCACAAAATTGGTACAATACATAGTTATTTTGGTAAAATATTTGTTATTATTGAGAGCAATACGGGCTTATTATCAATCCATTGTAGAATATTTACAAATGTTTTGCAACATCAAATTGCATAGATTTGTAAAATTGGGCAATTTAGATTGGGAGTAAACAAAGGCCCATTTGTTACAAATATTGACGTGCATCAGATAATATCATACTATTGGTGATACATCAATGCGTTATTTGAGCAATAAATCCTATTGAGTTATGAAGTACAGTGGTCATCAATATCACATCAGCATTTTCTATTCAGAGATGAATAATAATTGGAACATTTTTTAAACTTATTGACTCCATAATTGGCATGATAAAATTATGTTAGTCAACAAGTAACAAATCTTCTATGAAGCTGATGGAATAAATGACAATCAAAGCACGTCCTAAATGGAACATTGTAAAAGTACTGAGAGTTGAAATTTTTATTAAAGTTCTCAAGATGCATTAAAAAAAAATCTTAAAAAATTACGAGAACGAACAAGTTTTAAGTCAAATATAAAGTTTATCCTATGAACAAAGCTCAATTCAAATTAATTGGAAATTAATATAGAAACAGAATATATTTATCATTTCTGTAGAATGTGTCAAATATAAACATGACTCTGAATAAACCTTAATCTTATTGAAAGGATATAAATAACAATGAAAGCCCAGAAACCTCTATCATGTACTCTCCCACGTTATAGGCCGAGTTTGGGTCGATAGTCGCAAAGGATTTAGACCGAGAATCATACGAGTTACCTGTTAGAAAGGTTATGAAGCTCATGTCACATGCTACATTCTATTTCCGCTAGACTTCCAGACGGGAAACCTAGTAGCGATGTCATATTCTCGATACTATAAATTGGTGGACACTTTACACTACGCCATCTTGCCTCAAACTAAGCAAAGCTGGTACTATGAAAACCAGATAGCTGATAGATTAATTATAAACTTTTGTTTTTTAAATACATGCATAGAATACATTATTATGTATTGGTGTTTTTACACCGAGACACAGAAAAAAGATCTGCGTTCATCACACAAATGTTTGTCCTAGGTGGGGATCGAACCTGCAACCTGCAGCGCAGAAGGCAGAGCTACTATCAACAGAGCTGTGAGGCCAGTCTATGAACCTAAAGTCTGGAATATAAAAGAGTATTGTTTTATCTGACTGTAAAGAGGTATATAAAGTGTTTCGGGTATGTGAGTATGTATGTATTTATGTATGTAATACATACATACATACATACATATACATATCGTCGCCGTAGAGCGAAAATTAATTAAATAGCTTTTTGGCCTTTTGAGATACGAAGCTTTAAAGTTTTCAAAAAGATAAAAAAACATTACGTCTTTATGGTATAACCTATTGCTAATTTTATGGTCTCATCTCTTAGAAAATGTACAAAAGATTAAGCTTATAAATAAATAAATAAATAATGCTGGACAATCCACACAGCATCATCTAGCCCCAAAGTAAGCTACTCAAAGCTTGTGTTATGGGTACTAGATAACTGATATATTTTAATACATGATGTAGGTACATAGATAGATATTTTTTATTATACATACACACCCAGACCAACGGAACAAATTTCTGCAGATCGTACACAAATTTGTTCCGAGGCGGGAATCGAACCCGCAGCCTCTTGCGTCGCAGGCGGACTCTTGCCCGCTGCGCCACTGAGGTCGTCAGTTTTTATGTCTCGAAAATAAAGTTAAAATGGTTTTTTTTAGAGATAATGATGAAAAACTAAGTTAGTTACTTTTTCCCCTCGCATACCTAACCAAAGTTCTAGTTATTGATTTGTAAAATGGAGATAGTGATTTTTTCCCACCTTCTGATTCGTTTAAAAGATATTAAATTCATTTAGTTAGAATGGAACTAGTTTTTAGAAATTCAAATGTGTTTCAGTAAATTAATCTGACTTATTATTTTCATTAAATTACTAATTAAATAGGTTTAATGACTTATCGCTCACAGCTTTTATAGTCTTAACTATTGGAAACGTGGCTCGAGTAGTAACTAAGTGGACTTAGTTAGTTTTTGCTTTCATATTTTGTGTCGAACTATTCATTCTAAAACTAATCAAGTTACTTTAGTTATTTTGAGAATAGATAAGGATTTAGCTATGGGCTGTTATTTAAAAGGGGAAAATTAACTAAGCCGATTTAGGTATAGATTTGCAAATACTTCCATAATGAAAAAAATACTTAAGTAAATTAGGTAATTTTCTACTTACTTGTGTGGCTCAAAACATAAAATTAACTATTTTTTGCACATACTAAAACAAAAACTAGCATACTTATTGCCATGATCATAAGACTGAAATTTGCAGAAAAAATTGACGCTCAGGATTGCGCATATAACTAAATTTGGCTATTTTGCGACTTAGTGACTTTTCGCTCTACGGCGACGATATACTATGTATGTAAGTTATTTTGGCTGTTGCTGTAGCCCAAACAGCTAGACGGACTTTGACATATGGCTTCGTCTGTTCAGTCGTTTGGCTGCCTCCGTGTCAGTAGTTCTACTAAGAAGTTCAACTGGTAGAACAAATGACACACCTTTGTATCTCTAGTACTACTACAAAACATACAAGTAAATTTACCCGACTTTTTAATGGCGTCAGTCTATCATACATGATACATACTTTCCAAACACATTACTATATCTTCGCAGTTGAGTAAAAACAAAAGTAGCAAATATCGTTGTAAATTGAAACGTTATCTGAAGCCTTGTAGAAACTCACATATTTTGTAACTGACCCTCGACGCTGTCGGTTCTTGGCCCTCGGGTAAAGAGTAAAGTAAGTACCTATCCTTACCCGGGAAACATGATCTAGACTATCTCCATTTACTAGCTCCCAGTACTTGAACTGGGAAGGTAGTATAAACTTTACATACTCCTAGATAAAACTAAAACATCCAGTTACATTTCTGTTTAAAGTAATACTCGCCGTTTGCAGTCCGCACCTCAAAAACTTGCACCACGTAGAGTATCGATCAGCGTTTGAGAGGCTTCATTGGATTCTAGTGACTGGGAAGACAGCTTGTAAAATATAATTTAATATCTCAAACTGGTGTTAGGACTGGAATCTCGGACTGCGGATAGGACTGGAATTGGCACCTAGACTCACCTAGTATGTAAGACGATTCAAAATGATGCCTGTGATTTAATTGAATAAAACATTTGGACTTTAGACTTTTTGGCTTTTGCATAAACGGATCACATACTACAAAAATGTTACGGTAGATTTGCAGTGTCTTACTGTGGTACCACTCTGCAAATATACCGCATCATTTTTTAAATTAGGTAGGTACCCCTTTGTTGAGTGACCACGACTGTATTCCCAAACCTCTGTACATATCTCTTCAGACCTCTAGTAACTTAGATCTTTGAAGACATCTAAATAAGGTAGTCAGAGGCACGTCCAAATGACATTTGTTTTTAGTATTCCATACGTGATAGGTTGCAAGCCCATCATCGCTTCTAAGAATACTAACCTACACACACACCTTTAAATTTTTGGTCCTAGGGTATGCCAGCTTCGTCACGATGTTTTCCTTCATCTTTTAAGAGCACTGGCATTGCGCAAACAATTTTTTCGAATGGAAAACTCATTGGTACACGACAGAGTTTGAAACCACGACCTTCGGTGAGCCACTAAACTACCAGAGCTCTTCACCGCCAGTGCTTTTTTTTTATTAACTACTCTATAATCTCCTTCAGCGTTACTATTTATCCCGTACTGACCTTATATTGACAATGTGATTTCTGTACATCCTAATCTATCGGTAATTTTAATAAAATATGCGACATTTATTCTGCAGGCATCACGATCTTCGGTCTTGCTCTCCCATTGAAGGATCAATTTTTAAAAATTGATCCTTCAATGGGAGAACAAAACATTTATGTTGCCATGTCACGACTCACACTGTGATAGTGGCCGGCCGACTTGATTTGGTGAATAGAAAAATATGATGTGCCGACCCCACAGGGAGATGATAATGATGATTTCACATAAGTAGCCCAGCTGCTTCGTATAGTCGATGTTTGAATGTGGTTCGTTAGGTCTGTTAGTCTCGAGTGGTGGAGCCGTGCGTGCCTCAGTTTCTTCACACTCGCGCAGGTAATATTGAATCAAATAATATTTGATTAGGGCGCCAGATGTGAAACTTTGTTTTGTTAACGGGAAGTCGACTTCTTGGTGCTTTGTTTTTGATGTTAATTTGGTTAGGGAGCTAGAACGTGTTTTCTTTGTGAATTCAAGTCTTTTGGTGTCTGTTTAATAACGGTATAACGGTAGTTTTATACTTATATTATACTCGTATATTTTACTTATATAATATCATATTTTAATATTATTATACTTATACAAAAATAAGACCTTTATACATTTTCATACTATGATGTGTAAAACAATAGTTTGGTTTACTGACAAGCAAACTAAGTATAAAGTTTTGAAAATTTACGTAAGTTAGTGATTTTTTTTAGATTAGTTATTTTAATCCTTTTAAAACTTTTAACTTTGCAATATATGACAATTAGTCGCTGTTGTTTTTTTATTGCTTAGACGGCGGTAATCAACTGGCGGTAAATAATTACATTTTTAACACAAAAAAATGATTTTGTCAACAGGCAAGCCACAAAGTTCATACATTTTTTTAAGCTGACGGTACTTAACGTATAAAGCCAACATAATATTCGGTCGAGTTATTCATACAAAATAAATATTTATCTTGTGAATCGTCTACTTGTCCGCATAGAGGACATTTTTCCGAGCGAGTTGACGATTGACGCAAAGTTAGCAAAGTTACCTACGTTTTGCAGTAAGTAATTTTTTAATTGTTAGAAACTTTCATCTGAACATGAAGGTTGGTTGCACTGTTGATTACTTTGAGTTTTTTGTCAATGACGTTTCGCTAGATTGGCCAATATGGTGACTGAGATTTGTCTCAGCATCATTAGAATTTAACAAAATACTCGACGATCCGAATTTTGCAGAAATTATGTTGTCGACGCCAAATCTTTATTTTTTATGTTTTTTTATTCAGGTGAGGTTTCGATTGAGTCTATCGTACCCCTTGACGAAATTATTAATATAGATAGATAATATATACAGCTGGTGCACGTCAAAATACTCAACCGACACTAAAATAAAAAGAATGAGTCAATTCAGAACGACCATTGAAATAACGCTCGGATGAACGTTTTCAATAGTTTTTAACGAAACTTTTGTACTGAATCATTTTTTGCAATACAATTTTAGTTGCAAATCGCTGTAAAAAGATTTTTTGTGTCCATTTTAGGAAGAAGAGAATATAGATTTATTTTTCTCAAACGTGTAATTTAAATGGCTTGTTTAGACGTTAGTCTGGAAAAGCATTTCCGAGTAGCGTTTTTTATTAGACAAAAATGTTAACTCAACTTGGAGTGAATAAATATTAAAATCCTGGTAATCGCAGTTCACAAACATTCTAGAATGTTCTTAACATTTCAAACAAATTACTACCCTCTTTGAAGTAATATAAATATAAATACTTATATTTACCTCTATTTATTATGGCGTGTAGACTGTAAGTGATTTAAAAATATCATAAAGTCATAGTTTCAAGCTTGAAGTAACACTACTTCAATACAATTTTTGTACATCATGGTACGAAATATCAGAGTTATATATATTTTACTTTGATAATGCCCGAAAAGTTTTCGGTGAGGCCTCTGTTAATATTTTATTTTAGGCCAAAAATTTGATGCTTTAGTAAACTCGTTATATATCAGTACTAAAGACATGATTCTTTGAACTGCCTATTGTAATTAAATTTGTTTTGTACCTCATGAGTTGGGCTCAATATATATCTTGTTAGTGAATATGATTGTAGATTATCATAATACCAGTCAAGCTGTCAATTTGTACGGATATAAGATATGTGAGAGCAATTATAGTTAACTAGGTGGTTGCCCGCGACTTCGTCCGCATTTCATGTTTTGTATAAAACAAAGAAAACAAATCAAAAACCAAGAAAACCGTTCTGGAGTTACATGTGTTCGAACCAACCCGTCTTTTTCTATGTACATACATACATTCATAAAATCACGCCTGTTTCCCGACGGGGTAGGCAGAGACCACGGATCTCCACTTGCTACGATCCTGACATACTTCTTTTGCTTCATTAAATTGATCCCAATTTGATCGAGGTACCTACGTACGCCGCGGTCTTCCCTTTCCAACTGTCCCATTCACACTCTCCTTATACAACTGTTTCGTCAATCTCCTTTCATCCGTCCTTTCTACATGCCCAAACCATCTTAACATACCCTTCTCAATTTTCATCACTACGTCTTCTTTCACTCCACAACGTTCTCTTATCACGCTGTTCTTCGCTCTATCATTCAATGTTAAGCCACACATACTTCTTAGAGCTCTCATTTCCACTGCATTTATTCTACTCTGATGCTTCTTCTGCCATACCTAACTTTCGCTACCATACATCAATGTCGGCACTAACACTCCAAAGTGCACAGCCAGACCTGCCTTTTTGAACACGATCCGACTGCTCATAAATGTGTGAAGTGCTTAATCACACTATTTCCAGCATTCACTCTCCTTTCAATATCTTCATCATGTTTTCCATCTCTTAAACAGCGTACCCAAATATTTAAACTCTTTTACTTGTTCCTCTCTTTTTTCTATGTACCTAGTGTATTAAAACCAAGAGTGTCAATTTATTTTGCAATTCATGTACTTATCTAATTTGTGTTTCAAACTACTATCACACCTCTCGTCAAAAAGTTCTATAGGTATAAACTTTGATACCCCTTTTTTTTCCATTTGTGAAGGCTATTTTTGAAAACCCTTAAGTATGTGTTCATTTATTTAGCATTTTATGTATTAAAACCGAGTTCTTGTCAAAAGAACTTTGACACCCCATTTAACCCTTTTTGAAGAGTTATTTTGAAAAATCCAGATATATGTGTCCATTTATTTTTCCTATTAAGTATTTAAACCGAGTTGCAAAAAAATCACACCACTCTTCGAAAAAACTTTAACATCCCATTTAATTTATTTTGAAAAATTAAGATATACGTTTTAAATCATTTTGCATTTAAAGTATCCAAACCAAGATTCAGACCGATCGTACCACCCCTTAAAAAGTTCTCATATAAACATTGAGCCCCCATTTTACCCCTTTTAAAGGTTATATTGAAAAATCTCGAAACACGTATACATTTGTTTTGTATTTACATTACACACACAAAGTTTCATGAAAATCGTACAGAGTTGAAAAGTTTCATACAACCGTTTTTAGCCCTTTTCACCCCCTTAAAAGTGGAATTTCCAAAAATCCTGTCTTAGTGGGCGCCTACATACCAAGACAGATAGTATTTCAACCGAGTTACACCACTCGTCAAAAGAACTTTGACACCCCATTTAACCCTTTTGGGAGGGTTATTTTGTAAAATCAAGATATACGTTTTACATAATTTTGCATCTAAAGTATCCAAACCAAGATTCAGACCGATCGTACCACTCCTTAAAAAGTTCCCATATAAACATTGAGACCCATTTTACCCCTTTTTAAAGGTTATATTGAAAAATCTCGAAACACGTATACATTTGTTTTGTATTTACATTACACACACAAAGTTTCATGAAAATCGTACAGCGCGTTAAAAAGTTTCATACAACCGTTTTTAGCCCTTTTCACCCTCTTAAAAGTGGAATTTCCAAAAATCCCGTCTTATTGCTCGCCCACATACCAAGACGAACATACCCTCCAAATCTCAAGTCTGTACGACCGGCGGTTTAGGCTGTGCGTTGTATCTATTCAAATCAGTCAGGACTTATCCTTTTATATAGTAGACTAGCTGTCCCGCCCGCGACTTCGTTCACTTAAAGTAGGTATCTAACTAAACTGAGTTTCAAACAAATCACACTAAAAAATACTAAAAAATCCCATAATAACTTTGACACCCAATTTTACCCTTTTTAGAGGGTTATTTTGAAATATCCAGGAATACGTTTCCATTTATTTTGCATTTAAAGTATCCAAACCAAAATTAAGACCAATCGCACCACCCTTTAAAAAGTACCCATAGAATCATTGACCCCACATTTGACCCCTTTTTGAAGGTTATATTGAAAAATCCTGAAACACGTGTCCATTCATTTTGTATTTACAGTACACAAAGTTTCAGACCAATCGCACCACCCGTTAAAAAAATCCCATACAAACATTGACCCCTTATTTAGAGTTACCTATATTGAAAAATTTTGAAACAGAAAACAAAGTTTAAGGCCAATCGCACCACCCGTTAACAAACATTGACCCCCCCATTTCATCCCCTTATTTAGAGTTATATTGAAAAATCCTAAAACACGAAATTAAGTTTCAGACCAATCGCACCACCCGTTGAAACGTCCCCATACAAACATTGACCCCACATTTGACCCCTTTTTCAAGGTTATTTTGAAAAATCCTGAAACACGTGTCCATTCATTTTGCATTTACAGTACACAAACAAAGTTTCAAGGCAATCGCACCACCCGTTAAAAAGTTCCCATACAAACATTGACCCCACATTTGACCCCTTTTTGAAGGTTATATTGAAAAATCCTGAAACACGTGTTCATTTATTTTGCATATACAGTACACAAACAAAGTTTCAGGCCAATCGCACAACCCGTTAAAAAGTTCCCATACAAAAATTGACCCCACATTTGACCCCTTTTTGATGGTTATATTAAAAAATCCTGAAACACGTGTCCATTCATTTTGCATTTACAGTGCACAAACAAAGTTTCATGAAAGTCACTCCACGCGTTAAAAAGTTTCATACTAACGTTTTCACCCTTTTTCAACCCCTTAGAGGTGGAATTTCCAAAAATCCCGCCTTAGTGGGTGGTTTTGTTATAAAAGGAAACCACCTTCCAAATTTAAGCTTTCTAGCTTCAGCGGTTTCGGCTGGGCGATGATAAATCAGTCAGTCAGTCAGTCAGTCAGTCAGTCAGTCAGTCAGTCAGTCAGTCAGTCAGTCAGGTTAAGCTCTTATATAGATATAGATAAGAGAGACTGATTCACAGCTCAGATGGTAGTAGTTCTGCCTGTACTGCACTGTAGGTTGTGGATTCGATCCCCACCCAGTACTAAAATTTGTATGATAAACGCAAATTTTTGTTCTGTGTCTAACTGTGAGTATGTATTCTACATATTATGTATGTATTTACAAAAAAATATATAGAAATTAATCTATCAACTTTCTAGTTCCCATAATACAAGCTTTGCTTAGTTTGAGATGGCATTGTGCAAAATGTTCACAAATATTTATTTAAGATTTTGAATTTTTGCTTCCAGATTTATTATGAAGAAAAAAATAAGTCATGGACAAACTAAAAGGAAAACTGTGAACATTTCGGAAGATAAAGGTCCAGAACAAACCAATAGCAACCCGGTACCAGGGGCCGGTTTGGATGAAGAGGACCAAGGCTTCGGTGGATGGCTCAAGTAAGTTTACGTCAAATTTTTTTTTTATCACCATCAGCATATATTATGATGATAGATTAAGATTTAAATTTAATTAATCAATAAAGATATAGAATAACCGTAATGGTTTTGTTACGAGTTTAAAAAAAAAAATTAAACATAAAAGTGAATTATTCCCATCTGTCCCCCTGATCTGTCCTACTAGGGGGGGCAGTTGGAAATAAAATTTCGATCCATTTTTTCTATTCTTTCTTCTATCTTCCCTTTTTGCTATTTTTTTTCCGTCTGATCCCCTGCTATGTTCTCTTGGGGAGACAGTTGGGAATCAAAAAATTTGATCAGTACCCTTTTTTGCAACTAGTACCTTTAGGTACTAATTAAAAAAGTTATATCTGTCCCCTATTGTTACGAGGGGACAGATAGAACTTTTATAAATTGAAAAAGCTCTATTTTCGCTCTCGAAAACATGCAACTGCATAAAACTTTTCGTTTTTCAGGTCTCCAGACGGTCTCGAGACTATGAAACTGTTTGTCATAGCTAACAGTATCGTGATGCTAACAACAATAGTGTACCCACACATTCAGAACGTGTATGGGATCTTATCGGACATGCTTTATGGGGACGATGTTTTCGAATGAGGTTAAAACTTTCTTTTGTTTCTGAAAAGTGGCTTTCTACAGTTGGAATTCTGTCGCATTACCATTAGTTGACTGTGTTTAAAGACTTAGCTTAGGTTTTCGCTTAGCATAATCTTTACTGAAGAATATTTTTATTTTCAGTGACTTTCTTTTTGCTTTTGGGTGAAGCATTTTCAAGCAAATTCATACGATTTCAGAATGTTTGGTTTAGTTTTTCGTCTTGTATTTTCAGTGGGTGTGCTTGTGTGGTATTCAGTTAACGTGTGGAATATGATAACTGACTATTTCAATAGAGAATTTCACAAATTTATATCGAACGAAACTGAAAATGAAGTTAAACATTCGCATTTATAAATAAATAAAACAATTTAGTCTTAAAGTGACTTGTATTTTTTTCGTCATAAAAATCCAAAGAATTAGTTTACAAGAAGTAGTCACTATAGGTTATTGTAGCCAAATATAATAAAGAGGAAAGATTTGTTTGTTCGAATGGAATAGGCTCCAAAAATACAGGACCGATTTAAAAAAAACTTTCACCAATATTTAGACAGAACTTTCAGAGTGAGCATAAGCTATATTTTTATGTAGGTACCTTGCGGGCAAAGCCGTGGGCGGAAGCTAGTGTTTTATAAAAAAAAATGTGACTTCATTATGGGTGAGGCGTGTCCATTATACAAAAGTCTGTTTGCTAGAGCACTGGTGATAGCACCCCTGGCTCACGATCCGAAGGTCGTGGGTTCAAACGTAATCATGCACACATGAGTTTTTCATTCGAAAAATTTTATGTGCGCAATGCCAGTGCTCTTAAACGGTGAAGGAAAACATCGCCGCAGCTTCTTTTAAAAACTTTTTCCTTTCGAACACTAGAAATTGTTAGCGTCAGATTGGCCGGTCACTTCTCGTATTAAACGTTGGAATGCTATCCAAAAATTGCTTCCGAATTGCTTCTATTTGCTTCTTTTCCATCAATGAAAGAATTGCTTCCTCTATATTTTAGAAGAAAAAGAAACGAGCGCTGGTGGTGTAGTGGTAGCACCCCGGCTTCACGATCCGAAGGTCATGGGTTCAAACCTGGTCGTGCACCAATGAGTTTTTCCATTCGAAAAATTTATGTGCGCAATGCCAGTGCTCTTAAACGGTGAAGGAAAACATCGTGAGGAAACCGGCATACCCTAGAACCAATAATTTGAAGGTGTGCGTCATAGGTTAGTATTCTTATAAGCGGCGATGGGCTTGCAACCTGTCACGTACGGAATACTAACTACTGTGCAAAATGTGGGCATGTACCAAATGTCATGTTTGGACTTGCCTCTGACTACCCCCTTTAGATATCCTCTAAAGATTTAAGTAACCAAAGATCTGAGGAGATATCTACCGAGCCCGGGGATTACAGTCGTGATCATATTTATTTTATTTTTTTAAAAAGAAACGATAAAAAGAAGAGACAAAAAACTAACTTTTAAAAGACTAGCACGAAGAAAACCAAATTACTTCCAGCAGCACCTAACCTCGTTATATCGTTTTGCATACTTATTTCTCAGGAAATTTCATAATAAGACCCCTTCGTAATCTTAGGTCCTTGTGAATAGAGTGGAAATAATCAGGTTACGGAAATGTCACATAACCTCTCTCGTATGTACCTCAGTGGCGCAGCGGGCGAGAGTCTGCGATGCAAGAGGTTGCGGGTTCGATTCTTGCCGCGGAACAAATTTGTGTACGATCTGCAGAAATTTGTTCCGTTGGTCTGGATGTTTTCTATGTATAATAAAAAATATCTGTCTATGTATATAATGTATTAAATATATCAGTTATCTAGTACCCAAAACACAAGCTTTGAGTAGCTTACTTTGGGGCTAGATGATGCTGTGTGGATTGTTCAGCATTATTTATTTATTTATGTGTACCTTTAACCGTTGGAAAAATGGTCCAGTTGCCCTGTCTAATCTTAAGGTCGTGGATTTGATTCCGGTCAAAATAAAAATACTGAAATAAATAAATGGAACTACGTAAAAAATTAGCTCAGAGAATTAGCAAGCTGAAGTGGCAGTGGGCTGGCCATATCTGTCGAAGAACCGATAACCGTTGGAGTAAACGAGTTCTCGAGTGGAGACCGTGGCTCGGCAAACGTAGTGTAGGACGCCCTCCGGCTAGATGGAGTGACGATCTGCGAAAGGCTGCTGGTGGAGGCTGGATGCGTTGAGCTGAAGACAATGGCGCTCATTAGGGGAGGCCTATGTCCAGCAGTGGAATGCTATAGGCTGATGATGATGATGACGTCCAAACATGACATTTGCCACATGCCCATATTTTGCCAGTCTAATAAATAAAAAGTCGGAGTACGTCCAAACATGACACATGCCCACATTAGTTAGTACTCCGTACGTGACAGGTTGCAAGCTCATCGCCACTTATATGAAGACTAACCTATGACACACACTCCTTCGAATTTTTGGTTCTAGGGTATGCCAGTTTCCTCACGATGTTTTCCTTCACCGTTTAAGAGCACTGGCATTGCGCACATAAATTTTTCGAAAGGAAAAACTCATTTGTGCACGACCAGGTTTGAGCCAACGACCACCAGTGCTTTATAATATTATTATAAAATAATGACATTTAAAATTGTCACACTAATATAGTCTTTGGCGTCAACAAAATTAGATCGTTCCAGTGAACGGACAATACATGGAAGTATTTCTTGAGCTAAAATATTACCCTACAAAAATAGAGCCCTGGTAGGCGTTGCTTGTCTATTTTGCAAACGATCAAATATTTAGAGAGGCTTATTACACGTTACATGACAATTTAAACATAAACGTCGATGGAATAAAGTCAATATAAATAAATTTTTGGCAAATTCACGATAGAGTTTTTGTGAAATTTGGTATCATGTTTCGCGGGTATTTCCCTTGAAGAAATGTCTCAGTTTTTTTCCGTTCACACGATCGTTTGTATACAATTTTGATAGTTCGACCAACCAACATAATTATCACCAGTGTCGACATTCCGCTGGCAACATTTGGTCGTAATGTGCCAGAGTCAGCAACTTCAATCATTGTTCACGTGGTATAAGTCAGGCTTATGCTAATGAGATTGTGTCCAGGTAGATATTACCATTAGGCTCATAACATGCTCTTACATTACCTACCCTATTTAAGCAGCCGTATATCACGTTAACGACTGACCGGTGGATAAGGAAGACTGTTAAAGTTTGACTTTTATCCTAATAATAACGCGAAAGTTGGTAAGAATGTGTGTCAGGATGTCTGGATGCATATTTGTTACTCATTCACGCTGATACGGCTAAACGGATCTTGATAAAATTTAGCACAGATATAGATTATAGTCTGGAATAACACATAGGTTACTTTTTATACCAGAAAAATGAACGGTTTCCGTAGGATAGGTTTGTTTTTGTTTTTCAAGGTACTGTACGGGTGAAGCCGTGGGCGGAAGCTAGTTGTACAATAATCCTACTATCACTACATATTATAAAATAAAGTCCTCCGCCGCGTCTGTCTGTCTTTTCGCGATAAACTCAAAAACTTATGCATCGATTTTCATGTTGTTTTCACCAAAAGATAGAGTTGTTCTCGAGGAAAGTTATGGTGGTTAGCGAGGGTAGCACGCGAGCGGAGCTGCGCGCGGTTGCTTGTATATTATAATCATTAAACGTCAGCGCGAATATTTTATAAAAAAAAATAGTATCATACTTGATATCTACCCGCAGTGCATCAAAACTTAAAACAATTATTTTGGCAACTAAAACCTACATTGTGATCGAGCATAAACAGTTGAACATCAACTAAATTGGGTTCACCAAAGTCAGAATAGCGAAAACTGATTGAGTTCAAAACTAATATTTGAACTCGTCCACAAAACCTACTTCAAGCACTACTGCACTAACTAATTGAAATAGTTCCTGCAAAACTAAATTGTGTAATGATATGAAAGTTGAACAGAAATTATATGACAAAAATATCAAGTAATCCGGGAAGCTTTGTCAAATCTTATACCTTTAAACGAGCAATTATTGTAACATAATTATATTCGAGATACATCTGAATCTCGGAAACGGCTCCAACGATTTTCATGAAATGTAGTATGCAGGGGTTTTCGAGGGCCCTTAACAGATCTAGCTAGGTTTCATTTTTAGAAAACGTCATTTTACAAAAAAAAGAACAAGCAAAGCTTGGTCATCCAGGTACTTATTATTCTATTGACGTAGATTTCACACTGATAGTAATAGTAGCAACAGCTGACTTATGCTCCAACATCCAGATTTACACACAGAGTTTAGAATTGAGCACTTGGGGACTTACCTCAAGCTTATCAACCATCTGCTGGATCTAGCTGGACTTGTTTAGATATATACTCTCGGGACTTAATCGCGTATTGTGAAACATTCTTTTTACCTCGACGTTTCGATGATATTACAATCACCGTGGTCACGAGTAGACTCGAGTATTTCAAGTCGCGATAGTTTAAAAAGTGTTCTAGCTGGACTTATCAACCATCTCAACTCAGCCCCTGTTGAAAGAAGATAAAAGCGTCAAATTTCTAACTTGAAGTAACTTGAGACATTGAAGTGTGAAAAAAAATGAAATAGAAACATAGCGAACAAAGTCGCGGGTAGTTTTAAATAAAATTGACAATTATAACAACCAACTTCAAAAACCTCTGGTTGTAAAAGCAGTCACACTTTAATTAAAAGGAGCTAGTAATGAGACCAATTAGTTGTTCTCACAAGATTTTGCTTTTTGTTATAACAAGTTCTTAAGTCTTTAATACCTGAGAAGAATGCTAAGGGGGATCTTTGAGAGGGAACAATTAGGTGAAGTTTTTTTTATTGCTAAATTGTTCAACCGTTCAGCCTCTTAAGAAAATTTTACTAAATAAGCCATGATTTTGCACATAATATCTGTGGTAATGACCAGTATTTTGCGAAATTTATAATCTATATTATCGTAAAATTGTAGCGGAGCAAAATCTGTAAGGACATAAAATATTTTAAGTAAATTTTAATTGGGGATGGCATAACATTATAATATAGATGCAGAAACAGCAATTTTGTTGAAACTTGCCAGGTTATATTATGAATTAGGATCTAAGATATAAAAGTCATCACGCTCACTCACGATCAACAACATATGCGCGTTTTGCAGACGAAGTCACGGATACAGCTAGTTTCAATTATAAAATTAAGACTGAAGCAAAAACTTTGAAAACGCGAGTGTTTTGGGAATTAGGTATCGCCCCTTTAGCATGAACGGTATTTCATATACGGAAGAAAATTCAAAGTATACATTTTGTTTGATCAAACCACAAATCAATTTAATTTTTCTTTTCCATAGAGAAAACTATTACTACAATGCTCTTGCTAAAGGGAAGGCCAACCTCACGTTTACACCAAGGCATAACACAAGTATTTGACACGTAACAAACTGTTTTTATCAAAATAGAGACTTTAAGTTACATCGTTTTACTGCACTCAGTAAACGGTCAAATCGTATCAGTGATTCTCACGTAAATATTGACAATGCAAATCACCGTTTTGGGAACCCTTCAAAAGCCCTTATTCAAACTTATGTCCCCAAGAATATAACTAGCTTTAAGTATCTCAAATTGGCCTCTACCCAGCAATCACTACGGCTTGTAAAGCATATTTTAGGACACAAGGCCAATAAATAACCTAAAATAAAGCCCTAGCTTTTTAAAAGCGACCACCGTTACATCACTGGTAAGGTAAGCGGTGATGCCAAATGTCAACTCATTAGACACAGTTCATGAATTAGATTTAGTATTTTTATTATGGTAATTACATAATATTGGCGGCCGCTTTTTAGAAAATCTAGCCTTTACTGATCACGGCTGCAGTTATGCACATCGTGAATTAGAACGAGAGGTTCACCAAGAAGTGTCAGTTGTATTTTTAAGTTAGCTTACATACTTATCACATATTTGCGTGTATTACTTGACGCTATCAACTTATTCCGTTCTAACTGTACACTTTAGTACCAAATACGTACTGTGTTTTTTTCTATAACTTAATTTTACTATTGTTTTGGATTTTTGTTTTATGAAACTCTACGAAATTCATCAAGGATTATGGTTAAAAGCGTATCTCATGAATAACATTCTTGTCATACTTTTTTGAACTTATTTTATTTATGAATATTTCAAAGATCACATTTCAAAGATTCCATCGGTGGGAATTAATTTAGCAGTTGGACGCTCAGCCAGTTGCATGTCACGTGGCATAGCTTTAAGATTAATTTTTGATATTCTTAAGGTACTCTTTTTTTACCGGCGCCGTATCAACAGCCAATAAGTGTACACTATTTATGCTTGCCAAATGTTAGCCTTTACGTGAACGCTGCTAGATCGATTCCCACAGGTTTTCTTACTAGCCCTGGACTAAAGCCAAATGTATTTTGTTCTTGCTCGGGCCGTACTTTAAAGGGTGCATACTGAGTGCAAACTTTGGCCAAACTTTTAATTGGGTACCAGACTTTGTTCATGCTATGTAAATAGATTAAGGTTGTTGCATTATAATGGGTGCAACGTAAGACGCGAGTACGGGAAGTACGAATGAAGTTTGCCAAAGAAAAGATGGGTGGACTGTGTGAAAGATGACATGGATAAAAAGGGCACTTACTGAAAAATGACAGAGGGTAATGGAAGATCACATGTTGTGCCGACCCCACATAACGTGGGAAAAGGGCAGAAGGATGATGACTAGCACTTTTTTATGTATGATAATTAAAATTTTATGTTTTTTAATAGAAATATTCAAAAGTTATGTGCTTGCTATGAATACATATTTTTTTGTAGCAAAGTTCAGAACTGTCTCCGTTACGATGACCATTTTATATAATGTAATAATGTAATAACTATTTGTCAAAGATACATTACGTAAATTCACCAGTCACCCTTTAGTAAACTAATTATTTATATATTGTATCATTATTTAGACCAAACCATTATGATGAAAGGATTTTATTGCGGCTCAAAAGTTTCTTTATAAAAAAAATCTTATAAGACACGAAATAACAATTAGACACTCTACCAACAAAATGGATTAAATTATTACTGATTATCATTATAACTGGGTTAAATTTACTCTACTGAATGAAAATATGGTCATCTGCCAAATATTATGATTAGACGTACCTCTGACTACCCCCTTTAGATATCCTCAAAGATCTAAGTAACTAGAGATCTGAGGAGATTATCTACCAAGCTCGGGGTTTAGAGTCGTGATCGTGTGTGTGTTTGTTACATAATAAAAAAAAGTCTAATATACCATTATCCTATTTCGGGTACATTCTTGAATTTATTAATGTTTGCTCTCAGTGTGTCTCAAATAAGACTCTGCCCATTTGCGACAGTAAATTACCGTTTATTAGTCAACAGTTTTGACTAATTATTTCGCTAGTACTTCTAAATGCTGCAATTAGAGCTTACGATAACAAGTTGACTGGATTTATTACTTTTTCACCTGCGAGTTATTTTAAGTAGGGCACTTTAATGTTTCAGAGCCTTTGTGTTAGCGTGGGATGAAAGTAATCTTAAATAGACCATTCAACTTTTACCTGAATAAAAATGTTTGATAAAAAAATATTATTATGATCCCTATACTGACAGTCGATAAACAACTTGAACTGTAAGCGAAGTCTAGAGACAAGTATTTTTATAAGACGATTGTCTTAAAGGGAAGATTGAATAGACTTTAATACAAACTTTATCAAATTAAAATCAAATACCAATGCTACCAAAAAATAAACATAAAAAACTCTGGTGTAGACATAGGTAATTGTGGATCATTTAAAAAGATCCCTTTTAAACTTCCATCGATACGGGGTATTTGTATTAGAAAATAAATTTCTAAAACATAGCCCTTATAATAAAACTGAAACTGCTTAAGGCGGTACCCCGAGTCAAACTAGCGCCGCCACCTATTTTATCTAATTATTCTGTAAAACAAAGGAATTTTCAAAAAGTGATCGGGTAATTTGTGATACCAATCATAAGCTTTTTTTTAATACCTCTGTAATAGTTTTATTTTGTTTAATTTAGCAAGAGATACGAAGTTGCACTTGGTGGACACTAAATTCTTTTTTTCGCCTCTCTGCCTAAACTATACAAAATAAAATTATTACAGAGGTATTAAAAAAAAGCTTATGATAGGTATCACAAATTACCCGATCACTTTTTGAAAATTCGTTTGTTTTACAGAATAATTAGATAAAATAGGTGGCGGCGCTAGTTTGACTCGGGGTACCGCCTTAAAGTCACCAAGAGTGAAAAAAGGGAAGAGAGGCGTTTGCTTTGCAGTGGGACAGTAATGGCTGAATAAAAAACCAAACACAACTGTGATCCCCAGCCTTAGTAGATATCTCTTCAGGTCTTGAGTTACTTAAATCGTTGAGGACATCTAAAGAGATCTAAAAAGGGAAATCCTAACATGATATTTGGCACATGCTCACAATTTACACAGTAGTTAGTACTCCGTACGTGATAGATCTGAAGCCTATTGCCGTTTATAAGAATACTAATCTATGACACACACCTTCTTTTTTATATGTATATAGTTTTAGTTCTAGGAAACCGGTTTCCTGACGATGTTTTCCTTCACCGTTTATAAGCATTGGCATTGCGCACATACAGCTTCAAAGCTTCAGTGAAATGTACACAAGATGCACCGAAAGACCGTCACCAGAATCAATAGTCTCATGTGTTTGGCGATAAGCCAACACCATTTGCTTTCGATCAACGGATAGGGTCTGTATTCTATTGCATTAGCTTTGGACGATCTCCACGCTTGTTTGTAACCAATCTTTGAATGTTGACTTCAAATAAACATGGACTAGCTTCTTCTTCTTCTTTATTGTGTCACTTGTTCTTGGGAACCAGTGTGGTAAAAAAATAAAATAAAATAAATGTGATCACGACTATAATCCCCGGGCTTAGTAGATATCTTCCTCAGATCTTTAGTTACTTAGATATTTTAGGATATCTAATGAGGGTAGTCAGAGGCACGTCCAAACATGACATTTGGTACATGCCCATATTTTACACAGTAGTTAGTATTCCGTACGTGACAGGTTGCAAGCCCATCGCCGCTTATAAGTATACTAACCTGTGACACACACCTTAAAATGTTTCATTCTAGGACATGCCGGTTTCCTCACGATGTTTTCCTTCACCGTTTAAGAGCACTGGCATTGCGCACATATTTCGAATGGAAAAACTCATTGGTCAAGTTTGAACCCAAGACCTTCGGATCGTGAGCCAGAGGTGCTACTACTACAATACCAGTGCTCTCTTTCACCAGTGTGGTGAAAGGATAAAAATGCGCCTCAAAAGCTCCTTTCTTGTACTTTGGTATGTGAGTTCTTTTGGCTGTCGTTGCAGCTGGTTGGACGGATTTTGACAAATGAGTTGTTGGATTTGTCTGAATTTGAGTGACCTATGCTATACAAAATTTCATAAAATCCAGTTCGGCGGCTGTGAGAAGGAATACAGATTAGGTGGTCCGCAGATTTAAATATCTTTGTTAGTAAGACATGTATAGCAAATACGCTATGGGAGCATTGATAGAACATGGCAAACATGGGTAAGCCTTAGAGCAAAACGCCCTCAAAGAAGCTAATAATATCATTTTACTTTTGTAGGTTTTTGATTTTTGAAATAAATACTAATTCTATAATGCTTTTGTTTTCCACCACATTCCAAAAAAAACAAGCTTGGGTTAAAAACATTACAAAATTTTGTTGATTCTTTTGTCTTTCTCTTTCTCATACGATAAGACAACAAGCCCCACCATAGCGTCGAGAAAATTTTAGCCTGGCAAATTCAAACTTTAATTTCCGACAACAGTATTAGTGGCAATATCGTATCTATTCGAACTACTGTAACTTAGGGGTTGATAAAACTAAGGAGCTTCCACACTAGCGTAGCAATGTAGTCAGTTAGGCCACAAGACCCGCCTACTGTCAGCAGCCGCTGCCTTGACGCTCGCATGCAAATGCACTAAATAATTGTGGGCTGCTAACCATGACGTATGCGAGTGTGAGCATGTTTGCGGATTATTTGCATAATGGAATCTGAATATATAAATTGGTAGCTGTACTGACTGACCATCAACGATCATAGAGCTGAGTTTCTTCTAAAAGTTTTCTTCTTCTTTTGGTTATGGTTACGTCTGTGGTTGTTTTTTTCACACTTTCACAGGTCTAGTGGCGCGTTAGGTAAAGAACAACCAAATTGTAATCTTAAAAGGTGCAGTGGAAAGTAATTTTTGCTATGTTACACGAACATAATGTTAATAATCCAAAATACCATTGCGCAAGCAAAGCCGCGGGTTGTTCTATTAGTTTGTTAGGAAACCCGTGTAAGCAACCTCAAATGGAGTTGGAAAATAATTAATTGGCAATTATATTGGTATATCATTCATACAAACAAACTAGATTTATGTTATTTGTAAATACTGATATTACAACTCACATGACATGGATTTCTTCTTATTTTTTTATTTATTTATTGCTCCTGTCTTTTTTTAGATCAATATCCAGTGTAATTTTTTTATATTAATAGAATATTAATTGGTTATAATAAGGAATGAGTATATTATTAGAAGAAATTTGAAACTGGCACCGGTGAGGAAAGAGATGAGGAGTTTTGGTATGGGCATGTTATGAGAGAAGAGATGAATGTCGCGTGACGAGGAGAGTGTTAGGTATGAATGTAGATGGATACATGGGTAGAGGTAGGCTAAAGAAAAGATGGATGGACTGTGTGAAAGATGACATGGGTAAAAAAGGAGTGAGTACTGAGATGACGAATGATAGAGGGAAATAGAAGAAGATCACAATATTGTGTCGACCCCACATAACGTGGGAGAAAGGCAGGATGATGATGAATATTGTCAACGTCACACAGTCGTCTGTATCACAAGTGTGTCATCTATATCTATATAAGAGCTTGACCTGACTGACAGATTGATCATCGCCGAGCCGAAACCGCTGAAGCTTTCTAGCTTTTCTAGCTGAAATTGGAAAAGTGGTTTCCTTTTATAACAAAACCACCCACTAAGGCGGGATTTTTGGAAATTCCACCTCTAAGGGGGTGAAAAAGGGTGAAAACGTTAGTATGAAACTTTTTAACGCGTGGAGCGATTTTCATGAAACTTGGTTTATGCACTATAAATGCAAAATAAATGGACACGTGTTTCAGGATTTTTCAATATAAGCATCAAAAAGAGGTCAAATATGGGGTCAATTTTTGTATGGGAACTTTTTAATGGGTGGTGCGATTGGTCTGAAACTTTGTTTGTGTACTGTAAATGCAAAATGAATGGACACGTATTTCTGGATATTTCAAAAAAACCCTCTAAAAAGGGTAAAAGGGGGGGTCAAAGTTATGTATGGAATTTTTTTATTAGTGTGATTTGTTTAAAACTCAGTTTACATACTTTAAGTGAACGAAGTCGCGAGCGGGACAGCTAGTAAGTTATATGAAATATCAAAAAATCCAATAAGGCGGTTGTATCTATTTTCAATTACTTTCAGATTTTTTGATTATTGAAATAAACATTAGTTCTAGGTGGTGTAGTGGTGGTACCCCTGCCTCACGATCTGAAGGTCGCGGGTTCAGACCTGGTCGTGCACCAATGAGTTTTTTCATTCGAAAAAATATTGTCGCAATATCAGTACTCCTAAACGGTGAAGGAAAACACCGTGAAAAATTCGAAGATACGTGTCATAGGTTAGTATTCTTATAAGCGGCGATGTGCTTGCAACCTGTCACGTATGGAATACTAATTACTGTACAAAGTGTGGGCATGTACCAAATGTTGTGCTCGGACGTGCCTCTGACTACCCTTTTTTTGTATATCCTCAAATATGTAAGTAACTAAAGATCTAAAGAAGATATCTACCGAGCCCGAGGATTACACAGTCGTGATCATAGTTCATCATTAGGAATCAATTATCTGAAGCATCTCGTATCGTCCTTTGCGAATCGCTTATTATCGCAAAATTAAATTATGGGGACATTAGTTTTGGACCTCGGCTACTTGAAAGAACGCAGCGAACTGTACAAAGAGTGCAGAATGCTTGTTGCCGCTTTTGCTTCAATATTCCGCCTCGTAGCCATATAACTCCGTTCTTGAACAACATGTCCCTGTTAAACATGGATTCACGTCGGCTTCTACACCTGGGAGGACTAGTCTTTGATATTGTAAAGTTTGGAAAGCCTGAGTATCTAAAATCGAAACTTAATTTCGTATCTGATAAAAGGACGTTACGCTCAGTCAGATCTGCACTGTTCTATCACGATCACAAGACCGCAGCTTTCAGAGGAAGTTTTAGATACTCGGCAACGAAGTGCTGGAACAATATTCCTCCCCCAATCCGTAATGTTAAAACTAAGTACACATTTAAAATACATTTTAAAAAGTTTTTGTTACGGAAACAGATTGACGGTATTCCTAAGCGCTTCGTATGCCAAAAATAAAACTACCATCTGTTTGCACTCTGGTTGTGTAGGTATGTCACTACTAAGAATGTAGGAAACGCCTATTTTAGTTCATCATTATGATTACACAAACACAAACATCTAGTAGCTAGGTACACATTACACTTGAAACTCGTTCTGCTCACTCCCAATGGGTTATGGCTGAAAATCAGTGTTTTTGCTTTCTTAGCAAATATCACGCTGAGCCAGCACCTTTTTGACTTACTGCAGCACACACAGATATTCTACTTAGATTTTTTATCTAAGTTTCTGTTTCTTTTTGTCCACTGTATTTTATTATTGTTTTTTTTTTTTTACTAGTGTTTGTATAACTGCTGAAGTCTGTATGTGTGTGTCTGAAGTAACCAATAAAGTTTTTATCTATCTATCTATCTATCTATCATATTTATTTATTTTTTCTATTAACCAAAACATATGGAGGGTTTTGCTTGGAGCCCTACCTGAAACCGTTTTGTTCGGAAGTCTACTTTAACAAAACAAGAGCCAACATTCCTGGATGCACGGATGTCGTTCACTCCACCACTCCAATGCTCGTTGATAATGGAAATGCGGCTCGGCATCTCACTTCATTAACGAGTTTGGAATACGTGGTCTGACGTCACACCGATACGAGGACCCCTTGATATCTTATACCTTTAAACGAGCAATTCTTGTTTTTATCTATCTATACTTCTTTACTTATATACTTACTAGCTGTCCCGCCCGCGACTTCGTTCACTTAAAGTAGGTATCTAACTAAACTGAGTTTCAAACAAATCACACTAATAAAAAAATCCCATAATAACTTTGACACCCAATTTTACCCTTTTTAGAGGGCTGTTTTGAAATATCCAGGAATACGTTTCTATTTATTTTGCATTTAAAGTATCCAAACCAAAATTAAGACCAATCGCACCACCCTTTAAAAAGTACTCATAAAAACATTGACCCCACATTTGACCTCTTTTTGAAGTTTACATTGAAAAATCCTGAAACACGTGTCCATTTATTTTGTATTTACAGTAAGTACACAAAGTTTCAGACCAATCGCACCACCCGTTAAAAAAATCCCATACAAACATTGACCCCTTTTTTAGAGTTATTTTGAAAAATTCTGAAACAGGAAACAAAGTTTAAGGCCAATCGCACCACACGTTAAAAAAAATTCATATAAACATTGACCCC
The DNA here is from genome assembly GCA_963675405.1 of Cosmorhoe ocellata. Classification (NCBI taxonomy): domain Eukaryota; kingdom Metazoa; phylum Arthropoda; class Insecta; order Lepidoptera; family Geometridae; genus Cosmorhoe; species Cosmorhoe ocellata. The sequence continues at coordinate 3,367,737 of OY776250.1, read as the reverse complement.
CCCATTTGACCCCTTTTTTTACAGGTTTTATTGAAAAATCCTGAAACACGAAACAAAGTTTCAGACCAATCGCACCAGGTTAAAAAGATCCCATACAAACATTGACCCTACATTTGACCCCTTTTTCAAGGTTATTTTTAAAAATCCTGAAACACATATCCATTTATTTTGCATTTACAGTACACAAACAAAGTTTCAGACCAATCGCACCACCCGTTAAAAAGTTCCCATACAAACATTGACCCTACATTTGACCCCTTTTTGAAGGTTATATTGAAAAATCCTGAAACACGTGTTCATTCATTTTACATTTACAGTACACAAACAAAGTTTCAGACCAATCGCACCACCCGTTAAAAAGTTCCCATACAAACATTGACCCTACATTTGACCCCTTTTTAAAGGTTATATTTAAAAATCCTGAAACACGTGTCCATTCATTTTGCATTTACAGTGCACAAACAAAGTTTCATGAAAATCGCTCCACGCGTTAAAAAGTTTCATACTAAAGTTTTCACCCTTTTTCACCCCCTTAGAGGTGGAATTTTCAAAAATCCCTTCTTAGTGGGTGGTTTTGTTATAAAAGGAAACCACCTTCCAAATTTCAGCTTTCTAGCTTCAGCGGTTTCGGCTGGGCGATGATAAATCAGTCAGTCAGTCAGTCAGTCAGTCAGTCAGTCAGTCAGTCAGTCAGTCAGTCAGTCAGTCAGGTTAAGCTCTTATATAGATATAGATGTATACTAATATTATAAAGAGAAAAGTTTTGTATTTTTCTATATTTCTTTGTAACGAATAAATTCAAAAACAACTGGTCCGATTTCAAAAATTCTTTCACCGTTAGAATGCTACGTTATCCCTGAGTAACATAGGCTATATTTTATGTAGGTACCTTGCGAGCAAAGCCGCGAACGAAAGCTAGTGTATAATAATATGAATCTCGAAAACGGCTTTAACGATCCAGATCATTCAGGTACTTTACAAACAAACAAACTCCTTTCTTTATTTATTTACTAGCCCGCAACTTCGTCCGCTTTTTAAAAAAATGATTTAAATTACCTATTAATTATCACACTTTGGGATACATTATTGAACTTTTAGTAGGGATCTCTAATTTTTTCTAGTAATCAATGTAATTTTCGTTACCCAGAGATAATATAGCATTCGAATGGTAAAAGAATTTTGGAAATCGGTCCATCAGTTTTTGAGTTTATTCATTACAAACATACAAATATACATTTTTTTCTATATTATTAGTGTAGATTAGGCAACGGCAACAATACACCCAACAAACATTAATAAATGAAAAAAATGCACCTTTGGACCATGAAAGGGATTCTCCAATTTTTATGTTTCTAGGAATGATGGTTTAGGCTGTACCTAAATTGATATGTTATTCGGTCAGTCAGTTACGTTAGAGTTTTTATATTATTTAGAAGGTTTCGGTGTGACCGAATCCTGTAGTTGGAAATACGTGGAATAACGAGAAAACTGGTCGATGTTATTTGGAAATGTACGTTCAAACTAGGGGGTATTCAAATTCGCTAATGGAAGATATGGTAAACAAAATAGGTTTAATTATATATCTCAAAGTTACTGCTGTATTTCAAAATGTGAAGTGGTGTTGGTGAAATCGAAAAACGCGATTTTCAACCTTGAGTCAAAGAAGAATATGATTACTGCCGCATTGATAACACTCTTAGGGCTATTCTACAAAACGTTTACATATACATTATATTTTGTTTAAGATGAATCCAATGTTTTTTGTTTACAATAAAAGAAATTGTGAGAATAGTTGCGTACGAGTAGGTACAAAATTCACATAAAATGTGTCAAAAATGTTTAAAAAAGTAAACAAAATACATTTGTAAGTGTCAATAATGGTTTATGATCATAAAAATACTTTGATCATTTCACCACACCCTGTTTGATAGAATTAGATTAACGAGTTCTCTAGAACGTTAGTTTTGTCAACTCCTTGCTGATAAAGATTCACAGAAAAGGATTCATGCTGGCCAGTTTTAATAAGCAAGTGAGTAATAACAACTTTAATCTCAACTTTGAAAGCTTTGGCCACTTACTGAGGCAGATTGGAAAACTTTTTTCTTGTGCGAGTCCAATTAAAGTTGATAAAGCAATTTCCGACGGTTCAATGTGTGCATGATACCGATTCTAGTTTGCAGGTCTGATCCTTTGCATCGTCCACAACGTTTTCTCTATGAATGAAAGAGAAAGTGACATTAGTGACGTCAAATACTACATTTTTGTTTCATTATTAAAATCTATTTGGGCTACAGCATCGGTCAATAGAAGGATTAGATATACACCCCAAACACATAATCCTTCTTTTTGGTCGGGAAAAACGAAAAACGTAAGTCGATCAAACCTTTGATTGTTTGATCACATAATTAGGTATGTTTATTGATATATAGTTACTAAAGAATGGGTAAGTTAGCTTTACTGACATAATTATTATTCCTATTGATACTTTGGATCTGCTTTGGATAGACAACAAGAAGAGAGAAGTGGATACAAAAAACTAATAACCGAAAGAGACGTGCAATGGCAAACACCTTATAGGTTTAAGAAAACACAAATTCTGCTATACAAAAAAGCAGGCTTTAATATGCTTTAGATTACATTGTGTCTCATCAAATTAATATGCCTCCGTGGTTTTATTATAAAATTAGACAGCGTGCGTGCGTGAATTTTTTTAAACGAAAAAGTTATAGGTACGTACGGTGAGTACTTCCCTTTAATTGAAAGTTTTCCGAGGTATAAAAACCAAGGAAAACTCCCTCACATTTACACATCGTTTAGCGCATACCCGTATTATGCGAAGGTTGGACGGGATACAGACAATGTTTACTACGGTACAATTTATTGAAGAACCCATTTTGTAAGAAATGAATGAATCATGAAATACTTGAAGTTATTTTGAAGGGGTAACGTGAAACGCTAATCGAAAAACACGTCAAATAGTCTTCTTAACCCGTTGCTAACATCTAAAAACATGTTTTAATACACGATATCAACAAAGCGTCGAAGTGAGTCATATAAATACATCTTTTTCTTCCTGCTCTTTTCCCACGCTATGTGGGATAAGTCATTTAAGTAGGTACATGTTTTGTTTTAAATAAAAAAAACATTATTGACACGTCTTCTACAAGTTTTGTATAAATTTATTCTAACAACTTGTTTTAGGTGTACACTATTAATTTATTACTTATAAATACAATAATTATTGTATTGTACACTATGTTATTGCTATTGTATACTATGTTTGCGGATGTAATAGCATACCCCTTTTATACTTTTGTGTAAACGTGTGGCTACCCCTCAAGATTCACAAACTTTACATCCGCAAACATAGTTGATACAAGTTATAAACATAACTTGTAAAATACTTATTAAACATGTTATGCTTTAAACAAGAATAACATATACTGAAAAGGACGGAAATGTCTAGTACTTTCCCGCTAAAACTATTATCTAATGAGGTTATTAATTAAGCTTATTAATATTAATGAGCCCCACAAAATGCCTTATAGAAATATTATTAATATTAATAATCCCAACACCACACCTCAAATAGAAACTCGACACGTGTTTCGCTTCTCCACGAAGCATCCTCAAGACCGTTGACTCGCTCCACACTGGTGTTGCTCCACCGAGCGCCGAGAGAAAAGTCTATTTGAGGTGTGGTGTTGGGATTATTAATATTAATAATATTTCTATAAGGCATTTTGTGGGGCTCATTAATATTAATAAGCTTAATTAATAACCTCATCAGATAATAGTTTTAGCGGGAAAGTACTAGACATTTCCGCCCTTTTCAGTATTTGTAATGGATTTCCGCAAAGTCACGCCTGAATCAATCAAGAATAACATTTTAGACAAACGGTTTTTGATACGTTTTGCGAAAGTTTTATATGCAACTATTCTTATAATAATATATGTTTAAGATGTAAACAATGAAAAACAGCAATACAACGTAAAATATATGTTTTAAACAAAGCTTGATGTTAACGAGATGCAAAGATCAATTCGCCAGTGTCACTGGTTTTATTGAATCTTTCAACGTCACAGTCAATACAATTATAGTTTAGTCAATCGTCTAGTCAATTTAAATAAAAGATGGCCGTTCTATTTTGTGTGACATTGACATAAGGTAGTAAATCAAATAATCCACTTCGTCAAATACAATGAGTATGTAAACAATCCAGTGTTGTAGTTTGTCAAATAGCATAATTTTACTTTAAAACTATAATGGTTTCTGCAATGCATTCGGCCAACTTTGTCGCTCTAGTTTTTATATTTTTCTCGTGTTATTTTGAGTTTCATTTGTAATTTTGGTAGTTATTTTTCCAGTAAAGCTCGAGTTCTTGACGCGTGCGTAAAATATGTGAATAAAAGTGTATAGTTTTTTTATGGAGGAAATGGAGGAAATGCCTATTTTTTTAACAAAACAGCCATCTTTTGTTTAAAAATGACTTCGTGAAACTGATGATACTACTAACTAATTTAAAAACATGACACTGGCAAGAAGAGACAGATGCCGTAAACAAAGAAGAAGAAAAAAAACCATAATGTGTGAGGTTGTAGAGATTGCGTATAAATAATAACGCATAATTACCCGTAAATACATACATACGTGTAGTAAATAACTTTTGCTATTTTAACCGCAAAACACCAAGTTTGATCAACTTTGTAATTTGAAATATAATTTTGAAGCTTCATAAAATACGGACGAGGGTCGGTAGTACTCAATTACTGAGTGGAATTCATCTTCATATCTCAGGCGGTCGCTCAAGCAGTCACTCCATTTTATGGATTGGTCTTTTGCGTGCTCAATGTTTGACGTAACGAGCTACTAAGATTATTTCAAGTGGCCTACCGAAAGCCTACTTGTTTTTGACGAGCCACAGCTAAGAATAATATCCTATTTTTCCTACATCTTATTTTTCCAGAGACTTATAGGAGAATACACGATTTTTTTACGTTTTGCTTTTCCGCTTCTACAAGCATTGTTATGTTAAATAAATTAAAATATTTTGATATGCTATCGGATTTGATCTCGTGACTTTGGGATCGGAAGGTAAGGATAATATTACTACCCAATAATGTGAACAAATAAACAGCACATTAAAAATTATGAAAAAACCCGCGACGATTAAAAAGTAATTGAATAAGAATTTATACCAATCAAACTCGAACCCATAACCGAAAATTGCATTAAAAACGGACTATTCGTTTTGAAGAAAAATGGCAACATGGATTTGCAAAAACAAACATGCTTTCCCAAACGCATATACCTACCGTCTTCGTTCCGTCGCGGGTGAAAAAATATTAATTAGTTAGTCTAAATAACTCATAAATGGCTAGTTTTTTGATAAGTAAGCAACATACTCTGACCACATAGTATAAAACGCACAAACAAACGTACAATCTGCGGACGTGTACGGAATGCAGTGGCTAACCTCAAAATGCAGCATAGCCAGAAGCTTTAGTTTCCTAACTATCAGCTACCGTCACAATACGGTCGTAACAACTAAAACACTGGTTTTCACATAACCTAAAAAACGCTGATCAGCGGCTTCGGTCATTTTAATATTGGCTTTCTTTTAAAATGGGATTTATTTGAACTTTCTTTTAAACTAAACGTATGTAAACTATCGGTTCTTCTGTAGTATGAAACAATAATCATTATTGACATTTTATTGAACAATGTGAATTTTCTAAAGAAATCGATGTCATTTTTGCCAAACACTGTTACTTAACGATTGCTAATTTCTGAAAAACTAACGCCGAACTAAAGGAACAACATCTAAGTTGTGTCCCAAGAAATTCGATGTTTGCTGCCAAGCCGATTCCTTAGAGAGCGCCTTGGGCACTAGTGATGTTCTTATCTACCCGTAATAAGAACACTAGTGGTGTAACTATTCATTTTTGCCCCCGTGCCATACTGATTGTTTAGACCAAGGCTATTGGACAACTTAGAGACAAAAGCATCATCAAAATGCTTTTCTCTTTCCCGTGATTTGGATTTCTCCAATATGATGTAACATGCACGTACATACCTCAACATTTCGTACGCAAAATTGTCACCAGGTATACTCATATTCGGCAACCTGCGCTGGTCTTCCTTTGAGCCTCTTATTGAAAATATGACATCGCGTCCATCGCCTAGACTGATGCAAAATGCGCATACATTTCCTTGCTTTTGCGTACATAGCCCGACGTTCAGATGATGAATTTTACCAGGTAAAATGACAATGCGTACCTACATCGCCTAGCATGATGCAACATGCGCATACATTACCTAACATTTGGCCTCACCACCCAACATTTACGCGATATTATGTATTTCACCAGGTAAGATGACAGCGCGTACATAGCCTAGCATGATACAACATGCACGTACATTACCTAAAATTCGCGTACATCACCCAACATTTAGAAGATAAATTTCACCAGTTAAGATGACAGTGCGTACATCGCCTAGCATGATGCAAACTTCTATAAATAATTCCACTAAACGAACAGCGGTTAATACTTTATGAACAGCCGTTTCGAACCATTTCCTCTAATCAGCTGCTAACTATGGAGTACTTGTGTGGTGAAGCACACTCCACAAAATGCATTTCCTATTCACCGGTTGAATCGCTTAAATTCAGTTTTAATAGCACGCTCATTTTGCAACATGCGTCGGGTCGGTTGAGCTGTTTTGAATATTAAAACCTGGTCAGTTCGCAACGCAATATTAAGCTAAAGATAGCTACAAACTGTTTTGCCTTTCAAATTTAATCACAATTCTATTACAAAATTTTATTTTAACTTTACTTTTTGACTGAGAACACAGAGCCTGAATCGCTAGTCATGGAGTCTTGAAATATGGAAGATGCATTTATTATTATTACACGCTTTATATTAGCTTCACCTATATGTTTGTATGTTTGTATGTTTGTATGTTTGTTTGTAACCGACTTCTTTGGGCGCGATTTTGACCCACTTTAAACGGCCAGATTTCGTTCAAACTTTGTAGATTTCTCGAGGACCGATGACAATACACTATTTTGATAAAAAATTACTAAAAAATAGAAAATAAATAATAGTTTAAAAAAACTAAAAAACACGCTTTTTATAGAAACCGAACTAAAAAATAGAAAATAAATTTAAAAAAAAGCGTGGGGTGCTCTTTAAGATATTATCGAAATGAAAATCACCCCATCTTTTTTTTAAATTTATTTTTTATTTTTTAGTTCGGTTTCTATAAAAAGCGTGTTTTTTAGTTTTTTTAAACTATTATTTATAGCATTGTATGTAGTTGTCACTAAGGAATTTCCGAAATAAACGTAACTTTTGTGGCGACAACGAAAAGTTGGTTCAAGAAGAATGGCAAGAAATCTGTTGGATTTTTTTTATAATCCGTGGTAAGTACGACGGCCGAGTGGAAGCAGATCTTTTCATTTGATGTTTGAGACATGTGCGATCAAAGATTCACTACACACTAAGAAAATTATTTGGCCATTCAAGCTTGATAGCCAACATAATAACACGAACAGTTATGACTTTTAATCCGTGATTCTCAATCCTGAATCGTTTCGTCTGGTCCACAAATACTCTATGTCTCATCCCTAATAGTTGAGTCAATATAAGTTTTTCGACAAAGGACAGACCCGTGCGTGAAATGAAGCAGTGTTTGAACTTCTTTTATGAGACTTATTTGTAGTTATTGACAACTTTTTGAACGAAGAAGATTAATTTAGTGTAAGCTTTGATCTTATTTTTAGAAAAAAATCAGACTAAAATAAATCAACGGCCACTATGATAAAAAAAATCATAAAAATGATATAACGTTTCAAAAAAAAATAAGTCTGTTTAGAATCGCACTTGGTTTAATTGGCCAAACGTTACAATAATTGTACTAACACTAAGTAACTCAGATTATCCCAAACAAAAAGTTCATTTGGCAAATTGACAAGAAAAGCAAGTAAAATACAATTAAAACTCATCCAGACTGAACTAAGTAGTGATTAGTTAAGAGTTGGCGCAGTGTAATGTAACAAGTACCTTCCTACCGTGAAACTTTTGCTTTTCTAGAAAACGACAACCGTTACAGTTAATAACAATCATTATTACCTTATTCCATCTTGCTTCTTTTTTTAAAAGTGCATGCGATGGAGATACGAATGTTGATATGGATGTGTGGAGTGACGAGAACAGATGAGCATATTAGAAGAAGTTTAAAAGTAGCGCCAGTGACAGAAAAGTTGAAGAGTAATAGTTTGGCGTGGTATAGGCATGTTATGCGGCGGGAAGAAAGTCATGTTACAAAAAGGGCGATAGATTTCAATGTGGATGGAGATAAGGGTAGACCTAAGAAAATATAGATGGACTGTGGGAAAGACGAAATGTATAAGAAGGGAGTGACTACTGAGATGACGGATGATTGGGGAGAGTGGAGGAAAAGAACCTGTTGTGTCCACCCCATCTAGTGGGATAAGGAAGAATGTAAGATGATGATTTTGCTTATTTTCTGGGAAAGACCCTAACTTTTTTCATGAGCTCATATTGCTGGAGACAAGACAGAAACAGCCGTATAAGTTGTAAGAGCCTAAAACAAACTTTACAGACCGAAACTAAACGCAAGATTAGGCAGGTTTATCAAGCGGTGGTTCTAATTAGTTGAAAATCAAAGGGTTCCAATTGAAATCAGTGGCCTGTGATTGGAAGAAATTCACTTGATCGAATGCGTACCGGTTTCACTTGCACCAATGGTTAAAAAACAATTTTGTCTTTGGGTTTTCATCATTTAGTTTTTGCTCTTCTTAATTAAGACAAAAAAAAAACAAGTTTAGAAAACTGTTTTTACACAGAGTTACAGTGAAATCGTCAATTTTGAATGAAAGAAAACGTTCTGCTTAAAAAATATTCTTTGAAAATCATTGCAAAATTATCGGATGAAAGAGATAGAAACAGATTTACTTACCTAAATTCTCATTTTATTGGGCAATAAAATATAGAAATAATTATTCTTCTTCGTATTGTTGTGTTAAGTATTTTTTTTTTAAGTTTGTTAATAATTTTCTATTGTTATTAGTATTAGACGGGTATTTATCGCGTTCAAATGACCTTTTATTTTCCCGACGTTTCGACAGGTTTGCACGCTCTTGTGGTCACGGATAGACTCGAATAAAAGGTAATTTGAACGCGATAAATACCCGTCTAATACTAATAATAATGTTTTCAGATCGCGTAAGTTTAAAAGTACAATTTTCTATTGCTTGTTGCGAAGCTTTAAACGATGGTAAAAATTTCAGCATGTCATAGAACTTATGAAGTTCAAAGATGGTGTTAAGTAGACGAAAACTGCCTCTGAGACGCACTTTAATCCTTTAACCACACTGGTTTAAAATAACCAGTGAAAAGATAAGAACATGGTGCAAGTGGGTCAGCCTTTAATCAAGTTGCAATTGATCACATTAAGCGGTAAGTGATACCGTTGGTACTCGTATAAACGAGGAATTTCTATCTGTTTCATATTAAGTTTGCTCTGATTTGTCTTTGATTAAATTAACTGTGGGACAGAGCAAGTGAGCATTAAATTTGATTGCTATCGATTATTTATATGAAATCTAGATGTGGCACATTTTAGTATATTTACTGTAACATGATTAACGATGAGCTTGCAATCTGTCATGTGCAGTGAAAAAAAAATACTAATGGGAAACTTGTAAATACTTTAGTAGATCTATCTGTCATTCTGTGATCACATAAATATTGCTTACATCGAGCTGTGCGTGGAGTGTGCATGAAGAAATATAAATAATTATATTTTTATACCTACGTATGAATATGTACGGTACATAAGAGTAGACTCTTTATAAGCTCTTTTTTATATGCTGTAATAGGGCGACTAAAAGCGACAATTAATTATATATCAATAAAACAGACAATTAATTTATAATAAAAAAAGAAAAAGAAAACACTAGCCGGTAAAACTTTTACAAAAATATAAAAGACTGGCCACTATATCATTTAAAATAAAAAATAAAAAATGGATTGTTTCGGCAACCAAAAAGTTTTTATGAATTTTCATTTGAATTTAGAACAAAACTATCTGGCGAGTGGCAACCTAATGATGCTGATAATCGTCCGTGCCGTAACACTAACTCAACCTTTATGGTCGAGCAATAGAATAAATAGCTGACCACGGGTCTAATCTTTAGTGCGCAAATTACGCTAACAACTGTCTGACAAGCAAATTAAGTTAATCAAGTTACTGAACCCTACTGATTCACGGCCGGCTTTAGTGAAACATCCATTAACCTTCATTTACCAGCGAGTGGTTTAAGCACCGCGTGCCACTTCAAATCAGCCTGCATTGTAAAATGAGCCTAATTTCATTAAAATTACATAATATTATATACACAGACTGTCCTACAGCTCAGTCGGTAGTAGCTCTGCTTTCTGCGCTGTAGGTTGTGGGTTCGATCCCCACTCAAGATAAACATTTTGTATGATGAATACAGATGTTTTTTCTGATTCTGGGTGTTACTATGTATTCTATGTATGTACTCGTATTTACAAAAATCTACCAACCATAATCTGATTCCCATAGTACAAGCTATAGTTGCAGATTGTAGAACTTACAAGTAAAAGAAATAAATAAAATTTTGAAAAAAATCTACAATAAAATTGTTAAAAAGATTTTGTTTGATTTTGATTTCAAAATTTGTTAAATTTGCTGCAGCGCCCCCTGGTGAGTTATCACCGTAACACTTTTCTAAGAACATGCATCAATCAAACCAGAACTGAAAACCGCATCAAAATCGGACTAGTAGTGTTGGAGAAAAATGGCAACATTTATTTGCATAAACAAATATACTCTCACCCCAAACGCATATACCGTCTACGTTCCGTCGCGGGTAAAAAGCTAATGTTCGATGTCATAGTGAGAATTTTGAGCGTACACACTATTGTTTCTTCTGTGTCTGCTCTTAGCTACTTGCATACATAAGTGGGATAAAGTGACGCTATCAAAATTCATGGCATGCGTGTACGGGGAACCGTGGCATGGTTAATATCTGATAGCAAGTCATGATAAATGTTGACGAAAATTGTAAGAGAAAATTAAAAAAAATATTAAAAAAGAAGAAAAAAAACTTTTTTTTCTAACCTAATTCGTGCTGCTGGGCAAAGATCTCCAAATCACGCCAACTATTCCTTTCCTTCGAGGGATTTTATTTTTTTGAACGAAGTTCTTTATCGCGCTTTGTGAAAGGGGGCTAGACGGAAAAAATTCTCACGAAAAGTTGTAACGACACTTTTTGCTATAGCCGTGCGGCGTGCGCGTGTTTCTCTGTCTGTCTCTCTCTCTCTCATAGAGAGCAAGGAAAGGAACTTCGTTCCACCCGGGTGTCCCTTGACACCTCTCAAGTTTTTATTCCGATATTTTTGTTTATAGCAACTTAAAAAGTACGATATTTTCCTTCTTCTTCTTTTTATCGTGTCACAGATCATGAGCCTGTGAGCCTAAAGGAACAAAGTACGCTTCGGAGACTCCTTTTGTGCACTCGACATGATTATCCTTCATCATTTAAGGGTAGCTAAGTACTGGTAATAGCGCACATAAATACGAAATTGTGGGTTTCAAATTGAATGCAAGAGACTTTAATATATTTTTCCAGAAAAAGTACACAAACGATGATAGATACGAGTATGTACAACTTTGACTTATTGCAATAATTCCATAAATTTAGGTAGAAAATTTCATTAATATTAAATCTTCTTGAAATCACTAGAAAGCTAACAAAATTACCTTTCAATATATCTATACTTACCACAATTCATATTTGACTAAATAGAAATTGTAAATATTAGTCTTGAACAACCCGCCATGAAGCGATTCCAGTTTAAAGCTCGCAAGTGTAGTAATAAAATGTTGCTTTACGAAATCTTGGTACAAGGCAATAGTTAAAAATTTTGCATAATTGTTTATCCTTAGAGACTTCTAACGCATTCATTTCACCATCCTCCGTTGACTACTTTAAGGTACCAGGGGAGCAACACTCGTAGGTGTAATTAAGCACAGAGTCGGGATTAATTGAAGCAGAAATGTATCAGTAGTGCAGAGCCGGTGGCGCACGCCTACGCAGGCGCGCTGCGTGCTGAACATCGCAGTGGCTATCACACTGACACAACGGGCGCTCGTACCGACCCGTACATAGAACGCGTTTTCGAACGGAAAAGTATCACGCTCCAAATTTGAATTCTGCTGTCGCCTCTTTGGTGATCACTTTTGAAAAAGTTAAACGTTCCAAATTTGAAAGTTGGACGTGAGAGAAGACAGGAAAAAGTTTATGCCCGGGAAACTGGTGTTTTGTTCGAAAGTTTGTGCGCTGAATAAATTAAAGTTGTTTTGTGATGAATGAGAACGAAAATGCATTAAAATTAAATGCTGTGCTATATTAATCAACTAACAATGCTTGTGCTTCTCAACTACAAGAATACCTCACGGATTTATAATCAGAAATCAGGAAATACCTAAAATTCATCGAAGCCATTGTAAGTACTTAATATAGGAAACTGCAAATATACTTATGTACCTACTTATTAGTCACAAAACTTATAAAAATGTGTGCAATTTTGCTACCACTAACCGACTTCAACAAAAAGGAGCAAATTCACAAGTCTTCTGTATTTTTTTGAATAATATTATGTAAGTTATTAAATTAGCTTAGCAGAGTTATTATACAAATCAAATTGGCACCTTAAAATATTTACAATAAAATACTTTTGAACTATCTAAGGACCACTATAAACGATCAATAGACAGCTTAGCTTATCCAGATCACTGCTAAAGTTAAACGTTTTCAAGACGCTGGCGGCATAACGGCGTTGAATGGCAATGTTAAATTAAATTAGCGATTCTGAGGTGTAATTTAATTCTACCACCAAATTGCTTCAAAATATACGATATGAAAAAGAAGCTTAGCAGAATGCGATTCTAAGTTTCTCAAGCCATAGTAACTAAATTTTCCCTTTAAAATTCTTTTATATACGACACTAACTACTTCGAACCAAAAATTCGAAGGTGTGTGTCATAGCGGCGATGGGCTTGCAACCTGTCACGTATGGAATACTAACTACTGTGCAAAATGTGGGCATGTGCCAAATGTCGTATTCGGACGTGCCTCTGACTACCCTCTTTAGATATCCTCAAAGATCTAAGTCACTAGAGATCTGAGGATATATCTACCGAGCCTGGGGATTACAGTCGTGATCTTGTTTTTTGTTTGTTTTGTTTATTTATTATTTATTTTTAATTTTTTCATTCATCATAACTACGATTTGGCTCTTTAGAGAAAACACAGAAACGCTCAGAGTCGTCTTGACCGCACTGATGACAGCTGAAATGATCTGATAAAGACTAAGCAAGTCAGCAAGAGCGAGTTTACAATGACACGATGAATAAGAAGCAGGGGTTCAAATACAAAGTCGTTAACGACCTTGCCAGGCTCCGTGATTGATTTTCAACCCTCGGGCAGTGTTGAGTTTATCCCAAACAGTGGCTAAAAGCTTTATTGTTTTTCCGATAACGGCATTATATTGTAAAGACCTCATGAAACAGATTGACGAACTTGTTTTATTTATATTTAAAATAGAAAAAAAAAAAAAAAAAAAATGATCACTACTGTAATCCCCGGGCTCGGTAGATATCTCCTCAGATCTTTAGTTACTTAGATCTTTGATGATATCTAAAGAGGGTAGTCAGAGGCAAGTCCAAACATGACATTTGGCACATGCCCACATTTTGCAGTAGTTAGTATTCCGTACGTGACAGGTTGCAAGCCCATCGCCGCAAAATAATTAATAATTAAAATGGTATACCTATTTCTGTTTCAACTCACATTCAATTCGTAAGTCGAAAGTAGTGGTATTTTTTTGCATTTGTAACCACATACATAGGTAGTTGATATGTGTTATAAACCACACAAAAGAACTTAGTAAATTGCATTTTTACTTTTTACTTGCATTTGACATTTGTTTACCGAGCCTGGGGATTACAGTCGGGACATGTTTGTTTTTTTTGACATTACATTATTCTGAGGATAGTTAGTTATTTATGCCCAAAGTTGGTCTAAAATTCAACCAAAAACCCTGAGTATTAAAGTATTTTTAATCAAAAGTTTACTATATTATAATCAAATCTACATGAATTTTCGATTAAATTGTTATATACAAAAAATAATATTTTTAATGTGCACGTGTGATTATTCAAGAAAAAGAAAAAAAGCAACCTCACGGGGCTTGAAAACATTTTTTTGTTTTTTTTTGCGGGCGAGCACCTGATGTCCTCATTTTCAAGTAAAATTTTATTAGCTCTCCGAAAACCGTAGGTTATTCTGAAAACGATATATTGTTATTTCATGAAAATTGCGTTTAAATTTCAAATTAATTTGATGAATAAAACTATCAATAATACTATAGAAAAATCAATCAAGCAGTCAGGCTGGTAATATAATATTTTGCTTGAATAACTGCTGTTAGCGTTCTACAATAATTATTTAGATTTTAGAGCATTCATATCTGGCAATGATGAATAATTTATTTGATTATGGTCTATTGAAACGTGCCTTGTAATAATCTCTTTTGACACCGCGCCCGCTAGAGGGCAGTGGTTTGATCGTTCAACATTTACGATTGATGCTCTTATTTTCACGGGTAAGATTTATGAGCCTACGGAGTTTCATGTTTGTGTTTGAATTTGTTACTCAAATATGCAGTAATGTTCTATTGACCCTACAATTAATAAACAATGATAAATAAATAGCCAACAACATTCGGATATTTACTAATACTAGTGCTTTCCCGTTCCACTAAAAACATTAGTATTAAATGAAATGAAATATATTTATTTCTTACAAACCACAACAAAGCCAAACATAAAATAGAAATAAGTTGCTTAAAAATATTATGTAACCACTTAACAAATCCCGTAACAAATCTCTTATTATGATCCCGTTTAATATTAAAGTAATATAACTTTGATATTTCGTACCATAACCTATAAAAAATGTACTGAAGTAGTGTTACTTCAAGCTTGAAATTTGATGTTTCTCGAACATGGTGGATTGATGGCTGGAATTAAGTAATTAAGACTAAATGGTGAATTGGTAAACGCTGTATTGAAAATGTACCTACTAATTTTGCTATAAACAACGTTTTTCCAAATCCAATAAGTTATTTCACGATATCAGATTTTAATTTCCTTATTTCGAGTTTGTCGAGAAGTAGGGTACATTTAAATTATCTGATTTTGTCCGTCGCATTTGCAACCGTAACTATCATCTATACCTATATAAGAGCTTAACCTGACTGACTGACTGACTGACTGACTGACTGACTGATTTATCATCGCCCAGCCGAAACCGCTGAAGCTAGAAAGTTGAAATTTGGAAGGTGGTTTCCTTTTAAAAAACTTTTTAATGCGTGGAGTGATTTTCATGAAACTTTGTTGGTGCACTGTAAATGCAAAATAAATGGACACGTGTTTCAGGATTTTTCAATATAACCATCAAAAAGGGGTCAAATGTGGGGTCAATTTTTGTATGGGAACTTTTTAACGGGTGGTGCGATTGGTCTGAAACTTTGCTTGTGTACTGTAAATGCAAAATGAATGGACACGTGTTTCAGGATTTTTCAAAAAAACCTTCAAAAAGGGGTCAAATGTGGGGTCAATGTTTGTATGTTAACTTTTTAACGGGTGGTGCGAATGGTCTGAAACTTTGTTTGTGTACTGTAAATATAAAATGAACGGACACGTGTTTCAGGATATTTCGATATAACCTTGAAAAAGGGGTCAAATGCGGGGTCAATGTTTGTATGGGATCTTTTTAACCTGGTGCGATTGGTCTGAAACTTTGTTTCGTGTTTCAGGATTTTTCAATAAAACCTTTAAAAAAAAGGGTCAAATGGGGGGGTCAATGTTTGTATGGGAACTTTTCAACGGGTGGTGCGATTGGCTTTAAATTTTGTTTCCTGTTTTAGAATTTTTCAATATAACTCTAAAAAAGGGGTCAATGTTTGTATGGGATTTTTTTAACGGGTGGTGCGATTAGTCTGAAACTTTGTGTACTTACTGTAAATATAATTATAATTGAATAACGGGTATTTATCACGTACCTATTTTGTTTTTATTCCCGACGTTTCGAACACATTACAGCGTTCGTGGTCGCGGGCAGACTGATGTGCTAAACTAGCTCGCTGCACATCAGTCTGCCCGCGACCACGAACGCTGTAATGTGTTCGAAACGTCGGGAATAAAAACAAAATAGGTACGTGATAAATACCCGTTATTCAATTATAATTATGTCATCAAATCACGGAAGTTTAAAAAGTTTACTGTAAATACAAAATAAATGGACACGTGTTTCAGGATTTTTCAATTTAACCTTCAAAAAGGGGTCAAATGTGTGGTCAATGTTCTTATGAGTACTTTTTAAAGGGTGGTGCGATTGGGCTTAATTTTGGTTTGGATACTTTAAATGCAAAATAAATGGAAACGTATTCCTGGATATTTCAAAATAGCCCTCTAAAAAGGGTAAAATTGGGTGTCAAAATTATTATGGGATTTTTTTATTAGTGTGATTTGTTTGAAACTCAGTATAGTTAGATACCTACTTTAAGTGAACGAAGTCGCGGGCGGGACAGCTAGTCATTACATAAAAATATTTGTAGGTGCGAGCAGCACAGGTAGATTTTGTCAGCTACACCCAAATATTTAAGGCTAGGTACACTAAGTAAGAACATAATTGTCAAATGAGATAGGTAGAGTTATGTTATCGCACTATATTAAAGTAAGTATCCCATTATTCGTCTTCTTCCCGGCTGCCTAAGCACCGGGTTATATGATATCTAAGCTCTTAGTACTGCTACTTAGAATACGAAATAATTAGAGTCTTAGATATAGCTTTCAACGAAGCCCTTAAAAGTTTGAATTTTATACAAAACCCACGCATAAAAAAAGTTTCATGCTAAACTTTTAATTAAAATACTGTTTGACTTTTCACTACGATAAAAGCGTTTATTTCGACGAATTAAGGCTGTTTTTTAAACTGTCTAAAAATCTGTGATAACACCGAATATTCTGTAATAGCACAGTAAAATCGGCACAGCAAAAATTCGTCGTCATAATAATTATTTCTTACATTGCATGAGTATATCTCTTCCGCACAGAGACATCCCGGAATTGCTCGTAACAGTGACGTTACGTGAGTATGTAAGTGTAAATCGTCTAGTCTCTGAGAGACTAAGTAGCTATTTCAACATGCTCGTAGTATCAATAAAAATATAACGAGATTTGAGGCATCTAAGATAAAACAGACAAGACATCTTTGGTAGTTTTATTTCCCTTGTCAAAAATGCGGACTAAGCTACTACAGAATAACGTAATTTCCTGTGCAAACATAATAAAGCACTCCAGTGGTCATAGAGTAAGACAAATTGACGTAGATATATCACGTTTTTACGGACGTCTTGGGAATTCATAAGAAAAACTTTGCTATTGAGAAATGTAAACAAACGTTTCACTCGAAATATATTAACTAAACTCAGTAATTTCGTAGTCGCTTAAGTCTACTTAGTTCACAAACATAAGTCTAATAATAATAATATTTCAATATTTTAGAATAATAATTCTCATGGTAATCCTACCAATATTATTAACGTGACATTCTATTTTATTAACCAAAGCTTGTACTATGGGAACCAGATGGTTAATAGATTAATTATATATTTTTTTTTGGTAATACATACACATACATAGAATAGACCACGCCCAGAATAAAATCATCACACAAATGTTTATCCTGGGTGGGGATCGAACCCACAACCTACAGCGCAGAAGGCAGAGCTACTACCAACTGAGCTGTGAGGCCAGTCATATTAATTGAAATATTGAGATCCTTCTAAAAGTTTCAGCAATTCTCGCAAATTGAAAGTACCTATGCACTGCACATGGTTTTATTCAGGGCACGCAAATTCCAAAATGTTTGATGGTGCAAAAAAAGTCAAGTTATCACGTCTCTATAGTTCGTTAACGTGAAATTCAATCGGTTATATTGCCGACCTCGCTCACGGCATAACTTGCAAACTGCGCCCATGTCAGTGTGAACGAAAAATGGACAATCCGAAAAATGTGCTGAAAAATGGCTTGATACCTTTGAAACATTGCGTGGTGTTAGAAAAATTTAGCTTGTAGAGTGTGAGTGAAGTAGTGAAATATTTTTTTTAACCTGACTGGCATTTTTGTATCTAACTCTTCATGCTAGGTATATTCGAGTCGAAGTTGTAGCTTAGTAGGGGGGGGGGATCTGATGTACATTGTAACGGAACGTTACAGCTATAATTAAGTTAAGTTTTAGAATATTACACATATTTAAGTAAAATACATTAATTAGTTCCAGGACAGCGCCCCTTGCGGTGACTGTCCGAACTGAGTAGGTAGTTATCAAACTAAATAAAAATTGGGTCGATAGGCTAATCACTTAACTACTAAATTAGAACATAGATGGCGTTGTTATAACTTATTTATTTACGGAATGACGCATGATGATATGCGATTTTGAACGTGTGGCTGAGGTGAGCGGGGGACGGGACCGCCAAGTCGGCGAACCGTCGTTTGCGCCGGCCATTTGCCCAGGACGCTGCTCCAGTATCCACGTACCGATTGTTCTTGCGCATTAGCAGACAATCGGGCTTAACATTATTTAACGAACAGCAATTTAGCTGCTTAAATCAGTACAGTGATTTTCCCGCATTAGGGGTAAGTTTTGAATGGCATATAAAACACACACCCAATCATTCCAGCTTGAATTGCATTTTACTGTGTTCATAGTGTTAACTGTGTTTTTATTACAGCCTAGCCCATATTTTAGTTAGCTTAAAATCATGTAATTAATCATTTATCTGCTGTTTTAAACCTTTTCTTTCTTTAATAATTGCATCATCTGTACTTTTGGGCAAACTACCTTCCACTTTCATTTAATTGGCTTAACGACCTAAATCTCGCATTTCTTTAGCAATTTTATTACTCTTCCTTGCATTTTAGCCTATGTATTTAAACTCATTATTATAAACTCCGTTCTGATTGCACCTCCCGGCAGAAACTACTACATATGTACTCCGCCTAATTTCATCGTGATGCCGTGGGAGGGCTCTCAGAACGGAACGTAGCTGAACGGCATTTTACCATGGTGGTTTATGCGTTCCAGGATCACCTTTACTCTTCATCGGGTCTTTACTCTTCACCCGGACTGCGCGTTCGCGCGGACGCTGCGCGTTCTAGTGCCGAGGCTACGGTGCTGCTTAAACCATCCGTGTTGTTTCCATACCTACTCCGTAACCTGAGGCCCAACTCCCAACTACGGCCGGATCTACACGACAGGGGAGTACGGAACTGCGAAGCGGAAACAAAATCTTAAGGTTGCCACGACCCTGTAATATAAATTTCGTGTGTTGCCCCCTGAGCTAGATAATTATTTATTTTCGTAACTAAATTCATTTTTTTCTTTTAATATAAACTTGTAGAATCAATTGTATTTTATTTTTTTTTACTACCACAGTAGGTAGGTAGTTAGAATTTCATTTTTTTTTTAATCATTTCATATCATTCTTTTTTTTTTATCATTCATTCACAAGTCTACCGGCGCACTGGCGCCCTCATTACGTGGTTGATTGTTTCCGCTTCCGTAGTTAGTAGTTAGTTTTCTTCGGTGAAGGTTTAGTTGTAAAACGCTTTATATTGTTTTTGGTTTGCTGCAACTGAGGTGAAAGTAGTTTTTTTTTTGAATCACTGTTATTTTATAATTTTTTTGTATTGTCGTTTCTAAAGACTATTCTTCACATCAGTTGCAAATTAGATTTTTTTTCTTCTTCATTCTTGTTTTATTCATTTTTCATTCATCAAACCAGAGCGTTCTGTTAAATTTACATTGTAACAGAACGGAGTATTTACATCATTGATCAAATTAGTTTATATTGTCATTTTGTGTGCCATTTAAAACTTACTTTCTATAAGCTGTAATTTTTTTGTTTTTTTTGTTTGGTATGATGTCGTACCCAATTAAGTTTCTCTCATTACAAAAGACTGAGTTAGAATATGAGGTTTCGGTTAGAGGGGAGACCCCTGCTAGCACTGTAGCAGATATTCGTAAGCAAATAGGTAAACTATCACAAGTACTGCCATCTGAAGACATTTTGTGTTCCCATATGGATGCAGATGCGGATCTAGCGGCTTGTTCTGATCTCTTAGATAAAATAGGTCAATCTTTTGCGACGGAGGTTATCGATAAAAATATTTTGGCTCGTACTGAAAATATTTTTAACCACTTGTATCATAGGCTCAACCGTATTGTACCAGACGACAAGTTGGTTAGTAAGCATGTAGAATGCAGTACGTGTTTCAGGGAACTTTACGAAAAACTGGTAAAATTACAGAATAAAAGCGTAGACCCTCTCTCTATCAGTGCTGTTTCAGAAACACAAACCGTGTCTGCACCAGTTCAGGTGTCAGTTACATGTGAAGGTAATGGCAGAACGCCTCCCGAATTAGGTAGGTTAAAATATGACGGCAAGTCATGTGTGCGCTCCTTCATACAACGAGCCACCGAATATAGCGAAGCCCGCAATATTTCCCATACAAAGCTTCTGTCATATGCAACCGAAATTTTTGTAGACGATGCTCTCCATTGGTTTCGCAGTGTGAAAGATCAGGTAGTATCCTGGGATGACCTCGTCATCCTTCTTAGGCAGGACTTTGATAAATCAGATTACGATTACCGTTTGCTAGCCGAGATTCGTGCTAGAACTCAAGGCGCATCGGAAAATATAACTATTTATTTATCGGTATTGTTAGGGATGTTTTCACGACTATCAAAGCCCATATTAGAGGAAGACAAGCTCGAAATTGTTTTGCATAACATAAGACCTTGCTATGCAAGCACCTTAGCTTCAGCTACTGAAATCAAAACTATTAACGAACTACGTGTTCTGTGCAAGAATTTCGAGAATGTTCACTCTCGGTTGGAACAGTTTCGTGAACCAACAGTTTCGTCACCTAGTGATTTGTTAGCACCAGAGTTTGCGTACAAACCTAAAGATACTTTGAAGAAGCCTGGGAATTCTACAGTAAACGTTACCCAAGGTTCTAACAGCTCTCCTAAATTAAACGTAAATCAAAAATATTTACATGCACTTGGAACATCAGATCCAGACAATAAAAAGCCTTACTGCCCTAGGTGCCGTAATAATACGCACAGTTTTAAAAATTGCCGAAACACCCAAGTGTTATGTTTTAAATGTGGTCACGCTGGTGTAAAGAAACCAGATTGCCCAACTTGTAATAAAAAAAACTAGTATCACAGAATTGTAGTACCATTCCTTCAATAGGTCGCTGTAATGAAGAGGAATGGACTGATTGGTTGGAGACCATACGTAGGTTTTTCAATTGCTACAAAGTTGCTACAATTCTGGAAGATAAACCTTTTAATGATATGCGGCCATACGTAAACATAAATATTAATGACATCACAGTCTCAGGTCTTCTTGATTCAGGTTCCATGGTTACTATTATTGGCAATAACGCGCATAAGGTGTTGCTCAGCCGTGGTCATAAGCTATTCAATACTGAGGATAGGATGAATATTGTTGCTGCTGGTGGTCAAAATCTTCAATGTATAGGTTTTATTGATTTACCAATACATTTTGAAAATCAGTTTCATATTTTAAAAACATACGTCGTTCCAGGTATTCAATCGTCGTTAATTCTAGGCATTGATTTCTGGCGGGCTTTTCATTTATGTCCAAAATATTTAGGTTCGCTTCAGTTAGCATCGATACCGCTAATGGATTTAAATGTTGAAAATAACCCGAATAAATTTGTTCATTCTTATGACACTTTAGATAGTTCCCAAAAAGCTATCGCTGATAACATTGTCCAACAATATGGCGATATTTCCTTTGACCGCAAAGGGTTAGGTAGGACCCACTTAATTACCCACCACATTGATACCGGGGACTCTCCACCAATTAGGCAAAGATACTATAGGCTATCGCCGGAAAAACAGAAAATCCTTGTGGAGCAGGTGGATGAGATGCTCAGTTTAGATGTGGTGGAGCCTTGCGAGAGTGCCTGGCAGTCTCCTGTCCTTTTAGTTACTAAAAAAAATGGTCAGCCTCGTTTTTGCTTAGACAGCAGAAAATTAAACTCGGTTACTAAGCGAGATGCCTATAATCTCCCTTACATTTCAGAGATTTTAGACAATTTAAGGGACGCACGCTTCCTATCTAGTGTGGACTTGTCGAAGGCGTTTTGGCAAATTCCAATTGCGGAGGAGGACAGAGACAAGACAGCATTTTACGTACCAGGTCGAGGAAATCTAAGGTTCAAAGTAACGCCTTTTGGATTAACTAACGGCCCCGCAATTCAACAACGTCTAGTTGATGTGCTTTTTGGTGACGTGGATCACAGAATATTTGCGTATTTAGATGACATTGTCATCGTCAGTAGCAGTTTTGATGAACACGTCTCTCTTCTCCTACGTGTGTTGGACAAGCTAAGGAAGGCAAATTTGTCGATAAACTTAGAAAAGTGCGAATTCTTCAGAAGCCAGCTTAAGTTCCTAGGTTATGTGGTTGATGTGAACGGATTGCGAACGGATCCCAATAAGGTAGAAGCCATATTAAATTACGCCACCCCTACAAACCGAAAGGAGTTAAAACGGTTTTTAGGCACAGCAACATGGTATCGTCGATTCGTTCCCAATTTTAGCACAATCGCAGGACCGCTGAACAGGCTGACTTCTGGTAAAAAGAATGCTCCAGCCTTCCAGTGGAATGAAGAGGCCGACGCAGCTTTCAAGTCGTTAAAGGAATGTTTGGTCTCTGCTCCTGTTCTCTCGTGTCCAAACTACGATCTACCTTTCCAGGTACATACAGACGCTAGTAACTATGGTGTAGGTGCTATGCTCACGCAGGTTGTTAACGATAAAGAGCACCCAATAGCGTACATGAGCCGATCGTTGACAACTGCTGAAAGAAATTACAGCATCACTGAACGTGAGACTCTGGCTGTTCTTGTTGCCTTAGAACATTGGCGCTGCTATATAGAGAACGGTAAAACTTTCACAGTATATACTGATCACAGCGCACTTAAGTGGTTCCTTACTCTTAATAACCCTACTGGCAGACTCGCTCGTTGGGGTGTACGTCTATCGTCGTTTGATTTTGAAATCAAACACCGTCGTGGAGTAGACAATATTATACCGGACGCTTTGTCTAGAGCTGTCCCAGTCGCTGCCATTATCACTGCCAAGTCATACACGAATTCTAGTGATGATTGGTATAAAAGTCTTTATAATAACGTCTTGACAAATCCTGTGCACTATCCTAATTTTCAAGTAAAAAATGACACTCTCTTTCGTCTTAGCAAGAATAAGTGTCAGCTTACCAATGAGTTTTCTTGGAAGGAGGTGGTTCCTGCAGAGCTGAGAGATGCTGTATTAGCTGAGAACCATAGTGAGCCAACTGCTGGTCATTTGGGCATTTTTAAAACCTACAGACGTGTCGCACTTAGATACTACTGGCCGGGTATGCACCGAGACATTGCTAATTTCGTGGGCTCGTGTTCTATTTGTCTCCAATATAAAACTCAGAATCACGCTACTCTCGGTGAACTAGGACGCCCAAAACAGTGCTCACGTCCCTTCCAGATGATTTCCATCGATCTGATGGGTCCCTTACCCACTACGCGTAAACAGAACTGTCACATTTTGGTGGTAACTTGCTGTTTTTCTAAATTTTGTCACATATACCCAATTAAAAAGGCTACTTCAGAAGTTATCATAAAAATTTTAGAAGAACAAGTTTTCTTGTTTCATGGTGTCCCTCAGACAATCTTTTTGGATAATGGCTCTCAATTTATTAGCGGTAATACTAACGCGTTTTTTAAAAAGTATAATATACCCAATATATTTTTCACACCGAAGTATACTCCACAGGTCAATACAGTGGAGAGATACAATAAAACGATTATAACTTGTGTCTCCACTTTTGTGGATAGTGACCACCGTTCTTGGGATACATTTTTGCCTAGTGTCCAATTTGCAATCAATAACTCCGTTAATGAGGCTACAGGATTTACGCCATCTTTCCTTGTCTTCGGGCGAGAACTAGTTGCCTGCGGTTCTCATTACACGGACATAGATTTAGGTGATAGGGTTCTTTTTATGCCTAGAGATGTGTACGCTGATAACCTTGGTTGTATGAGCACCATTTTTGACCAGGTTCAGAAATCACTGTACCATGCTCATGAAAAGAATACGGCAAACTATAATTTACGTAGGAAACCTTTCGAGTTTAACATAGGAGACGTAGTTTACAAACGCGCTTATGTCTTGAGTGATAAAGACAAGTATTTTAGTAAGAAATTAGCTCCTAAATATATTAAGTGCAAAGTTGTCGATAAACGCTCGCCACTTGTCTACGTGTTAGAAGACATGTCGGGCAAGAACTTAGGCACTTGGCACATAAAAGACCTCAAAATAGTAGGTCATTCATAAGCTGCTGACGTATTCCCTAGTGCCCGAGTCCATTTTTACCTTTTAACATTTCTTGTATGCAGTCTGTTGCTGATCATTATGGCAAAAGACTCTTTGTTTGATTGTAGGCGTCTTACAATGTAAATTATAAGATTTATTTTTTAAATGTTTTGTGTTTAGATGAAGTATGAAAGGCTGTGTGAAAGGTAATGCAAGAAGTTGAGACATTTTTTTAATTGGCGGATTTTATTTTTAAAATAAAATCCTTATGAGGGACCGGCGGGTATTGTAACGGAACGTTACAGCTATAATTAAGTTAAGTTTTAGAATATTACACATATTTAAGTAAAATACATTAATTAGTTCCAGGACAGCGCCCCTTGCGGTGACTGTCCGAACTGAGTAGGTAGTTATCAAACTAAATAAAAATTGGGTCGATAGGCTAATCACTTAACTACTAAATTAGAACATAGATGGCGTTGTTATAACTTATTTATTTACGGAATGACGCATGATGATATGCGATTTTGAACGTGTGGCTGAGGTGAGCGGGGGACGGGACCGCCAAGTCGGCGAACCGTCGTTTGCGCCGGCCATTTGCCCAGGACGCTGCTCCAGTATCCACGTACCGATTGTTCTTGCGCATTAGCAGACAATCGGGCTTAACATTATTTAACGAACAGCAATTTAGCTGCTTAAATCAGTACAGTGATTTTCCCGCATTAGGGGTAAGTTTTAAATGGCATATAAAACACACACCCAATCATTCCAGCTTGAATTGCATTTTACTGTGTTCATAGTGTTAACTGTGTTTTTATTACAGCCTAGCCCATATTTTAGTTAGCTTAAAATCATGTAATTAATCATTTATCTGCTGTTTTAAACCTTTTCTTTCTTTAATAATTGCATCATCTGTACTTTTGGGCAAACTACCTTCCACTTTCATTTAATTGGCTTAACGACCTAAATCTCGCATTTCTTTAGCAATTTTATTACTCTTCCTTGCATTTTAGCCTATGTATTTAAACTCATTATTATAAACTCCGTTCTGATTGCACCTCCCGGCAGAAACTACTACATATGTACTCCGCCTAATTTCATCGTGATGCCGTGGGAGGGCTCTCAGAACGGAACGTAGCTGAACGGCATTTTACCATGGTGGTTTATGCGTTCCAGGATCACCTTTACTCTTCATCGGGTCTTTACTCTTCACCCGGACTGCGCGTTCGCGCGGACGCTGCGCGTTCTAGTGCCGAGGCTACGGTGCTGCTTAAACCATCCGTGTTGTTTCCATACCTACTCCGTAACCTGAGGCCCAACTCCCAACTACGGCCGGATCTACACGACAGGGGAGTACGGAACTGCGAAGCGGAAACAAAATCTTAAGGTTGCCACGACCCTGTAATATAAATTTCGTGTGTTGCCCCCTGAGCTAGATAATTATTTATTTTCGTAACTAAATTCATTTTTTTCTTTTAATATAAACTTGTAGAATCAATTGTATTTTATTTTTTTTTACTACCACAGTAGGTAGGTAGTTAGAATTTCATTTTTTTTTTAATCATTTCATATCATTCTTTTTTTTTTATCATTCATTCACAAGTCTACCGGCACAACATACTGAGCTACATCATGGATAGACACGATAGTTTTAGGTGAACTTCTTGCCTAGTGTTTGTTAGGGAAACTTAGGATCCGATTTCACCAAACTCTTGTTAACAAAGCAATATCTGATTGGGCATTAAAATGAACAACAATGTTAAAGTATCGGTATCTATTTTACGTCATTTCATTTTAGGGAAGATAAATTTTGCCAGGACATGTTGGAACACAAAAACACTTTACCAGGCCATCAAAAGGCGAACAAGCTGTTAGTTCAATTAACAGACCATTATAAATCTAGTCCAGAGTCTTTAATATTCATATGGAATATGTGAACTTTTTTCGATTTCTCTGTGAATTTTAGCGGAAAGTAAAATATAATATTAATCATAATTATGTCACTACACAACTACTTGGCAAGAATATAATGGACTAGCTGTCCCGCCCGCGACTTCGTTCACATAAAATATCTAAACTGAGTTTTAAACACATCACACTCAACTCATACTAATCCCATACTACTTTGACACCCCATTTTACCCCTTTTTGAAGGATATATTGAAAAATCCTGAAACACATGTCCATTTATTTTGCATTTACAGTACACAAACAAAGTTTCAAACCAATCGCACCACCCGTTAAAAAGTTCCGATTACAAACATTGATCCCACATTTGACCCCTTTTTGAAGATTATATTAAAAATCCTGAAACACGTGTTCATTTATTTTGTATTTACAGTGCACAAACAAAGTTTCATGAAAATCGCTCCACGCGTTAAAAAGTTTCATACTAACGTTTTCACCCTTTTTCACCTCCTTAGAGGTGGAATTTCCAAATATCCCGCCTTAGTGGGTGGTTTTGTTATAAAAGGAAGCCACCTTCCAAATTTCAGCTTTCTATCTTCTGCGGTTTCGGCTCGGCGATGATCAATCAGTCAGTCAGTCAGTCAGGTTAAGCTCTTATATAGTTATAGATTATTGTTTTCTACTAAGGTTTACAGAAAACAATAAGTGATATACCGTATCGCGGTGCGGTGAGGTTGCTAATGAAAATCTATGGGACAAGCATGATACCGCTCGTCACTTAAATCCTCTCTGAAACCAGCCAATATCATCTGCATCTGGCGTTCGAAAGCGACTAAAGCTTTGGCCTGATGAAACGAGTGTTCACTGATTAAACCATTCACTAGCAAAACTTTTGTAAAACAACTTTTTAAGAAATTCAGACAATATAGTCTTAAACGATTCAGATTTTAGAAAATAAATACTATTACAAAACCATTGTTATTTGTAAAGCTAAGAAAATAATAAGTGGTTCTATTCATTAATATTAATTCTATTAAATTGTTTCATAAGTTTTTGCTTCTCATTTAACGAAATGAAATATTGTTTTGACATTTACAGATAAAAATTCCTTTCATAGCTGATCAAACTTCATTTATTTACAAAAAAGTATATAAAATTGTACATCAAAGTTGTGTGAGTAGTTAAATAACTATCAGTTAGATGGTACAGTTAATTGTCTATTGACCTGTTGCTTGTGAACTCACGAAGTATCTTGTCATTCGATCATTTGCTTCGTCTAAGCGAGGCATAATGTGATATAGGTTGTGGTAAGCCACGTAATACGCCATAGAACCAATCATGTTCACAAAAGGATTAGTGGCTGACGTTTGCGGGAATTACTTGCAAAGATCAATTAGCTTCTGAAGTCAACGGTAATTTATGGACACATTTTTTTTATACCACCAAACTAGATGGCGCCACAGGAAAAATTAGAACGCGCTATCGTTGCGTTTTGGTCTTTTTATCTTCTGTGTTACTAAGGTCTTTCGCGCCAGTGTGGTGAAAGGTTATAAAAATGCAACTCAGACGCTCCTTTTGTGCACTTGACACGTTTTAGAACTTTTAGGTTCTAAGAGATGTCGGTTTCCTGACGATGTTTTTCTTCAACGGTTGAGAATTATTTGTTCAGCACACATACATTTTTTGAACAGAAAAATACATTGGTGCATGGATTCGAACTCACGACCTTAGGATCAAAAAGTTAACTAGGCAACTACCACTAAACCACCTGGTATTAGCAAAAGAAATAAATTAGTACTGGTTACATCCTACTAATATTAGAAACACGACAAGTTTGTAAGAATGTATAGATGTCTGGATTATGTTTGTAACTCTTTCAACAGTTCAACACGCTGAACGGATCTGGATAAAATTTGGCACAGATATAAATTATAGTCTGGAATAGCACATATGCTACTTACTATAGGCTACGACTTTTTATCCCGGAAAAAAATACTGTTCCCGTGGGATATATTTGTTTTTAATTTTCAAGGTACTATGCGGGCAAAGCCGTGGGCGGAACCTAGTTATACATATACATAGGTATGTTATGTCTTTTAATGACATGTTTCGAGAGCTGTTTTTTAAACTTTCTAAAATAAATATATACTGGCTACTTAATTTATAATTTTGTCACAACTTGAGTTTTGTATCCAACAACCCACCGGTGTGCTATTATAAAATGAATAAAAAGAGAACGAGGATCACGTAGGCTGTAAAGATATAATCTGACTGCGACCTACTTTTTGCCTGGTTTTAGGTCTCTGGGGACGTTAGACTTTTTTTGGTATCGTCTCTGTAACATGACAAATGGTTATCATTGATTTTTACGGGCAACAACAGTGGTAATCCTACTAATATTAGAAACGTAAAAGTTTGTGAGATAATGTACATAATATGCATGGATGTTTGTTACTTTTTCACGCTGAAACTGCTGAACGGATCTGGATGAAATTTGGCATAGAGATATATTGTAGCCTGAAATAGCACATAGGGTATAATTTAGCGAGGTACCACGCGGGTGAAGCCGCGGGTGGAAGCTTTATTTGAAATTTATGCAGACACTTGGGATAAGGGCAAGAAGATGATGATGACTTGAACAAAAAATGTTTTGATGAGAAAAAAAACACAGCATTGTTTGGTCATACTGATAAAGGCCAATTTTCAAATGTCATTCCATCCATCTCAAGATTAGCACCCTTTTGTAAAAAGATAAATTATACAAATGAGGCTATATTTTCGAACACTGCCTACTTCTTTTCACTTAGACCGAATCGTCGTTCCAGTTAAATGAACTTCCAGGATATCAAACTTAATCTTACACCTAGTTCTTGAGATCCGGATAAGATCCAGGCTTAGGGCCGTTTCCAACTTCGATTGAAGTGTCCGAACTTTTTCTCAGAACTCAGTAATCACCTGACAAGTTTTTGCGATTGAGAAGACTGCTCATTCTATTATCTACCTAGTTGTTAACGACAAGTGTCTTACACATAAAATTACTGTACTCGTATTATTATAAGCTGATGCCCGTTACGTACGTGTTTGATTATTTTTTAATATTATGTGACTTTTTTGTAAGATATATCAAATCCTTATCTTTTTTATTTGTCAATTGATTTAAGATATATCAAATCCTTATCTTTTTTATTTGTCAATCGATTTCGATGAAACAAAATCTAAGCTTTAATCCAAGCTTATCTACTAATGAAAACTACATTCGATTTGGTTCAGGCGTTGAGGAGATTAACGTGTACAAACGCACAGATAAACAGAGAAACTGATTTTTTTTTCAAAAACGGTAATTTTAGGCTAAATAGCGGGTCTTCTTTAGGTAGCACTAATTTTTATTTGAAAATATCAAACGTACAGACACGGCTTTTTAACTATATTATTATAGGTATGTAGAAGCGTTTAATAGTGTTTAACCGGCTACTGCCATTTTCCACCTTAGAAATTATGGGAATTATGAAACTTTTGGACTAATTTTCCACCTTGAAGTCTAAAATCATAGAAGGTGATTTAGAAACGCAAATCACATAGATCCAAAGAGGGAATGAAAGTAATATTTATTTTCAACTTCCCACCATGGCTCGTCACGGGACGTCATAGGAACAACTATTCATTTTAGTATAACCGTTCATCATAAAACTAGTAATAAAGTTTATATTACAAAGTGAATGTTTGTTATCCAATCACTTTGCAAAGGCTAGATACAGTTTTACTATGAAATATAGTTCATACCTTGAAATAGAATATATTCAGTGAGGGTTATGTACTACTCATAATATTCTATATGTATGGGTTAGGTTTATTACAAGTATGTCTATATTACTAGTAGTTAAAAACTTGGCATCTTTTTGGTCATTTCGTTTCAAATAAAGTTGTTTTTACAGGTAATATAAAATGCTTTTAAATCTAAGATGTTCACTTGGCTCAGTTATATGAAGATTGTAATCTTAGAGGATCTTTTATTCTTTGCTATCATATGAAGTGAATTTGAGTAAAACCTTTGTTTATTCAAGGTTTAGCATAATACCGACATAAAATGGTTTGTTAGGTTTAATTTTACTTAAAGCGTTCTAAGCTGGGTAAAACTCTCATCTGTATTATTCATATTAGCTTTTATCTGTATTTCATCATTCTTCAAAAATATTTCGTTCGCATTTGAATGAGTGTCAGCGTGAATATTGAAATTGAATTAAACCATTTATATAATAATTAGTTACTATTCTCTATACCTCGATAAATAAATTGTACCTTATCGTTTTGGTTGTTATTAAACATTGTTTATTTCAGAATAAATAATACCAATTTGGTATTCGATATCAGGGCAAATAAATAATTATTTTGGCAAAAATATGAACTGATTCAATACATAAACTTAATGATACGTACAAGTTTCTTTGATTTTACTAAATATTATTTGTGTAAGTTTGGTTAAAGAATGATGAATCAGTGTAGAAAGGATGGATGAAAGGACTGATGAGACAGGAAGGCGAGTGTTAATGGGACAGTTGGAAGAGGAAAACTCGGCGTAAGCATCTTGATCAAATTGAGGTTTTTTAAAAAAAAGGGCTTTACCACAAGGTCTTCGTGCAATATGATGTTATGACCTATAAAAGTTGTTACTTCAAGCTTCAAACTTGACGTTTCTGAATCATGATGGTTTGTAAGAGCTTGTGGTTAAGCTCCATGTCAAGAGAACCTTAAACCGACGCGCATGTATGAAAAGTGAATGAAGGAAAAGAGGAAAGGAAATCTACCCCTTCGGGAAACAGGTGTCATTTTATTTATGTATATGTAAGTTCACCAGAAAGATCTTCTGTAGCATTTTAATAGATGGTTATTGCCAACATTTTGGATTCGTTCTTCTATTTCCGCAGTAAAACAGTTTAGTTTGGTTCACATTTAAAGACTTCCGCAGTGAAACACTAAGAGCTAAAACTGGGGCAGGTCAGGCCCGAGGGCGTCGTTCCCCAAATTGTCCTTTTGTTGTAAAAGACCAATTTGTAACGAAGTGTGAAAAATGTTTCCTAAAGGTAAAACACCACCTTTTAGTTGAAAATGTTCTCTTGCTAAAAAAGGTTTCTAATGACATACACGAGATATGTTTTAACTACGTACGTATATTGAAAGAAAAAGGGAAAAAAGTATTTATTGAGCTTACAAGTTAATAATACTCGTACTTAAACTAGGGTTGGGAACTCTTCTGTTAGGTTAAAACCTGTGTGTTAGAAAAGTCCCCTCTTTCTAAAGGCCTTTTTGTATACAAGGTGTAAAAAGACGTCTTCTGAAAATTTCAGGGGATTAAAGTACCCATCAATATAAACAACTTTATCTAAGGAATCAACACTGTGAGTGCGAAAAGTAAACAGCTGTTTCATACATTTTAGCCAAGTAGGTGAATTTTGTATAGAATAGCTGTTTTTTTCGTATATTATGTAGAAGGCATTTTCAGAAATAAATCAGGCTGTTAATCAAATTAACTCATTTAATATAAATAAAAGCGTTTTTCCAAATAACCAGACTATTATAACAAACTGATTTAAATCAGCTCCATACAAATCTATGTAACTTTTTTTATTGTGCGCTGACCTAAGTCTCATTAGGTCAACTCATCCCGCGGGATGAGTTGACAGCGGCCTCAGTTGACTAAAGAGTCTTTCTATTAACAGAATTATTTTGTAATATTTTGTGATTATCGTAATAAAACTTTCCGAGGCTTATTTGTTTAAGGATTTCCAACCTACGCGACTCAACACCTACTCAAGAATTTTTGCTTACATTATTTTCATCATTATTTACAGCTTCATAAAACCAGAAAAGAAATCATAAATTACGTCTTGGCCGCTGAATTTTACCACCAAGCGAAACAGCCGGGAAATCCACCTCACCCTGTATATTTTATTCAGAAAACGTTTGCCAAAGTAAGTATTACTCAGAAGTGCTGAAACATAAATATTAACGTTACTAGTGATAAATGACCGGAGCTACTTAAGAATCTAATCGCGCTGCTTACTTTTGGAACAATGTGCTCTGTTGTCTCAAAGTTGTAACGTCAGCTTGGACCGAAAGTGGTGAGGCTTTTTGCTTGAGTAGACATGATTTTACGCCAAGTGTGGGTTTGAATAAAAAATGATAACTAGTATTAATATTGCAAATTAAAAAAAAACCAACTGTTCGTAACTGAAAATAGATTTTACAGCCGCCATATACGTTTTTTTGTAATTTTATAGCCTACTATTTCCGCCCGCGGCTTTGCCAGCGTGGTACCTTTAAATACAAAAACAATCTATCCCGTGGAACTCGGAAGTACAATTTTCTAGGATAAAAAGTAGCCTTGAGCGATTCCAGACTGTAATCTTTATTTAAGCTAAATTTCATCCAGATCCGTTTAGCCGTTTCAGCGTGAAAGAGTAACAAACATACATCCATACATTCTTACAAACTTTTGCGTTTATGATATTAAAATAGGGGCACTTTTGTGATTCCGACTAATACGAAACCTCATTTGTCAAAATGCGTCCAGCCGTCTGGGCTATAGTGACAGCCAAAGCACCTCGCATACATACGTCATACGCCCCAAACACATTGTCTTCCTCTTTCGCTTCGCAATCGGGTAAAAATAACGCGAGTTACGAAAAGACCCACTGAAAAAGGGGTTGAAGTAAAAACTGCAATTAATTGTAATAAGTGTGCTGACTACCCTCATAAGATATCCTCAAAGAAAAAAAAAGTTACTATATTCTGAGGAAATAATTAAGTATCTACCAAGCCTAGGAATTGTAGTCGTGATCATGTTTGTATTTTTTGTCTGCTGTCTGTATTTCCACACGTAACACAATTAAAAATGTTTCCAACTTTACTTGTTACCTGTTCCGTTTACACGAACTCTGTTTACGACAAATTGTTTCATTTTCTCGTGTTACACTGAAATAGTAGAACCGTATTGTTTTGTGTACGCTGAAGTGCGCGAACCACTTTTGCGGTTCTGTGGATGATGGAACTTTTTGTTTCGCGTGCTTGAGATGTGTAGGTTAGTTGCTAAATCACTTTCTTGATTACATTTTATTTGCCTCGCGTTTTGTATGGTTTAAGAAAATAATTCATGAACTATTTGCAAATACAAGGAGTTGGATGTTCAAAAAATAATGATAATTAAATCTAATTTGTTGGGCGGCAATATCTAAAGTATCTAGTACGAGTATATTTAATTAAATAAACATAAAAACGGACATTTCACACACTGCCATCTAGCCTCAAACTTGTTCAGCTCATAATGATTACACTATTTATAAAGAACAAGACCTAAGTACTGGACTAGAGTAATAAATGAGTGAATGGGCCAATTAGTTATTAAAATACTAAAATTTACTAACCGAAATGCAATATACGCGCCGTAAAAAATATGTATAAAATTATAATAAGCCTTATAAAAGTCAAAACGCGTAGTTGAAGTTGCGAGAGGGGCCACCTATCATTTGAAAATCTTCATTATAAAGACAGCAAACGCAGTATTTTGAAGCTATTATTTTTTAATTAAGAGAATTCGCGAGTGCTATTCATTTCTAAAACTAGGGCAGGATTAAAAGGAATGCAGTGAAACTTGGGAACAAGATTTTCAGCTGAGTAACTATGAAATCGCTTAATCTCGGTCGCGGTTAGTAGCGTAATCGGATTTTATTAGAGACTTATGCGAATTTAAGGCTTTAGTTTGGGTAGCTGAAAATTGTTACGGCTATTTCGTAAAGTGATAAACATGTTATTTATTTATTTATTTATTTTCAAATCTTAGGAAAACTTACAGCTAGTAGAACAAAATATAAAATATTAATATAAACACATGAAAAGAAATTACATGTACCTGAGGGCCATTTATAAAGTTTCCACTGATAGCAAAATTCATTTATGTTTAGATTGTTTCAGTGTTAATGGACGACTAAAAAAAACAAACTTATTTAACTTAGTTGATAAAGACACAATGCACATGCTTAAAATCAGAGAAAAAAAAAAAGAAGTAAGGTAAGTAGGTACTTCGATTAAAGCTTATTCTAAATGTCTAAAAAGAATCTGTCACTTACCAGTCTTTTGAGAATGGTAGTAGAAGTTGTAAAGATATCTATATCAATATCTGCATTAACCAAGGTGTTGAAAGAGGCACTTGCTCTAATTAAAAACGCGTTCTGTCTGTAGTTAGTTTTTACAAAAGGAATATGCAACAGATTAGGTTTTCTCAATGCAGCACTGTGGGTGCGTAGTCCTATAAGTTCCAACAACTCCGAACAGTCAACTGTGCCATTTGCTATATTTAGAAGAAACACTAAATCAGCAATATTACGACGTTCATAAAGCGGAAGAAAATGAAACCTACGACATCTAGCTATGTAATCCGGAAGAAAGAGTTTGGATTTATACTGCAAGTACCTCAAGAACCTCTTCTGAATACGTTCCAATCTTGTAGAGTATATGTCATAGCGAGGGTTCCACACTTGGGACGCATATTCTAAATGGCTTCGGACATAACAACAGTACAAAATCTTAAATGTTTTTATGCTTTTAAATTCAGAAGACATTCGCAATACAAATCCAAGTGCTTTGGATGCTTTATTTACTATTTTAGTTATATGATCATCAAATAAGAGCTTATAATCGAAAGAGACACCTAAATCTCTTATCGTGTCAACTCTAGTGAGCTGCTTGTTATGCAAGGTATAATCAAACTTGATGATCGATGGCTTGCGGGTGTAGGAGCAAACGTAACACTTCGAAACGTTCAGATCTAATTTATTTGAGTTACAGTAGTTTTCAAACCGAATTAGGTCTTCCTGCAGATGAGAAGCATCATTCTGATTTTTAATTTGGTATAAAATTTTCATGTCATCTGCGTATAATAGAATCTTAGAATAAACAAAGCATAGAGAAATATCATTGACAAATATCGTAAATAGCAAGGGTCCTAATAATGATCCCTGGGGAACTCCTGATGGGATGTATAGGGTCGAAGATGAATATCCACTAAGTACTACAGTCTGGCACCTATTTTGAACGTAGGATGTAAACCATCTAAAGAGGTTACCCCTTATACCTAATAGTTGGAGTTTCCTTAATAGTATTGAGTGATCAATACGATCAAAGCATTTGCTATAGTCAGTATAAATAATGTCAACTTGCGAAGGCTCTGATATGGAACGCGAAAGAAACTCAGTACAAAGTAAAAGGTTAGAGGTCGTAGACCGACCCCTTAAAAAACCGTGTTGCTGTGATGCAAGGTCATTCTTTACTGCGGAATACAATTGAGTGTGCACAATTTTCTCTAAAACTTTGGCAAATAAACATAATTTTGAGATAGGCCTATAATTTTCCACCTTATTTCTAGATCCTTTTTTATGAACAGGAGTGATAAAGGCTGCCTTCCAGATATTAGGCATAATACCTTCCGAGAGTGAGCGGCAATACAGAAGAGAGAGCGGGACAGCTAGACTTTCCGCACATCTAACTATCAGAACCGCGGGGACGTTATCCGGGCCTGCTGATTTATTAAGGTCGAGGGTCTTGAACAGCTTGAGAACCTCATCCTCAAGCACTTCAACCACGCCGATGTCAGCTGACGACGTAGAAGTATAATATTGTGAATTGTCGTCAACGGTCAGCTGAGAGTTGGAAGATGGTGATTGAAGAAAAGTGGAGTAAAAATACTCACCAAACATATTACAAATATCCCCTCCCTGATCAGAAGAACAGTCGCCATAATGCATAACAGAAGGGTATGCATTAGAATGTTTCTTACTTTTTATGTAAGACCAGAATGCACGCGGATTACTTCTGATAGAAATCTCAACCTTATTAATGTAGTCAGTGTACATTTCTTTTTCCATAACTCGCGCTCTATTCCGTAATATAATAAAAGAATCCCGATCGTGGGCATTACCGTATTTCTTATATTTTCTATGATATTTCGCCTTTTCCTTTAATAGTTTTATAAGGGGAGCTTTGTACCATAGTGGATACTTACGTTGCGGAGTCACAGTTTTAGAAGAGATGAAAGTTTCACGTAAGCTATAAAGCTTGTTATACATAAAATCTACAGCTTCATTCACAGTTCCACTACTAAGCTCCGAGTACCAGTCTACAGCATCCAGTTCTGCACATATAGATTGGTAGTCACCGTCACGATAAAGAAATACAGTGTAGGGGAGTGGTTTAATGGTGTGAAGTTGAACATACTCTGCAGAGACCACTATGGAGCGATGATGAGGGTCTTCTGTCACCAGTGGAAGGTCGCAAGCGCTAACGGTTACATCATTATTGGACAAAACTAAGTCAAGAAGTCGGCCGTGACTGGCATTAACAATTGAATTATATTGAAGCAGGTTACAGGTATTAAAGCTATCTATTAAATCTATTTGATGCGCTCCTTGTAGGTTACTTGGTGACAAAGATGCCCCGTCATCACTGAGTGACCACGATACAAACGGCATGTTAAAATCACCCAGGACTATAACTTTGTCCAGCGGGTTGTCCAAAACAATTTTAGTTAAATTATCTGCGAAATTAGTTAGTTGGGACTGCATAGAATATCCTAAGTTTTCATTACATACGTAAACAACACATAAATGCATCTTATAAGTGCATCTAGGATTACGGTTGTTTATAGTTAAAGTGACCCATAGATCTTCGGCCGAAGATGACCATTCACTCCGGATCTCCGAGACAAGTTCACGACGCACAGCAATTAAAACTCCACCCCCCTTATCTTGACCTGTAGCAACATAATTACGATCTCTCCTCCAAACAACATATCTGTCATCGAACAATTCATTATTATGTAGGCTATCGTTTAGCCACGTCTCTGTAATACAAATGATGTCATATGTGTTCAAACATAGATTTCTATAAAAAGTGATAGTTTTTGTACGGAGCCCGCGAACATTCTGGTAGTAAACACTAATTGGAATCATTATTAACCGGTAAAATTATTAGCAATGGTATAAGCACAAGAAAACATACTGTAATCATTGGACTAAAATTAAATACGCTTATAATATTAACGCGGACAAAGAATACTAAAATAGTTAAAAGAAGTGCAATAAAATGAAGTGCAATAAAACGATTAGCCGAACAAAAGCGAGACGAAAAATGGGCAGTAAAATAATTAGCCAAACAAAAGCGAGACGACAAAAAGGCAATAAAATAATTAGAACAACAAAAGAAACAATAGCTAATGGCCAGTTGACTTACCAACAATGTGGGTAGCGATAGGTGTATAGAAAAATGACGCAGAGCGGGTGCATTGAGTAAGTGCAGACTTGTTTGCAAGACAGCGCTCGCCAACCCTTGGGTGCAGATATTGTTAAAAGTTAGTGTGAATAATAAGTTAGTAAGCAAAATGTACAAATTGGAGAATATTACAGCTTTTGAAGGTCCGCTTCCGTCCGAATGACTATCACTGGCGATGTAGTGTTCTTTCTTATACAGATCTTGCAGGCTTTCACCCATGTAAAAGCAAACCCCCGGTCCTTCGCCAAAGTTTTGGCTTTATTGAGGAGTACTTTATTCTCGAGTGTCAGGTGATCATTGACATATATTTTGGTACTACCCTTCAATCCTAGGACTGCAGGGGTTATAGTGCATTTTTTTGCCATGGCAACGAAATCATCCTTTATATACCTATTATGCACAGAAACGACGATCGTTTTGTTTACCTTGTCGTTGCGCATCGGAATCCTCGCAATGTAATTAATTTGCTCCTTAGGTACCGAGCATTTAATTTGAGATCCGATTTTGGCGAAAATATCGAAGAGATTTTCTGAGCTCGTGACTGGAACGCCCTTAATCTCAATATTATTTAAGCGCGAGCGCTGCTCATTCTCTCTTAAATGACTCTCCAGGTTTTCCAAGCGCACCTTCATATGTTCGACGTCATTCTTGGTCTTATGCAAGGACTGAATGTCCTTCTCCATCTCCAGCATCTTTTCTGATAATACTCCAATCCTGCTATCTACAAAATCAATAGACTTTTTAATCTCTGCTATCTCCGGTTTGATGCACTTAAGCTCGGTTAATTCCGCCTTAATACTTCTCACGCGTTCGTCAAGTCCAGGGAGCACGGCTACTTGAAGTGTCAGTCGCTTAAGCTCAGCGAGCACGGCTTCCATATCTGCTGGCACAGGCGACTTTGTGGCAGAATTAGATGTCGGTGGTGGAAGAGGGCTCCCCGTTCTGGAACTCTTGCATGAAGTACACCTCCAAGACGATTTCCGGTCTCCAAGGCGACGATATCCGGTTTCCGTGACCCCAGCACAGGCAAAGTCAAACTGGCCTGAGCAAATAGAGCATTGTGCTCCATCTCTGAACTCTTCCTGACATTTCTTACATTTGAACATCGTGTATGCTTAAGGTTCTACTATGCGACCCGTTAACAAAAGCAGTTGACTATCACTGGTGCAGGTAGCAAAGCACTAAACCGGTCGTGTATGCGTGCGCACGGTCTGTCGTCCACAGACTGACTGTTGTAAATTACAACTGTAATCATGTTTTTTAACTAGGTAAGGGCCGTAGATTAATTAAGATCTTTTTACTTTTTTTTAATGTTGCTATAAATAAATAAATAAAAAATAATATAAGTACATCGAATTCACAAGGACCATATTGAAATATCTTATGCCACTTCTAGCCAAATCCTACAAAAACTAGCAAGAAACTCACCTTTTTGATAATTTTACCTCCTTCTACTTTCTGATCGCCTGGTACTTTAGATTACGAGTGTCATTTTCTATTGCCTCCTGTATATTAATGATATCTCTAAGTGCCCTTAGGCGATCCAAGAGAACAACTGGCTTCCCTTCTGGTTGGCAAGCGTTGTGATTAGTCCATTCTTTGTTTCAGGAGCAATGACCCACCCCTTGGCCTGAGGGCTGAAGCGATGGCGCGTAAGGGCGCTGTCTGCCTGTTCACAGTTCATTTCCTTTCGTGTTTTATCGGTGAGTTAGTTTTCACTTTGTACTATCTAATCTAATCTTACCTGCTCTAAAGCATATTGAGAGCACTCCCGCCTTTTGATCTTTAGATTGTCAGTTCAAACCTCAGTCGCGTATGTATAATGGTGTTGCCAGACTACTTCCGAAAACTTCAAGGGGTTAAAGGACCCTTAACACATTATTATTAGTATTAAACGGATATTTTCCGCGTTTTATTTACCTATTTTTCCCCGAGGTTTTTACAGATTTACACACTATCGAGTCTTAAATTGAAATTGGAAAATCTATCCGTGACCTCGACAGCGTGTAAACCTGTCGAAACGTCGCTAAAAATAGGTAAATAAAACGATTTAAATACCCGTTTAACTCCTTATAATAATAATGTTAAAGTACCCATCAATATAAACAACTTTTTTTAAGAAACCAACACACTGTGAGAGCGAAAAAAAAGCTGTTACATACATTTTAGCCAAGGAGGTATTGAACTTTTACATGGAACAGCTGTTGGCAAAATTTAAGCCCGGTGGAAGTCTGACAAAATGTCACACTTGTTTGTTACGTTACGGAAACACGGTCACGACAGATTGTCACAAGTGTGGACGCGTTTTTATGTATTTACAGTTTTGTTCAATAGAACTGTTTTAAAATTTGTTGCTGAAACTTTATGTTCAAATATATCAACGATAGTAAATATATTAATATTAAGTGACAGAATAAACAAACTAAATACGAGGCAACTTCACATCGATAGAAGTATCCAATAAAATATTTTAAAGTTCCCAAACGGGCAGTCAAAGCAATAAATAACAACTTTCACGATGAATTTGTACTCTAACAACTTTTCTCACAAAAAAGTTTGGCATAGTTTCCGAGCTCGCGTTCACATTGCAAGCCGCAATCATTTCTACCTCACAAAGAAACCGTAGCTTGTAGCTTTACGGCTTACTCAATAAATCTACGTCGTAAACTCTTACTCTCAGAATAAAAAGGTTGAAATTGAAACCGGTGAGTTATAAATTTTTTGCACGCAATGCAGTGCGATTGTACTCGTAACCCACAGGTGTGTCTGCGTAAATAAACATTTTATGATCCCTATAAAAAGCAGGGCTGAATGTATCGCGCGTCCTCATTACAAAACGTTGAAACAATTTGGGAGAAATAAGCTTTTACCCGTGACTTGATTCGTGTAATTCGATATTTGCGTACGCAGACAGCAAACCGCGTTTGCATACAAATTGCATTAACGTGCACTGATTTCAGTTGCGTTGCAGTTAAATCTGATATCTTATCACAATATCCTGGTTATACTATGAATGCGAAAGTTTGATTGTTTGTATGCGTGTGTATGTTTGTCCTATTAATTTTGTAACTGCAATTTAAATTATATTTTAAGAACACATACGCTTATGTTAGAAAGAGACTCCAAAGTTCACTCTTTTTAATTATTAAAGTTAGTATGGAAAGAAAAGATGGATGGAATGATATTATGTAGTAAGAAGATGATAATTATGTAGTAAGAAGTAAGTAAGCAGTGAGTATCGAGTGACGAATGACGGAGGGAAATGGAAGATCACATGTTGTGCTAACCCCACATAACGTGGTAAAAGAGCAGGAAAATGATAATGATGGAAATAAGTGTTTATTAAACTGTACCTTATCAATGCTGTGCGTGCATTTACACGTATAAGTTACTAACTACTAAACGCTTACGCTTATCACTTGCAAGCTATTTAACAAAGTTTAATTGTACCATTGAGAAAACCAGTGATGAGGGCAAAGATTCGACAAAGCTGCAGATTATAATTTATTTAACACTCAATCAAGCTTCAGCTGACAATCAGGATTTACGTTTCGCGGAGGACCTTCTATTTTCCAGGCCATTTATTTCTTAAGAGTAACACGATTAATTTTTAATCTGTTCAGTAAGACCATTAATTTTGAATCTACAGTGAAGATTCGACCAAGAATAAAGGTAGTGACACAAATGCCATTTTTGGCTCAAAGGTATGCTGCTAAATAGCATAACTTGTGACTAATCATTGCTAATAATAGTAATAAGCATGCCTATTTCGTATGCCAAAAATTTTATTTCATCTGTTTATGCCAAATGCGCGTCTGATTTGTTTTTTTTTATAATTAACACGCTTATTTAAAGTATAATGTATAATTTATTGATATTGGAAAGGTAAAAAACGCGTACATTAAGAAAGGTTTTTTAAAATTTAGCTTGTAAGTGCTAAAAATGGTTAAAGTTTGTAAAATAAAGTAGTAATGTAGTTGAAAATTCTACAAGTTTGGTATAATTACTATTTAAATCGATTAAAAGTACATCATGTGCGCATCTCTTAACGATGTTATCTGGTTGTTTATTCAAGCATTCGCAGAATAATCACAATTGCCATGATTTACTGTAACTGTTTCAAACAAAGAGAATTTCGATCAACCAACTTAATTTTGCTGTTGATTCTAGGTAACGCGCCCGCATTTGATACAAATGTCACGCGATGACATTGGCATACAACAGTATGTGCTACGGCAAAATGTCTTTTTCACGAGGTCCGTTGACAATCCATCCGATAGTTACGCGTGTTTGTTAGGAGCCACGTACGGAGCTACGGTCACGGCGTAATGTCACCAGTGTGGACATACCTTGATGTGTGCTTACATGTTTTGTTTTATCAACTTTGGGAATGATTTCTGAAAAAAAAACTGGTTTTTCGTGGATGCTTATTCGTTTTACTGTTACTTAGGTTTTTATAAAATATCTAGAATAAGTGAACTAATAAAAATTTTGCATCTCAATGTTTACGAATTTCTTTCTACCCTCAAAACTACCTACCTAAATACTAAATATATACCTTTATCAGATAAGAATCCCAGTTAAGAATCTAGGGTATAATTTACACACCAACATATTGACCAAATTTCATTCAAACCCATCCAAACGTTTCAGAATTAAAGAGATACAAAAAACACAAACTATTGGTAGTGTTTCTATATTGAAATTATGACGTCACTGTGTACTTTAGTTTGTAATAAAAATAATAACTAACAAAGGACATTTCTTGTAGCATGTCGCCAAGACAGCAGCAACAACAAACCTCGGGACCAAAGCACAGTGTCGGAGTCCTCCAAGAGATTCCGAGCGGAGTTCCTGGAAGACTGGCCTCAACAGACCGGAGCGCCGTACTTCGACCCCACTACCCCGGACAACGTCACCGGACTAGTCGGCCATCCAGTCACACTGCTGTGCAAAGTGAAAAATCTGCAGAATAGAACAGTAAGTGTAGTGATACAACAGCCAGAGATACTTGCCGAATGCTCGAATAGGTCCGAAATAGTAGGTGTAGCGACACAATGCCGGAACTACTCGCCGAATCTTCAAAAATTCGGTTGTAAGTAGTTTTCATACAAAACATAGAAAACTGCTCATTCAATGTTTTTTGGATTACTTAGTCTAACTCTACATTATGTTTCTAGGAGATAATCTCCGAAAACCGATACGAATTCAAAAATTCTTTCACTAATGTTTAGAATGAACTTTTTTGATGAACATAGGCTATATCTTATTTGTGTATCTCGAAGACAAAGCCACGGGTGGAAGCTAGTATGAAATACGTCCAAATGTATTCGGCACAATTTTCCCTTTTAGCTGTCAGTTTCATGAAAGATACTTTTAAAAATCAGGTGTGACCGTCACGGTAAAAATGTCAACTGGTGTAAAAAACATCTTTTTTTGCCAGGTATCATGGGTTCGTCACCGCGACATCCACTTACTAACAGTGGGCCGCTACACATACACGTCCGACCAGAGGTTCGAAGCTGCGCACAAGCCGCGCTCCGAGGAGTGGGCGCTGCGCATACGCAGCCCGCAGCGCCGCGACTCCGGACAGTACGAGTGCCAGATCTCTACTACGCCACCTATCGGACACGCTGTCTTACTCAACATCGTAGGTAGGCACACACGAGCAATAAGTATACCTATAGCTGAACCGATTGCGATGAAATTAAAATAGGTAATCATCATCATCATTTTGACAGCTCAAATAATAGCCCACTACTAATAAACCTCCTGCCTTAAACACCACATCAATTGGCCCCTGAATTTTTGAATTTGATAAAATAATTATATTCATACTTTCTTTTGAAAATTGCAAATTTGTAAGTTTACGTTTTCTCTTAAACATTTTTATCTCGAGATGGTAAAGTTAAGAATAAAATCTGAAATATTAAAACTTTATAAGTAAGTACCCTTATTTCCAATAGCTGAACTGTGTTTACGGTTCAAATGGTTGAGATAACAGATCCATTCTAATCAAAATTGTTTGAAGTTGCTTATTATTCAAAGAAAACTTTGTCAAGCAGAAGCTATTGTCAATGAGTAGAGGCGTGGTCACCCACTGGAACTCACAGTCTCGAGTTTGGAAACTGATAGCAAGGTCAGCATATTGAAATACTTTGTTTAATGAATCTTGGGGATAATGGCTCTTATTAACAGAATTCAAAGAAAAAACTTGATCACGACTGTAATCCCCAGGCTAGTAGAGGGTCCACCATGAGTTTTCACAATCTACACTCGCTAGCGACTGTAGTTAAAAAAATGAATGAAAACTTGGTACAGCGCCTCTAGCGGATAGTTGGGTACTATAACCTCACGTAGCTAACTATCCTACGTCACAGCGTACTACAGCGACTGTAGTTTGCGCTCATTAATTTGCTTAGAATTTGGTACCATGAGTAACAATTTTGACAGATGTCATAGTAACGTACTAT
The DNA here is from genome assembly GCA_963675405.1 of Cosmorhoe ocellata. Taxonomy (NCBI): domain Eukaryota; kingdom Metazoa; phylum Arthropoda; class Insecta; order Lepidoptera; family Geometridae; genus Cosmorhoe; species Cosmorhoe ocellata. The sequence goes on along the minus strand of OY776250.1, from coordinate 3,323,438 downwards.
TACTACTGTAGTAACGTCAGCCGATCTAAATGTGACAATTCATGGTAGACGTACTGATATCTCCTCAGACCTCCAGTGACTTAGATAGGTATTTCAGGATATCTAAACAGGTAGTCAGAGACACGTAAGAAGATGATGTTTGGAAAATGCCCACATTTTACACAGTAAATAGTATTCCGTACATGATAGGTTGCAAGTCCATCACCGCTTTAAAAAAAACTAACATAAGATACACCGCGTATTATTCAAACTTAGTAAGTATACAAAATTTTTCAAAGTAGTAACAGCCTTCAAACTAATACTTAAAATAAAAAAAAAACGACTGAACTTTACTGAAAATAGATTTATACAGCCATCATCATCATCATCATCATCATCTTCCCACTATATTATTATACTATTATACCACTATTCCCAGTATTTAGTTGAATATAATTAGTTTTTCCATTTGAAAAATGTATGTGCGTAATGCCAGTGCTCTTAAACGGTGAAGGAAAACATCGTGAGGAAACCGGCATACTCTAGAACCAAAAATTTAAAGGTGTGTAGGTTAGTAGTTAGTATTCTTAAAGCGGCGATGGGCTTGCAACCTGTCACGTATTTAATACTAACCACTGTGCAAAATGTGGGCATGCACCAAATATCATGTTTGGACGTGCCTCTGACTACCCTCTCTAGATATTCTCAAATATCTAAGTTACCAGAGATCTGAGAAGATATCTACCAAGCCTGGGGATTACAGTCGTGATCACGTATATTAGCTCCATATTCGCAAAACAAATAAGCTTGTGATTAAAGATTAAAAATAATACTCCCGAAAAACATTACCTACCCTTCTTCGCAGTTAGCTAAATATACGGACGAGTTCCTAAAAAGCTAATTTACCATTGTGTTCTTATCGGTTCAATATTGAGCCGATTGGAAATCGCTCGTCTGCACTCGAAAGGGAGAGCGTGACGGCCGTAAGTGTCCCATACCTTTTGAAAGGAAAAATCCAAAGGTAACACCATCTCACAACTCGTGAATTCCTTCATGCTATCTAATGAACTGAAATGATGAGGTTTTGGAGAGTTTAACAGAGCGAATGAGATCATGTTTATTGTGAACGCTTTGCATACTAACTAATTATCTACACTACAATAATTTTAGACTTATAGTTATGTTAAGTACTCGTATTATATAAAACAGTTAAGCTATCTAACAGCTGTTACAGACAATCTGTAGATAGCTCAATTAATCCATTACCAGGTGGAAACTTATTAATGGAATTGCCACGTTAAAATGGCAGACAGAGCTGATAGAATATGAGCGAGATTTGACTCTACAAAGATAAAATATCAAAAAATCTAATATGGGAGCAATAAGAAGCCATTCGCAGTTTACGTTGAACTTAAAAGACAACAAAAACTAGCTAAAGGTACTGAGAACTGAGCCAAACTGAGTACCTCTTCCATCTTTTGGAGTCAGTTGCTTTAACTGACTCCAAAAGCTTCGAGCTTTCGCCAATCACAACCGCTTTCAGTTGGACAACGACCTTAGTCAGCACTTACTCAACTTTGAGAATGAAATTGATACTTACTGCGGGGTTACGGTACTTTGATTGGCCCAAAGCCAAATGGGTGTGAATGAACTTTCGCATTGCGCTTTTATCCTAATGCTAGGCGACGTCACAGATGTTTCATGTAATGCAACTTCAATTGTTTCAGTGCCAAGAATATTTTTGCTTTACCTGGGATTAGTAGGTAATCGCAAAGAAAGTAAATTTAAAGTTTCTTATACTATCGCAACCCGTACAAAGTAAGTCATTTAGGGCCTTACCACAAATTCTTCGGGCAATATCAAAGTAACATAAAAACTTTGATATTTCGTACCATGACTTACAAAAATTGTATGGAAGTAGTGTTACTTCAAGCTTGAAAATTTGATGTTTCAGAAACATGATGATAGATGATTTTTTGATGATAACTTTTGTCCTCAGAACCAGAAACAGAAGTGTTGGGCGGACCAGACTTATTCATATACGCGGGTTCTACCATCAATTTGACCTGTATCGTTCGGCACACACCTGAACCACCGAACACTATCAACTGGACGCATAGGGGGAAGGTAAGCATTATAAAAGCATGTTGGAGTACTGATGGTCTTAAGAGCACTTAAAAACCAAAATATCTTAATTCAATAAAATCAGATTCTCCTTTATAGTTTTAACATTGTTCTCACTTTCGTCATTGTTCGCAACAAACAATTTTAGTCTAGTGGTGGCCTCTGCCTTCGTTCTAGGTCATGGGTTCGAATCTAGACCTACACCAATAAATTTTTCTATTCGAGAATTACCTCAAATTTTATGTAGAACCTAAAAAATTCGAAGTGTCAAGTGCACGAAAAGAGTTTCTAAAAGCGCACTTTAATAAATACACTGGTTCAAAGGAACTGGTAATAAAAAAAGAAGTAATAACGTAACGTAATAAATTAGGATATTGGGATAAACTATGCTCAAGCGGTGGCTTTACAAACGTCTGACTGATCCTGATAGCTGCCAAAAGCGTCCAAAGAAGATGCGGTCAATACCACGTTAAATGGCGATGTTGATACGTTGAGCGTAATAAAAATTTTAAGTAATGGTTTATGCAACGCTATCTCAAGCTCTGTGGTCTATAAATTCATAATAAGAACCTACATGGGTTTCCCACATCAATTTCACATGCATTGTTCGTCTGAACCAAACAATAAACCTGACCCATAGAGGTAAGGTTTAATATTTAAATATGAGATTGATGCTTTTGTTTGCTCACATACATTATTTTTAGATTAGATTCAATGCGGTTCGCGGGTAGATTTGGTTATAAATGTTCAATTGGTTTGAAATTATCATGAAATAGGTGCCTTTAGCTCCATTTTCTAACGTTATTGAAGCTCTTGTAAATCCATCGCAAATTTCAGAGGTGATATTGCGCGCGGTGCATTGACTTATTATCCGATTGCGAATAAGAAGGGCTTGTCTTTAGGGTGAATGTATGTATGTACTAGCTTCCGCCCACGGCTTCGCCCGCGTGGCACCTTGAAAATCAAAAAAATATCTATCCCACGGGAACCGTACATTTTTTCGGGATAAAATATAGCCTATGTGTTATTCCAGATCATAATCTATATCTGTGCCAAATTTCATCCAAATTCGTTTCGATCAGCCGTTTCAGCGTGAATGAGTAACAAACATACATCCAGACATCCAGACATCCACACATTCTTAAAAACTTTCGCGTTTATAATATTAGTAGGATGTATGTGAGTTTCTTTCACTGTTGTTGTAGTCCAAACGGCTAGGCGGATGTGGTGGTCACAAAATTCTGCCGTGCTAAGGGGGACAGCCGTAAGCAACATTTTTTCTGAAATTGAGTTAGTACCATATTCGGAATCCTCGTGTCGAGATCTATAACTTTCTCTTTGACAGTTTTTTAAAATAAAGTCTCTAAAGGCTTTTTTCAGTTGTGCTAAGCGCCGTAGCTACAATTTATTTTTTGGATTTCTTAAAATTACAGCCGTAAACGAACATTATCACTATCCTGCCCTAAACTTCTATAGATAAAACCACCGAACTGGTGGATAAAACTCATAGAGTGCTTACATTAATCGCATTTAATACATAGATGCATTACACTAAGAATGCGAATTTCAATCTTTAAGTATTTTTCTTACGTTAAGCGTGGTAACTATACATTACGGCGGTATATTAAGTAACAATCACAGCCTTTAGCCCTGTTTATTCCTTTACATGACAGCCGTAAGTTGCGCAGTTACGGCGATTATGCTTTTAATAAAAGATTTCAATCACTATGTTTCTCTATCAAAAGCGCTTTAAAGAGTGTCCCTTACCTAAAGCGCGGTATGTGTGTTGCTTACGACGCTCATTGTAAGTATTCGTCTATAAAATAAAGCAGGCTTCTATAGCATAACGAGTATTTTGATGTTTTAATATAGCAATAATTGTAATCGGAGTTTAATTTCCAACGTATAAAAACTACATTATTTTCTTTATAAAACATTTTTTTCAGATTTAAAAAAAAGTTAATTCTGTAGACGCAATTGATAAAAACATTTTGAAAACTTTAAGCGCCTTTTTCTCGAAACTAGTAGACATGCAATTACGGCTGTCACCCTTAGCACGGCAGAAATGGTGTCTTTGGATTCGTTTGAGTTAACAATAACAAAACGCAAAGTTCACGCATTATAATAAAACTATACCATACGTCTATATCTCCCTTTAAGACCCCCTTTTTTGTCTCTACCTATGGTAGGGCCATCATAAGATCTCCACCATTTTCGAAGCAATCGTTTAACCAAATTTTTAAAAATGTTTTGTAATTAATAAAGATGCGCCTTGGGACAAAATCTCATTTTTCACATTATTGTTGCTGAACATGTAGGTATTGTTATTGCTTACGCATCCATTTAAAAATGTAACGTAATGTTCAGTGAAAATCTCTCAAAATTGCTCTAGTAGTTTTTGCGTCATGCGTAAATATATGTACATACAGACCGATAGGAATACTAAAGTCCTAGAATCTTGTTTTGTTAAAATGTTTTTAAGTATTCCTGTCCCTTATTTGTAAAGTGAATTTAATACGCAACCATTTTTCGACATTTACAGTTCTATAATACTTAGTGTAAAATTATTATTTGTAACAATGTTACCATTGTCTTAGCGTTAGGTTGCTAAGGTTACAAAACAATTATTATTCAGAGTTTGAAGTTATTTAGGTTATGAGTTATTTTATTTACATTATATTATGGATTTGTAAATCAATTTTTGCAGACAGTAAAAAAATAAATAAAATATCCACAATGAACTTCACGCTAGAGCTTCAAGTTTCTTCAATTAAATTTAATTTCTGAGTAAGCGTTCGAATCGGCAGTATAACACTAGATACCGAAATTCAAGCGGTAATAACTCGAATTCACGTTTCACGTATGAATGCATTCGGCACACGCTAATTGCGAAGCGCGTATCTGAGGCACGGGTGGCAACTAAAATACATACATGGAATATGCATGTTCCCTTGTGTCTCACTATCACTGTGCAATACCTTTCTACGTATAGCCAATCAGTTATATTCGGCGAAAAGCTTTATTATTAGGCCGCAAAAGATGACTAACAGTATTTTTTTCATGCTAATATTTATTCATATAGCAAAATCAGCGTGGAAACTATATCATTATACACAATTTCTTTAATTTTCATTGTTATCATAGGCGATATTTTCCTCCAATAATGTCGAAAACGTGACAATTTAGAGACTCAACATTTTTTGTTTGTATAAAAGTGTCCTCTACATAAGCCTAGTTCGTGAGTGAAAACTTAAAAAAATCTAAGTCTTAGTATATATTTTTCTTTATTTTAGTGTCATCTTTAACATAAACAATAATTTTCAATGCTTTATCTTATAATCACTTTGCAGTTTTCAAACGTATTGAAATAATACCCATTTTAGTCTTATTACAGATTTAGCGCCTCTCTCAATTTGGTAGTCTCTATAATTTTGCAAAATGGCAAAGCGAACAACGGTGGGTTTACTCGTAAATGCGCTTTGAATTTATGTGGATGACATAATGTTAAAAAGGAAGTGAAATTGGAAAAGAGTTATTTTATTTTGAAAGTTTGAAGATTAACCAAGATCTGCTTTATATTGCGGAGTGTTTGGATATAAAACAGATGATTTTCATTTTGGATCGTAAAACAGAGTCGTTTATGAGACTTTTTTTACAGTTTGAGTGGCATGTTGAAGAATTTTTGGAATTTTAGCATTTAAAAACTTAGTTTAAAATATCATAAAATTTTAAATGAATACCCCGACTGAAATCTTTTTAAACAAGATGTGGGAGAGACTTATCATTTCAGATTATAAAAAGAGTTTGTATAATCATAAATAAATAATGAATAGTATTAAGTATTAGGGCTTGTTCACACTACGCCCGTCATTGACAAATCATTATTATTTTTTAAGCATAATTTCTGATTTTAGGACGTATTCGTGATTTTTCACTTCGTTAGAAATAACGATTCTTCAATGAAGGATGTAGTGTGAACATGCCCTTACATTGATAATCAGTAGAGCTCACTATTTGTTAGCCTAATACATTTAAGAATAGGTCCATTATCGCCGTTTTTTCGTTAAACATTTAAATTATAGGTTGTAATCATAAAATGTAAATTCGTTATTGGCTGTAAGATAAGTGGATCGTTATTGAAAAATGTGAGTTTTGTTCAATAATAAAATCTAATAAATATGTATTAACAAAGGGCTGAAGAACATTGTTGAGTATTTTATTATTCTTCAGTTTACAATTAAGTATTTTCAATCAAAATTCTTGAAATTTATGACTTTAAAAGGCATTAGCAGCTAATAAACGAGACCTCTACGTTCTGATAGCTTTTATTTAGTCACTGAACTCATCGTTAACTATCTACTTCACCAGAATTTTGCACCAACCGGGATTAAAACTTTGACTATTTAACTTAGATCTAGGATCCCTTCAGTCCCATTTTCTTCCCTTATAATCTACGTTTATTAGTCTGGATTATACCAAATCACCAACACATACCAACTCAATATTGATGCGTTTAGTATCTACTAATTTCCGGCTTCGCCCGTGTGGTACCTTGAAAAACAAAAACTGAACACAACGAGGAAATCCCGAAAATTTTCAACAAAACAGCCATCTTTTGTTTAAAATTGACTTGACTACTTGACTATGACTATGTGACGTTGACAATACTTATAAATAAATACACTTGACACTGGCAAAATTGTTCTCTAAGAGACAGATGCCATAATTGAAGAAGAAGAAGAAGAATCTGTTGTCAAATTCAGGCTATTATGTCGTCCGTAATGATGTTTATGAGATCGATTGTTTAAAGTATGAAACGATGTAACTTGAGGCTTTGCACGATCACTCTGCCGATATATGGTTGATCGTTCTGCAAAGTAGAAAACTTAGGGCTTCTCAGATTTACTAGGGTTATGCTCAGAGTTACTAATCCATAAGTTGATCAGAAATCGACCTTCTACTACACGATGCTATTGTCAATGTTTTTGTATCTCTGTAGTTTTGCTATTCAAACTTGTTTTTCCGATTTTGTCTTCTTATCGTATCACCGGTTCTTTCGAACAAGTTTGATGCAAAGATTAAAGGATGCCTCAGAAACTCCTTTCTTCTTCTTTTTCCTGCCCTTTCCCAGGCTATGTGGGGTCGGCACAACACGTTTTCATCTTCCATTTCCCTCTATTATCCGCCATCTCAGTACTCACTCGTTTCTCACTCATATTATTATCACCTTTCACATAATCCAGAAGCTCAGAATCTCCTTTGTGCATATTTATTTTTCGGGCTGCACAGAACGTTATAAAATAAATTACTGCACAATTACCATATTCCTAAGACAACTTGGACGAGCTCTGTGTATTTTCATGCCTTACAAAACGCAGCATCGCTAAATCACAAACTGAAAGAGGTTCAAGTATTCTATTCCGTTGGACTCGAGCGTTGCTGAGTCAACAATTTTCCTATCTCACGGAGCAGAGCTCATAGAAACAATTACGGGGACGGTTTTATTCGAATATTTTATAAAAATACTGTCCACTCAGAAACCATTTTTTAAATGTCATGTGCTCAAAATATCTCACTTTAATAACTGTATTTTTATTATAAAATTCAGTTTTTGCATAAAATAGTGCAAATTATATCAAAGAAGAATCTTGTTATTGCATCTTTTTATCTAACTTAAGTCTTTTTTAAAAACTAGTTAAAGTGGCAGGTAAAATTTAAGTAAACTACTTGAAACTTTAACTGTCTTTTATACGTCGCATAACTAAAAATTGCATGCCGGCAGAGAATGAAATCTGACCTAAGAAATATTAAAGTTTTAATAAAAATAATATGAGCTCACATTAATCTTTAACGAAATTGTTTTAAAATAAAACGATACTTTGCAAGCTAGTTCAAACGAAAGATTGATGATCGTGGCTTGTGTCGGAAAATAATAGTGTTATGAGTTTTTGACAAACGAGTTTCCGTCCGCGGCTTTGCTCGCGTGTAACATAAATAAGAAGTTATACCCATTCCAAATTCTCATCATCATTATACCACGCTAAGTGGGGTCGGCACATGTTTTTTTCTTGCACTCACTCCTATCATTCGTCAACTCTGAGTCTACTCCTCTTACATTCATTATCATCTTTCACACAAGCAAACCACTTTTTCTCGACCTTCCTCTACTTGCGTACCTAGGCATACTCATAATCATAACTATTTTGGTGACATGGTTATCATCCTAATTGTACCCTAATCTTTAAAACGTTACTGACTGACACAAATTAAAAAACACACCCTGGATCAAAAAAAGTCAAATGAAAAAATATATAATTTATTCAATAAAATCACAAGGATCACTTTGAGACGTCTTACATGTTAGGTGAGTTTAAGTGCCTTAGCCTAACCCAAGTCAGATGCGTACGCGCACGTAAACGTACAGGTACTTTGGACGTTCAACACCACGTGACGTCCTGTTTCAAGAGACAGAAAAAATTATACGAACGAATGTTGTAAGTTTCACTAGGTCGTCCATCATATCTTTAAAATACCTATTTAAGTCACTTACGTCAATTAGCCTTGTATTCACGATGTAAGAGGATTTAGTAACATAACATTACAATAGATTTTCATTCCATTTAGAACCAAGAACGGCCTTTATAGTATTACATGCCTCATTTCATTAACATCGTTTTAAACGTATGACGGGAAACGCAAATACCTTAAATACCACCTGACAGGTTGTAAACCTGGCTCCATTCGTTATCATGTAACATCATTTACCTTGTCCCGTGTAACGACGTGACATAACGGCGTGGACTATTTTCGTTAACGTCAGGCGCCGTGTGATTGAGATCGACTTTGTTACCTTCACAATGCTACGGGTCTAAAAGCGCTATTTTAGATGAACAATAATGTTAGAAATTAAAATCATGATCACGACTGTAATCCCTAGGCCTGGTCGATATTCGATCTTTTAAGGTAGGTAGAGACACGGCTTAACATGATAATTATTTAGGCCATGCCCACATTATGCACAGTAGTAAGTATTTCGTACGTGACAGGTTGCAAGCCCATTGCCACAAATTAAATACACTGAGAATCTAGAAATACTTTAACAAACTTTTTAAATTATTTAACAAACAAGTAAAATTAAATTAAAAATTTAAAAACCCCCGACACAAACTTTGCTCACCATTTTGTAGTGGCGGCCATCTTGGATTTGAAATTTGTCATAGTATTCTACTGCTCAAGCCCTTTTATTTGAAACCTACTTAGGTATATTGAAGAAGTTGTGAAAAAATATGTAATCCACCACATTGTGGCGGCGGTCTTCTTGAACCAATTTCCATAAAACATAACTAAGAAAACTCCCAACTACTTCACCTTTTAAACAAAAAAAACAAAATCAAAACCTGTTCTTGCTAAATGATTGATTCAGGCGTGACTTTGCGGAAATCCATTACAAATACTGAAAAGGACGGAAATTTCTAGTACTTTCCCGCTAAAACTATTATCTAATGAGGTTATTAATTAAGCTTATTAATATTAATGAGCCCCACAAAATGCCTTATAGAAATATTATTAATATTAATAATCCCAACACCACACCTCAAATAGAAACTCGACACGTGTTTCGCTTCTCCACGAAGCATCCTCAGGACCGTTGACTCGCTCCGCACTAGTGTTGCTCCACCGAGTGCCGAGAGAAAAGTTAACATTAATATTAATAAGCTTAATTAATAACCTCATTAGATAATAGTTTTAGCGGGAAAGTACTAGAAATTTCCGTCCTTTTCAGTACCTGTTCTTGCGTTCGAGAGCTACGATGCCACAGACAGGCACACGCATAGACACGTCATCATAATCATAATCATAATCATTTAATCATTTACCTCATCGTTTTTGCGTCGGGGTTTTAGGCGTGCTGTAATTGATAAAATGTTCCACTTGAGCTGTATAAATCATCTAAAATAGATACAAAAGGCCTGTTTACTTAACATAATCATACATTTTTGCCCACAGACAATAAACTTCGACTCGACGCGCGGCGGGATTTCCCTGGTGACTGAGAAAGGGATTCACAGTAGCAGTAGGCTGTTAGTTCAATCAGCTCGCACTTCCGACGCGGGGGCTTATCAATGCGCACCGGATAATGCGCAGTCAGTGACGGCGAGAGTACACGTGTTGACTGGTGAGTTATTAAACAAGTATTTTTTTCATAAAATGAAAAACTCAGCTGCGTGGAATTGGTGATTGAGTTTGTCGAATTTACCATTATCACTAAATGGTCTAACCGTATTTATGCGGCGCGCCAACATCCGCACTCAATAGGTACTTTAAGCATGGTAGATACTTATACATCGAAGTTACCTACCTAACATAAATTTCTCCATAGTGTTTTTGTGTGTGTTGAAATTTTAATGTTCCAACCAACGGTACAATAATAAAGAAAAAATCTAGTAATATATGCCCCCATTACATTTCATAGGTTTGATTTGACCCTTAATGAAAAAAGTTTGGCCAACCCTGGTTTGGACGAATCCAAAGATGCTATTTTTACTCAATGCGAGCAACTTTTGATGGCTTTTAAGTTTATCGTCAATGGCTTTTCAGCCATCATGTTAAATATTTTGACATTTTATATTTTTGACTACGCCACATCCATCTTACTTGTCTTACTAAACTTAACTAATCTTAATATATAAAAAAAGTCGGGTTTATTCGAACACATAACTTTAGAATGGCTGGACAGATTTTCATGATTTTCAATTTGCTGGATTTTTCTTCTCCCTGAATAGCGAATAACTTTTAAAACATTTGAAAATCAATTAGGTACCTAAATGCGGACTAAGTCACCGGCAAGAACTAGTAAGTTATAAATGAAAAAGTTTAACCAATCCTTAGACGGCTTACTAGACATGGCTCCTTAGAGGTCCATGGTTCTATTGTTTTTATTTCCCAAAGGGCCCATAAAAAATGTTTATACTTCGCTTTCTTATGCAACACTACGCAACGCGTTCTAATTTATCCTGTGGCGCCATCTAGTATTGATATAAAATACATTTACGCGATAATAATATCGGCTTCACAATGTTTATAAAGTGACTGCCTTCGCAACCTCCATCAAAGTCACGCTAAAGTTACACCAGTATCTAAATCAGGACTGAACTCTGATGGGCCAGATATGTCACGTGACGTCTCGCACGTGTTGCGGCATCGGATTAATGTATTCATTACAGTTGATTCAAAGCACTTACCTAACAACACTACAATTTGTACGTGCAAGCCATAACGACTTGTATGTTGAAGCTGCAATGTACTATAATGGCCTGGGTTTATTACATATTGATGTACTGAAATGAGAATGGTCTTGCCAGATTTCAATTAATGCTGTGTACGTATGAGTAATTATACTTCTGCAAGTTGTATTACCTAGGTGTGATAGTTGCTACTGGATTTAAATCACTGTTTGTTGAACAAATATAGTAGTTCAAATTTATGAAATATAAAATGGTTACGAAAGGTCACTTTTGTTTAGGTAGGGTTGCGAAATGGAAAATTGTCGTGTCCAAATGGAAAATAGCCGTGCCGACTATGATTTACTTCAATTATAAAGCATTAAAATTAAATATGTACGAATATTTTCAGAGGCAAAGTTGTCTAACAAACAAAAAATGTCTATACTTTTGTATTACCTAACTGTTTTAAAAACTTTTTGACTGGTCGATAGCTATATTATTTCCTATTGCTGTAATACGTTCCGTTAAAAATGATTTTGATGAATTTGCATTGAACTATATTATATTGTAAAAGGGATATTGATAGATCTTCGTAAACTTCCAAAAAAAAAACATATTTTATTACAAATTTAAGGGGTGAAGAAATCACCCCTTCTATTTCTTGTTTATTTAATAAAATAGTCGATAAAACCGCAAACAAACATCGTAAATTAAACAAGGAATAAGGGAAACCATGTTTAAGGGTAAGCTGGTTGTGCTAATAGCAACACCAAAAGAATAATTACGGGCATAAACATAATTATCGCGAAAATGGCCGTTAAATTTATTTATTTTATGATTTGTAGTCACGGAATCCTTAAAATTGTTACTAAGAGCTTGCTTTGGAATGCTCATTTATATAATATCCCAGTAATATTAAGAAAAAAAATATGTAGGTACGAGTACGTCGCCATAAAGTTAACAGAAATTTTATGGTGTCACTAATTCTTTCGAACAAACGTAATAAAATTAAAGTCTTAAAGGTTTCTTTCGCACAAAATATAATAAACTAAATATATTATACATAGATATTATACGCATGTATACATGTATACACAAATGTATACATATTAGCGGTATAACTACGGCTCATACATCAGAATGATAAGATACTACGCCGTGTGCGCTTCAAATATGCAAGAAGCACACACGAATTCTTGATACGAGTACTAGATTGAAAACTAATATGCAATCAGGCTTCCACTAGCATTAAATTGTGTACTAACTAACGTGAACTAGCACATCTTTCGACTTCCTGCTCTTTGAAAATTAAAAGGCATTCACGTGAGGCATCACGTGTCTTGTTTCCTAAACCGCTGAGTGCTGAATACAGCTGAATACCGCAATGCAATTACCATAAAGGACCCAGATTGAGGTTTCCTTCCAGATTTCTCTATTCATTCCAATTCAAATAACATACGTTGACCTTGTCTGAATAATTTTACCATATTTTTAGGAAGTTGCCTTTTTATGGCAGGGTTTTTACTAAAATACTGGTTTTTGGATTGATATGAGGTTTGAAGTGGCACGCCATTGTGAGTAACTGTATTCTAGCTTTGCGTTCTTGATAAATTAGAAGCTAGAATTTTAAACACATCATTAGGGAAAGGTCATTGTGAGGATAACCTAAGTCTTCTCCGCACATTGACCATTATCATTTTTGTAGATACGGTTGTCTAAGCTAAGAGTAGGTATGGTATATGTGCTAAGCAACCCTACTCTATCTAAAAACTATTCCAGAAACTATAGTATCTTGTGGTAAATAGTTCTACCTTACACTGATTTATCATTAAAAACAGATGCAAAGAACTTTATCGACTTCATTGGTATCAATTTAATTATTTGAGTACTATTTCATGAACAAAATATATTAACTTTTTTACGTATAACCAGGTTATACCGAAAGACTCCAAAACCATTGGTCTCAATTTTAAAAATCCCATAAGTGCATCTATTCTCACAGATTCCAAAATAGTTTTGAATCATGAATATACCTCATGTACCCCTAGTATGAGTTTTTGATAGTTAACGAAAACTTTTTTCGAATAGTATCCTTTCATACATTTACCTCCATCGGAAATTTTAAGGAACTAAAATAAAGTCGATATCGTGAAAACTTGATTTAAAAATCATTGCTGGGACTGCCGATTACATAATATTTTCGATATTATCGACCTTATTTTAGTTCCTTAACATTTCCGATGGAGGAAAATGTATGAAAGGATACTATTCGAAAAAAGTTTTCGTAAATCAAAAACTCATACTAGGGGTACTGAATATTTCAAAATGATCCAAGTACAGTCGAACACAAAAGTTTATATTTTAGTTATGTATCTTATCTATGTTTTTAACCTTATTATTTTTATTCTGAAAGTGTATATATTTTCACAGGTGAAACGCCAGCAGCCATGCAGGGTAGTGCGCAATGGGCGGGAAGTTTCGGGCTTCCCACACTACTTTGTTATACCTGTACATTAATATACATAAATATATTTGTATAGTGTAAGTAAACAGTGATAATAAGTTTTAAGTGAATAAGTTATTTGATTCTTAGAATTTCATTGACGTTGAAATAACTGAAAGTTCAGGAGTCTTGACTGCAAAGTGAAAGATTATTTACGTTTCCTAAACAAATGAGAAATGTTAAACTGTGACTGTATATAAATTAAATAGTAATAATTATATCAATAGAGTTATTTAAGACCAACTTGATAAATGTCACCAAAATGTAGGTGTAGAAGTAATTATTTTTTTCGTCTGCAAAAGTTTTTACGTTGGTTTTTAACCGACTGCGAAGAAAATAGGTAAGTACATAATGCGTTTGCGTTAGTAAGTATGTAAGTTTATTTTGTCTGTCACTGAAGCCCAAAATGACGAACGGATTTTAAATATTTATGAAAAATTTGAATTAGGTTTTTCTTTCTAATTTTGTAATTATGTTTTTTTTAAAAGTCAAAATCTTCTTCCTGTCTTTTTCCCACGTTATGTGGGGTCAGCACAACATGGTGATCTTCTTCCATTTCCCTCTATCATTCGTCATCTCAGTTCTCACTCTTTTCTTGCCCATGTCATCTTTCACACAGTCTATTCATCTTTTCTTTGGCTGATCTCTACCCTTGTATCCATCCACATAACACATCCCATACCACGCTAACCTATTACTCCTCATCTTTTCCGTCACCGCCGCCACTTTCAAACTTCCTCTTATATTTATTATATCTTATATATTTTATTTAAAATCAAAAGAGATTATAGTATTCAGGGATAAAGATGCACTTGTAAGTAGTATGTTCGTTTACGTGACGGAACCGAACATATCTGAAGGGGATCTAAAGCTAGTTTCACAACGAGATATATACGGCACTGTATCGCACATTCCAATTCTATTGGGTGCGATCGACGGGCGGGTAATACGTGGTTTTACGGCACGCCAGTAAAGTTCGGTCGTTTATCACTAAACCGCAGTATTCCATGCCTACAGTACAATGTACTATAGTTATACAGATCATATTTTGTAGCACAGCTGGTAAACTTAGCTTTAAAATTTAAAATTTATAGAAAAATGTTCAACCGGTGGACTTGCGTCTTTAGCCTGAAGCTGGCCAACGCATTACTACTAATAACAATTTTGCCTCCGTTCGACTTCCAACCTATGCTGGACATCTTATTAAAATTAATAAAAAAGTTAAACGGGCGGCACTCGAACCAGGCGTTTTTAGCCTGAAGCCGCCCAACACTTACCAATTATGCCGCCGTCAGACTTCCAGCCCGTGTTAAAAATCTTTAGTTATATTTTCCTTCACTACGTTTAAATCAAGGTATAAAACAGGTATACTACGAGTGTGTTGCATCGAACTGTTATTATTGTGAACATCTATAACAAGTTGTCAGAATAAATGCATACAAAACTTGCAGAAAACATGTCAAAGACTTATAATAGTGTTTTCTTGTTAGAAACAAAACATGTTTTTAGTCTGTCAACAATGTTTTCAGATGTAAACGAGAGAATACACCACATTGACACCAAGGTATAAAACATGTAATTTACATGTAGTATTCAATGTCTTCATTTATTGTTTACACCAAAAACAAGTTGTGAAAATAGTTATTGTCTTACAAGTATATCATAGCTTGACTCGCTTTTTGCATTCACATGAAGACTTTTACTTGGTTTAATTTTACTAAACAGCGTGTAAACTAGCCATTAGATTACTGTCACGTCGCAGACTGTCCTGATTGTTTAAATGTAGCTTAATATTAGGTGCCAGGGTATACAAGTAATAATTTTGTAAATTAAAACTTATGGCATATTCTAATGTTCAATTCCAATCTAACAATTCATGTTCTGAGTAGTATGTAAAAATAGTGATAAAATCATCAAATAAAATTGTTTGTAAAGTTTCAAAGTTGGTTTAATAAAAGGAGTTTTTCTAAGTCTTGTGTATTTATTTCTCTACATAATCTTATTATAACAAAAAAATATGGAATAAGTCTCACTGAAGAACGATTTCAATCCTTGTAGGTTGTATAGGTAGGTAAGTACATATGTACATGAAGTTGTTCATGTACATATTTCATGTTGTTTTTTTTTAAATGTTTTGTTGTGTGTGCTGTTGGCGTTGCCTAATAAATAAATAAAATAAAATAAGTTGCAAAAGATTTTATTTGCGTAGTAAGTGCAGTAAAACATGCTTTGATCAAAATAACAGTGTTTCTTAGTAGTTCAATCTTTAAACACGCAGGGTTCATCATCATCAGCCTATAGCAGTCCACTGCTGGACATAGGCCTCCCCTAATGAGCGCCGTTGCGCCCTGTCTTCAGCTCGACGCATCCAGCCTCCGCCAGCAGCCTTTCGCAGATCGTCACTCCACCTAGCCGGAGGGCGTCCTACACTACGTTTGCCGAGCCGCGGTTCATGTTTGGTAATATATAACTTTGGCATAAACTTGGTCAATAACAAGGTTCTAAATGGCCTGATAATTGTATCACTAGTAAGTAAGTTCTTACTTTCTTACTTATAAATTTTATCTACAAAGGCTGAGGGCTATTTGACAAAAATACGAAATAAAAATCATAATAACTCTTAAACTATGAAATATTGTGCTCTGTGTCTGGACATTTTGTTTAAGCCTATTCATGCAAAACATGATTTGTCCAAATATTGAAGATAATAACACATAATTTGTTTTTAAGACTAATACAGAAAAGAAAAAAGGGTATTAAAGCAGAAACTTTAGATTAATAGCAAAGAAGTTAAGTATAATTAAAAAAAAAAAGATTTTTAACTTTCTTCTCATTATTATGTTTGCCTCACAAGGACAAATCAGGCTTAGTTTTCTTTCTCCTTAAGTATAAACACTATAAAACAAACATCAATTCTTTAACCTTTACAAACTGAAAAGCACGTAATTCCCGCTCCCTTTCACTCAGACATCTTGAAAACTCTCTTCAGTCTATTCATTGCGCGCCTATTTGGTGGTTTTATAACCCCTTCCATTGAAAATGAACAGAAGGCTTAGCACCATTTTATACGTTTTCAACAACAAGGTTTTTCTGTTACAAAATCCTCAACACTTGGTAGAAACACTGGTTTAAAACAACTAGTGACAGTGTTAAGACGAAGACAGACGATTTTTTTGTGTTAACAAATTGTTTTTTATTATTATCTTATTACGATAAATTCTTGCAGTATATATAATCTTAACCTTAGTTTATAATCCGAATCTCGGAAACTGCTCCAACGATTTTTATGAAATTTAATATCTTTATCTATATCTATACTAATATTTTTTTTTCTATGCTATAATATTATAGAGAGGAAAGTTTTGTATTTTTGTATTTTTGTTTGTAACGAATAAACTCAAAAACTACTGGTCCGATTTTAAAAATCTTTCACCGTTAGAATGTTACGTTATCCCTAAGTAACATAAGTTATATTTTATGTAGGTACCTAGCGAGCAAAGCCGCGAACGGAAGCTAGTATATTATAATTTAGTAGAGGGTTTTGGGGACGATAAATGATCGAGCTAGATTTCATTTTTAGAAAACGTCATTGACCAAAAAAAAAACCGAGTAAAGCGGTCACCCAGGTACTTATTATACTACACGTATTTTGAATATAATATTGAAGTTTGATGCTAAAAAATGGTCCTAGCATATTCAGAGTCCAAACTTGTGCTAAAGCTCTGTTCTCTAGAGGGTAAAGGGTACATGACTCCACAATCTAGCTTGGTTGTAGTCAATTTACTTTTCACGCAATGTGTTGTGTACCTAGTACATAACAACGCGATTCGTACCTTTGAGCCAGCAATTCCCATGTTACCCAGTCTGATAAGAATAGGGTTAGTCGCACAAAATAGCATTCTAGACGATTTAG
This sequence comes from Cosmorhoe ocellata, assembly GCA_963675405.1. NCBI lineage: Eukaryota > Metazoa > Arthropoda > Insecta > Lepidoptera > Geometridae > Cosmorhoe > Cosmorhoe ocellata. The sequence continues at coordinate 3,305,695 of OY776250.1, read as the reverse complement.
TGTCAGTAAGTAAACATAAAGGTCACGGTTTTTTTTCAATCTACACTCTTATACCACTTCGATTCTGTTTCTCAACGAAGTTTCATCATTTAAACTCGTTACAAAAACAAAAAAAGAACATGATCACGACTGTTAAGCCCAAGCTCGGTAAATATCTCCTCAGATATCTAGTTACTTCTATCTTTGGGTATCTAAAGAGGGTAGTCAGAGGTGCGTCCAAACATGATATTTGGCACATTGTGAGTAGTTAGTCCATACGTGACAGGCCTTTTGAAAGCCTTTTGTCTAAACTAATATTATAAAGAGGAAAACTTTGATTGTTTGTTTGTTTGTTTGTTTGAAATGAATAGGCTCCGAAACTACTGAACCGATTTAAAAAATTCTTTCACTGTTGGGAAGCTACACTATCAGCGGGTGACATAGGCTATATTATGTTTTCAAAAAAATTAGGGATCCTTACTAAAACTTCAATAATGTAACCCAAGGTGTAAAAAAATTACCTAAAATATTCTTTACATCGCGTGCGCTGCGAAAACTATTGACGATAGAATAAAATAATGTGCTACGACTTTGTAGAACACATCATTATTTCCAAAAAGTGTCGCGACAGCACATGTCTAACTATTATGGTTTTGCCACAATAAGAGTTCTTTTATTTTAAAATTGTAATTAAAAGGCCGCTGTTAAAAAACGCTCTTAATTTGTGTCTTAGTATTAATCCTTATCAAAATAAATCACATCATATCCTAGACTGTTTCAATACCTATAAATAACTTTTTGAATTACTCAATTTGGACATTCCATTCGAAAGAAATCACGAAATTAAGAATGTAAGTATAAGAAAAAAGTTGCGTGGTAGCAGCCGCTCACCCTGCTCGGCTAGCTAGACAGCACCATAGTGTAGATACGTACGGGACGGGAGGGGAGTAAATTTCAAATAATAACAAAAAGATCTTTTAAATAAAAATAAAATCATAAATATAATAATACCTATTCAAACTTTCTTTATAATTTTCTTCTTTTAGTAACCTGACGCAAATAGAAGGGTTGGTTATGTGTATGTATTATAATTTTGAATTTTGAAATTTTTGTCAAATTTGAGAGCATTGGTGGTGTAGTGGTAGTACCCCTGCCTCACGATCCGAAGGTCGTGGGTTTAAACCTGGTCGTGCACCAACAAATTTTTGCATTTGAGAAAATTATGTGCGCAATGCCTGTGTTCTTAAACGGTGAAGGAAAACATCTTGAAGAAACCGGCATACATTAGAACCAAAAATTCGAAGGTGTGTGTCATAGGTTAGTATTCTTTTAAGCGGCGATGGGCTTGCAACCTGTCACGTACGAATACGAAGTACTGTGCAAAATGTGGGCATGTGTCAAATATCATGTTTGGACGTGCCTCTGAGTACCCTCTTTAGATATCCTCAAAGATCTAAGTAACTAGAGATCTGAGGAGATATCTACCGAGCCTGGGTATTACAGTCGTGACCATGTATAGGTAATAAATACCCACCCGTGCGAAGCCGGGGCGGACTGCTAGTCGCTTATAAGAATACTAACTTATGACACACACTTTCGAACTTTTGGTTCTAGAATATGCCGGTTTCCGCACATATTATTTTCGAATAGAAACACTCATTAGTGCACGACCAGGTTTAATTAAACCAAGGGCCTTCAAATGATGACACAGACCTACTTTTGACTATTTGACTTACTTTTCAGTAAGTACCTATACGATTTTGAAGTATATATTTGAAATGATCTCAAAGAAGCTACGTGGCGTTTGAGGCCGGAAAACTGTATTTACAAGTTGTTCCAAAGCGGAAACAAGACTGCATCTGACAGCTTGATACATTTCCGTACGAAAGGGGAACTTTTACTAGTTTTTGACGAGAATTACATCGCTTTCCAACGATAAAAACCAATCACGACGCGCTGTTTATTGCTATATTCAGGTCACCAAAGCCAATCATAAAATACAACCTTATTCTACAAGGTGTTCAAGAACTGTTTATAAAAATACTAGCTTCCGCCCAGGGTTTCGCGTGGTACCTTGAAAAGCAAAAATAAATCTATTCTGCGGGAACCGTACATTTTTCCCGGATAGAAAGAAGCCTATGTGCTATTCTAGATTATAATGCTATTCAAAAAAATCGGTTAACCAGGTGCTACTAATAGATATTAATGATCAACCAATTTATTTTTCCAATACATGATATTTTTATAGCGTTTAGGCTTCAGTAAAGGTAGTTTTACATATTTTGTCTTTCTTTTACACCTTGTATAACGCTCTATACTTTTCATTGGTGCTCAGAGCTCGCCGCGGGCAAAGACGGTTGAATGGAGGTAATCGAAGTCAAGTCCAATGGAAAAGTAAAGCGATTTTGTTGCCCCATTGGCTTGTCAAATGGTACGGAGCAATATTTTAAGGAGAGCTGAAACTGACCTAGACTTACAGAACTTATTACTAAAGTTTAGCTGCTACGAGTATATAAAGTAAAATAATATATACATGATCACGACTTTAATCAACATCTTTGAGGATATTTAAAACACAGAAGCACGTCCATACATTATATTTGGCACATGCCCACATTTTGCAGTTGTAAGTATTCCGTACGTGACAGGTCGCAAGCCAATCACCATGCTATTGATATGTAGTCATGCAGCTTCTAACTTATTTTTGACAGTCAAAGCTTAGTTTGATAATATAATTGACATTACGATTACCTACTACGTAAATAAAATTTACCGCGAATTTGAAAAACAAAGTTTGAAAAATGATTTCATTTTATATTTAAAATTTTTCAAGAAAAATACTCTGACTACACAGAAAATGGTTTATAAAATCATCTTAAAAAATCATTTGCATAGATACAACCAGAAATAACATCTTTCTACAGAGCTGGCTTTATAATTCCTACGGAAATAAATTATCTTTCCATCTAGGAATAATAAAAAATGAATCGTTTTAAAATGGGATAACAAACGAACGGGCTCCATTAATTTCAACTTGTTTTTTGATAGAAGTCGTCACTTGGCTGCATTTACACAGAAAACAGAAATGCGTAGAGTAGAAATAAATTGAAAAAAAAAAATGCACACACATTCATTGAAACGACACAAATAAAAAATCTTCTTCAGGGCCATATTGTGTTCCTAATTTGTTGTCTTTGAACTTTTTTAGTTCAACGATATGCCTTCCTCACAATGTTTACCTTCACCGTTTGAGAGTAATAGTATTAGTGCACATAATTTTACAAACCGAAAAATCCATTGGTGCCTGACTGGGTCCGTACCCACGACCTTAAGATCGGAAGCCGGGGTTACTATTACTAGATCACCAGCTTTCTACACATTATGTTAGTCTTGCGAGCCCTAGACATGCCCATTGCCTAAGACCACGTACACATTAGGCGCTTGGCGTTGCGTTAGGCGCGCGATGTTAGCGTAAGTATAGCGCGCTTAACACGGTGTTTGATCAGAAACGCGCCCTGTGTACACCTAGATAAGAACTACTGATTCTCAAAACGCGCGTTACCAAAGAGCGCGCTTCAAAACGCCTAATGTGTACCAGCTCTAAGACCGAATAGGTTGGAAACAGCACGTCAATAACTCAAATGCCTTTCAGGATGCCATAAATTTCAAAAGACGGGCATGATCAAAAAAAACGACAAAGAAGATCACACAAAGATATTTTCCTGTTTCAGAAAAAATGCCAGCAGAACCAACTTTCTATGTGAACTAAACCTCGCTAGAATCAATCTTTTAATGTAAACTTAATCCACAATTTATTGCTTTGTGTAATTGGAAAAGTGCATGGAGCGGAAACTGCTCTGCAGTTTTTTTGTTCATCTTTATGGCTACTCTACTTGAGAGTTTTTATTGTTTTCCTTTGTAGAACAATTAAAAACGCGTCTAGATTAGTGACTTTCTGGCGTGACCGTGTCTCTATACCAAAAACTCGTGACATTTTTTTCAATTTCGAAAACTTTTCCCTTAAAGATTTACTTTTTACGGTGCTTTTATGCTAGGTCGGACAAAATACCTTGCCATTTTCTCGAACCAGATATTTAGGAAAAGAAGTCCAAAGTAATTTATCTTAATAAATTAGAGATAGCGCGCACGGTTTACTTTTGTCACCGTAGGTACTTTGTCAAAACTAGCATAAAAGCACCAATGTCTTGTCCGAAGTCACGGTTACGGTCACAGTAACAGTAGAATGTCACAAGTGTGGACGCGTCTTAATAAGAAATGTGTCGATAAACTTTTTGATGAATGGCGATTGACTTTTTATTAGGACTCCGAGACGCTACTTATTCTGATTACTTGTTCACGAAAGAACCATTACTAGTTCACAAATGAAGAGTCAGAGACGAATTTAATCCCCTCACCACACTGGTTCAAAAGAACTATTGATACAATAAGAAGAAGAATATTTTTTATAAGAAAATTATTTTAATTAGTGATAGCGCACACGAGTCATTTTTGTCGCCGTGACCGTTTCGTCACTCTTACCAAGTCCGTGGTTATGTATGGAGATGCGCGCACGTTACAACGTGACACTGGGTGACATCTCCATACATAACAGTGACCAAACGACGAAAGAGACACGGCAAAAAGTAACTCGTGTGCGCTATCACTTATGCAAATGAATCACCTGACATGGTCAAGTATTTTAAATCCTGCTAATATTCTATGCGTGCGAGTTAATAGATGTTTGTTACTCTTTTACGCTGGCACGGCTGAACAGGTCTAAATGAAATTTAGCACAGAGATAGATTATAGTCCCACGATACATTTTATCCCAAAAAAATTAAGGTTCCCGTGGGATAGATTTGTTTTTGTTTTTCAAGGTACAACGTGAGAGAAGCCGTGAGCGGTAGCTAGAATAAAAAGTTAAGTCTGTTTTTAAAGATCATTTTGTAAATTGAACATTTTTTTGAAGAAGTAAAACATCTAAATCAAAAAAATCCTTTTTGAAATCGGTTAGAAAAGCCGTTTTGTTAAAAAGTGTAAGTATCAAACTACACGAAGATAAGAACCAAATTAAGGCAATTTAAATTAATCTATATTCTAAACCGTTTAGGCTTACCACGGAGCGTTTGTTCGGAGCTTATCCTGTGGATTAAGGGAGAGTAGTGCTATTTTAAACAGAAATATCTAGATAAATGGTAATCGGTGGGTTACGATAACGAAAGCACTAAGGCAACGCTAGAGGGTTGTACGTGATTTGTGATTTAAGCACTCTTATTACTTTATATACATATACTAAAACAGAAAAGTAATAAAAAGAGAGGGGGATTATAAAAGATCTTCAACGCAGCGATACAAACTATAAGAACAAGTAGTTTGGTACGAAAATAATTCGACATAACAAAATTAAACGTGTCTCTTTTACACACTTTACAAAACGTCGTATAACTAAAAATAGTTTTGATTGCCTAACAGCAAGCATTTGAATTCATTAGGTATTAGTTCAAAATTATGTGTTAAGCAGAGTTTAAACGAGCCAGTAATGTTGGCGACAGTCCTGCATAGAAGCCAGCGTTGGCTTGGCCCCTGTTGTTTAGACGAGGCCATTCATTCACGGATTTTTCTTCGAGAGTGTACACGTTTGAAGTTAAAAATAATGACAGTGACTGGCGTGATGCGTCTACACGTTTTCGCAACGCTGGCGCGGGGATAGAGGGGTATGCTGGCGGAGGTCACTGGCTTAAAAAGTGAGACTGGCAGCCAGCGATGGCCTCGTGTAAACTAGCCATTACAGGATATAATTAATTTAAAAGCTCCACTTGCTAATTTTCTTCAGAAGACTTATAAAAACATTTTTGTGTTTTGTCCACTCCTATCGCCCTAAAACTCCGGATTCAATAATTAACTAAGTACTTGTTATACGCAGCTTATTAAGCAGATTAATTCAAGTGGATACATTAAGTGCTTTCTCAATTGTATTAGTACTTAGGAACTTTCCAGATATAACTTTCTAGAAAGTCGAGCTTCCAAGCAAATTGTGCAAAATTGTAACTTTGCTCAAACTTATAAACTAGTAGTTTTGAGACAAAATTTATTTAAAATACTCTTGATATTGCTAATAGATAATTTAATTTCTTCATACTTACTTGAAATGTTATTTGTTTCAATTGTTCCTTTTGTCATTCGACATCTCGGTAGTCATTCCTTTTTTACCAATGTCATCTTTCACACAGTCCATCCATCTTTCTTTCATCGCTTCACCTCTATCCATCCACATTCATACCTAACATTTTTGTCGTCACATGACATTCACCTCTTCTCATAAAATGCCCATACCCCGTATTTCTATGCCTTGTTTATATAGTTATAATTGTATTTGTTATTTTCATGTCTACTTACATTATTAACACAGATAATTTAAAAATGTTTTTACAAATTTGGAAAAGTACAGGCCAAAATCTCAATTTCCGCAACTTGTAAGTAATGTGTGCAATGTCCTGCTAATATTTGTTTCAAGATTCCACGCCGAGGATATTACAATTCAGGTCAAAACTACTTAGTGCAAAAATGTGTTAAACTTGAGCTAAATATTTTTTTCTTTTATATAGTGGTATTTATGATAAAGCTTCTATTATTGTCGAAAAAATCTAAATTTCATCTATAGGTCAGGGAGAATAAAATGTACAAAAATGTGATGTATAGACTGTGTGAAAGATGACATGGGTAAGAAAGGAGTGAGTACCTACTGAGATGACGAAAGATAGAGGGAAATAGAAGAAGATCACAAGTTGTGCCTACCCCACATAACGTGGGAAAAGGGCAGGAAAATGACGATGATGATGAATCGGAACCGTGAGATTAATGGAACAGAATGGTAGCAAACAATAGTTTAAACAATGTTTGTTCTAGAAAAGCAGTGATACGGTGTAGATAAGATTCAAAACAAGAGTATCAAGTCACCGCGTTGGCAATGGCCGCAGCAATTGTCGGGTTGTTAGCAGATCGGCCTTTAGGGATTGCGTTGCATACGTAATCAGGGTTCCGAATACAAACATAGGGTGATCTAATTTGAAAGGACTTTGGGTCTTCGGAGGTTGAATAGGGTTTATGATATTGATATGATTAGAATTGGATAATATGTATTTGATACAATAGAATGATAGTGCTTATCCAAAATTGGGGTATGTATTAATAATGCAAGCTAGGCAGCCTTGTTTGAGGCAAATGTGGATTCAGTAGAAATTCAGCAAACAAGCAAAATTAATTTATCTTAGAAATGTCTATTCGTTAAATACAAATAAGCATATTGGCGTCTTCTCATTAATTTTAATACAATAAAACGTTATCTAAAAAAAGTGCTAATAATTTGCAATTTTGGGATTAGAATTAAGAATACCAAGCTTTAAATACTTTGCTTGCAAATTTTAGAACTAGCAAGTAAGTACTGAAAGAGTTTAAGTTTTTTTTAAACATGTAAAATATAATTTAAATAATGTCTACGTTCAGCATGATACAACTCCATTAGATGTTCAATGTTCATGCTTGTAAAGTTATATGTGCTTTAAGAATATTTTAGATTTAATTTAAGATTTTATTTGGAGATATTGCCCAATGTTCTAGGTAAGATAAACCACGCGATGCTTTGCAAGCTACATGCTATATCAATACGATAGGTAATTAATTAATATAATAAAATTTGAAGCGTAAGAAAACAAATGGGTTTTATGAAATCATGTACATAATAGCATAACGCAAACAAGTCCTGAATCCACACTTAGATGTCCGTGAGAGCGTGATTCCACAATGAATGGATGAATGAATGAATGAATGAAGGAATGAATGAATGAACGAACAAACGAACCGACCGACCGTCCGATCGACTTACCTACTAGACTACGTAGGAACTTAACTTATACGTAGGAACTTATATACTATAAAATATAGTTATACCTAAATATTTAAAACTCAAAGGTGACTGACTGACTGACTGACATAGTGATCTATCAACGCACAGCCCAAACTACTGGACGGATCGGGCTGAAATTTGGCATGCAGGTAGATGTTATGACGTAGGCATCCGCTAAGAAAGGATTTTGATTAATTCTACCCCCAAAGAAATAAAATAGTTTGATTTTGTTTTTCAAGGTACCACGTGGGCGAAGCCGTGGGCGGAAGCTAGTTATATATAAAAGTAATCTAACACGTACGAAGTCGCGTAAAAGCTAGTTAGGATATTAATAGGTATACTAGTGTTCAATAAACTTCGGTGTATAAGGTGCAACATTTTATTATTGGGCAGTATTTGTGAATATACCTGAAATTGACACGTAGGACTAGGTTTAGGTATTTCTGAAGATGAAAAGTTTTTATATATTTTTTTGTGAAATATGAGGGTAGTTATATTTGACGAATTGCGTCTGTCGGAATATGAAAGATCTGAAGGGATAAGATACGCTTCAGTTGTGGTTGGTTGAACTTTATTTTAAACTAGCCATTACCCGTGACTTCGTCCGCAAAAACCCATTTATACATACTTAATGAAATTTCCAAAAATCCCGCCTTAGTGGGTGGTTTTGTTACAAAAGAAAACCACCTTCCAAATTTCAGCTTTCTAGCTTCAGCGGTTTCGGCTCGGCAATGATCAATCAGTCAGTCAGTCAGGTTAAGCTCTTATATAGATATAGATATCGGTTTATTTTATTTTTTTCTAGCCCAGACTGCGCCCAGTGTTGCTTGAACTAACCATGCCTTCTCATACAAACTTTCAAGGCCTATTTCAGACTCTTCAAAATTATTCTTTGAGACAATAGAGATTCTATGTCTGTTTGCAGAATATAATCTATCTCCTTGCCAAATTTCGATCCGTTCAGAGTTTTAGTTGTAAAAAGTTTTCAAACAAACAAACAAAGCCAATTTCGCATTTAAAATATAAAGGATAGCTAGGTTTCTTTTTTTTTTTCGTAAACCTGAAAGACGAAGATAAAACACGCCTTTGTACAAAAATTGTTGTCCAATAAGGCTGGTAACTACCTACTTAGTCGCTAATCCCTGGAGAGGGCCGCTTTTCCGAATATGTCGGCCTTCTTTGTTATTAAAGCTGCCGTTTTTAAATGACTGTGACTGTTATAAGACGTTATTGGTGACGGGCGTAATTTTCAGCCTGAAAAAATTTGACTATAATTGCTTTCGATTTTTAGTTCTTACTGACTGATATTCGCGGCTGCGCCCGCGTGGCGAAAACGGCTAATTTTTCCAACACCTCCAACAAAAATATCATTATATTTTAGCCAATGTATACAAAAACCGGACAAATTGTAAATTAAAACTTTCCTCGAGAACCACTCTATTCAGTGGTGAAAACAACACACAAATCGATGCAGCATTTTCTGAGTTAATCACGAACAGACAGACAGACGTGGTGGTTTACTTTGTTTTATAATAATGTAGTGATAAGTTCTTAAGTCAACACGTCAACAAGAGAAATGATTTAATGCATAGAATAGCACTAAACACTTACTAGCAGTAGAGGCGAATAAAAGTTTTTCAGCTCTATAAGTACTTCTTCTTCTATTATCGTACCACTAGTTTTTTTGTGGTGAATACACCTTCAGATGGCCAAGAAAATGCCATGATTTTATACACCGCTATTTTATAACGTCATAAATTGGTCATCGTTTATAAGAAAACCAGCGCTTGGCAAAGGTTTTCGTAGCCCACATAATGCCATTATTAAACTTGTATGCCCAAAATGGGTCACTAAAGTAACTTGTTTTTAGCTCAATAACGACATCTACTTTTCAAAATGGTATCGTAAAAATGATAAATTGTTGCGTGAATTGGTCAGTTTAAAATATTTCAGATTTTACTTCTTAAGTCAAAATCACTTAGACTCGTAATGGAATCATCTGGATCACAAGAGTGAAAATGTCGAAAAATCGTTACTTGGTTGCTGTAAAAATCTATTTTCTTATAATCTATTTTTTTATGCTTAAGAAATGCTATTCTAGACGACTGGGGCAAATGTGGCGCAACCGTGACGCATATGGTGTGACTGTGGCGCGATTGTGACGCAATTGTGGCGCAACTTTAATATAAGCCTGTTTTCCCACGTATTCCAGTCAATTACATTACAGCTTGGAGATCACAGCATTTTTGGAACGAAGTTCTTTATCGTGCGTTGTGTAAGGAGGCTAGACGGAAAAAATTCTTACAAAAAGTTGTAACGACACTTTTTGCTATAGTTGTAAGCCGTGCGGCGTGCGCGTGTTTTTCTGTCTGTCTCTCTCTCTTATAGAAAGGAAAGGAACTTCGTTCCATCCGGGTGTCCCTTGACACTTCTCAGGTTTTTTTTCTCACGGAGAGGAGTGCATTAATAAAGACCAAGGATTTCCACTTGCTACGATATGGCACACACATACAAAGTTAGTGGATCTTTGCAAATAATGTGTCATAATTTTACGATAAGGCCGATTCGGAAATTATATTATATCTTCTATTAAATTACCACATAGACGTGACAAAATCTCAGCACCGGAATTCCCGACCCACTAACCCCAATCGATTCATATCGAAGGATATTAGGTGTGTTAAGTTCACGAGTTTATTTAATATCATATAATTCCTTATATACTTATATTTTTTCTTTGGATAGAACTGATATATTTTTTACCGTCATCATCATAATCCTTTTCAGCCCGTGTCTACCAACTACTGGGTATTTGGCACTTGCGTCTGAATACTAAAACAATACTTACTTAGCTATATCGCTGATAATTTCACACAACGCCATCTAGACCCAAATTTAGCAAAGCTTGTACTATGGGAACTAGATACTTTATAGACTAATTACATTTTTTTTGTCAATCAAACATCGGTGTTCATCACACAAATGTTAGTCCTGGGTGGGGATCGAACCCACAACCTACAGCGCAGAAGGCAGAGCTACTACCAACAGGGCGTCTACTCCAGAAAACTATAAACGATTTATCGGCACAATAATCGTGCAAAACCTAATTTAAGTTACATCGTTTTTTAAGCTATTAATTGAACGATGGTACGACCAACATAACTTTTGACAATCGATCTCGTAAACCTGCTGTAACACCACTTACGGACGACACGAAATTTCCAATTTGACAACAAAACAACTGTTAATTAGACTGAATTTGACGATCATTCGGCTACGATTATATCGTTTTTGTTTTGCGGAGTAGACACCCTGAGCTGTGAGGCCACTCAATTATTTGACATCATCGTATAATTTCCCCCCTCCCCACCCTTCTTATCCATTAAAATCATAATACTGAAACGTCAGAAAAAGGCCTGAGTTAAGTGGCATTTCAGTACCTAATCAGGCGTGAGTCGTATGTAATTTATGTGCCACAGTTTATTTATCTGATTGACCTCTTTGACACAATACGTTACACCTACAACCACCACACAATAGGTATACCTATGTACCTACATTTTGTATAAACATTTCAGAATTGTTTCGAAGTGGTCAGACTTGCCTCGGTTTATAATAAATTTAAATTGAACCCATTTGCGGTTGCAAATTGAGAGTGAAATGAGTTTAGGGCCGATAAATTTGGATTTAACAAATTTTCGTTAAAATTTTTTACAACACCTGTATCAGATTACCCGAAAGGTGTTCGTGCTGAGTTAATGTTATACTCGTAGGTACTTATACTAAAAATGTTAATTAATTTAATCCTTACACAAGTGGTTATTCAACTAAGGAATTATAAGTCCATAAGCTAGAGTAATAGTTTACCTTGAACATCGAGAAACAAAGAAAATTTAAATTTACGCTTAGCTATTGTAAATTCAAATTTTTCTTCGCAACACCGAAAAATTGATTTCATTTTCAAAAGCAGAGTTGACATTAAAGTTAGCCATTAAAAAATTGTAGCCAATAAAGTTCTTCGTATAATTGAAAGCTTAACGACACAGCTTGATTGAATTTTCCACGCGTCATGAAAATCGGCTATTTCAATTTCTATTCACAATAAACTCAGCAGGTACGAGTGTACGAGGGTGTTTATAAAGGTGTTTACACTCAGGGGTTTATTGCCATATAGCTTCGATCAACGGAAAATAAATAATAACAAACATTTTAATGAAAACATGGCTTATTTTTAAAAATATATAGAGAAAAAAAAATGTTATGCCATTAAGTTGACTAATTCACTAAACTTTGTAACTCGTACTTGTAAAAATAAAACTGCAAACAGACCTAAAAAAGCCTGCAAATAACAAGATGGAATAATCTTATTGGCCTCACAGCTCAGTTGGTAGTAGCTCTGCCTTCTGCACCGTAGGTTGTAGATTTGATCCCCACCCAGAATAAACATTTTTGTGTAATGAACACAGGATGTTTGTTCTGTTTCTGGGTGTTATTATGTATTCTATGTAAGTCTGTATTGAAAAAAAATAATTAATTAATGTATCTACTATCTGGTTCCCATAGTAGTTCCATAGTGGTTCCATTCCCGTAGTTCCCTTTGCTTAGTTTGGGGCTAGATGGCGTTGTGTGAAGTAAAAACCAATAATTATTTATTTATACTTTCTTATCACATTGATGATAATCTTCTTTCTTCTTCTTCTTCTTATATATAAAAATGAATTGCTGTTCGTTAGTCTCGCTAAAACTCGAGAACGGCTGGACTGATTTGGGTCATTTTGGTTTTGAAATATTCGTTCGAGTTCAGGGAAGGTTTAAATGGTGAGAAAACAAAAAAAAAATTGCGAAGAATAGTAGGTGATACGAAGTTCACCGGATCAGCTAGTTAGCAATAAATATTGAGGCATCTCAGCCATACTAGTATCGTACGTTTATGTCTTCGTAAGTTTATAAATATTCAACCACCATCATTACAAGGTTGTAGCATGTACAGCTGTACCGAACAAACACCTCATTTATTACAGCCCAAGTCCACGTATGTTCCATAAACAAAATGTAGAATCCTTTTACCAGCAAAAAATACACGAAACGTAACCGGCAACGCAGTGAAATGCACATGACGCCAAAATGGCGCTAGGGAAATGAAATTTCTAAATCGCGTCATAATATCATTCCGGCGAAATAATAAAGGATTTATACAGATTTTCCTTTATAGGAGGGTAAATGTTTGCGTTTTAAAATTGAGTTACTTTGTTAGAAGTTTTGCTGTTTTAGAAGATTGACTGTTTTGAACATTATTCGCTTTGTGAGCGTAAATATTTATCTTGCGGGGTTATTTATCTTTTGAATGCCACCATCTTAGCTATTTATGGCGCACGCTATATTTTTTTTGTTTAAAAAGTCTTCTATCATTTTCAAAATAAAATAACTTTGGACTTTTTAAAAATAGTGCATAATAATAAAAAAAATATTAGTGAACATTTTACACAGCGCCATCTAGACGCAAACTAAGACCATCTTGTACTATGGAAACCAGATCGTTGATAGATTAATTATGTATTTTTTTTGTAAATTATTTTTACATAGAATACACAATAACACCCGCAAACAGAACAAATATCTGTGTTTATCACAAATATCTGTGTTTATCACAAAAATGTCCTGGGTGGGGATAGAACCCACAACCTTCAGCGCGGAAGGCAGAGCTGCTACCAACAAAGCTGTGAGTCAATTAATAATTTTAATCTAAAGATATAATTTGAATTAACACACATCCATTTTTTAAGTTTTTTTACTCAGTATTTGGAATAATTACATAAAAATAATAATATAATAATTAATAATTACATAAAATAACACAAAAAAGTATTGATATGAATAATATTAACAGAAAAAAATATTTTTTGTGATTTTTGATATAAAGTGAATCGTCAAATCGGTTTTTACAGAACGCTGTAAATGTACGTGCAAATGTTCCGTCTCACAGCTGTTTTGTCATTTTTATGTTTCTATTTTTTATGAAATGTGAAGTGTTTTTTTGTTTTTTGTAGTATATCCTTATATAGAGCGATGGTGGTGTAGTGGTAGCACCCCTGCCTCACGATCCGAAGGTTGCGGGTTCAAACCTGGTCGTGCGCCAATGAGTTTTCCATTCAAAAAATGTATGTGCGCAATGCCAGTGCCAGTAAATGGTGAAGGAAACAATCGTGAAGAAACTGGCATACCTTAGAATCAAAAGTTCGAAGGTGTCTATTAGGTGTTACTATCTTATCTTATACCTTCAAACGAGCAATTCTTGTATATACGTATACTAGCTGTCCCGCCTGCGACTTCGTTCACTTATAGTATCTAAACTGAGTTTCAAACACAACTCATAAAAATCCCATACTAACTTTGACACCCCATTTTACCCCTTTTTGAAGGTTATATTGAAAAATATTGAAACAATGGTCCATTCGTTTTGCATTTGCAGTACATAAACAAAGTTTCAGACCAATCGCACCACCCTTTAAAAAAATCCCATACAAACATTGACCCCACATTTGACCCCTTTTTGAAGGTTATATTGAAAAATCCTGAAACACGTGTTCATTCATTTTACATTTACAGTACACAAACAAAGTTTCAGACTAATCGCACCACCCGTTAAAAAGTTCCCATACAAACATTGATCCCACATTTGACCCCTTTTTGATGGCTATATTGAAAAATCCTGAAACACGTGTCCATTCATTTTGCATTTACAGTGCACAAACAAAGTTTCATGAAAATCGCTTTACGCGTTTAAAAGTTTCATACTAACGTTTTCACCCTTTTTCACCCCCTTAGAGGTGGAATTTCCAAAAATCCCGCCTTAGTGAATGGTTTTGTTATAAAAGGAAGCCACCTTCCAAATTTCAGCTTTCTATCTTAAGCGGTTTCGGCTCGGCGATGATCAATCAGTCAGTCAGTCAGGTTAAGCTCTTATATAGATATAGATATACCTATATATAATCTGAATCTCGGAAACGGCTCCAACGATTTTCGTGAAATTTAGTATGCAGAGGGTTTCGGGGGTGATAAATCGATCTAGCTAGGTTTCATTTTTAGAAAACGACATATACCCCAAAAAAAACGAGCAAAGCTCGGTCATCCAGGTACTTATACCTTTAAACGAGCAATTCTTGTATATATATATATATATAATCGGAATCTCGGAAACGGCTCCAATGATTTTCATGAAATTTAGTATGCAGGGGGTTTCGGGGGCGATAAATCGATCTAGCTAGGTTTCATTTTCCAAAAAAACAAGATTTACAAAAAAAAACCGAGCAAAGCTCGGTCAACCAGGTACTTCTAATAAACGGCTATGGGCTTGCAACCTGTCACTTACGGAATGCTAACTACTATGCAAAATGTGGGCATGTGCAAAATTTCATCTTTGGACGTGTCTCTGACTACCCTCAATGATCTAAGTAACTAGAGATTTGAGGAAATATCCACCGACCCTGGTATTAAAGTGGTGATTACTATTATCCTACTAATTATTATAAACGTGAAAGTTTGTATGGATGGATGTATGTTTGTTACTCTTTCACGCTGAAACGGCTGAACGGATCTGGATGAAATTTGGCACAGATATAGATTATGGTCTGGAATAACACATAGGCTACTTTTTATCCCGGAAAAATGTACAGTTCCCGCGGGATAGATTTGTTTTTGTTTTTCAAGGTATCACGCGGGCGAAGCCGTGGGCGGAAGCTAGTTTACAATAAAACCTGTTCTGCTGATGTCTTTATCAATGGGATAATAGTTGTGTGGTTGAATATGATTTGCGCTTGTATTGTAATAAAAAAAAATAAAAAAAACAAACATGATCACGACTGTAATCCCCAGGCTCAGGAGATATCTCCTCAGATGTCTAGTTATTTAGATCTTTTGAGGATATCTAAAGAGGGTAGTCAGAGGCACGTCCAAACATGACATTTGGTACATGCCCACATTTTGCACAGTAGTTAGTATTCCGTACGTGACAGGTTGCAAGCCCGCCGCCGCTTATAAGAATACTAACCTATGACACATACCTTCGAATTTTTGGTTCTAGGGTATGCCGGTTTCCTCACGATGTTTTCCCTCACCGTTTAAGAGCACTGGCATTGCGCACATAAATTTTTCGAATGGAAAAACTCATTGGTGCACGACCAGGTTTGAACCCACGACCTTCGGATCGTGAGGCAGGGGTGCTACCACTACACCACCAGCGCTCTCTAGTATTGTAATAGGGATGGAAAAATACAGCAGTTATACAATGGTCTCCGCAAACAATGAATGGGTACAGTCATCGCTTACAAATGAAGATCCTACCCAGCGGCTATGAATCTCACGCTAAAATAAGGACCCCTTTACAGCTGCGACTTGTCGCCATTCAAATTCATAAAATTCAATTTTCTTGGGTACGAGTTGGCAGCGGGCGACGTGAGGCAGCGACGGACGACATGTCGCGGCGACACTACTGGTTTCTATGTATTTCTATGAAATTCCCCCCGTAGTTAGCGACACGAAGCTAACACATAAGCTAACGCATAACGAAGGCAACTCATAGAAATTCATAGAAACCAGCAGTGTCGCCGCGACACGTCGTCTGCCGCCGCCTCATGTCACCCGCTTCCAACTTGTACCCTTCTTTATTCTTTACTAGCTTCCTCTCGCAGCTTTGCTCGCGAGGAACCCACATAAAATATAGCCTATGTTACTCAAGAATAACGTAGCATTCTAAAGGTGAAAGAATTTTTGAAATCGGACCAGTAGTTTTTGAGTTTATTCGTTACAAACAAAAATACAAAAATACAAAACTTTCCTCTTTATAATACTCGTAGATATAGATTATTCAAAGGTGTGTCATAGGTTAGTATTCTTATAAGCAGCGATGGGCTTGCAATCTGTCACGTACTAACTACTGTGCAAAATGTGGGCATGTACCAAATGTCATGATTGGACGTGCCTCTGACTACCCTCTTCAGACATCTTCAAAGATCTAAGTAACTAAAAAGATCTGAGGAGATATCTACCGAGCCCGGGGATTACAGTCGTGGTTCTTACAAAACAAATACTTGTATATATATATATATATAATCAGAATCTCGGAAACGGCTCCAGCGATTTTCATGAAATTTAGTATGCAGAGGGTTTCGGGGGTGATAAATCGATCTAGCTAGGTTTCATTTTTAGAAAACGTCGTTTACCCCAAGAAAACGAGCAAAGCTCGGTCACCCAGGTACTATTCCTAAAATGTTACAACACATAGTTTATTTATAAAACGGTACTTAAAAATTCTGTGCACCCGTATTATTAGTATTGATTCCTATGACATCTACCCATCTACCATTAAAACTCTGTTCGATTTGCAAGTGAAATTGCCGTAATTACTACAGTAGGTCTACCATGAGTTTTCACAATCTACACTCGCTAGCGACTAGTTAAAAAAATTTATGAAAACTTGCCTACAGCGAGCGCCTCTAGCGGATAGTTGGGTACTAAAACCTCACGTAGCTAACTATCCTACGTCACAGCGTACTACAGCGACTGTAGTTTGCGCTCATTAATTTGCTTAGAATTTGGTACCATGAGTAACAGTTTTTACAGATGTCATAGTAACGTACTATTACTACTGTAGTAACGTCAGCCAATCTAAATGTGACAACTCATGGTAGACCTACAGATCTGCTTATTCCGTGACGCACGCGAGGAAGCTTTACGTGCGTAACGCCATTTTATCGAAATATTCTTCCAAAGCGTGACGACTACGGAGCGGCTAATTTACAAACATTGTTAAATAATAAAATTCCGAAAAAAACTATTCAATCCGGTAAATATATAAAAAAATAGTATGTAAATCTTATAAAAACACGAACTGATGCCCGCAGCTTCGCCTGGGTGAATATCGATTATCGCAACTTTTCATACAAACTTTCATCCCCTATTTTATCCCCTTGGGGGTAGAATTAATCAAAATCCTTTCTTAGCGGATGCCTACGTCATAACATCTACCTGCATGCCAAATTTCAGCCCGATCCGTCCAGTGGTTTGGGCTGTGCGTTGATAGATCACTATGTCAGTCAGTCAGTCACCTTTGAATTATATATATTTAGATAATACATACTTTCTTTTGGCACCAAATGTTTTATTTAACAGCATACGTTGTACGTTGTCACTATGACAAAAGAGCTGTTAACTACAATGATCAAAAATAATTAAACTGTATACTGTATGTACAATATACATAATATTAATATCTAGTATATGTAAATTTTATATTATGCTGACCCCACACAACGTGGGACAAGGGCAGGGATATTATGATGGTGACTGTATAATGGTACCTTATTTTATGTAGTTTTTTTTAATATTGTAAAATATACAATTGTTCGATATGCTATGCAAGTTTTCGTTTATCGTTGAAAATCAGTAAAATAGCACTATCTGTAAATCCTTTGTTTGTTTGTTTATATCTAATCGTAGGTATATACTTATATATATTTTATGTATGTGTTATGGTATTTTAATTATTTATATAATAGGTACATATTAAATATGTATTATATTACAAATTATATATAAGTGATTAAGTTATATTATTTTAATATCTTTTAGGTAAGTAGGTACAAATTTTATCAAAATGTCAGATGAAAAAAATCAGCGACATTTAGTCGTCGGTGTGCACCCTCTTTTTTCATTATCACCATGAATATGTTAAGCGGGAAGCGCATTTTGATAAATAGAGTTCACCGGAAACTAGACAGATGTGTTATGGAATCTGCAAATTACGCGTTGAATATTCTGATTGGTGTTTTTGTCATGCAACGAATAGGTCACCAGATAATGACGTAAAGAGTACTCTGGGTTTTGTTGAGAATTTCCATTTGCACAATTGTCGTTTAAAATATCACAGAGTTTAAATAATATAAAGTACCTACTATATTATTTTTAATATAGTTTATATAGTATAGTAGAACTACATACATACAATGATGTAGTACCAACTAATAATTTTGATTAAATTTTATGAAACGATTTTAACTACTTATAATAATTATGTAACTGCCTATGGTTAGTTTAGACCTAATAAGCGGTATATAAAATATTTTTTAATATACTTAGTTTCAAATTAAGTAAGTAAGTGATGTTTGCACTTTTTATTTTGTGCAAAAACTTGAAATGGAAGAAAGCCAACTTTTTAACCAAAAATGCATAGCAAAAAGCATTTCATCATAAGTTTGAAACGAAATTCAATTCCGCTAAGGTTTTTGCAACGGAACGTAGTTGTAAATTCATTTAAGACTAGTCTCCACCATCTTGTAAACGAAGGGTTAACAGTAACCGAGTACTTTTAAAAATAATATGCTCCTATAAAAAAAGTATCTTCTGACTTAAGTTATAGCCTAAGGTTCAATTTTACACAAACTTTTGTTAAGAAAGGCATCAAAATTAACAAGAATGTTTTCTTTTTGACGTCATTTCATTTTACGGAAGATAATCCTTTGCAAGGACATAGTGGAACCCAAAACAACTTTAACAAGAGATTAAAGGCTAAAAAATTGTTAGTGTAATAGTTTAAACTAGCCCTTAGCCCATGAACATAACTATAACAATATACGATATAAATCACAGCATAATTTAACGAGGTATCACGTGGGTGAAGCCGCAGGTGGAAGTTAGTATAAAGATAAATCTGTCATCATCATCATCATTCGTTCCGTTTGTATTGTACCCACTGTTGTGTAAAGGCCTCCTCATTATAACGCCACTCTTTCCCGTCTCCAGCATAAATAATAAATAAAAGATGGATCTATAATCTCTGTAAATACATATACAGAAACTTTTAGTTTGAATCAAGTCAACCAGCTTAATCATCGGTTAAGGTAACCACTACTCGGTGTTAGTTGCAGCCCGTAATCTCACAAAGCTAATCATGTTTTTGGCGGATGTTCAAATAGCTCCAGCCGCTCCCAGCAGTATGTTTTCAGTTTGTTTATCCTACGTTAGTCGTGTTATTTAATTTGTTTACTTAACATTTTGGTTTACTACGGGCTTCAAAACTTTAATTTCATTTCGTTTACTTTCATAATTGACTGGTCTCACAACTCAGTCGGTAGTAGCTCTGCCCTCTGCGCTGCAGGTTGTGGGTTCGATCTCCACCTAGGATAAATATTTGTGTGATAAACGCAGATGTTTGTTCTGTGTCTGGGTGTAATTAATATTTTATGTATTTACAAAAAAAAAGTATAATTTAATTATTCTATCAGCCATTCCATAGTAAAAATTTTGCTTAGTTTATTAATGTATTTTGTTTATTCATTATGTATCTGCAGCGAACAAAATAACTAAAAAAAAATGAAATTTTCTGAATGAAACTACCTCTATAAACTGTACCTTTTTACAAACCTCTTTAGTATGACAAAAATTTCATGATAATGAAAAAAACTTTTTGTGTCAGTCAATAAGGCTTTTTATAGTTAATTCTATTAAAAGGGTCATTCGCTGTTTTTATTATTCCCGCTGGAACAAAAGACGTTTCCGAAGTAGCTAATTAAATTTAGGAATTTGCCTTGTACCTAAAATTACCAACTCAGGCCCCCTAGGGTATCAAACTGAAAAGCACTTTTGTGCGATTTTTCTAATTAGTCTCTTTAATGTCTTTGTAATAAGAATTAATATAACGCGTTAAAATATATACAACTATTGAAAATAAATCGACTTCAAGCAATTGAAAAGCTTCTTACAGCCGCCATATTGTTTTTTATTAGCTTAATATTTGTAATCTAGACAAATCCCAACACACATCATTTGCCAAAATCTGTCGAGCCATTTTTACTATAGCGACAGCCAAAACTACTCACACACTTTCTATAGTTACGTATACTATATATACATACTTAAGTACCAAACACATTATTATTAAATTATTATTATATTATGGTCGAGTCTTCGCGTTCGGGTGAAAATCAAACCCTTTTTACATATAAGAGATGGCCCCAACAAAGTACTTTAGTCATTCCAGTTTTAGTTACAAACTTCCATATCCACTAACTTATTAATCCTGGTTTTCCCTATTAAAATCCTAGTCACGTATATCAACCTATATATGGTTAAACTAGCACAGAGTAAGTAGCCTACAACACTCACAAGCCACTTCAAGTGTTTACCGACCGACGGTGAGAGGTTTTTCAGCATAATAATGTTTTGTGTATAAAACATTTCATGAGAAATAGGAGCAGATTATTAGTACAAAATCTTGTGGTTCGAAAAACTTTGTGTTCAAGTGGTTCAATTCGTTCAGGCGAAAAATTCCAATTCTTATCGGTTCTGACCAATAAATGTGTGTCTTATACAAGTATACTCGTACTCAACTAGTCATAGGTTAGTATTTTTACAAACGGGGATGAGCTTGCAGCCTGTCACGTACGGAATACTAACCACGTACTGTAGAAAATGCCTCTAATTACCCCTTATATCCTCAAAAGTAATTAGAGATCTGAGGCGATAACTACTAGCCTAGGGATTACATTCGTGATCATGTTTGTTTTATTTTTTGTTTCGCTGATAAACTATCTAGAGTTTAGTAGGCCAAGCACTTTATAGGCTACCTTTGCGTGTTACTAGGTAGCAGCTGGCACCTAAGTACATAGCTAAGTGCGAATAACTTCACTGAATTTATAACTACCCTTTTTTAGCAGAACAATATTCAAGGACAGAATTCTTGTCGATTTGCACCCTATTAGCTGGGTCAACAAACATGATCACTAATGTAATCTCCAGGCCCAAGAGACATCTCGGATTTCTAGTTACTTAGATCTTTAGGCTAGAATTAAATAGAAAATAGTCAAAGAATTTTAAGATCGTTTTATTCCAGCTTTTGTAACTACATAGATGTCAGGGTTATATTATGACAACGGCTGGTTGCGCTATTGTTGCGTTTTGAGTTTCAAATGACAGTTCTTAATTTGAATAAACTGAC
This sequence comes from Cosmorhoe ocellata, assembly GCA_963675405.1. NCBI lineage: Eukaryota > Metazoa > Arthropoda > Insecta > Lepidoptera > Geometridae > Cosmorhoe > Cosmorhoe ocellata. Next base: position 3,283,823 of record OY776250.1, on the reverse strand, counting down.
GTGTGATCAAAATTGCCAGCAATTTAAACAATATTTAACACAATGCTCACGTTTTGCACAGCTTCTCAATTCAAGAGTGTTTTAAATAGAACAATAGGTACTGCTTAGTTGCTCGTTATTGTTTTCTCAATAATTATTGAATAAAACATCGTTTTAAATTGCTTCGTGTGGTTTTGACATCAAAAGCTTTTGGTTGGAGCAATTTCAATCGCCCTTCTATGCACCGTTTGAGTTCATTGAACTTAAATATCTAGAGGATTTTTTAAGGTCTTGTAAGTTTTACAACCACTTTATCGTGGGCAATTCGTAAGATGTCTAGCTTATCTATGATGGAAAGAAGTCACGTTGGAAACACAATTCGTGCAGAAAAATTCGGACTTTTAATGAATACAAAGTGATAGAATTTTAGTAAAAAATCTTTGAATGAACGTTGGGTAGGTAGGTATTTACAAAATTTTGTTGTTACTAGGCGAGTTTGACTAACAAAGTGTTCTTGACTTCTTAGGTAAATGTAATACTTCATTTCTACTAATCACACTATTGCCTGAACAACTTACTAACTCTTGGTTACTCATGCTCGCCTGGTACTTGAGTTTAATAATAATCTACTAGACAATCTCTTTTTATATCGTCTTTCTTCAAACAAAACTTTTTATATCGTCTTTCCTGTCAGAGTAGCAATAAAAATCTAAAAAAATGTTAGTAGGTACTTTCATCATCATCATCATCATCATCTTCCTGCCCTTTTCCCACGTTATGTGGGGTCGGCACAACATGTGATCTTCTTGCATTTCCCTCTATCATTCGTCATCTCAGTACTCACTCCTTTCTTACCCATGTCATCTTTCACACAGTCCATCCATCTTTTCTTTGGTCTACCTCTACCCTTGTATCCATCCACATTCATATCTAACACTCTCCTCGTCACATGACATTCATCTCTTCTCATAACATGCCCATACCACGCTAACCTATTACTCCTCATCTTTTCTGTTACCGGTGCCACTTTCAGACTTCCTTTAACATACTCATTCCTTATTTTATCCATCCTTGTCACTCCACACATCCATCTCAACATTCGCATCTCCGCCGCATGCACTCTTTTCTCATCCGTTCCCTTGGTGGCCCAACATTCAGACCCATACAATACGACAGGTCTTATGATCGTTTTGTAGATTTTCCCCTTAATTTTAAGGGGCATTCTCGGATCACACGTAGTTCCTGTGACCTGTAGTAGGTACTTTAATGAGAAATTATTACAATATGAGCATAATGTCATAACCTGGTCTGCACAGTGTTTTTCATGGCCTTTTTAGAGTAGGTAAGTGGTAAGCACACATACTTTTCTGAAAATTTAAATATTTTGGTGATTGACTGGAATCGAACCTATGACCTAGGAATGGAAGGCAGGTTGACTACCACTAGTGCTCTCATCGTAGCTATAGAGATCCCCAACGTTCCTAAACTTATTTATAAAAAAAACTGTAACGTGAGACTTTTATATAATTTCAATTACTTTTTATTTAATTTACCTCTTAAAACCCACAGATGCAGTGAAACCAGATGGCAACTCTTTCAACAATTGGCGTTAAAACAAAAGCTTCCAAAGTTCTATCTAATTAATAAATGGATCCAATTTGCTTGGGTTCAATAAGAGAGGAATTCTCTGTGAAACTCTAATTTTGTCTGGTTCTAGACCTTACACTTGGCACCAGTTACTTTCGTTATCGTGTTGCTACCGAGTCCAAATATTCAATTATAATCATTTTGTTGGTCAGACTATATCACTAGGTAAACTACTTATAGATTATACCCTGAATTAACACATAATATTTTACTTTATGCCGAAAAATACAAAAAAGAGATCTGAAGGAAAAAAAACTAAATCTTATGACTTTACAATTACGAGTGAAATTACGGGGTGCCTATCTATCTATATATAAAAATGAATTGCTGTTCGTTAGTCTTGCTAAAACTCAAGAACGGCTAAACGGATTTATCTTATCTTGGTCTTGAAATGTTTGTGGAGGTCTAGGAAAGGTTTAAAAGGTAAGAAAACGTATATTTCTTACTTAAAACGCGCAGACGAAGTCGCGCGTGGGTCAGCTAGAAGTTAATTATTATTATTTAAAAATAAGTTTAAACTAGTGCTAGCTCTCTGATCAGCTTATACAATATACGTAGATATCAAACATTACCAGAATATTGTCCAGTTTGGGATCGAATTTCGCTTATTGAGACTATTGACGCGAAAGGGACACTAAATTGCTTAGAGATACGACATACTAATAAAATAGCTCAATCCGAGTCAATACTTTTCAATGTTTCTTCTAATAAATAAATAAAATAAATATTGGTGAACATTTAGTACAATGCCATCTAGTCCCAAACTAAGCAAAGCTTGTACTAAGTTATATACTTTTTTTGTAAATACATACATAGAATAGAGAATAACACCCAGATACAGAACAAACATCTGCGTTCATCACACAAAATGTTTATCTTGGGTGGGGATCGAACCTACAACCTACAGCGCAGAAGGCAGAGCTAACTACCAATTGAGTTGTGAGGCCAGTTAGAGCTGTAAAAAATAAGCCCCATTATATTTTCTGTAATAGTTTTTAAATGATACTTCAACAACATGAAACAAAACGTTAAAATCATACGCCTAAGTTTTCAAGTTCCTATAGTTAAACCTTTTGCGTGAAAATATTTTGAATTTCATACTTTTTTACCAGTTTTATTATTATCAGAAACAGCTATATAATTGAGCTCGTAAAACTCAGTTCGTGTTGAAAAGTTAACCTCATTTGATAAACAGTGCTGGAGGCAGGGTGGTTTTATCTATTAGATAAAGCACCGATAAATATGAGTGGCGCAGTACACGTAAGGCAGTCCACAGTTTTAATCGCACGATAGTTAATTATTAGCATTTTTATGTTGATATTTCTTTTCAGTAAAAAGGTTCTCGAGTGGAGACCACGCACCGGAAACCGCAGTAGAGGACGGCCCCCACTAGATGGAAAGACAACCTAGTGAATGTTGCTGGGAGCCGTTGGGTGCAGGCCGCGCAAGATCGATCGCTCTGGAAATCTATGGGGGAGATCCACCGAACTAAAAGTATAGAAGAGCATTACAATTATAATACTCGGTTCCCTCTCTCTAAATTGCGTTCACATTGAAAGTAGTGAGCTCACACCATACGAATCTGACCTGCATGAAATCATGCAAAATATAAGTAAATATAACTTTGACCAGTGCTCTAATTTAGTGATATGGCTTGGAAATAGGGGTAATGTAAACAAATTTGATCTAATTAAATATGTTGAAACGCTTTTAACTTTACAAGTAAATAGAATTGTAATGTTTACATTCCCCTGCAGCAACAGCTTGCCACAAGCAGAAAGTGACCTTAGATATAAGTTGAATCAGACTTTGCATACAATGTCATGCAATAATAATTTCCATTTAATAGACATCAATAGTATTATTGATAAAAATTATTATCAGACAAAAGGTAAATACTACCTTCCCAATTATTACAAACGACAGGTAGCTGTGTCGCTATCTTACTATTTTAGTATAACAGCCAAAAGTTTGGCTACTAACAATGCTTTTATTGAGCATATTATTGACATGACTCTGGACATTACTCCAAGTCATTTAAATTAAATGCAGAGACAATAGAGGAAATCTCTAGCACCAAATATTCAAAAAAAAGTCAATTAACCAATATGTCATGTAAAAATAAGTTTAATTTTACTAACTTGGTGCATCAAAATATTCAAGGACTTAGCAAAAAAGAATTAGAATTAGACTTATACATGAACTCAAACAACATTGACATAATCTGCCTAACAGAACATTGGCTAAGAAGCCATGAGCTCATGTTTAATTTCCAGAATCACCAAGTTGGTAGTTCTTTCTGCAGAGTAAATTCTATAAGAGGCGGATCATTAATTCTAATAAATAGACAAATTAAGTTCAAAGAACGCAAAGACATTGTAGCCCACTCTGTAGAAAGACACATTGAGATAGCCTGTGTGGAGTTGGAGCAGTTCATTGTTATAAGCACTTAATATAGCCCACCAACCGCTTCATTTGATATTTTTGAAAGAAATATGGAGGAAATTTTGAACACTATTATATCAAAATCAAATAAACAAATTATAGTATGCGGTGATTTCAATGTAAACTTACTAGAGAAAAACTCTTTAAGTACCAGAATAATTAGTTTGTTCAAATCATTTAATCTTGAACCATTATTTATGGAGCCAACTAGAATAACGGCTACTTCAGCCAATTGCATAGATAATATTTTTACTAATATAAAAGAAATAATGAAAAAATTAATTAGCAATATTCAATCAGATCACCTTGGTCAACTAGTGACAATAGGAATAATAGTAAAAATAAATACTCAAAAAAAAAATAACTTATACACCTGTAACCACTAATCGTTTGGAAAAAATGAAATTGAACCTAGCTACCACCTTACCTCGCTTATTATATAATGATGACAATCCAAATGATTTATATAATACTTTTTTCAATGAGTTTAATCAAAAGTTCAATGCAATTTTTAAATCCAAAACGGTTGTGGTCTCTAGCAGTTCTAAATTTTGTGAGTGGGCAACAGCAGGTATTCATAAAAGCAGGCGCACTTTGTATGAACTATACAGTGAAAAACAGTATAATTTTAGTGAAGAGTTTAAAACTAAAGTTAAAAATTACTCAAAAATTTTTAAGAATGTTTGTCGAATTGCAAAGTCACAGCATATAAGTTCTAAAATTAAAACCAGTCAGGATAAAATCAAAACTACTTGGAAAATTATTAATAGTGAGACTGGAAAAGTCAAAACTCATAGTAATGTATTCAATTTAAACTTTAACAATACAACAATCAACCAAGATAATGATGTAGCAAAGGCATTGGAAACATTCTTTACTGACATTCCAGTCTCTACTACAAAATCTTTAAACTCTTCACCTGTAATCGCGCAATCTATATTAAAAGATAGTTTACCGGAATGTGATGTAACATTCCATTTTGATTATGTGAACAATAACGACATCATTAAGGCATTTAAACTGATTAATGTTAAAAGACCACTGACCTCTGGGGCGTTTCTGTTAGCGTTGTAAAACCATTGATTGAAATTATTGCACCTGACCTAGCTTTTATATTTAACAAATGTATTGACAGTGGTGTCTTTCCTAATTTGATGAAACATAGCAAGATTACACCTCTGTTCAAATCTGGTAGTCATTCAGATCCTTATAATTTTCGACCAATATCAGTGTTACCTACATTTAGTAAAATATTTGAAAAACTTATTCTTAATCATAATTGATTAAGAATAAGTTGTCTTTGCAATCAAAGACATTTTAACATTAATAATTTACTTGATAAAAAACAATTCGGATTTACAAAGGGCCGCTCAACCACTGATGCCGGTGTTGAGTTGGTATCACATATTTTCAATACCTGGGAGGAATCTCACGATGCCTTAGGTATTTTTTATGATCTATCTAAAGCATTTGATTATGTGCACCATGAAACATTAATCATGAAACTCCATCACTATGGTGTTAGGGGGGTTGCACTTAATCTTTTAACATCTTACCTCACTGACAGACTACAGCGAGTTGAAGTAAATGGGAAACGTTCTCCGGGGTCAGTGGTAACAATGGGTGTACCACAAGGATCAATATTAGGGCCTTTTTTGTTTTTAATATATATAAACGATCTACCCAAACTTGTCAGGGATGATCAGGAGATTGTACTGTTTGCTGATGACACGTCACTTTTATTTAAACAAAAGCAGCGTATGACTAATTTTGACGAAGTGAATAATGCAATCTCTAAAATTGTAAAATGGTTTAATGTAAACAACTTATTACTAAATGAAAAGAAAACGAAATGTGTTCGTTTTGTACTACCAAATGTTCGACAATTAGATACCAATATAAAAATAAATAACGAAAATATAGATCTTGTGGACACCACAGTATTCTTGGGCTACAACTTTATATATAACTTTAGATAATAAGCTTCAATGGGGCCCGCACATTGATAAATTGTCGAAGAGACTTAGCTCTGCAGCATATGCAGTTAAAAAGATCCGTCATTTCACCGACGTAGAAACTGCTAGACTTGTATATTTCAGCTACTTTCATAGCATTATGTCTTACGGCATTTTGTTACGGGGGAGTGCTGCAGATATTAATACTATATTTATGTTGCAGAAGAAGGCTGTTCGTGCAATTTATAACATGGGTCCTAGAAAATCTCTTAGAGATAAGTTTAAAGAAATAAACATCATGACAATGCCATGTCAGTATATATATGAAAACTTGATGTATGATCACAAAAACATTAATTTATTTAGGAAAAATAGTGATAATCATAATGTTAATACTAGACTTAAAAATAAACTCGCTGTTCCCACGGTTAGGCTCACTAAAGTAAGTAAATCCTTTAAAGGGCAATGTGTACGCTTCTATAACAAGATCCCAAGTGACATGCTTGATTTATCAATTGGAAAATTCAAAAATGTAATTAAACAGAAACTGTCTAGAAAAGCTAACTATAAAATATCAGAGTACTTAGATGATAAAAAAGCTTGGGATGAATCAGCTCCAACTCTGCTAGGTATTCCTTACAAAATTAACAAGGATCATACAAAAAAAGCGCTAGGGCCCAGCGAGTTTCTTGTCAGTTCTTCTCGCACTGGGGATAGGACTGGAACTGGCACTTAGACTCACCTAGTATGTAAGACGTTTCAAAGTGGTCCCTGTGATTCTATTGAAAATAAACATATTTTGATTTTGATTTTGAATCAATCGATTAGCAGACGCGGACGGTTCTGCATCGGAAGAATTTCTATGAAAAAAGTCATAGAATACCATCCTGTGCATTCAAAAAGTGTACCAATAACTCAAGGAACACCAACAAAGCTAATGGTGTAACATTCCATGGTCAAGTACTCGATTTTTTAACATAATTTCGTTTTTTCGTCATTATTATATCCCATTTAGACAATATCGTGCCATTTTTATTGAAAGAGAACGAATGTTCAGTTTTTACTTGGGAGTAAAAGAGACAACATGTATGCTCTTGTGACGCGCGACCATAACTAGTGAATCTTGACCCGCCGCTGTACTCAGTACACGGTAAGCCAGAGATCATGTTACGTTAATATCAATGTGTGAGTGCGTGTAATCATATTTTTGCCACGTTTTTCAAGGTCAAGGCCCTTCTATACTTTTAGTTCGGTTGAGAGATCTAAGTTCAGCAGCAGTGGACAACATGCATGACATTTATTAAGTTTTTTCAGAAATCTTACTATTTCTATCCTATTCTATTCTACATACGCGGAAGATCTGGGGCCTCACCACGAATTCATAATACATTACCGAATTAATATTACATTGTTATTTTGTACCATGACAAGCTTGAAACTTTGACGCTTCTGAAACATGATAGTATAAAAGAGCTTGTAGCGTTATGGCAGCACTAGATGCTACCGCTACTACGAGTATTAGCACACAACTCTCATGCAGCTGAGTGACGACCCTTTTTACTAACAGTTATGCTTTTTATTAAGTTTCAATGTATCATTTGAAAATTGTGTATTATGATATGACATTTGATTCGATTTTGATATTATCAATGCGAAAGTTTCAATGTTTGTAAATCAAACACGCTAATACGTTAGTAATTTTGTGGTGAATTCGCCGTCACCTAACTCTACCCAAGTAAGGTGACGGCGAATGACATCTTGAAATAACCTTATTGGTCACCTGTGCATTACATAAACTTACCACTAACACATTCAACTCACAAATCCAACTCCAAATTACCTTAAAAACAGGCTTGACACCTTTTTAAAATATGTCCCCAGTTTGTAAGTCTTGCTCGCTTTCCCGCGCTTGGGTAATACGTGAGAATTTTGCATAATGCGACGAGCATTATCCTGCTCTCACCCCTAGTTTTGGAATTCTGCCATGTAGTCAAGGGTAGTTTGGGATAACATAATTTGAACCATTACGGTAGTCCAAGAGTGGTGAGTGGTTGAGCGTATAAAGGACCAGACGTATCTAAAGTTCAACGTTTCATGATGCTTCAAGTTGGATTTTGAGCTTTATTAACTACTTACATGATAAGTGTATAAAATAATTCGCTTACGTTTAAAAAATCTTACATCCAATCCCAACTAATATGACCTATTAGCTTCCGCCAGCGGCTACGCTCGCGTGGCACTTAGACTCACCTAGTATGTAAGACGTTTCAAAGTGATCCCTGTGATTCTATTGAAAATAAACATATTTTGAATTTGAATTTGACCTTTAAAAACAAAAATAAATCTATTCCACGGGAACCGTACATTTTTCCGGGATAAAAATTAGTCTATATGCTATTTCATACTGTAATCTATCTCTGTGTCAAACTTTATCCAGATCCGTTCAGCTGTTTCAGCGTGAAAGAGTACCAAACATACATCCATACATTTTTACAATCTTTCTCGTTTATAATATTTGTAGGATTGTATGGATCAGAGCGTTGGGAAATGAAAAAGACGGATGAAAGGAAAGTGTATGCCACTGAGATGCGGATTTTAAGGTGGATGTGTGGGGTGACGGTTGGACACGATAAGGAATGAGTATGTCAGGGGAAGTTTAAAAGTGGCGCCTTTTACTGAAAAGATGAGGAGTGCTAGATTAGCATGGTATGGACTCATGATGAGGAGGGATGAAAACCATGTCACCAGAGTTATGAGTATGAGTGCGGCAGGGTGCGTAATTAGAGGAAGGCCGAAGAAGAAATGGTTTCATTGTGTGAAAGATGATTATGTATGTAAGAAAAGTAGACTCAGAGTTGACGAATGATAGAAGTGAGTGGAAGAAGAAAACATGTTGTGCCGACCAACTTAGCGTGAGATAAGAGAATGATGATATGGATGTATGGATGTATAAATTTTCAATATTATTATAAACTTTTCAACCTTGTTTAATAAAGTAAACAGGCTTATATAAAGTATATAGGTACTTTCATATAATGTTATTTAAATCTGACAACCTTTGTTCCGCCATTTCCCCCGGGATAATGTCCAGGTCACGCACGTGACACATTATGTTGAGGCTGTTTGTATTTATCCGAACAGAATTACTCGTATTTTATAGTTTATTTCATCTTTGTAATATTCGGATATATTTTTTTTTTAATTTCTAACTTTTGTATGATTAGTTATGAGTAGGTACTAGTATGTTCAGTTAATATTAGTTTAATACGTAAGTTGACTAAAAGGCAGTAAGTTAGATTTCATTTTTGTAGGTAATGCTGCTTTTTGTGTAATCCTCTATTTTTAAATAAAACAGTACAACATAGTGGGTCTGAACATTGGGGAAAAGTAATAAAAAGGAGACAAAACTTTTTTTTAGATGTTTTTGTCTGTTTAATAAACAAAATATGTACAGTGAAAAAACAAAATACTTATAAACAGTGTTTATATTTAGTTTTTTTTTTTCACATATCTCAGAAAATACTTAACTAATTTTCAAGTAAGTACTTTTTACAGGAGTACAGGTGCAATATAGGGTTTGTTTCATTAAAATTGAAAGTCGAAAAAAAGTAATGGTCATGCAAAAGCTAGTTATCATTAAAATCCAAAATGCTAAGGATTATGATGACCAAATTCAAAACCACTTTCCATTTATCAAAACTCATATCAATTTAAATTATTCATTTTGTAATTAATTAAACACCACATCGCTTCAGTTTTGTCGTTCTGAATAATTATATCAGCACTGTTGAAACAATTAGTTATATGAACATCACTTTCGACCTAATGTTAAAGGAAATAAGGGCAAAATTCGTGGGCTATTCATCTTTTATGCTATTATACAAGTTTGGTTTAATGTGCTTCTAATATACCAGTGACTTCGCAAGTCTTTGCACAATATACTTTGGGGAGTGACATGGTGTTTTTGTATGGTAATTTATTATGTAACATAAATTATTCATCCCGAAGCATTGAGAAGCGCGGTGAAAGGTCCACAAGATACTGTGAAATATGTATACTTTTACGGACGAATAATACAGAACAGAAAAATCTTTCAAATGTCGTATATTTACGCCTTTAGACGCGCACGCGATCAAAATTGAAACCTAAAGTCAGCATGTGACAGCTTAATTTTGTTTAGATAAAATCTGTTGGGTAGCGCGTGTAGAGTTACAACTTCCACGCAATATTGAACTTAAAGTTAGTTTAACTAAGTTCATTTTACACTACTTTATAATTCAAACTGACTCCCATTTCTATTTAGTACAAAGGTCACGTAGGCAAAGATCTAGGAATATCTATGAATGAGATCGAGCGGGAATTCAGGAAAAATTCTGGTAAGCTTGTAAGTTTGAATAAAGAATTTGTGAAACATACAGAAAGATTTCAAAATGAGCTTAAAGAGTCGTGCCTGAGGAAACCAGATTCAAATAAACTTCAGAGCTTTTAACCTGAAGGTTTCAGTAGTAAGTACTTTTATGGCACATTTATACTAATACTAGATGAAAACCCGGCTTCGCTCGGGTGAAATGAGCCTCATCATAATACACAATATGTGTGTTGCACTGTTGATTGTACCTACTTACCTACTTTGAGTTTTTATTACCCAAGATGTCATCCGGTGTTAGTGACGAATATGGCGACTGCGATTTGTCTCTCAGCACCATTAGAATTTTACAAAATACTCGACAGTCCGAATTTTGCGGATGTATGTTGTCGACTCGAAATCTTTACTTTTTTATGTTTTATTACTCAGGTAAGGTTTCGATCGAGTCTACCGTACCCCTTGACGAAATTATTAATATAGATTTATAGCAAAATTTAAACAAAATCCGCCAAAGTACATAATTGAAAACAGCCGCCCTATTGGATTTTTAATTTTTTTATAACCTATGTCACTTTTGTTATTCAGACGAATTCAAAGACACCTTATTATTTACAGACACCTTACCTTGTCAAAAGCAGTTCAGCCGTTCAAGGGCTACTCTACTAAGTACTTTTTAAAGACCTTGTAGAGTAGCCCTTGAACGGCATACAAAATTTAAAATTGCGGCGATGGGCTTGCACGGCGATGGGCTTGCAACCTGTCACGTACGGAATATTAATTACTGTGCAAAATTTGGGCATGTACCAAATGTCATGTTCGGACGTGCCTCTGACTACTCTCTTTAGATATCCTCAAAGATCTAAGTAACTAAAGATCTGAGGAGATATCTACCGAGCCTGGGGATTACAGTCGTGATCATATTTATTTTTATTTTTTATTTAAAATTTAAAACACGAAAAAAACCTTAGTCGTAACCAACTTTTAACTCAATCTTCGTAACAAAAGATAAAGCTTTGCACACAACATAAACATCCTCGACAATACCGCTGAAAGTGGGTGTGTAAAGTAAAATATATTGAGTCAAAACACGCACCGTAACAAAACGAAAATACTCCACAGTGTGTGCACGGCTTAATAGAAAACTTCCTGATTTAATTAATCTTTGTGCTGCATAATTAAATCGGCTCCCGGTACAGTCTTAATAGAACAGCTTAATTAATCGATTGTAAATCGAATACTATTATTTGGCAGCGATGTTAGTTCAACCAATCGATTGTAAATCGAATACTTTTATTTGGCAGTAATATAAGTTTGTATATTTTTAAACTTACGCGATCTAAACACATTATTATTAGTATTAAACTGGTATTTTTCGCGTTTTATTTACTTTTACCCGACTTTCAACAGGTTTTCACACTGTCGTGGTCACGGGATGACATGATGTCGGGAAAAATAGGTAAATGATACGCCATAAATACGCGTTTAATCTAATAATAATATTAGTTTAATCTATCGATTGTAAATCGAATACTTTTATTTTTTATTTTGGCAGCAATATTTAGACGAAACGCGGCGCTAGCTCCGGCGGGATTTAAAGCAATCAGTATAATTTTGTGATTGATACCACTAGCCCAAATTTGAATTCAAAATTGATTTATTCAATAAAATATTTATGTAAATTTAATGTCCTTGTTATAAATTTATTCAATTGCTTATTTAAAGTGGGGTCAGCATATATTTTTTTATTCTCCCCCTAGATAGACTTATCAAATTTTTAGAACCTCGAAAGTTCTGTAAATTATTATTGTATTATTAGGAATCAAGTAATGATTCAAATAAAAAAAATACAGACGGACGGCGGATTAACTTTAATCCTTTACAATTTAATAAAAATTAAACATAAAGAAAACCAAAAGGAATCAAATCAAACTTACAACAAACCACAGTTAAATTTAACATGAACTCAGAGTAACTTACTCGTAATCTAACCACATAGGTAAGTAGGTAGGTAGCTCACAATGACCGACAATCGTAACTACTTAGGTGTTCACTCGTCGAAGGCTCGTGCGCAACTGGGCTGGTGCTCGCTTTGCGCTCGCTTTTATAGGCGCGCTGTCGCCTACTACACTTCGTCGAACGATATTGCTAACACGGCCTCTCCTGACGACGGGTCGTCCTCGGCCCGCAAGCATGGTAGCAACAGGCAGGACTGGTGCCAGGAGCTGTTGAAGGTCCGGCTTCAGGATCAGCATCTAGCAGAGGCGTAGACCGCTGAACCATTGCTGCGGAGTCTGATGAGCTATCCTAGGTCTCATCAGATTCACCTTCTGTGAAAGAACGACATGTATAAATACGTGCGCAGTTTCTTAAAACTGCCACTGGATCAGCATCTAGCAGGGGCGTCGACCGCTGAACCCTTGCTGCGGAGTCTGATGAGCTATCCCAGGTCTCATCAGATTCACCTTCTGTGAAAGAACAACATGTATAAATACGTGCGCAGTTTCTTTAAACTGCCACTTCATTATTCACTCTCAGTTCATAATCTCTTTCACTTAATTCATACATCGCACATCAATCGTCATCTCATAACTCGAATCTTACAGGCTTCACCTCAGAGACGTCTCAAATAATAAAAATAGGGCCCTGATACTTTTCTCCATCATGTCTCGACGCAGCATCGGGTCTTCCACAGACCGCTCTGCATCACCTCACGTCGTGAAGGTCAGCGCACGTGCGTCACACGCGCACAAGCGTCTATCTAAAAAAGAGTCTGTCGTCTGCATGAAAGCAATTAGGTACAGGTAGTGTACCCACAAAACACATGGCAGAGGCACTTGCGTGAAGGCAATACAGGTCGCGTGCCAACACACCGACGATTACATCGTCTACCTGTTCTAGTGCTTACACACTAGCCACAGGTCTGCCGTCCACAACAAGGACTAGGGTGACGCACACAGTGCGCCTCCCTACTGCCGACATCGTCTACCCGTTCTAGTGCTATACACTAGCCACAGGTCTGCCAGCCGTTAAAACGGGACCGAGGGCCACCGCCCTATACATTGTCGAAGTACGCATAATAAAGTATAACACATTCAGTTGCAACAGTACATACTCGTAAAACCCATAACCATCATGCTTAATAAAACACACTGTGAACGCACGTCACACAGCGACTGATCGGTTTGCAAAGCCGACCAGCTTCCATGGCCATATGTAGACACCATCCAATGGACCGGTTCTACTGCCTCAAGGGCCACACACGCGTCATACCTCAGGGGCCATCGCGTCATACCTCAAGGGCCATCGCGTCATACCTCAGGGGCCATCGCGTCATACCTCAGGGGCCAAACGGGTAACATTTCACCCTCAAAGAAAGCGGAGCACGACTCGGGAGTCCACTCGCCTTTCCACGGGACCATGTACTGCACTGCAGCCTGGGTCTGCCCACAGCTATCGCTCGACAGCGCAGCGTCAGCTCGCACCGACTGCTCGGCAGAACGTTGACCATCTCGTAAAGGCCACGCACTCCCAGATCCAATTTCCCTGTTAAACAGAAAGCAAAAGCGTAATTTCAAGCAACCGCCTTTAAATAAGCTGCTGATTGCAAGTTGTTTCACCAATGAAGGAGTTCCGGACCTCGATCATTACCAAAACAACGGCAAAAGCACCGGGTAACTATTATCGAAATAAAAAGGTTGAAACTACGAATAGCAAGCTGCCACATTGTCAGGGTAAATAGCCACAATGTCGGGGCTGCTGGTATTACTCACTACTACCGAAAAATGTTTCATACTTCACCGGGGTCGACTTGCCACACCACTAAACCATAATGTTCTGCGGCAGTCAGAGTCTTCTTTCCGTACGAACCAGCCAACAGCTCGAGCTCGTATCGGTGATGCGTTAAAGATCACACGACCTCATAGGCACCGCGCATCCTGGAGTTCAGCTTCTGGATTGGTAAAAACAAAACCACACGTTAAAGTACACTGTTACAAAGTCCATATGCGTTTCAAGAACACGTCTGCAGGGCCAGAAGCCCAAGGGAAGCATCGCGCGCAGTAAGTAGAAAGTTCGCGTCGCATGCTCGTCCCACCACGCGAAGCGAAACGCCTCACGTATGCCATCACACACACCGATATGATGTGTGATCGAAGTAAGTGACTGCAATAAAAAACATTCAGATTAACACACACTTAAAATGCGGTACACCTCTTGGGGTACCATTCTCTTTTCAAAGGAGTACTGTACTAAGCTGCGGCTTGGGTAGTTTTACCCCGCGCACCACTCAATAGTTAAGTTCATAACGGTCACTTGGTAGAACCTTGATAACACTGTACGAGCATCACATACCAGAGTCGAGTTTACCCGCAGGTTTATTATGTTAAACCCCGCAGTAGCGACAGCAGAGCGACGGAAGCAGCAAAGCGACAGCGACCGCCTCGCGATCGGCCTGCCGTACTCCACTCCTCAAACGCTCGGCTTCACCTGACCTTGTCTAATACATCTGAAATCTCACAAACAACGGTTATACGATTGTCAACATGTTTACCTTGATAACCACTACACTTGCAGACTGTTTATTGTAACATTGTAAAATATCACAGCTGTTGTTGATCGTCGACTCAGAGCATCAAGTAGTCTCGTTAAGACGCGAAATCAGCTGGTGTCAAGTCGGTTAGTCAGTACACGTTATATTAGCGGGAGAAGAAAGGTAATTTCGACTCGAGGGTAGTCGAAACATGGCACGGCTCATCGGAACGGGCATACGCAATGAAGCAGCTCACAGATGAGTAGATGAGCTCTTTTGAAAAACAATCGTCAACTGTCGTCGTGACCAGAAGGGTTACTATGTCAAACCTTGCAGCGAGCAGAGTGATAGCAGATCGACAGCAGCAGCAAAGCAACAGCGACCGCTTACGCGATCGGTTGCAAGTTGCTACCGTAAACGGTATCACGGAAGGCAGTCATCTGCCTATCGCTAAGTTGTTGCCGAATGCACGTTGCCTTTGAACACTAGCGCCACTAGCGACAGAACAGAAATTGGTGGAAACAAATATTGTTCACAGATTGTCCAGCAGAGGGAGACATAGTGTTCAGTTGCTGTTGCCTGTTAGCTAATACAAAATTAAGGTTAGACTTCTTACTAAATGAGCAGACATTTGGTGTGAGGTCAGTAGTTACTCACCTCTCTTGGGACATTGTATCTGAGTATGGTCCTTTTGTCCACCACAAAAACATGAGACAGCACCTGCACTTATCTAAGGGTTACCTATTCCACGGATATAAGGAAATAAGGAAATAAGTGTCCTTAGTTCTTCACTAAGACCAGATACCGCTTGTAAACGCAGAGAAGTATGATACGACACGCGTATTCAGGGTATGTGGTGTATGAGTCAGATGTTTTCTTCATGGTTTCGAACAAAATATTGGCAAAGGCTAACTTACCTGGACAAAGAGGTTTACCTCCTCAAAGTTCGACCATGAACGGTCGCGGGTGACCCATTCAGATATCCAAACCTTCGCATCGTCTTTCAAACAAGACGCGACACGAGCGAAACCCACTCCTACGTGGAGCCCTATATGTGCGCCACGGCGTTCGACGATATGACACATCAGGAACGGGATCGTGATCTATTTGAACGAGAACTGCCTCGACATGCGAGACATGTGCACATAATGTGTGACATCTCGAGATGTGAACGAGGATTTCGTGTACGGTTATGTGAGCTACCTCGTAAACAATGTCTAGAACTAACACGAGTTCTCAATTTATCAATTTAAACAACAAAACACAAAAATGACTAACTGTGGGTAGTTGTATTTTTGCTTCCTTTCTGGTTTATAGGCCTTTGTCTGGTTGTTTAACAGTGCAAAGGTAACGTTTTATCGAGAAAAGAAAGAGAAAGCTGTATGTGGACACAGACCTATCCCACTTCTGATATTAGGAATCAAGTAATGATTCAAATAAAAAAAATACAGACGGACGGCGGATTAACTTTAATCCTTTACAATTTAATAAAAATTAAACATAAAGAAAACCAAAAGGAATCAAATCAAACTTACAACAAACCACAGTTAAATTTAACATGAACTCAGAGTAACTTACTCGTAATCTAACCACATAGGTAAGTAGGTAGGTAGCTCACAATGACCGACAATCGTAACTACTTAGGTGTTCACTCGTCGAAGGCTCGTGCGCAACTGGGCTGGTGCTCGCTTTGCGCTCGCTTTTATAGGCGCGCTGTCGCCTACTACACTTCGTCGAACGATATTGCTAACAGTATTTAATCAATTTGCATGTATTTTCTACCTTTAATGTGGTGAAGTGATAATACATATAAAAAATATGTAGTGTGCGAGCTGTTAAATATTTAGCTGTGCCGGGGCTAAACTAATATTAGCCTCGATAACTGAAAATGTCTATCTGAGTAAACAAAAGTTATTTACAGTTCTGCTGATAGAATTATCCCGAACCTTATAACTCTGAAATCCCCACCCATCTTATCTTTTAGAGCCCTATTCTGAATTTATAACTAAAAAAATTAAATACGTCGACTTGAAAATTTGCTCTGTTTTTTTGATTTCGTCAGTTATATATACTACTAACTATGTAAGTTATGGATATAAGTGTAGGTATCTGGGTACGCAAAAAGAGGAAGGCTGAAGAAAAAGTGGTTTGATTGTGTGAAAGATGATAATAATTGAATGTAAGAGGAGTAGACTCAGAGTTGACGAATGATAGAAGTGAGTGGAAGAATAAATAAATAAATAAATAAATAAATAGGTGCCAGGGGGGGGTCACATAGTCGTGGTCAAGTCACAAAAAGTTATAATCCTTATAATATATAATTTTAATTAGTGGTCCACCTAGGTCCTGGACCCAGCCCAAGGTCATGACCCCCATGACCCCTCCCCCTGGATCCGCCCTTGCTTAGCGTGGGATAAGAGCAGGAGAATGATGATGAGTTAAATATATCTACTATGTATTGTAAAAATAAAAAACAAAACCCAACTGAAAGTAATTGAAAATAGGTTCTTACAGCCGCTATTCTGAATTTTTTACATTTTGTATAGCCTATGTCACTTTTGTTATACAGACAAATCCAACGACAACTAATTGGTCAAAATTCGTTCAGCCGTTTGGGCATCAGTGATAGCCAAAATCCTTACAAAGACCATTTTTTTTTCTAACCTATATCGTCCCACTGCTGGGCAAAGGTCTCCCCCAAATTACGCCAACCATCTCTATCCTTTGAGGTCTCCCACCATCTGTCAAAAACCTTCAAAATCACAAAGACCTTAAGAATTACAAAAATGAGATAAGTACCTAAGTTTTCTAAAGAAGCTATTTTGACAGGTTTGTATGATTTTTGAAATAATTACTAGTTTATTTTTACATTGAATGGAATTATGCAATGTCACATATTCACACTACAGTGAATACAAAACTTGTCATAAGTACGAGGAAGTGAATGAAGTTGAAAAGTTGTACAAGTCCTCCCGAGAGATGTCGCTACATTCGTCAAAGAATCTCCGATTTACTTCTGAAACTTCTGAAAAGTTCAGCTCTAATAGAACTTCATTAAATGCTTCCGAACAGCCTTTCTTGGCTGTAGGGAAACTAGTTAGTATGGTACAAAGAGATCGCATTATTTTTCTGAAAATTGCATATATTTGGACCTAAAGTACCTACACGAAAGGAGGCGCTTTGTAATAATTTACCATAATGATTTTAAAATACTGATAACATAATAATTAAGTACACAACATCGAGTAATTTTATACATCATCGATACGCATCATGGAAATCGATTTATTTAAATCGCAGATTATTTTACAGGAAAAACAAAAAGAAACTCGATAAAAAGGTTTTTATAACGTTTAAAAAATAAAATTATGTGCGCAATGCCAGAGCTCTAAAACGGAGAAGGAAACCGGCATACCTTAGAACCAAAAAATTCGAAGGTGTGTGTCATAGGTTAGTATTTTTATAAGTGGCGATGGGCTTGCAACCTGTCACGTACGAATACTAACTACTGTGCAAAATGTGGGCATGTGTCTAATATCATGTTTGGACATGCCTCTGAGTACCCTCTTTAGATATCCTCAAAGATCTAAAAGATCTGAGGAGATATCTACCGAGCCTGGGATTAGATACAGTCGTGATCATATTTTTTATTATTTCGTTTAAACGTTATTTCGTTTGAATTAAGAATGGTTTTATTCTTAATTAAAATCTTCAAATAAAATATTTAATTAAAAATGTACATAACCAAAATTTTAATTTCGAATAAATAACTTCACTCTGCTTTATGAACACAACGTATTGACTTGATAATTTGACTATGACCTTGTGACATTGACAATACTACTAATATAAACACTTCACACAGATCTCAAAAGAGACAGATACCATAAACAAAAAAGAAGAACACAACTTTGATTATTATTATGCACAAAAACTCGCAGTGCAATGCCAAAAAAAATCTTGTTGTCTTGACAGTTTTTCTCGGACTGAAATTGGCACCTAGATTCATCCAGTGTGTAAGACGATTCAAAATGATCCTTGTTATTTTATTGAATAAGTATATTTTGAATATAATTTTTTAGTATCGTGTGAGAGTTAAAATTATGTGACCATTTAATGATCTAAGTAGTAGGTATCTAAGTTAGTCATTGGCCCAACACGTGACTTCACATACAAACCGTTCTAAACATACGTTTTTGGCTCACCACCAAAGTGCACCGAGCGCATAATTAAATGGCACATTTCGACCAGCATTCAGCAGCTCGCATACGATATTTTAAACGGTATTCCGTACAACTTTGAAAATGGAATGAGCTAAATTTTTTTATGAAAAAAGTTAGAAACTGATGGCGATGCAACTTTTCTACTCACTCAGTAAAGTCTTTGATAACAAAAACCCTTCTTCTTTTTATTTTTCCACGAGTTCTACGCAATAGTGGTAAAAGTATTAGTTATAATTATTGTTTTAATATAACCAATAAGTTTTGTTAGGAAACGAGTGAAAAAAAAATCGATACTTACTTATGTTATTATTTTAATAATTTCATTTTGATTATAATGTTTAATTACACGTGAAAACCATTAGTTGACTCTCTGATGCCATTTCAAATTATGTGAATAATAATTGTAAGCGGTAACGATTTTCATGAAATTTAGTATGCAGGGGCTTTCGGGGGCGATAAATCGATCTAGCTAGGTTTCATTTTCCAAAAAACAAGATTTACGAGAAAAAAAACCGAGCAAAGCTCGGTCAACCAGGTACTAAATTAATTAAACACAACATTTTGATGTAAGCATTACCTAGCGGTCAGCTATGCCATTTTAGTATTGATTCAACTAAACGTGGATTAATCTAATGACGTCACATCATTTGTAAAAATCTGTCTAGCCGTTTGGGTTCCAGTGATAGCCAAAGTACCTAACTTGCATACCTACATACACCTACTTCGCAGTCGGGTAAAAATAACAATGTAGCTTAGTGGCCAGTTGTAAGGCTTGTGTTTATATTCCGAAAGATTTATTAACAGCACTTAAATATAAAAAATAAACTTTCCCGAGGACTTACTAATTTAAAAAGAGGAAGAAATATTACTAAAAGAAAAAGTCGAGTCGTTCGTCTAAGATATTGTGCGTGATAAGAGATTGTAAAGGATGTTACCGAATCAGTACATTTGTGATTGACTGTGACATATTATGTGCTTTAGCAGGACCTAATTCTACTCCATCTAAAAAGTATTCAGTTAAAATGAAAGTAATTTAAAATAGCGCTAAAAATTTCTAGAAATGCAAAGGCTTCCGCAAATGTTATCCTGAGACGGGATCGAACCCACAACCTACAGCGCAGAAGGCAGAGCTGCGAGCAACTGAGCTGTGAGGCCAGTTATGTACAGTTCTTCCAACGGATCTAGGCATTCGTGAAGTTAGCCACAGGTGCGAATTTGCGCATGTACAGTTCCACCGTCCCTCTCCATACCTCAAATTGCTCCCGAAAAACGATACTGCGCAGCGCTCCGCGGCTATCTTCATGAATGCTGTATGAAAATAAATACAGTTTCAGAAATAAAATAAAATTGCACGTATCTAAAACACTTACTAACTATGGTAAAAAAACAATATTATCAGAAGGAGCTACATTATTTAACAATTTGCCAGACAACATAAAGGAATGTACTTATTTAAACGCTTTTAAAAATAAACTTAAATTACATGTACTAACTCTGTAACAATGCACTAATAAAAACACTTACCTATATAATATTTATTAAGTTAGAATATTTAATATTTATGTAATTTGAGTGCATATTAATAGAATAGTGAATAATTTTTAGTTATAATTTATTTTAGGTACCAGAGGCTAATTTATCATTTAACCTAGATTTATTAATTTACTATGTATCTCATTTTAAGTAAACCCTGTGTTTGTATGAGAAATAAAGTTCTTTAAACCTAATGCCTCGACTCGTTGGGCCTGTAATAAACTATGACTCAATTACAGAATTCTGTCACCACCCAAAGGCTACTACAAAAAGGCAAATGTAC
This sequence comes from Cosmorhoe ocellata, assembly GCA_963675405.1. NCBI lineage: Eukaryota > Metazoa > Arthropoda > Insecta > Lepidoptera > Geometridae > Cosmorhoe > Cosmorhoe ocellata. The sequence continues at coordinate 3,262,864 of OY776250.1, read as the reverse complement.
ACACATCTTTATACGCAAACGTTTACAGTCAGTGTAGCCACTTTTTAACTTTTTTATTACAACACGTACAAAACAAAGTTTATTAGTTTCTTGCCGTTTCACCGTTCCTTGTCCTGCTTCCTTATTATATTGCGCGTTCAAAAGTTCGCTCGAGAAATAAAATGTAAAGGACTCCGCGAAGTGGCTTTGAGACGTTAGCGAAAACGAAACCTTTGAGATATAAAAATGATTTTATGAGATACAAAATAGCAGCGACTGAGTTTTACTAGCTGAGAGATTTTATTATAGAAACTTTAGCATTGAGGATATTTTCATTCATTACAAAACTGTCTCGCTTCAGTAGTTTTTCAATCTGCAGTAGATAAATTTATAATTTGACTCTACGTTTATTACGAAAAACTCTTTGAAAACTTTTGCAGAGTCTAATAATCGAGTTGATTTGATTAATGCAAAAACCAAAAAAAAAATCACGTGACTTAGTTTTGAACGTTTACATAGTATTTAATGACTCCCATTTTTACGATGACACAGCCCGTGGGATCATTAAACGAAAACTTGAATACTAGACTACTTCATTAATATACCTACTGAACCTCATAGCTCAGTTGGTAGTAGTTCTGGCTTCTACGCTACAGCTACAGGTTGTGGGTTCGATTCCCACCCAGGACTAGCATTTTGTGTGATGAACGCAGATGTTTGTTCTGTGTCTGGGTGTTATTTTGTATTCTATGTATGTATTTTTAGTTTGGGGCTAGATAGTGTTGTGTGAAATGTCCATCAATAGAAAAAAGTTTAATAAAAAAAGTATATTAATAATACAAATTCACAAACTTTTTTGAATGGTTATACTTACAGCCCATTTTTAATATCAAATATCAAGTACTTCCCCGTGCAACCTAAGATTTCTGTAAGTATTTTTCCCCGTTCGACCCAAAAAAATTGAATTGTGTTTCCGTTTCTACCCACACCTACTTATTTCTGACTCGATTGACTTTGTCCTGTCTTAACTATTACATATAAAACATTTCTCCTAACAATAGCAAACGCAACAAAAAAATTGCAAAATTGGTCCAGCCATTTTTAAGTTATAGCGTGACTAGGAGAAATAAGGGTTAATTTTATATTATAAATATCTATAGATTCATATAAATGTTATAAATAAACACTAAAGAAGAAGGATCAGCAGACAAAAAAAATTAAAGGTAAGTACTTATTATTAACATTTTTATGAAACACATTGTAAACGCGGCATAAAGTAGGTAAATGTGATAATATTCCCATTATTTTCAGAAGACAATGAATTATCTAGCGGAGAAATAATGAGATTACACAGCACACCAAAGACAGCTGTCCCTTAACAATGTTAATGTAATAGGGAAGACGTTAGATATTCGTAGTTTCATTATTACATGCGGATGATCAATTTAGTATTTTATTAATAGGATGAAATTCGTGGATAATGTAATTACGTTGTTCTGCGGACTTTAAAAATTCTAAACTATGTTCGATCTTATTTTGTTCACTAGAATGACCAAATTAGCGTAAAGTTTCTAAATGTCAGTAAAAAAAAGTTCCCATAACAAATTAGTGGTCGTTGGGTTTGTCTGAATTAAAGAGTGACAAAGTTATACAAAATGTCAAAAACTCCATTATGGCGGCTGTAAGAGTCTGTTTTCAATTATTTTTAGTCGAGATTTTTATTTTTTAAATGTCAAAAAATCGAATATGGCTACTGTAGTTTTTTTTAAATTATTTTCGATCGGTGTTTTTTGCAATAAATACTAGTTTCTTTATACTTAGTACCTGGTTGGCTGAGCTTTGCTCGGTTTTTTTGGTTAATCTTGTTTTTTTGGAAAATGAAACCTAGATCGATTTATCGCTTCAGAAAGCCTCTACATACTAATTTTAATGAAAATCGTTGGAGCCGTTTCCGAGATTCAGATTATATATATACATATGTATAAACAAGAATTGCTCGTTTATAATTATAGGATTTTAAGAAAATGAAGGGTGTAACGCATATTTTAACTTTTGATTTTTTTTTCCATTTTTTTACAACGTTTTACAACCCCCATTTTAATACCCTGAACGAAATACTTCGTTGCGTGACTAATGATACTATCAAATAATTTGCGTCCGTTACGATCGGTGTTGCGTTACTGCTTTTTAATTTAACGGATGATTAAATTCTAAGAAAATCACCGATCGCTCAAGTACCCGTGACTAGTTAAGTAAATAATACCAAATTAGTTTTTTATTTTTACAAATAATAGACTAGCAAAATTTATGTTTGTAAGTACGTTCGTTTTAGGTAGTCAATATCTATCGTGTCTACACCGAGAAATTTTAATGGTTGTTTTTCCGCAGCGAAATGGTTTTGTCTTGGTAATAGAATCGTTGTATAAACAAATTAAATATTAGAAACAAAAAATACAGATGTACCATTGTGAAAATTTAATTCGAAAGCGACCACGAACCAATAGTAATTCATCTCGATACCAACGCGAAGGCGGCTGGGGCGGCGCGTGCGATTCGAATAGTACCTACAAGTTACGTCTAATGTTATTATCGTTCCTCACGTTTTCGAGTTGATGAATATTTTTAACTTATTTTAAAACAAAAACATCTTTATTTATTTACTTTTACTCTATGTTTTAAAAGTACTCCTTATGGCAAGTTGTTCTACCTACTGCGGTAAAACAACCATTAAAATTTCACGGTGTATAGTATTAGGTTATTGTTTACAACATTTTCAGAAAACGTGTCAAGAATTTTTAAATGTATTTTTGTATAAAAACAAAACATGTTGTGTATTAAACTGTTTGTAGAAACGCGGGTGAAAAGCATAATAAAAAATAAAAAACATAATCACGACTCATCCAGGCTCACATCCCCTGGTTCGGTAGATATCTCCTCAGACCTCTAGTGACCAATAGATCTTTGAGGATATCTAAAGAGGTTAGTCAGAGGCACGTGCGAACATGAAATTTGGCACATACTCACATTTTGCACAGTAGTTGTTGAGGCATAATATTGCTTTCATAATAAACTATTTTTAGGTACCTACGAGTAGGTAAGTATTTCTTTTTTTAATTAGAGGCAGGTACTATAGAAAGGTTTTTGTTATTTTTTAAAATTATGAAAATGACAGGAATAGTCGAGTAAATTTAAAATACGGTCGCAAGCAAAAAAAAACTCGTTCAACCATGTTTATCGTAAATAATATCTAGAATACTCGAACCAGCAAGGAAATTCTTAACATTTTCCCCAGAAACTTCAAGCTGGGATAATGCGGTCCCACGGGGCGGATGTCGTCAGTCAGTTCGTTAAGGACCACCTTAGGCGTCAGACGTCGCGTTGTGCGACAATTTTTGTAATAAGAAATGTTTCTGCAAGAAATAATGGCCGACTGACCTTTGTCAAAAGACGGTGGACTAAGCAAATTATAATGTTTAGCGAATTTAAATTCATGACAACTTTCGTAGCTAGAGAAATGTTAAGATTCGTAATGAGATTATTAAAAAAGTTTTGACACTGATATAGATAACTAATGGATTTTCCAACTTTTTATAGAAAATGCTATGACTATCTGTAATTGGCAAACATTTCATAATAAAATTTTCTATCGTAATATTTGTCGTGTGGGCTGTGTTGGCGTTGCCTTCGAATTTCCTGTTTCCAGTTTCCTCACGATGTTCCCTTTGGTGCATGACCAGGTTTGAATCCCCAGGCTCGGTAGGTATCTCCTCAGACGTCTAGTGACTTAAATCTATGATTATCTAAAGAGGGTAGTCAGAGACACGTCTGAATATGACATTTGACACAATTGGTGACAGGTTACAAACCAATCGCCGCCTAAAAAAATACTAACCTATGATATTTTGGTTCTAGGGTAGGTATGGCGATTTCGTTCTCTATTGATATTGATTAATATTTTGATGCCTTGTTCCATTTGAGAATTGGTTTTTTAACTACTAATAATAAACAAAATTATACGTTAAGTTGGACACAATAAAATGTATTCCTTTCCTGGAATCTTGTACCTCTGTCAGTCATGCTTGGGAACACTGGGAATCAAATTAAACATTTGTCCCAAAGCAATTATTTCAAAATTGTTCAAATAAATTCCAAGACAAAATCATTTCTTATCTCTGCGTTACGCCATTTACTTGAACATAACTCAATATTGATAAGTACCTACAGCTAATATAGAATCAATGCCCATAAATTACGCAACATTTGGCTTGAACATTTGTTATACTGTCAGCTGACAATGTTCCGATTGTTATTTGCTACTCAAATGATGTGTTTGGCATTGCATTTGTATTATAATGTGTATCACTACACTGTGATGTGTTGCTAGTATTGTTGGTGTAGTAGAAGCCCTGTCTCACGATCCGAAGGTCGTGGGTTCACCTGGTCGTGTACCTATGAGATTTTACATTCAAAAAAATTATGTGCGCAATCTTGCTTGAGGAAACCAGCATAGAACAAAAATTCGAAGGCGTGTGTCATAGGTTAATATTCTTAGAAGCGGCGATGGGCTTGCAACCTTGCACATACGGAATACTAACTACTGTGCAAAATGTGGGCATGTGCCAAATATCATGTTTGAACGTGCCTCTGACTTAGATATCTTCAAAAACATCTTAGTAACTAGAGATCTGAGGAGATATTTACCGACCTTGAGAATAACAGTCGTGATTATAATAGATATAACAAAACAGTAAGTAACTTTAAATAAATACCTAGTTGTATTGCAAGCTGTTTATAGAAATAAACCAACAATAAAAGCGAATAATAATACACTTTCCGATATTCGTATTGAGATTCCGACACAAAAGCGCCGCCGGCCAGAGCGTTTCCGTACTTAATAATTCAAGGGATTGCAACTGTTTATAGATGAATACGGGAATAAACGATTGTAAGGACAATAAAGATATGTGATTCCAATAAAAGTATGAGGAATAATGCGGTATGATATTCAGTTTAGGGGAATAAAGGGAAATAAAAGGGTTAGTCAATAACATGGCAAAGTTTTGCTCTTTTTACATAAAATCCTGTAAGTAAATATGACAAAAATATGTACGCAATTTCCAATAAGTAGGATAGTCCATCTTCAAGAATTTAGGTTAAAGTCCCAAATAAATCTTTTCAAAAATCCGTTGTAGTTATTATGCCATATATAAAATACAAGTTGACTTGAACCTTATTTTTGTTTATTTCAGTTGAAAATAAGCATGCCGATTCAAGGTTTTCGACCGGATGAATCGTCGTCATCATCATCGGTCTGTCCTTATCTCACTAGGTAGAGTCGCCTCAACAGGTTATCTTCCTCCACTTTCATCTGTCATATCAGTAGTCACTCTCTTTTTACAGATGTCGTCTTTCACACAGTCCATCAATTTTTTTAGGTCTACCTCTACCCTTATATCAGTCCACATTATTAGGAATATATTTTTCATGACTAACTTACTTATTTTCTTTACTAGAAGAAAATTTAAAAATCCAATAATTTTCAGGACCATTGCCTTTTATCGTTCAATATATGAGATTGTGACCAGTGTACTCGTATAATTTTATGGCTTATTGCCAGTTTACTGTAAACTACTAGTTCTGGATACAATTTCAACAAATCTATGTACCGTTCGGATTGTATGGTATTCTAGTATCTCCAGCGTGTTTTCAAAGGCACGTGATTTGGCGATGGTTTGAAAAGTCACTTCACAAAGCAAATTTTTTTCTTTGTTCTCCAACTTAATCGGTCTTTAGATTTAAACCAGCACATATATTATTCTCCAAAATGGCTATAAAACCCAGTCAGCCCTGACTTGGTTGTTTTATTTGAATAAATAGCTCGGGTGCAGCGGCGAGCCAGCATTTGTTTTCACTTAGAAACCACTCGCGTCTCGCACCAAGGATCCTCCACTTACTGTTAAGCCTGAAACTTGCAGGAGATACGGTATTTTAACAAGATTTTATGCTGTGAAACTCGCTGTGAATTCGTTCACGTCAAAACACGTCCACACCGTAACAAACACGCGTGGAAATTTATATTATTGTATTAATAATAATTTACTCATAGTCATCCTAAAAAGTACAGCATCGTTTGGGCTTAAATTCGCTAACTCCTTGGTATATTTACATTTAGATGAGTGACTGCTGATACTATCTAAGCGTAAAAGCGCCTACAATAAAATTATCACACAGATTATTAGACAGAACAAACCAATAAGTTATTCAACGAAGATAAGTATGGTATTCTATAATAACTAGGCTCTGTTTTTTTTTAAATAAATTATCGCTTTATAAATAAAAGAAATCACGTGCAAACTTCCCACTTTTCATAGCAACCGCTTCCATTTTCGGCACACAATTTTAGCTCCCTTTAATTTTCCCATCCCAATTATTTGGCCGTAACGATTTTCGAAATTCATTATTCCTCCCAAAGTTCGGGGAAATTAACCCTGTTTTTATGAGCGACAACGTCAATTTATAATTTTTATAGATTGGCCTGACACTGACATTGTCCAATTTGCGTTCTTGTTAAAATTGACGCGGATATCTTTGATGATAAGCCTCAAATAATGTTTGGACTTCTTCTGATATTTTATATATTTTCTCGTGTTATTTTGTGTTCTATTGTGTAATTGTGGTTTTTATTTTTCAATAAACCCCGAGCTTTTGATGCGAGTTTAAAATATGTGAATTAATGTGAATAATTCCTTTCTAAATCGCGAAAATATTGAACAAAACAGCCACCTTTTATTTAAAATTGACTTAAAAATTTGACTGACTTTGTGACATTGACATTACTACTAATTCAAACACTTGACACTGGCAAAATTGATTTTAAAAGAGACAAATGCCATAAACAAAGAAGAAGCAGAAAGCTCTATACTGATTCTTTTTACGTTGTATATCGTCAACTTGTCTACGGGCGACTTGTATATTTTAATGATATCCTTTACAAATTATATCATTAAAAATAACGAACTTGTCTCTTAAAGCAACGACATGAAAAACATGGTACCATGAGCTCTGACATCTCTAGAGAAACTGACTTGAATGAAAAAGTCCATTCAAACTTACTTATTACATGTACCTATTACTAAATGATCAAGGTATAGAGCTAGTTTCACCATGCTCTGTTAATTAAACTAACAGTATCTTAGCCTTTTAATCGTCTGTTATAGTTGTTTTGTGTTCCATACCTTGACAAAGTTGTATCATCCGTAAAAATAAATGACGTAAAATAGAAAACGATACTATAACATTCTTGTCAATTTTGATGCGATCAGGTAATACTTTACTAACAAAATTTAGGTGAAATTAGACTTTTTGATGAAAAATATAAACAAAACTACCTACTTCCTGTTCCGTTCCGTGAAAATTACCTATTGAGAATTGTGTAAGAAATTGTGAACTGTGAGAAAAATCTGTGAAATCTAATGTCAACAGTTGAATCTTCTTTTCAAACAAAGAAAACAAACTATGTACTATTTATTGCCAAATTGAAAAACCCGACTGAACGTAACTGAAAATAGATTTTTACAGCCGCCATATTAATTTTTTTTTATGTCACTTGTGATCTAGACAAATCCAACAACACTTCATCTGTCAAAATTTGTCTAGCCGCTATAGCGACAGCCAAAGGAACTCTCATCACATACAGTTCTGTTTAACTAACTAATTAACTATGTCAATCATTTTGTTGATGCAAAATTTTTTTATTTTTTTTTTATTTTTATTTTCTTTTAAATTCTGCTTTTGGTTACCGATCATATTATTATTTTTGAAGTTTACGATACCCCTTACTGACACTGGCAGAATCGTTGCGAGAAGCAAGCGGGGCCATAAAAATAAGAAGAAGAAGAAGAAGAAGAACACATACAGTTCTTCCAACGGATCTTGGCATTCGTGAAGTTAACCACAGGTGCGAGTTTGCGCATAGTTCCTTCCCCCTCCTCATACCTCCAACTGCTCCCGAAAAACGACACTGAGCAGCTCTTGCGTCTAACTTCACGAATGCCTAGATTCGTTGAGCCAACTAAACCTACATACACTCCAAACACGTTACCACCCTTCATTTTGCAGTCGGGTAAAAACGGGAGGTTCTCAACTCGAGGCGTATATTTTTATTGAACCGACTCCATCTAACTGAGTATTTCAAGAATTTTGAGTGCGTACCTACCGAGATATTTATCGCGCCTCGCAGTGCTCAAGATGAGCAGGATCTACAACCTCGAACGGAACATTGAATGTAATGGTAAGGAGTTTAAGCCTTTTAGCCTTGCGATCAATCGATATTGGAATCCGGGGAGTATTTAATATTTTCTTCACTCAGCATCTTCACATAGAACGGAATTATCGATAAGGAAGGATAAAGTAAATAATAAGATTTGACTATAGGATTTTTTATCATAAAAGGGGTATTTTTATCAATGAGAGTGGTTGAACTTGAATTATGTTTTAGAACTCGAAATACATAGTTAGTATTTAAAATAAAAACATAGAACCATCAAAGTCGTACTATTATGTTGCCATAAAGAGAACATGGAAAAAATGTCCCTATCTACACATCGACGTTAGAACTTCTTTTTTTTTCGACGGTTAATTATTAAAATAAGGATTGAAAAATATTTTTTGTTTACATATAATTTAAAAACAAAAAAAAGTGTTTAGTTCTTTACGTGTAGATGCCTAATCAAAAGCTCTTCCGGCAATATCAAAGTAATAAAACGTTTATACTTCGTACCATGACCTATAAAAATTGTATTGAAATAAACGTTACTTTACGCTAAAAAACGCGCCGTTCCTGAAGCATGATGGTTTGTAATAGCTTATGGTAAGACCCCAGGAGTTATAGAAAAAAGTACTTATCTACAGATTTGTAAGTTTTTTTCTCATAAAATGACAGACTATGTTAATAAAATGTAGCGAATCTGTAAGCACCTTAACCCATTCGCAGCGTGTGTTCAAAACCTTTGCCATTACATGTGATTGTGTTCATAATTAGGGCGTGCCGCCGACAAAGATGCTCGTTAAACGCGTGCTTTTGTTTCATATCTTTAGGTTTCGCCTTCATTATCAACACGCCTCGTATGACATTGGGTTTGTATGTTTCACACGCGGTGACTTTTTAAATAAATTATGTCACCTTTTTTGTTAAAACCTGTTTTGTCCCTCTGGTCTAACAGTTCAGTTTGTAGTAGCTCTGCCTTTTGCACTGTAGGTTGTAGGTTTGATCCTCACCCAGAACTAATACTCGCCGAGCTAGCTATCTTGTTTTACCCAAGGTCAGAACAAATTACGGCAAAACAATGTTCACATTTGAAGGAGCGCAACTTTATAATAGACTACCCCAAACTGTTAAAAATGATGGCTCGCCTTGTGCATTCAAAACTAAACTGGCTAGTTTTGTTAAGAAAAATTGGCCTATTAATTAAATTTTATAAATTATATAATTCTAGTACCTAACCTACCTACCTCAGTAACTTGTCTGTGTACCTACTTAATCTATTGCTTAAGTTCTCTCTCTACTACTTTTTCCTATTTCTTTTTATTGATTTGTGCATATTTTAATACCTTCTACAGACCGAACGCACCTCCCCTTTAACTCTTACTTATATAAATTATTACGTTAAGTTAATTAAGTGTTCTCATGTAAGTGACTGTGTCTTTTTTGAGAATAAATATCATTAAACCTAACTAGCATTTGTGTTGATGAACACAGATATTTGTTCTGTGTCTGGGTGTTATTATGTATTCTATGTAGGTACATTATGTAATTACAAAAAAAGTACCTAAATGATTAGACTATCAGCTATCTAAGCTGGTTCCCACAGTACAAGCTTTGCTTAGTTTGGGGCTAGATGGCGTTGTGTAAATTGTCCAATATTTATTCATTTTATTTTTTATTGCTAGGCAAAGGTCTGAATAAGACATCATTATTTTTTTAAATACAAGGCTAGTCACATTCACTTTGATAGTACGAGTAATATACAGTAACATTCAAAACTAACTTCAAAAGTAAAGTAGAAGCCAAAAGGATTTTGAATAGCCCTTTATAGAGGACAAGAAGATTGAGGTTAGGAAATGTTACAATCTGAAAATACCGAATCTCCGTGAGTGAGGTTGAACCGATGAAGGAAGACAGAATATCGGTGTTCGAACCCACTCCGTGTAGACCCTTCATTATTTGTAACACTCTTTGTACGCCTTTGTTTATAGCTCGCCATCAACTGACATTGTCTGAACTCGTAAAATGACAGTGTCGTAGTGATGCGATGAAGTCTTGAAGTAGATGAGACATGAATTTTAAAACATAAAAAAAATCCTATATAAACAAATTCAAATTCAGTTTATTAATCAAATTAACATAACGGATAGTTATCCAATACGTTATAGTGGAACAGAATATAAATACCATATGAACTAACATACCTACCTACTTAGTTACAAAACAAAAATTAAAAATCTACTAGTAAATATTGTACAAAACAAAATGCACTACAACAAAACTCTCCAGAAACAAAAAGGATACACCTTTTTGTTTTTGTTTCATAAATATATACACATAACAATAAATATATACATATCACTATCGTTAATATAAATAGTCCCATAGCATGATTGAGATAGTATAATCAGATTAAATTGCGATACTGAAAAAGTCTTTTAATGTTAAGAGGTTTAGACTGATACCTAATGAGGGATATAATTTTCATTAACCTACTAAGCTACTATATTCTCGTAGCTATACTACTATAGCATCCAAGGCGCACATCAATCCTTTCACCACACTAGTTCGGAAGAATAAGTGACACAATAAGGAAGGACTATTATCATTAATTATGCAAAACAAGTATCTATTGTGTTGATTCGCTCGATGGAATGTTTTTTTAATAATATTTTGTATATGAAAATGACATCACTCAAAATTTATCGTAAAAAAAGTAATTTGCGATAACTTTTATGCTTTCGGTATTCTTTTGAGACGTAAATAATAATCCTTGACTTTGAGTGCCTTCAAAGAGTCTTGTATAAGAGTTATTTCAAAGATAAAGCTTCCAGCTATATGGCGTTGTTAAGCCATGTTTTGTGCTTGTCAGATACATTTGTTCTGTGGACTGTCTGATCCATACACTCACATTCAATTAATATGAATTACAAGGCAAGTTTTTTTCGGTTGACTAGTTTTGGCCTTTAGAACAGAGTGTTAAGAGAAATATGCAAAGCAAAACATTTATATATCCCTAAATTTAGGTATTTGACCAAATATTTTTCTTTAGCATACAATTTAAATTTTGCATGAAATTTGGAAACCCTAGTGTGTTGAGTAGCAAGGTATTGTACATTCTTTAAAGAAGGCTACGTAATACACAACTTGGCACCCGATCTCACCCATTTCAATGCTCACTTGACAGAAAACGATCAAAGGTTGATTCCATTATCGGTCCTTCAACATTTTTTGCCCTTTGAGTGAGGTAGATGTACCTTTATTTTGTGACCACGTTTGAGACCCACCGCACACTTATCCACTAGCCTAAGCCCCAGCTCAAACAAGACTTATAATCTGGCTAGCATACATCGTGTAGAGTACTTGCCACTTAGAGAGTAAAATAATGGCCAGGACTGGTCACGATGAAAGTGAAATTTATATAACACGAGCTGATGCCCGCAGCTTCGCCCGCGTGAATGTCGATTATTGTGACTTTTCATACAAACTTTAATTCCCTATTTTATCCTCTTGGGGGTAGAATAAATCAAAATCCTTTCATAGCGGATGCCTACGTCATAACATCTACCTGCATGCCAAATTTCAGCCCCATCCGTCCAGTGGTTTAGGCTGTGCGTTGATATCACTATGTCAGTCAGTCAACTTTGAGTTATATTATATATTTAGACTAGATTCCGCCCCCAATTTCGCCCGTTTAGTACTTTGAAAAACAAAAACATATCTATCCCACGGAAACCGTACATTTTTCCGCGGACAAACTTTCGCGTTAATAATATTAGTAGGATAAATAGTATAGACTGACTTTTCACACATTTAAAATAAAAAAAAATAAAAAATATGATCACGACTGTAAGCCCCGGGCTCGGTAGATACCTTCTCAGATCTTTAGTGAATAACTCATATCATAGGAGAATAGCACGATATTTCAGGTGGCATAATGTTGCGCTGCAAACTAATTAATGGCGTGACTTTGACAATAAATATTTCAAAATTTACGGAATGAAAATCAACGCTGTCTAATGGCTAAAATATGTGTTACCTATGTTGGAAACAGATAAATAACACAGAACGGTGAGTAATTACTGGAACATACTTTAACATGAACAAAGATATTGATCACCTTCCGTTTTTAAACTGTTTATGGGACACTGTAGTGTCCGGCTATCACAAGATAGAAAACATAGATTCAAGTTGTAGAGAGAAGTTATAAGTTTTATAATTAATCTTGCATAGCATTAATTGACATGACAGATTCATCAAGAACATTAAAGAAGGAAAAATGGAAAAAAAGAGGAAGAGAAAGACCGAGGATAAGCTATATGAGCCGAGTGAAAAAGAAGGTTGCTAATATTATAAAGAGGAAAGATTTGATTGTTTGTTTGTTTGCATTGAAAAGGCTCCGAAACTACTGGACCAATTTCAAAAATTCTTTCACCAATGTGTAGAATGAACTTTCAGGACGAACATTGGCTATATTTTATGTAGGTACTTCGCGAGCGACGGTGCGAGCGGAAGCTAGTGTCGTATAAAGAGGTCAAGGAGGTTGCCCTAGAAGGAACTAAGTGAAAAGAGATTAATCAGTTATTACAAGAGTCAAACTCTTAAATTAAGAAGAAGCATTGGATACAAGAAGCAAAACAAAGATCACAAAAAAAACATTGTAAATTTTGATCATAATTTTTTACAGCTCACGCTGTTAGATGGATACCCTCAAATCAATTGCAATTTACGCCATGATAAATAGGGCCAGATATGATAATGTGGACATCAATCATTATTACACCTTCAGCGCTTCGGTGGCTCTTGAATTTGGTGTGTGGTTCAATTTATTAGAGGAAAATTTGTGTTGAAATTTTGAAATAATAAACTGAACGAACGTGACACACCGATAATATTATAGGAGGATAATTTAAACATACATTGTAGACAATATAGCAGTACTTATCCCGAAAACTTACTTAAAATTGTTTTATCTTCGCTGAGTTTATCTTTATGCGAATAATAGTGCACATTTCTCTACAGAGATTGTAAAGAACACTGTTGGTGTAGTGGTAGCACCTCTGCCTTACGATCCGAAGTTCGTGGGTTTGAATCTGGTCTTGCACCAATGAGTTTTTCAATTCATAAAATTTATTTGCGCAATGCCAGTGCTCTTTGACAGTGAAGGAAAACATCGCGAAGAAACGGACATACCCTAGAATCAAAAACTCGAAGGTGTGTGTCATAGGTTTGTAATTTAATAAATGGCAGTGCCAAATGTCGTATTTGGACGTGTTTCTGACTCTCTTTAATTTCTACTTCCCCAAAGATCTAAGTAACTAAGTAGGTAACTAGAGATCTGAGGAGATATCTACCACACCTGGGGATTACAGTCGTGATCATGTTTAAAAAAAAATAAAAAAAAAATATGATCACGACTGTAATCCCCGGGCTCGGTAGATATCTCCTCAGATCTTTAGATACTTAGATCTTTGAGGATATCTAAAGGGGGTAGTCAGAGGCAAGTCCAATCATGACATTTGGTACATTCCCACATTTTGCACAGTAGTTAGTATTCCGGTAGTGATAGGTTGCAAGCCCATCGCCGCTTATAAGAATACTAAGCTATGACACATACCTTCGAATTTTTGGTTCTAGGGTATGCCGGTTTCCTCACGATATTTTCCTTCACCGTTTAAGAGCACTGACATCATCATCATCATCATTCAGCCCGGTTGCACCCACTGTTGAGTATAGGCCTCCTCTTTATTACGCCACTCTTTCTCCACTCTTGCGCACTGACATAGCACACATAAATTTTTCGAATGGAAAAACTCATTGGTGCACGACCAGGTTTGAACCCACGACCTACGGATCGTGAGGCAGGGGTGCTACCACTACACCACCAGCGCTCATGTTTATGTATAAGTATTTTACATTTCTGTAATTATAGGTTACCTACATTGTACTCGTATGTAGGTATTTTCTACTATCTTTGTACCAAACTCGCAAAACACAATTTTGTATAGCTACTCCTATGCATAAAAACTACCGGTATCATGGAAGATGTTAAGGAAATGTTCCTACATAAAGTACTTCTTTGATCCTGTTTTACACCTGTGACATTTTTGATTTACTCAGTTCAAGAGAACAAAGGATTGATAGCTGGTACCTTCCTGTTTCTGTGTATTGAGTTCACAGACCAGTGAATGATTTATGCACGATTGATTGATCATATTGAATTTGAATATCTACTTGTCAATGATGTTTATAATATTAATTTTAACAATAAAAATACCTACACTTGCGTGCTTAAAACTGGACTAATTTTTCCAATTTCTTATAAATTTTACAAGGTGAATGCTTATTGTATTCAAAGATTTTGATAGCTAATAAAATTACTTTTCAAATGATATACCATAATTCTATGTCAACTGGACAGATCATCATCATCTTCCTGCCCTTTTCCCAAGTTATGTGGGGTCGGCACAACATGTATTGTAAAAAAACAGATATTGTAAAAAAAATTCTTGACAAAGTGATTCCAGTTTAAAGCTCGCGAGTATATTACCGAAATATACTTCACAGAATTACAAAACAGAACTAGCTTCCACCCGTGGCTTTGCCGGTGAAGTACATAAATAAAATATAGCTTTATACATATTCCTCCTAAAAATCATTCCACATTGGTGAAAGAATTTTGAAATCGGATGAGTGTTTTCGGAAATTACGTTCTACATACAAACAAACAAATTTTACCTCCTAAATACATATTGTTTTAAATGGAAAAATCATTATAATTATGTAGTTTAGATGGAAAAAGCTTAGCATCGAATTTTGTAAGAAATATAAAATGAGAGGATTTTTTAAATTTATAAAAGTTCTATCTGTCCCCCCGATGCCAAAAGGGACTCAAATAGAGTATTGTAGTCCCATCTGTCCCCCCAAGGGGAAAGAGCAGGGAGACAAATGGGAACAATCCAAATTTTCACCACTTTTAATTTATAAATATTCAGAGGCTATAGTCTATAAATGGAACACGACCAGTACCCCATAGAGGCGAAGTCTGAATCCAATTTCGCAAGCCACTTCGAAACGTGTGCAACATAGCTTACAAGCAAAATGTCTAAAATTTTTGTCGCTATTTAAAAACTTTGACCTAAAAACAGGCTGTATTTCTCGGACGTGACAAGACTGTTGTAAAGCTTATTATTAGTGAACGTGACATTTTGTTCTTATTATAACAATCTGTCTCATTTATTTAATAGTGTAACTTTAATTATTGGCAGTCACTTATTTCTGCTTACATAATTTATGCTATAATAAAAAAATGCTGGTGGTGTAGTGGAAGCACCCCTGCCTCACGATCCGAAGGTCGTGGATTCAAACCTGGTCGTGCACCAATGAGTTTTTACATTCGAAAAATTTATGTGCGCAATGCCAGTGCTCTTAAACGGTGAAGGAAAACATCGTGAGGAAACCGGCATACCCTAGAACCAAAAATTCGAAGGTATGTGTCATAGGTTAGTATTCTTATAAGCGGCGATGGGCTTGCAACCTGTCACGTACGGAATACTAACTACTGTGCAAAATGTGGGCATGTACCAAATGTCATGTTTGGACTTGCCTCTGACTACCCTCTTTAGATATCCTCAAAGATCTAAGTAACTAAAGATCTGAGGAGATATCTACCGAGCCTGGGGATTACAGAGTCGTGATCATATTTTATTTGCATTTCATATTTAATAAAAAAATGTAACGGAGCAAAATCTGTACATGAAATATTTTTAGTAAATTTTAATTGGGGGTAGTATAACATAATGATATACATAGATGCCGAAGCAGCATTTTTTTTAAATTTTTGCCTTTCTATACTTATGTTTTTTTGAAATCGAATAATGTCAAAAGTACGTGATGGATTTTGATGAAACTTGACATAACTGCTATGCTATAGAATAGGATCTAAGATGTAAGTCATCAGGAGTTTTTCAGACGAAGTCGCAGGTACAGCTAGTCATAATCAAGGTTGTTAAAACACACTTATACTTATACCTTCAATATACTTAATATAAGATGTTTGTCTTTCTATTACTTATCTTAAACGGTGAAGGAAAACATACCCTAGAACCAAAAATTCGAAGGTGTGTGTCATTATGTTAGTATTCTTATAAGCGGCGATGGGCTTGCAACCTGTCACGTACGGAATACTAACTACTGCAAAATGTGGGCATGTACCAAATGTCATGTTTGGACTTGCCTCTGACTACCCTCTTTAGATATCATCAAAGATCTAAGTAACTAAAGATCTGAGGAGATATCTACCGAGCCCGGGGATTACAGTCGTGATCATTTTTTTTTCTTTCTATTTAAAAGCCATTATAATTTTTGAAACAATACAAACAGGTCCTTATTATTATGTAGCTAAAATAGTGTTTGCATAATTTCATGGCATTTAATGAGTTTTTTCATAGCAATATCTGCATTACACCATTATACACAGATAATGATATCAATCACAAAAAACGTATTATAAATTTTTATACCTGTAAGTGTGTAAAAATTCCACACTTGAACCTGTATAATCCTGACTAGACTAAAATGATAATATCTTTACCTCCGATATATCTGTTTGTAAGAATTAGGTAGGTAGGTACTTGGAATTAGCTACTTGAATGTTGGCACGACGTTTGTCGGGTTAAGGCAAACAAGTTTGAGTCTTGCCTGTTCGACAGTTCTGGATCATATTTATTTAGATTGGTTAGTTTCCAGTACTAATTATTTTGTTATTTTTGTTCGCCAACAGAAGCGCAGGGAACAAAACAGAAGATTTAAGAGCCAGTGTAAATTGTATGGCGTTAGTACAACGCTTTGACAAAGGAGTGTTTGCTTGTGCGCTTCAAGCGAACTGTGATATTCTTTGTGAATTCCCTAGAATTTCCTAGATATATAGAACACGCTTGCTGGATGTATGTTTTGAGAACACAGCTTTGTTGTTCTAGTCACTAACGGTATTCATTTCCTAGAAATAATAATTTATTTAAAATACAAGTAAACTGGTATTTTCATCTAAACTAGATAACTATTTTACTCACACACTCGGTTTTGTGCCTGGAAAAAATTTAGTTGAAGTTTTCTCAGCGACAATCTATTCCATCTCCTCAGCTTCATCATCATCATCATCATCAGCCTATAGCAGTCCACTGCTGGACATAGGCCTCCCCTAATGAGCGCCATTGCGCCCTGTCTTCAGCTCGACGCATCCAGCCTCCGCCAGCAGCCTTTCGCAGATCGTCACTCCACCTAGCCGGAGGGCGTCCTACACTACGTTTGCCGAGCCGTGGTCCTCAGCTTAGTCCGTCTTAATCTTACTAACATAGTATTTTAGTGGAAAGATTAAACAAATATGTAAGTATATAACTAAGTTTCAATATTTTTATTTATAATGGTTTCCATAATTTCATCCAATGGAACGGATATACACGTTATTGCTTAATAACGCTTGAATCTATTTACTAAAAAAATATGATCACGACTGTAATCCCCAGGCTTCTGAACTCTAGTTACTTAGATCTTTGAGGATAACCAACGAGAGGCACTTCAGTTTAAAGTAAAAAAATATTACTCGTAGTAGGATATGTAGGATTAGTGGGCCTTTCACAGTGCCATCTATCCTCAAACTTAACAAATCCTGTACCTGGCTATGAAGTAGGATGACATAAGACAACATCCCTACCTCGGATAGGATTACCCGTAATTTATTACGAGTTCAGTACGGAACGGTAGGCTCAATTTGTCCGCGGTAAGGCCAGGTGCAGTTGAACTAATTGTGCTAACCGGATTAACTTTAAACTATGCACTGCTAATGAAGCTAGTCAGTTCTCGGCTTTTTCAGACCCCGATAGGTAATTGAGCGAATTGCTCGCAATTTACGTGATGCTACGAATTGGCGTGAAGCAGGTCGAAATTCGTGAATTTCCTCCCTCAGTTTGAGTATCGAAATACAAAAAATCGTTTACATTACAAAATAGTACCTATATTTTGCCCAAAATATCTGAAAAATCTATGGTTTTTTAATTTATTTTACATACATACATACATGAAATCACTCTTGCATCCCGATTTCATGTTAGTTCGTAACTACGAAGGCGCGAAGGTAACTGAAATTGAAATTGAAATTGAAATTGAAAAATATTTATTCAGTACAATCACAAGGATCACTTTGAACTTACTTACCACTTACGTAATTCTATGCTTGCTCGCCTAGATACCTAGCCACTATAATGAGATTTTTTTTATACGTAATTTTAAATACTAACAAATTCAGATTATTTCAAATTAGCATTTTTATCGGTTTTGTGTAGCCGTCTATCAGCCTTTGGAATGCTTTTTTAGTAGATCAAGTTTTTTCCAATTTCCTCTTTCCCAAGAAATAAAATCAGTTTTCGATTATCCGTTCGTCACATGCCAGAACCCCAATACGAGACGTAAAATCTTAGGCCTATCACAAAACAACCTTGGAATAACTTACTAGAGTAGAAGCGAAGGATAGTAATATTTTTTATAGTTATTATAAGCATACTCTTTTAGGTATAAAGCGTGCTTTGTTCTCACGAGTAAAAAAAATATTTATATATACAAATAATAGAAAGTTTTTGAACTTGTGTCCAATTTGAGCTCGTAATATTATTAATTATGACAAGATTTTACGCTTTATTTCTTTACACATTTTACTTCGCATCAAACTTTCTAACTTCAATGCCAGTTTCACCTCTAAGTACAAAAGTTACGTACCTACTTACTTATTTTTTTATCAACCATTCTTAACCTTTGGTTTCTTGTGAAGCCATGACCGTCTTATAGCGGAGGTGCAAAAACGACAGTAACTTCATGTTTATAAAGTTATACCTATTAATATATCTTTCGTTTCCTGTTTCTTATATGGTTTATATTTTGAGTGGCCTTCGAATAGTTTTTTTTCATATTCCTTTTTGTTTCTTACGACCGCCATCATCATCATCAGCCTATAGCAGTCGACTGCTGGACATAGGTCTCCCCTAATGAGCGCCATTGCGCCCTGTCTTCAGCTCGACGCATCCAGCCTCCACCAGTAGCCTTTCGCAGATCGTCACTCCAGTTGGCCGGAGGGCGTCCTACACTACGTTTGCCGAGCCGTGGTTTCCACTCTAGAACTCGTTTCTTACGACCGTTATATAACAATAACTGCTTCTCAAAAACGAATCTCCTATCAAAGGATTTATCGTTCGATAGATAATTCTGATACACACTGATCGCCATCAACTTTATCGTTATTGAAACCGTAGTAGGTATAACAATATTTTTACGAGGTTTTGTAGTATCTACATAAAAATATTTTATCGATACCTTGGGAAAGGAAGTGGTGGGGTTGGTTAGGTTTTTGCGTGAAGGTTTTAGGTGTCGTTTTCTAAGAAGTTTCTACCGTTATAACGATCGCAAAGTCAGCTTGTCAACTCTAACCTGTAGTGCGATTACGGAGCTCGAATACAATCAAAACGTTCATACTAACTAGCACCTATCGATGAATTGGTACTAAGGAAGGTTTGTCTTCTTAGTCTTACGTATCTTTTATCCTTGTTTGCACTTAAAGCATTCATTGTTATTAATCAGTTCATGTTTTTAAGCGAACGCAGTTATGAAGAAATAGTTTTCACTCACGGCTTCGCCCGCGTGGTACCTTGAAAAAAAAATCTATCCTACGGGAACAGTAAATTTTCCGGGATAAAAAGTAGCCAATGTGCTATTTTAGACTATAATCTATCTCTGTTGCAAATTTCATCTAGATTCGTTCAGTCATTTCAGCGTGAAAGAGTAACAAACAACCGTATAAAATTTCACGTTTATAATATTAGTAGGATTCAATGAGCATGAAGCAAAAAGATATAGAAGAGGCTGGTAGCGGGTGAAAATTCGTGTTCTCCACTATCCCATCGGGAAACAGGCGTAATTTAATGTATATAGGTATCAACAATATGTTCTAATACATAACCGTTCGGCGCCAAGAGTCTATTCAGTTATAAATTTAGCCAAACACCACATTAATGGCTCGCCAAAATTAGTCCCAAAATAGGTTGCACCTCTCAAAATCTGCATCACTTAGAACAAAACATTTTAAGCGCTTAATTACGCTGCTGTGTTATGTTAATAGGCGATTAAGCGAACAAAGGTAACCCAAGTTTTTCATTAGGAAATGGCCGGAGGCCATTGGCACGACAATGGACCTACGAGTACTATTATTTTGTTTCTCATTATTTATTTGCTATTTGCATCGTAATCGAGTTTAAAGCACCTAAAGTGAATGGAAAATGACTTAAAAACGTAGTATTTTGTTTCAATAAGTGCTTTATTTTTCTGGCTTTGACTGTACTTTTATTATTTACGACATAGGAATAATTAGCAACATAAGAATAGATTTAGCTAGAGCGCTGGTGGTGTAGTGGTAGCACCCCTGCCTCACGATCCCAAGGGCGTGGGTTCAAACCTGGTCGTGCACCAATGAGTTTTTCCATTCGAAAAATTTATGTGCGCAATGCCAGTGCTCTTAAACGGTGAAGGAAAACATCGTGAAGAAACCGGCATACCCTAGAACCAAAAATTCGAAGGTATGTGTCATAGGTTAGTATTCTTATAAGCGGCGATGGGCTTGCAACCTGTCACGTACGGAATACTAACTACTGTGCAAAATGTCATGTTCGGACTTGCCTCTGACTACCCCCTTTAGATATCCTCAAAGATCTAAGTAACTAAAGATCTGAGGAGATATCTACCGAGCCCAGGGATTACAGTCGTGATCATATTTTTTTTTTTTTTTTAGAATAGATTTGAATTTGCAACACTATGTTAAAAAGACCTTGCTTACGTCTGAGAAAACGATAACTTCCAAAAATCATTACGATTAACGAATTTGAATTCGCTATTCCCGTGCCGTCCTGTACATGTAATGTCGCGAATATAGATTCAGAGAAAACAGATGGATTGTATACATGTCTTTTGACACACATGATGGGAATTATTTGAAGACTTTATAACTATAATATATAAATAAATATTACTACATATTTTTTCAAGCGCCATCTGTACTATAGGGCCCTTACCACAAGCTCTTAAAAACCATCATGGTTCATAAAAGTTTCAAGCTCGAAATAACACTACTTCAATACAATTATTAAAGGTACGAGATATCACAGTTATATTGCTTTGATATTGCCCAAAGAGCTTTCGGTAAAGCCCCTGACTGAAAATTAATAAAATATATCTTAAAAATTTATTTGTATTGTTGTTTTAAAAGAATAAACAGACAACAATTTTGTAGTTGCTCAGGGTACCACCAAACAAAACATAACCCAGTCCTACATATCACATTGCTTCATTAACTTTATAGTGAAACAATTTGCATAAACTAACCCATCTAATTACGGACAAACTTTGCTCACCCCATGCTAATACTTACAAGAACTCGTCCCGGCTAATGTACCCACTACACGTTTGGATAGCTCACCTTGTCGACAACTACTCGGTAGTTAGACAACAGTACCTACTTAAGTATTTACAAACGTGAGTCGAGACTTCCTAGAAACTGTGGTCTGGACGCAACTCTCGACGAAAGTATAGTGTCTTGGCGCTTGTCTGGAGGGCCCTTTAAAGTTTTGCTGTCTCATGCAAAATGGTTTAGGGAATGTTAATTTTTGAGACGAATTTTGTCGAAATAAGTTTCAAGGCCTGATTGTAAAATTTGAAAACATAATATCTGATTATTTTTTTTTACTTGCTTCTGCTCATGGCTTTGTTCGTGAGCGTATTTAAATTACCGTAAGTGCTATTTTAGAACACGGGCTATATCTATAACATTTCATAGAAATCGCTCAAGTGTTAAATGCATAAAGATTGTGTGGATGCATAGATATCTATAAATTCCCAAAAAAGTTTTCATAGGTTTTTTATTTAACTTGGAATTGGATTGTAAATTGAAATATTATCTAAAATATAACTACAGTCATATAAAATATCAAGTTCCCAAGGAGCTATAAATATCAAGATATTACATACACTTCAAATAATCTCCTCGGCTCTATACCCTCATTCTACCTTAATAAATGTCTGACCGAATCCTTATAACTCTTAAAGCAATAATAAAGCGGACTTACACTACCCCGGGCTCTTAATAAGGGCGTGAACCATAGAGTAGAACTAGAGACTAAACTACTGAGGGGAGATAGAAATGGTTCGCGAAACTGGTTCGCCGCACGCAAGTGTCTTTTAATGTTGAAGTAACTAAGTTGACTATTTAGTACATAAAGTGCAAAGGGGTTAATTTAGGAATCAAGTGTTGAAAAAATACTATTGATTATTTTTTGTACTTCCTAATATTTGTTCATTCAAAGAGTGTTGGTTTATTCTCATGCTGACTGTATAGGCGACCAAGAAACTGGTTTACCACTCTAAGGCTGAATATCATTTGCAAAATATACAATATCAATATACATAAATCCACGATGGAAGAACCGATGACAAATTTACCCACAAAAAATAGTATTTTATTCGACGGTGACAAATTTACCCTCCAAGTATGGAACTTAAAAGTAGCACAAAAAATGGACCGATGACGAACTTACCCGAACCCTTAGAATCGAAAGTTTTTATCAATACCGTTGCTTCAGAAGACGCTTAATTTATTGATTTTAAAGATATACAAATGCGTGAAATTTATGATTTAACATTACGAGTATAACCGATTTATTTAACAAAATCACGGGTTAGTTATTATTAAACGATAGTAATCTAGGTTATTATTTTAACTAGCTGTACCTGCGACTTAGTCCGTGAAACGCGCAAATGTTGTTCGGCGTCAGTGACCGTAATTATCATGACCGTGATATATAGGCTAGCGTTATTTCAAGTTTCATTCAAATTCATCACATAGTTTCGACAGTATGCGGTTTCAAAAAGGCATACAGATAGACAAAAATTCTAAAAAGAGCTAATACAGTATCTCTATATCGTATAATAATAATAATAAAAATATTTATTTTCAAAGTTGGGTTTACAAAGTAGGAACTTACAATCTATTACATATTAGATGTAGTAAGGCTAGTTTAATACGTACAAGCCTACTTGTAATAAACCTTTCAGGGTCAAAGATAACGACACCTCGCTCTTACTAAGTTTGCTAACTTGTATTAAGACACGGGGGCTCTAATCTCTGGCTATACATAGATAGTTGCATAAAAGGACGTAGCTACAGTAGTGGAAATTGGAGAAAAAGATATATCTATTACATATTGTATAAACTAGTTCGAAATAAACCCTAAACCTAATCAATTACTTACAGAAATATGAGAGATAAAAACAAAAGTAAAAAGATAATACATGTAGAAATTATAATTAATATTAATATAACCCAGAATTAAGATTGCAGGGTTACTACTTTGCTCAATTTGTTATATATATAAGGGCCTAAGAACTGTGAGTGACGGTGAGCGAAAGATGTTTTGCAGAATTTCGTAGTGAAGATTTTATTTTTTCGTCTCTTGCTTAAGTCTACGAAATGAGGTGATTTTTTTATGTTGTTGAAGAATGAGTTGAAGGATGAACATTTTCCTAACCGAAAGGATTTGGATTTCATTGTATAGTTGGGTTGTTGGGTATCTGTACGGCTTGGAGAACGCAACCTTCAACACCGCCCTCTGTGCTCTCTCTAATGGGAGAAGATGCGTATGTTATGCTATCCCTAATTAAAATTTACTAAAAATATTTCATGTACAGATTTTGCTTCGTTACAGTTTTAATTGTAGTATGGACAGATAAATAAAATATCGTGAGAATGAAAATTTGAGTTGCGTTTCTAGGTATTTTCTTAGGGTCTTTCTAAGGGTGGCAAGTACACAAGTTGTCATTTCAAAGTGTCGTAAAATGAAGGGTTTCAAAAGCTGAACTTATCTCGTTTGCGGCGAACTGGTCGCGAAGTTGTGACCAATGTGAATCTAAACTTTGATTTCCTTTGAATATGGCGAACGTTTGTGACGCCCGTAAAACATTAATTTGTGATTTAGCTAAATAAAAATGACACTTTGATGTCTTAAAATAATGTTATTTGTCTCTTTTCCGTAGCGAAAAACGCTGTCTACGCCAATTTTATCATCATCATCATCATCTTCCTGCTCTTTTCCCAAGTTATGTAAGGCCAACAGTGATCTTCTTCCATTTCCCTCTATCATTCATCATCTATATTTATGCTTTTATATTATCAATCAAGTTATGTAGATTGTTGCTTATCGAAAAAAAAAAAATTTATTAAACATTATCATTTTTGATATATTTTCTTGAAAAAAAAATGGCCGTTATAATACGGTTTCAGTTTTATCTATACAACAAGGTTTTACTTGAGGTGTTTTGACGGTAGATTAACTTTCATGATTGGTGCTGTGCTGCTTCACTTTGGATGCGAATGTGGACGAGGTTTAAATAACTATTTTCCCTGTAAATTTCAGTCTAAAACTCGATTCTGTCCCATGATACAGTATTCCTGTAAAAGTTCCATATCATACTAAGATAATAAATGTCAAAGTAACTTTTTGTTTGTTTGTTTCTTTTTTTTTTATTTAAAACACTTTTTTTATTATTGTTCTTTTTTCATTTTTAAGGTTCTGTATCCAAAGATTAAAACAACCCTATTAAGACTCTGCTGTCCGTCCGTCCGTCTGTCTGTCCGTCTGTCACCAGGCCAGGGCTTGGAAACCCGAAAAATTTTCAAACCGGTATCGCTCTAAATACCTACAACCTTTTCTTTTCGGTATCTACTAAAACGATTAGTCAAGAACGATAAATTCAAAAGGGTTTCGCTCAATTAACCGGTTAGAATGAAATAATTTCGTTCTTTTTCATATAAGTTTACAGCGCTGCGGTATTCGAAATGCGTTCGTTGCGTGTGCGCTCGCTTTAACCGGTTAATTAAAGTTCGTAGTTAAGGTTTTGAAAGAGGTTGCGCTCCGAACGCTATTATAAAAATACCGGTTAATACCGCTTTTTTTCTGGTAAATTGTTAACCGGTTCCAAGCCCTGCACCAGGCTGTATCTCATGAACCGTGATAGTTATACAGTTTAAATTTTCACAGATGATGTATTTCTGTTGCCGCTATAACAACAACCAAAAAAATAAATATTTAAGGGAGCTCCCATATTTTTTTTTTTGCCGTTTTTATAGATAATGGTACGGAACCCTTTGTGCGCGAGTCACTTGGCCGAATATTTAATATTTTGAATTATTTGGTAACTGATGGTAGATGGGTCGACGACATAGTTAGATCCGCAGGTCGTACATGGGCGAGGTTGGCGCAAGATAGAGGCGAATGGCAAATGCGAAGAGAGGCTTATGCCTAGCAGTGGGATGAGAAAGGCTGATGATAATGATGGTGATGATTTGGTAACTGTGTTTTTTTTGAGGAATATTCAATCATATTGCTTAGTACATATTGGCATAGCAGCTTCCATGCCTTTGCAGTAACGTACATTATCCCAGGAGGTGCATTTCTGAAATTAAATTACAACGTCGCTTAATAAGTGTTTTGGCTGAAAAAAGGTTTAAAAAAATTCTGCAAAAAAAAATTTTGAGTACTATCAAGAATATCATAGAAAATGTTTATTTCGTTAAACGGTGAAGGAAAACATCGTGAGGAAACCGGCATACCTTAGAACCAAAACTTCAAAGGTGTGTATGTCATACATAGGTTAGTATTTTTATAAGCGGCGATGGGTTTGTAACCTGTCACCAATGTGCCAAATGTCATGTTTGGACGTACCTCTGACTACCCTCTTTTGAAATCTTCAAAAAGATAACTAACTAGAGACCTGAGGAGATATCTACTGAGCCTGGGGATTATAGTCGTGATCATGTTTAATAAGTGCCTCTGAGGCGCATTTAAAATGCGCCTCTTTCACTACACTATGACGACCTTAGTGGCGCAGCGGGCGAGAGTCCACCTGCGATGCTAGAGGAGGGTTCGATTCCCGCCGCGATTGTTGTACGATCTGCAGAAATGTGTTCCGTTGGTCTGGGTGTTTTCTATGTATAATACAAAATATCTATCTATAAAAAAAATAACACAAGCTTTGAGTAGCTTACTTTGGAGCTAGATGATGCTGTGTGGATTGTCCAGCATTATTTATTTATTTATTTACTAGTTTGCTTAAACTAGTCACAAAATAAGAGGTTCAATTTACCTTTAAATACTGAACTTTTGTACAGAGCTGCAACTTCACAACATCACACTCTTCTTCTCTGCCGTATTTCGTTAGATTGCCAGATGCACATTCGTCCTTGATGCTCTTGACGAGAGCCGATCGATCCTCAAACGGGTTAAAGGGATCTTCAAATGCTGTCTCTATAAATTTCATGAAAGACTTCATGTCAATAGATCCGTCGATCGTTGCAAAATTAAGCTTTTCAGCGAAACATAATTCCTGGTCACACTGAAATTATTATACGGCAATATTAAAAATACAGCAAAAAAAAAACAAAAAAAATACAATACTAATACAAATATTATAGTTCCATCAGTGAACGTGTATAGTTCCATGGTATTTGTTTAAGTACGTAATAAGTATTGTTTTTTTATCAAATTACTAGCTGTCCCGCTCGCGACTTTGTTCACTTAAAGTATCTAAACTAAGTTTTAAACAAATCACACTAATAAAAAAATTCCATACATAACTTTGACCCTCCTTTTACCCTTTTTAGAGGGTTAACCAATCGCACCACCCGTTAAAAAGTTCCCATACAAACATTGACCCCACATTTGACCCCTTTTTGAAGATTATATTGAAAAATCCTGAAACACGTGTCCATTTATTTTGCATTTACAGTGCACAAACAAAGTTTCATGAAAATCGCTCCACGCGTTAAAAAGTTTCATACTAACGTTTTCACCCTTTTTCACCCCCTTAGAGGTGGAATTTCCAAAAATCCCGCCTTAGTGGGTGGTTTTGTTATAAAAGGAAACCACCTTCCAAATTTCAGCTTTCTAGCTTCAGCGGTTTCGGCTCGGCGATGATCAATCAGTCAGTCAGGTCAAGCTCTTATATAGATATAGATAAACTAGCTGTCCCGCCCGCGACTTCGTTCACTTAAAGTAGGTATCTAACTAAACTGAGTTTCAAACAAATCACACTAATAAAAAAATCCCATAATAACTTTTACACCCAATTTTACCCTTTTTAGAGGGTTATTTTGAAATATCCAGGAATATGTTTCCATTTATTTTGCATTTAAAGTATCCAAACCAAAATTAAGATCAATCGCACCACCCGTTAAAAAGTTCCCATACAAACATTGACCCCACATTTGACCCCTTTTTGAAGGTTATATTGAAAAATCCTGAAATATGTTTTTATTTATTTTGCATTTACAGTACACAAACAAAGTTTCAAGGCAATCGCACCACCCGTTAAAAAGTTCCCATACAAACATTGACCCCACATTTGACCCCTTTTTGAAGGTTATTTTGAAAAATCCTGAAACACGTGTCCATTCATTTTGCATTTACAGTACACAGACAAAGTTTCAAGGCAATCGCACCACCCGTTAAAAAGTTCCCATACAAACATTGACCCCACATTTGACCCCTTTTTGATGGTTATATTGAAAAATCCTGAAATACGTGTCCATTCATTTTGCATTTACAGTGCACACACAAAGTTTCATGAAAATCACTCCACGCGTTAAAAAGTTTCATACTAACGTTTTCACCCTTTTTCACCCCCTTAGAGGTGGAATTTCCAAAAATCCCGCCTTAGTGGGTTTTGTTATAAAAGGAAACCACCTTCCAAATTTCAGCTTTCTAGCTTCAGCGGTTTCGGCTGGGCGATGATAAATCAGTCAGTCAGTCAGTCAGGTTAAGCTCTTATATAGATATAGATGAACAGTCACATTTCCTAAGACGAGGCGGAAGTTCCGTCAAATATAAGTGGACAAAACCGTGTACTTACGTATTTTTTTAATAAAATACATAATATTAATTATTCTTACTATTTATATTTTCTTAAATAAGTTTTTCACCTGAGAACGTCCGAACCGATTTTAATGATTTTTAATTTGTTGGATTTGTCTCCACCCCAAACAGAAGAATAACCATTGAAAATATATTAAATGCGAGCGAAGTCGCAGGCAAAACTTTATAAAATATCTACCTTATAAAATGAAAGATCCGTTCACTTACCCAGCCCGCCCTATTTACCATTTCATAACATTCGTCAAATGAGGCACCAGTTATTGGAAGATAGTTCTTGCAGCATGATCTATGTCCCTATAAAATCCAAGAGGCTAGACAAAGTGACATATTCTACATACCTAAACGATCTCTTTTGCATCATTTTTGCATTGTTAAAATAAAAATGTGCTAGTGACACAACCGGTCCAATTGAAAATGAGTGGTACTCAGCCGGCCGATAGTTCACATTTTCTTTAGGACGGGTTACACTCATCATCAGCCTATAGCAGTCCACTGCTGGACATAGGCCACCCTAATGAGCGCCATTGCGCCCTATCTTCAGCTCGACGCATCCAGCCTCCACCAGCAGCCTTTCGCAGATTACACTCGCGAAGCTTACATTTTTTTGTTACAAATTTCAAAGTTTTTTTAATTTTTAATCTGTGTTGGTATAAATAACAGGCGTCAATGATAAATAACATTTAACTCACATTAAATAAACGGTCGCATCTGCGAGATAATAAATCTGTTTTCACAACCTGCAGGAATATAAAGAATAATTTATTAATTTTCAAATTTTCGTTTTTATCTATTTACTTCAATATTGAGTTAAAGAATTAATCTTTTCGATTGCACGCTATCACTTTCTGTTGCTAGCTTTTTTTACTTTAATCAATTGGTGCATCTCAATTTTTGTTAGTGAATCTTATTCTCAGTCTTTGCTTACGTTATCTGTGGCCAGTTATAGGTTTTCAGAACTTTCTTTTTCAGTTATTTTCACTACGGGATGTGTTAAAGATAAATTAATAAAAAGGTACGTAAAAGTTTTTATAGATCTTACCAATATCTTACCACTATCAAAGTCAATATAAAATATTCACGATGCATTTTGATGAAAATTCAAAACTTCTTTTGACTTCGTTGTGTTTTTTATATGCAATTTCTAGCCATACGATGAAATATAACTGTGGTTGATACGAATGATCTATTGTTTTGTTAATTTATGCGCAGGAGCGTAAATATCAGCGCAGCTACAACTTTTACAGGTAAACGTGGATCTGCACTATTATATCACTATTTTTATATAGCCATAGGTATAAATACGTTCATATATTTTATAACTTTCCGTGGATAGTAAAACTTTGAATAGGCAAAAATACAATTTCAAGTAGATTGATATTTTTTATTATAAATTTTTTTTGGAATGTATGTATGTACTGCGTTACGGTTCTTTATTTTTTACATACATATTAGTCCATGTTATTTCTAGGTATAATTATAAACTTCATTTAGAAATTAAAACAAAATGCAAAAAAGGTTCAACTTTTTATTTGAATTCTGAATTTTATTTATTTCCAAAAATATATCTATTTGCAAAATAATAAAAGCAAAAAATACCATACTGTTTTGGGTAAAATTCAGTCAAACTGACGTGTGCATACTGATGCTAATTTTTGCATCCTCTTGCAACGATTATCTTCGTTCCAACTATTGCAGTTCTAAAACAAAATACGTTCTTTTATAACTGTTACACATGAGAACACTGGTGGTCTAGTGGTAGTGGCCCTACCATCGGATTCTAAAGTCGTGGGTTCGAATTTAGTAGGTAGTGCACTAATTGATTTTTCTGTCCAGATGACGCTCTCAAACGGTGAAAGATAACATTGTGAGGAAATCAGCATGTTATAGAACCTCAACGGTTTGAAGATAATTATGTGTCAAGCTTGTCATATCACACTCATTAAAAAAAACCAGCCAAGTGCGAGTCGGACTCGCGCAAGAAGGGTATCATACCATGATCTATAATAACGGCAAAAAAAATCACGTTTGTTGTGGGGAGTCCCTTAATTATTTATCATATTTGGTTTTTAGTCTTTGTTGTTAGAGCGTCAACAGAAATACATCATTAGTGAAAATTTCAACTAGCTAACTTATCACGGTTCATGCGATACAGCCAGACCCCTATTGAATAAACATTACAAGTCTACAAATTTGTAAAAAAGTGACAATATGGTCGAATTTAGAATTGTAGGTACAATTTACAATTTTGAATTTTTCCACCATTACAAACTTGTAGAATTGTAGCTGGTTACAATTAATTGTATTTACAATGTAATGTGTATTAAATAGGGTTTGGTGACAGACGGAGGGACGGATGAACAACGGAGTCTTAGTAATAGGGTCCCATTTTACCCATTAGGTACGAAACCTTAAAAAAATAGTTACACAATAAGAAGTACTGACCTTTAAAAACTGGATTTGAGTACATAGCTTCAGTTTCATGATGTCGCAGAGGTTATCCACCGCATATTTGTAGAGGTCGCCATGTACGCACTTATCTGCGATTTGGTCGATGAGGTCTGGATCAGACCTCATGTGTTTCTTTAAATGTGCTAAAAAGGCCCATTTATTAACGGTTCCGTTCGATGATACAAAACCCATTTTTTGACCCATACATGTTTCGAACTCGCACTGAAAAATATAAAAAAAAATTGAATAAAACATATTTACGTCACAAACAATGGCGGTAAGAGATAGCGCGCACGGGTTACTTTTGTCACGGTGACTGTTTCGTCACTCTTATCAAGTTCGTGGTTATGTATAGAGATGCGCGGATCGACGTGACAACTGGGTGACATCTCTATACATAACCACGGACTTGATAAGAGTAACGAAACAGTCACGGCGACAAAAGTAACCCGTGCGCGCTATCTCTAAATTTGACGGTAAAATATGCATGGTAGCTGATTGATAAAATGCAGCGATTTTCATGCTTTTTCACCAATGGATAGAGATTCTCGAGGAAGGTTTTAAAATATAATTTGTCAAGTTTTTATGTCATGATAACCGATATTCATGGATAGTGTGGTTCTCGAGGAAACTTTGAATAATATATATAATTTGTCAAGTTTTTAAGTCGCGATAACCGATATTCACGCGGGCAAAGCCACCGGCATCAGCTATTAATAATATAAAATCGTTTTAAAGCAAAAGAAACTGTATAAAATAATAACGTCGTGTGTTTTTTAAGAAGTGGAAACAAAGATTAAAGATAATTATTTATATCCGAATAACCCTAAAATTAAGTTTAGGTATGAGTTGAAACGCTAAATTGAGACACGTTTAAGCATAAATAATAGTGAATACGAGACTTTTTAAAATGCAGGTTCAGTTAATTTAAGTGTTAAAGTTAAAGTGTTAAGCGTGGAATCCTATACGAAACATATCTTTGAAACGTGACCTATTGAAATTTTGCTAGTTTACCTGCGCTTTGCACAATGATATGAATGTAAAAGAAGTAGACTCAGAGTTAGCGAATGATAGGAGTGAGTGGAAGAAGAAATGTTGTGACGACCCCACGCACGCGTGGGATAAGGGCAGGAGAATGATGATGATCTGCGCTTTGCACAAAAAAAAAACATTTTATAAAAGTTTTCCAGTTTGCCTTTTACTCACAGAAGGCGGTTTTTTTTCTATACATTGTTCTAACTCTTCAGTAGGCGGAGGCTGATTATCCATATTTCCTTTTTCACAGCATGCTATACCTCCCTGAAAAATATGGTTAAATCAGTTAATAAACAAATTATGAGACTAAAATAACCAACTACATTATTTTGCAGATTCCTATACCTACTGATAAAAAATTTAATACGAGTATTTACTTACATGCAATAAAGGTGCACAAATTTGCATCTTTTTTGATAGTCCAGCCTGTAAATACGTTTCAAAATCTTATTGTCATAATTTTATACATTAACACATCAGAGGAAGCTTGTTTATATAAATTCCTGATAGCCTGATGATCTTGCTTATAGTTTGAAACGATCAATAAAAAAATAAACATCATTTTCATCATGTCAGTTTTTATAATTTTTTGAAATATTTCACTTTCTTATTATGGGGCCGAAAAAAAATTGGTCATTCTTACCACAATTACAGCTAAGCAAAGCGATAGAAAAATTACACGATACATCAAAACAAGTTCAACACCGATGATTGTAGTATCAGTACTTATTTTTATTGCGAAGCCTTATCTCAAATCAGAAGTTCTATGATAACATTATTTTAACAAACTCTTGGCACGGCTCATACAAAAACGTGCAATAAATAACCTTATGTGTGATATTTTTAGTGGCACTTTTGGTTATTGAAGAAAAAATTGCTCTATACCATAAACATTTTTATGTTGCTGACTGATTTTACTGAGTCAGTTATTTAAAATAATACTACAAATACCAACTTTGGCTGATTTTTATGTATATTTTTATAATAGAAACCTCTAATTATTTTTTTAACTGTATTATTTATTTAATTTTGTGTGAAGAATTCTCAATAAATTGTATATTGTACAATTTCTTGTTGCTTTTCATGTATTTTATGCCATGATCAGAATAATTAATAAGTACATAGCTAACATATTTTTATTTCTATCAAAGAAATCAAAATTAGATACTTATGAATATAAAATGTATTATTTGTTTTTTTATATTTTATTATTAAAAGACATTGTAGTAAACATACTTCCTGTATTATTATGTCTTGCAACAATAAAGTAAAATCTGAAATAAATTTTTATTTCACAATTGGGGTATTTTTTTAATTATTATTAATCCAAATGAAATAACATAACAGTCTTTATGAATATAATTAGTTTTATCAAAATATTGTGTGCATTTTTCCGTCATGGTCTTCACCTCTTTGCAGATACCTTGATTGTTCCAGTTGTTTTCGCAACTCTGAAATTTTTTTTTGTATTTCGATAAAATAATAATTAAATAAAAAAATATTGAAGCTACTATTGACTACTTATTATTATTGGTATACTTTACTTTCTATGTAGAAAAATAGAAGGTGGATGAGGATTTTGAAGTTTTACGGGAAAAGTATCAATCCCTGAGGAAAAAAAAACCTACCATACAAAAAAATAATCATCAAAATACATTAATAACTGGTAGGTAATACTTTAAAAGTCGTAAAATTCTAGACGCTTGTGTCTAGAAATATAGCTCCATATCCCAAAAAGAACATTACCTTTTAGTACACTAAGGAATCTCCGAAATCTAAATGGTATGCTCCTAGAAATAGGTACCTTAAGATACTGAATTTTAATACAGGTATCCAGTTTAATGACGTCACATGACTCGCGCATCCCATATCCAGATAAATCCTCGGTCACACAGTTATCAAGAATTCTTTCTATGATGTCTTCGTGACCTTCGAAATGCATCTCAATTTGTTCTGCCAATGACTGGGTATAGATGGTTCCATCTGATGATGCAAAGCCCACTTTTTCAGCGATACATTTTTGTAAGTTGCACTGAAATTATTAATCATCTAAGTAGGGTTTTTAGTGTTTTATCTATAATACTTCTATACTAATATTATAAAGAGGAAAGATTTGATTGTTTGTTTGAATTGAATAGGCTCCGAAACTACTGGACCGATTTGAAAAATTCTTTCAACAATGTGTAGAATGAACATTCAGGATGAACATAGGCTATATTTTATGTAGGTACTTCGCGGGCGACGCCGCGTGCAGATGCTAGTTGTTAAAATAAACCTTAACGAAATGCCGACAACCCATTCAACAGAGTCATTAAGCCATCGACATAGCTCAGAATGTAGTTACCAAGTGGCAAAAGGCTCGTAAAGATAAAACCATCGAGTCAAATATGTTCTAGAGTGGAGACTGCGTCTAAGCAAATATAGCTAGGATCACTTTGGTAGAATAATGACCTAGAAAAAGTGCTGATAAGTAGATTATGAAAGTGGCCTATTTCCAGTAATGAGTTTTTATCAATGATCAATTTGATTTTGATTTTTACTCATACATACATACATACATACATAAAATCACGCCTGCTACCTCACGGGGTAAGCATAGACCACGCTTCTCCACTTGCTACGATTCTGGCATACCTCTTTTGCTTCATTCGTTCATTACATTCTTCATACATGCGCATCGGTTTATGGTATTTGGACTCAATACATTGTTATTTTCGTCTTAGTATTTTAACAAATGTGCTTACCAGTATAATTTGCTTACTCACTGACTTATCTTGGGAATATTTTCGATGACATTCGTTAAAGTCATCACTAGGTTTAGGAAAACTTGGTATTTTTTCGTTACAGCATTTTGAAAAATAATCATTCTGAAATAAATTTTAAGGAGAGAGAGAGAGTTTATCTACTAGTCTCTAGAAAAAAAAAAAACTTGAGACGTGTCAAGGGACACCCGGATGGAACGAAGTTCCTTTCCTTGCTTTCTATGAGAGAGAGAGAGAGACAGACAGAGAAACACGCGCACGCCGCACGGCTTATAACTATAGCAAAAAGTGTCGTGACAACTTTTCGTGAGATTTTTTTCCGTCTAGCCCCCTTTCATAACGCGCGATAAAGAACTTCGTTCCAATAACAAGCTAACTAAGATGTTTTTGATATTCGTGTTATTGCGTTAAATGGTTCATAATTTTGAATTATTTGCTATTTAACGCAAAAACGGTTTCCAATTGAATACTACCCATCAACAAACAACCTGAATAATTTGGACAAACTTATTAGTATTTTACGATAGTTTGTCTATAATTATCGCTATTTTATGAATATTGGAAAACCGTTTTTGTGACATATAAATTAATTTATTGTCCTACTAAAAATCTTAATTACCCGCATTAAATGGCCACAATCATTTTCCACTGCATTGTTAAACAATTTCTTAGTTATAGTAGCCTGAAAAAAAAACTGCTAAATATAAGGAAAAAAGACTTAAGCATTTTTATACGTGTGAATATTTCATAATGTCTGTCTGTTTTGTCTTTGTCTTTACTTTTTTGATATCAGACAGGGATAAGAGATAATTTGAGAATAACTACAGATTCGTTTTTTTTTTCATCTATAATCTGTTCGTTGTGCGAATATGGGATTGGTTTCGATCTGTACCTACATAACGAAAGAAAAAGTGTAAAATAAAAGGTACTACACAAGTACGTTATTCATACATTATTAGGTTCTGTAATATACTTACCACGATAAAAGCCAAAGCAAGCAATATAAAAAATATGCGATACATATTCGATAAATTCAATATTTCGTTTTAAAATCACATTTATTTGTGAATTTTATGCTCTCAGAGTAATAATATTGCCTAAATAACACTGGAGTGTATGTTGCAATAAGTTTTCAAACGGCATCAGGCTTTTTGGATATTAGGTTCCTACTATACTATACTTATTAGTTTTAAATCCATTAGAGTTTATATAACTCATTATTGAAAAATATCTTCTTATGATTGTTGTGAAGAATTATAATAGCATAGAATAGGTCTGATAAAACAACATTACGATATAATTTAGATGGATTTATTTTTATAATGATTTCAAAATTGCAATTATTCTACACATTTCGTTCTATATTAAACTGAAAGTAATAGTTCAATCAAATTTTTTAGTACATTCTGCAGCCAGGTCTTTCATTCCTTTGCATTCACCTTCATCGGTCCACTCGTTGCAACTCTGAAATATTTAAAAAAAAAATATGATCACGACTGTAATCCCCGGGCTCGGTAGATATCTTCCTCCAGATCTTTAGTTACTTAAATCTTTGAGGATATCTAAAGGGGGTAGTCAGAGGCACGTCCAAACATGACATTTGGTACATGCCCACATTTTGCACAGTAGTTAGTATTCCGTACGTGACAGGTTGCAAGCCCATCGCCGCTTATAAGAATACTAAACCTATGACACACACCTTCGAATTTTTGGTTCTAGGATATGCCGGTTTCCTCACGATGTTTTCCTTCACCGTTTAAGAGCACTGGCATTGCGCACATAAATTTTTCGAATGGAAAAACTCATTGGTGCACGACCAGGTTTGAACCCACGACCTTCGGATCGTGAGGCAGGGGTGCTACCACTGCACCACCAGCGCTCAAAAAAATTTTAAAAATTGTGTTTTTAATCTATATCTATATTATAAAGAGGAAAGTTTTGTATAATTGTATTTTTGTATTTTTGTTTATAACGAATTCGAAGGTATGTGTCATAGGTTAGTATTCTTATATGCGGCGATGGGCTTGCAACCTGTCACGTACGGAATACTAACTACTGTGCAAAATGTGGGCATGTACCAAATGTCATGTTTGGACTTGCCTCTGACTACCCCCTTTAGATATCCTCAAAGATCTAAGTAACTAAAGATCTGAGGAGCTACCGAGCCCGGGGATTACAGTCGTGATCATATTTTTTTTTTTTTTTTTTTATTTATTATGACGAATAAACTCAAAAACTACTAGTCCGATTTCAAAAACTCTTACACCGTTAGAATGCTACGTTATCCCTGAGTAACATGGGCTATATTTTATGTAGGCGCCTCGCGAGCAAAGCGGCGAACGAAAGCTAGTCGTATGTATAAGTTTTTTTCAACTGAAATTCATGAATCTCGTTTGGTACAAATCCCAAAATGAACTTTTCCCAAATTTACTTGGATTTGACTGTAAGTTTTCTTAAAATTCATTAAATAAAATAAATAAAATATCTATTGGGAATTACCTTTACAAATTGAACTTGGGTACAAAACTTCATCTTCATGAGATCACAAAAATCTTCTTTTCCATACTTAGAGAGGTCGCCATTAGCACAGTTAGCCTTTATTTTGTCAGCGAGGTCTGGGTTATTCTCAAGATTTTTATCAATTTGTTCTTCAAAAGCTTTCTTGTCAATGGTTCCGTCTGCTGATGCAATGCCCATTTTTTGAGCAATGCAAATCTCCATTTCACACTGCAATGTTAAATTTTATATTTATTTCGCAAAATGAACACTGAAATTTTTTCGTTCATACCTAACACTCTTCTCGTCACATGACGTTCATCTCTCCTCATAACATATTATTATTATAGCTATAAATGATATATATATATAATAGAAATATACAGATCTATCGTAATAAACACACTATATACATGTGAAACAGCTGAACTATACTCTTATATCTATTTGATGATTATTTTAATATTCAAATTTAGTTCAAAAGTTTTTTCTAGTACCTTTATTTTACTAACATCCTAAACTTATTTTCCTGAAACCAGTGAACGCATAGAGCCCTGGTGTGCGTTGCTTGTCAGTTTCACCAAAGAACTATATGAAAATTTTACAGAGGTGTAATGAGAACACGTTACGGCAATTTAAACCCAAATGTCGAGGGAATAAATTCAACATTAATTATTTTTTTCTGGTGTCAAGAAATGCTTCTACGTGTATTTGCGTTCACTGCCTGAAGCACAATAATGAAGAGCCAGAGTGAGCCCAGTCCTATTTACTCACTGATGGCGGTTTTTTTGACAATTGAAAACATTCTTTCATATCATCTGTAAGCATAGGGTATGCATCAACTTTTTTGTTGCAGCATGCCATCCCTCCCTGAAACAAAAAATAATAATAAAATAAAAGTATTATTATTATCATTTAGTCTGTCAAGACAGGCGCGTAAATAGGGAAGTTTGAGGGTCTTAAAAAAAACATTATCACGATTGTAATCCCTAGGCTCGGTAGACATCTCTTCAAATCTCTAGTTACTTAGATCTTTGATTATGTAAAGAGGGTAGTCAGAGGCACGTCCAAACATGTTAATTGGCATATGCCCACATTTTGCTCAGTAGTTGGATTATAAAATAATTTGCAATATTGTGGTTTTTCTTATCGTATCCTAAATTGCGCAATGAGTCCTTTCGTTGTATTAAGAATATTAATATTCGTTGTTGAAACAAACATTTTACTTACATGCATTAAACGTCCACACCCAGTCATTTTATCAGGTTGACCAACCTAAAAAAATAAACAATATTAGAAGGTTGTGGCTTGCATGTGACGGAGATGCAAATGTTGAGATGGATGTGTGGAATGACGAGAATATACACCGAGAAATTTTAATGGTTGTTTTCCTGCAGCGAAATGGTTTTGTCTTAGTAATACAATCGTTGTATAAACAATTAAAATGTTAGAAACAAAAAATACAGATATACTATTGTAAAAATTTAATTCGAAAGCGACCACGAACCAATAGTATTTCATCCCGATACCTACGCGAAGGCGGCCGGCGGCGCGTGCGATTCGAATAGTACCAACAAGTAACGTCTAATGTTACTTTCGTTCCTCACGTTTTCGAGTTGATGAATATTTTTAAATTATTTTAAAACAAAATCATCTTTATTTTTTTACTTTTAGCTATGTTTCGAAAGTACTCCTTATGGCAAGTTGTTCTGCCGCGGGAAAACAACCATTAAAATTTCACGGTGTATACGAGTATAAATAATGAGCATATTAGAGGAAGTTTGAAAGTAGCGCTAGTGACAGAAAAGTTGAAGTGTAAGGTTGGGGTGCTATGGGCATGTTATGAAGAAAGTCATGTCACAAAAAGGGTGATGGATTTGAATGTGGATGGATATAAGGGTAGAGTTAGACCTAAGAAAAGATGGATGGACTGTGGGAAGGATGAAATGTGTAAGAAGGGAGTGACTACTGAGATGACGGATGATGGGGGAGAGTGGAGGAAGAGAACCTGTTGTGCCGACCCCACCTAGTGGGATAAGGGCAGGAAGATGACTTATTTTACAATATCTGTCTTAATGTGTGATGAATACTGATGTTTGTTCAGTGTCTGGGTGTTATAGTAATAAATAAAGTAATAATAGTTAAAGTTTATAATAAGCTTTGCTTAGCTTGGGGCTAGATGATGTTGTGTTAATTGTCCAAAAATATTCATTTATTATTTATTTATTTGTTAAAAGGTTCTTGAAATGGTACCTAAAAACCATTGATTTTTGTATTTTCACCCTTAAAAGATAAATGATAAATTTAAAATTGAGAGTTTTCACCCTTAAAATGTAAAGAAATTTAGTGGAAAAGTGGCTGAATATCGAATAGAACTCTAATGATTTACAAAACGAAATCCTTGGGCGTCTTGCTTCCACTTGTGCATATTTATTGTATAATCTTACCACCGTCATAGCCAAGCCAACCGATAACAAAAGTACGCAGTACATTTCACGTCTGATTCAACACTTCGAATGAATTCAGTGCTTGATTTTTATTTATTTATGCAAGCTATAGTCACAGAATAAATATACTTCAATACAGAAGGCTCACTTAGTTACAAAGTTTACATCATGCATGATTTTTTTATTAACACGACAACAACTAGCAAACTTTAAATAAAGGTAATAATATATACCTATTTATTATTATTGTATATAATATACATAGTATCATAAATGCGCAAGTTTGGATAAATGGATGTTTGTTACTCAATCCCGCTACAGCGGCTGAACATATCTGGATGAAATTTGGAATACACGTAGTTTTGGACCTGAAATAACACATAGGCTACTTTTTATCCGGACAAGTACCATACGAGTGGAGCCGCGTGCAGTTGCTAGTCCTACTATAGTATTAAAAAATGCAAAAATTTGGATAGATGGATGGATGTATGGACTTTTGTTACTCAATCATGCTGAAACGGTTGAACGGATCTGAATGAAATTTGACAAAGAGATAGATTATAGTCTAGAATAGCCTACAATAGGCTACAATTTACCAAGGTAACATGCAAGAGAAGCCGTGGGTGGAAGCTAGTAGTATATAAATTGGTTCTCTAACACTGCTCAACGTCACTATGTACTAGCATTTCCGGTTGCAAACTAGAATTAACCTTAAATCTAGAACAGTAGAGCTTCTTTTAGCTTTTTTGTCTATTTTTCAGAGGCACGTGGTACTTACAATGTCATTGAAAAATGATTGTGTAAATTGTCACACTTGTATGCCATTATGTGTAATCAGAACATCATTTAGATTTTTATTTAGATCTAAAAATTATTATTATGCTGGTAATCTGTTACATTATGTTGCTCAGATGTAAAAAAAAATACTGAGATCGTAGCTACCATTTTTATACAGACTTTGCATTGTACATACATAATATTTATTGATAGTTTTGGTGCTATCTTGTTATTTATGTTTTAGTACCTGTACGCCTACCATTTAGATCGGCTGACGTTACTACAGTAGTAATAGTACGTTACTATGACATCTGTCTAAATTGTTACTCATGGTACCTTATAAGCAAACGAATGAAGCGCAAACTACAGTCGCTGTAGTACGCTGTGACGTAGGATAGTTAACTACGTGACGTTTTAGTACCCAACTATCCGCTAGAGGCGCTGTACAAGTTTTCATACAATTTTTTAACTACAGTCGCTAGCGAGTGTAGATTGTGAAAACTCATTGTAGACCTACTGGATGACCGAGCTTTGCTCGATTTTTTTTATGACGTCATCTATAATCTATCTATTGTCAAGTACCTTAGTGTTTATGTCGATAGAACAGTAGCAGTTTTTCATTGCCTGAAAAGATGGATAAAACTACTTTTTCTAAAATTTGAACTTATCCAGATTGACTTATCGCCTTCGAAACCCCCTGCATAGTAAATTTCATGAAAACCGTTGGAGCCGTTTCCGAGATTCAGATTATATTTAATTTTATATACATACAAGAATTGCTCATTTATGATTATAAAGGTATTAGATATAGATAATATGACCAAAATATTTTTATATATTTTTAACATTTTTTAAGTACCTACGTTAATAAGTTAAACAGATTGATCCCCGTATTTTATTTTTGATAACAATATCTCATTACTAACTCTATTTTTTTAACTTATACTGTCCCACTGCTGGGCAAAGGTCTCCCTCGATTTTTGTTTCCGGTAATTTTCCCCCCTTCACCTCCCACTCTCTATATCATCATTTGGCTACAGCACAACCTACTAACATTAAATGCTGAGAAGAACAATTCTACTAATTTTTCGATGCGCAAACAGACGACAACTATTAATTATGTTTAAATATATACTCTCGGGACTTAATCGCGTATTGTGAAACATTCTATTTACCTCGACGTTTCGATGATATTACAATCACCGTGGTCACGAGTAGACTGAGGGCCGGCGTCCGCTCGCATCTTCAACTGACGAGACTACCCTCAATCAGTCATCACAAACTACTAGGGTCGCGACACACCACACTAACAATGTCCGGCGATATGTTAGACGATTTTTTACGATGCGAACACATTTTGATGACTGGATCCCACGTTGAAGACAGTTTGTAACCATTTTCCCGGTTAAAATTTTTGTGTTTCTTTATTTCAACCGCCTCACGCACAATTCTGCTATAATAATGGCGATCATTGGAAAGGACTAATGGTTTGTGCAGTTCTATCCAGTGGTTTAATCCTGATTCAAGCAAATGCTCCGCTATCGCTGATTTTTCCACCTGGCGGTTTTTGACAGCTGCAATATGTTCTTTGACTCTTTCAGCAATAGTCCGCTTCGTTTGTCCGATATAAGAACTACCGCAGCTGCAATCGATCTTGTACACCCCCGGTGTTTGATAGGGTATGGTGTCTTTGACTGTTCCTACTTGTGCTGCTATCTTGCGTAGTGGAGTGAAGACTGTCTTTATTGCAAATTTTTTAAGCAATGAACCGACTTTGTCTGTAACCCCTCTAATGTACGGCAAGTATGCTCGTTGTCTCGGAACATCAACCTTTCTTACCCTATTCGTACGTCTAGCACACATGTTTTTCACCCTGTAGCCGTTCTTCTTTAAAACTCCTTGTACATGAGATAGTTCCCCTTGCAGAAATTCCGGGTCACACAATGCATAGGCTCTGTCAACTAAAGAAGAAACTACCGATGCTAAATGCGTAGGGTGGTGGTGAGACATTGCATTTAA
Source organism: Cosmorhoe ocellata (assembly GCA_963675405.1). NCBI lineage: Eukaryota > Metazoa > Arthropoda > Insecta > Lepidoptera > Geometridae > Cosmorhoe > Cosmorhoe ocellata. Next base: position 3,220,620 of record OY776250.1, on the reverse strand, counting down.
GTATTTGTCAGTGTGTGTAGGTTTTCTGTAGACTGTGTGTGTTAGAGACCCATCTGATCTCGCCATTACTTTTATATCCAGAAATGGTAATGTACGATTACTTTGCAACTCAAAAGTAAACCTTATCTTATGATGGATAGAGTTAAGATGTTCTAGAAACTGTTCCACTTCTGACTTGTTACCTTTCATTATGCAAAACACATCGTCTACGTAACGTTTCCATAATTTTAAACTAGATGGGAACTGTATCAGCGACTCAAAATGCTCCATCCAGATGTTAGCCATCACGGGTGCTACAGGACTACCCATAGCAACGCCATCTATCTGTAGGTAGTGTTGCCCTCTATACAAAAAATAACTCCCTTCTAAACAGTTTCGTAGCAAAGTAATGTATCCCTCTGGCATGGTGTTTTCAATAAGTTTACGTCTAATTAGGTCTACACACTCTTTCAATGGAACATTCGTGAAAAGTGACACAATGTCAAAACTCACCATGATGTCATCTGGTTCCAGCTTCATGTCCCTAATTATAGTGATGAAATGGCGAGAATCCTTTACGAAGGAAGACGTCTTTCCCACCAATGGTTGCAACACTTTTGCAACGTAACCTGCAAGGCTGTAAGTCGGTGAGTTTATTTGACTCACAATAGGTCGCAGTGGAATGCTCGATTTGTGTATCTTAGGCAGCCCATACAATTTTGGTGGTTGAACAATTTTAGGTTTAAATAGTCTGATAAAGTCATCTTCTTCCATAATTTCTTTATTGTCTCTAATTACTGCGCGTATACGTCGTGTCACTCTGGCGGTCGCGTCGTAGGACACAGGTTTGTATATGTTTGTGTCACTCAACAATTCACGTACCTTTTTATCATAGTCAACCGAGTCGATCACAACCGTAGCATTTCCCTTATCGGCTTTAAGAACACATACATCTTTGTTTTCGCGTAAGTTCTTAAGAGCTATCCGTTCTTCGGAAGAAATGTTACATTTCGGCAATTTGGCTCTGCGCAATATTACCGAAACATCCTGTCTTAATGATTCCGAGTCACTGGTAGGTAGTTTGTTACGTACTATGACTTCCTCAACACTACTTATAATTTTCTCGTACGGAATTTGTTGTGGGGTAGTTGCAAAATTCAAGCCTTTCGATAAGACACTTTCGGTTGCACTGTTTAATGTTGTACTGGATAAGTTTACTACAGACAAAACATCTTCCTCATGAATTGTGTTCCGTTTCTGACGAATATAAAACTTATTATATTTACGGTCATGTGTCGCACTACACAATTCATACATCCGATCTGCTTGTAGGTAGGTAACACGATCACACATATTAAAAACCGTCACAGGATAGCACAGCACTACACTCACAATGCAAAACGTATAAAACACGATTCACTTTGTCTAATTCGCCGTAAGAGTTCCTAATAATTTGTTTTAGCAAACGAACACTAGCACTTCGGAGAATACCTCCAGAAAAAAGAATGTCGTTTCGCGGCTTTATTCTCGCACACGTTGGAATAATGTCCGTATCACGACACTTTATTAAAAATGCCAATGACGATTCCAACCGCACTCTCTTTTTCCGGAGTTTTTCTAGATCTCGTACTTTTGTAACAATTTCCGGCCCGTACCGGTTTGTTAGAACACTTTTTAAACTATCGCGACTTGGAAACATGTTTAAATATATACTCTCGGGACTTAATCGCGTATTGTGAAACATTCTATTTACCTCGACGTTTCGATGATATTACAATCACCGTGGTCACGAGTAGACTGAGGGCCGGCGTCCGCTCGCATCTTCAACTGACGAGACTACCCTCAATCAGTCATCACAAACTACTAGGGTCGCGACACACCACACTAACAATGTCCGGCGATATGTTAGACGATTTTTTACGATGCGAACACATTTTGATGACTGGATCCCACGTTGAAGACAGTTTGTAACCATTTTCCCGGTTAAAATTTTTGTGTTTCTTTATTTCAACCGCCTCACGCACAATTCTGCTATAATAATGGCGATCATTGGAAAGGACTAATGGTTTGTGCAGTTCTATCCAGTGGTTTAATCCTGATTCAAGCAAATGCTCCGCTATCGCTGATTTTTCCACCTGGCGGTTTTTGACAGCTGCAATATGTTCTTTGACTCTTTCAGCAATAGTCCGCTTCGTTTGTCCGATATAAGAACTACCGCAGCTGCAATCGATCTTGTACACCCCCGGTGTTTGATAGGGTATGGTGTCTTTGACTGTTCCTACTTGTGCTGCTATCTTGCGTAGTGGAGTGAAGACTGTCTTTATTGCAAATTTTTTAAGCAATGAACCGACTTTGTCTGTAACCCCTCTAATGTACGGCAAGTATGCTCGTTGTCTCGGAACATCAACCTTTCTTACCCTATTCGTACGTCTAGCACACATGTTTTTCACCCTGTAGCCGTTCTTCTTTAAAACTCCTTGTACATGAGATAGTTCCCCTTGCAGAAATTCCGGGTCACACAATGCATAGGCTCTGTCAACTAAAGAAGAAACTACCGATGCTAAATGCGTAGGGTGGTGGTGAGACATTGCATTTAAGTATTTGTCAGTGTGTGTAGGTTTTCTGTAGACTGTGTGTGTTAGAGACCCATCTGATCTCGCCATTACTTTTATATCCAGAAATGGTAATGTACGATTACTTTGCAACTCAAAAGTAAACCTTATCTTATGATGGATAGAGTTAAGATGTTCTAGAAACTATATAGATGTTTTTTGTATAGAGGGCAACACTACCTACAGATAGATGGCGTTGCTATGGGTAGTCCTGTAGCACCCGTGATGGCTAACATCTGGATGGAGCATTTTGAGTCGCTGATACAGTTCCCATCTAGTTTAAAATTATGGAAACGTTACGTAGACGATGTGTTTTGCATAATGAAAGGTAACAAGTCAGAAGTGGAACAGTTTCTAGAACATCTTAACTCTATCCATCATAAGATAAGGTTTACTTTTGAGTTGCAAAGTAATCGTACATTACCATTTCTGGATATAAAAGTAATGGCGAGATCAGATGGGTCTCTAACACACACAGTCTACAGAAAACCTACACACACTGACAAATACTTAAATGCAATGTCTCACCACCACCCTACGCATTTAGCATCGGTAGTTTCTTCTTTAGTTGACAGAGCCTATGCATTGTGTGACCCGGAATTTCTGCAAGGGGAACTATCTCATGTACAAGGAGTTTTAAAGAAGAACGGCTACAGGGTGAAAAACATGTGTGCTAGACGTACGAATAGGGTAAGAAAGGTTGATGTTCCGAGACAACGAGCATACTTGCCGTACATTAGAGGGGTTACAGACAAAGTCGGTTCATTGCTTAAAAAATTTGCAATAAAGACAGTCTTCACTCCACTACGCAAGATAGCAGCACAAGTAGGAACAGTCAAAGACACCATACCCTATCAAACACCGGGGGTGTACAAGATCGATTGCAGCTGCGGTAGTTCTTATATCGGACAAACGAAGCGGACTATTGCTGAAAGAGTCAAAGAACATATTGCAGCTGTCAAAAACCGCCAGGTGGAAAAATCAGCGATAGCGGAGCATTTGCTTGAATCAGGATTAAACCACTGGATAGAACTGCACAAACCATTAGTCCTTTCCAATGATCGCCATTATTATAGCAGAATTGTGCGTGAGGCGGTTGAAATAAAGAAACACAAAAATTTTAACCGGGAAAATGGTTACAAACTGTCTTCAACGTGGGATCCAGTCATCAAAATGTGTTCGCATCGTAAAAAATCGTCTAACATATCGCCGGACATTGTTAGTGTGGTGTGTCGCGACCCTAGTAGTTTGTGATGACTGATTGAGGGTAGTCTCGTCAGTTGAAGATGCGAGCGGACGCCGGCCCTCAGTCTACTCGTGACCACGGTGATTGTAATATCATCGAAACGTCGAGGTAAATAGAATGTTTCACAATACGCGATTAAGTCCCGAGAGTATATATTTAAACATGTTTCCAAGTCGCGATAGTTTAAAAAGTGTTCTAACAAACCGGTACGGGCCGGAAATTGTTACAAAAGTACGAGATCTAGAAAAACTCCGGAAAAAGAGAGTGCGGTTGGAATCGTCATTGGCATTTTTAATAAAGTGTCGTGATACGGACATTATTCCAACGTGTGCGAGAATAAAGCCGCGAAACGACATTCTTTTTTCTGGAGGTATTCTCCGAAGTGCTAGTGTTCGTTTGCTAAAACAAATTATTAGGAACTCTTACGGCGAATTAGACAAAGTGAATCGTGTTTTATACGTTTTGCATTGTGAGTGTAGTGCTGTGCTATCCTGTGACGATTTTAATATGTGTGATCGTGTTACCTACCTACAAGCAGATCGGATGTATGAATTGTGTAGTGCGACACATGACCGTAAATATAATAAGTTTTATATTCGTCAGAAACGGAACACAATTCATGAGGAAGATGTTTTGTCTGTAGTAAACTTATCCAGTACAACATTAAACAGTGCAACCGAAAGTGTCTTATCGAAAGGCTTGAATTTTGCAACTACCCCACAACAAATTCCGTACGAGAAAATTATAAGTAGTGTTGAGGAAGTCATAGTACGTAACAAACTACCTACCAGTGACTCGGAATCATTAAGACAGGATGTTTCGGTAATATTGCGCAGAGCCAAATTGCCGAAATGTAACATTTCTTCCGAAGAACGGATAGCTCTTAAGAACTTACGCGAAAACAAAGATGTATGTGTTCTTAAAGCCGATAAGGGAAATGCTACGGTTGTGATCGACTCGGTTGACTATGATAAAAAGGTACGTGAATTGTTGAGTGACACAAACATATACAAACCTGTGTCCTACGACGCGACCGCCAGAGTGACACGACGTATACGCGCAGTAATTAGAGACAATAAAGAAATTATGGAAGAAGATGACTTTATCAGACTATTTAAACCTAAAATTGTTCAACCACCAAAATTGTATGGGCTGCCTAAGATACACAAATCGAGCATTCCACTGCGACCTATTGTGAGTCAAATAAACTCACCGACTTACAGCCTTGCAGGTTACGTTGCAAAAGTGTTGCAACCATTGGTGGGAAAGACGTCTTCCTTCGTAAAGGATTCTCGCCATTTCATCACTATAATTAGGGACATGAAGCTGGAACCAGATGACATCATGGTGAGTTTTGACATTGTGTCACTTTTCACGAATGTTCCATTGAAAGAGTGTGTAGACCTAATTAGACGTAAACTTATTGAAAACACCATGCCAGAGGGATACATTACTTTGCTACGAAACTGTTTAGAAGGGAGTTATTTTTTGTATAGAGGGCAACACTACCTACAGATAGATGGCGTTGCTATGGGTAGTCCTGTAGCACCCGTGATGGCTAACATCTGGATGGAGCATTTTGAGTCGCTGATACAGTTCCCATCTAGTTTAAAATTATGGAAACGTTACGTAGACGATGTGTTTTGCATAATGAAAGGTAACAAGTCAGAAGTGGAACAGTTTCTAGAACATCTTAACTCTATCCATCATAAGATAAGGTTTACTTTTGAGTTGCAAAGTAATCGTACATTACCATTTCTGGATATAAAAGTAATGGCGAGATCAGATGGGTCTCTAACACACACAGTCTACAGAAAACCTACACACACTGACAAATACTTAAATGCAATGTCTCACCACCACCCTACGCATTTAGCATCGGTAGTTTCTTCTTTAGTTGACAGAGCCTATGCATTGTGTGACCCGGAATTTCTGCAAGGGGAACTATCTCATGTACAAGGAGTTTTAAAGAAGAACGGCTACAGGGTGAAAAACATGTGTGCTAGACGTACGAATAGGGTAAGAAAGGTTGATGTTCCGAGACAACGAGCATACTTGCCGTACATTAGAGGGGTTACAGACAAAGTCGGTTCATTGCTTAAAAAATTTGCAATAAAGACAGTCTTCACTCCACTACGCAAGATAGCAGCACAAGTAGGAACAGTCAAAGACACCATACCCTATCAAACACCGGGGGTGTACAAGATCGATTGCAGCTGCGGTAGTTCTTATATCGGACAAACGAAGCGGACTATTGCTGAAAGAGTCAAAGAACATATTGCAGCTGTCAAAAACCGCCAGGTGGAAAAATCAGCGATAGCGGAGCATTTGCTTGAATCAGGATTAAACCACTGGATAGAACTGCACAAACCATTAGTCCTTTCCAATGATCGCCATTATTATAGCAGAATTGTGCGTGAGGCGGTTGAAATAAAGAAACACAAAAATTTTAACCGGGAAAATGGTTACAAACTGTCTTCAACGTGGGATCCAGTCATCAAAATGTGTTCGCATCGTAAAAAATCGTCTAACATATCGCCGGACATTGTTAGTGTGGTGTGTCGCGACCCTAGTAGTTTGTGATGACTGATTGAGGGTAGTCTCGTCAGTTGAAGATGCGAGCGGACGCCGGCCCTCAGTCTACTCGTGACCACGGTGATTGTAATATCATCGAAACGTCGAGGTAAATAGAATGTTTCACAATACGCGATTAAGTCCCGAGAGTATATATTTAAACATGTTTCCAAGTCGCGATAGTTTAAAAAACTATTAATTACTCTAAACTATACGCACATCATTGCTATAGCCCTAACAACACCCAATGCTTATGTCCCGTAATTAAAAGTACAAATAAAATACCTACGTATCATACTTGATGATAATATTTCGTTTAACGTAAAAGCCTTATGTGGTATAGCGCGAAAGATAGTATTTATCTTTAAAAAGCTACGTCATATTGCAGATCATAATATAATTAGACATGTTTACTTTGCCCTGTGTCAATCGATTTTAGGGTCATAGCACACATATCAACTAGTGAACGGATTGTAACCGTATCGCCTCACCGTCGACCAGGCGTCAACCTTACGTAAACGCGGTACCAAGCGATCAGCAGCCCCGAGTCAACTTGGCTACGGCTTGGCGACGTGGCGCTTACGGCTCGCCGGCCACTTGTTGACGGCTAGGCAGGGTGCCGAATGACAGCACGTCCGTTCAAGCAGCGCAAGCCGCGGGGCATAAACGAAGAAACGTAAGCTAGGGTACGGAGAGTCGTAAGATAGCGTACGGTGAGACGTAAACGCGGGAACGGCAAGTCAACCACACACGGTTCCGCGGTTCGTGAGCCGAAGTTATAATTTTAACGTGTCAGGGTGTGTGTATGGGTGTTTATCTGTGTTTTTGATTAACTGTGTATCTGTCTGTGGTATCGTAGCTCCCAAACGGATGAACCGATTTTCTTTTAGTTTTTTTTGTGTCATAGATAATTTTATCCCAGTGTTCTTAGCCATGTTCAATGAAAATCTGTTCAGCCGTTCGAAGATCATCAGCTCTTTAATAGTTGATGAGGGGATCTGACTATCTTCCTTATGTCCGATCGATTCTTAATTTGGTACCGTATTACTTCAATGATATTGAAAGAATATGGTAAGGTGACCATGTAACCATGACTTTAAATAATGACATGGAGGTAAGGTTTGGATGACGGGGGGTTTTTAAAATTTTTAATTTAACAAGGTTTGACGGGGACAGAAATTGAAATGAAGTAAAAGTATTTTTCCAATATCAGTTTATATTCTCACAACAAGATAACTAAGCATTAATGTAAGTATGGGTGAAACAATTTTTGTTAATTTTAAAGACATGATTTTTGTTAACAATTCAAAATTATTCGTAAATGAATTGGCTCATATCTTGAACACATTCTTCAGCTGTTTCCTGTTGCCCTTTGCACTTGCCTTCATCGTCCCAGTCACCGACATTCTGGAAATTAATTTCAAGGTGTAACTGGCAATACTAGCCTTTAATAACTTACAGACAGTAGTTACAAGGAAGGAGTTCCTCTAGATCATTAAAATGATAACTTATAAACTACATAAATTTTATACCTTTAAACGAGCAATTCTTGTATATATATATAATTGGAATCTCGGAAACGGCTCCAGCGATTTTCATGAAATTTAGTATGCAGGGGGTTTCGGGGGCGATAAATCGATCTAGCTAGGTTTCATTTTTAGAAAACGTCGTTTACCCCAAAAAAACGAGCAAAGCTCGGTCACCCAGGTACTACATATTTATACAAATACAAACACAACAACTGATCACAACTATAATCCCCAGGCTCGGTATATATCTTTCAGATCTCTATCACATATAATAATTGTAAAACTTAAGAAGGTACCGTACTTATAATAAAGTAAAATATCTATGTAAGTATTAATCAAATGGCTCAATGTGGCAGTGATCTGGATCAGTTGAGCTATCTATAGATCGTTTGTAACGGTCCTTAGATAGCTCAACTGTTTCATACGTATTTAATTTATAGTATACATTTATTAAGATAGATCTGTATATTTCTGATAAAGATTATTGGAACCAACAACTCGTTGCAATTTTCTAATTGGTATGAACTATGTAGTTACAGAGAGCACTAGAGTAGTGGTCTAGTTGTAGTGGCCACGCTTTCCGATCCGAAGGTCATGGGTTCGACTCCAGTCGTGCACCAATGAAATTTTCTGTTCGGAAAATGTATGTGCGATATACCAATACTCACAACGGTGAAGGAAAACATCGTGAGGAAACCGGCATGTCATAGAACCTAAAAAGTTTGAAGACATGTGTCAACGAAGGGAGCCTCAAGTACGAGTTGGCAGCGGGCGACGTGAGGCGGCGGCCTACCACGTGTCGTCACTTCATGTCACCGAGACACGTAGTTACGTAGACGCTTCATTCAGTTGGTTCCGAGTGCTCCGTGAAACAAGATATCTGACGTGTTCGAGAATAGTGATCTGCGGTCGAGCGACACTACTGATCCGCAATCGGGCGACACTGACGTCTGCCGCTCGACGACGCGTCGCTAGCTTCGTGTCGCCAACTACGAAAGGAGTTTCATAGAAATACATAGAAACCAGTAGTGTCGCCGCGACACGTCGTCCGACGCTGCCTCACGTTACCCGCTGCCAACTCGTACCTTAAGACGCACTTTTAACCTTTCAACACACTGGTACAGAAGAACTGAATGACATGATAAGAAGAAGAAAAAACAGTTATAATGTAAAACATAATACCTGAAGCATTTGGATATGGACACACATCTGTATACTGACAATCTCACAAGAAGAGTCATCTTTCTTAAAATGTGGGTCATCAATCAAGCATATTTCTTTCACACTCTGGAGAAGATTCGGCTCCTTCTCAAAGTCCTTTTCAAGAATGTTTGCTATAGTCTTTTTATCGATGGATCCATCAGCAGATATATATCCCTTCTTATTAGCTACACACGTTGCTACAGGACACTGAAGTAAAGAAAAGTGCAGTGTTAAGCTAAGCGTCCACCTTTCGGCATCGTACGTATCGGACGCATCGCATCAAACAGATCGTAATATTTTTTGCATAGAAAGTCGCACAGTGTGTCCACCAATCCGCATCGTACGGATCGCTCGAATTTGCTCATCGGCAATGCCAACGCCGTTGCGTCGAGAGGCAACTTTTGCGATGCGTGCCGATGACGTCATTCGGAATGCCGGTCAGGTGGACGCACCCCGCCCGAATACCCTAAATGAAGTGGTGTTGGCAATCTGATTGCTGCCAATCAGGTGGACGCATTGTGAAAAAATCATCCGTTTGATGCGATGCGTCCGATGCGTACGATGCCGAAAGGTGGACGCTTAGCTTTAAACCGTGGGTTAAATTTTATACATTGACCATTACATTATTAAATATTTTTTTCAGCACAATGATGGAATGTGTCGAATAAGTTTTTTCAACACATAATTATGTAAATATTTTGATTGGTTTAAAAATATTTACACACTGTAATTACACAGTAATTTGTACAGTAATTTGAACCATTGAGCTACATAATATTATGTCTATATAGTTAGGAACGGTTAGGTTATCGGTAGCTCACAATGTATTTGATTTATTTGGACTACCCTCACAGCTCAGTTGGTAGTAGCTCTGCCTTCTGCGCTGTAGGTTGTGGGTTCGATTCCCACTTCAGGTATTTGTTCTGTCTGGGTGTGATTATGTATTATTATGTATGTATACAAAAAAAAAGTATATAAGGGTTCGAAATGGCCCGCTAGCTAAAAAATATAAATAAATTTTGCAGTGGACATTTCGGCCCATGGGCTGAGTGAGGTGTTGGCTTATTTGACCAAAGAATCTAATTATTCTATCAACCATCTAGTACCCATAGTACAAGCTTTGCTTAGTTTGGGGCTGGATGGCGCTGTGTGAAATGCCCACCAATATTTATTTATATATTATGTAGTTGACATAACAAAGAGGTAAATACATAATTTTGACTTACTAAATAGTTTTCTGTTTTATTGATCAATGCAAAGCACTCCATTAGTGAATCGTCTTGTTTGGAGTGCATACCGAATACGTTGGTTTTCGGCATTCCCTTCTTGATGCATTCAAAACCCTTGCTCTGAAAATATAAAGTGAAACGAAACATGATCATCACTGTAATCTCCAGGCTCGGTAGATATCTCCTCAGATCTCTAGTTACTTAGATCTTTGAGGATATCTAAAGATAGGGTAGTCAAAGGCACGTTCACGGATTTTTGAATGGCCATATTTTCCACAGTATTTGGTATTCTGCACGTGATAGGCTGTAAGCCCAGCGCCGCTTATAAGAATACTAACATAACTCCCACCTTCGATTTTTTTGTTCTAGGGTATGCCGGCTTCTTCACGATGTTTTCCCTCACCGTTTAATAGCACAGGCATCGCACACAACTTTTTTTTCAATAGAAAATCCCATTGGTGACCGACCCTACAACCTTCAAATCGTAAGGCTGGGGTCCTACCACTACCAGTGCTCTTATATCAAGTATGAATTTAAAAACTACACTCTATTATATAGAGCTATTTCTAACACTCGCAAAGTAAAAAGCCTACGTTATTTTGCATGTTACTTTATATACTTACAGTTTCTTTATTTCTAGTGGGTAATCTGTGAAGGGAACGAAACAAATTCAACAATTTCTTCAGATTTTACAATTACCCTGTATAATGTAGGATCTTTTCTCTTGATGATTTATTGCTTATAGTTTGTATAGTACGTAATATATAGATAGGAACATGTTTTTTTAACATTCAAGCTTAAAAATATAATTCAAAAAAATACCTTGAAAAAACGAGCACAACCTTCAAACTTGTCGAATAGCTCTGCCTGAAAAATAACAAAAATTAATAGTTTTGTTGTTACTATCATAACACATACTATCGTGAGATAATATTACGTATTTTGAAATACTTTGCAATTTTATTACCGCAAGTTACATATTTTTTGAAAATATTTGCTAAATTAATTCTTACCTCAGCCAACACCAAAATACTAGCTAGTAAAATAATACGAAACATGTTGATTCAACTTCAGAGATGAATGTGAGGATAACTTGGCAACCCGTACATTTATATCTAAATCCACAACTTTTATTTGCCAAATGATTGTTGTTGATTATGAGGTAATTGTAGCGTTTAAATTTAAATAATTTCCTTTAAAATGCGGTATTGTGTTCATTTCTGGTTGTTCAGTTTGGATAAAATTATACAGTACGTCTACCATGAATTGTCACATTTAGATTGGCTGACGTTACTACACTGTAATAATAGCAAAGTAATAGTACGTTACTATGAATGACATCTGTCAAATTGTGACTCATGGTACCAAATTCTAAGCAAATGAATGAAGCGCAAACTACAGTCGCTGTAGTACGCTGTGATGTAGGATAGTTAACTACGTGACGTTTTAGTACCCAACCATCCGCTAGAGGCGCTGTACAAGTTTTCATACATTTTTTAACTACAGTCGCTAGCGAGTGTAGATTGTGAAAACTCACATGGTAGACCTACTGTACTAGCTGACTCGCAACTTCGTTTGCGCGTACCAAACCATATCCAAACCAAGTTTCAATTCAATCATATTACTTTTCGGAGGGTTATTTTGACATCTCCAGAAATACGTATCCATTTATTTTGCACTAGCTTCCGCCCGCGGCTTTGCTCGCTTGGTACATTGAAAACAATATATCCCGCGGGAAGCGTACATTTTTCCGGGATAAAACGTAGCCTATATGCTATTCTAGACTATAATGTATATCTGTGCCAAATTTCATCTAGATCCGTTCAGCCGTTTCAGCGTGAAAGAGTAACAAACATACATCCATCCATACATTCTTACAAACTTTCGCGTTTATTATATAAGTAGGATTTATAGTATCCAAACTAAAACTCAGACCAAACGCAACCGTTAAAAAGTTCCCATGCAAACATTGACCTCCTATTTGACTCCTTTTTGAAGATTATATTGAAAAGTCCTGAAACAGGTGTCCATTCATTTTGCATTATGGTACACAAACAAAGTTTCATGAAAATCGCTTCATGTTTGTTTTGTGTCTAGGTGTTATAGGTATTCTATGTATGTATTTACAAAAAAAATATATAATTATTCCATCAACCATCGGTACAAGCTTTGCTTAGTTTGGCGCTAGATGGCGTAAAGACGTCTAACATAATAAACGCCAGCAAGTAATATTGGTATTTAAAGCAAGCTAATTACTGTTCAAATTCATATGACAAAAAGAAACGATCAGGTTAAATCTTACTTAATAGACCTTGCTCGTGTTTCAGCTATTTTAAATCTTACGGCATTTGATTAAAGCAATTTTTACATTGAAAATCGTTTTGATTGTCACAAACTTGATGTGGCTTGAACTTTTCAGCCTGCCGTAGCATGATAACAGGATGATGACACCAAATCCGTTTTCAGGAATCGAGCGTGTGGCGTCATAACGGAAATGATGTCATCAGTCGGTTTTTGAAGATAAGCAGTGATTGGTCTTATGATTTTGATAAGAATAAATTTGATTGGCTGAATTTTTCGACTAGAATCTCAATAACTTGAGATGTGTCTTGGCTAGTCATTTACTTTCCTCTGTAAAAGTTTTCCGAAAATATATTTCCTTTTCCAGGCCTTCATCCTTCTAAGATTAAGCACAATAATATACCTAAGTGAGGTCTGGATGTTTCTTTGTCTTACCCAAACATAATTGTGAGGAAAAATAAAGGATGCATATACCATTTACTTGTTATATTACCCTGTAGAAGCTTTTCCCGTTTATCTAAATATATAAAACCACTAGGTTACTGCCTGTCTGACTATCACTGAACAGTAAACTGTAGGTTGTATAGAGCTTAAAGGGCATTCAATTAGGGTCCTAAGAAAGAAATTCCCTTTGTTCAACCCCTAAGAGGGCAGTGAATTAAGGTGGTGTCAGCTTTGAAATAGTTAAAAAAGGGTATTATTAAAGCAACCTCTTATGTGGGTTCCCGTTGGTTACCCTAAGGGTACGGATCCCTAAAAAACAATGTGTTCTCTATTCATAATATCTTTTGCTATCAAAAAGACTAACACTTTTTTATCCAACTCCTTCGAAGAATCCCTGTTTTCTTTCAGTCTTTTTAAAGAGTTTGTGTGCAAAAAAGACCTATTTAGCATTTCAAAACCAATTCTATCAAAGCTCTGAGTATGCCATCAAATAAGAAAGACGTAGTAAGATCTCGAAGGCGCTAATATTGACATTATTGAACGCGATGAGCAAATACGGGCCAAAGGAATTAAGGTCTTGTTTCCTTATACCGGTGAGTACCACAATACGGTCGTAATAAAGCAAAATAGTTGAATATTTTTTATTAGCTGTTGCCTGCGACTTCGTTCGAATTGAATTCATTTTCTAATGTTTTAATAGTTATTCTGCTATTCGAGGTGGAGACAAATATGCAACAAAGAAAAAATCATGATTAATATCTATACATAAATAATTTATGATATGTATATTTTTGCAGTTAGTTGCATTTTTGTACTTGTAAGGACGAAGATCAAAGCAGAGGCTTTTAAGCAGCCTACAAATTTACAAGAGTTGGCCTCTAAACCATATAAGTACTGAATTAATATTTGATGAATTATCATCTAAGGCTTACATAAAACTATTATTGTAATTTTTTGTGTCCATATCATACATGGCGTCGCTCGGTAAAAGCAACTAGGAATAACAACCATTTGGCGAACAACACAAAAAATATAATTTTACTCACAGAGAAAATTAATGAATAAATACAACGACAACGAATAAATTATAAATAGAAAACACAGTTCAACTTACTGACCGCAGGTAATATACCAAATAATGATTACTTAATTATGGCTTTTTGGATGAATTTTGGGTTAAACAGATAAACATAAAAATAAACACCAAGAGTCCAAAAAAAGTGTCTATTGTCTAATTGTCTCAGATATTTTTCGTCGTCATTTGACGGTTGCCGTACTACAGAAAGTTATTTCAAATGTAGATAGGGTGCTTGCGTGATAATTGTATTGGAGTTGGGAGTGCGTGTGGGTTATTTTCTTTGGGACTTAGAGAGCTTACAGGAAGTGTGGTATATTTTAGTTAACCCCTTCCTCAGATACGGTGCACAAACTTGGTCTTTGACGGCTCAGTAAAGGTCCAAACATGAGGTGTGTCAACGGGCTATGGATCGCAGCATACTGGGTGTTTAGTTAACAGACCAAATACTAAATACAGTACTGGGGTGCCACGTTGGGTACCTACCAAAAGCAAGACGAACGCGCGGCAGACCACCACAAAGATGGTAGGATGAATCTTTCAGTTTGACTAACTGCGGGTAACGATAGGAAAAGCAGAAAAAACGAGAGGGAGGCCTTTGCCCTGCAGTAAAACATTACAGGCTAAAATAATAATAATAATAATGCACAAGAACACCGGTGGTCTACAATCATTCACATCTATATTTTACATCGATAGTGCCAAGTCCTGTTACAAAGACTTTTAATGAACGAATAAAAAACGAACGGGTATAAAGAGGCTTATGTCACAATGGCACAATTGAAATCGAATTGCATTAAAATATTAGTACTTACTTTATAAAATGGAGTAATATTTTCCACTGTAATAAGTATTGTTGAATAGATAACTGATTTTCTTAAAAAAAAACCACCGCTGTATTGGGACAAAATTGAAATACAGGTGAAGAGCTGCTTTTATTTTAGAAGTGCGATTCAACTTATAAACCACTGCAATAAAAGCTGAAAAGTAATTATTCTAATGATCACCCAAAGGAACGTGAGTTGGACAGGGCCACATTTGCATAGAAATGGGAACGCCGACAGCTCCACTTGAACGCTATCACTCGCAATTAACCTGTCGGCACCTAGCCCGTCTAAGCCTAAATATTCGTAGGCGAATGTTTGGCTATTTAAGTCAACCCTATAGGGTGTACAAAAATTATTCACGATATCTCTGCCGTTAAGAAATTTGTTATGATGGTTTGGGCATGTAGAAAGGATGGATGAAAGGAGATTGACGAAACAGGAGCATAAGGAGAGTGTGAATCGGATAGTTGAAAGGGAAAAACCTCGTCCAACGTACCTTGATCAAACTAAGGAAGTTTTAGAGAAAGGCCAGGTCAAGAGTACCCTTAACCGACGCGCATGTATGAAGAATTTAATGAGAGTTAATGAAGCAAAAGAGGTATGCCAGGATCGTAGCAAGTGGAGATCCGTGGTCTCTGCCTACCCCATCGGGAAACAGGCGTGATTTTATGTAAGTATGTATATACCTCCAGTGTTGCAAGAGTATGTTGGTAATGGTAACCACTTAATGTGATCATTGGTTTGCGAGACTTTACGGTGTATTTCTATTTTTGAACCACAGTTTTTCACTATACCTACCTAGTTTTTACACAGTGGTTTTATACACCTTGTAATTTCGTGCATAGGTTGGGCTAAGAATAGCAGGCAAAACGTGCTGCGTTTGATTTTCATTTTGGCTTTTGCTTAGCAAAAATAACAGCTTTAATCCCACACAGTGATTTTTACAAGTTTAAAATAAATATAGCGTATTCTAAAAACAAAATGAATAACTAACTGACTCTCGCGCAACTTAGTCTGCGCATTTTAAGTAATATATTTTTCCCGTTTTTGCAATATTTTTTATTAATGCTCCGCTCCTACTGGTCGTAGTGTGATGTTATATAGCCTACGAGCTGATGCCCACAGCTTCGCCCGCATGAATGTCTATTATCGCGACTTTTCATACAAACTTTCATCCCCTATTTTATCCCCTTGGGGGTAGAATTAATCAAAATCCTTTCTTAATGGATACCTACGTCATAACATCTACCTGAATGCCAAATTTCAGCCCGATCCGTCCAGTGGTTTGGGCTGTGCGTTGATAGATCACTATGTCAGTCAGTCAGTCACCTTTTAGATTAGCCTTCCTCGTTAAATGGACTATTACAACATCACAATAATAATTTCAATTCAAACCAGTAGCTCCTGAGATTAGCGCGTTCAACCAAATAAACTCTTCAGCTTTATAATATAGGTATAGATAATAACACTGCGGTTTAAATAGTTACATAAAAACCTATTTTGAAAAAATATGTCGTGTTACTAAATGTACAATTCAGAACACGCAATCATCGCAAATCACTATAATTACCGGCTTACATTTTTATGTAATACTAGCTTCCGCTCGCGGCTTTGCTCGCAAGGTACCTACATCAAATATAACCTATGTTACTCAGGGATAATGTAGCATTCTAACGGTGAAAGAATTTTAGAAATCGGACTTGTAGTTTTTGAGTTTATTCGTTACAAACAAAAATACAAAAATACAAAAAATTCCTCTTTAAAATATTAATATACATATAGATATTGTAACTGTTCCAAAAGGGTAACCTCCGTCTCGTATTGTCAATGATCATAATCATCATCATCATCTTCCTGCCCTTTTCCCACGTTAGTGTGGTCAGCACAACATGTGATCTTCTTCCATTTCCCTCTATCATTCGTAACCTCAGTACTCACTCCTTTCTTACCCATGTCATCTTTCACACAGTCCATCAATCTTTTCTTTGACCTACCTCTACTCCTGCATCCACCCACATTCATACCTAACATTATTATACCTAGGATTATATATTATATTATTTAAGTAATTGTAGTTTGTGTAGGTATTTTTTATTTATATTATATAGGTAGGTATATATATGTTTATTATTATATTTGTTTATATATATCACGCCTCATCATCATTCAGCACGCCCAGGATGACTGGTAGAGAATGCTTTTAGCATTAAGTTCTCCTAGCATAAATAATTTGTGTGAAAGTGTTAAATAAATAAATTATTTTCGTCACTGACATTCATCTCTTCTTCACATGTCAATGTTTCGCTAAAAATAAAACTTTATTGTCATTAAGGATAATGTTGAATCCGAAAAAACCCACAAAACCGACCTTTCATTTGAAGTTGAATCCAGAAAACATTACCACCGCATATCAAAGGGAAAATCCAATATCGCCGACGCAGATGATGAATGAAACACATTAGAGCGTTTACAGACGGGCAACATTTCGTAAACGACAACCACAGTTGACGGCCACAGTTGCCATCCAGAGTTGGCGCCATTGGTGAAGACTTTGGGGAGGTTTTGTCATATGATAAATGATTTTGACATTTTGATAAATGTTTTTGATACAATTTGGCTCGCCTGATTATGTTTCTATGCATCTGATATTAAGAAGAATTTACTATTTAAGATTCAGCATCGTCAATAAGCAGTATTAATGCTATTCATTTATAATATATGTCAGGATTGGCTGGACCGCAAGATATTAATATTGGAATAGAAAATCATCATTAATTGCTACTTATTTGCTTCTTCTTCTTGTTATTTTCACTTAAAAATCTAAGTTACTGGTCTAAGGAGATACCTACCAAGCTTGAAAATTATTATAGTCGTGATCATGTCTTAAGTTTGCTTTTTTTGTTTGTCACTATTTTTTACCTCTAATCGTTAAAAACTTTTTCACATTGTAAGATGTAGCAATAAAAAGTAAATTTAATATCAATCATTGAGATAGGTAAATATAAAGCACATGAGTTTGGGATATTACTTCGTGTTGTTAGACGTTATCAAGAAAGAGACAACAGATATTTTAAATAGCAAGTATTTCCACGACCAGTGATGCCAGTCTGCACAGACTTATGGCTACAAAGCCTGTGATAACTCACTTTCTGATGAAATTCCTGTCTAGAATTTGAATTTACATCTCACGATACAATTTTGCGAGTAAAAATATCTAACTCAAAACAATGCAAGACCGAAGGTAAGAATGTAATATTAATAAATTTTAAACACGCCTACATCACATACAAGCGTCACGTGAGTTTGTTTCAACGGCAAAATGCTTAGCCACGGTAGAGTCACAGCCACAGAATGACAGGCGTGCGTACAAACACTTAAAAGTATCGTTTCTCATGACGCTTGCCCTCTTGGGTCGTTTCGACATATTATTATGGTCTTAAAAGTCGTAGGTTCAAAATGTCGTAAACAAGGTAAGTAGGTATAAATTGATTTTACATCGCATTTTCACTTAGGTTTTGAAACGACCTAGTAACCGTATACCTAATAATGTCACCAGAACGAACATACTTACATGTAAAGTAACTTATTTAAATAAAAGGTAGAAACGGTGAAACACATCCAAATGTTAAAAGAGTGACACTTTGAAGAAAACTCTTTAAATAAGTTTGAAGCTTTGGAAACATCAAACCAATCGATACAAAATGTGCTAAGGGCACTTATTTAGCCTAAAACCTCTTAGATAATCCAAAACACTTAAGAAACAATAAACATAAAGTGGTTTGTATTTTTATTTTTTAAGTTATCAAGTAAAAAGTTTATCCTAAAAAGTCGCTTAATCTTTTTACAAAAAAGGTTTGAACACTTTTCAACTAAGTGTTCGAACCTTTTTTGTAACAAGAGTGCATGTTGAAAAATAAATAAACACGTATTTCACATAAATAATAAATCTTCCATCCAAAGCTCTCAAGAAAACAAACGATTTTCACACGCTGTGAAAAATATTTACTACAAACCCTCGCTAAACGTTTGTTTAATTAAAAGTTATTTCAACACTTAACGCATTACGCAAGAGCCAGCGAACCTTGGCGTTCAAAGGAACGAAAATTAAAAACACTGTGTGGACGGAACTTTATTTAATAATGGATTTTTGCCAAGAAAATTAAAGTTACACAGTATTTTGGCGAGTGCTGCAAAAGTTTAGATATACGTATAATGCTGTACATACTACAATACACTCATTGTAGAAGTATCCTTTTACTGTGAAACTAAATAAGAACTAATACAATAACTATGTACAAAGACGAGGTAGAGTTTTTGTAATTGTTTGAGTAATTGTTCAGATCGTGTTCGGAATACTTGTTGCAATCGATTACAATTAATGTCTATCAGCAATAATGCTGTGTTTTAGTAATTCTGATTCTTACAAACAATCTACCTAAGCAAATAATTATGATAATTTTATGGCAATGAACTTTCTCTAGTACTCACCGCTAGTAACGAGAAGGACGTTTCTACTAAATTTTATATTTTACCGTTATGAAACAAAAATGTAACCGTGATTTTAGACCTCGTCTTTCAAGCTGATAGCATGAAGATGGAACTATAAAATACTAGTTGATAATAAGTTATTTCTCGAAGGGTATATTTAAAATTAACTAATATTTTACGAGATAAACAAAATTGTTTGTTGCAAATAATGACAAAAGTGGGAACAACGACAAAACCGTTGAGTAGAAAGGCCCAGAAGCTGTTAGTAACAATGCTTTGTTAGAATCAGAATTACGTAATCGCAGCACTTACATATCTACATTAAGCTTGGTGTGTCGATAATTTATCTTTGAAAGCATACTCACATAACAAGTACAAAATATGTACATGAGAAATGTACTGGTAATTATGTAGACGAGTTTGCTTTCAAAGATCTTCCGCTGACTTTACTAAATGGGCTTAGAAACTACTTGAAAGGAGCAGCGTATTAAGATCCCGTATCAGCAGAGGCAGCAAGACACGTGACAGCCAATTATCTAGGCCGTCGGCGAGCCTAATTACCGGGACTGGGTAGGCTAGCTGGGAGACCAGACGTTTCAATTTCACAGAACATCGTCTCACTGATCACATTCCTTAGCTATTGTTACCGTGTGTACTGGCTATGAGTGCTAGATTAGCATGGTATGGATAAATCAAATCAAATCAAATCAAATAAGTTTATTTTGTGTCACAAAAACAGAACATAATAGAAACTTAATATTAACTAAAATTAATTATGACAGCAAAAAGGGTCGTCACTCAGCTGTATGCTATGGTAGCGCTAGCGTCTAGTGCTGCTATAGCGCTGGTCTTCCGTGACGCCACAGGTGAGCGTGTGCGGCAACTGTGGTACACACATCATCGCTCAGTAATTGCATTCTTATTAAACTTTAAAAACTAGGATACGTGATGAGGAGGGATGAAAACCATGTCACCAAAAAAATTATGGGTATGAGTGTATCTGGGTACGCAAGTAGAGGAAGGCCGAAGAAAAAGTAGTTTGATTGTGTGAAAGATATGAATGTAAGAGGAGTAGACTCAGAGTTGACGAATGATAGGAGTGAGTTAAAGAAGAAAATATGTTGTGCCGACCCCACTTAGCGTGGAATAAGGGCAGGAGAATGATGATGATACTGGCCTCACTGCTCAGTTGATGGTAGCTGCCTTTGCTGTAGGTTGTGGGTTCGATCCCCAAAGAACAAATATTTGCAGATTTCTGCGTCTGCGTGTTATTAGTATTCTAAAAAATAAAAAAACCGACACGCAAAATGGGCCTGCTCGCGGCCTAATTGTGGAAACCAGTCCGTTCACCAAGTAAGTAACTAAGTTAGTACATAAAAAAAATAAACATGATACGACTGTAATCCCCTGTAATACCCAGGCTTGGTAGATATCTCCTCAGATCTCTAGTTACTTATAGATCTTTAAGGGTATCCAAAGAGAGTAATCAAAGACACGGCCAAACATGATATAAATATCATGTTCGTATGAAATGATATAAATATCATATCATCATGCGTCTACTACTATGCTGTACTTTAGTACATGCCCACATTTTTCACAGACGCACAGATAAATAGACAAACAGACTATCATAAAGACTTTTCAAAAAAGGTTGTTTGAAAAAATCAAAAGTACAGACTCAGCTTCTCAACGATTTTATTATTATGTGTTATTATAATGTATTCTATAAATGGCCGCCTTAAAGATAAATGAAAGCAGCTAGAATTAGTAAAAACTTTTCATGTGCTTTGTGCTTCCTAGCTTGCTGCTTCGCACACGATTGGCTTGTTTTGGTTAAATTTGCATACAAACATAAACCTGTGGTCTAAATTATTTACATTATATTTGTTGAAATGTATGTGTTGTATATACATTTTGCAGTATCTATAATCATAGCAATAGCCAATTTTTCATTGTATATTATTTGCCCTTAATCATTAGTGTTTATATGTTTCAATATTTATAGAAATAAATTATCATAATCTTATCTTATTGTTGATTATGGAGGTATAAATAGTCTGATCAAATAATAAAAAAGATCTTTCAATTTAATGTTAATGGCAAAGATTCAAAATGGAACGATTACCGTATAATATATTGATCAGGCTTAGTTTTCTTATTTTAGATACTTCAGTGAGAATAATCATATTCATTTATAGCTGCACGCAATTCTCACCTTTATACCGGAATTATTACAGTCATTAATAGCATGATACCCGACATTCGTTACGTTCGTAACGATACCAATATTTTCTACAGATCCGATAATCAAAGATTCATGACCCCTCAATCACGACCTCTCAGTTTACACAGCTATGAGAAAGCAGCTATTTCACTTTGTATAACATAAAATTAATAAAATAAATATGATAACGACTGTAATCCCCAGGCTCGGTAGATATCTTCCTCAGACTTTTTGATACTTAGATCTTTGAGGATATCTAAAGAGGGTAGTCAGAGGCACGTCCAAATATGATTTGGTACGTGCCCACATTTTGCACATTAGTTAGTATTCCGTACGTGACAGGTTGCAAGCCCATCACCGCTTATAAGAATACTAACCTATGACACACACCTTCGAATTTTTTGGTTCTCAGGTATGCCGGTTTCCTCGAGATGTTTTCCTTCACCGTTTAAGAGCACTGGCATTGTGCACATAATTTTTTCGAATGGAAAAATTCATTGGTGCACGACCGGGTTTGAACCCACGACCTTCGGATCGTGAAGCAGGGGTGTTACCACTACACCACTAGCGCTCTTCGCTCTTTTTTGTATAACATGCATAAAGATTGTTATTAAAAGACTGGTTTCCGATGTTTTGACGCGTAACACCACGACCTGTCGCGCGGCATTTGCAGTCGTATGCAAGAATTGTTCATACAAAAATACTGCTAAGTGAGACCCGGTTTCCACCAAAGCAGAAAAGAGAGGAGACGAGAAGAGATGTGTTTGAATAAACCGATCAGATTTCGTCGTTATTTCCACATCTTTTCTCCACTTAGCTTCAGTGGAAATGGATCTAGGGGAGAGGAGAGAAGATGTCTAATTTTTTTATAGAATTTTGTGAGGCGTGCGCTAGCAAGGGACGCAGCAGAGCGGAGAAGTGTCTAGTCAGGCAGCTCATACACACTCGACTCGCTCACATCTCCAATCAATCATCTTTCTCCGCTACAGAACTCCTCTCTGCTTTGGTGGAAACTGGGCTTAATGCAGGCTC
The DNA here is from genome assembly GCA_963675405.1 of Cosmorhoe ocellata. Taxonomy (NCBI): domain Eukaryota; kingdom Metazoa; phylum Arthropoda; class Insecta; order Lepidoptera; family Geometridae; genus Cosmorhoe; species Cosmorhoe ocellata. The sequence goes on along the minus strand of OY776250.1, from coordinate 3,197,854 downwards.
CTATTCAATAAACATTACAAATTGTAAAATACAATTAATTGTAAGCGGTTACAATTCTACAAGTTTCTGTATAATAAATAATTACGATTTACTGGAGGAAAATATACAAAATTGTAAAAATGTTCTTACAATTCTACATATTTATAGGTTTTATTAAACAGCACTTGTCATAAAATTTGACAATATTGTCACTTTTTTTCAAATTTGTAGACTTGTAATGTTTATTGAATAGGGGCCAGTGGGGCGTTTATGTATCTTTGCTTACAATCAATGGCAATACGTTTTCATTGTAATCAAGTGATTTGGTATGACATAAGAGTGTTTATTCAATCAATTTGAGCCAGTTTTGACAAGTGTTGATTGTATCCGAGTTCCGTAATCGTACCTCTGGTTGTCGTCGCTGTCTGCTGCGTCCCGCAAAATCACACCTTTAGGTGAAATGTTTCAGCTGTTCAGATAACCCATGACTGAATGGGGTTCTATGACACATCACGTTTCAAATGATGGATGGAGTTATCTGGACATAACGATTAGTCATGCCTTCGTATTCTACGATTCGCGTATGTAATTCATAACTGTGGTGCGATTACGTAATTCTGACTTATTCGTCAACTGGCGAGCGTGAATCTCACGAGTGCGCGCGAGTTGGCACTTTTCGATTTTACCTACTTTTTTTGTCAACTCGCGCGCAAATATAAAGTACAGTCATGTAAAAAACGGATTGAAACAGGCTAAGTACCTACCGACGAAAGAAAGAAGATGAAAATATGTTTGATACTAACAAAACATTTGTACCTACTATCAGCGCCTAGTCACTATTATTTTATTGATGTGAAACATCTATAGCCGCACGTAAAACCGATTTCTGGCGTGGCGACGCATGCCGTGGCGACGCGTCGCCACGCTATACGATGGTATATATATACAGTCTATAATGCAGTAGTGTGTATGGTGTGGCGAAAAAAATCGTAATATTTTATTTTATCATTATGACATATTTAGTTCCTATCACAATATGTTCTTTTCTGCATATTACTTTTACAAAATAATGTCGATGTTTCACATCTGCCAGGCGTCCCGTGACGGCTCACATTTTTTTTGTTTTATTTATTCGGAAGTCAGTATTATAAACTAGATAAAAACAACTTGATTTTTCTAATGAACTGTACCTACCTATTCTGTAAAGTTTATTGCCTAATATTGTTTGTAATTATTAGAATTACGTAATCGCAGCACTGTAGCTGATAGAAACCAATAGTAATTGATTGCAACTAGAATTTCAAAATAAATAAATATATAAATTTAAATATTGGTGGACATTTCCGTGTATTCCCGTTGTCCCCGAATACCCTGTCCCCTACACGGGGACAGCGGGACGTGAAAAAAATCTTTCCCGTTGTCCCCGTAATCACACTATCTAGTCCCAAACTAAGCAAGATTGTGTACTATGGGAAACAGATAGCTGATAGATTAATTATAATTATTTGTAAATACGTACCTACATAGAATACTGAGTTCATCACACAAATGTTTATCCTGGGTGGGGATCGAACCCACAACCTGCAGCGTAGAAGGCAGAGCTACCTACTGCCAACTGAGCTGTGAAGCCAGTCTACCTGAATAGCCTGAATAGTCTGGTATCAGTTACTTATAGCTGGGCAAAACCAAAAAGTGCTATCTTTATAATTAATACTATGAATACTTATTAATACTTACCTATTTAATATGATGAAGGATTTGTTTTTTGTAAAATACCGTTAAATTTTAATTAAAAAGTTTTTTTTAATACTCACACTCTTTGTTTAACAGTAGGTACATTAATTGCTTTTAAGTTTACTTAGGTTCTTTTACTGTGTGGGTTGAAACAACTTTAAAATTAAACATTACTATCTTGACTATAATTTTGATTAAGACTCTGTAAACAAAAGTAGCTCTATCTTTAGAAGAGAAGCTCAATTTTCATTAGGGCTAAATTATAAACTGGCATCAATTATTTTGCAGACGCTCTGTTTAAAACTGATTTCAGTATATCTTCGAATACGAAACCTGTCTATCTTTAGATGCTATTGTGTTTCCTCTTATAATCATTGTATTGCTTAGTGAATAGGTTTCAATAGTGTAAGCCAGCGGTCGGCAACATGCGGCCCGCGAACGTCTTGCTGGCGGCCCGTGAATGTTTTTTATATAAGTTAAATATCAAGATAAATGCTTAAACGAACCACGATCGACCGTATAGTGTGGACTCAGACTTAAAACGCGCTTCGCTCTGCCCGCGAACGAACAAATGAGCAAAGCGCGAGTTCATTACAATTTTTGGCAGCACTTAAAATTTTTGCGAACAAACTTTTTCAATTGTCAATTATAAAAAAAATAAATATGCTTCTTGTCTCGGAGATGGGCATTTGAGAGCCATATTTTGAGCTTCTAGGGTTAATATCACAAGTGCGGCCCGGCCCGCCTTTAGTTTATTTTGCCACCTTGCGGCCCTTGCCTGCCAAAAGGTTGCCGACCCTTGGTGTAAGTAATCAATAGTAACTTCAAAACCTAGTGAAGGACATGGGTTTGAGGCTTTGATAATTTCGTGAAGCGCTCCACTAATACGTAGTATATTGTGTTGCTATAGGTATGAATCGTTTTTGTATAATATAATAAATGTATACGTGGGAAGTATATCATTTAAAAACGCACAAAAAAGCGTTAGGACCCGCGAGTTTCTTGTCAGTTCTTCTCGGACTGGGGATAGGACACTAGAATCACAAACTAGCATGTAGGACTCAAAAGGATGGATGAATAGGATTAAAAATGATCACTGTGATTATATTAAATAAATAAATAAAATAAATAATCTTGTCACAATCCACACAGCATCATCTAGCCCCAAAGTAAGCTACTCAAAGCTTGTGTTATGGGCACTAGATAACTGATATATTTAATACATTATATACATAGATAGATATTTTTTATTATACATAGAAAACACCCAGACCAACGGAACAAATTTCTGCAGATCATACACAAATTTGTTCCGAGGCGGGAATCGAACCCGCAACCTCTTGCGTCAGAATAAAAATATATTTTGAAAAATTTGCATATTTTATTTGGATATATTATAGGATGGAATAAGATAAGGAGAGCGCTACTCGTTCAACCTTGAAATCACTTTCCGATTTAATATTTAAACCCGATGATAGCTAAAAATACATGTACCACGATTATATAAAAATACAAATGATCATACTCGTAGACAATTTTTTTATTTCATCAATGCTAACTGAAAATCGCATCACTTTTTACATCGTGATGCATATTTTAGGAATGGGTTGAAAAACAAAAACGAAATTATAACAAAATAGGTAGAATCAATAAAAAATATAATTGGGTTGAAAAAGCGTGGGATGAAACGAAAATAACTCGATCTGAGAGAATGGATTTCACTTTTCAGATAACTCAATATGATATCTCACTTTACATAGATCTAGTAAAATATAGATAGTGCTGTAGTATAATGCCGATCAAAGCGTTTCTTTTATGAAGTATTTTCAAATTTTGCTGACACAGCGTCGGCAGTAGGCCTTCATAAATCAGATAAAGAAGTCCTATATTCGCACAAAAGTCATTCTAATGTAAGAAATTATTAGGCGCAAGGTAAAAGGTGGGATTGTGTGACTACGCCTTTATTATTTAAGACTAGTAAGGCGCAAGTCACATAGAAGATGCGTAAAAGAACTCAGCAGATTATTCTAAATACATATATTGAAGCATCGCGCGGCCAAGTTATTCATCACTGGTGGTCTACTTAGGCATTTGTACATCAATAAACATTTTTCTATTTGAAAATGTTTGCAACTGCGACGCACTTCATCGAAAAAACTAAATAAAATAAATATAAATATTGGTTGACATTTCACACAACGCCATCTAGCTCCAAACTAAGGAAAGCTTGTGCTATTGGAGTCAGTTATCTGATATAATAATTGTTATAATTTTTTTTGTAAATTAATACACCCAGACACAGAACAAACATCTGGGGGTCTACTCCGCAAAACGACAACGATACTATCGGAGTCGAATGTTCGTCGAATTCAGTCGAATTAACAGTTGTTTCGTTGTCAAATTGGAAATTGGTTTACGAGATCGGTTTTCAAAAGTAATGTTGGTCATTCCATTGTTCAAATAATAGCATAAACAATGTTACTAAGAGTAAGTTTTGCACGATTATTGTGCCGATATATCGTTGATCGTTTTCGGAGTAGACGCCCTGAGTTCATCACACAATGTTAGTCCTGGGTGGGGATCGAACCTAAAACCTACAGCGTAAAAGGCAAAGCTACTACCCATTGAGCTGAGAGGGCAGTCAAAAAACTAGGAGCACAATGTAAAGAATCGCGTTGCAAGAATAGCGGTAACTGGGTGGGGTCACTAAGGGGGGATATGTCTCTTTGTCGGTATACATTTGTGAAAGTGGGTACTAAGCTGGTAGGCTACATAGACTTTTACAAGATACGACGATTTACGATGCTGGATTGTATAAGGTCGACGCAAGCCGCGAAATAAGTACAAAATATGCTCAGTGGCTTGCGCCTATAATTCGTTCCGAGATCCTTTCAGCGAAACCTATTCCCTACAATATTTCCTTCCGTCCATCCGCGAGGTAATGCAATTTTCAAATAAAAATTCGATTTCTCGCAAAGTAGAGCGGAATTGTTCTCGGCGAGATTTGATTTTCATCACGGTTTTCATTGAAGTAAGTTCTCGGGCATTTCATTGTTACACTTACATTTCAGAATTTCAGGTCTGGGTTTATAATATTTCAATGTGGGATTTCGCTTAAGCATCTAAATGTATATTGATTTTATTTGCCAAAACGGTTTCTACCATTTGGCTACATACGCAAACGTTAGTAAATATTGGTTGTTTTTCATTGTAAGATAAAATTCTATATATTTTTTCTTTGTGAGATACATAAGTAATTAAAGTTTCTAAAGTAAGTTATTTATACTTTGTTTAAATCTTCTGGGTTATTAAAATAGTTCTTTCCTGTAAAATAATACGACACATTGTACGTCAATTTTATTAATCAAATTGAGAATTGAACTCTTTATTTAATCCATTATTGAATCTGAATTAAAAATAACCAATAATTATCCAAAGATAATGAAATAATTTGTTATAAGGCACTTATGTACCAAAGTACATTTTTTTGTTTTTGTCGCGTGTGATAGATACGACTTTTGAATTTGTGAAAAACACAGACAAAATGATATTTATATTTGATATTCTGTATTTTATCGATAGGACAAAACGGTACACTCAAAAATCATTTTAAAATATAGTGGAAAATGGCTCAACTATACATAGATGATAAAATTAGGTAGGTACGCTAAACCCTTACAAAAATTCAATTCGCTTTAGACCCTTTTGAGTAAGTGAAGAATTCTTTTGTAATTGAAAACGCTCTCAGCTGAAGCTTCTTGTAATATTTCGGTATTGAATTTTATTTATTAGAAAATAAAGAAGTGGTGTTATTGTGTATTGTGAACATGAAATTTGGGAAATAAATATTTGTATTGCTATTTTTATTATAAAAGATACACAGGGTGTCTATAACACGCATGCAATTTTTTTAAACAATGCTTATCACAAAATAAACTATATAATGCTGGCGATATTATAAATAAATAAATAAAATAAAAAGCCTTTTATTTCCAGTAAATTTACATCTTAAAATCTATGTAATGTGTTAGTTTTGTTTAGTTTATTCTATGTTACTTATTTGTTCTTACTTAATATAATTTGATTTTATAAGAGAATTTATAATTTGGCGATATTATAATGTTAAATAATTTATATCGATGAACATTTCAAACAACGCCATTTAGTCCCAAACTAACCAAAGCTTTTACTATTTATCATATGAACAACTTTTAATTTTTGTAAACAATATAATCAAACCATACCAACATGCCCACTGAACTGCACTAAAGGTGCTTAAACCATTTGGCATGTTTTTCGACGAAAAGTTTTTTCCTGTAAGTAGTCTTACCACTTACAAGTCCATCACAGTCCGAGGAAATGGTTCGCATTAAACACAAAGCCAGAAGTCTTGCATTAGCCTGATGATCCCATATAACCCAAGGCTTGAACAATCGACAGTGAATCTAGGGGCACACTGAATCACTTTTTTAATTCATTACACTGTTAATGGGGAAAACGTGTAATTATCGCAATCATTACGGCTTGAGGCTACAGAGAATATTAACGCTAATAGCCATTTAATGGTAACGGTCTGTTACGATGGTGTTACCCTTCTTATTTTGTGTTTTTATGATGATAGACTGGATAAATTGATGAAATATAATAAGAGTTGCGTCAAAGATATTAAATCAAAACGACATTGAAACAATGGCTCAATAGGTAGTCTTGCCAATTTTAGGGACAATTTAATAAATCTATCCCACGAGAACCGTACATTTTCGGGATAAAAAGTAGCCAATTTGTTATTCCAGACTATAATCTATTTCTGTGCCAAATTTCGTCCAGATTCATTCAGCCGATTCAGCGTGAAAGAGTAACAAACATACATTCAGACATCCAGACATCCACATATCCATACATTCTTACAAACTCTCGCGTTATAATATTAGTAGGATTAATTCCAGGCAACAATAAATTACATTTACGAATGTTACTTTTACATTTGCATAACCTTATATTTACCAATACCGTGAGTCAAGTGCGCGAAAACATTATCTGAGGCATTCTTTAATCTTTTCGCCGCACTAGTTCACACTGACACGATAAACGAAGAAGACAATACAATTTTCTACATAGAAATCTGTTCTAAGACCTTTTGTTTCTAACTAGTCTCCGTAGCAGCCAAAGGTTCATAATTGCGTTTGATGTTGGCACTGAAATCCTACAGGCCTTTATTACTATGATTTATGATCGGTTATGATTTATTAATTAGTCCCTTATGATCTTGGGTAACAGAATTAGGCCTCAACTTCACTGATCAGCTACTGCCGTGGCGGATACGGGCGCAATTTTTTAAACTTATATTACACTTTTTCTATATAAAATATTAATTGCTTGTTACTCAGGGATAATGTAGCATTATAATGGTGAAATAATTTTTGAAATCGGTCCAGCAGTTTTTGAGTTTATTCGTTACAAATAAAAATACAAAACTTTCCTCTTTATAATTTTAGTATACTAGCTGATACCTGCGGCTACGTACGCGTTCGATTACTTTTTAATAATCTGAGACTGGGGCTGTACCAATAAATAAGTTTTTTTTATAAGATATATCTAATTCTTATCTTTTTATTTGTCAACCGATTTCGATGAAACAAAGCTTATCTCAATACATTTGTGAAAACAACATTTTATTTGGTTCAGCCTTTGCGGAGTAGCTTGCACAAGCGGACCGTTAAATAGACAAACACGGCTTTTCGATGATTTTATTAATGTATAGATTACCTTATCTACAAGTGACTAGTTTCAGTACGCCAAGTAACATCACTAGGTAGACCCATGCACAGTTTTCAAACAATTATTGCGGCTGCGGTGATTGTGGACGCAAAATGTGGAATTGCTATTGCAATTACAGATCGCGATGCAATAATACTTAGGTACCTACTACGGGTAACCATTTTGCATCGCAAACCCCAACGTTCGTGCCCACTCCGCCCATTCACTCTGGTCAAGGCCTTACTTTAGCTGAAAGTCCGAATTGAAATACAAAATACCAATTTTTCAGAAACTTTTCATAATTTGAATACGTAATCTACTACATGCCACATTAAAATTCTATCAGGTACTTACTTTGACTTTCATAACAGCTATAAAGTTTTGTGCAGACTACAAGATATATACTGCGAATGGTATAACGTGATAAAACCCCGTCTAGTACTCCCGCGACACTTTGAGACTGCCTAAATATTCATAACATTAGCAAATATTACATTCCACGAGACTGTATTACCTAGCTTTATATTCATAAAATACGTATCTGTCTGGTCTGTTGTTCTTTACTCGCAAAGTTTGAATAGTAAATTTTATATTATTGATTTATGATTCAAATTGTATTGAGTCTAGTGGCATCGTTTCACAAAATGTTTTTTTTCTAATCTTTTGTAAGCCGATTTATTTTTTAATTTGTTTTTAGAGACTTTCAAAAAAACAAACACAGACTATACTTCGAAAAGTTTTTCATCATGACCATAAATAGTTATAAAACCAGCAATATTTTCTTAACAAAATTTTAAATGAATTCTACAACTTATTTACTATCAAATACATATCAAACTGCAAGTAAATCCAAAGGAAAATACTACCGGAGCATGTATAACTTACAAATAAAGCGAAGTCGAGATGTCACGACTCAAGAAGGCTGTTTCCACACGATTCTCAGCAGTGACTAATTAATTATGACGAGGATTTCTTGGAACTTTTGCATTTCTCAAGCACCAGTTAAAAGATTCTTCGAAACGCTCGTAACATTACTGCTTAGCTGTTCACTAGATGTTCTTTACACGGATTTTGCATAAAAACGGTTCAAAAAGTTGAAAAAAGTGATAAAAAAAGGATATGGATCAGGGGCCTTACCACAAGGTTTTCAGACAATATCATCGTAATATAACTTTGATATTTCGTATCATGATCTATAACAAATATATTGAAGTAGTGTAGCTCTTCGGGCAATATCAAACATTCTAATGAAATATTTTTAGTTCAAGTTTGAAATGTGTAATTTCTAAAACATAATGGTTTGCAAGAGCTTGTGGTAAGGTTCGCCCATTAGCAAAATATTTATAACGTAATATGTTTTCCTTGACTCAAATCTCGGATTAAACTTAAAAACTACTGGTTCGAATTTAAAAATTATTGTATGGTCCATTTATCGAAGAAGCTATTATAACGCTACGACCAATAAGAGCGGAGCATCAATTAAAAATGTTACAAAAACGGGAAAAAAGTTACGCGAGAGTCAGCTAGTCTATATATATAAAAATGAATTTCTGTTCGTTGGTCTCGCTAAAACTCGAGATCGGCTAAACGGATTTATCTTATCTTGGTCTTGAAATGTTCGTGAAGGTCTAGGGAAGGTTTAAAAGGTAAGAAAATGTATACTACTTACTTAAAACGCGCAGACGAAGTCGCGCGCGGGTCAGCTAGTTTTTCAATAATTTTTACACTGATTTCGAGTCAAATGGTTTGACAACGTTTTCAACTTGAACTTATGCTAACCAAACATTTTTGAAGCGCAGATACGTAGCTTTGAATATTTCAATGCAAATATTACATTGCTCATTTGACTAGAAATAAAATTAACTTAATGTGTATACGGTGTAGCACCAACTGGCTCGTTCTTGTACATTTTCAGTTTGACAGAGCTATATCCTGTCTAGACTGTCCTCACAACTCAGTTGGTAGTAGCTCTGCCTTCTGCGCTGTAGGTTGTGGGTTCGATCCCCACCTAGGATAACTATTTGTGTGATGAACATAGATGTTTGTTCTGTGTCTGGGTGTTATTATGTATTCTATGTATGTAGGTATTTACAAAAAAAAGTATATAATTAATCCATCAGCTGTCTGGTTCCCGTAGTACAAGCTTTGCTTAGTTTAGGGCTAGATGGCGTTGTGTGAAATTTTAATGTCCACCATTATTTATTTATTATAATTATGTAGACAAGTTCTGTAGGTCTTTACAAATCAAAAACAGACGGATAACAAAGTGATCCTACTAAGGATTCCGTTTTTTTTATTTTTAAGGTAAGGAAGCCTTAATTACGCCGGAGGGTGATTGAAAATTTTTAGTTATGAACGAAATTTTTAGGTTTGATACAAGTATAATGACAAAGTTACTTTTACACCAAAACCATCACAAAAAGTAATACGAGTAACAATAAGTATATCAAAGTTCCAAATACCTATAAAATCTCGTTTGTTCTCAAGCTACCAAATAGGTTTACCGTCTTAAAGTTCTAAAGCCACTTCAAAATTTACAGACACATTTCTGATGAATAAAAACACCAGCTTCCAACTTCACAGAAGTTTCCACTCTCATAACTTCGGAATACAATATTTCAACGGCAACTTTATTTTGTGGCGGATATTCCAAAATGAACAAGTTTTACAAGAGCAGTCTGCTAAAGCAATAAAGTTTTTGGGAAAAGGATAGAGGGCGAAACTGGTACAAAGTCACAAATTGGACCGAGTATAATAATTCTCATTCAATTTCAATTATACTTGACGGCAAAATTTATTGACTGATTGAAAATATCAGGTTGAATTGAAAAGTACTTGAAAAAGTATTCGTCCGCAATATTTTATAAAAAAATTTGTTAATTAGAAAGATATAATACGAAAACTAAACTTTTGTGTTGTTGCTATTTCATTTTAAAACAATACACCTACTTCTGAACTTACAATACTTACTTTATACACAATGGCTTGTTTATTATATTATAAACTAGCTTCCGCCCACGGCTTCGCCCGCGTGGTAGCATATATCCCACGGGAACCGTTCATTTTTCCGGGATAAAATGTAGCCTATGTGTTATTCCAGACTATAATGTATAGTATTGGCACAGATATACATTATAAATAATAAAAAAAAAAAAAAATATTTTTTATTATTTATAATGTATATCTGTGCCAAATTTCATTCAGATCCGTTCAGCCGTTTTAGCGTGAAAGAGTAACAAACATACATCCATCTTCACAAACTTTCGCGTTTATAATATTAGTAGGATTACTTTTTTTATAATTTTACTTGTTTAGCATACTCAGCAATACTTGTTTTTCTTATTTTGTTTTATACCTGACTGGTTATGTTTTGGCAGCATTATATAGAAATGGTTTACTTTGCCCATCTTCCTCTCAGTGGAGTTAAATGTGAAATCTAATAGCGGGAGAATCATGACCACCTGCAGACCGTCGAAAGGGTTTCGTTTATAAGACAAGTTTTAAGATTCTTTGATTAAATCTAATTTTGTGATAAAACCTTGGCATCTGAAACTTTGTTTAAATAAACCTTTAAATTTTGTGTATTCGAAGAGCTAAGAAAGTCTTGAATACCTTGTTGATATAAACTAAATTTTGAGTTAAATGTTTAATTTTCTTTCAAAAGACTGAGTTTGTAATAATCCTAATACCTATATAATTATCTATAAGTAAGTAACTAAGAAAATGACTGAAAGTATCTGAAAATAAAGTGGGCTTAGGTACATATAGCTCACAGCTTTACATTATAGTTTTTATAATTATAGTTTTTATAATTACCTTCTTCCTCGCAATTAGGTAAAAAAAAGATATAAAAAAATTTGTTGCGTGCATCACTTTAAAAAAGAATACTTAGTAATAATTTTTTAACATTTTAGAAAATATGTAATTTTATCTAATACAACAAAACACACAATACAAAGAAGAAAAATGTAAATCAGTACAGTCAGATGCAGGGGAATGGAAGAAGAAAACGTTATGCCAACCATGAGAAAGCGGCAGGAAGAAGAGTATTTTTTTAAAATTAAATTAACACCGTGAATAACTTTAAGCGTTGATAATTTGCGAACTGAGCTGTTTATTTCTGAACGGAACGAATGATGCGATTTCAGTTATTATTCATCAAATATTCATCAGGTAATTTTCTGCTTCAGCTGGTGTGTTTTCAATTAAAAATCAATTTTGATATTAATGAACGTAGACAGCAGAGACGGGCTTTTGATTTATAATTCGACAGCTGATAAGGCAATAAACTAGTGAAGTGAATCCTTGATTGAACTTTAGAAAATAGAATCCATTGCAAAATTTTCAAAGCCCAACTGAACGTAACTGAAAATAGATTTTTACAACCTCTATATTATCTTCCATCTTGATTGTTGACTAGTACCTTAGAAAATAATATTTATTTCAAAATTTTCAAAGCCCGAATGAACGTAAGTAACGGAAAATATTTTTTTACAGGCCACTTTAATGAATTTTAATTCAATCAATCAAAATATAATATCTATATCTATATAAGAGCTTAACCTGACTGACTGACTGACTGATTGATCATCGCCGAGCCGAAACCGCTGAAGACAGAAAGCTGAAATTTGGAAGGTGGCTTCCTTTTATAACAAAACCACCCATTAAGGCGGGATTTTTGGAAATTCCACCTCTAAGAGGGTGAAAAAGGGTGAAAACGTTAGTATGAAACTTTTTAACGCGTGGAGCGATTTTCTAATAAAACTTTGTTTGTGCACTGTAAATACAAAATGAAAAAACACGTGTTTCAGGATTTTTCAATATAATCTTCAAAGAGGGGTCAAATGTGGGGTCAATGTTTGTATGGGAACTTTTTAACGGGTGGTGCGATTGGTCTGAAATTTTGTTTGTGTACTTTAAATGCAAAACGAATGGACACGTGTTTCAGGATTTTTCAATATAACCTTCAAAAAGGGGTACAATGGCGTGTCAAAGTAGTATGGGATTTTAATGAGTTGCTTGATGTGTTAAAAACTCAGTTTAGATATTTTATGTGAACGAAGTCGCGGGCGGGACAGCTAGTTTATTCATAAAATCACAAGGATCAAATTGAAACGTCTTACATGCTAGGTGAATCTATGTGCCGAAGTACGAGAAGAACAGGCAATAAAAATAAATTAAACGCCGCCGAAATTGCAGGCAACAGCTAGTTATTAAATATATTGGTATTTTGTATAGCCTATGATTTTGTATGGCCAAACTCTTATCTTATACCTTTAAACAAGCAATTCTTGTATATAATGTATATATATATATGTATATATAATCCGAACCTCGGAAACGGCTCCAGCGATTTTCATGAAATTTAGTATGCAGGGGGTTTCGAGGGCGATAAATCGATCTAGCTAGGTTTCATTTTCCAAAAAACACAATTTACCAACAAAAAAAGCCGAGCAATGCTCGGTCATCCAGGTACTTGACTTTGATATATAAAGTTACATATTGAAGAGTCAACTGACTACCATTAATCTAGGTATAATGCTTAAATAAGTTTAGTTCTACTCATATATTAAAATTGTACTGTTTACTTAAATAATAAGGAAATTATACGTTATGTATTTCAGAAAGAATTACTATAATTTCTTAGTAAAACACTTACCAGGCCTCTATATAATCATTACAAGTCTACTAATTTGTAAAAGAGTGATAATATTGTCGTATTTTGTGACAAACCTACAAATATGTAAAACTGTAGGTACAATTTTACAACTTTGTAAATTTAACACCATAGCAAATTTGTAAATCGTAATTTTGTATTAAACAGAAACTTGTAGAATTGTAGCCGGTTACAATTAATTGTATTTTACAATTTGTAATGTTTATTGAATAGGGGCCCGGTAACTGTTTAAGCCTGATAGCATCCTGATAGTCAAGCCGATGCTAAAATGTAAGTCTGGATGCTAATACGATATGGATGCTCTCTCAATAAAAACATACTCGAAAGTTGGTCAAAAACAAAAACAGTAGCTGCAAAATCCTTGAAAAAATACTTTACGCAACAGTGCTCTTCCAGGATATAGAGGCAACATCATGAAACAGCTTTTTGTAAATAATTCCCAAGATGTAGGAAGAATCCCATTTTCCTTAGAAACGTTTCCGTATTGAATAATTTGTAAGCCAAGAGGTACGAATGCTTTTATAGCAAATCGTTTATATTTATTTTACAGCAGGTATAATAATGTATATTTAAACTGACATTACCAAAAAGAGGCTTTAGATGTTTGTTAGGCGAATTATGAATTTTGATGATTTCTTGTTTGTATGATAGGCCTTAATTCAGTTATACTTTTAAATGAGAAATTCTTGGATATATTATGTATATTATATTATCTGAATCTTGGAAAGGCTCGACGATTTTCATGAAATTTAGTATTCAGGCAATAAATCGATCTAGCTAGGTGTCATTTTCCAAAAAAAAACACTATTTATCAAAAAAAAATCTATCATCTATAAAATCATCCCGGTATAGATTTAGAATAATATAAATTTGATTCCTCAGTACGTCGATTCTGTAAAATTCAAACATCAACTCGCATCTCACATCGCAATTCACTCTCACTTCGCTTAGGGTTCAAAATGACATTTGACATTGACCTTTTTATTTGACGCTTTGAATCGGATTCGAGTGAGAAGCGAGCGTCGAAGTGACTTAGGAATTACCGTATAGAATGCCCTTTTTACGTCACCTCATACTTTATCTGTCAAAATCTCCCCGTCAATTTAGTTCAACTGGCTGACACGCTCGCAAGAGTGGCGCTAGTGTAAATTCGAATTATCAACCGAGTTTTTAGAATGCCAATCAAGAAACTCACAGCGGATTCAGATTCGAAGTTTAGAATGAGGTCTTACAGAATCACACAGCAGGGCTAGATATTATTTTGATTATTCTCATTGATTTTCGTGAAAGTTCGGAGGTAAGGTAAAACTGAATGCCAAAAAGCTGAAAACTACAGAACTAGTTTCTTAGAGCAGCCTTTAATACCTAATATATAAATCAATACAGCAAGCAAAACTGCGCGAATTCAATAGTAACACATAAAAGCCAGATTTTAATATTCATCACGTTTTGACGGCAATTTCGCTTGGAAAATTATTTAGATTTACCGAAATGGGGCCAAATTACTAATGAGTTGAACGAAGAGACCGTGACTACAGCCATTATGTCCACGTATCCAAAGGTTATAATAACGAGCGTTAGATGTAAACTGACTAATTGAGCTTCTAAACGTGCAGACAGACTTATCCTACTAATATTATAAACGCGAAAGTTTGTAAGAATGTATGGATGGATGTATGTTTGTGACTCTTTCACGCTGAAACGGCTGAACGGATCTGAATGAAATTTGGCACAGATATAGATTATGGTTTGAAATAACACATAGGTTACATTTTTATTCCGAAAAAATGTACGGTTCCCACGGGATAGATTGTTTTTGATTTTCACGCGGGCAAAGCCGCGGGCAGAAGCTAGTCTAAACATAAAACTCTCATATTACTGGCTGACTGACAGATCAGGGGCCTTACCGTTTTTCGAACAATATCAAATTGAATATTTTTTTTATTTTGTGGGAAATTAGCGAAACAACAACATAAAATCTAAGTTATATAACCCTTAGATGGTAATATAACTTAGATATTTTCACACACCTCACAGCTCACTTGGTAGTAGCTCTGCCTTCTGCGCTGTAGGTTGAGAGTTCGATATCCATCTAAGACAAACATTTGTGTGATGAACACAGATGTTTTTTCTGTGTCTGGGTGTTATTATGTATTATTATGTCCAAATTTACAAAAAAAAGTACTTTTATAATTTGTCTATCAGTCTCGTATAAGCTTTGCTTAGTTTGGGGCTATATGGTGTGGCTATATGGAAATGTCTACCAATATTACTATTTTATTATTATTTCATACCATGAACTATACAAAAGTTATTGAAGTAGTGTTACTTCAAGCTTGAAATTTTGTCTTTCTGAAACATGATGCTTTGTAAAACTTGTGGTGAGACTACAGCCTTACAAACCATCGAAGGAATAATCAAAAGATGTAGCGGAAGTTTGAAGATTTTATAATAAAACATAACGCGACCGAAGTCGCGGGAAACTCCCCTAGTTTTTTTTATTACAAAAACTGAAAACCAGTTTTGATAAAAATGGACCTACCCGGATAAAAAAGCGACTTGTAGGTACGAGTATGTGTTATTTCAGGTCATAAACCCAATACGAATTTCCATATAAACTATTTAATCCCCCTTTTTTATCTCTTTCAGGGTTTTTTCCGGGATAAAAAGTAGCCAATGTGTTAATCCAGGGTGGATTAACACATTTTAATCTACATTCACACCAAATATTATTATTGCAGACATAACAAGAGACAAACATCTATACATACACAAAAACTTTTTTATTTCAATTATTAGTACGTTGATAGGGGAGAGTGGAGGAAGAGAACCTGTTGTGCTGACCCCACCTAGTGGGATAAGGGCAGGAAGATGATAATGATGATGATGAGTACGATGACATGTATTGAGATATATCAAGTCAAGCATTCTTGTTATTTTTTTAACTTGCTGAGTTTGATGGCTAGCAAAACTGTTAGCCCATTCAAATCTTAGGGGTTTTCTGGCGCCATTACGTGTGGAAAGCCTTTAAATAATTAAAATCGTATGAATAATACTCGTTAAGAGACATTTGGGCAACGTTTGCGAAATAATTTTGGGTTAATGGATTTTATGATGATCCAAACGAATTTCTACCTGTCCGGAAAAATTACTTTGTTAAATCACGGACTGATTGTCGCTAACACTTATTCTTTTTTATTTGTGGGATCAGTCTTTATTACAATCAGTGTCAGGGTGGTGATCTAGTGGTAAAATGGCCCGACTTCCGATTCTAATGTCGTGGGTTCCAATAATTCTAATTTATCCTTTCACCACACTGGTTCAAAGAACTAGCGACAAATAAATAAATATTGGTGGACATACATTGTAACACCCAGACACAGAACAAACATCTGTGTTCATCACACAAATGTTTATCCTGGGTGATCGAACCCACAACTTACAGCACAGAAGGCAGAGCTACTACCAACTGAGCTGTGAGGCTTGTCAAAAGTGCGCCTAAATCCTTTGAACTTAACTCAAGAATTAAGCAAACCCTAACAACATATGGGTCCATTATAACGTTTTAATGCAAATGTTTCAAAACGCCACGGCGCAACGCGGCAGTTATGCAAATAAAATGTGCAGTCGACGCCGGGGGATTCACTAGTCTTATGCTAATCAAATCACAGTGGCTTGCCGAGATCTGCTCTTATGACAAAGTGAAATTTAATTTTGAATATCATGTGCTTATAATATTTAAAGGTTAATAGGTAAGGTCGATTTTTATGTCGACAATGTCGACAATCAATACTTATCTACCACACTCTAGTTCTTGAAAGTTTCAACAACGTTACATGTAATAATAAGTATCAAAAAATAACGAAGTTGACTTTAATAAATATTTATTATGTACCGAAGATCAAAGTGTTACATTCTTGATTTGATCATTACATAGTAGGAAAATGTAGTTTTTATTATCTGAAACAAACAAAACGAGTCAATGGCCATTACTGTTACTTTGTTATTTCGTAGAGAAGAATACTGTTACTGTGCTCTTGGTAGGGGCGATGAGATATGATTTTTGTACGTTGCCGACCCTTAGTTAAAGCTATTTTACCTCATTTAGTTTTGCTTGTAACAGTGTCCTTCAAATTTCAATACTTACTTAATAATATTTGTACAGTGCTTGGAGAAAGAATATCCGGTACTGTGAGGCTCAACTATCATGATAGATGGTTCTATATTGTCTACTCTGCAAAACGATCTACGATATATCGACACAAAATTTACTCTAATTTTCATCGTTAATCTAAGTCATCACGCTCACTTACGATCAACAACATTTGCGCGTTTCGCAGATAAAGTCGCAGGTATAGCTAGTCTATTATAAATCTTTTAAAACCACTTATCGACGCGACGATACGATACTTTGAATTTAACAACAAAACATGTTAATTCGACTGAATTTAACAAAGATTTCGTTCCGATTACATCGTTGCCGTTTTGCAAAGTAGACATCCTGTTACTCTCCAAATTAGATCTGGTAAATGTGTGGCAGACAACCTTGGCGAAGGCTACTCACGTTGATAGCAGGTTTTACTCCAGTTTTTGTGCTGAAAGCTGCTTTAAACTCTAAAACCGGCTGAACTTGGGACAATATCATCAGCACCAATTTCTGGTTTTGAATACTCATGTTCTCCCAACGCAGATTATACACAAGTTCAGGTATTTCATCGGCCTGAAAATAACATATTGTGTGACTAGTTTTTTTAAACCATTGTGGTGAAAGATTGGAAGTGCGAAGAAGCTCCTTTCGTGCATTTGACTCTAGTCAATTTCTTAAAATTTTATGACTTAATTAAGTTATTATACTTCCTTATGGAGAAGTATACATAAATATTTTTAAGAACGAAAAATTCATTGGCCTTCTGATTCTGATACCTACCATATTCAAACCCACGACCTTTAGTCTAAAGGCCACTAAAAGATGTAATTGTTTGTAACTCACTTGTATTCGTATGTCTTCCATAACTAAGGACATGATGATAAGCTCTCCCATGTATATTGGTATCATCAGTCCATAGGATAGCAATGTTTCTGAATTCTGTTCAAAAATAAAAAAAGTAAAAATAGTAATTACCTACCATCTCATTGTTTGCCAAATCACTTCCCTTTTTTGTATAGAAAAACGCTACTTGTGGTACTCATGCTAAAGGAGCAAGTTTAACAATGTATCACATAGGTATAAATACAACACAATTTATTTATTGTATATCCTTCTAAAAAAACGATATTCCGATAATCAAATCGATGAGTTATGTATGTTTATGTCTTAGTTTTTGTTTTTTATGTTTTTTATTATTTTTAATTTACGTAATTATCTATGGCCTGGTGCTGTTTTAATTTTTGTGTTAACAAAAAAAAAATACTTACGCCTGCAAAATCGTGCGCAGCAAACCGCAATGGGCATTGAATTTAAACTTCTAAAGGTACCTACAATTTTATTGATATAACAATTTGTGTCATTGTACAACGTTTTCGTACTTTCTTCTTTACCTACCTTTGATAACCCTTTTTTGATATCCCCAAATATCTGAGGAGATGCAGATATCTCCCAAGTTAAAGGATTACAGTAGTGATCATGCTGTTTTGTGATTTTGTACGTTTTTTTACTTACAGTGCCTGCTGTCATGATCTGGTAAATCAAGAGACCTCCACCCAATAGGTTGTGAAGGTAAATCCCGATAATATTCACGCCAAACGCATTTTCCACGTCCTTGAATATTCTGTGGTTCAAAACATCACCAATAATGTCTGTTACAAAACTAAAAAACGTCTTTACAAAAGTAGTAATATCCCAGGAACCAAATTTACATGGTTACAACTTCAGGATAAAAAACAAATATTTTTTTAATACAAATTGTAACAAATGACTGTAGGTTTGCGGTCTGTTTGGACTGAAATTCTAGTAGTAATCATACCAAATAAAAATTGTTAGAATCGAACTACTCTGGAAGAAGATTATTTTAAAGAAATTATACAGTTTGTTTACCGTTACTAATCGACTAAAACATTTGATATAAGATCACTCACCTTCTTAAAAAAGCGTAGTACCGTGTTATTTCAATAAGTTTACACTTCGTATCTTCCTGTGTCATTTTTTCCTTGAATTCTTCTTTCAAAACATGTTTCAATATCTTAACATGCCCAATTAAATGGTACAGAAAAGACAAATTTGTTATATCAAATATTACAATCATCGATACAGCTAATGTGACACAATATAGCGTGACAATTTGCATTAATACCCAGTTCACGAAATTGAACTCGTAATCTATTGGCAGCCAAAAGTGAACCATAATTTCTAATCGCGATGTTATATTATGAATTGAGTCGTTGTTTTGGAAATTGTGTAATATTGGAACTATATAAAAAGCACAGGAACATACAGTGCATAAACTTGATAGAGTATACATTGTCCAACGTGTGTACTTTTCCGCCCTTAAAAGTATCTGAAACGAGTACATTAAATATCTTATAGTGTACTGCTACCTAATTTACAGGAAAAGTGTTAAATTAGGATTAAATTGCGCCTCAGATATAGCGTGCATCAGTTTTACATCGTAACATTGACTTTTCGTAAACTATTGATATATAAATAAAGGTTCTTGAGAATAAAATTATATAAATATGTACCTCTTTAATATGCGGTTGTTCATTGTTACAATAACAACTGTAAAGGTGAATTTGATCAATAAATTCCATCATGGCTTTCTTGTAGCCTGGTGTTTGTGCTACTATAATTTTTACCTGTAATAACCAAATATTATTATTTAAGCCTGTCTCTGTGCCAAATTTCATCAAAATCATTCAGTAGTTTTTGCGTAAAAGAATAACAAACATACATCTATACATCCACACATCCATACATTCATACAAACTTTCGCGTTTATAATATTAATAGGATTATTCATCTATATTATAAAATTGCGAGATGCAATTCAACATAATTAATACACATTATCATTAACGTACGTGACAAAACAAAGAAGACAATTTTTTTGTTTTATATACATGGATTTTTTTGGTTTGGAGATACATACTTCGTTAGAAATTCTTGAAATATCAACACCTAAAGGGTACAATAGAGAAACAAAGGAGTGTAATCTATAAGTTACATATAAAAGATAACTAACCACTAGTACTAAAGTGACTGGCAACACTGTGTATATCATTGCCAAGGTATTAAACTCGTGCTGTCTATAATACATCGCCAAATAAAGAGCTTGAGAGATTAATGCAAAATGAACAAACAGCTGAGCGGCCCGTCTTTGCAGGTTGAATAGTACATTGTCAGGCATTTTGTAAAATGACCAAAAGCTGTGGTTAAGCGATGTGATGGATAATAGACATGCCATGATGTTATAGAACCGTTGCTGGCTGGGAGGTTTTCTGAAAAAACGTACGTAATAATATGTGACTTATCCATAGACAATTTGGTAAGAATGGTCACAAAAAAGATTTTGCTAATTCGTCTCAGTCTAGCGTTAAGACTAGAATCTGTATCTAAATTCACCAAGCATGGACGATTTAAAATGGTCTCAATAATTTTATCTTAAATATATCTGTTTGCATTTACCTCTTAAAAAAAAATATCTATTCTATAGAAGACTTACAAGTAATATCCATCGGCCATGTTACTTTTGGCCAAGACTCCCTGAAAATAGTGAGACATAAAAATAAAAAAGTAGGTACTTAAACGATGAACATTTATCTGGCCCATTAGGGAATGCAACTTTGTTTCAAACAAAGTTCTTACTATTTCCAAAGATGAGCTTAGCCGAAAAATATTTATCTAAACCCCTCATATTTCTTTCGATGTAGAACCGTAAAGTCAAAGTTTTAAGTGGACCGTCGTGACTTTTTCTACCTTTTCTTTATGTATCTTTAGCAAGTATCCCCTGAAAGTCTGAACTATATTTTATAACATTTACCTTGTTCAATATATTTTAATATGTTATTCAACACTATTATCATGAACTATTTTACCTACCTTACAATACATTTGTGCGTTTGTGGTTGCTTTGTTGTTTTCGTAAATCTTATGTCGAAGCACTTTTTTACTTGTATAAAAATAAATAAAATATAAACTATATAATATATAATATAAACCTGGGTGACCGAGCATTGCTCGGTCTTTTTGATAAACGACGTTTTCTATAGATGAAACCTAGCTAGATCGATTTATCGCCCCCAAAACTACCTGCATACTAAATTTCATGAAAATCGTTGGAGTCGTTTCCGAGATTCAGATTATATTATATATATACATACATATATACAAGAATTGCTCGTTTAAAGGTATAAGATAAAATGTGACAATAGGATGAGTTTTTTCATTTGGTCAAATCATCCCGCGGGATGAGTTGACAGGCGGCCTCAGTTGACTATAGAGCCCATTTTTCAGAGCAACTGGTCAAAACGACGCGAGACTTGGGAGTTGGGGAAGTGATCAACGTAACAGCATTAATTGCAACGGTAATGCCGCCAGCGTCTTGAAGCAGCTTGCTTGGCAGTGATCTTGATCAGTTGAGCTATCTATAGATAGCTTATAACCATCCTTAGAAAGTAAAGTATTTTGATATGTTATCTTCTTCTTCTCTTATCTTCTTCTTCTTATATATAAAAATGAATTGCTGTTCGTTAGTCTCGCTAAAACTCGAGAACGGCTAAACGGATTTATCTTATCTTGGTCTTGAAATGTTCGTGGAGGTCTAGGAAAGGTTTAAAAGGTAAGAAAAATTCGAATAACTGCCGGGAAAACCCTAAAAATAGCCCTTTTCTATTTCCCATTCAAACGTTTTCTAAATAAAATGTAGAGTCAATTTCAACTTTATTACTATTTAATAAAGTTCATATTAAATTAAAATCACTCACTGTTGTCTAAGCAATGTAGAAAGCGGTACGAAGTTTGCCGGGACAGCTAGTATTTTATATAACGGCATTCTGTACACTACCTAATGCTATACTTTGTACGTGTCGATTTTTCGCTAGATAACCAAAAACAAAGCCTAATGTCGTTCCAAACTAAGCTTAATGTACTAGTGAAACCGAACAAAAGTCCCTCTAGGTACTACAAAAGCAAAACAAACATGGTCACGACTGTAATCTCCAGGCTTGTTAGATATCTCGTCAGATCTCTAGTTACTTAGATTTTTGAGGATATCTAAAGAGGCTAATCTGAGGCTCGTCTTAACATGATATTTGGCGCATGCCCACATTTTGAGCAGTGGTTAGTATTCCGTACGTGATAGGTTGCAAGCCCATCGCCGCTTATAAGATTTGACACACACCTTCGAATTGTTGGTTCTAGGGTATGCCGGTTTCTTCACGATGTTTTTATTCACCGTTTAAGAGCACTGGCATTGCGCACATAATTTATTCGAATGAAAAAACTCATTGGTGCACCACCAGGTTTAAACCCACGACCTTCGAATCGAGAGGCAAGAGTGCTACCACTACACCACCAGTGCATTATTTCCTCTGCTATTTTATTCTATATAAAGATTTTTGCACGAATAAATATACCTTCCGATGTCTTAAATTAAACTCTGGTGTAGACAACGCCTGATCTCGTTGATATTATTTGCCTAAAGGCTGGATTCCTTGTAACCCCGACACAGTAAGTAAAGGCTGAATAATCCTCTTTCACGAAGCTGTTAGCAAACAACTCGTATTTGCCGCTTCGCGATAGACTTGTCACGATTGAGTTTAGAACGCTTTTACATGCGGAAATGGTCACCACCGTTTGTTTGCGAGGGTCGGATGGTAACTGGCACTTGATGCAACCTCGGATTTTACCTACAGCTGTGATGTTTTTGAACAATGTAGTATTTTATCGCTCGATCATAAAGTCGAAAATAAAAAGCGCTTTTGTTAAAGCCGATACAATTTATAAAAGTCATTCTATCCAAGTATTTCAAAGGATTGATATTTTTTAAGATAAACAGAGTTTTGCTGGCTTTAGACAGAAACACGGGTTAAATTTATGCACATTAGTAAGGTTTTTTTATATACTATTCAAGTTTTTCAAAGAATTGATATCTAGAAAGATAAACATAGGTAGTTTTGCTGGTTTTTGAGACAGAAACACGGGTTAAATTTTTGGCAAATAGTATTTTTTTGTCATAATGGCGTTGTTTAATTTACACTGACTGGCCTCACAACTCAGTTGGTAGTTGTTCTGCTTTCTGCTCTGTATGTTGTGGGTTCGATCCCCACCCAGGATAAAACATTTGTGTGATGAGCACAAATGTTGTCTTGTCTGGATGTTATGTATTCTATGTAAGTATCTAAAAAAATGGTGTATAATTATAATTAATCTATCAGCTATCTGGTATAGTAGGTAGCTTTACAAGCCATAGTACGTAGCTTTGTTTGAAGAGCACAAAGGCTACTTTTTATCCTGGAAAAATGTACGGTTCCTGTAAGATAGATTTGTTTTTGTTTTTCAAGGTAACACGCGGGCGAAGCCGTGGGCGGAAGCTAGTACACAATAAAAGCGACAAGCAATGTCAAGAGTGAAATCACCACTTGAATAAAGTATAAGTATTTCTTATACTCGTCTTGACAGAATCGAGTTTGTAGATTTGACGAATTTGTTACGCAACGTTTTAGATTTTGCGTTACAGTCAGTCTCCGATTCGAATTGAATGGCGATGCGAAATGGCGAAGACTTTTGATGCCAATTTCGAATGATGAGCTTTTATTTAAATTAGCTACGCTGATTTAGAGCGAGCATGTAGGGAAAGTACATAATTTAAGGAAATATTATTAAACTTTCCCTGGAAATAACTTAACTCAAGAACCAGCGAGCTAAATTTGAATTTGCAGATTCATAGAAATAATCTGATTGGAGATGTATGAATTGAAATTTTACTTTAGGCAATATGAACTCTTTTCAACTAAAGTATAACATTCTAACCACCTTTAGATTCAATAGTAATATAATGTTATTTGGTGTATTTAGTTGTTTATGTACGCGTACACCATGGTAGATTTATTATTTTTTTGATTCTTATATTTCAATTGAAAAAATATTATTTACCTATTATGTATTTATAAAAATAAATAGATACCTACTTTTAAATAATAAATGTTTAGCTGTTGAGTTATCTAAGTACCTTTACAAACGATCCATAGATAGCTCAACTGATCCAGACCACTGCTATAGAAAAGTGTCCCCAAGACGCTAGCGGTAATATCACGTAAACAATAAATGACTTGTTACGTTATTTTAATATCTATCTAAATTAAATCTAAACATAAATAAATAAAATAAAATAAATAAATAATGCTGGACAATCCACACAGCATCATCTAGCCCCAAAGTAAGCTACTCAAAGCTTGTGTTATGGGTACTAGATAACTGATATATTTATTAAATTATACGAGTATACATAGATAGATATTTTTTTTATTATACATAGAAAACACCCAGACCAACGGAACAAATTTCTGCAGATCGTACACAAATTTGTTCCGCGGCGGGAATCGAACTCGCAACCTCTTGCGTCGCAGGCGGACTCTCGCCCGCTGCGCCACTGAGGTCGTCAGTTCTTCCTTTCATACCAATAATATTTTATTTTTAAAAATTCTTGCTCCGTTTTTACAAATCAACCAGTTACGGTTATAACAAAGTTACAACCAGATATTTTTGTACTTGAAGCAAAAAATAACAGCAAAATTTTTACGTAAAAGTAGACCACCCAAAAATTTTGTTTGGCACTTTACAATTTTGCGTCGAGAACTCAGCGCAGAAATGTCCATTAGTTAGTTACGAGTGCGTTCGCGTAATTTATTTGTTTGTTTACCAAATTAATTGTGTTTTCATACGAACACGGAGAGTTCAAATCTTACCTTCGCAAACAAAGCTTGGGTCTTTCTATCCCTATCACACCTGAGGTTTGAATTTGATGACGTTTCGATTTAATGAACTGATTTTTTTTCTGTTTGGTCTATGTACTTATAAGTAAGAGTTTATAAACTTACCAAATTAGTTTTTAAAACAATTAAAGTTTATAATTAAGCTAAGTAAATTGAACAATTTAAATATACGACTAGCTTTCGTCGGTTTTAGTTGGAATGTAGTGTTTGAAATACGATTTTTGGAAACGGTAAATAGAGATTAACTACTTAATTACACATATTATGTATCAGCGTTGAACTACACAGTATAGCACTTTTCAGCCTACTTTTATATTTCATCATCATCTTCCTGCCCTTTTCCCACGTTATGTGGGGTCGGCACAACATGTATTATATGTATTATATTTAAATAATTTAAATGACAATATTACTCATATGTCGTCTTTACATTCGATATTTGATACCGTCTGTCTCATTGCATATCTTATTATAACCGTTGCACTGAAATAGCACCCTCTTTTAAAACGAGCTAGCTGAAGCCCGTAACTGTATCTGCATTAATTTTTTTTTAATTACCCAATGACCTAGGATACAATCTATCCCCTTGCTAAATTTCAATAAAATCAGTTTTAACAAAGCATTACCTGATCAGGCATCAAAATAAACAGTAATATTTAGAGTTTTGTTATCTATATTACGTCATTTCATTTTACGGAAGATAATCATTTGTCAAGACATGGTGGAACACAAAACAACTTTAATAGGCGATTAAAAGGCTAACAAACTGTTATTATAATTAACAGGAGGCTTCCGTCAACTGGGACCGCTAGGTATTGGGACCGCGGTTCGAGCTTGGTGAAACTAGTCCCAAAGTAACAGAGTGACTTTGATTCTTTAGTACGAATGGATAACATGAAATTCGTAGTACTGAAGAGATCGATGAGATATAGTTCACTCGATATTTCTATAAGTAGGTATTATGGAAAGGGTCTAATTAGATACTCTGCAGCAGCTGTTATAGTGGACAAAAAGAAATCTAAGACCTTAACACTAGTTAGAAATTTTAGCCAGTTCGCGATGCAAGAATACGGACCTCTTAGAAATAGATTGGAAAATATTTGATTCCTCACAGCTCAGTTGGTTGTAGCTCTGCCTTCTGCGCTGTAGGTAGTGGGTTCGATCCTCACCCAGGACTTACAACATTGTGTCAAAGGTCATATTTGGCTTTTGACTACCCACTTTAGATTATCTAGGACTCATGTATGGACATGACAATGTGCGATTTGCCAGTCAGTAAGGTAAAAGTTATATAATACCGACAGGCGTCCTTTCTTAAAACCTTCTTTCAATAACAAACAGAACAAAAAAAGAATTAGCGAAATTGTTCCAGCTGTTCAAGCGTGATGCTTGAAGGGAAGACCAAGGGAAATAGAGATTCATTTTCATATAAGTAATAGAATATACATAGATATTGATGATGGATTTAAAAACTAGTGCTAACTGTCCTTTCTTTTGTGTACAGTAATTTACTAAAACAACCTTGTAAGTCATAGGTTACATACTTTAAGCCCAACTAAACAAGTACCTAACTTTTTGAATAGGAAATACA
The DNA here is from genome assembly GCA_963675405.1 of Cosmorhoe ocellata. Classification (NCBI taxonomy): domain Eukaryota; kingdom Metazoa; phylum Arthropoda; class Insecta; order Lepidoptera; family Geometridae; genus Cosmorhoe; species Cosmorhoe ocellata. Next base: position 3,171,188 of record OY776250.1, on the reverse strand, counting down.
CAGCTGACGAAGCACTGTAGGTGTGGTGGTAGCACCCTTACCTTTCAACTCCAAAGTCGTGGGTTTTAAACTAATCGTGCATAAAGAAAAATCCCATTCGTAAAAAATACGCGCTTAGGGGCTTTAAAACAAGCAATTACAAACCATCATGCTTCAGAAACATCAAAGTTTCACGCTTGAAGTCACACTATTTCAATACATTTTTTTTAGGTCATGGTAAGAAATATAAAAGTTATATTATATTGATACTGCCCAAAGAGCTTGTGGTAAGGCCCCAATGCTGTGAGGATACCCGCGTTTAGCTTAGTCAACATAGATGTTCTAATTTGGATCCGCATTATGCCATTCTTGTCACTTTTTCTCATCATCACTCTTCACCATCATTAATCAATCGCAGTCCACTGCTGGACTTAAATCTCTACCAAGGTACGTCACGGAGCTCAATCTTTGGCTTTTCTCATCTACTTACTAATCTTCGTCTAACTATCAAAATTTTTCAGTCTGTAAACATTTTAAAGAACTTGGATGCTGTGATATGTCAATTCCGTTTTGGTTCGCAGCGTTTCATGTAGATACATTTAGAATTTTGCACATTTCCAACCGTACCCCAACGGCGTAAGGTATACTTTTTGTTTTACCAAATCACGAAACGAGTTTACGTAGACGCCATTTACTGAAATTGGTTTTAGAGCTTGGACGAAGAGACCTTCCTGGTGTTTCCTGAATTTGTATACGAAGTTATGGTATTACATTATTTACAAACCAATGTGGAGTGGTCTGGTTGACTTGATCATGGCTACTTTTGTACCACACTCGATACCCAGATCCACAATGCCATCCATGTAGAAAACCATGGGACAAGATGTGTCCCCTAGTGTCTGAAAAAGTTTTAATGATAGGCAACTCGCTGTAATGAGAAAATGACTTGAAGTGAGAGAGAGACTTTTATTGCTCTGCCTATATAATACGAGTATATCTAACTTACAAAAATTTGAAAATCGTTTTCAATATTCCTTGAAAACACTCTTTAAAAACACAATACGAGTGAAAACACTCGCAATTATTGTGCTGCGATTTTTAAATCCTTGGATTAATCAAAGAAGTTTGAAACCCGAACGTCTCAGTGACTCACACGTAGCCACTCACTTCACTTTTGTGGAATAAAAAAAAGTGAAATTGTCTATGTCACACGCGGTGATTCCAAGATAATGAGTCTTGAAAAGTAGCAATCTCATGGGAATCAAAATTTATATGGGACCACCGCGAGATTATTCTTTTTACAACAGTCAAAAAAGCAACAAATTCAGAGTGTACAAAGACTAAGCCTATTTTAGACCACCTTTTACAAACAAATTAACGTCTCAACATTATTTTAGCACATTCCTCTTTTTACACAATAGCATAAATTAATATTACAATAATAAAGAACGAAAAGACAAACCAGATCATGGCAACTGGCTGTAGTCCAAACTATGAAAAGAAACATTTAAAAGTTCTACTGTCTATGGAATTTGCCTTTATATAAAAAAACACGTTAAGAGTAATAAAATGGTAATACTGCACATTAATGGTGAGCGAAAGGATTTTGTCTTTCAAGCTGTTAATGTCTTTTATATGAAATTCCAGTGCTTTTATATAACCTTAGTATCAAAAGATTTTTCTCTTTACCACCGCAGCTCTCCAATTAGTATTCACAATAAAATGGCCAAGCTCATCTGTTCCGCTGAGTGTTAGAATAATGTATGTATGTACTTTTCATTGTAGATTAGCTTCCGCTCTCGGCTTCGCCCGCGTGGTACCTTGAAAAACAAAAACAAATCTATCCCACGGAAATTGTAGGTACTTTTTCCGGGATAAAATGTGTGCTATTTCAGACTATAATCTATCCTTGTGCTAAATTTCATCAACATCCATTCAGTAGTTTATGCTAGAAAGAGTAATAAACGTACATCTATACGTTCTTACAAACTTTTGCGTTAATAATTATATATACTAATATTAAGTTTCAGATGACTTCACACTACAGTCTTGGCCCACCTTCGTCTTATTTACATTTTTATCCTTCTTATTTGTATGATGAAGACAAGAGATACAAATAGATACCTAAATCTAAGTTTAACCGTAGCTTAAATAAACCCGAGTGTGTTGGTTCATTAGAAACTACGGTGGTATAATAATGTTTGTTTACATACAACAACGATAACCGAATGAAATAATTTAACATTTCCTCATAATGTTGAGCAGTGTAGTTAATTAAGCGTAATAAATCAATTAGAACGGTGTGAGTGTTCTTAGAGTGAAAACAAGATGGATGCTTCTCGCTTTTTTTTTATTTTACGAATAAGTATTTTAAGCGCTTTTTATTTAAAAGCTTATAAAGAGCTGTAGATGCGTAACTGGTGGTGCAATAGATGCGGGTTTGTAGCGCTTCAATATTGCTTATTTTACTAGTTGTGATTGTAAAAGTGTCATGACAGCAGCGTGTCACGCCAAAGTGTGTCACACCAAACGGCGTGTCACACAAATATGGCGTGTCACGTGTCACGACTGCAACAACGCCTTTAGGTTTTATATGAAAAATAGTAGTAGGTAGTATAAACGTGTTTAAACTATTTTTCTATAAATATCCTCAAAAATTTGTCACAACTTGAGGATTACACAACGTATTGATTTAAGTTATTTTGTGTAAGTTTACTAATATTTTAAACCATTTTTGCCGTTGACATTAATTTTATATAGTTCTTAAATAAAAATACTATTCGTGTTATGTAAGACAAAACCAAAACGACAAAACAATTTTATCGTCGTTTTCAACTAGATTTTTTATACAAAATCTGATAAAAATCAACTTTTAGAAATCACAGTTTGAACTAAAAATAATCAAAGCTACAAAAATCCTGCTTATGCAAGACAAGTCTTGTTACATCTTATAAATAGTTACTCCAAGAAATTTGTAGACAAATTAATTAATTTTGGCTTGGAAAACGCATCATCTCTTCTTCAAGGCAAAGTGAAAATGTATACGAGTATAATATTCATATAGGTACATGTTTATGTTTGTTTACTATTTACATCATACATGTACATCTACAGTATATAACATGTAAGTAATACATCATACTTACTATAATATTGCACCCATAGACTTGTTTAGAACATTTAAACTTCAAACAACAAAAATACAGATGAGCTGGTACCCTTATATTTTTTAAGTCGAGTATAAACATTTAGTATCAATATAGAATCTATTAAGCAAAACAGTTATTTAAAAAAATCAGAGGAAAAAACCGAAATACTAGTAAGAAAGTACGTATTTTGTTATCATAGACAAAAATACTTTTCCAATAAATTGAACGTGGTTTTTCGGAAAATACTTTGATAAAAGATAAATAAAAAAGCCAATAGCACACCATTCGTTTTCGCTACTAAATAAAGAGGTCGTGACACTTGCCATGAAAGAAATGCATGGGGCGACTTTGCTCAGTTCTTCAGATAGTTTTTAAAAGCATTTCAATAGAAGGGAAACCCTAGGGAAAAACTATACAACTTGGGAAGTATTTGTTGACTTTGTATTGAAAGCGTTTGTAAAGTAAACTGTGAATCATGTCTTAGCATTCAATATTTGAATCCCGGGTTGAAGACACGCTAGTTTTAAATTTAAACCCCTTTTTTAATTCTCTAAGATTTTTCCCGGGTTTTTTAACCTGGACAGACAATGAAGAACAGAAGCGCTCTGATGTAAATGTTATAAGCAGACACCCAAATAATGACCGCGCTGAGCATAACTTAACTTATTCAATCTGTAAAGACTAAATAAACGGAGCAAAAAGTTGCACTTATTAAATAAATAAATCATCTTTAGCATTCACAAATCCTTGTTTTACCCGAACCACCTACTTTGTACCATAATCTCCAAAATGCTATAACACCAGCAAGTAATAAGGCTCAATCTTCCACCGCTGAAATATTCCAACAAATCGCCACTTTGCATACAAAACAACTTTTCAGTTAAGACAACAGTAATCGCCGGGTCAGAGGCAGGGGCTATTCAACCAATGGAAGAGAGAGCTAGGGAGATATCGAGGTAAATTTTAACGCATTTATCAAAACCAAAACATAGTTTGTAAACGTAACGTAACGTTAATATCAACCATAAGTATTGTATATGAATTTATATTGAACAAACAAAAAATAGGCAGAGGCCTGGTAAGATTAGGTAGAGATAGCTAACGCGTTTTCAGATTCATTATAGAGATTGTCTTTGTCAGAAATCATTAAAATAATAATCAAACAAATGAGTCAAACAACCCACCCCTTGTAAACCAGAGAATTACTTTAATTCGTTCAGAATTAGTTCGTTGAAAGCTATCTATGAACGAAACTGTTTTTAAGAATGTTTCAATGTTGGTGACCAATCTGTAGTTGGCCGAGTGAATATAACATTATCATAAGTATAGCGGGTCCTGAAAGTAAATGGTCCTAGGGTCAACCACTGATAACATAAAGGCGGTGCACACAAGAGCGTCATAACACGAACTGGCGTCTTTATCTCCTCAAATCGTTGACAACGTTCCAACTCGTTTCGACACAATGCTATTTTGAGGGTAGTTTCAGAACTTCTGGTTTATTTTCGCTCTAAAAGACGTTGTTACAAAGTTGTGGTATTTATGCTACATCAAAGGAATTTGAGGCCGGTCGCAAGGTTCCTTGAAAGTTTTGGTAACTGTTACACGAATTGCATACGGTTTATTTTGATATCTACTACCGTTTCTTTTATTTGACGGCTGATAGAGGGAGATGGAAGGAGACATGTTGGGGCGACATGTGTGGGATAAGGGTAGAGAGATCATGATATTGATCAACTAGTGATTTTTCTTCTCTGTTACTGGAAACGCTGGTGATCTGAGCTGACCCTGGATGATAATAATATGGCACGAGTTCGGAAAAGCACATGAACATGCCAGAGAACTGAAAGCCATGATGGCAACATCAAGAATAAAGAATCTTCTAAAAGGTAGGTACTGTCGTTTCACTGGTTCTTTTTTAACCATTAAATTGAGAAGACCAAACGGGTAAGCATCGAAGTCCACCGTTTATTTTACACATTTATCTTTGAGGATTATCTAAGGAGGGTAGTCAGAGGCAGCATACACACATATAGTATAGTAGCTGGTATTCCGTACGTGACAGGTTGCAAGCCCATCGCCTGTTATAAGAATACTAACGTATGACACATACTTTTAAATTTTTATTTCTATAATTATGTAGGTTTCTTCAAAATGTTTTCCTTTACCGTGACATTACAAGCATTTTTTTTCTAATATAAAAGTCAATTGATACATGACTAGATTCAAACACCCGACCTTCGGATTGTAAGTTGGGTGTGCCACCACTTCCCCACCAGCGTTAGTTTCTTTTGCTTTTATTCAAATTTCTCGTTTCTGTAAAGTGCAGCTTTCACATTTCAAATAGATTGGCTGTAGGTTGTGTCTAAATATTTTGGAAGCGGGTGCTACGTTATTCGGCTTTCGACTGCCTCGTTTTTGCCAACAGTTCCGTTTTGTTTATTGCAAATCTGATTTCAAAGGATTGTTATTTGCTAAATTCTAGCAGCCATCGCTACAGTTCTAAAACCAGATAAAAGTACGGATAAAGTTTACTTTTATCAATGTTTTAGCATTATGGTTGTAACTAACAGTAGAATTTGACTGTTATAATATTACCTACCTACATCTGATTTTTTCCACCTATCGTTAAACTAAGCTACTTTTTTTATTTATATTTATACATATTATAAATCAAGAAACCGGGTAGGTAATAATTAACATAATAATATTAATTTTTATTTTTAAATACATTCTTTAAAAATCAAACATCGATGAATCTGTTCAGCACACAAAAAGAACCTTTAAAGCGTACTTTATTTCTTTCACCATACTGTTCTTAAGAATAAGTCATGTGACACAATAAAAGCAAATTGAAAAATTTTGAAAATACCCACGACGTTTCACACCAGAATACCACCACAGGTTTTACAAAAGAATCACACGTGAAATTTAATACAAATAAAACATACGAGTAGGTATACTATTCTAAGTTTTTTCTCTACATTTTTCCAGGAAATTAAACTGTGAACAATCCAGTGACCAGCCAGCTCTTTTGTCTATCTGTGTTTCGTGAAATCCCCTAAGAACAACGTTCAAAGCACGCCAAACTTTTATTTTATTTTCCCAGCAGTCCGCCGACGCGATCATGTGGTAAAAGCCTGCAAAAGTTTTATATTCAACCCTAGCGCTACTGCTGCAAAGTCTGCAAACGCAGTTTCGTCCATATTGTGTTATTTAAATTGCCAAATTTCAACACGTTTCAAATTTATAATTATATTATGAGACTTTTCAGCTATCTATTAGTTCTGAATTTTGAGTTTTATCGTATAATTAGTTGTTTATTATGAAGTTTTTCGTTTAAAATTTTTGTGGCGAGTGTATTTTGACGGTAATTTCAATTTCACAGCGCTATATAAACCATTTATGCAAACAAAACCGTGAATAAAAACTAGTATATAATCACCGAATTTCTGATTATGCCTTGACAGCAAAACCCCAGAAAAAATCCTTTGACAATAAAGAATTTTGAATTTATATCACCCCACAAAAAATATTTGAGAAGGAATTTCATTTCATTAGAATTGAGGTCCAATTTATTACATGAAATGCCTCAGGTTTTTTTATCTTTGAAAGTTATGACGAGGTATATTGCTACCGTGTTCTTAAAGATGCGAATGACTTGATAAAGAAAATTGTGTTTATATACAAAATGATTTCAGTAAACTACATTGCTGCAAAAAAAAGTTGCAAAAGGGGATATAGTTCTATCTATCAAACTATAACATTTAGTTTATGCTACCCCAAGATAGAGAAATAAAAAAGAAGAGAAAAAGAGATTGGTGTCAGCATTGTAAAAAGAGTTCATTTTTACGCACGATTTTTGCAACATTGGTTGATATTTTACTTTTCGCTTTAGTGGAAACTTACCTTAAGGCGATAAGAGAGAACAAAACACGAAAACAAAGTGTTTTTATGCAAGTTTTCTGAAGAAAATAAAGCAAATGGAGCTTTAAATTAGTTATCCTGTAACACAAATGTTGATCTAATCTCTAATCCATCTAAATGCTTGCTGTTAGGGATTCAAAACTATGTATTTTTGAGACGTTTTGTTACAGTATGTTATAGAGACATTTTATTTAAAGTTTATTTTCGGTATGTCCAATTTGTTACCGTACCAAACCCTGCACAGTTATTCTTATAGTTCGTATATAGCCGTTGGTCCATTAATTTCGAAAGGTAACCAAAAATAGGGTTTCGGAAGAACACTATTTGCGCCTGATGACCAATAACTTTTTCATGATTACACTACGTATCTTTCACCTGTATTTCACCATATTATTTTCTAGGCATTTAAATAATGACGATCTCTAATGAAAATGAATAATCTAGGTACGTTCATCAAAGAGGCAAAGTTGAAGGTAATTTTTGCTCAAGATCATTCGCATATACTATAATACCGTCACCATTATAACCCTGTGCATTTAAAAAGGCACTCACTACGTGAACTAAGAAAGTATCCTAGTACCTAAGATGCGGGCGGGGTCATAAATATGAGATTTTATCGCAGCGATTCAACCGTTTCCCTCTTGGTATACCTATCTTGGAACGCTTATTTGTCAGGAGTCGAGAATGGAGCTTTAACTTGAAGCCCGTAGTTGAAGCCACCGAGCTCTGTTTGAGTGAAAATAATGCTTTGGCGCTACAAATTGCCACAAAGTAAATATTAAAACGTTTGTTTGAACTAGTAGCAGTCATGTTGACTTATAACATTGGCCGCACCAACCATAGATGAGCTAATTTATTAGGTTTGATTAGACACTTCTTCTTATTGTCGAATAAAATGTGGGGAGGTGCCAATGTCATGTTCGGATGAGAAGATAATCTACCGAGTCTGGGGATTACATTCGTGATCATGTTTTTTTGAAACGGAAGTTCCTTAACGCGCTTTGTGAAACGGAAAAAAATCTCACGAAAAGTTGTAACGACACTTTTTGCTATAGTTGTAAGCCGTGCGGCGTGCGCGTGTTTCTCTGTCTGTCTCTCTCTCTCTCTCTCTCTCTCATAGAAAGCAAGCCAAAAGGAACTTCGTTCCGTCCGGGTGTCTCTTGACACCTCTCAATTTTTTTTTTCTTTTTTTTTCGTCTCACTAAGTCTTTTGACATCATGATCACGAATGTAATCCCCCAAGCTTGGTAGATAATCTCCTCAGATCTCTAGTTACTTAGATCTTTTGTGGATATCTAAAAAGGGTAGTCAGAGCCACGTCCAAATATGATATTTGGCACATGACCACATTTTGCACAGTTACTATTATACATGCTAATGAAAACCTACAGCATAGCTTGTGCAAATTGTTCTGTAACCATCAGATTTGAATTTCCGAAAGTAATTGAGAACTTGCTTTTAGCCAAACTTTAGTGTGTAAGTTTACCTAACCCAGTTATATTTCACGTCATGTACCTTCTCAATTTGAGTTGAGTTAAATTCTCGGTTACATTTCGATGTGGATGGCATGCCGTTTGTAATTTTGGAGCTTTTAGAAGGAAAGAAAAGTAGTTTCTTGAATGGTTTTGCATCGATTTCAATATTGTTTTTTTTTTTTCGATCGCGTGGCACCTTCAAAACAATAACAAATCTATCCATTCAAAAATTAAAACAATAAACACAATTATGTTTAAAAAAAAAAAAAAATATGTTTTCTATGTACAAAAAAAAGTAATTAGCTGGTTGTCAAAGTACAAGCTTGCTTACTTTGAGACTAGTTGGCGTGTGAAATGTCAACCAATACCTATTAATTTATTATTTACCTATAAATGTGAAAGTTTGTGAGGATATAATGGATGTATTGTATGGAACAGAGTGTTGGGTATATATTGGTGTTGGTACATTTTATATTTGTGATCAAAGGGCTGATGTTCACTGAAAATAGAATCAGTACTTATAATCCTAGCTATCCAACGAGGTAACTTTGCCAGTCTTTTAGGTATACCTGCGGCAGTGACTTTAACTCTGTTTTCTATATATAGGTAATATTTTGTTAGTAGATGTCGTCATCTTATTAAATAAATATATATTTGTCTTCTATAAATAACCTCTGGCATACGAGAATCCTTTTTGAGAAATCCTAGTTTTCACACGTTGTGTCAACAAAACCCAACGCCACTGAAATATGCTTCGTATATTTCCTCCTTTACTCACCGCACTGAGTGTACTCAGTGACTTTACTTGAGTTTGTGTTACAGCTAGTATTTGACAAATGTTCAATTTCAGTTTCTCCACCTGGCTCGAGTTTCGTGCGGTGTTTGTTATATTCCTCTGTATATTAAACGTTGAATTCGTATCTCTTTTAATAGAATAGGGAGAAGGTAATGTAATGCTGCCAGCGATCCTTCCCTCTAGTGATCTGGATAAGTTGTGCTTTATACAGATCATTTATAACGGTCCTCAGACAGCTAAACTCTCAACTGTGCATATATTGCATTTTATACATTTTATATTTTCAGGAGAACATTATATACAAGAAATACAAAAACAATCATGTAAATGGCCACTTAATCTCCAGATTTTCGGTCGGCTCTTAAACCTTTAAAGTGATTGAAAATAGCTACTTACAGACGCCCAATTCGATTTATTTAGGCGTCAATTTTGTGATTCAGATGAATCCAACGACAACCTTATTTGTCAAAATTCGTCCAGCTTTTCTGGCTACAGTAACAGCAAAAAAACTACTTACATACACACACCCCACAAAAATGTACTGACTGCAAATAAAAAGAGTAAGCACGCTAAAATTAACATCTGAAATTGGTTTGCATGTAAGTTTAAACAAAGCGAAGAAAATGGCTCTATAACGGTGATCTCACTTCATGTTATCAAAAAAGCTTATTGTATAAAACGGTCTCGTGGCAAATGGGTTGGATTCAATGTCCCGAAATTGGGGTCTGTTTGCTAAATAAAGGAAGCGTCCGTTTCAACTTTACGAACGCTATTTGGGACTTTTAAAGTCATTTAATTCTTCACTCGCAGCCAAGTTTGTATGGAAAAGCAGCGGACAATTGTACCTACCGTAAGATCTCTCACACTGCCCGATACGATACTGTTTTTAAAACTAGTTGACATCATACCCTTGCCGTAGTTTGGTAAGACTAACAAGTTAAACGGGTATTACACTACACGGTATTCAGGGCCCGGTAGTAAGGGAGCCTAACGCCTAGCCTCTACGCCTTACGCCCTAACTCTTATTACACCACTCTTATTTAATTTTAGGGTAAGGGTCCCTGAATTCAGGGTAGTGTAATAAGTGCTTTAATTGATTCCTGTGATTTCACTGAATAAAGTTATTTGAGTATGAGTATGAGTATAATGTATATTAGTAGATATCTCGATGTTTGAATTAGAGTTTTTGAATTCGTATCAATCATTTACCGTTGTCATTGTCAATTAGCCCCCTTTTAACGACGTTTAGACTCGTCTAATCCGGCTAAGCTGAAAGAATGGGATAGAAGGAAACCTCTAAACCATGCTCTTCTTCTTCTTCTTCTTCAATTATGGCATCTGTCTCTTAAAGAACAATTTTGCCAGTGTCAAGTGTATTTATTTAAAGTATTGTCAACGTCACAGAGTCATAGTCAAGTTGTCAAGTCAATTTAAAACAAAAGATGGCTGTTTTGTTCAAAATTCTCGGGATTCCTCCGATGGAATTTGAAGGGAACTATTCACTTTAATTCACATATTTTACACTCGCGTCAAGAACCCGGGCTTTATTGGCAAAATAACCACCAAAATTACGCAATAAAACTCAAAATAACACGAGAAAAAACATAAAAACCAGAACGACGTAGTTGTCAGTCAAATGCACCGCAGAAAATCGAAAACCATGCTTTCGAACAAGTCTAAAACACGACGGTAAAGCGCACCTCACAGAAGCACCTTTGACTTCTGCTCCGTTCTTTTGAACCAATGAGGTTAATGTAATAAAAGTTCGCCTTATTAGTAAGACTTCTTTCGTGCTCATGAAATTTCCGATTTAATAGTCTAGATTCAATCCGGTTGTGATTCAATGGATATTTTCTGCTTACAAAAATATTATAGGTATACTTCAAAGGTATACTATAAGACGCTCTAAAAACTAGTTTCACCATACTCTGTTAATGAAATTAACAGCTACATTTTATTCGCCTGCTGACAAAGTATTATCTTCCGTTAAATGAAATGACGTAAAATATATAACGATACATTCCTGTTAATTTTAATGCCAGATCAGGTACCTAATGCTTTGTTAACAAAGGTTTGGTGAAAAATAAAAAATAAAAATATGATCACGACTGTAATCCCCAGGCTCGGTTGATATCTTCTTAGATTTTTAATTACTTAGATCTTTGAGGATATCTAACGAGGGTAGTTAGAGGTAAGTCCAAACATGACATTTGGTAATTGCCCACATTTTGCAAAGTAGTTAGTATTCCGTACGTGACAGGTTGCAAGCCCATCGCCGCTTATTAGAATAGTAACTTATGACACGTATACCTCCAAATTTTTGGTTCTAGGGTATGCCGGTTTCCTCACGATGTTTTTTTTTAGCGTTTAAGAGCATCGGCATTGCGCACATAAATTTTTCGAATGGAAAAACTCATTGGTGCACGACCAGGTTTGAACCCACGACCTACGGATCGTGAGACAGGGGTACTACTATTACACCACCAGTGCTCCAAGGCATGGTGAAATTGGACCAAAACGAATAAATGCATACTTGACACGCTGTTTACTTCACCATGGCTACCAGAACTGACCGACTGTTTGTTTGTAACAATGCGCATTGTCCAGTTCAGGGTAAACTGTAATAATCAACCAACCTAGTATTATTACTGTAGATTCAATTTGATTCGCACAAACAAAGTAGTCTTTCATAAGTTTTTGTGATCAGTACACGTTTTGAGTAGATTCTGGATTCAATATTCAGTTTGAAAACGAAAATGCACCTTGACGTTTGAGTTATACAAGTCATTTTTGTAACTGATTTACCAGTATTATACATTTTATATCAAGTATATTATTAAGTGATGCGATTTGTATAAGACGAAGAATTCGGAATAATAAATATACGAAAAAAATTGTCATACGCACTGATATACAATACGGCTAGAAGTAGAAAATGTATCGTGATTTTATTTTTACTTTCTCCATTGCTTTGATGTTGGTAAGAATCGAACATAAGCCGATACTTCATAGTTTTTTTAATACTAGCTTCCATTTACAGCCTATGTGCTATTCCACACTGTAATCTATCTCTGTGCCGAATTTCATCCGTTCAGCCGTTTCAGCGTGATTGAATAACAAACACCCATCCATCCAAACTTTCGCATTTATAATATTAGTAAGATTACATACTAGCTATGTATTACTTTATGATTGGAGCATGTTCTGATATAACTATTCTCAGTATAAAGTAATATTAAATGCAGGTAAAATGTCAAGTTACTATTGATAACTGAGATTTATTCTGAGGTTATAACGAGTTTGGTTCAATCCAAGATTAATAATGTTTTTTTTAGTAAAATCTATAATGTGTTACATTTCTACTTACAGTCTATACAATCTATCAAAACTCATGGATGTGGGCGTTTACTGTTAGTGAGTATCATGTTCTAACAGTTTTGATGTAATTTTGGGAAGAAATCGGCTAAAGAATTGAAGAACTCACTTCCGCCTAAGGGGTTTCATTGGAATTTCTTCTTTAGTGCGTCTCTTAATGCACAAAAGGGCCTCTGAAACGCTTTTATCCATTCACCACACCGGTTTGAAGGAAATGGTGACACGATAAAATGGTGAAATGCGCCTCTAGACCTATAACGGAATACTTTTTATAAAATATTTTTTTTTTTAATTTTTTTTAAATTTTCAAGCTGTCTGAAAACTATGCATATCACTTTACAGTTCTAATATTAGACAATATTTAATGATAATAATTTTCAGCAAAGTTTGTCGTGTTGCAACAAAAAACTAGCAAAGTTTGATATGATCAACGATGAAATGCGAATAGATTGTTTCAAATTCCAAAATAAAACTAGAAGACCGGTGAGTTGAACCTTTTTTAATTTTAAGTTTACCACATCCCTACACTGACTGTCCTCACAGCTCAGTTGGTAGTGGCTCTGCCTTCTGCGCTGTAGGTTGTGTGTTCGATCCCCACCTAGAACAAACATTGTGCGATAAATGCAGATGTTTGTTCTGTGTCTGGACGTTATTATTTTTTCTATGTATGTATGTATTTACAAAAAAAGTATATAATCAATCTATCAGTTATCTGGTTCTCATAGTAAGCTTTGCTTAGTTTGAGGCTAGATAGCGTTGTATGAACAGTCCACCAATATTTATTTATTATTTTATTTCAACCTCTAAAATATATACGCAAATCTAATACTCTCAAACGGTGAAGGAAAACACGTGAGGAAACCGGCATGCTAAGATCATTTATTCATCAAAGCAGGCATGTCGTTGAAACTAAAAAATTCAAAGACATATGTCAAGAGCATAAAAGGTGTCTCTAAGACACACTCTAGTCTCTCCTTTCAGCACACTGGTTCCAAAGAACAAGTGGCTACGACCACTACTGTGTAAAAGTTACTGATTGTTGCAACTATTACCTATTATGTAGTCTAAAGTGACCGTGGCTTAGTATTATGTAGTCTATTAACAGTAATAGCGTAAAGAAAACTGTGTTTATATTTAAAGGGCATTGTAACAAGTAAGTTACTGTCCAATAGACCAAATAAACATAACAATGTTTAGGGTCGGCAAGCAAACACTGGTATTGAAAGCTCCTGTAATTGATTTTACTGGACTTATCCTTCTTTCTTGTGTATTGTGTTAGTAAATAAACAAATACCTTATCGTGGACATTTCACACACCATCTAGCCCCAAACTAAGCAAAACATGTATTAAGGGAACCAGATGGCTGACAGATTACTCATAATATACCTTTTTTTTGTAAATACATACATAGAATAGCTTTTCAATACTTTTTCATGAAAACTTCAAGACCCTGCACTCGTTAGAAGTTGAATTTCAGGAATTTCTATTTAATGACACTTTTTGACCCTTACGCTAATATATCAGTTCTATAAGACTAATAAACGAAGATTAGATTAAAGAACGAGATTTACGAAGAAGAAATAAAGAGAAAGAAAGAGTTATTATTTATGCAATTATTATGTAATTCTGTTATTTACTAAGTTACTACGATTTCGTAAAATAAGAATGAACTTATTTAATTCTAGTTTAAGGCTAAGTTAGCATGATTCAAAGTGACATAACATTTATTTTCAGTGCGATTTCGATAGATGTATCGGTAAAAAATTGGGCTTTACAAATACAGACGGGTCCCTCAACAGATATGCTTTTGCGGAACTGGTCAGCAAAATCTTTGAAAGTCATCCAGAACTCATTAAAACTATGAGGGCTAACTGCATTTATGCAAAAGACCTTACTGTGTACGGAAAGAAAGAAATATGTGACTTTATCAAAGTAAAGATTTGCCTTGTTGTCCAGTTTGAAAAGGTAAGTCGAACAAGAATGAGAAAAAGAAATATGATCACGACTGTAATCCCCGGGCTTGGTAGATATCTCATCAGTACGTCGATTCTGTAAAATTCAAACATCAACTCGCATCTCACATCGCTATTCACTCTCACTTCGCTTAAAAACGCTTTTTATTTGACACTTTGAATCGTGTTTGAGTGCGAAGCGAGCGTCGAAGTGACTTGGGAATTACCGTATAGAATGCCACTTCTTACGTCATCTCATACTTTATCTGTCAAAATCTCCCCGTCAATGTAGTTCCACTCGCTAACACGCTCGCAAGAGTGGCGCTAGTGTAAATTCGAATTATCAACCGAGTTTATAGAATGCCAATCAAGAAACTCACAGCGGATTCAGATTCGAAGTTTAAAATGAGGTCTTACAGAATCACACGGCAGATCTTTAGTTACTAAGATCTTTGAGGATATCTAATTAGGGTAGTCAGAGGCAAGTCCAAACATGACATTTGGTACATAACCACATTTTGCACAGTAGTTAGTATTCCGGACGTGACAGGTTGCAAGCCCATCGCCGCTTATAAGTTGAGAAAATCCGACTTAAAGTAGTGGAAAATAGCTTCTTGTAGCCGCCTAGTAAACGAAGAAACATAGAAGCATTTCTTCAAAGGAAATATCCGCGAAACATGACACCAAATTTCACACATCGAAACTCTTTCGTACTTAGATTTTCCAAAATATAATGTTGACTTTATCCCTCGATGTTTCGGTTAAAATTGCCGTTTAAAGTGCAATAAGCTTCTGTAAATGTTTGATTTATTCTTTGGAAAAACTGACAAGCCACGCCCACCAAGGCTCTATTTGAGTAGGGTAATTTTTGAACTCAAGGAATACTTCCATAATTGCCCGTTCACTGCAGCCGCCACATAGAAATTTTTGACATTTCATTATAGCCCATGTCGCTTTTGTGTTTGAGAGCTCTTATGGTCTAGTAGTAATAGGCCTGCCTTCTGATCTTAAGGTCGTGAGTTCGACCAATCACTTTCACCAATGAATTTTTCGTTGGAATAGCTTGTATTTTGGGAATGTAATAGATATTATTAAGTGTACATTCATGAGCTATTTAACTATAAAGTGTTGTATACAAAGAAAACCACAAAAATACATAAAACACCCAGACAAAGACAAATATATACCTAGGTATATTTTTTAATTCCTATCTTTTTTTTCAGAGCTGCGACGACTGGAATAACGATGGCCATTGCTTAGGAATGAAGGACTTGGCCAAAATATGTAATAAAAAATTTGATAAACATACCCCGAAACTTTATTGAAAATGCTTACAGAAAGTAATGCTCCTGAAATAAAAAAATCGCATTGTAATACATAAAATGTTATCATAATTTGTTAAACTCATTTATTTATACTTAGATACTTTTATTATTATTAGCTTCTTAGTTATTAATTAGATAGGAAGATTATACAATTATTCGTACTCTACTTTTGTTTAATTTGTCATTTTTTTATTATTTTTTTTATTATTTATTGACGACCTCTGTGGCGCAGCGGGCGAGGGTCCGCCACAAAACGACACAAAAGGTTGCGGGCTCGATTCCCGCCGCGGAACAAATTTGTGTACGATCTGCAGAAATTTGTTCCGTTAGTCTGGGTATTTTCTATGTATAATAAAAAAATATCTATCTATGTATATAATGTATTAAATATATCAGTTATCTAGTACCCATAACACAAGCTTTGAGTAGCTTACTTTGGGGCTAGATGATGCTGTGTGGACTGGACTGTCCAGCATTATTTATTTATTGAATTTTTTTATTAGCCATTGCGATACGTAATAATCTGTATTTCCTGTAAGCACCTACTTAAATATGTTAACTTTTGATAAAAAACCATTAAAACCGGCTGTGTGCTTATAACCGGCTGTGTGCTTATCTGAGTATTAGTCAGTACCAGAGATAAAAATTGTTAGGTATTTCACTGTTAGCTTTGACATTTGATGACACTTGACACTGACAGCGATCAATTCACAGACTTTGAGCTGGACTAGTTAATTACTATGCCATAAAAAAGAAGATGAAAAAGAAAATTGGTTACTGGTTGGTGACGATAAAACCTCCGACCCTATGAAATGTATCATTTAGGTTAACATTTTATTTTTACGAAATAAAATATTATATTTTACAATCATTTTTGCTACTGAATTGCTGTCTATAATTTCTCTCCATGAGTAGTTTTCACGCGTTGAATCAAAACATCTGGCATTTCATGATAAAATACCAGTGGTGTGAGTTTGCTTACTTATTTTGACTGCAGTATTTTTTTTATTACAATAAATATTGAGAATTGGAATTCTTAGGGTCATGCCAAGTGGCAAATGACGCGACAGAGAGGTCTTTAAGAGCGGTTTCACTATGTCCGATCCGAATCCGTTCCGAACCCGTGAACATCGTCCGAAGTAGTTGTAGAATTATTTCTATTGTAATTTACGCACTAGGTTCGGTTTCCGCCAATTTCTTTCCGTCATACGTCGTTTCCATCACGTAAAATGACGAGGTGGCTCCTGAATTGCTTGGATTTGTATCAGAGATCGGACTAGTGCGTAAGCAATATCCGAATTCGTTCCGAGTTTTTCTAGATCCATATTTTCACAGGTTCGGATCGGATTCGGATCGGACGTAGTGCGAAACCGCTCGAAGACTATGTGTATCATCCGAATACTTCCGTACAAGTCGAAAGTATCAACCCTAATAAAAGCAAGGTCAGTGTTGTGTGTATAACAATGGTCATTGTTTAACTCAGTTTTAAAACAACCGTATCATTTTCGTGTGAGATTCAGTTACTTAAACGCAGTATTATTAGTCTTTTATAATTTTTTACGATTGGAACACGTAAAAAAATGCTCATTGGATAGCCAAAAAACAGTTAAAAAGCAGTAAATACGTGATTTTCGGTTATGTCTTCTGCAATTAGTTGATAATTTGTATAAGTATTCCAAAAACCAGTATGAGATATTTTAAGCTTATGAAGCTACATTTTTAAACATTGTTTTTAAAATTATACACATACCAGGTGAGTTTTGATACTTTACATGATATAGTAGATAAGTTAAAACCCTTTTTCTGTCGATCCGGTTGTAGTTTTCTGAGCTAATCGAATTGAGATTCCGATAGCTAAGAAAGTAGCATGAAAAAAACTATTTCTAAAAGAACTATTGATACGATAGAAGGAGACAGACGATTCGGTTGCCGAATAGTCTGTGCTGAGTATATGTAAAAATATAAAAGCTCTCAAACAAGTCGACACATCGTATCCAATAGATACAGTATTCACAAACGGTATCGACTATAAAAAAACCGGAGCATGTGAAAAGGGCCTTTGCGGTTAGTATCGCATTTATCCAATTAAAATTGTATTGCCTACTTAGGTTCTATTTTATTGGGTACTTAAGGTCTAGCAATCAATTGAATTGTTAAAATTGCTGCAATAATGGCAAATAGCGTGCATTGTTATGTTACAATCTAAGTTTATTAAGTGCGTGAGTAATAAGTAATAAAATAAAAATTGTGGAAACTTAACACAGCGCCATCTAGTTCCAAACTGAGCAAAGCTTGTACTATGGGAACCATTTTTTTTGTAAATAAATAATAATACCCAGACACAGAAAAAACATCTGCGTTCATCACATAAATGTTTGTCCTGGGTATGGCCGAACCCACAACCTACAGCGCAAAAGGCAGAACTACTACCAACTGAGATGTGAGGCCAGTAATTTTTGTTTTTATGGACAACTTTATACTTAACCAATATCATAATTAAATATTTAATCATTTTATTTTGATAGAATTTTCTGGGTTTAAGGTTCATCCTACATTCAACGGAAGTCGATTTAAAACGGTCAAGTGATTAATCCACATTATCATACAAAACCTATCAGAATAGAGTTTATTATCGAACTGCGTGATATTTTATAATGTGGCTGTGAATTGCATAAACCTACATCAAAAATTGAAGTACGTTGAAATCGACATGTATCGCGATGTTATTTTATCCCTTGCCGTTGCTTTAATTATGGTAAGAATTAGAATTTGAATAATTAAATTATGTTATAAAATACAAATAATATTAATACTTTAGAATCTAAGATGATGATGATGATGATCTAAAGTTTATCATCATCTTCCTGCCCTTTTCCCGCGTTATGTGGGGTCGGCATAACATTGTCATCTTTTTTCCATTTCCCTCTGTCATTCGCCGTCTCAGTACTCACTCCTTTCTTACCTATGTCGTCTTTCACAACTTCTATCCATCTCTTTTTTGGCCTACCTATACCCACATTAATACCTAACACTCTCCTCGTCACATGACATTCATCTCTTCTCATAACAAGTCCATACCACGCTAACCTACTCTTCATCTTTTCTGTCACCTACTAATACTTTAGATGCGAAAGTTTATATATACATATTTATTCTTTATACACAAATAAAATTAAGTAGATTAAAAGCTTGAAATTAATGGCATGTACTCGTACACAGGCGAGCTTAACCCTAAAAAGAGTTCTCTTCCAGCAAACCTTAGGATATGGAGATTTTTAACTAAGTTTGTGAGTTAACTTTCGGTTACGGAACCCTAAAAACTACATTTTTGAATACTCACTGCGTTACATAACATACCTACTCTTAGCTGTCGAAAATGTAGTTTTGCGACAATTACCTATAAGCCAATTCTTATGACTCTTTGATTTGCCAGCAAACTTTGATTTATATTTTCAGTTTTCTAATTAAGTCGATTATCACAAAATTTTACCAAATCAACATAACTAACAAACTGAACACATACCTAATAGTAGATTAGTAGACAAGGGCTGTAAGGCATCAATTGCAGCCCGAGATATTTAGGCGCACGAGCGTAGCGAGGGCGCCTATAGTTCGAGGGTGCAATTGATGCTTACACCCGAGCTAACTACTCTGCTTTACATCTCGATTGTGAGGTAAGTAGAAAAAAACCGGCATTACAAGAATAAACAATATTGTATAATACATATATATTATATATGTATATATATATTATTTAATACGCTATACAGCCTTGTCTTCGTATGAGTAGTCATCAATTTTAAAAATCGAACGACGAAGCTCAATTTCGTTCTTTAAAAAATAATTTAAAAAAAAGATGAAAAAAGGTGGGAATAGAAAACTTTTACTGAAATTGAGCTTCGCCGTTCGATATTTAAAATTGTTGACTATTATACTCATACGAAGACAAGGCTGTATAGCGAAGCGACCTCTTTTGTCATTGGGCTGAATGCATGATGTCTATTGCCAGTATGATGGTGAAGAGTGAAGTTTTTTTTTTAAATTACTTACCGCCCTAGGGCTTTTCTAGCTACATTATTACCCTAGAGCGCTAATTGGTCACCTACAAGCTCCATTTGGGGGTAATAAGGACCTACTTACCGAATACGAGAGATGTAAATAATATTACCTACCCTGTTATTATTATGTATGTTTGTATAGCTGTTATTTTATTTGCAGGCAGTGCAAACAACAAACTCACATGGTTGTGGTCGTTTATTGATGGTAAGTCATCATCATCATTGGCCTGTTTACATTTAATAAAGATGATCTAGGTAAGTCAAATGTGTATAAATATCGGTGACTGAGCTTTTTTTTGTCATATTATTTTATTGGTAGCTATTTAACTTATTTATTTCCAGCGTAAATCGTTATGTGACAATAAGTGATAGTAATATATTCCTCTTTTCAGTCTTGCATTAGGGTACAAGTTTAAAAAATTTTTTTTTTTTTCAGAGAAGTATGTCATGCTGCAATAATAAACTAGAAAGTACTCCGTTAGTTCCTCCTGAAGTAAGACTTGAATGTTTCAAAGAGAATCTCATAGCACTAAATAGCTCAAAAACACCAGGATCAATCAATCTGGTAAGTACATAAAAAAATCTTGTACCTTCCTTATAGGTCCTTTGTAGATTCACTACTTACTTACCAAATATCAACTTTCTATGACCAGAGGTTTAAGGCTTGCGTTGTCTGTCAATAAGTCAGTCACGAAAAAGTCTTTTTCAACCGACTAATAAACGGAGAATGTTCAAAGTAGCACTATGCAATAAGACATAACAAACATAACAAGACAGTCGTATTGAGGATCTCCTCCTTTTTGAAATCGATTTAAAATAAGTTTTTGAAATTAGCGCCATCTTGTTCTGAATTAAAAAAACTTACTCGGTGGCGTGTAAAAACTTGACTGGCCTCACAGCTCAGGATGTGAATGAGCTCTCTCTTCTGCAGTTGTGTATTTGATCCCCATTTAGAATAATCTACGTACACAACACATTTTGTTTACAAAATTCTATTATTACACAAACTTTATCCCTTTTCAGAAATTCCTTTTTTTATGTTTGTTTCTCATGTTATTGAAATAATACTTACTTAGTAACATTTATTAGTTTTGTAATATATTTTCAGTGCGCATACGATAAATGTGTTGGTGAAAAGTTGGGTTTTACATCATCAGATGGAACAATAAATAAAGATGATTTTTCAGACTTAGTTGAAAAAAGCTTTGAAAATTATCCGGACCTTGTCGAAAGTATTAAAGAACAGTGTATTTTTGTCGAAGACCTCACTAAATACGCGAAAAGTGATGTCTGTGAACTTATCAGGATACAGATATGTATCATTGTTCAGTCTGAAAAGGTAATACCTACATGTATTTACTGAAAAAATTGCTGCATTTGCTAATGAAAATTCCGTCGAAATGGGCCCAGCTGTATCAGAGATTACCCAGGACAAAAAGAAGAACACAGAAAAAAAATAACAATAGTTTTTTTTTTGTTAAGTTGATCATAGGTTTGACGACCTCTGTGGCGCAGCGGGCGTGAGTCCACCTGCGACGCAAGAGGTTGCGGGTTCGATTCCCGCCTCGGAACAAATTTGTGTATTATCTGCAGAAATTTGTTCCGTTGGTTGGTCTGGGTGTTTTCTATGTATAATAAAAAAATATCTATCTATATATATTAATGTATTAAATATATCAGTTATCTAGTAGGTACCCATAACACAAGCTTTGAGTAGCTTACTTTGGGGCTAGATGATGCTGTGTGGATTGTCTAGCATTATTTATTTATTTTATTTATTTATAGGTACTTTCATATTGCATTAGTTCATAGGTACTTTCATATAGTAAAAAGCTAATACTTTGGCATAACAGACACCTAAATTTTATTTTTTCGTTTTCATCATAGATGTTTAGATATAAAAAAAACCACCTGAAAGTTAGGAAAGTAACTTTTTACAGCCGTCATATTACATTTTTTAAGATTTCATATAGCTTAATATTGTTCATGTGATCCGGACACATTTAAAGCCATCTCATTTGTCAAAGGAAGTCACCTACATAATTGTAAATAATGATCATATTTGATAAATAAATAAATGTGACCATTATTTTATTTCAGAGCTGCGACGATTGGAACAATGAAGGTCTCTGCGAAGGAATGAAAGATTTGGCTCATATATGTAACAGAAAATTTGATCGAGATACTTAAGTATTATAAAAACCTTTTTAAACCGGTTTCAAAACATTATTAAGTTAAACGTGTCAAATAAAAACGTTTTGAATTTAATTATAATGTTTAGTTTAATTTATGATTACATTTTAATGTATTTAATTTTAATTTGATTTAATAATATAATAATATAAAATCATTTATTTCAGACCACAATTTTAGATCCATAGATTAATATTAATACACAATACACAGTAAGATGAAACAAAATAAAATAAAATTAAATTAAATAAAACCTAGCCAGATCATTGAGCCACCATGGAAGATACCGGTTTCAGCATCATTAGCCAGTAGCCCATGATCGTGGAACGGAGGTCCTGCGCCACAGCGGCCAGCAGGCTGTTGGAGCTGCGGCGCATGCGGCCCACCAGGGATGCGACCCGCTTGCGCATGATTGCGTGGAAACCATCCACGCGCTTGTCCGCGAACATCCCTGATGCGCTACAGTACCGCGGCAGCCCCAACAACATCCTGAAACCGTTATTATACTGGACACGTAAGGCGTTGTAGGCTTTTTGTGTATATCTGGCCCACAGACTGCACGTGTAGAAAGAAGCACAGTACGCTTTAAAAAGTGTTACTTTGACTGGCGTTGTACACCGTGCAAATCTGCGAGCCACCATATTACACCTCACCGACAACGCCCTACGCTCCCTTTCAATATCCACATTATCTGACATATCCTCAGTGACCCAGTGACCCAGGTATTTAAATTGCTTGACCCAAGTAAGAGGAGCATCGTATAGCGAGACCGGAGGTACAGAGTAGCTCTTAGTACCGGCTTTGAAAAGAAGCAATTCACTCTTTTTTACGTTATACCTGAGTCCATGGGCCGCTGCGTATGTCTCACAAACCTCTATTAACCGTCTCAGGGCACTGATCGATGGGCTCAGCAGAACCATATCATCTGCATAACTGATATTATTTATACTATGGCCATGGATAGAACAGCCTATCTTGGTTCTGCTGAGCTCACCAATCAGCTGATTCATGTACAAATTAAAAAGCTTTGGAGAGGTAATCCCCCCCTGCCTCACCCCGCACTTTAACTTGTACTCCTCAGAGTGCGAGCCCGACCACTTAACCATGTTTTTCTGATTTAAATACCAGAACTTAAAAACATTTATGAGATCACCGGGCATTGTGGTATCTTTCACAAGCTTATCCCACAGTATATCATAAGAAACCAGGTCGAATGCCTTCGACAGGTCCAGAAAACAGGCATATATTGGTGTCTTCTTGCTGGTATAGTATTGGACAGTATGCTTGAGGCACAAGATAGCAGTTTCAGTTGAGAGACCAGGTTTAAACCCAAACTGCTCATCTCGAATATTCAAGATTTAAGATTACATGTCTTGAACAAAACTATGTTTATTTTTTTACCCTTATCACCTTTTTTTTTGATTTACTAACTGGTCACAGGAACCACGTGTGATCCGAGAATGCCCCTTAAACTTAAGGGGCAAATCTACAAAACGATCATAAGACCTGTCGTATTGTATGGGTCTGAATGTTGGGCCACCAAGGGAACGGACGAGAAAAGAGTGCATGCGGCGGAGATGCGAATGTTGAGATGGATGTGTGGAGTGACAAGGATGGATAAAATAAGCAATGAGTATATCAGAGGAAGTCTGAGAGTGGCACCGGTGACAGAAAAGATGAGGAGTAACAGGTTAGCGTGGTATGGGCATGTTATGAGAAGAGATGAATGTCATGTGACAAGGAGAGTGTTAGGTATGAATGTGGATGGATACAGGGGTAGAGGTAGGCCAAAGAAAAGATGGATGGACTGTGTGAAAGATGACATGGGTAAGAAAGGAGTGAGTAATGAGATGACGAGTGACAGAGGGAAATGGAAGAAGATCACTGTTGTGCCGACCCCACATAGCGTGGGATAAGGGCAGGAAGATGATGATGAACTGTACTTATTACTGTTAACGTGGCTTGGTTGAAACGCCACGCGTCTAGTTTTAAATAGCTTGTTAAATATTTTTATATAATTGTGTAAATAAGCCTGCTTTTATATTCTTTTTTAGTGTGATAAATCTAAAATAGTATTAATAAATATTGAAAAAATATAGCAAGTAGAGCAATAAAGATCACAGTCGAATTCGTCAGAAGATAATCCCAGATTTTTTCTAACCGTGTCCTTAGTTATATCAAACCATGCTCGTATAACTACCAAGCATGATAACCTTTCAAAAAATGTCGTCAAAGAAGAACTTAGATAACTTCGTTGGAATACCTATGACGTAGGTTCTAACCCGAGACCACAGAGTAAATATCAGTACTCGATACCCGCTGATCCTTCCAATCCAATTTCTAGATCTGATGGCAGGGTCTTTATATCGTGACGTTGGGTATATTGACTAGCCTTTGCACAGTTACATAATTTCAGTAAGGTAACTCATATTATTTTTGTTGATTTCGTTCAATAAATAGATAATAAAGGTTTCCAAAAGTAGCATATAAGGAGTTTAACCTCTGCAATATCAACGGTTCATGTTTATATAAAAACTTTATCATTAATTTTATTTATTATTTGTTTTTGTGTATTGTTTACATTACATCAATTTGGGCTGAGCAAAAACATCAGTAGGTCTACCATGAGTATTCACAATCTACACTCGCTAGCGACTGTAGTTAAAAAATGTATGAAAACTTGCCTACAGCGCCTCTAGCGGATAGTTGGGTACTAAAACCTCAGGTAGCTAACTATCCTACGTCACAGCGTACTACAGCGACTGTAGTTTGCGCTCATAATTTGCTTACAATTTGGTACAGTTTTGACAAATGCCATAGTAACGTACTATTACTACTGTAGTAACGTCAAATCTAAATGTGACAATTCATGGTAGACCTACAGGACATTCTTCTATTAAAGCTTCATTCGTGAGTCGTGACGTCTTCATTCTGTCATAAACATACTGTGTCTATAATCTCCACCAGATGACGTTGGGAGCGTAAACAAAACGGTTTATTAGCTCGGCTTCAAACTATTGCTTACTCCGAGACGAACCAAATAAAAGGGCATCCGAAATTAAACCAACTAATCGTGTGGAAATGAAAATTGGAACAGGTGAAACGGACTTAGTAGCGAATACCAATGTATTTTAATTTCGCAATCATTTTGACCCATTGGGTCTGATAGTAAATTCTATTAGTAATACTAAAATAGAAAGAAAAAATAGTAGTGACCAATCAAATTTAATGCATTGGTTCTTTTAAGATTTAGAGACTGGACTTAATGATGGAAACACAAACAATTATCACGACTGTAATCCCTATACCTAAAAGCCCCTAAACCATCTAAATATGACTCTAAGGTGACTGACTGACTGACTGACTGACATAGTGATCTATCAACGCACAGCCTAAACCACTGGACGGATCGGGCTGAAATTTGGCATGCAGGTAGATGTTATGACGTAGGCATCCGTTAAGAAAGGATTTTGATTAATTCTACCTCCAAGGGGATAAAATAGGTGATGAAAGTTTGTATGAAAAGTCGCGATAATCGACATTCACGCGGGCGAAGCTGCGGGCGGAATCTAGTATTTAATAAAATGTTTGTAAACTGAAACATTCTTCTTCTTCTTCAATTATGGCATCTGTCTCTTAGAGAACAATTTTGCCAGTGTCAAGTGTATTTATTTATAAGTATTGTCAACGTCACAGAGTCATAGTCAAGTTGTCAAGTTAAATTTTAAACAAAAGATGGCTGTTTTGTTGAAAATTTTCGGGATTTCCTCCGATGGAATTTGAAGAGAACTATTCACTCTAATTCACATACTTTACACTCGCGTCAAGAACCCGGGCTTTATTGGCAAAATAACCACCAAAATTACGCAATAAAACTCAAAATAACACGAGAAAACATATAAAAACCAGAGCGACGTAGTTGTCAGGCAAATACACCGCAGAAAATCAAACTGAAACATACTTAAATGGTATGTAAAGTGACAGTGATCAGTATACAAATGTCACATTTATGGCAACCGGGAGAATAAAATGTTTATTACACCCTTGATTTTTTCCTTTGTCATAAAATGTCCTATTTATCTAAATTCATAGAACCTTCAATATTACTCTCATGGGAAATCTGGAAAAAACTTTATATCGGCAAGAAGAAACTTATTTACATAAAATTGAAGAGTCTGACGCAAGATGACAAGTCTTGCAATATATCCCGAAACGTTGATTTTAATGTTCATCAAAATCTAATACATTTACAAAAAAAAAACGCAGTCATTTTATTGGCAATGAAGTCAAGAATATCTAGTTAATTTTAATTTAGTTCGAAGACATGTGGCAAAATAAAAAAAAATAAGGATGGACTGTAAATAATGTTATGAGTAATATAGGAAAGGTGTGAGTACTGAGATGACAGATGATAGATGGAAATGGAAGAAGAAAACGTGTTGTGCTGACCCCACATAGCGTGGGAAAAGGCCACGAAGTCTTCCAGAACGATTCCGTTATAGAAACGTCATGAAACAACACTACTTCAATACAATTTGTATAGGTCATGGTACGAAATAACAATGTACTTAATACTAATTCGGTAATGTATTATGAATTCGTGGTGAGGCCCCAGGAAGCAGAAAAAGACATGTGACAAGGGCACGAAAGGAGCCTCTAAGGTGCTCTACTAGTTCGTAAAAACTAGTGACACGATAAGAAGTCAAGAATAGACAACGTTTTAGTGAAGGAAGTTATGATTAAGCAGATTTTAATTATTGGGTAAAATAAACCAAAATATGGTTGATGGGTCATTTTAGTTGATGGGTCATTATGGTTGATGGGTCATTATGGTTGATGGGTCATTTTAATTATTGGGTAAAATAAACCAAAATATGGTTGATGGGACATTTTAGTTGATGGGTCATTATGGTTGATGGGTCATTATGGTTGATGGGTCATTTTAATTATTTGGTAAAATAAACCAAAATATGGTTGATGGGTCATTTTAGTTGATGGGTCATTATGGTTCATGGGTCATTTTAATTATTGGGTAAAATAAACCAAAATATGGTTGATGGGTCATTTTAGCTGATGGGTCATTATGGTTGATGGGTCATTATGGTTGATGGGTCATTTTAGAGGCATACACCCACAGATCACTGCATACACCCCGGTGTTGTAGTGTCGCACGCAACATTTAGGTACCTCACTAGCGATATGTTTCATGTTGCAAGCTTCGATCAGTAGATAGAATGTCTTTGCCGATGAGTTAGAACAAAATAAATAAATAAATAATGCTGGACAGTCCACACAGCATCATCTAGCCCCAAAGTAAGCTACTCAAAGCTTGTGTTATGGGTGCTAGATGACTGATATATTTAATACATTATATACATAGATAGATATATTTTTATTATACATAGAAAACACCCAGACCAACGGAACAAATTTCTGCAGATCGTACACAAATTTGTTCCGAGGCGGGAATCGAACCTGCAACCTCTAGCGTCGCAGGCACTCTCGCCCGCTGCGCCTCTGAGGTCGTGGAAATATCCTTCAACTTACCCCAGAACATTTGAATGTTCAACAATAATATTTATTTTGAATTTTATGGACAAAAACAAATACGATCACGACTGTAAAGCCAGACTCTAGGCTTAGTAGACATCTCAGTTCCCTAGTTACTAAAGTCTTTGAGTTAATAATTAGAAAAAAATACAAAACTGCAGTGAATATAATAATTCCATCAAAGTAGGTTTAGCATTAAAACCTAGTCATGTGAATAAAACTTGTATGTACCTACTCGTAATTACGGCACAGCTGGTGCGACCACAACCAAAATACTATGAAATAATTATATTTTAGTAGAAATGTGAAACTGTGTAGGTAACTATTATAGCTTAAATTACGTACAAAATTATAATGATTATAGTTAACTCTTAACTACCAACCCTCTATTTTAGTCAGCTAACTACCTACCCGCGGTCTGTGCGACGTCTACGATATTATCGCTCTAGCAAAATAAATATATGGCAGTGGGAGATAATTTGAAATAAAACTTATATTATAATTAGTTTTTATATATTAAATTATTAAAAACATAAAAAATCAACATTATTTCTGCACTATCTTAAAATGTCTAATTAGACCTCACAAAAATAAAAAAAGCCAATATATTTAGAAAATGAGCTCCAAAACAAAAGGAACATAAATTATGAACTTTTTTTTACTAATTTCTATAAATTTAATTATTAACTTATACAACTACACACTTATTTCAATCAAAAAGTAGTTATTTTTACAAAATTGCAAGTCATCAACTTTAAAGTTTTTCGTGGCAGTGAATACACATCATGTTAGCACACCCTAGGCAAATATGTTTCGTGCAATGAAAACACAAGTAATGGGTCTTGCAATTCTTCTTAGGGTCACAAACTGAGCAGGTTTGCGAGTTTCCAACTAAAAAGTACCGAAAATAAGTACTTTCTTCCGTCACAACTGCTTCATCTTCACCATCAATTTCGAAATCCGAACCGTGAAACTCTTCCATCACAAAAACATCTCCTACGTCGATCTCCACATCACTACAGTCTCCGTGTGGTAGTTCCTCATCACCGGAAGGGTCTTCCTCTAACCAGCGCTCAATAATTCGGTCGTTAGAAGCGATTTTGCATTAAAATAATTCGATGAAAAAAAGTCACGTAACTACGTAAACTGATGCAACTGACGCGATCTGAATGTGCAGCATGGTAGGTTTAAAGTTAAAACAAAATCTTAACCCAGATAAGCCTGAAACTAAAATTTTCTGAAAATTTTGAAAAAAGTTACTTTATTTAGTTTATTAGATCTCATGCAACATAAAAAAAATTATGAAAAAAAAATTAAGTGTAAAGCTTTCAGGGAAACAGCCGTCCTATATGTAGGACAGTAGGATAATAAGAGGAAATAAAAGACCATTTATGACAAAACAGAATGTAATCAAAAAGTGTAGTTTATTAGATAACTATTGATTATATTATCCATTGTTATATGTAATTTACTAGAACGCTTGCACCCAGCCCCAATTCTTTATATATTGGATTGCACATAGTTGTAGCACCTTGGTATGGTTCCATCCATAAAACATACCCTAACCGTGTAGCACCAACCCAAGCTTTGAACCCGTACCTAATAGGTTTACCTTTTATGTGCTGTTTGCACCATGTCTACCATAGTAGGGGATCATGGCCTCATCTACACTGTAATGCTCTTCAAGAGGAGAAAACTCTAAGAACTTTTTATTTAGAAGTGTAACTAGGGGGCGTACTTTTGTGTATTTGTCTTGCAAATCCAGATTATCATTGACATGAAGGTGGCGAAAAATAAAGTCAAATCTATCCCTAGTCATAGCCGAGCTGATTAATTCATTCTTTGTATCAGGGGAGTTTTCCCAATACATTCTTCTACGGGGGAGCCATGAATAACCACTAACCAACAATATGCCGATGAAACATTTCATATCTTCAGTGGTTATGTCTCCAGGCAAATTCTTTTTGACAGCATATTTATTGCTCTCTGACACCAACAACGAAATAACATCTTCATCTAAGAAGTTTTCAAACCACTCAATTGGGCGCTTATCTTGGCAAGCGCCTTGAACATCTGGCCAATTCACGGGATTTTTTGCCAAGTCCCGTTTTTTCCATGCGTAGGTACGCCTACGTTTAGTTCGACCTGTAAAATCAGAAGGTTCTTCTTCTGTATCACTCACCATAATCTGCCCTTGAATCATTACTTCAGCCGGTTGAAGCAGAATGTTTCGTGGCAAATTATTCAAAGTTACATTATCTTCTTCACCCGAATCTTCGTCAGTGAGACAGTCAGGATCAACAGGAGGAGGTAGAATGCATATCAGTCGTTCTCTATAATCTTCTTCATTATCAGAAACATTTTCTAAAGCATCTAAAATTTCATGCGCAGCTAACGGTCTGTAAAGAAAAAGTTGTATTATTGTACTAAAATCATGTATATTATCCTACTGTCCTATATATAGTACGCTAGTATTTGTAACAAGTTATACGTAATTTATTTATATTATTTTGCTAGAATATTTATTTAGTACAAAAGTTAAGGTTATCAACTAGATATTAACACAGAAAAAAACAACTCACGAGTAAAATATAACTTTTTATACATACCTGTCATTTACCATGTCTGCAACGCACTTTTATTACACACTTATAAGGTAAAATATAAGGTAAAAAACTGTTAAAATAACCGTCTTTTTATTTTTTCTAATAAAGCTGACACGTTTCTTACTGCAAATCATAAGACTAAATAATCTTAGATAAAGAGGGTATTCTGATATTTTTTTTTATTTCTACTGTCCTAAATATAGGACAGTAGGCTTATCTGGGTTAAAAGAGCCATCAACTGCCAAAGCAAAACCACGAAGATTAAAAATTAAAGCAATCACGATCCCGGAACATCGTTTCGTTCTAAAAACTCTTAAAATAAATTTAAATACGTCAGCAGTTCAAAATTCATTTCAGAATTTCGTCGAATAATTT
This sequence comes from Cosmorhoe ocellata, assembly GCA_963675405.1. Taxonomy (NCBI): domain Eukaryota; kingdom Metazoa; phylum Arthropoda; class Insecta; order Lepidoptera; family Geometridae; genus Cosmorhoe; species Cosmorhoe ocellata. The sequence continues at coordinate 3,140,430 of OY776250.1, read as the reverse complement.
TCTTGGCGCTTCGCAAAACCCTCAGTGTGGTTACGAATTGTCTTTGGCTAATTAAAGTGTAACAATGAAAATTCTCTTAAGTTTTTATTAAATCGTTTTATTGAACAAAATATTAATGAAAACTTTTACAAACCATTATGTTTCAAAAACGTCAAAAATTTAAAGTTTGAAGTAACATAATCAAATTAAATGAAATAGGTCATGGTACCAAATATCATAGTTATTATTACTTTGATTTTGTAGTGTAGTGAGGGCCTTGGTAATGTATTTCTATTAACCTTATTTCAGGTTAGAAAATTATATTAAAACTTAATCGTCAATAATACTAGGTAAGTATATTGAAAAACCTCAAATATTTATTCTGTTTCTCACCGAAATCTGTCGGCATTAAGTAGGTACAACCCACTACGAGAAAAACAATCGGAAATGATTTTTAAATGACCTTCAATCAGTTTAAAAAAAAACTTCCTCTCACACACACATGATAGTGTGTACAGTATAATTTACTACCAACATAATTATTTAGATTAATTTTAAACTAACCCACCTACTCATTATGAACATGGTAAGGATAAAGTCGTTGATGTGAATCAAATTTGTAATTTTGAAAAAATACCAAATGCCAAGGTGAACCAATAGCTATTTGATAGGTACTCGTCTTAGTGCCACCATGGTGACTATTAAACGGGCCGAGTTTGAGGGTCAACCAAGTGATTTTTGAGCAAGCTGAAGTGGCAGTGGCTGGCCATATTCTGTCGAAGAACCGATAACCGTTGGGGTAAACGAGTTCATGAGTGGAGACCGTAGCTCGGCAAACGTAGTGTAGGACGCCCTCCGGCTAGGTGGAGTGACGATCTACGAAAGGCTGCTGGTGGAAGCTGGATGCGTCGAGCTGAGGACAGAGCGCAATGGCGCTCATTAGGGGAGACCTATGTCCAGCAGTGGACTGCTATAGGCTGATGATGATGATGATGATAAGGGCTAACGTCATGTGCTTTTTGAAGTGAAGTGGCTCGTCTTGGTTGGGCTCAAAAACTCAAGTAATGAGCTCATGTCTTCTGTCTCACTATAAATGGTTTTATATACTTTCGTAGTTTCGATACAATTTACAATTTGCTCAAAATAAACGTAAAATAACTTCGTTCTTTTTAGGGTTCCGTAAAAAACGGAACCCTTATAGATTCGTCATGTCTGTCTGTCTGTCCGTTCGTATGTCACAGCCACTTTTTTCCGAAACTATAAGAACTATGCTGTTGAAACTTGTTAAGTAGATAGTAAGTAGTTTTTCTTTAATATTGTACGTCATAAGTCGTAAACCGCAATTTATTTGCTGCTACGGAACCCTTCATGGGCGAGTCCAACTCGCACTTGGCCGCTTTTTTAGTGTTATGCTTTAGTGACCAGACTTACGTCATTAGGAGACCTCGAAAACCATTTTATTACGAATTATAAATGTTTACGTAATATCAAACAAGATTTATAAAGTGCCGGTTCTATAACTTTTTTGTCATCTGATTGTATAATTACCTAATTTTTTTTTGTTAATCTTGCTCTGACCAACCACGAGTCCACTTCCTCTTCAACCTTGCATCAGTATTAGATTGTTAATTCCAAGCATAAGGAGACATGGTTTTTGATAGAGTTACAGTGAAACCAAGAGTTTTATCACCGGTATAACTTTATTTTACTGCAACATGATCCAAGACTTTTTCACTATCACCATGACATTATCAAGTTATATTAGGTATAAGCCACGGTTTTATGGTGTAGGAAATGACGAAGGAAATCATTGCGTGTAAGTTAAATAAAGTTGCATTTATAAAGAACTAGCTTCTGCACGCGGCGTAGCCCGCGAAGTACCTACATAAAATATAGCCTATGTTCATCCTGAAAGTTCATTCTACACATTGGTGAAAGAATTTTTCAAATCGGTTCAGTAGTTTCGGAGCCTATTCAATTCAAACAAACAAACAAACAATCAAATCTTTCCTCTTTATAATATTATTATAGTATAGATAAAGATTTCATTTCATAGCAAACACACAGATAACAAGGGGAAAGTAGCGAAATAAGAACACAAGATATCAAAGGGTTTTAAAACTAAACTCGAGAAAACTCTACATACAAAGTTTCTATGATAAAAGTTAGATTTTTCCTTTTGTGTGCGGCTAAACAGGTCGGTATCGACGCTGGTTTTCAGTCTGAAGCTGGGTGACGTCGTTACGAGTAATGGTCATAGCACACATATCAACTCGCAAACGCAACATAAGCGTAACTACTCTAGCAGTTCAGTATTCTTTGTATGAAACTCTCTAATACAATGCACACTAATCGGAATCATAACGTAATCGCCTCGCCTCGAGACAAGCTCACGAACCGCAGAAAGGCGCGTGGTCGACTTGCCGTTCCCGCGCTTACGTCTCACCGTACGCTATCTTACGTCTCACCGTACGCTACCTTACGTTTCTTCGTGTACGCCCAGCGCTTGCCTGCTCTGCTTTGACGAACGTGCTGTCATTTACAAGGCACCCTGCCCAGCCGTCAACCAGCGGCGAGCCGTATGACAACTTTCGGGTGACAAATCAACATCGAGCTATGCTGCGCTGTACTGCGCTGCTCTACATATGGTTGGTCAATCGTCTTCTCAAATTTCTTCTCATCAAATCTCGCTCGTCTAATATTTTAATGAGGATACAAACAAACCACGCTGTGCTGCGCTGTGTGAGGCTACGCTCTGTTTAAAAACGCAGCAGTCTCGAGCGAGGCGCGCTACCCGCCGTGCTGAGCCGCGCTGTGCCGAACTGTGCTATGTTTTTGACGATATAAACGATTAAACGAGCTGCTGATTACTTTTAATACTGAGCTAAGCAAAACGCAGCATAGCTCGATGTTGATTTGTCACCCTAAGCGCGGCGTTGCCTAGCCGTAGCCGAGTTGACTCGAAGCTGCTAATCGCTTGGTAACGCGCTTACATTAGGTTGACGCCTGGTTGACGGCGAGGCGATACTGTGATGATCCCTTTCCGAGTTGATATGTGTGCTATGACCATAAAGGTCCACAGGTAAAATATTATAATGCTCAAGATTAGTTTCAAAAGTGTTCCTGAAACATAAACTTTCATTTTACACCACAGATTTTGAGAGCAAATACTTGCTTATGAAAGAATTCATCTGGTGAAAGGCGCTTTTCTTGTTTCTATTTATTTTCAATGGCCATAAGCTCTCTAGTTCAGTGGTTCTCAACTATTTGCTCGTATAAGTATATCAGATTAGGTAACTAAAAGTAGGGGTGGCAAATGTACATTTTATAAAAGGAAAAATAAGGTAGCTATAAAAAATATATGTAACTAGTCAACAACATAACAAAACATTAAAACTTTCAATTCTATACAGGGTGCCCCAAAAAGTAGTGTCAAGCGAAAGTACAGGATAGAACACCCCTTGGGGTACTCGAATCACCCCCATGTATGTTTCGCGATATTTCTGAATTTTAATGAGTTTTTCTTTTACGCATAAAATAATCAGCTACGTGACTTTGATGAAAACTATGGAAATGTTGGTGTAAAGTCAAATAATTACATTCGGTGAATTATGACTTAAATTTTCAACTTTAAATTTAAAATCTTAACAAGTGATTTCATGGTTCCTAAATAAGTCTAAAGAATATTCCTGACTCTCAGCTTTCATAATCAATAAAAAAAAGTAGTACTTAATAGGCTACTTTGGCTAAAATTCATTCAAAGGTGAGGTGGAAAATTCTTAAAATTAGCTACCTGATTAAAAAATAGATTTTGGCCATTTTATCATTCTTAATTCGTTTGAAACTAAACAGTAGCAAAAAAAAAATCTCAAGAAAATTTTTCACTTTTTTTGTAAGAATATTTTAAGTTGTTCAAGTCGTAAATTTTCGAAAATTCGGAAAAAATATAATAACTCGAAAACTATAGAAAATCGCGGAACATACATGGGGGTGATTCGGGTACCTCAAGGGGTGTTCTATCTCTGGACTTTCGCTTGACACTACTTTTTGGGACACCCTTTATATTTCTGACATCTTCAAGAGCGCTGGTGGTGTAGTGGTAGCACCCCTGCCTCACGATCCGAAGGTCGTGGGTTCAAACCTCGTCGTGCACCAATGAGTTTTTCCATTCGAAAAATTTATGTGCGCAATGCCAGTGCTCTTAAACGGTGAAGGAAAACATCGTGAGGAAACTGGCATACCCTAGAACTAAATATTCGAAGGTATGTGTCATAGGTTAGTATTCTTATCAGCGGCGATGGGCTTGCAACCTGTCACGTACGGAATACTAACTACTGTGCAAAATGTGGATATGTACCAAATGTCATGTTTAGACTTGCCTCTGACTACTCTCTTTAGATATCCTCAAAGATCTAAGTAACTAAAGATCTGAGGAGATATCTACCGAGCCTGGGGATTACAGTCGTGATCATATTTATTTTATTTTTATTTTTATTTTACACCTCAAACACAATTACTTACCCTACTTTGCAGTTGGGTAAAAATTATTGAGATTATTTTTTTAAACTAATGATGTAACGTTTGTTTTTTTGTATGAAGGAGGTAATTTTGGAGACGAGTAGTCTCCAAAATCCGATTTCAATAATTCTTTCACCGATGTGTAGAATGAATGAACTTTAATAATGAAGGGTTATATTTCATAAAGGCACCTTGCAAGAAAAGCTGCGGGTGTAAACTAGTATTAAAGTACTTTCAAAAAAATCACAAGGACAATTTTGAAAAGTTTTTTGCGGTTGCATGGATAGATAGATATTTAGGTAATAGATACGTCGTTCTATCTATAGTCTTTATTTTTTTGTCTCTTCGTATGTAGGTACTTACCTATTTTTTTCTCTCTTTCCGGTTCTGTTTTAAATTGATTACTTACTATGTGTGTGTGATTTTTTTTCCTTCTTTCTTTGTTTACATGGTGAAAATTTTTGGTGCCATAGTTTTCATATATTTTTGTTTACATGGTGAAAATTTTCTTTCATTTTTTTAGGTATTTTTAGGTGCCATGGATGATCATGAGAGACCCGCCGTTTGAGAAACACTGTCCTATCCCCTTCCTTCTCTTAATGAGTTGTATTTCACATTTAATGGTGCACAGGCTTAGGGTTAATCATCATCTTATTAAATGTAAGAGGAAGTTATTGCGGTTCGACCTTAGAAAGGCGAAATTGAAAGCAATCTAACGTAACAATACATAGTACCTGGATGACCGAGCTTTGCTTGGGTTTTTTTTGGTAAATCGTGTTTTTGGAAAATAAAACCTAGCTAGATCGATTTATCGCCCCCGAAACCCTCAGCATACTAAACTTCATTAAAATCGTTCGAGCCATTTCCGAGATTCAGACGGAAAACATCATTCGAAAGTTTTGGTTCTAGGGTATGCCGGTTTCCTCACGATATTTCTCTGTGCCATTTAAGAGCACTGGCGTTGCGCACATAATTTTTTTAAATGAAAAAACTTATTGGTGCAAGATCTGGTGTGGACCCCGGACCTTTGTCGTGAGGCAGAGGTGCTACCACTACACCACCAGTGCTCTTTACAATAAGAAAATGCTGAATATTTTTTGTAACCCTTATCGTCCCACTGCTGAGCAAATGCTTTCTTCAAATCACGCCAACCATCTCTATCCTTTGAGATCTCCCAACATCTATCCTAAAAGGTGTCCCACCAAAGCTTGCGTGGCCAACCACGACCTCGCTTTCCGTCGGGCTGCCTGGCTGAAACGGCATTCGCTGAATATAAAAATAAATAAATAAATAAAATAAGTCTTTATTGCTGTAGCTAAATAACATGCATATTAAAACAACTATTGATACTAACTTATAAAATTCTACAGATAATATTCAGTTTAAACTGAATATATTGCATCTTAATCAAAAAATTAGGGTTGTTGTACATTTGCCACAAAGTAAATTCGTCACGAAAAAAAGTATGTGTAAATTCGCCACACTTTTATTTTATTATTTTTGGTTGTTGTAAATTCGTCACAAAGCTTTTTCCGTAGAGATAGCAGAAAAATACACGTTACTCCTACCATGACCCTTGGTAGCCCAGAAAAAAAACACCGTTTATAAATCATCTAAACTAATATTATAAAGAGGAAAAATTTGATTGTTTATTTGTTTGTTTGCATTGAATAGGCTCCGAAACTACTGAACAGATTTGAAAAATTATTTCACTGTTGGAAAGCTACACTATCAGTGGGTGACATAGACTATATTATATTTTAATATATATATTTTTTTTATCATACTTTATTAATAAAATTCGAAATAAAAACGTGATATTTTTTGAATGATTAGGATTTCAAGGATTAACATTACTTATACCTACATAAAAATCACAGTTCACAAATGGCTAATTTGCTCATAACAAATACAAACATTATAAGAAAATTGAAAAAAAACTGGGCTACAAAATAGTCATTGAATTTTGTGACTGCTTCGTTCTGTGGAGCATCCTCCATGATGTGCAACCAAGCATCTTCAATATCCTGTTTCTTTACATGGGCCAATGCAGCACACCTGGCTAAATATCTTTTCTCTTCGACGTCATTCCATTGTAAGGCATGAGCTTTTTTGGCCAGTGCCTGTTTAAAGTGGAAGTTACATCCTCGTAGTTGAACATCAGGGAAAACTTTTTTAACGACATTTATTACAGCAATTTCAAAGTCAACAATCATTGTAAGCGGTGTCCAATTAGGTAATTTTCCATCAGTGATTTAAAAAGTCGTTCATTAGACCGTTCCTGCTTATTAGGCATAAGAACATAGATGAGTGGGACTATGTTCGTTAAGTTGTCGTCGCTATTCACGTCTCCATGTACACAGTACAACTGAAAAGTGAACAGCAACTTGAAAATGCGCCATCCAAAAAGAATGTTTGCAGATTTGGTATGACATCACGAGCTGCATCAGTGCAAAAAGCTATTATTATGTTTTTAGGTTCACTGTCATCGTCAAATAACAAGAAAACCAATTTATATTTTTCTGGAATTATGACATCTTCGCATTTTGAAAAATGTGTTTTGGGCACGTTTAGTTCACGATTCCCCGCATTGTAGAGTGAACGTGAGAGGTTCGAAAATTTCGGACCGGCATTTAATAACTCGTAACCCATATTCTTGGTTGTTTGAAAAGCTTCTTCATACACTTGAGGTACACTTAGGTGTGCTTGTATTCACTGCTGCTTCCTTGCAAAGATTTTTTATCTTTGTAATTTCTAAACACTTTACTTGCTAACCCTACTTTATGATGAACTTTACTTACCTGTGACGAATTTACACATCTTTTTTATGCATGTGACGAATTTACTTTCAATGTATGGAGTTTACAAAAATGTGACGAATTTACTTTGTGGCAAATGTACAACAACCCAAAAATTATTACCTAAAGAAAAAAAAAACAAAACAAACAAACACTATCACGACTGTAATCTCCAGACTCAATAGATAGCTCCTCAGATCGAGACTTAGATCTTTGAGGATATCTAAAGAGGGTTTGTCAGTAATTATAATTAATCTACTGGTGCCCATACAAGATTTGCTTAGTTTGGGGCTAGATGGCGTTGTGTGAAATGACCACCAATATTTGTTTATATTTATTTATTTATTACCTTTCATTAAAAATACCTACTGGGATATCATGATTTTTTTGACATAAACAAGTTTTAAAGCCGTTTTACTTTGATGGCAATTATCCTTACGGGAAAACAAATCGGCAATGGACCTTGTTTTCATAACGTGTTCCTGAGTTTTATTGTTTCAAATATTTGCATTTAAATAAGCTGAGGCAGTGCGCGAATAAAATTTTTTTATAACTCGTTTTTAACATTGTATAAATAAAATGAAAGTACCTGGGTGACAGCGCTTTGCTCGGTTTTTTTTATTGGTAAACGACGTTTTCTAAAAATGAAACCTAGCTAGATCGATTTATCGCCCCCGAAACCCTCTGCATACAAAATTTCATGAAAATCGCTGGAGCCGTTTCCGAGATTCAAATTTTATATATATAAACATACATATATGTACACATATATATATATATATATATATAATATATACAAGAATTGCTCGTTTAAAGGTTTATGATACTATTTATAATTATCAAAAAAGATTCAGGCCGCGTTCAAGGGTACGGACGCGTTTTTATGTTTTGAGAAAATTGATAAATAATGAAAAATTTAAAATATCATTTCTTTTCTTAATTTTATAACATATTTCATCCACCTATGTTATAGCTTCTCCCTAGTTTCTTAGGTTTGCTGGAAGAAAACTCTAGTAGGGTTAAGCTCTTGTAGGTTATTTTTTAGCTCAAGGAATGCTTCCATGTATTTTCCGTTCACTGTCAGCAGAGTAGACATATTTTAGCATACGAACATAATTCTGTTGTTTTGCAGACTAACTTAAAAAATGCTACAATATAGGTACGATCTTATTTGGCTCCCAAATAAGATCGTACCTATATTGTAGCATAAATAATATCACTATAAAGACCAAATTTAGCGTAACATTTTTGAATGACAGTTTAAAAAAAAGGTAAAATTGTCATTTTTTCCAATTTTAATTAATTTTCCACAATTTTCACGTAGCTTTAGTCAACATCAATTCACATGGCTACTACTCGTAAAATAAGCTAAAACACGTCTATCACATGTCAGTTTAGTCAGATTATTATCTGATTAAACTGACATAAGGTTTGTCATATAAATTTTTTACGCTAATTTAGTATTTGGTGTGAACAAAATAAGGTCGTATATACATATTTCAGATCTTTTTAAGGTTAGTCCGCGGTACAACAGAATCACCACCATTATCCTACTAATATTATAAACGCGAAAGTTTGTAAGAATGTATGGATGGATGGATGGATGTATCTTTGTTACTCTTTCACGCTAAAACGGCTGAACGGATCTGAATGATCTGAAATTTGGCACAGATATATATTATTATCTAAACTAATATTATAAAGAGGAAAACTTTGATTGTTTGTTTGTTTGTTTGTTTGAAATGAATAGGCTCCGAAACTACTGAACCGATTTGAAAAATTCTTTCACTGTTGGGAAGCTACACTATCAGCGGGTGACATAGGCTATATTATATTTTCAAAAAAATTAGGGATCCTTACTAAAACTTCAATAATGTAAGCCAAGGTGTAAAAAAAATACCTAAAATATTCTTTATATCGCGTGCGCTGCGAAAACTATTGACGATAGAATGAAATAATGTACTACGACTTTGTAGAACACATCATTATTTACAAAAAGTGTCGCGATAGCATATGTCCAACTATTATAGTTATGCCACAATAAGAGTTCTTTTATTTTAAAATTTTAATTGAAAGGCTACTCTTAGAAAAATGCTCTTTATTTGTATCTTAGTATTAATCCTTATCAAAATAAATCACATCATATTCTAGACTGCTTCAATACCTTTATATAGTTTTTTGAATTACTCAATTCGGACATTCCATTCAAAAGATACCATTAAATTAAAAATGTAAGCAATAGAAAAAAGTTGCGTGAGAGCCGCGCTAGCTTATGCACTGTAGGCGTCACTGGGTGTACAGGATGTGTACAGGATGGAGTCAATGTGAAAAAATAAATAAAAAATATAAACAAAAAAATACATTATAATAAAAAAAAAGTTCATTAAAATAATAATACTAAAACTTTCTATACTTACAATCTTCTTTTTTTAGTAACCTGACGCAGGGTATGGTTAGACGTGTGTGTATTATAAATATTGAATTTTGAAATTTTTCTTAAATTTGAGAGCACTGGTGGTGTAGTGGTAGCACCCCTGCCTCACGATCTGAAGGTCATGGGTTCAAACCTGGTCATGCACCAATGTGTTTTTCTATTCGAACAATTTATGTGCGCAATGCCTGTGTTCTTAAACGGTGAAGGAAAACAGCGTGAAGAAACCGGCATACCCTAGAACCAAAAGTTCGAGGTGTGTGTCATAGGTTAGTATTCTTATAAGCGGCGATGGGCTTGCATCCTGTCATGTACGAGTACCTACTCAAAGATCAAAGTAACTAGAAATCTGGGAGATATCTACCGAGCCTGGGAATTACAGTCGTGACCATTTATAGGTATATATAAATACCCGTGCGAAGCCGGGGCGGACTACTAGTTATTATTATAATTTTTTATAATGCTGGACACTATCACACAGCATCATGTAGCCCCAAACTAAGCAGAGCTTGTATTATGGGAACCATATGACTGATAAACTACATAGATACATTTTTTTTTTGTAAATAAAGATAGGTATACATTTTATACATAGAAAACACCCAGACCCGAGACAAATATAAATTATGGTCTGGAATAACACATAGGCTACATTTTATCCCGAAAAAATGTATGGTTGCCGTGGGATTGATATGTTTTTGTTTTTCAAGGTATCTCGCGGGCGAAGCCGCGGGCGGAAGCTAGTAATAATATACTTCCTATGTCATAGTGTTGTGGTTCCGTTCATATTATACCGACGGCAACAGTTTACAAACTAAATTACGCTTAGTTTCGCTGTACAAATTTAATAGTCCCCGGAAGTATTTAGTAATTTAGATCTCTTAGAAACAGCGTCAAGGGACACCGGTTTAAGTTGCGATTGTAAACGAGCACGTTCAAACATTATAATATTTGGCACATGCCCACATTTTGCACAGTAGTTTGTATCCTGTACGCGACAGGTTGCAAGACCATCGCCGCTTGAATAAAAAAAAACTTGAGAGGTGTCAAGGGACACTCGGACGGAACGAAGTTCCTTTTCTTGCTTTCTATGAGAGAGAGAGAGAGACAGAGAAACACGCGCGCGCCGCACGGCTTACCCAAAAAAAAAAACTACTTATAGCAAAAAGTGTCGTGACAACTTTTCGTGAGAATTTTTTCCGTCTAGCCCCCTTTCGTTCCAATAAATATGATCACAACTTTAATCCCTAGGCTCGGTAGATATGCGATCTGACCACATTATTATTAGTATCAAACAGGCATTTATCGCGATTTATTTACCTATTTTTCCCGACGTTTCCACGAGTTTACACACTGTCGTGGTCACGGGATGACGTCGGGAAAAATAGGTAAATAAAACGCGATAACTACCCGTTAATATTGATAATATTGGTACTTAATCAAAGAAAATACTAATGCAACTTTGTAATAGATTACTCATCATATCATGCGGCCAGATTGCAAATAGCAAATTACTACTGACAGAGTGCTAATATGATAATTATGCGATCACAAACCAAGCGGCTTTTTTTCCATGCAACAGCAATTGCAATGTAATAACAATAGCGACAGTTCGCCCACGCGACAGTTCTTCTTCTTCTTCTAGTATCAATCTATCTAGTATTAAAGTGTATATCAAAACCTATCGATCGGTACCTTTTTTGTCCTTATACCGTGCCTACTTAGTGAGTTTAAGATAAACGTCTGTGTTAGGCAAAGCTGCAGGAAAAAGTTAGCTAACTACAAGCGAATGATAAGGCTCAGCGCAAACGGGCAACCGACCACAGTCATCGGTGGCCAGCGACAGCGACATAACACATTTTTTGTATTCACGCGCCGCACACGGCGTAGCCAGTGGCGGCCGCTCGCTACAGCAGTGGCCGCAACTCCGCGTCAATACAAAATTTATGAAAAACTGACTTGCTGGCCACCGGTGGCTGTGGTCGGTGGCCCGTTTGCGCCGAGCCTTACTCAGACTGACATACGTCTTAGCTATAATCAACTACATTATGATAATTACTCGTACAATGTTACATTTTAAATGCACATAATTATATTACATTGGTCAAGGTCATTGTATGGCGTTGGTATAATGAGAGCGTTATCGTGATGCCATAACAGTTTGCTTAGATTAAAGCTAAGCCCACTGTGACCCGGCTATGATTTTTCAGACTTTTATCTTTTTAATTGGACTTATAATGATCAGTTAATATCATACCTATTATAAATAGTTATCCTACTATCATCCGCCCGCGGCTTCGCCCGCGTGATACCTTGAAACCAAAAAAAATCTACCCCACGGGGACCGTACATTTTTTCCGGGATAAAAAGTAGCTTATGTACTATTCCTTTCTTTTATTTCATCCAAATCCGTTCAGCCGTTTCAGCGTAGGTATCTACAGTGTACCAAATAAGTAGTTAAAGGATTTCCATGAGCCCAGGAAGCGAATGTTTACCAATTACGAATACGCCTTTTAAAGCCATCGATAAAAAGTCAATACATCTTAAAAGAGCAAAGGTATGCAGAGAAAGAAGCAAAACCATCAATTATCTTGACTTTTCCTTTATCGATCCTTCCTATATGTTTAAATGTCGATTCCGCCATATTTGGTGATTTTTGTGTCAATAAACTGAAAAGTAAATACTGTATTTCTTTTATGTACTTTTAAACTTACGCGATCTGAACACATTATTATTAGTATTATATAAAAAATATAAAGAAAATATAAGGTAATTTAAACGCGATAAATACCCGTCTAATACTAATAATAATGTATTTCTTTTTTTTTCTTACCCGACTGCGAAGCGAAGGAGGGTTATGTATTTGGGGTGAATGTATGTGTGAGTTTCTTTTGTTCTGCTGGAGCTCAAACGGCTGGACAGATTTTGACAAATGAGGTGTCATTGGATTTGTCTGGATTACAAAAGTGACATAGGCTATAAAAAATATTTAAAAAAAACATTTTTTTAAGATATATCTGTAACTAGCTGTCCCGCCAGCGACTTCGTTCGCGTAAAGTATCTAAACTGAGTTTCAAACACATCACACAACTCATAAAAATCCCATACTAACTTTGACACCCCATTTTACCCTTTTATGAAGGTTATAATGAAAAATCCTGAAACACGTGTCCATTCGTTTTGCATTTACAGTAGGTACACAAACAAAGTTTCAGACCAATCGCACTACCCGTTAAAAAGTTCCCATACAAACATTGACCCCACATTTGACCCCTTTTTGAAGGTTATATTGAAAAATACTGAAATACATGTCTATTCATGTTGCATTTACAGTACACAAACAAAGTTTCAAACCAATCGCACCACCCGTTAAATAGTTCCCATACAAACATTGACCCGACATTTGACCCCTTTTTGAAGATTATATTGAAAAATCCTGAAACAGGTGTCCATTTATTTTGCATTTACAGTACACAAACAAAGTTTCAAACCAATTGCACCACCCGTTAAAAAAATTCCATACAAACATTGACTCCCCATTTGACCCCTTTTTAAGAGTTATATTGAAAAATCCTGAAACAGGTATCCATTCATTTTGCATTTACAGTACACAAACAAAGTTTCAGACCAATCGCACTACCCGTTAAAAAGTTCCTATACTAACTTTGACACCCCATTTTACCCCTTTTTAAAGGTTATATTTAAAAATCCTGAAACACGTGTTCATTCATTTTGTATTTACAGTGCACAAACAAAGTTTCATGAAAATCGCTCCACGCGTTACAAAGTTTCATACTAACGTTTTCACCCTTTTTCACCCTCTTAGAGGTGGAATTTCCAAAAATCCCGCCTTAGTGGGTGGTTTTGTTATAAAAGGAAGCCACCTTCCAAATTTCAGCTTTCTATCTTCAGCGGTTTCGGCTCGGCGATGATCAATCAGTCAGTCAGTCAGTCAGTCAGTCAGGTTAAGCTCTTATATAGATATAGAAGACTACTAGCTTCCGCCCACGGTTTTGCACGCGTGGTACTTTGTTAAACAAAAACAAATCTATTTAACGCGAAACGTACATTTTTCCGATATGAAAAGTAGCCTATGTGCTACTTCAGACTTTAATCTTTATCCGTGCCAAATTTCATTTAGATCCGTTCAACCTTTTCAGCGTGAAAGATTAACAAACATACATCCATACATACAAACATTAACGTTTATAATATTATCAGGATTTTCTAAATAATGTAACTAATGTCAAATACAAGGAAAATGTCAGGTTACACTTAAATATCTACGATTTAAGGTACGATTTGGCAGCGGGCGACGTGAGGCAGCGGCGGACGACGTGTCGCGGCGACACTACTGGTTTCTATGTATTTTTATGAAATATCCTCCGTAGTTAGCGACACGAAGCTAGCAACACATTTCATAGAAATTCATAGAAACCAGCAGTGTCGCCGCGACACGTCGTCCGTCGCCGCCTCATGTCGCCCGCTGTCAACTCGCACCCTTATTCTAGGGATAGTGCTTATTGGTTTAGTGGAATCCACCCTTAATAACATGAGCTTTCAAGTCAGTCCAACTTTATGAACTAGCTGTACCTAAGTTTTCTAACTCCGTTTGTTCCAAAGTGCATCACTCTGTCAACAGTAAAACGGATAGTCTGTTTTACAACTTTTAGGAAGCATTAGTTTGAACGATATCGACGCGCTTGCAAGTCAGTTTCCAATGATATCAACAAAAAAAAAGTAAGCTTGCAACCTGTCACGTACGGAATACTGTGGCCCTGTTCCAGATATCAGGTTTGGTGTACCTCTGACAACCCTCTTTAGATATTCTCAAAGATCTAAGTCATTAGAGGTCTGAGGAGATATCTACCAAGCCCGGGGAATACAATCGTGATCATGTGTAAAAACACAAAACTGTTTTTTTTTTGTAAAACGACCGAACAAGTGCTGAACCTATATTGACAGGATTGACTTTACTTAATGACCGTTAAAACTAAGTTCTTAGTTGTACTTAAGTAGTTGTTTGGAACCAAAAAGTGCTGACAGACATCGTAGTCTCACCGTAGAGTTTCGTAAACATAGGTCAAATAACTTTAAACGATACTATATCAAGAATGAGATGCGAATGTTGAGATGGATGTGTGGAGTGACAAAGATGGATAAAATGAAAGTGGCACCGGTGATAGAAAAGATGAGGAGTTAAGGATGAGGAGGTTAGCATGGAATGGGTATGTTATGATAAGGATGAATGTCATGTGATGAAGAGAGAGATATGAATGTGGATGGATACAGGGATATAATGCCAAATAAAAGATGGATAAAGTATCGTTCCAATGCCAGTGCTCTTAAACGGTGACGGAAAACATCGTGAGGAAACCGGCATACCCTATAACCAAAGGTATGTGTCATGGGTTAGTATTCTTATAAGCGGCGATGGGCTTGCAATACTAACTACTGTGCAAAATGTGGGCATGTACCAAATGTCATGCTTGGACTTGCCTCTGACTACCCCCTTTAGATATCCTCAAAGATCTAAGTAACTAAAAGATCTGAGGAGATATCTACCGAGCCCGGGGATTACAGTCGTGATCATATTTATTTATTTTTTAAAAGATGGATAGACTGTGTGGAAGATGATAGGAGTAAAAAGGAGTGAGTACCAAGATGACGAATGACTGAGGGAAATGGAAGAAGATCACATGTTATGCCGAACCGACAGAACGTGGAAAAAAGGCAGGAAGATGATGATGATACTTTATCAACAAAAACAAAGCGCATGCTTGTGTTTGCTGATATTTTATCATATGTTATTAAGCGTTAAAGTTATTAACACTACAACTGATTAACATTTTGCTTACTAAAAACTTTAATGTTTGATTTATTGTATTTTATTATACTCGTATAACAATTCGTTGCACACAATGTCCATAAGAGGCGAGTACAAAAAATACAAAAAAATAGGAAATGTATGCATTCGCATATATTTCGGTATAGGTACCTAATAAAGTATTACGACTGTTATATTGTTTAACTCAATGTTATTTTTAAACAATACAGGTTTAGGTATCTTTATTTATCTAATCGTGGACGTAGGTTTATAACTTTTCCAATTGATAATTTTTATAATTCTGTGAGATATTCACGTAATAGTATGAAAACATTATAAATTCTAAAAAGCTTGTATGGTAAATATACTACGTCTTTGTATTATAAATAAATAAATAATAAATAAATAATGCTGGACAATCCACACAGCATCATCTAGCCCCAAAGTAAGCTACTCAAAGCTTGTGTTATGGGTACTAGATAACTGATATATTTAATACATGATATAGGTACATAGATAGATATTTTTTATTATACATACACACCCAGACCAACGGAACAAATTTCTGCAGATCGTACACAAATTTGTTCCAAGGCGGGAATCGAACCCGCAACCTCTTGCGTCGCAGGCGGACTCTCGCCCGCTGTGCCAAGGAGGTCGTCATTTGTATCATTTGTATTGTATTATATATATTATTATATATTATATCTTTCTTTTGGATTGTCCAGCATTATTTATTTATTTATTTATTTGTCAATAATAATTGTCGGGGGAATATATTTATATCTATAAATAATATTGAAATTATAAATATGATAAGCAGTTTCAATTTTACTGAAGGCACTTATTTTACCAAAACGCGTCTTAGCGATATTTTTTGTTAGGTATTTTATCCTGTTGAAACTGTGTCCCTGTGGCACAAAGTCGTAAAATGTGTCACTTTACATTTAAATAATAATATAAGATTGCAAAGACCTGTTTTCGGTTTTATTTACACATTTCGTACATAACTGGTTCTCGCAAAACAGTTTTAAAACTGATTGGCTTACTGCCACAAACCCGGCTTATTAGAGCACTAAGTACAGCAACTAGAAAGTGAAATAACTGCACTTAAGTCGTTATTTGGATGGCCACTGTGTAATTTTGCATTCCACGGTTTCAGACTGGGCCATTAGAACGTGATGCATTTGTGTAATTAAATTTAACTCTTAGAAACTCAAAGAACTAAACTAGAAAATTAATTAAGTATTTGAGTAAATTAGTGATAATGTTACTTGGGCATAAAGTTATTATTTGTATCAAAAGGATACTAAAAAAAATCCTACTAATATTATAAACGCGAAAGTTTGTGAAGATATCTGGATGTTTGTTACTCTTTCACGCTAAAACGGCTGAACGGATCTGAATGAAATTTGGCACAGATATACATAGATTTATGGTCTGGAATAACATATAGGCTACTTTTTATCCCGGAAAAATGTACGGTTCCCGTGGAATTAATTTGTTTTTGTTTTTCAAGGCACCACGCGGGCGAAGCCGTGGGCGGAAGCTAGTTATATTATAAGATAGGCCAGTGTTAAAGAGAGAAACTAATTTTACCACTTTGCCGATGTGAAATCTATTTATAAGTAAAACCAGTTTAAAGGTATAATAAAGGTAATTTGAAATTTAAATGAGTTAAGCTTTAGAAAATATACATAAAAGGTGCGAAAGATGTCTACAGAAGTAAAAAAGCAGCTAATAAAGAGTGTGAGTGATGAGTGAAAGAAGAGCAGAAATGAATTAAATACTGTGAAATAAGGTGATCACAGTATTTCATTCCTAAAAGAGGAAGGCCGAAGAAGAAGTGGCTTGATTGTGTGAAGGATGATATGAATGTAAGAGGAGTTGATTCAGAGTTGACAAATAATAGGAGTGAGTGAAAGAAGAAAACATGTTGTGCCGACCCTACTTAGTGTGGGATAAGGGCAGGAGATGATGATGACCTTAAGACGTTTCAAGGGATAGGCATAACAAACTTACCAAACCACTCTTTAATAGTATAGCCATTTTGAGATCATGATTATGTTGATCAAAAACAATATTATCGATACCAGTTACGTTTCTGTTTGTTTTAATTCGATATTTACATATAACGATTAATTGTTTGCCCATCGACAAAAACAATCAAGGTCGATTTAGATCGGCCCGCCTCAGCTTTTGATCCGGCCCGCGGAATCTTATGTAACCGCACGCGAAAGAAAATTAATATTTATATTACACAAAACGACAAAACTGATAACTTTAACATATCTGGTTAGTCCGCTATGCTCGATTTCCGCTATGCTCGGTTTCTAAGTTACCTACTGTTTTTTTAATGCTTGTATATACGATGAACAACATGAAAAAGTCACAGTTTTATGGCTATAAAACCATATCTGATGAACACTTGAAAAACTCTTTGATATCCAATGTAACTTTTGTATTAACTTGATAAATGTATAAATTGCAACGCATTTTTTTCTCAACTGAAACGTACGGCCCGCGGTTTGTTTAACCACCTTTGGTCCGCAACTTTTCAAAGGTTGCCTACACCTGATTTAGAACATTGTCTATAGTTATCAAAGACATTTCACTTCTATAATCTACTAAACAAAAGGTTTGAGCTATGCTTACCTTGTTACTGTGTCTAGTTAGTCAACTACTTATTTATTTCATGCCCGAAGCGTTCATTCAAAATTTATGCGTCAACACTCTTAACCTACAAGGTTCGTTGCCTACCCGACCGTGTAAACCAAACCGCAATTATTTCGGCTCAAGTGAACTCGGGGCTACCCTTTCAGAAAGCTAGTTTTAAAGCTAAATATCGATATCAGTGGAGACTCAGGCGGATAGTGACGTGGAAATACAACGCGCAATACATCTGCTCGACCGCAAAAACTAATGTGCGATCGGTATAACTTCATGCAAGCTCGTTCCAATACCAAAGATAATATCAAAGGGTACTCAATATTATTGAAAATTTTATTTTTTGAGTAATTTAATGTAGATAAATAATCTAGCATCTGGATCGATTTGAGCTATCAGTAGAACGTTATATAGATTATATTTATATAAATAAACTTATTCTATAATACCAACTGGGTATTTTTATGATACCTACCTCCTACGTCAAAGCGACATCATTATAAATTGGATTTTTTTTTAGAGAAAAATCTAGGCGGTACCTGCAATGATCAGACTACGGTTTATAAAAACTATATACTACCAAACATTACATTTATCTCCAATAACTAAGTTGTCTATTTTCTCGTAGATGCAAAACGGAGCCTTTTCTAAGACAACTTCGATCTTTCATTACTTGGCCACTCTTCATATTTGTATGTCAATCTTTATTCAAAGGCAGTAAAATGCGACAGCATTGAATAAAAAGTCGTCGAAAAAAGCAAGGGTCGGTTTCAATGGTAATTTAATTGTAATGAAGCGCAAACGCACGCTCTCTGTTAGTCGATCCGCGACTTCGTCTCTGTCCGCACGCGCATCGAGTGACGCAAATGCGCAGCGATGCAAACGGACATTCGAAATTCAAAATTTTATAAATGGAACTTTGGAAATATTTTTTGATCGATTGTTTCTTAGTAGTGCGTTTGTAAAAGCAAAAGAATTATTTTTTTTCATAATTCCGAGAAAATTCTTTTATCTTATCGCAAATTTCTAACGATTTCCACATAATTGTGCAAAAGTAGATTGAACATAAATTTATTACAAACATATTTTTTATAAAATTGAGTAATTTCAAAGTTGAAGAAATTGTGATTAAACTCATTGTTAGACTGAAATGTGGTGAGGTCTGACATAAGCAGCAAAATGTCAAACGTCCCTTTAGTTCGTCGCGCGATCGCTGGCGCTGCGCTAGCGCATGTTACCCCTTCTACCCACCCCAACCCCGTTGTAATAGAGGAGGGTAAGGAAGGCAATTGGACCCCCGCTGCCTTGGAGCGAGCAGGATCAACTTTGAAGGCTTTAAATCGTATGGCAAAACGTCCCCCTGTACATTTGATGTTTGAAGACATCAATTACACTGTGAGCAGTCACAAAGGTAAGCGTTTTTTTTATAACTTTTGGTGTCTTATTATGCTTTTAAACTTAAGCGATCTGAACACATTATTATTAGTATTAAAGGGTATTTATCGCGTTTTATTTACCTATTTTTTCCCGATGTTTCGACAAGTTTACACTCTTTTGTAGTTACGGGTAGACCAGAGAGAGACCCTAGAAGTAAATAAATACCCGTTTAATACTAATAATATTTTGATGTCTTGTTTAATTTTCCAACTTTTATTTGCAACAATAAATAAAAAATAAAAAATAATGCTGGACAATCCACACAGCATCATCTAGCCCCAAAGTAAGTTACTCAAAGCTTGTGTTATGGGTACTAGATAACTGATATATTTAATACATTATATACATAGATAGATATTTTTTATTATACATAGAAAACACCCAGACCAACGGAACAAATTTCTGCAGATCATACACATCATACAATGTACGAAAAGAGCCTTCTTTGAAGGCGCACTGTGATCTAGATCAAACCGTATGTGTTCGGTACTGAGTAACGGCGCCACCTAGTACCGAGTAACGAAACGTTACTACGAATGCATCTCGTTACTCGCATTTCGTCATACTGTACTGTACGCGTACTTAATACGACTACATTCGTTGCTCTAACAAAGCATAGCATAGAAGTAACGATACTATAGTAACGAATACTATTCATTGTTATAGTAACGAATACATAGTACATAGTACGGGTACGCTTTTTTTCGATACTTTTACACCTTTACATCTTTTTAACACACTGTTCGACAGAACTACTAAGTAGTGAGACGATAAAATAAAGAACTTTCTCGTGTAATTGATCTGATTTCTAATTTGTTCTGGATCTTAGCAAACCAAACAATAGAACTATCGCATTCACAATGCAAGTATTCATACAAAATCCCATAGAAAAGCACTCCACTAAAACTGGCCACTGCAAACCTCAAAATGTTAGCTCTATAAAGAATCTATAGTTCTTTCTTTAGTCAAACAGATTTATATAAAAATCGGATTTATTCGAACACATAAAACTCTAGAATGGCTGGAATGATTTTCATGGTTTTCAATTTGTTGTATTTGTCTCCGTCTCGAATAGCAGAATAACTATTAACAACATTGGAAACCTAACGAATAAAAAAACATTTTCCCTTGATTTTCCTATACAAAATGTTCTTGAGTTTTTAGCGATAACTGGTATTCACTTATTACTTATATATATATATTTTTTTATAGTATTCACGCGTCCAAAGTTGCGGGCAACAGCTCGTTTTAAATAAAATCCAAAAATTCTATTTTTATTATTCACCTAGGTATTTATATTTAGGTGGGAAAGAAAACCCATTACTGGCTTTTCATCTCACAATTCCAAACCAAGAAATCTATTTTGAATGATAATGAGTGTCAGGTACATTTTTCTCCTTTCACAGAACGCTATAGTGATTCGGACAGTTTAAGATAGGCTTGCTCGGCGCTGACACCAACCCTTTAGCTTAGAACGACTTTATCTATTCTAATTCTAAGTGGATTTTTATAAATACCTAGGTACTACTGACATGAAAAAGAGTATTAACATTTTAAATAGTATAAGCTCTGCTTAATATGGGGCTAGATGGCGTTGTGATGATATTTATATTTGAACAGCGTATTTTTTATTTGTCATTGGCAAATGCAAAAATCATGCATAAGAAATTACGTATAAAATATACTTATCTACAACATACCAATACTTACGAAAACTGTGTTTATTAATTACAGTAATTTTATTGGATACAAAGCAAAGGCAAGTATATTATTCATGCATACATAATATCACGCCTGTTTTCCGACTATAATATTTTTTATTGATAAAATCATAGCGAATTTAAGCTTTAATGTGCTTAAGATTAATAATTCATTATTTTTTGCTGAGTTAGTCTGTTTACCTGTTTGTTTTTATTATACTGAAGTAGACTGACGGTCAAATAAAATTGTATTTTCGGTAAGATAATAGCAAAGATTAACATCTGCATTCGGCTTTACTTTAACACGAATCCTGCCTTTGATTGCCCACGATAAATACCTACGTAGATTATTATTATGGTCACGGGATGACTCTCCCGTGAGCCCGAATAATGAAACGTCGGGAAAATAGGTAAATAAAGCGCGATAAATATCCGTTTAATACTAATAATAATGTATTCAAATCGCGTAAGTTTTAAAACACGTAGATTATTATTTCTAGTTTTATAACATTTTGTCAGAATAAGTTCAGTCGATACGGCATTAAGACGCGTTTAATACTCCTACAAAATATTATAGGTGATATTGTATAGGTATTTAATAAATATAGTACATTTCATATAACATTTATAATTTAAATAAGTACCATTAGGTACTAATCCAATTTCGTGAACTTATCACGAACTTTGGTTAAGCTTCGCCTTAACATCTATACATTTTATTTCCTCACGGATTAAAAAACCTACCGGTAATATTATGACGTCAATACGTAAAAACTATACAGGAAAAAATATGCCGTCTTATTAAATCTGCCATACCTAGCTAAAATAAGTATATCTAGCTAGATTTATTAATATCAATTAAAAATAATTGTAAGTTCCTTTGAGTTCTGCCAGTTCGGTGACAGTCAGTCAGTAACGCAGTAGTTTTTATACAGATTATATCAAAACCGGTCGCTGACCGTGACCGCAACCACAGAGTATACAGTACTCATTGACCGAGTTCATGTGTGTATGCTGTGCAAGTACCGCGACTTCGTTCGTGTTATACTTTTTAAACACACTTCAGTCCCCCACTGCAACCCATTAATTATAGGAGGTCATTCATTTTGGGCCCAAAATGCCAAAATGTCGGGTAACAAAAAAAAGGGTATGACCACGTCTGAGAAGTCAGTCAGATTGATTTTTTTATATATATTTTTTTATAACCATTACTTTTTTGATTTTTAATTACTTAATTAGTAGTATTGTCAATGTCACAAAGTCATAGTCAAATTGTCAAGTCAATTTTAAACAAAAGAAAGCTGTTTTTTTTCAAATTTCTAGGAATTTTCTCCAATAAAATAGCTAAAAAGTGGCGAAGTACTACTTGCACTATCTTACTGATAAATCACATCAATTACAGTAATATTACAGTGGTATGTGTTGAAACAAGACTTAAAATAAAAATGTTCAATTGAGAAAAATAACCATTGGCTTTTAATATTACCTACATTATGTTAAACAATAATAAATCAATTTTTTGTCCTTATGTCATTATAATATATTTTTATGAAGCTTAGTCAATGTCATTTTTTTACTAACACGACAAAATAATACCTAGGTGGTATATTAATTAAAAAATAAATAAAATCATCATCATCTTCCTGCCCTTTTCCCACGTTATGTGGGTTCGGCACAACATTTATCTTCTTTCATTTACCTCTGTCATTCGTCATCTTAGTATTCACTCTTTTCTTACTTATCATCTTTCACATTCCATCTATCTTTTCTTTGGCCTATCTCTACCTCTGTATCTATCAACATTCATATCTAACACTCTCCTCGTCACATGACGTTCATCCCTCTTCATAACATGCCTGTACCGCGCTAACTTATTATATTACTCCTCATCTGACGACCTCAGTGGCGCAGCGGGCGAGATTCCGCCTGCGACGCAAGAGGTTGCGGGTTCGATTCCCGCCGCGGAATAAAGTTGTGTACGATCTGCAGAAATTTGTTCCGTTGGTCTGGGTGTTTTCTATGTATAATAAAAATATCGATCTATGTATACAATGTATTAAATATATCAGTTATCTAGTACCCATAACACAAGCTTTGAGTAGCTTACTTTGGGGCTAGATGATGCTGTGTGGATTGTCCAGCATTATTTATTTATTTATTTATCTTTTCCGTCAAAAATAAATAAAATATCACAGCAAAAACGTTTGTAGAACTGTGACTACAAACTAGTATTTTCATGTAACTTCCACTATCCTGATGAAACAATAGGTAGCGTAACTTTTAGTAGGTACCTACTCTACATATAACTAATGAACTAAGTTTCCCAATTGATCCTTAGCGTCTTTACCCCTGGCCGTATTGTTTGACTTTTGGTTGGTGGTGGGTCACAGAGCATGTTACAGTAGGTCCACTTCTATCGCACCTACTAGATTACCCTATTGCACCAGACCCGTGAGAACTTTAGACATTATTTTTGCTTTGGAAGAGACGAGAAAATGATGACAGTGATGACAAAATTCTCATTCTTGCTAACCACAAATTAATGTTACGTCGCCTGAGGCGACCTCAACATCGCTTTGAAAGCCGCTATAGCAGTTGCAACTTTGTGGGTTAAGTTAATTAAGATTCAGATAGCTTATAAACTTGTAAAGAAACAAATAAAAGATTGTATCCCATCATCATCATTCTTCTGCCCTTATCCCACGCGTGTCAGCACAACATGTTTCCTTCTGCCACTCACTCCTATCCTTCGTCAACTCTGAGTCTTCTCCTCTTACATTCATATCACCTTTCACACAATCAAACCAATTTTCTTCGGCCTTCCTCTACTTGCGTATCCAAATACACTCATACCCGTAACTTTTTTGGTGACATGGTTTTCATCCCTCTTCATCACGTGTCCATACCATGCTAATCTAGCACTCCTCATCTTTTCAGTTACAGGCGCCACTTTTAAACTTCCCCTGATATACTCATTCCTAATCTAAAATATTGTATCTAGAGGATAATATGGATAGGTAGAGGATATAAGGAAATGTGATCCAAGCTTTGAAATACCACAAGCCTGGCCCCTTATCAAATTTACAATATCACTATTGAGGACGTAAAAAAATACCAGTCAATAACACACCTTCGATTATTAAGTTTATGGTATGCCAAATTTACGAATGGAAAAATCCATTATTGCATGATCAGGTTTAAACTCACGTTAGTATCAGAAGGTACCAGATCACCGCCAGTGATGAAGAAAAAACCAATAAAATGTCTGGGGATTACTCGTTGAGGTTATGAGTGAGGAAGTACTTGGCGATCGCTTCCTCGTGACCTTGGTATGAATTCAGCTACTTTCAATGTTAAAAAAATCTAGAGTGTCATTAAACTCTACACGTGCGGTTTTGACGCAAAATAACAAAAAGTTTATATTGGCATATTGACCTAACACGTAACGAGTAACGTCAAATTCACAGAAATTATGACGTACGTTAGTAACGCTTGCTAGTAATCGTAGTACTAGAGTGCATTGCACGCCATGATTCTAATGGTTTTTGTCAGAAGCGGCGACCTTTCGGTTTTTCCCAACGATTTAACGGATTTTGACGCGTTCCATTTAACACTGGAAATTATTAATATTTATTTTTATCAGTAAACAGGCCTTTTGCATCTATTCTTAATTTACAAAGCGTCAATTGAACCTTTTTATTCACTTACAGTTTTGACGGTTTTAAGGTGTCGAAGCCTTGACTTTGCTTCATCAAGAGACTTAAAAGTTACAGTAGTATTTTTCAGTTCACTGATGCAGAAAATTGAGTAGTGTTCAATATCTTTGTTTTTTTTTAACTTGATTTACTCACCATAATTTTACACTGTGACATACCTGTTTTGGTAATAACACTCATGGTTTGGTTATAAGGGATAGCCTTATTATTGGTTGTTGAATTTGATATTAAATGTAGTGTAAATATTTTACTTTGAATATTTTTGGCTTACTTATATTTTATTTTACAAAATAAAACGAACTTAGACGTTTTAAAATAGATATACCCAAAGGAGAGGAATAATTTATTTCTGCTACCATTTATTTTTATCAGATGTTTATAATAATTATGTAGATTAAGAATCCAGTCAATAAACTTTAGCTTATTTAAAATACAGATGTAAAGAAATAACCCGTTAACTTTTAAAACGACAAATTTGAATTAGTATTTATTTCAAAAACCTTATTAATATAGCTTCTTACAGCCTTATAATATTGTATATTTTGACATTTTATATAGTTTTATGTCACTCTATCTTGTAAAAAAAATAAAAAAAATATCACGACTGTAATCCCCAGGCTCGGTAGATATCTCCTCAGATCTTTAGTTTTCTACTTAGATCTTTGAGGATATCTAAAGGGGGTAGTCAGAGGCAAGTCCAAACATGACATTTGGTACATGTCCACATTTTGCACAGTAGTTAGTATTCCGTACGTGACAGGTTGCAAGCCCATCGCCGCTTATAAGCATACTAACCTATGACACATACCTTCGAATTTTTGGTTCTAGGATATGCCGGTTTCTTCACGATGTTTTCCTTCACCGTTTAAGAGCACAGGCATTGTGCACAGAAATTTTTCCAATGGAAAAACTCATTGGTGCACGACCAGGTTTGAACTCACGACCTTCGGATCGTGAGACAGGGGTGCCACCGCTACACCACCAGCGCTCTATCATGAGATCCAAATAAATCCAACATGTTATTTAACAAATCTGTCCAGTCGTTTGGCTTTCAACGACAGCCAAAAAAACTCACTTACATACACACCAAACACATTACCCCACTTATTTGCAGTCGGGTAAAAATGAAAAGATGTAAATCGACATTTATAATTTCTAAGTCCAAACTCGAGGTTTGTCAACGGGCTATGGAACGCAGCATACTAGGTGTTCGGTTAACAGACCGAATACGGAACACAGTACTGCGTTCCCAGACAAAGATTTGCGACGTCAGCAAAAAATCTGCCCAGCTCAAATGGGATTGGGCCGGCCATGTCTGTCGCATGTCGGACGACTTGTGGGCAAAGACCACAACCGAATGGGTGCCCAACGCGAGACGACCGCGCGGCAGACCACCGCGGAGATGGCGGGACGAGCTAGATGTGCATCTTCCAGACTGGCCCACTGCAGCCAAGGATAGAGAAAGCTGGAAAAAAGAGAGGGAGGCCTTTGCCCTGCAGTGGGACAATATAGGCTAAAATAAATAAAATAAAATAAAATAAAAAATACATTAGAACAAAATACATTATTCACCATGTAAAAAACGTGCAAAAAACGTTCAATCTCAATTAAATAATATAAGCATAGCAAAAACTTATATGTGATTCAACATTCTGATCTTTTAGTTTTTATGATCTAAGTGGGACATTAGGCAGGTAATAGGTAGAATAACTATAATAATAAAATAAAAGAAAAAACAAAAAAAAAAACGTTGATTCAGGCGTGATTTTGCGGAAATCCATTACAAATACTGAAAAGGACGGAAATATCTAGTACTTTCCTGCTAAACTATTTCTCATTAATATTAATAAGCTTAATCAATTAATAACCTCATTAGATAATAGTTTAGCGGGAAATAAATAAATAAATAAATAATGCTGGACAATCCACACAGCATCATCTAGCCCCAAAGTAAGCAACTCAAAGCTTGTGTTATGGGTACTAGATAACTGATAAATTTAATACATTAATACATAGATAGATATTTTATATTATACATAGAAAACACCCAGACCAACGGAACAAATTTCTGCAGATCATACACAAATTTGTTCCGAGTACGAGGGAAAGTACTAGATATTTCCATCCTTTTCAGTATAAGAATCTTATACCTTTAAACGAGCAATTCTTGTATATCTATATATATAGATATATATAATCTGAATCTAGGAAACGGCTCGACCGATTTTCATGAAATTTAGTATGCAGAGGGTTTCGTTGGTGATAAATCGATCTAGCTAGGTTTCATTTTTATAAAACGTCGTTTACCCCAAAAAAACGAGCAAAGCTCGGTCACCCAGGTACTAAACCTTTATGACTTACAAAAAAAAGTAGTCTACATTCAAGCAATGGGGGATTTTGGGTTGTAAACAATGTTTATATTGTTGTAATGTTTTTATTTATATTGGATTTAGCTTTGTATTGATAGAAGATATGCTCCGATTGATAGCAACGTGTTTATTTGTGTTTAATGAGGTTTCACTTCTACCAAGTAACATTCAATCTATAGTATTGGTTGAGTCTATTTGGTAGCATGTAAACATCTGTGGTTTGTTATATTATAACAAACTTCTCTGATTTGATTTTGCAATACAATAGATCATTTGCGATAAATCTATATTTCCGTGTATTAAATTATTCAGTGTTACCCTGGAAAGAACTAAATGGAGAGAAAATCATCAGTAATGACTTTTGAGAATATAAAATGTCTAAGTTTTATCCTATCGAATTGTAATAATTTGAAATAATAATTTGTGTTAAATTTAGTAATGTTCTTTGTTAAAATAAAACTCACATTTTATTAATAAATAAACTATCTACCCGTTGCGTGTCAAAAAAATATGAAAATGATCTTAAATTTAGAAGCAGGTTATTTTTTTTGAGGTTTTTTCGAGAATTAATCTAAGTAAAGCATCTGAAAAACAACAAAACTCCGCAATCAGCTGACCCAGTGGTCTTAAGAAAAACATAATTTTAAATTTCAAAGCAAAATAATCTGTATTGAATTGTTTGCTATCATTGTAATGTAATCTTAATATTTTTGTAATATACGAGCAATGTTTTTAATTCAGTATTGATAAACTTATCGAATATTATCTGCATTAAAACCAAAACATCGTTGTTGCATAACATTGTTATATCAACAAAGATTTAAATCGTAGATATGCCCGAACGCCAAAAACTATGGCACTGTTTTTACTTGTGTGTGTAAATGCCGATGCACGCACACTAATGATTAGTAAAAAATGAACCAAACAGTTATTTCACCATTTATTGTGCAATTATATTGCACGATCTTTCGTAAAAAATATACTTATTCCTTTCGTACCCAGAAATAGAAAATAATTGGTGTGCCAAATGAGCGAGCTATCTCATTTCGTGTGGCAACAAAACGACGCGGTACCGTACGGGCGTATCCACGATTTAAATCTTTGTACATCAATAAATTATTCGACTTTTGAGTAACTTTAGCTTGTTTACATTATAGATGAAGAAAGGTTTAATTTAAACTATTACTTCACATTACGATATTTCTTCTTACGTCATAAAATGATGTTTGTTTTCAACACTCATATCTGTATGTCCACTGTGTTGCTCAAACACACCTGTCAATGATGTTTCGCTATGATATGCAAAGTAACTTGTCCTGTTGTAATAAGGTATTCATTGCAATGTATTTCATAATTCAGTTGAATTTGAATTTGGTTGAATCTCTAGAAAAACTTAAAATTCATATTCTCGCCATATTTATTTCTACTGTTGCAATCTCATGTATCATGTCACAATTTTTTTACTACCATAATGTGGTGCTATGATTAATCTTCAGAGATTCCTTTTGAGCATTGTCATCTGTCATCAATTCTACGACAAACCAGGAGCCTCACCACGAATTCATAATACATTACCGAATTAATATTACATGACGACCTCTGTGGCGCAGCGGGCGAGAGTCCGCCTGCGACGCAAGAGGTTGCGGGTTCGATTCCCGCCGCGGAACAAATTTGTGTACGATCTGCAGAAATTTGTTCCGTTGGTCTGGGTGTTTTCTATGAATAATAAAAAAAAATATCTATCTATGTATATAATGTATTAAATATATCAGTTATCTAGTACCCATAACACAAGCTTTGAGTAGCTTACTTTGGGGCTAGATGATGCTGTGTGGATTGTCCAGCATTATTTATTTATTTATTTATTGTTATTTCGTACCATGACTATGCAAATTGTATTGACTTTAAGCTTCAAATGTGACGTTTCTAAAACGGAATCGTTCTGGACGACTTCGTGGTAAGGCCCCAGTTTCCTTACGATGTTTTGTACCATTGACATCACATTGTGACACACGTGTTTATAATTTTTGACAGTTTTTGACACACTTTCTGCAAGTTTTGTATACATTATTTTCACTACTTGTTTTAGGTGTACATCCGTACATGATAATTGTGAAAGAAATTCTTTTTTACCTTTTCACGACACAGGCTGAACGGATTGAAATTAAATCTTTAACTCAAATTCACAGAAACTGAGGTTCCAGCGGTTCACTCCGGATGAAGTATTCAGAATACTTACATCAGGTGTGGCAAATAAACCAACAAAGGATATTTACGACATATCCATATCCTTGTTGGTTAGAGCCGTCAT
The DNA here is from genome assembly GCA_963675405.1 of Cosmorhoe ocellata. NCBI lineage: Eukaryota > Metazoa > Arthropoda > Insecta > Lepidoptera > Geometridae > Cosmorhoe > Cosmorhoe ocellata. The sequence goes on along the minus strand of OY776250.1, from coordinate 3,110,677 downwards.
CCCATTATGTTTTATTCTTTCGGCACTTTTTAATAGATGCATTGTATTCGGTGAATACCCGCAGGTTCTGAAACACGTCAGAGTATCACCACTATACAAGGGCAAAGGGACTAAGGATGACGTCAATAGCTACCGCCCAGTATCTATAATCCCGGCCATCGCGAAGATCCTCGAGCGCGGGCTGAGCACCAGACTGACGGCACATCTGTCCAGCACCGAGTCCTTGTCCGACCGACAATACGCCTATCGATCGGGGCGATCCACGACAGATGTCGCAAGAGAGGTCGTGTGCCGCGTGATGCAGGCCAAAGAACGGAGGATGCAAGTGGCGGTTATTTTCTGCGACTTGTCGAAGGCCTTCGACGTTGCGGATCATGCTGTCCTTGCTGCGAAATTGGCACATTATGGCATCGGTGGTCCGGCTCTCCGACTGCTGCTCAGTTCCATGACCGGCCGCACCCAAATCGTCACGGGAAGAGGAGGAAAAGTGAAATCGAGTCCGATGTCAACCACTATTGGTGTCGCACAAGGGTCCTCGATTTCGAACATACTTTTTTCAATCCTCATGAATGACCTACCCGACTGCATAAAAGAGGCACACATACTCATGTATGCGGATGACGTAGCGGCTATCGTGGAAGCCACAAATCTAGACGCATTGCACGAAAAGCTGAACTTTGTAGCAGGTAATTTGCAGAAGTGGTTTTATCAGAACGGTCTCATACTGAATGTCTCGAAAACCAACTTCATGCACTTTAACCTGGCTGGACACCACAGTCTACCGGTAGCCGTGAGCTTAGGAGGTGAAGTGGTCAACCAAGTCCACATGACTACTTTCCTTGGTTTCACATTGGACAAGAGTCTAACGTGGGAGGCGCACATAGACAAACTATGCAAGAAGATAGGCAGGTCGTGCTTTGCTCTATGGCGCCTCTCAGCTACCTTGGACAGAGCTATGGTAAGGAGCATTTATTTTGCCAATGTCCATTCCCTCCTTCAGTATGGTGTGGAGCTTTGGGGGCGTGCATCCGATTGGGAGCGGGCCTTCAGACTCCAAAAGAGAGCTATAAGGGCGATTGTGCGAATTCCACGGGGCGAGTCCGCGCGGCCGCATTTCGAGTCCTTGGGGATCTTGACCGTGCCCGCCCTTGTCGTGTACCAGTCCGCGCTGTATGTGCGTGACAACTTAGACGAATATGCAAGGTTTGGGGACGGTCACAGGTACAACACGAGGCACTCGAACCGGCTGAGAGCGCTCCCACGACGACTAGCGAGGACGTCGAAGTTGCTGCACGTTATGGGGACGGCTGTCTATAACCGTATTCCGACTTCTATCACCAGCGCACAGTCCATATCATCCTTTAAATTTAACCTGAAGAAGTGGTTGATAAGTCTATCTATATATGACATTAATGAATTTATGAATTTAAAATGTACCTAACCATTAATTTTTATGGTATTAAAATTTAATTTAGTGTTGATAATTGAAAGATTATTGATTGTATTGTATTTGATTGTAATTTTATGATATGAATGAGTGTTATGTAATGATATTTAATAAGTCCATTGTGATGTACCTTTACATTTTATGTAACTTATATTTTGTGACCTGTAACATAATTGTTATGAATAAATGAACTATGAACTATGAACTAAGAGATGATCTATTTTTTTCCAAATTTAATTTCAATCCGTTCAGCCTGTGTCGTGAAAAGGTAAAAAAGAATTTCTTTCACAATTATCATGTACGGATGTACACCTAAAACAAGTAGTGAAAATAATGTATACAAAACTTGCAGAAAGTGTGTCAAAAACTGTCAAAAATTATAAACACGTGTGTCACAATGTGATGTCAATGGTACAAAACATCGTAAGGAAACTGGGGCCTTACCACGAAGTCGTCCAGAACGATTCCGTTTTAGAAACGTCACATTTGAAGCTTAAAGTCAATACAATTTGCATAGTCATGGTACGAAATAACAATAAATAAATAAATAAATAATGCTGGACAATCCACACAGCATCATCTAGCCCCAAAGTAAGCTACTCAAAGCTTGTGTTATGGGTACTAGATAACTGATATATTTAATACATTATATACATAGATAGATATTTTTTTTTATTATTCATAGAAAACACCCAGACCAACGGAACAAATTTCTGCAGATCGTACACAAATTTGTTCCGCGGCGGGAATCGAACCCGCAACCTCTTGCGTCGCAGGCGGACTCTCGCCCGCTGCGCCACAGAGGTCGTCATGTAATATTAATTCGGTAATGTATTATGAATTCGTGGTGAGGCTCCTGGTTTGTCGTAGAATTGATGACAGATGACAATGCTCAAAAGGAATCTCTGAAGATTAATCATAGCACCACAATGGTAGTAAAAAAATTGTGACATGATACATGAGATTGCAACAGTAGAAATAAATATGGCGAGAATATGAATTTTAAGTTTTTCTAGAGATTCAACCAAATTCAAATTCAACTGAATTATGAAATACATTGCAATGAATACCTTATTACAACAGGACAAGTTACTTTGCATATCATAGCGAAACATCATTGACAGGTGTGTTTGAGCAACACAGTGGACATACAGATATGAGTGTTGAAAACAAACATCATTTTATGACGTAAGAAGAAATATCGTAATGTGAAGTAATAGTTTAAATTAAACCTTTCTTCATCTATAATGTAAACAAGCTAAAGTTACTCAAAAGTCGAATAATTTATTGATGTACAAAGATTTAAATCGTGGATACGCCCGTACGGTACCGCGTCGTTTTGTTGCCACACGAAATGAGATAGCTCGCTCATTTGGCACACCAATTATTTTCTATTTCTGGGTACGAAAGGAATAAGTATATTTTTTACGAAAGATCGTGCAATATAATTGCACAATAAATGGTGAAATAACTGTTTGGTTCATTTTTTACTAATCATTAGTGTGCGTGCATCGGCATTTACACACACAAGTAAAAACAGTGCCATAGTTTTTGGCGTTCGGGCATATCTACGATTTAAATCTTTGTTGATATAACAATGTTATGCAACAACGATGTTTTGGTTTTAATGCAGATAATATTCGATAAGTTTATCAATACTGAATTAAAAACATTGCTCGTATATTACAAAAATATTAAGATTACATTACAATGATAGCAAACAATTCAATACAGATTATTTTGCTTTGAAATTTAAAATTATGTTTTTCTTAAGACCACTGGGTCAGCTGATTGCGGAGTTTTGTTGTTTTTCAGATGCTTTACTTAGATTAATTCTCGAAAAAACCTCAAAAAAAATAACCTGCTTCTAAATTTAAGATCATTTTCATATTTTTTTGACACGCAACGGGTAGATAGTTTATTTATTAATAAAATGTGAGTTTTATTTTAACAAAGAACATTACTAAATTTAACACAAATTATTATTTCAAATTATTACAATTCGATAGGATAAAACTTAGACTTTTTATATTCTCAAAAGTCATTACTGATGATTTTCTCTCCATTTAGTTCTTTCCAGGGTAACACTGAATAATTTAATACACGGAAATATAGATTTATCGCAAATGATCTATTGTATTGCAAAATCAAATCAGAGAAGTTTGTTATAATATAACAAACCACAGATGTTTACATGCTACCAAATAGACTCAACCAATACTATAGATTGAATGTTACTTGGTAGAAGTGAAACCTCATTAAACACAAATAAACACGTTGCTATCAATCGGAGCATATCTTCTATCAATACAAAGCTAAATCCAATATAAATAAAAACATTACAACAATATAAACATTGTTTACAACCCAAAATCCCCCATTGCTTGAATGTAGACTACTTTTTTTTGTAAGTCATAAAGGTTTAGTACCTGGGTGACCGAGCTTTGCTCGTTTTTTTGGGGTAAACGACGTTTTATAAAAATGAAACCTAGCTAGATCGATTTATCACCAACGAAACCCTCTGCATACTAAATTTCATGAAAATCGGTCGAGCCGTTTCCTAGATTCAGATTATATATATCTATATATATAGATATACAAGAATTGCTCGTTTAAAGGTATAAGATTCTTATACTGAAAAGGATGGAAATATCTAGTACTTTCCCTCGTACTCGGAACAAATTTGTGTATGATCTGCAGAAATTTGTTCCGTTGGTCTGGGTGTTTTCTATGTATAATATAAAATATCTATCTATGTATTAATGTATTAAATTTATCAGTTATCTAGTACCCATAACACAAGCTTTGAGTTGCTTACTTTGGGGCTAGATGATGCTGTGTGGATTGTCCAGCATTATTTATTTATTTATTTATTTCCCGCTAAACTATTATCTAATGAGGTTATTAATTGATTAAGCTTATTAATATTAATGAGAAATAGTTTAGCAGGAAAGTACTAGATATTTCCGTCCTTTTCAGTATTTGTAATGGATTTCCGCAAAATCACGCCTGAATCAACGTTTTTTTTTTTGTTTTTTCTTGGTCAACATTTGGTTAGAACTCTGCTTTACCCGTCGCTTTGTACACTTATATCCAAACATGATCTTGACTGTAATCCCCAGGTTCGGTAGATATCTCTAGTTACTTGGATCTTTGAGGATATCTTAAGAGAGTAATGAGGCAGAAACATGATATTATAGTACATGCCCACATTTGCACAGTGGTTAGTATTCTGTACGTGACAGATTGCAAGCCCATCACCGCTTATAAGAATTCCTTCAACCTTCAAGGTTTTGGTTCTAGATTCTAGAGTATGCTGGTTTCCTCACGATGTTTTCCTTCACCGTTTAAGAGCACTGGCATTGTGCACATAAACTTTTGGAATGGAAAAAGTTATTGGTGCACGACCTCGGGCCCTCACCACGAATTCAATACCTTACCGAATTAATGTTACATTGTTATTTCGTACCATGACCTATGCAAATTGTATTCAGATGTGTTATTTCATGACGTTTCTAAAACGGAATCGTTCTGGAAGAATTCGTGGTAAGGCCCCTGGTTTGAGTCCACGACTTTCGGATCGTGAGGCAGGGGTGCTACCAATACACCACACAGTTACAGCAATCATCAATGCAAAGCTGTTTAACATTACAATCTGCTTAATAAAATAATTAAAACAACCGAAACACGCCGCGAACGCAAATACTGACTATATTCCAATTTATTCCTTTTCAAAACATTGTTTTGTTAACGTGCACTGGAATCGAATTGGTTAAATATGTACCTATTTGAATAAATTTCTGGTGATTAAAGCGACAGCATAATGAAATTTGACGATCGGTTCATACTCGTATTATTGTCAACTAATGCGGTGTTGCTGCTATGGATTTCCCGTTAGCTTGCTCGTAAGCATACCTAAATATACATCTTCTAAATATATATAACTCAAAGGTGACTGACTGACTGACATAGTCATCTGTCAACACACAGCACTGGACGGATCGGGCTGAAATTTGGCATGCAGGTAGATGTCATGACGTAGGCATCCGCTAAGAAAGGATTTTGATTTTCAAGGTACGTACCACGCGGGCGAAGCGAAGTTAGTACATACATAAAATCACGCCAGTTTCCCGACAGAGTAGGCAGAGACTTGCTACGATCCTGACACATCTCTTTTGCTTCATTCACTCTCATTACATCACTCCATAAATGCGCGTAAGTTTAGGGAACTCTTGACCTGGCCTTTCTCTAAAACTTCCCCAATTTGAGCGAGGTACGTACGCTGAGGTCTTCCCCGTCCAACTGTCCCATTCACATTCTCCTTATGCAACTGTTTCGTCAGTCTCCTCTCATCATTTCGTAATAATATCATAGGCGTAATAGTATCGTAGCTATCATAGGCATATTTCTTTATAAATTATATTTGATATAAAATACGTTTTATGTGGTTATCAGATCAGTGAAGGTCGTCCTTCAGCGGCTCTTAGACTATAAGCATAATATCTTTAAATAGTCGGAATATGACGGAAAGTAGTATTTATTTGGAATATCTAAAATCCGTCTAAAAGTGATTGAAAATAGCTTTCTATAGCTATATTTATATTATTTTTTTATCATTTTATATAGCCTATGTCACTATATGATTCAGACGAAAACGAATCCGACTAGGGGAATTGCAGTTGGGGAAAACCAACAACTCAAAATCTACCATCCCCGTATAATTTGTATTTTAAGTTATTATTAGTATTAAACGGGTATTTATCGCGTTCAAATTACCTTTATTTTCCCGACGTTTCGACAGGTTTGCACGCTGTCGTGGTCACGGGTAGTGTTCGGATCGCGTAAGTATAAAAGTATATATTGTATTTAAAGGTCTAGATTCACTGTTCTCTGTTAATTAAGCTTGTTAGCCTTTCAATCACCTTTAAAGTTGTTATGTGTTCCACCATGACAAAGGGTTATCTTCCGTAAAATGAAATGGTGTAAAATAGATAAGTACCGATACTTTGGCATTCTTGTTAATTTTTATGACCCATCAGGTAAAGCTTTGTTAACAATAGTTTGGTGAAATAGAAACTTAGTCCTAGGTACTTTGCCTTAACAAATAATTATCTCATTCGTGAATTTTGCCATATTATGAGTTAAGCATGCGCAATAGAGCTTCAAATACTCGACCCTATCCCTATGCTTACTATATTTATTTGTAAGCCATTCGAGCAAGTAAAAATTTCTAGTCAAATAACACACCGCTTGCTTACCTTCAGATTGGGTTGCTTAGAACAAAATTTACATTTATCCATTACCAGTAAATGACGACTTTATCTAATCTTGTCTATTTTATTATGTAGTTTTAATCTTTCTACTTCGTATAAACCAGAATTGTGAAAGGATTCAAATGCATTTTAGAGTCTCTTCCTGCACTTGACATAAGTCTTTGAACTTTTTAGGTTTTACGACATGGCGGTTTCCTCAGCATGTTTTCCTTAAAGATTTGAGAACTGGTATAACGCAAATTAATTTATAATTTTTTAAATTAATTGGTGTAAGACCAGACTCGAACCCACGACCTTAATATTGGAAGGCGGAGACACTACCACTAGACTACCAGCGTTCCCAGTAGATCACTTAGGTTCTCTCTATTATTCTGTGATAATCATGTGTCGTTCAAAACGTATATTATGTGATACTGTCGTTCAAAACGTATTATTATGTGATACTGTCGCTAAAAATGTTTTATTCTGGGATACTGTCGTTCAAAACGTATTATTAAGTGATACTGTCGCTCAAAATGTTTTATTCTGAAATAAATTATTCTAAGACCAGACTCGAACCCACGACCTTAATATTGGAAGGCGGAGTACACTACCACTAGACTACCAGCGTTCCCAGTAGATCACTTAGGTTCTCTCTATTATTCTGTGATAATCATGTGTCGTTCAAAACGTATATTATGTGATACTGTCGTTCAAAACGTATTATTATGTGATACTGTCGCTAAAAATGTTTTATTCTGTGATACTGTAGTTCAAAACGTATTATGTGATACTGTCGCTCAATATGTTTTATTCTGTGACACTGTCACTCAAAATGTATTATTCTGTGATAGATACTGTCGTTTAAATGTGTTATTGCAGTACAAAATCTACATTATTTTTCCTGAGAGAACAAAAATAAAAGCTGTAAGTAACTTAGTTTACGAGAAATATACTCAAAAAGCGAGAACACCTACCGACTCTTTGCGACAAACTAGAGTAACATTGAAATATCATTTGTTGTTGACACAACTCACATTGCATCAGGCACAGCTGAGTTTCTCTGAATACAAACATTATTATCTTGAATTCAGTTGAATAGGAATCGAAAATAATGCTAGGAATTTTTCTTATTTCGTTTTTCGTGACTTTGTTTCTATAATATCATAGTGTTTTGTTTATTCATTTTATGCATTACTCATGCATTATACTCATACTGAAAAGAGTTAAGTAAATAGAAGTGTACTTACCTAACTTTATTTTTAATTTAGCTTTATATAATAAAACAAACCAAAAAATATCACGGCTCCGCTTTGTCAGATATTGAATTCAAAATTTAGGTTAGTAAGGTATAAAAGCGAAATTTATCTTAATAATAGCTAATTGAGGAAAACTAAAAAAAAACATATCAAATTAAGAAAAATCTAAAACAGTACCTACTACCTATACTAATTAATCATGGCCTTAATGAATGGCCTATCAAAAATACATTAACAGTTATTTAGAAACAAATATTCATGATTTGTATCACGTAGTTACAAAATAAACGCCTTTCTGCATAACCAAGTAGCCAGTATTTTTATATTTTTTTTAATTTTCTGAAATATGCAATTTTAAGTTTCCAATATCAATGACTTGAATGTCAGTACCTGGATAACCGAGCTTTGCTCGCTTTATTTTTTTGGTAAATCGAGTTTTTTAGAAAATGAAACCTAGCTAGATCGATTTATCGCCCCTGAAACCCCCTGCATACCTACTAATTTTCATGAAAATCGTTGGAGCCGTTTCCGAGATTCAGATTGTACTTATAATATTATAGATACCTACATACATATAATACGGGTAGCTCCACCGCGCTCCAAATCCTATAAAAGAATTGCTCGTTTAATTAGAATATATGTATTTTGCTAGACAGATGAAGTGATCAAAACTTATTTAACCACATTGTAACCTAAAATGTAAATTTGATGAACTTTCATAAAAAAATGTATAGAAGCACCGCCACGCAAAATATACAAAGGAATCATTACATCTGCGCCAGCACCCCGTCTTACGTCATTTCTATCTCGCTTACTTATATTGATGTGTATAAATGTGCTCAAACCTTGAATGTCACATTCACAAAATACAACAAAAAAAAACTTGATTTATAAATACTGAGTTCCACAAACCTGTATTACCTTCATAAATCAAAATAAAAAAAATAATTGACGTATAAATATTTGAACCCATAAAATAATGATCATAAGCTTCTTAAGATACCTTCCCATAAAACTACCATCAGTCCTTTTATTGTGCTTATGTAAAAGCTTTGATCTAGTGATATTCTCAAAAAATATTTGGTGCTTTATTTGTCACATTTTGCGTTTATTAAACAAACAAAACAAAATCTGGCTAAGTAAAGAGACAGATTTGATAATTTGAATTGAATATGACTCTGAAAGTATTAGACCGATTTGAAAAATCCTTTCACCTATTGTGTTGAATGAAATTTCAGGTTGAACATAAAGCTATATTTTATGTTGGTACCTTGCGGGTGACGCCGGGAGCGGAAGCTAGTTTGTATTAAACCGCATAAGACTGGCTCGAAGGCGTGGTATAGAGCCTGGTTGGGAAGAGAGAGGCACGGGTTAGATTCCCGTAGCGGGAGAAATGTTGGCTTTCTTTTAATAAATACTTGCTTAAGTACTTGTTAAGTCTATTTGGATTTGCAATCAGAAATATTGCGTATTGAACAAAACAGCCAACTTATCGAGAAATCCATCAGAAATCTAATAAAGTAACAGTATGTAATATAAGTCAACAAAAAAGGAACAAGTGATTGATTTGGGTCGTTTTAAGCTTTGAGCCTCTTTGGAATTTGTCCTATATTGATGATAATACGATTTTACACATGTAGATAAGGATTTAGTATGTATTAAGGAAAAGTGTGCATTTATTTTTAAGAGAGGCAAAACTCTACAATTTATTTGCATATAAATTGTTTCTTAGGATTTAAAAAAATATTATGACACTATACTTATTTCTTTCGAGTAACACAAAATTCATGGCAAGTCCCAAACAGATTTTTAAGGCCATTTTTATATATGTATATTATAATTAGTTCTATGTAAATTACAGATGTATGGGTACAATATTATTTTAATTAAAATAAATATTAAAGAATATAGCTTAATTATTCTGTCCTGCATATATTATAGTAAACCTTGGTCTTATGGCTTGTATCTAGGTCAAGAGCGTTTTATATAATAGTCTTTCTTATAATATATTTTTTGTAAACAGTTTTTTTAAAACACGTAGGAACAAACATAAAATCACGCCTGTTTCTCGACAGAATAGGCATCGGTCCTTACATAGTAACAGATTTTTCACTCTCATAATATCTTATACTTACCTTTAAACCTTTAAAAATATAAATAAATCTTCATATTTATAAGCAAACCTAAAAACCTAAACCCCAATTTGCTCTTTTCTAGGTTAAGGGATGTGATGAAACCTACTGGAATCACTGAAAATAAGCTAACATAATGTAAAAGTCTTATAGAAGTTGATCCAATACTTTTTACGTCATAAATGAAAATGGGAACAGACAGACAGGATATTTTATAATTCTAGCATCGTGTTCTGCTATTTTTTTTTAAACCATTGATAATTTTGTAAATACGCATTTTCCAGAGACATTTCGACTTAAGCAGCAGGTAATCATCATCATCTTCCCGCCCTTATCCCACGCCATGTGGGGTCGGCACAACATGTGATCTTCTTCCATTTCCCTCTGTCACTCGTCATCTCATTACTCACTCCTTTCTTACCCATGTCATCTTTCACACAGTCCATCCATCTTTTCTTTGGCCTACCTCTACCCCTGTATCCATCCACATTCATACCTAACACTCTCCTTGTCACATGACATTTATCTCTTCTCATAACATGCCCATACCACGCTAACCTATTACTTCTCATCTTTTCTGTCACCGGTGCCACTTTCAGACTTCTTCTGATGTACTCATTCCTTATTTTATCCATCCTTGTCACTTCACACATCCATCTCAACATTCGCATTTCCGCCGCATGCACGCGACTCTTTTCTCGTCCGTTCCCTTGGTGGCCCAACATTCAGACCCATACAATTAAGTATTAATTAAGCAATAGGTAATATCAAATCAAAATCAAATCAAATCAAATCAAATCAAAATCAAAAGAAGTCTATTTTTTGATACACATACAGAACATAATGGAACAAAATAAATAACTAAAACTTGATTTTAATTAATTATAATAGCAAAAAGCAAAACAAAAAATTATAACAGAATACTAACTAATGCCCAAAATGTGAACATGTACTAAACTATTTGGATGTGCTTCTGGCTACCCACGTTAAATATCCTCAAAAGATCAAGTAATTAGAAATCTCAGATATCTACCAAGCCAAGGGGTTACTGTCGTGATCATTTTTTCATTATAACACAAAAACAACCCAGTTTTATTATACGAGCGAATAATACGGCCGAATAATGCTATCAAATATTTTCAAAATCTAAAAATGCACTAAAGCACCAAATCTAAGCAAGCATATTTGGAAGAGCTGCAGCAATTTGCAAGATATACGAGACACGATTTCAAATAAAAATGCACTCAATTTTGAATTCTATGTGCAGAGAGCCAAAGCTTATAAAGATCAAACGTATTTTTGTTAGACTACCTACATTACCGACCAGTCATCGTGACATATAGTCCGGGTTTCTCTGTAACATATCTTCACCGGAAAAAGAGATATAGTTATCGGGGTCCTATGATTCATCGCATATATTATCGACTGGCCAGCTCAGTTGGTAGTCGCTCTGCCTTCTGCGGTGCAGATTGTGGGTTCGTTCCCCACCCAGGACAATTATTTGTGTGATGTATGTACACTGGTGTTTGTTCTGTGTCTGGGTGTATTCTATGTTTGTATTTATAAAAAAAGTATAAGTATATATAATTAATTTATCAGCTATCAGTATCAGTACAAGCTTTGTTTAGTTTGGGGCTAGATGGCGTTGTGTGAACTGTCCACCAATATTTATTATTTATTTATTTGTTGTTAGTTTCATTCTCTTTGGAAATATTATAATTATGAATAGACTAGTATCCTCCGTCGTACATCTATTTAACACTTTTTTTTAACAAAAAAAACCATCAAAAAAACTTTCAACTTTATCTTGAGATTTATAAATTGTTGGTTTTTCCCTTCTTCTATATGAAGGCAGTATTATGTAATTTGATTTATTATTACCCGACTTCAAAGAAGGAGGTAATGTGTTTGGGGTGTTTGTAGGTATTATATGTATGCAAGTTCCTTTGGCTGGAGCAAAAGCGGCTGTACAGAATTTGGTGTTTTTGGATTAACAGTGAGGTGTCTTTGCATTGTCTGGATCACAAGAGGATCATAGACAACATAAAATGTCAAAAAATCCAATATGGCGGCTACGAAAATCTGTTTTCAAAATTACTTTCAGGTTTTTTTTTATTATTGTAATAAATACCTACTACACTACAAGAGTAAATGAACATATCTTTGAAAACCTGTTTCTTAGATCAGTGGAGTTAAATACATGCGAAATTGCTAGGTTAAAAATGAAAAGGTGCTTCACAACAAAAAGTATACCATTAGATACTTAAATTTTATAGTCTGGAACTTTGATTATCATCTTTGATAATCTATTATTAAGAATTAAAGCCCTGACTGACACACTCAGTCATTGACATTAGACAACGCACAGCAGAAACCACTGGTTGTAGAGACTTGAAATTCGGAGGGTGTGTCTGTCTTGGTTCGTAGTGGTGTACTAAGAAGGTATTTTTTTTAAATTCAACCTCTAAGAGGTGCAGTAAAAGGTTGAAGTGTGTATGAAAAAACATAACGTGAACGAAGTCGCGGGGAGTCCGTCTAGTAATATTATAATGACTATGTTTAAATGTTTTTTGAACTATGAATAATGGCAGTATAAATCCATTTAATCGACCCTTCTTGTAATTAATTTTGATACCTAGAGCGTAATTAAATCTAAGCTAGGTATGAAGTTTTTGTAGATACCAAATTAAATTTAAGCAGCTGAATTTTTAAAGTACCTACCTAAACAAAAAACGTAGAAAAATAATAAGATTAGGTTTTTTAAGCGGACTAAAATAATGATTCGTTTCCATCGTCTGGAGAATTAGTTAAGACAAACTTAACGCAAATTGGAAAATGGTTAAAAGTAGACAATATGACAAAGTTTTAGCGTAACCACAGACTTCTTAAATAGTACGGTGAACTTTAAAGAATTCTTGTAACATAGTTCTATGATGGATGATGGAACTATAAAGTTTCAGCGATGAAGTTCACAGTACGAAATTTCAAAGCTATTACGTAGGTAAGTATAAAATTTTATAAAAAAACTCATTAGCAAATTTGACAAAAACCAAATAAATTAAAGGAACTGAAAAAAAAAAGACAAATATGAATACACCAATTTAAATTGACGCAAATTGAACTATGGAACAATTGAATTAGTTTTCATAAAAGCTTTAATAGGCTTTAAAAAGGTATAATTTTATTTTAAGCGATGAAAAGGCAAGGTTTTCCCACAAAAGTGACATTTTGATGGGGACCGGTCCAAATAATTACTCTATTGTTCGGAGTAATTTTTACAATTTTATCGTCAACTTAGGTCAACTTAGGCGATTACCTAAAATGATTACTACGAGTATAATAATAATTTTTGTCCGTGCGGATGTTTTTTGTTTGTCAGAAAGATTTTTCGTACAAATCATTTTGTTAAATTTTAATCTAGATTTAACTAATGAATAAAAATTGTTAATGTCCCAAAGTTTCAAAGATTTTTTAATCAAGCCTTTTTTTATTGTTATAACCAAATATTTATTTTGTAGCGAGCTGAGCGGCCGTACGCTCGAATAGAGATGCACCCGTAGGCTAGTAAGGTGACAGTCTCACAGACATTAAAACTTATCAATCATATTAAGTAGTCTACTCCCTACAATTTTATTTATTTTTTTCTAACCAATTTGTCCCATTGATGGGCAAAGGTTTCTCTTATTTGTGTGTCATACCTACTAGGCTGTCTCTCACAATTTCTTCCTAAATGCTCCAAGGTCATCCCGCCAACGTTTTCTCAGCCGACCTCAACGCTTCACTCCTTAGTAGCCAGGATGTAGAGATTCGCCCACTTGTTAGGAAAAAATTATACACTAAAAAAATATATCTTATTCACTCTAAAGCTTAAAGTGAGTTGTTTATATAATGGCGCGGGCCCACCGCGGTGCATGCTGTGCACGGGCACGCGGCGTATTTTGGCTGCGTGTATTAATTTGTTTGACAACGTGGGTCTACGGATCTACGTGTCTAGCGTGGCACGGCGCACGAAGAGGCTACGCACGTGCCACTGCAATCCACGGACACACGGGAAAACTGTTCTAAAACTGTGCGATAAGCGATTTGTACATAGTCATGGGTCATATTCGTGTACCTACTCCAGTGGAAACGTAGACCCACGTCAACAGCGTTGAGCTATGTAACCGCCTATTCAAGCAAGCCACGCATGTATCAATGACGTCAATTCATGCGTAGTCTCTCCGTGGGTTGCAGTGGACACAACCACGTACATTTTGTTACAAAGCGAAGCATACACGTGCGTAGCCTCTCCGTGCGTAGCGGTGGGCCCGCGCCTTTATGCTGACTTGTAGCTATTGATGTGATGATACCTAGTTTGTTTGAAGGTATTGCGAAATAAGTAGATAGGTGGGTTTAAGTCAAACCACTCGAGTCGGTAGGTACCATAACGTTCCATTAGTAATGGAAGTCTTATGGCATCTCAAGGATAACTAGGACCTTATTAACCCATTAAAGTGCTTATATCAAGCTAGTACGATTCCCCCAACATCGTTCGTATGAGTAATTTTATTCAAATTTCAAATTAAAAAATATTTTTTTGACAGAAACATTAACATTGGTAAAAAAGGATTAAACATGGAAAAATGTTCAAAATAAGTAGAGACCCAAGCTTGGTAGTATCTTAGCCTTTGATGATATCTAAAGAGGGTAGTCCGAGGCACGTCCAAACATGACATTTGGTAGATGCCTACATTTTGCACAAAGTTAATACTGACCTATGACACACACACCTTCGAATTTTCGGTTCTAGGGTATGCCGGTTTCCTCACGATGTTTTCCTCCACCGTTTAAGAGCACTGGCATTTGATTGCGTACATAATTTTTTCGAATGAAAAACTCAATGGTGCACAACCAGGTTTGAACCCACGATCTTCACTACACCACCAGCGCTCTTATTACTATTATAAAACGATATTAATTTTACATGCTCAAAATAATACTACCTAAAAACTCGTGGCTGTATAGATGGACAGTTAGTCAGACAGGATAAAATAATTTTGTATAATTACGATAGATATCTAGAGATCTAGAGATGTATGTGAATACGGCTGGTTTATTGTTATCTTGATGTAGGTACTCGCAGTTTTGTACGTAGTTAACTTAAGGCACGGCATAAATTAGGTAAACGTAATAAAACAATGTGGTTTCTAATAGTCAACTAAGTACCTACCAAGTAACAACTCGCTCATTAAATTCAAAACGGCCACAACTCAAAAACTAACAATTTTTCAGGAGAGCCTTTAAAGTTTTGGTGGTCGTGTTTTTCATTTATTTTGAAAACCCTATTTTCTATTTTATATATCGTTCTTTATTAAACAATTTATTGCACTTTCACTCAGAAACGTACAAACTCGGATAAGTCTCTTTTGTTTATAAAACTACATAATATATGGTATAGGTAGGTACTCACTAAATTATTTATTAGGTAAATTTTTATTTTATTTTTTTGTGTAGCTATTCTTTTAACATAAAGTATAATGAAACTATCGATATTTTATATCAACAAATTTTTTATTCAAATGAAAATTTACATAAATAACCGATTTAAAATTTTTGTCAAGTTTATCTCTCTACATTATAAGATTTTGAACATTGATAGAAGATTCATAAACGAATACTTCGCGAAACTTCGTGAAACAGAATGACCTTAGCAAACAATACTTAAACCTATCGATAAGAAAGGTTGTATTTGCAAATGTGAATACAAAAGTGTTGCTAATTTAGTCCTTTACAAATAAACCGCCGAGCCCTTTGTTAACGACTTTCTTAGCTTACGAGAGTAACATTCTTTGCAAATCCAATTTAACAGGAATTTTCGTCTTGGTCAGTATCAGCTTCCCTTTTTTTCTAGTCATCTCCAGGGAGGGAGACATATTTCTGTCTTCTTTTTCTTTGTTTATGCCATCTGTCTCTCTTGAGATCTTCTTCTTCTTCTTCAATTATGGCATCTGTCTCTTAGAGAACAATTTTGCCAGTGTCAAGTGTATTTATTTATAAGTATTGTCAACGTCACAGAGTCATACTCAAGTTGTCAAGTCAATTTTAAACAAAAGATGGCTGTTTTGTTGAAAATTCTCGGGATTTCCTCCGATGGAATTTGAAGAGAACTATTCACTTTAATTCACATATTTTACACTCACGTCAAGAACCCGGGCTTTATTGGCAAAATAACTACCAAAATTACGCAATAAAACTCAAAATAACACGAGAAAAAATATAAAAACCAGAGCGACGTAGTTGTCAGGCAAATGCACCGCAGAAAATCCCATATTTCTGTCTTCTTTTTCTTTGTTTATGCCATCTGTCTCTCTTGAGAACAATTTTGCCAGTGTCAAATTGTTAAATAAATAGTGTTGTCAATGTCAAGTCAGTCAATTTTAAACAAAAGTTGGCTGTTTTGTTTGAAATGCATGGGATTCTTTCCGGATGTAATTAGGAAGGAACTATTACTTTTATTCAAATAATTTACTCTCGCGTCAAAAACTCGGGCTTTATTGAATGAATAACCACTAAAATTACACAATAAAACTTAAAGTAAAGCAAGAAAAAAAACTATAACGACAAAGTTGAACATTCGAATGCATCGCAGTAAATCCCATTTTTCTGTCTGTCCTAATACGTGCAGTTGACAGTTGACAATTGTCAGATATAAGATGACGGGCTTCAGATTTATGATGACATATTACGACAGAATCAGATGGCAGATGACAGATGACATTCTGCCTCCATGCTGTGTACAAACATAACTATTTAGTTTTAAAGGGCATTGCAACAAGTAAAATTCATGGCGAATAGTTATTACAACAGTGTCTAAGGTTAAACCTTACCTCGACATTTTATTCTTAAAAAAGACAGTTTGTACATAGTCACTTAATCTTTCTTTTTAATAGGTATACGAGTAATTCGTATACAAAAGAAAATCTCGGAAATGGCTCCAACGATTTTCATAAAATTTAGTATGCAGGGGCGTAGTCGGGCGCGATAAAATTGATCTAGCTAGGTTTAATTTTTATCAAAAAACACAATTTTCCAAAAAAACGTACTACTTAATTAACTAAAACTTTTTTGTCTTTTTTTTAATGTATAAAAATATCACGGAAGAGTGTTGGATGGTAAAGTTTCCCAGACTTGCACTTTCTTTTTAATGGCACGAGTAATCAGCCGCATACAATCTTAATAAGGAAACAAGTTTTGAAGACATTGACCTTTGTGAATTTTCCTCTTTATTAACGTATCTTCATATTATTGTCACGATGTTAATGGAACACTACTGCGCAAAAGGCGGGAATATGAAGTGATAGATAGATAGATAGATAAATAAAAACTTTATTAGTTACTTCAGACGAACACATACAGACTTCAGCAGTTATACAAAACACTAGTAATAAAAAAAAACAATAATAAAATACAGTGGACAAAAAGAAACAGAAACTTAGATAAGAAATCAAAGTAGAATGTCTGTGTGTGCTGCAGTAAGTCAAAAAGGTGCTGGCTCAGCGTGATATTTGCTAA
This sequence comes from Cosmorhoe ocellata, assembly GCA_963675405.1. NCBI lineage: Eukaryota > Metazoa > Arthropoda > Insecta > Lepidoptera > Geometridae > Cosmorhoe > Cosmorhoe ocellata. The sequence continues at coordinate 3,093,036 of OY776250.1, read as the reverse complement.
GAAAGCAAAAACACTGATTTTCAGCCATAACACGTGGACGTGCCTGCCTACCCTTTTTAAGTATAAGAGCACCTAGCTCAAGATTTATCATTCTTAATAGTCTTTATAATCTCAACTAGCATTAAATACAATAATGACTTTCCATTATGAATTACAATTGGAAAAAAAGAGATACACAAATGTTATTATACCTATCTACTTACTAATAGTATTCATATGCATATTCAAATGCATCGGTTTTACATTTATTACAATTCGAAAAAAAAAGGAAAATATACTAAAACAATAAGGTAGGTTTTTGAATTTGAATTTGAATTATCAAATCTCATACCGGTTTGAAAGTAATGTTTTTCGTCACCAGTCACCAACTTGGGTATTCCGCTCACGATTTTGAATGGAAAAATTCCATGATATCTGAACTAGAAATACTTGTAAGTAGAACAACAAAACAGAAAACATCAAACCACGGGTCGCTCGATCAATAAGTGGTCAGTTTTTGCGGTATGATCTTTTTGTTCGGGCCCGTATTCAATCTAATGTAATGTGGTCCTTTTGACCCTGCCCTTAACTAGAATCGAATATTCGATGGTGACCAATAAACTTTGAGTGCTGATAGTTGTGTTTTTCCTAGCCTTCAGAGGTCACAAAGGTAATTTTACTGATTTTTAGGGTACTGCACCTTAATGAGAAAACAAAACCCTTATTGGATCGTCTATCTGTTTTTTACCCGAATACCATGGAGGGTGTATGTCCTTGGGGTTTGTGTATTTATATATGCAATATATTGTATGCGAGTTACTTTGGCTGTCGCTAGAACCCAAACGGCAGGACAGATTTTGACAAATGAAGTGTCATTGGATTTGTCTGGATTATAAAAATTACATAGATAATACAAAATGTGAAAAAATCTAATATGGTAGCTGTAAATAAATATTTTCAATTACTTTTTGTCGGGTTTTTTAATTTTTTTTTTGCTTTAAATACCATTTAAACGTAATTATGAATTGCTTAGTTTATTTAAGTTGTGGCGTTTTATATTATCGCCCTTAGTATAGTCTGTGACCTTTAGAATAAGTTATCTATACATACCTACAAAAAGTTAGTTCATTAAAAAAAAAACATTTTTTTTTAAGGAATCTCAACATTTTTTGATGTTAATCTAAATCGTAACTGGTAGATCATGTTGTGATTTAGATTAACATCAATAAATTTTGTTCCGCAATCTACAAAGCGTATCCACATCAGGTACTTAATTATTATCATCATTACACAATGTTACACACATAATTATATCTCTGCATTTTCCGATCAGCTGAGTGCTTTCTGGGATCAGATATCTAATGTACCTTTGTACATTTGTGGCAAAGTTGGAAAGCATTTCACTGCGCATGGTTTGATTTCATCTACAAAATGTCAGCCCTGACCTAAAAACCCTTGAATTATTGCGTAAACTAACAAATCCTACATAATATTATAGACGTGAAAGTTTGTGAGGATGTATTGATGTTTGTTATATTATAGCGCTGAAATGGCTAGACGAATATGGATGAAATTGGTCACAGAGATAGATTATAGTCTGGAATAGCACATCGGCCATTTTTTATCCCGGAAAAAGGTGCTATATATTTTTTTTAGTATCACGCGGAAGAAGCCGTAGGCGGAAGCTAGTGGAATATTATTTTGCACCGTAATTGAAATGCCGTGAGTGACAGGTCGCAAGCCCATCACCGGTATAGTTATTAAGAAGAAGCTTCTCCGCTCGTGTACAAGCTTTGCTTAGTTTAGGGCTAGATGACGAAGTGTGAAATGTCCATGTTTATTAATAAACTATTTACGTTTATAATAATTATTAATAACAATGAGTTTATGGTGTCACATGCAGAAATTTAAATATTCACTTATTTCCTATTTCCGTACGATTTATATGCCATACCGTTAGTTTACCTAAAAGCTCCATTAACCTAAATGTGAGGAGTTAAAACTCGGAATGAGTACTAAATACCTATGCTAGCAAAAATATTTTGCATTTTCGAACGTTACTCCAATGCAACCCGGAACTAATTATAGTTATGTATCTAGAGATCAGAGGAGATATCTTTCAAGCCTGGAGATTACAGTCGTGATCCATGTTTGTTTATTTTTTTTTATCCGAGGTTACACTTAGTTGAATCTCATTACCACACAAGGTTTTCTTTTGAATCAGTATAATATCTTGAATCCTCTGTTGATTTTGTTTACCGGACATTTAAGTAAGTGCATTTTATGGTAGATATAAAACCTTTTCGCATACGGCGTTACTCAAAAATGGCGGAATGCGTTAGTAATTCTGTCTCGTAGTATTAGAGAGTGATAAATTACAAACCTGTTAGTGACCCATCACTAACCGTTTAGTGACCTATCATTATCCTGTTAGTGACCAATCACTAACCGTTTAGTAACCAAACACTCGCGTCCAGGAAGCTACCAATAGTTACGTGGACGGAACGCTATTCGATATGCTGTGGCTGCTGTGACATTGTCCCTACTCATTGCTGATTTGAACTTTGCACAATTTTTTTTAAGTTGCGTATTGGACGTCAGAACTGCCTTTACTGCCTCTTGGAGGTTGAATATCAGGAAGTCCTTTTTTAATACACCTATAGGCTCAGAAATTTATCTATCATCATTTCAGCTTTCTAGGATTTAAAGTTTAGATTGTGCGTCAATCTTTCATACTTCCTATAAGGAATGCACCCTCCAAATTTCAAATCTTTAAGACCAGCAGCCTTAACCACTGGTCCTAGAGACTTGAAATTTGAAGCGTTCTCTGCGTTGTCTTTCACGCTTAAACCGCTGCACCGATTTTGATGAAATTTGGTACAAAGATAGACTAGAGCTTGAGAACGGATAGGTTATGTTTTATTGCGAAAAAATGCTTGAAGGGCGTGAAATAAGGGATGAAAGTTAAGTGCAAGGTATAATCCTAAAAAAAAAAATATTAATTAAACTAACTATGCCACGCGGACAGAGTCGTGGCCAAAAGCTAGTATTTTATGTATACACTAGCTTCCGACCACGGCTTAGCCCGCGTGGAACCTTGAAAAACCAAATCAAACTTTCATCCCTTATTTTATCCCCTTGGGGGTAGAATTAATCAAAATCCTTTCTTAGCGGACGCCTACGTCATAACATCTACCTGCATGCCAAATTTCAGCCCGATCCGTCCAGTGGTTTGGGCTGTGCGTTGATAGATCACTATGTCAGTCGGTCAGTCAGTCAGTCAGTCAGTCAGTCAGTCAGTCACCTTTGAGTTATATACATATATTTAGATGGTGATGTGATGATGAACGCTAATTTCTTATGACGATAAATAAACTAAAAGTGTATAGTGTTTGATGACAATAAAAAAAACATACGTGACATGGCTTTTATAAACAAAGATACTCATAAAACTTATTCAACATCCAGTTAGCATTAATTTGTTATCGTGTTTGTTCATTAGTTTTAATGATTCTGCTAACATTTCTTAAGGAAGTTATTTAACATTGAACGTTAGACATACTTTATTATCATAAGTAATTTTTTTATTAAACAATCCTACTAATATTATAAACACGAAATTTGTAAAAATGCATGGATGTATGGTTACGTAGTATGTTTGTTACTCTTTCACGTTGAAACGGATGAACGGATCTGGATGAAATTTAGTACAAATATAGATTATAGTCTACTAGCACATAAGCTACCTTTTATCTCGGAAAAATGTACGGTTCCGTGAGATATATTTGTTTTTGTTTTTTAAAGTACCACGCAGGCGAAGCCGTGGGCGGAAGCTAGTAAATTAGAATATTTTAATCAACTACTCATGTATCACAAAAGAAATTTAGGGTTTTTTTAAGTAAATGTAACTATGTAGTACTTATCTATTTATTGTGAAAATTAAGAAAAAGCCGATTGCAAGTAACTAATACTATCTTCCCACAGCCGCCATTTTGGATTTTTTGTCATTATTTACAGCTTTCACTTTTGTAATTCAGACGAATAGGTATCACATTTCATTTATCAGAATTTGTTTTTATCATTACTCTCCTTCTGTGGTCAGTTAGGTAATAAATAAATAATAGTTTAAAAAAACTAAAAAACACGCTTTTTATAGAAACCGAACTAAAAAATAGAAAATAAATTTAAAAAAAAAATATTTTAAAAAAAGTGTCAATAGTTATAAATATTTTATTGACAGATATGAGTAGAGTGATTATCATTTCGATAATATCTTAAAAAGCACCCCACGCTTTTTTTAAAATATTTTTTTTTTAATTTATTTTCTATTTTTTAGTTCGGTTTCTATAAAAAGTGTGTTTTTTAGTTTTTTTAAACTATTATTTATTTTATATTTTTTAGTTTGGTTTATTTATAATAGCGTGTTTTTTTTATTTTAAACTATTGCTCGACTCATGATGCGAAGCATCAGAGAGTGCTTTACGATCAAAAATTTTTTTTTCAAATTGATAAAATGGAATTTTTTTATCATAATAGTGTATTGTCATCGGTCCTCGATAAATCTACAAAGTTTGAACGAAATCTGGCCGTTTAAAGTGGGTCAAAATCGCGCCCAAAGAAGTCGGTTACAAACAAACATACAAACATACAGGTGAAGCTAATAAAAAGCGTGTAAAAATAAATTTGAATATTACATTTGACAGCTGTCATCTGTCAACTGCATAAAATATGACAGAAATAGCCTCTTTCGTACTATTATTAGAACAAATTAGAAGGACCACGAAAGAACGTTAATTTTAAGTTTGTTTCTCTTTTGTATTTCTTCTTAAGGTGTACAAACTATTCTATTCTAAAGAACAGGGGGAAAAATTGTTTCTAAAATTACATTGTCCCATAACGGTAATCCAATCAAACACTTTTTAGCTAACTAAAGTACTTGTTGAACGTGCCACTGAGGTCATAATGTTAATGTAAATACTCAATCAAGTTCGGGTTTAAAGGGCACAACACTAAGTACTTAATTTGAATTAAGTGATTTAGGCGACGGTTTGGATCATAGTTACCCTGATATAATTTAATCTAATCTAAGTACACACATTGATCCAAATAAAGTTTTACCTACCCTTATCTTTTGAAATATTTAATGTAAAACTCCAATCTGATCTCGAATCTGTAGCCTAGTAAGAGTTTTTGATAGATTACGAAAACTTGTTTCAATAGGTATCCCTTCATACCTCCATCATTTACCACTATGTATCGGAAATGTTAAGGAACTAAAATAAGGGCGATAATATCAAAAATGTCTAATCGGCAGTCCCAGCAATGATTTTCAAACCAAGTTTTCACGATATCGACCTTATTTTAGTTCCTTAACATTTCCGATGTAGGTAAATATATAAAAGAATACAATTCGAATTTTTTTTTCGTAAACTATCAAAAACTCATATTTGGGGTACAGTGATAGGCGCTCTTTATGGTACAGTAATACTATTTATTTGGAGAGCATCTATCAAAAAAATTACGTAAATCTTGTATCTTTTGAATGTCACAAAATAGAATCACATAATCCAATATTTCATAACATTTGGGCACGTCTTTTTAATCCTGAAATGTTGGCAATGCCATATTAAAATGTATAAAACAGTGAATTGTGAGTGTTATTCGTTAGGAATATTTTTTAACCCCCGACGCAAAAACAACGGGGGTGTCATAAGTTTGACGTGTCAGGGTGTGTGTCTGTCTGTGGCATCGTAGCTCCCTAATGCATGAACCGATTTTAATTTTGTCTAAAAAATGACCTACCAAACATAAAAAAATCATCAAAATACGTTTATAATTGGCGGAGTAATCGCGTAACAACCATACAAAAAAATGACAAATTGACAATTTTGTAAACAGACGAATTGAGAACCTCCTTCTTTTTTTAGAAGTTGCAAAAACAAAACAAAACAAATGATGAAATTTTCGTTGTTATAGTTTTTCATTGCCTGAAAACCGTCTTTGCTGAAAACACGGATATGAATATAAAAATGACGTTTTCTAAAACCTAGCTAAATCGATCTGATTTATTGCCCCCAAAACCTACTACTGCTAGCCTATTAAATTTTTTAAAATCGTTGGAGCCGTTTCCGAGATTCAGAATATATATTTACATAGATATATATTATTATACAAGAATTGCTCGTTTAATGGTATAAGATGTATTCTATTGGCATGCGACTGAAGTATCGTCTCTTGCGAGTATCGCAATGATCTCTTGTGAGCATCCCAAGAGCCTTTGAGCGGTTACGCACTGCATCCGATCCGAATCCGATCCGAACCCGTGAAAATATGGTCCGGAGTAGTTGTAGAACTATTTCTATGGTAACTTACGCACTACATCCGATTTTTTTCTGTCATTCGTCATTTCCGTCACGTAATATGACGTATGCCAAAAGGTGGCTCCTGAATGACCTTGATTTGTATCAGAGATCGGACTAGTGCGTAAGCAATATCCGAATTCGGACCGAGTTTTCTAGATCTATATTTTCACGGGTTCGGATCGGATTCGGATCGGACGCAGTGCGAAACCGCTCTTACAGTAAACAACCATCAAGTGGACCATGCACTTATTGGACATCTCAGATGACGTACTTCACAATTAATACATTAGATTCTGCGTATAGATAAACAAGAAAACAACAATTACATAAACTGGTATTTTATAAATAGGTATTATATAGTTAAGTGAAGACGACAAAACGTATTATTAGCTAATCACAGCTTAGTACAATCAGTCATGGATGTAAGTAAATTGGTGTAATATAGGTAGGTACGTACAAACGTTGATACCGAACAGTTAAGTTAGTACAGTCAATACCATAAAATGTATAAAGCGTTATTTTTTATGTCCATGAAGATTCAAATTCTATAATATCTTTCCTAAGGATATACACATACTCGTACGTAGTAGTATACAGGGTGTAACATTTAAATCTGTCAGTGTGGGAAAGTCTGAAACTACTTATAAGACATTACGAAGATCTATTCTTTGGAACCATGTCATCAATTTTAGTAAAAAGCAAAACTGCATTAACACAATTGTTATATTGTTATTGAATAAATCCGAATAATTATTTAATTAAAAATTAATTTAAAATCTTCTTTATCCTATGTTCTCTCAGCAAGAGCGAATATAGGCTATAGAAGATTTAAAAAAATCTAATATAGGTACATAAATACTCGTAAATATTGGTAGACAATTCACACAACACCATCTAGCCCCAAACTAATAGAATAATTTAAAATTTTTTTTAGTAAATAAATACATATTTATAACATTATAAAACTCAGACACAGAAAAAACATCTGCGTTCATCATACTTATGTTTATCCTGGGTGGGGATCGATCCCACAACCTACAGCGCAGAAGGCAGAGCTACTACCAACTGAGCTGTGAGGCCAGTTCAATATGGCGGCTCTAAGAAGCTTAGTCAAATACTTTCAGTTTTTAAATACACCGTGAAATTTTAATGGTTGTTTTCCCGCGGCAGAACAACTTGCCATAAGGAGTTCTTTCGAAACATAGAGTAAAAGTAAAAAAATAAACATGTTTTTAATTTAAAATAATTTAAAAAATATTCATCAACTCGAAAACGTGAGGAACGATAGTAACATTAGACGTAACTTGTAGGTACTATTCGAATTGCACGCGCCGCCGGCCGCCTTCGCGTAGGTATCGGGATGAATTACTATTGGTTCGTGGTCGATTTCGAATTAAATTTTCACAATGGTATATCTGTATTTTATGTTTCCAATATTTAATTTGTTTATACAACGATTGTATTGCCAAGACAAAACCATTTCGCTGCGGGAAAACAACCATTAAAATTTCTCGGTGTATACAGTTGACTGTACAATAAGTACTTACTCGACAGTACTATATTTATGGCTTACTTCATCTATGATTGAGGTCGCGTGTCCTGTCGCACGTGACGACTGCTGAACCATGGTGAGCATAGTGTAATCAGAACAGAAGATCAACTCTTTATGAGAAATTTATAAATCCTACTAAATAAAATATTATTATTATAACTAAGAGTCTGTAGTGTCCCACTGCAGGGCAAAGGCCTCCCTTCCTTCTCTCCAACCATCACGGTTTTGGGCTAACGTGAACCAGTCTTTCAAGTAAGCATTGATTTCGTCCCTCCACCTTTGCCTTGGTCTGCCACGAGGTCGTTTCTCGTTCAGAGGCGTCCACAAAAAAAAATAACAGTAATATAAATATAATACCCAAAAATCACGCACGACGTACATATTATGTCAAAAACGGCAAGGAGTAAAAGGGGTTCAAGTTTATAACTACATTACCTCTAACTACACCCCTAGATAATTACCGCTCGGTAACTAATCGCCCTTCTGATGGATGACAACATTGCTTGAAATACAAGCAACAGCTAAGAGGATTGAGAGAAAGAGAAAGAGAGAGAGAGAGAGATTTACAATACCATAAGTTAATTTCACCTTGGCGGTAGAAATACGAGTAGGTGTATATCAAAGCCCTAACAAAGTCGGTGGCACTTTCATGTAAGATGCACTTCTTTTGAACTCTACGGTGGAATAGAGACCACTTAGTAAACGACAAAGTAAGTGTAAGTTACAGACAGTTGTAATAGACTTGTTACGTCATAGTGGTAATTGGAATGACGATACAGGAAAATTGTACATTTCTTGAACCTTTTCGTGTAATTAAGACCACCAAATGATACTTGCTACATTACGAAAGTTTTACGGAAAATTAACTTCTTTTTATCTTCTTTTTCTTATCGTATCACTAGTTTTTTCAAACCAGTGTGGTGAAATGATTAAGGTGACCCTTGAAGGCTTTTTTCGTGAACTTGAAACATTTCTTCTAACTTTTTAGGTTCTACGACATGCCGGTTTCCTCACGATGTTTTCCTTCACCGTTTGAGAATTCTGATATAGCACAAACACTTTTCAAGCAGAAAAATCAATTGGTACACGACTGGATTCGAGCCCACGATCTTAGGATCGGAAGGCGGTACCGCTAAAACAAAAATGAGTCAAAATATGAGACTATAAACGTATTTTTGAAAACAGTCGTTGATTCTCAGAGATATCAGTGAACATACAAAAAAACCCTACAGTCCAACATAATTATAACCTTTTTAAAGTCGTTTAATAATTATTGCGACAAAATGAGGACATAATGCCAAGGAGGCTTTTTAACTGCAAACCCAAGCTGATTAAAAGACTTAGGTCGGCTAACAATAAAACCTAAATTACGAGTACTTACCAATATTATATAACTATTGTTGCTTTTGGTTGTAACAGTCTCTATTAACGTCAGAATGGTAATTGGAATGACGCTAAAGAAAAACAATGATACGTCAATCCTTGAGTTATAATTTGGTGTAACAGACTGAATGAGCATAAATTATCTTATGAGCTATTTCGCTTTGTTTCAACCCAGCTACATTTTAATTGCGTGTTTCAGCACTAAGATCTGTGGGTCTATAATTGCCTCTTTGGATGAATTGTATATCATAATAGTTCAAATTACTGGGAAATCCAGGAAACAATTAGCTTTTAGATGAATTGCTAATAAGTAACTGTTTTTCAACGAGGTTTTTTATTTGACTGTTGGTCTTTATTATATTATATTTATATTATTTATTATATTATATATACTTTATTATTTATATTTGTCAAGGTTGAGACGAGGAAAGTGTTAGGTATGAATATGGATGAGTACAGGGATAAAGGTAGGCCAAAGAAAAGATGGATAGACTGTGTGAAAGATGACATGAGTAAGAAAGGAGTGAGTACCGAGATGACGAATGGAAGATCACATGTTGTGCCGACCCCACATTAAAAAAAGGGCAGGAAGATGATGATATATTTGTTTAGTTATTATGTTAATTATATAACAAATTTTGATTTTTAATTCGTCAGTATACGAGCAACCTCTGGTGGTCCCGTATAAATTGTATCTCCAAGGGCTAGTTACTTTTCCCGCTAAACGTAAAAAATGCCAGCACTAGAAGCATTAGAATCACGACTTGCTGAAGCATTTTGTTGTGGATGATATTACTTTTTTTTATTATATTATAGAACAATAGGTAATTATATTGATGCTGTAAAAATATAGTAATAAATTTAATTGGAAGTCAGTTTTTAGTTTTTTGTAAGAAATATATAATTGCAGGTGTTTAAGATGACGTGAGCTTGCGTTACATAATTTAAGATCCAACATCTTATAAGTAGAATAGATAATACAAATTAATTTTTGTGTTTTTTTATCTACTTAATTTAAGAGCTTGACTCTTGTCGGCATAACTGATGAATCTTTCTCCACTTAGTTCTTTTAGGGCAACCTCCTTGACCTCTTTATACGTCATGATACCAACCTTCTCTTTCGCTCGGCTCATATAGCTTATCCTCGGTCTTTATCTTTCTCTCTTTTTTTTTCCTTCTATAATGTTCGTGATGAAACTGTCATGTCGTATATGATAACCTATCATCTTTTCTCTTCTGTTCTCCACAACTTGTCTCCTTTTCTCGTTTATCCTACGTAATACTTCCACGTTACTCACTTTTTCGGTTCAGCTGATTTTTTCCATTCTTCCCCAACCCCACATCTCAAAGTCTCTAATCATCTGAATAATTTATCACCGTATTACATCCTTCGACAAAATTGAGGCTTTAAATTTTTATAATATATTACTCAACTCAAATATTTATAAAATTAGAATGACATACTAAAAATATAACACCTGCTCCTAACTTCAGGGGCTGTGGGTTCCGCCCGTTGTTTATGCAAGGTGATAATGATATGACAAGTTATGACCTTATATCGTGAACCCTTCAAAGATGGATTCATGTTACACAGTGCCGAATCCGAGCCAAAATTTTAAGCCAGAAATTTCAGTGAGTTTAGATATAGAATAAAAAAAAATCCCAAAAAGTAATCTCTAAGATTGGGGTACCTATAAGGTTGTAGTTTGTATAAAAGAAAACGTCACACGAACGAAGTCGCGGTGAATTCCACTAGTAGGTACTGGTATAAGCTTGTTAGACCAGTAATAACTTGGTTCAGTTAACAACCGAAACAGTGCAATCCTTTTCACTACTCTACTTTCAAATGGAACTGCAATCGATTAAAAAGTTTATGCAATACGCCAATAAATACAGTTTTTATTTCATTTTAGTAGATTTTACTTGACGACATAAATGCGAGTGTTTTTTTTACACTTTGGTGTTGACTGTATTACTAAATACCGAGGTGTTCTCAAGAACGGCACAATTTCTTCTGTACACTTTTTATTCCCATTTATTGCATATTTTGTGCCATTCGTAGAAATAGAAAAAATAAAATAAATTGTCCCCATTTCTGCACATATCATACTAACAATTTGTAGTAATGGGGTATTTTCCGTTATTTTGTTTTAGGTGATTTCAATAACACGGTTCAGTAACATACCAATAGGTGTTATTGACTGACTGCTTGACCAACTTATGTTTAATGTTGCACTAATAAGGTCGACAACTTATCTCAGCAGGGGGCTTAGCACGGGTTTGTATAGTTTAAAATTTATTTAGGTTCGTTTCCTACCATACATTCACGGCGCCTCTAGCGGAAACTCACGGCAGGTAAATTTTCCATAAATTTATCTGCTGAAAATGAAACAAAATAGTTTCTTAAACTATCAAAACCTGACCACTCCCTGAGGATTGGAAGTCACGTTTGTAGACAAAGTCTCAATTTGCCAACCAAGATCTTTAGCTTGTCTTCAGATATTTTAGTTTCTGTACCTACTTTTTGACGATATTCTTGAGAATTTTTATTGTTTTTGACTGAAAACTTAATTCACTCCGTTTTTATAATTTTTCTCGTATTAACGCCTTTTTATTTACTGTTTTGAGAAAATTGGCATACCCTAGAACCAAATATTCGAAGGTTTGTGTCATAGATTAGTATTCTTATAAGCAGCGATGGGCTTGCAACCTGGCACATACGGAATAGGTACCTAATGTGCGAAATGCGGGCATACGTGACAAATTTCATGTTCAAACGAGCCTCTGACAACCCTTTTTTAGATATCCTCAAAGATCTAAGTCACTAGGAGGTCTGAGGAAATATCTACCGAGCCTGGGATTACAGTCGTGGTTATGTATGTATGTATGTATGATATTTTATTTGTAGGTATTTGTTTCAGGAGATAAAAAAATACTGAACAACGTGTCGGGAGAGTTCAGGTCAGGGGAGTTGACATGTATCTTGGGACCATCTGGTGCCGGGAAGTCTACTCTACTCAACATTTTAGCAGGATATACGTAAGTGTCTGCTGCAATGACGTCATTCGACTAGCCTTACAAGCTCAGTTGGTAGTAGCTCTGCCTTCTGCACTGTAGGTTGTGGGTTCGATCCCCAGCCAAGATAAACATTTGCGTAATGAACACAAATGTTTTTTTTTAAGTCTGGGTATTATTAAATTGTATTTTTTGTAGTATTTACAATTAAAAAATAAGTATAAAATTAGTCTATCAACCATCTGGTTCCCATAACACAAGCTTTGCTTAGTTTGGGGCTAGATGGCGTTGTGTGAAATTTCAACAAATATTCATATATTCCATGCCAGGAAGAAGTGTTTTTCGTAGCATTTTTAACCGACTAAAACTTGTCCTTTTTTTTATAGAGTAGTAACCTATTGATGAGCATAATAGTGTTACTATTCTTTTTTAACTAGTGTGATGGTCTGAAGTGCTTAACTCGACAAACTTAAGTTTCACGAATTTCCGGTTTTGTAATGTCCTTCACTATGTGAATACGCTTAAAAATTTCGAGTATAAAAATTAAAAGCCATCCTACGATTGTCAGGCAAAGCCACTAACAAGACATTGACCTCACAGATGATACAAGTATTTTATAACAGTCTAACATTCGTACTTGTTATGATAATGGCTCCATTGGCTGTGTTGTTACTGACCATGGCATAGTTCTAACACTTCTAACGAAGGTTTCTATCTATAATTATAATAATTGAAAAGGTACTGTGTAATTTTATTTTTAAATCATTATTATTTACAATGCGTGTCGAAATTGCGTGAAAATAAATGTTTTAATACCAACGCTTTATTAGACCAGGGCTGGGCAAACCTTTTATATCAGAGGCCAAATAAAACCTATGAAATGTGATGGGGGGCCATTTTGGACTGGTTTTTATCAGAAAATACCTTATCATAGTAACGTTGGATAGAAAATTTGAATTAAAATAAGGAGAATATAAATGTTTCTTTGATGAGTACCTTACTAAAATAGTACCTACTTAGGTTTACGAGTGCTGATTGAATACGGATGTTGGCGATACGCGGGCCGGATTATAACGGTTTGCGGGCCGGAGATGGCCCGCGGGCCGTTGTTTGCCCATCACTGCTTTAGACCAAAGTATAAAACATGCATTCTACAAATTAAGTTGTATTAAACTGTTTTCATGTAAACGGCCGAATCGTTTTGGGTGAAACTTGGAATACCGGCCTTTCTACTCAACTTTCGTTACTGTTCACAACAAACAATTTTGTTTATCACATAAAATATTAGTTAATTTTAAATGTACCTGCCCTTCGTGAAATAACTTATTATGTACTTACCAATCTTTTATTACTCCATCTCCATGCTACAGCTTGAAAGATGAGCTCCAAAATCAATGATAAAAAAAATTAACGATAAAATACAAAATACGCGTAAAATAAAAAAGTTTTTAAAATAACGGTAAGATATTAAATTGAGTAGAATCGCTCACGCGTAGTTTATGACTTGACACATAAGCTACTTTATCCGGGTAGGTACCTCGCGAGCGGAGCCACGCTCGGTTGCTAGGTAGTTACCGAAATCTGGAGATAGATACAAAAAAAAACACCGATCAAAGAGGGTAGTTTAAGCTTCTTTTTTAAGTAGAATAAAACTTTTTTAGTTTATCGTCATCTAAATAAGAACGTGAAATTGGTCTTGAAAAAACTCGATTTCTTCACGATTTGTATTATTTCCAGGTCAAATGGAGTTCACGGTCGTATCACAGTCAACGGCCACACACGAGATATGCATGTATTTAAAAAACTCAGCACTTATATAATGCAAGATGATTTGCTGCAACCAAGACTGACAGTCCAAGAGTCAATGATGATAGCAGCTAACTTGAAACTGGGAATGGAGCTGGGGAAAGCTGAGAAAGAACTTATCGTGAGTAGATAGAACCTACTTTTATACACCGTGAAATTTGGTTGTCTATACTAATATTATAACGAGGAAAGATTTGATTGTTTGTTTGAATTGAATAGGCTCCAAAACTACTGGACCGATTTGAAAAATTCTTTCACTAATGTGTAGAATGAAGTTTCAGGATGAACATAGGCTATGTTTTATGTAGGTACTTTGCGGGCGACACCGCGAGCGGACGCTAGTTGTTTAGAAAAAAATTGTTTTAATAAAAATAATGGTTGTTTTCCCGCAGCGAAATGGTTTTGTCTTGGTAATACAATCGTTGTATAAACAAATTAAAAATAAAAACAAAAAATACCATTGTGAAAATTTAATTGGAAAGCGACCACGAACCAATAGTAACTCATCCCGATACCTACAAGTTACGTCTAATGTTACTATCGTTCCTCACGTTTTCGATTTGATGAATAATTTTTAAATTATTTTAAAACAAAAACATCTTAATTTTTTTATTTTTACTCTATGTTTCGAAAGTACTCATTATGGCAAGTTGTTGTGCCGCGGGAAAACAACCATTAAAATTTCACGGTGTATAGGTAGTAAGATCTTTTGATGACACTTTCCACATTAGGCCATTATCTTCTCTACATAATATAAGTACTCGTACAAAACAAAGACCCTTAGATCTTATAAACTACGCAACGGATTTGATCCCAGATTAAAGGGGAAAACGACACGTGAAATTTTTACTTCCCGTCATCCTCGTCCCCGAATCTAAGTTACGGGGACAACGGGAAAGAAATTTAATCACGTCCCGCTGTCCCCGTGAAGGGGACAGGGTGGACGGGGCCAACGGGAATACCCCGAATGTTTTCAGCAATAGCTAGAGTTATTCAAGATGGTTTATACACCCATTAGTATTTGTATTGCACCTGTGCAAAGCCGGGGCGAGTCGCTAGTAGGTATAAAATATATTTCATATAAGTTTACTAGCTTCCGTCCACGGCTTCGCCGGTACCTTGAAAAACAAAAACAAATCTATCCCGCGTGCACCGTATATTTCTCCGGGATAAAAAGTAGCCGAATGTGCTATTTCAGACCAAAATTTATATGTGCCAAATTTTATTCAGATCCGTTCAACCGTTTAGGGGTGAAGGAGTAACAAACATACATCCATACATCCACACACCCATACATGCTTACAAACTTTTGCGTTTATAATATTGGTAGGATTTATAATTACTGACATAAAAACAGACTGCAAAGCATATCTATAAGACATTGCTTAAGGACGGCTTCGACCAAACTAGGAATGAATTAAAATCAGTGGTTTCGAATAACATTACTTAATTGAAACTTTGTGTTAGAAAATTTAAATAAATTCTGTATCATAAAAGTCGAACCCATGAGTGAGCGTGTTGGCATTATTTTTTATTTCCCTCAGGAAATTCGCAATATGACTGCCGTGTCATCATCTCAGTCCCTTCGAAATTATTTGAAAAATATTCAAAATGCCCAGTGGCTTTTTAAATATTATTATGGAGGCTTACGAAAAATCCCCACCAATAAACCTTTAAAAATATACAATGGTCGCTTGTATCTTTCTTATATATAAAACAAAGGCGGGTTTGTTCGAACACTTATAACTCTAGAACGGCTGGACCGATTTTCATGGTTTTATTTGTCTCCGTCCCGAATAGCAGAATAATTATTAAAAACATTGGAAAATTGATAACAAAAAACAAGGTACCACGTGGGCGAAGCCGCGGGCGGAAGCTAGTATCAAATAAAATACTTAAGCTACACCCTAGGTAGGTGCGTTTTTTCCGTATTTTTTTTTACACAACACCCTCTAGCCCCAAACTAAGCAAAGCTTGTACTATGGGAAGCAGATAGCTGATGATTAATTAAAATACTTTTTTTTTGTAAGTAATCCCAAACGCCGATTGTGTCGAACTTGGCCCCTTTTTCAATTTTTATGTTTTTGTTTCTTGTTTATCCGGGTATATCGCAATGAAACTGCGGACAAGAACTAGTAATGAATAATTCTTGGTAAGTGTTTAACCGTTGCCGCTACACAATAAAATTTATAGATAATAATAATCGAAAGAAATAGCAATGCGATAGGAAGAAAAAGAAGATAGTTATTTGACGAAGCTACAAGACAGACCTTAGGCAATACTTAGCGTATTAATGAGGAATAATCATCACTTATCACTATCAAGCTACCAATTATTACTATTAGTGTCTACCTAGTAAGTGCAAAGGTAGATTTTAATCACTATCTACAGTACCCCTAGTATGAGTTTTTGATAGTTTACGAAAACTTTTTTCGAATAGTATCCTTTCATACATTTGCCTCCATCGGAAATGTTAAGGAATTAAAATACAGTCGATATCGTGAAAACTTGGTTTGGAAATCATTGCTGGGACTGCCGATTAGATAATATTTTCGATATTATCGACCTTATTATAGTTCCTTAACATTTCCGATGGAGGTAAATGTATGAAAGGATACTATTCGAAAAAAGTTTTCGTAAATCAAAAACTCATACTAGGGGTACTGTTTTCATGCTTTGTGGCGTGCAACCAACCAACTTAAATTGTAACATGCTGTACATTTGTAGATGAGGTGTGAAACAGGTAAGGCAATATAGATCTCATCTATACTTATATAAGAGTATAACCTGACTGACTGACTGATTGACTGATTGGTTCATCATCGCCGAGCCAAAATCGCTGAAGCTAGAAAGTTGAAATTTGAAAGATGGCTTCCTTTTATAAGAAAACCACCCACTAAGGCGGTATTTTAGGAAATTCCACCTTCAAGGGGGTGAAAAAGAGTGAAAACGTTAGTATGAAACTTTTAATGCGTGGAGCGACTTTCATGAAACATTGTTTGTGTAGGTACTGTAAATGCATAATGAATGGACTCGTGTTTCAGAATTTTTCAATATAACATTCAAAACATCCTCACCTGGTATTTTGAAATATTCGTAGGCCGAACCACACTAAACTGTCCGCACACTAGTTAGTTAGTTTAGTCCTCTTTGGGATTGAAACAATTGCCATAATCAAACAAAATTCGTATCAATGAGTGTTATTCACTTAAATATGGACTATCAAAAATTACCGGAGACACTTCATCATAAATTAAATCTGGCTTTGTTAGAGTTAACGGATCACTCAGTTGTACACAAAAGGCCTAACCACAGCTCTCCTTAGCATCTTCTCAGTTCTTAGTACCATGACCTATAAAAATTGTATTGAAGTAGTGTTACTTCAAGCTTGAAATATGACGTTTATGAAACATGACGGTATGAAAGAACTTAAGGTAACTGATTGACTCAGGCGTGAATTTGCGGAAATACATTACAAATACTGAAAAGAACGGAAATGTCTAGTACTTTCCCGCTGAAATCATCTTCGCTGAATCAATCGCTGATTTCCGTCCTTTTCAGTATTTAGAACTTAAGGTAGGTACTTAAGGCTCCTAAATTTGTCAACACCGCACAGTTTCAATTGAAACGTCATCATCATTTGTCCACTTTGAAGCCAAGTCTCCAGTATTCTTCTGCTTAAGTTTTCGTCTCCACTTTCTTCGATAGAAACTCTACAATTCAGTTTAAGTTTAGCTCTAGAATGAATCTTGGAATTGAATCCAAATCTATGTTCGGATCGGCATCAAACGTATACGTGATCTAATCAGATTTAAGAGGGACACATCTTGAGCCTAAAGAAATCAAGGAGTTTCGGTTCTATGCATAAGTAAAGAGTCCAATTAAATGAAGGACTTTGTTACTTCATGTTTATGGGTAAGGGATCAAATAGTTAATCTTTCATGGATTAAGTTTATGTAAGTTGTAATAAACCTTACAGTCGAAAAATCGTATAATCAATCTTATTGGTTCATGTTCATAGCCTTTCATAGACCTTAAAAAAATCCTTAGCATTAGGTATGTAAGTGGGTACTTTGTGAACAAATAGACTTTCTCTTTGCTCAAAGAAAAAAATCTGTAATACTCGTCGTCCAATTTGAGGAAGTTCAAGATAAATATGTTCTTTTCCAGGTGGAAGAAATCCTCCAAACCCTTGGCTTATGGAACCACAGGAACACCATGTCAGAGAAACTGTCTGGTGGCCAGTCAAAGAGATTGTCAGTTGCTTTGGAGCTAGTCAACAACCCACCTATCATTTTCTTGGATGAGCCTACCACGTAAGTTTATATTGAACTAGCTTCTTATACTTGGCACATGCCCACATTTTGCACATTTAGAAATCTGAGAAATCTACCAAGCCTAGGGATTAAGTCGTGATCATGTTTGTTTTGTTTTGATTTTGAAATTTATATTAATCTGTTATTTTAAAAACCCATTGGTGCACTACCAGAATAAAACCCATGACCAGATCGTGAGGCAGGGTTGCTACCACTACACCGCCAGTGTCTTTTACACTATACAAATAGTACAAATAAAACTTGAAAATCGTTATCATCTCAAAATCACTTTTTTTTTTATATAGAACAGCTAAGTAATGAATACAATTGGTTGTAAAAATATATAAAAATATTCAGCATATTATTTGAAGTCAATTTAAAGCTTTTTTTATTTATATTCAAAGATTTTTCTACAAAAACCATGTTTCAAAAAACCAGTTAAACAATTCTATCAATTATCCGCGTATAATCCTGGGATTATTCTTTCGTTGAATAAGGCAGGATTATTTGTTCAGTCGGAGCGCCGATGAATCGCTTGATTGGTTTTTTCAGTCTTCCTGAATATCGTGATAAATGTGGCAGGTATTTTACTTCAAAAGCACCGATAAAATAGATAACTACTAATACTAATCATTTCATTAGTTAGAAACTAGTATGGAGAAGATCACTGGTGGTGTAATGGTAGCACCCCTGCCTCACGATCCGAAGGTCGTGGGTTCAAACCTGGTCGTGCACCAATGAGTTTTTCCATTCGAAAAAATTATGTGCGCAATGCCAGTGCTCTTAAACGGTGAAGGAAAACATCGTGAGGAAACCGGCAAACCCTAGAATCAAAAATTCGAAGGTGTGTGTCATAGGTTAGTATTCTTATGAGCGGCGATGGGCTTGCAACCTGTCACGTACGGAATACTAATTACTGTGCAAAATGTAGGCATGTACCGAATGTCATGTTTGGACGTACCTCTGACCCTCTTTAGATATCCTCAAAGATCTAAGTAACTAGAAATCTGAGGAAGTTATCTACCGAGCCCGGGGATAACAGTCGTGATCATATTTAAATTTTTTTTTTCGTTTATGAAGCTATCGCGGACTTGACACTAATTGTTGTTGAACTTTTTAGGTTTTCTCACAATATTCTTCTTAGGTATAGTGCTCCTCCAACTAGTGAAAGTTGGCAGTCAGCTGAGCAGATTCTTCCTTATCTCTCACGAGACGAAACAGCTCTGAATTACTCGCGATACTCGTCCATTCCCTGATGTTACGTAGCCAAGATTTCTTTCTACTCCCGACACGCCTTACTTACTTACTTTACATTTCTTACTTCCTTTCTTTTCCCTGCGACCTTACCCATCATTATTAGTTCCAAGAGCTCATATTTCTTATGCCTTAGCACGTGGCCTAGATATGCAACTTCTCTCCTTAT
Source organism: Cosmorhoe ocellata (assembly GCA_963675405.1). Classification (NCBI taxonomy): domain Eukaryota; kingdom Metazoa; phylum Arthropoda; class Insecta; order Lepidoptera; family Geometridae; genus Cosmorhoe; species Cosmorhoe ocellata. The sequence continues at coordinate 3,073,200 of OY776250.1, read as the reverse complement.
GATTTTCTTTAAATTAAAACACAAAGACAGAAAATAGCCTGTGTCAGTCTCCAGGATAAATCGTTGCCAAATTTCATTACCTCCGTTAAGCCGTTTAGTCGTGAAAAGGTAACAAATAATCAGAGTTACTTTCGCATTTATAATATACTTTGATATTTTGATAGGTACTTATGCACCTTCAGTTATTTTGAGAAGTGCGTAATGGCTGGTTTACACGGGCTTAGTAGCTAAGTGCTTAGTACTTGTTACTAATACTCGTACCAAGTATAATGTGTAAACTGTGAGATAAGTGCTTAGTAGATATAAGTGTTTGTGAATAGAAATCGATCCTTCTTAGGTACTAAGCGACAGGTCGATATCTGACTGCGTGTTGTCGCTTGCTGTCCTTGTGTAAGTAGTTCGACAAGTTAGTTAGTGACAAGTTGTACCGGGAAGTGAAAATACGTGTTTGTTTGTAGACGTATTGTTTTCGTCGGCCAACGGCGTCGTTCCATTTCGAATATCTGGTCACTAATACCTTCTACTAGCTCCAACGTGTAAACGGTTATTTCACATAATTTGTCAAATTGGGGCTTAGTGTTGTGACAAGTACTAAGCACTTAGCTACTAAGCCCGTGTAAACCAGCCACAATTCATGTTTTGCAACGAAGAATTATCCAGTGACCTATCAAGTCATTGTTTTAAGGTACAAAATGCAATGATTCACACGTAAGAACCAATGAAAAGCAACTGCTTTGCGAATTGGCCACAACTTTTTACTACCGCACCGATTTCTGCGAAGTACATCGCCGATTCATGGGCATTCTCACGGAAAGGGGTTCGAAACCTTTTCCCAACATATTAGTATAGTTAGTTCCCAAATCTATGGACCTTTGGAACCCGACTATTATACAGCGTGCTCCTTTATAAGCCTTCTATTGAAAGGTAAACAGAATTGGAAGTAATTGGCTTTAGTAACGCTCGCGATTTCAATAAAATGTTATAGTTACGTTAGATTTCAAATGTTACAATCATGTTAGATTTTATTGCGATTTGTAACTATTTAGTGTTTACTTAACAGCAGGGTCGGAGTATCAAAATGTTCATTGGATTAAAATCTAGATTACTGTGTGATCTTTATGCTTAAATATTTAGTCCTGTTAACGCTACGTTACTGTACAGGAATTTAGCATAGCATACCTACTGTTTGCCAATTTGTTGCGCTAAACCACAACAAATAAATAACGTATTCTCATATTGCTACCTATTTTCAAACTACAATCAGTTTTTGGTACGTTTCAAGAAACTGCAACCGCAAAACCTTGGAAAATGATTTATCTAAGGTCGTAAGAGTCAGTGGCCAACTAATGTGATGAAGTTACGTCCCGAAGGCCTTTCTAGCGTAACAACTTTTAAAAAGCCAGGGACTTATGCTTAACGGAAGCGCTTAAACGAAAAATACATAGGTAATCATACTTATCCAACTTAATCTTGCTTTTATAAACGTCAAAGTTTGTGAGAATGTATGGATGTTTGTTACTCAATCACGCTGAAACTGAACGGATCTGGATTAAATTTGGCAGAGATATAGTTTGGAATAGCACATAGGCAACAAATAATAATAACAAGGTACCACGCAAGGTAGCCGGGGGTGGAAGCCATTTTCATATAAAAATACATAAAAGCGCTTACCCATCTAAGAAACAGACCTCTTTGAATGCAGCTAAGCTTCGTAGGAACGACTATGTTAGCTGTTTGTAAAGGCAAATGCAAAAATGTTATAAATTTCATTCAATACATTGAACATTAATATTCAATGGCAAATTTTATAAAAGTAAAAGCACCTTTAGACTAAACAATTTTCAACGTGAAACCAGCAGCTAAAAAAAACTTTACGCCAACGGAATAAGGTTGAAACGACACTTGAATGGCCTTCGACATGCAGATTACACATCAACCTGACAGTATAGTTACACCTTTAAGAATCTTGAGATAACAAGAAACGCAAACAGATTGTCCATCAAACGTGATCCTTTCAAGTTGAAATGTTTACTTATTTAGGTCAAGACTCAAGATACGATACGGCAAGGCGTGAACCCATAAAAATAGCCAGTACTTTTATACCTTATACTGAACCCCTTTTAATCCAGGAAGGAACCTCTTGAGTCAGTAAATACACCCACAGCATCAAATGTTCCTCTTCAATCCATTTTCGCACAATGCAATGGAAAACAGTAAAGATACTGCAGAAAAACAAAACATAACACAACTAATCCCCAGAGTTGGTAGACATTTCAAGGGCCTATTAAATGAGGCTGCGGTTGTCACTCCCGTATAGACCTTTTTAGCCACGAACAGAAATAATGTTCGAGTGCTACGAATTGTTCTGTAACCTGACGTCACGTATATCATCTTTATTAGATGTAAACAGGCAAATGATAGCAATCATTATTAATTTTACTTGAAATGCAGTTTTGCTCTATTTATAGCTTCCTTACTGCATAAAGTTGTATACTGCTGTTCTCATGGTTAGATTGCTTGCAACTCTAAAACAGTATACATTGATGCGTATGTTCGATGAATAATTAAACGTGTGAGAGTACAGAACGCGTTGAATTTGCAATTTCGTTGAAGCATCGAATTTGATTACTCGTCGTGGGAGCATTCAGTTTTATTGTAGCGGCCGTACATTTCTTTTTATAACGTATGAACTTTTAAAAGGCCTGCAATCTATAGATAGTTGTTTAGATCCAGATCACTTTAAGTATTCATTGGATGTTTAGATGTGAGTAAAATTTGTGACTCGATCACGCTGGAACGGTTAAATGGATTTGTATAAAATTTGGAGTAGACCTAGCCTGTGATCTATAGTATAAAGTATACAGTTATGAATGAAGGAGGTGATCGTTGTTTGCTGCCATCCAGTTTTTTTTACATTTACAGGTAATCTCGTTCCAAATTGTCCCTTACCGTGCAAATTTAATTTACCATTCACATGGGCGTATGATGAGTTCTTGTAGTAACGGCCAAGCTACATGTTTTGACTAAGGTGTAGAGTTTGTAAAGTTAGGCCTTGTAGAGTTAAGAGCTTAGCTCTTCCCGGGATCTGATAACTTTTTGATAGTGCGAGTCATAAGGTCTCGCCTTGGCAACATTTTACATGAAAATGTTTTTGGTGGGATTTAATCTACCAAAATAAATTTTAAATTAAATTAAAAATTTGAAAGCCGCAAACAGACGCTAGTTAAAATTTGAAGCGAAACCCTTTCCACAAATTATCTCCGCACGATTTTCAGAATCAATCGTTTGAAATAATACCTATTGATACCAACATTAGCGAAACAAGCTCCAGTTGAAAGCCCATTTAAATTTAACTTCACCTACAAACATTAATTTAAAACGCCGTTTAACTTTATGATGTTATAACTCAAATTTATTTGTACAGCCGCTTCAGCTGAGCATGAAATTTCTAAACGAACATTTTGGTATGAGTTCTCGTGTAGGTAAACCATCGAGCACAACAATAAATTCCATAATTTTTTGACTTACTACCCAATTTGTAGGTACTAAATCTGTAGTGAAATATTGATACTTCCGCCCGCGGCTTCTTTCGCGGTTTACCTTGTTAAATTGTATGTAGCCTATGTCCTATTCCAGACTGTAAAAACCCTTATTATTCCTTCCTTATCAAAAAGTCTAATTTTTAAGTGGCCTAAGAAGTAAAATGCCTAAATGTCATGTCTAAAATGCAAAATGCCTAAGGTATCCTGAATCTTAATTCAGGATGCCTAAAACGGTAGTATGCCTAAAATGCAAATTGCATAAAATGTGAAACTTCCTAAGAAGCAAATAGTCTAAAATGAAAATGAACCCACGACCTTCGGATTATAAGCCAAAGTTGCTTATAAATCACCAATGCTCGTCTAATCATTATAAATTATTTTCAGAGGCCTGGACATCGTGTCGATTCGTCAACTGGTCGTGCTTCTTCGTCTGCTCTCAAGACAAGGACGGACGATCGTCTGCACCGTTCACCAACCCTCAGCGTCACTCTTCACACTGTTTGATAGGATCTATGTGTTAGCCAGAGGAATGTGTTGCTATCAGGTTAGTTCCAGTTTCTTTTAACAACTTTTTTTGATGTTGTTTATAAATAAGTACGTAATTTAAGTAGAGTGCTGGTGGTGTAGTGGTAGCACCCATGCCTCGCGATCCGAAGGTCGTGGGTTCAAACCTGGTCGTGCACCAAGTATTTTCAATCAAAAAAATTATGTGCGCAATGTGCTCTTAAATGGTGAAAGAAAACATCGTGAGGAAACCGGAATACCTACCCTAGAACCAAAAATTCGAAGGTGTGTGTTATAGGTTTAGTATTCTTATAAGCGGCGATGGGCTTGCAACCTGTCACGTGCGGAATACTAACTACTGTGCAAAAGTGGGCATGTACTAAATGTCATGTTTGGACGTGCTTCTGACTACCCTCTTTAGATATTATCCTCAAGGACCTATGTAACGATCTGAGGAAGATATCTGCTGAGCCTGGGAATTACAGGAATTCCAGTTTTTTTATTTTAAGTAGGTACTCTGTTTGACTGTTTCCCAACGTTTTAACTGAAGACCACTTTATGAATAAACCATTTAATTTGGGTAAAAACTTTTGATTGATCAGTCACTCGAAGTTAGTAATTAGTTTGCTTGAGACAATCAAAGTTTGAAGCGTTAGACCATATTACCTACAAAGTAAGGTGCTTGTAAGTTCATCTGACATTAAGACCGATAGGATGACCTTAGTCAGTCATTATAAGATTCAAAATTCAATAATTCACAGGTCTTCGCGATATGAAATAGCTAACGTAATAAGTAACATGACTTTACTTAACAACTTACAAAAGACTTGCTCGGAAATCCCGTGAAATCTTTACTAATATTATGAAACTGAAGAGTTTGTTTGTTTACTTGGTTGGTTTAACGCGCTAATTTCAGGAACTAGGTATTGGTTCGATTTGAAACATTATTGTTGTGTTGTATATTCCATTTATCAAGGAAGGCTATAGGATATTATAATATAATCACGATACGGCCAATAAGAGCGGAGCATCAATAAAAAAACGTTGCGAAAATGGGAAAATATAATAATACTTTAAACGCGCAGACAAAGCTGCGAGAGGTTCAGCTAGTACGTAAAGCAGAGTTTATGCGAAGCTAGTAATGCTGGCGCCAGTCCTGTAGACAAGCCAGCGTTGCCTTGGCCCCTGTTGTTTAGACGAGGCTATTCATTCACGGATTTTTCTTACACGTGTCCGCAACGCTGGTGCGCGGGTCGAGGGGTATGCGGGCGGAGGTCACTGGCTTGAAAAATAGACGGGCGCTCTATTCTCGCCAGTGTTGTCAGCCAGCGTTGGCTTGGCTTGAAAAACTGTTTACACAAGGCAAATACCATCGCTGGCTGCCAGTAATGGCCTCGTGTGAACTAGCCATTATCTAAGTAGACAAATCCAGTCATATATTTTTTTTAAAGAAACTGAATAATGACGTAAATTGTGAAACTTCAAAATTAAGAACTTCTTTAAAAAAAACTTGCACTTTTGAACTGGAAAAGATTTATTTGACACCCTAAAGGGAAAGTTACACTAATTATAACTTAGGCAAGGCTGCCCGCTGAATTATTGCTTTAGCTTTGTTCCATCAAGTACTTAGGTAGGTACCACCTGATACAAACCATTTAACAAATTAAACACAGTACCGCGGCCGCAATTTGAACTAGCAAATTATACATTTAGAATAAACGGTTATGGATTTACTAGCTTCCGCCCACGGTTTTGAAGGTAGTCAGAGGCACGACCAAACGTGATGTTTCTGCTTATAAGAATACTAACAGGACACACAGCTTTGAATTTTTGGTTTTTGGGTATGCCAGTTTCCTCACGATGTTTTCCTTCACCGTTTAAGAGCACTGGCATTGCGCTCATAAATTTGTCGAATGGAAAAACCTATTGGTGCTCAACCAGGTTTGAACCCACGACCTTCGGATCGTGAGATAGGGCTACATTACATCACCAACGTTTTCCATTGGAAATTCCATAGGTACTTACATATGTAAAACCTACTCGTAAATTATACACTAGTTATCGATGATGCGGATAATAAACAATCAGTATCTACAAAAGTGTAGCATCATCATCATCATCTTTCTGCCCTTTTCCCACGTTGTGGGGTCAGCACATCATGTGATCTTCTTCCATTTCCCTCTGTCATTCGTCATCTCATTACTCACTCCTTTCTTACCCATGTCATCTTTCACACAGTCCATCCATCTATTCCCTTATATTCATCCACATTCATACCTAACATTCTCCTCGTCACATTCATCTCTTACTCCTCATATTTTCCGTCACCGGTGCCACTTTTAAACTTCCTCTAATATACCTTATTTTATCCGTCCTTGTCACTCCACACATCACATGTAGCAATAAATAAAAGTACCTGGGTGAGCTTTGCTCGGTTTTTTTATTGGTAAACGACGTTTTCTGGAAATAAAACCTAGCTAGATCGATTTATCGCCCCCGAAACCCTCTGCATACTAAATTTTCCTGTTTTTTTACTGTTTCCGAGATTCAGAAAATATATATATATATATACATATATACAAGAATTGCTCGTTTATAGGTATAAGATTCTTGTGAAAATGTACGAATCGGTAAATCGGTATTCAAAGGTTTAATTAGTAACCTACCTAAACAAAATATTTGTACTAACCTTAAATATCTTTTGATGTCAAACAAGTAGCTAAATTTTCGTTAAATATTTGCAACACGAGCCAATTAGAAAACAGTAAAATGTTTGCCGATTCAAATCGGTTATCTAACCATGTCGCAACCCCATGGGCTCACCCTAAACAAATTTATTATTTTTAAACAAGTTAATTAACTCTGAAACTGAATTTGTGGACTGTTGAGGAAAAAGTGTCGGAGGGGTCTAATAAAGCCACTGTGTACGATACACAGATATTACTACAAAAAAAAAATTGCTAAAAATAAAAAACCTGACTGAAAATCATTGAAAATAGCTGTAGTTTCGTCTGGATTCACGTCAATATCGTCTGGCCTTTATATAAATGTTTTTTATGTACAGTCTTAGCTTGGATTGAAACAAATGTACCCAGAATAATTTTTTATTTATGAGTTATTGACATTTTAACTATAACATTTGACATCATGTATATCGAGAATAGGTATACCAGAAGGTAGTTTCCGATGGTCAAATCCAACCTAAGTAGTTTGACTGTTTATCGCCTTTGTAGGTACACTAGCTTCTATATCTATATATGTATATATAAAAATGAATTGCTGTTCGTTAGTCTCGCTAAAACTCAAAAACGGATTTATCTTATCTTGGTCTTGAAATGTTTGTGGAGGTCTAGGGAAAGTTTAAAAGGTAAGAAAAATTCGAATAACTGCCGGGAAAACCCTAAAAATAGCACTTTTCTCTTTTCCATACAAACGTTTTCTAAATAAGTACGAAGTCTGCCGGGCCAGCATCTTTATAAATTATCACCTTAAACAGAGCCTATGTGTTATTCTTATGTGGAAGCTATAGTTTTATCAAAATCCATTCAGTAGATATTCTAACAAAATTTCGCGTTTATATTATAACTAGGATGTATAGAATCTCTAAAGATTTATACCCCGTCAGTATTTGCAATGACCCAGTGGGTGAACTCAGTCTATTTGCAGAGGCCGGATCTGCTTTGAGTGGCGCACCGGAAGCGACCTTTGTACTGTTGAACTGGTGACAGAAAGGCAAATTACAGCTTTGATCCTATCATTAACTGAGAACAGTCGACAGCTGAATTAAAGGCACTCTTTAAGTTAACTGTTTTCGTGTTTCGCGGCTTTCGCCCACCTGTTTTATAAACAATGAGTGTAAGAATAGAATACCTTCTTACATAAATTGGAAGAAATATATTTTATAGATCTTTTAGTACTACTTTGGAGCGCTGGTGGTGTAGTGTTAGCACCTCAATTCGAAGGTCGTGGATTAAAACCTGGTGCACGAATGAGTTTTCCATTCAAAAAAATTATGTGCGCAATGCCAGTGCTCTTAAACGGTGAAGGAAAACATTGAGGAAGCCGGCATACCCTAGAACCAAAAATTCGAAGGTGTGTCATAGGTTAGTATTCTTAAAAGCGGCGATGAGCTTGCAACATGTCACGTACGGAATACTAACTAATGTGCAAAATGTGGGCATGTACCAAATGTCATGTTTGGACGTGCCTCTGACTACCCTCTTTAGATATCCTCAAAGGTCTATGTAACTAAATATCTGAGGAGATATCTACCGCGCCCGGGAATTACAGTCGTGATCATTTTTTATAGCAGAAGCCAGATCGCGCTATCGTTGCGTTTTGGAAATTATTTTATAAGATAGGTAATTTTTATTGTCATTTGTCTCTTTGTCTCCATCGATTTGAGCCTAAACTGTGGCTTAATTTGGCTATGATATAGTGGTATAGCTTTGATTGTGGTACCCTTAACACCTTGTGGTGGTTTGTTCAATATTCGACACAGAAATTCATCAAAATATTAAATCAACGTCATAATTTAAATAACAGTTATACTCGTAATTATAAAGTTAAATTGGCAGTTCGTTCTTTTTATGCATTTATTTTCCGTTGTTTTGATATGGCTTTTAAAAATAACCTAAAACACGTCAATCACACGTCAATTTAGTAAAAAATATTAACTGTTATATTAAGTGCTAATTTAGACTTTAGTATAAACAAAAAACATCCATTAACGATTGGCGAAATAATCGCCTAACAAACATGCAGTAGAATTGAGAACCTCCTTTTAGTTGGAGTCGGTTAAAGACCGTTCTTATTTTACGTTAGCTAGTACGGTTAAATCACCGAAATATACCATACATACATACATAAATAAAATCACGCCTGTTTCCCGACGGGGTAGGCAGAGACCACGGATCTCCACTTGCTACGATCCTGACATACTTCTTTTGCTTCATTCACTCTCATTACATTCTTCATACATGCGCGTCGGTTTAGGGTACTCTGGACCTGGCCTTTCTCTAGTACGTCCCCAATTTGATCGAGGTACGTACGCCGTGGTCTTCCTCTTCCAACTAAAATATACCATTGGCTTTAAAACTAAAATTTTATGCTAAAAGCTAAGACACAAAACGTCATCTATCCTAACCTTCATAAATGTTCCAAAACAAGCTTCCAATACCCTATTTTATATCACCAACTAAAACTTTGCTAATATAACAGCTACTTATTCGAAGTTTTCCTCTTAAATAACGCTTGAGACTATATCGATTGGAATTTCATAGATAAAGGAATTATTTAAAACGCTCAGATAGATGCGAACTATCACACAACTATTGCGCAAAGGAGGCTCTATGCACTTTAATCTCGTCACAACTCTGCTGGTTCGAAAAAAACCTGTGGCACGATAAGAAAAAGATTACAAATATTTATTTCATCATCTTCTGCTCTTTTCCCACGCTATGTGGTAACACGTTTTCTTCTTCCATTTCCCTCTATCATCCGTCATCTCAGTCCTCACGTTTTTTAGGTTTATACATAATTTGAAAAGTCCACTAATTTTTTCTTTTGCCTACCTCTACATCTATATCCATTTAAATTAATATCTAACACTCTTCACGTCACTTATTATGACATTCATCTGCTCTCCTCATATTTTATTTTATTTACTTACAGCAAACATACGAAAAACTTAAAGCTACTTAAATAAAATTTTTGAAGTACTTAGGTACATATTATACAACACTGTGTTACTCAATTAATAAGGCCAATAATGATGTTTTCACAATTATAGTGTTTCGTCTCTATTAGGTATATATAAAAATAATTCTATCTCTACTCAGTGGTTCCAAATACTTACCTCGATGGAAAGTAGTTTCGAGTTCTTAGCGAAAGATCCTTTTTAGATACATTTCTTAACTTTGCCGTTGCAATTGTCATATTTCTTTATCGATACTCCTTTTAGTTTGTGACTTGTTAAGATCTCAGGAAGATTTTTTGTATTTAACTAAGGTTTTTTGTTTTTGGACTATAGGTATTATTAAATCTTTCTTTATATATAAAATGAATTGCTGTTCGTTAGTCTCGCTAAAACTCGAGAACGGCTAAACGGATTTATCTTATCTTGGTCTTGAAATGCTCTTGGAGGTCTAGGAAAGGTTTAAAAGGTAAGAAAAAATCGAATAACTGCCGGGAAAACCCTAAAAATATCCCTTTTCTATTTCCCAGTACGAAGTCTGCCGGGTCAGCTAGTTTTCTATAAAAATATCAAAACAACCGAGAAATACTTGAGTCAATGATTCAAATAGTATTTTAATTTCATGTTTTAGTGGCCATATCACGGTCCCTAACTAAGCAAGCTTGTAGCCTGGTAGCCGATAGAATAATAAAATTAAATAAATTTGCAGAGCTAATATAAATAACTGTTATTATTCCATTGATGTATTATAGGTAGGCAATTCCATCAAACATCTTCAGGAGATTTTGCCATAACTTGGATTTATTGATGGTTTAATAGGTTAATTTTTATAGAAGAAACACAAAAACATGGTCACGACTGTAATCCCCAGGCTTGGTAGATATCTCCTCAGATACTTATACATATAATTATACATACACTTGTATCTTTGAGGATAATATCTACAGAGCTTCCTCCAAAAATGATATTTAGGTCCTCATTTGCACAGTAGTTAGTAAGTACTCCGTTCGTGACAGGTTGCAAACCCATCGCCGCTTAAACAAATACTAATGAGTTTTAACTAGGGTATGCCGGTTTCGTCATGATTTTTGCTTCAGCGTTTATGAGCATTGGCATTGGTGGTATGTAGGTAAGTAAATAGTTATGTACGAGTAAGTTCATTAGACAATGTTTGTCCTGTTATAATGGTGATTATTTAGGGGATTCAACACAAGTAGGTACTTAGTTAACCAAAGAGGGTCTGAGGATTTTCAAGGTTGTGTATTGTTTAAACTTTTACTATCAAAATATTTAATGTAATCAACATAAAACCGTTTTATAAAGGTACAGGGCGAGGGTTAAGCTTCGCGATCCAAGAGTTATGACTAGCTATTATCGAACCATCATTTTAGGTTAAGCACGTATCTTTAACCGTTAAGTTTATGTTTTGTCGTGTCTAGAGTAAAAGTCATTAACTCGCGTGAAATTGCAGCCTTACTAAATATAAGGTCTGAGCTGAGAGGCTAGAACAAGTGTCATAATTTGATCATCTATTTTTACACAATTGCAAAGGAGGGTAGGTACTTTGTTTAGGGTGTACCTGTGTATGTTGGTATGTTTATATTTAATGTAAGTACAGTTTTACTTAAGTTTACTTTTTAAACCCTTGGATATATTTTGTTGTTGTTTCGCTAAAAAATATCTATAGTATATACATATATCTATAGTAATATTATAATAGCTATAGATTTAAAAAAAATATGCTTTTTTAAGAACCTGGGAAAATATACCGCACTTGAAAAATACCTAAATAATATTAAACCTCGAGTTGTGTCATACTGTAAATGCATCAATTTTATGATTTTGCGAACGCTGAGCCGTAAATTGAAGCTAAAGTTTATATTTAAAGCCCCATTCATATTGTTATAGTTTATATACAGAGCTTTAAATATAACATATTTTCCGTACACCTGTACAAGCAGCTAAAAATTATATAGGTACCTAAATTAGTCATTTTAAATTAGGAACATAGGTGGTTATGAAATAGTGAAAAAAAAATTACAATTTTTTTTATTAAATCTTAGTAACGAACGTGGACAAAGGGAAATATTCTGTTAGATTGACTGAATTCAACGAAAATTTCGTTACCTTTATTCCGATTATAGCGTTGTAGCTTTACAGAGTAGACGCCCAGGTTGTTTGTAAACATCGTCGTCTGCTGACTATTAGTTCTACTAGAGCTGTAAAAGTAACGACAAAAAGCGTATGTACCTATCCGTTACTTAAATTAGTGTAAGTAGGTACTCGTTACTATCGTATCGAACACGTTACTCGTTACTTCTGACACCTCATACATAACATCGAATCAAATCCAGCCGTATTACGTACGCGTACAGTATGACGTCACAGCATCGCAACATTCGCAATTTGTAGAAAACATACCGAACTGCGTAAGATGCGTTTTTTCACTTTTCCGTATTATGAATCTTTCTTTTCGGACTGGACAAATGCTTTGTCCGTCAACCTGTGACACTAGGTTCCGAAAAAGATGCGAGTAACGAGATGCATTCGGTCGGGTGTAAAGACTCGATACTCGGTTCGAGATGGCGTACCCGTTACTCAATTCCGAATACATACGGTTTGCTACAACTTTAGTTCATACGAACTTGCTCCTACGTAATGGTGACAGGTAACCGGAATAATCTCGCCCTGAAAGTTTCTCTTCATTTGTTAACGCTAAGATGCAGATTTCCCCGCGGCTGTACTTCCTATTTTACAGTTTCTAGAGCGCTTTTGTCATTGAAAATCCACGTTCAACGTAAAAAGAGCTCTAATGAGGCCGACTTTGAATTTAATATGGTTCGGCAGTTGTACTTAGGTCTTACCACTCACAACTACAATGGGGTCTTACCTTACCTCAAGCTCTTCGGGCAATATCAAAGTAATATACGAGTAGGTAACTTCGATATTTCGTACCGTGACCCATACAAATTATACTAAAGTAGTGTTACTTCAAGCTTGAAACTTGACGTTACTGAAACATGATGATTTGTAAGAGCTTGTGGTAAGGTCCCTGTATGGTTCGATAGCTTTTAAAGTTTGGATTTTTACAAATCGTAATGGCGTGATATACTTTGAAGACTCACCGTAGCAATTCCACAGCCAGAGCAGGTCCCGGGACGTAATAACACTGCTAAAGACTCACAGGCACTAGTATTATCGAATTTAGGTAGTTTGCACAACATTAGACAGAGTTTTGTATTTATTTTCAATAAAAAGTTCGAGAGCTGCGCGCGTATTTTCTCGAAGTTGCAGGACAGTGGCGCTTACGCCGGATTGACGGCAGCGCCCGGAAACTCCCGACCGTGTATTTATTGGTCGGGCGGTAGGCAAGCTCATTTTGGCGGGAATGTAGCGGTCTTCAAATCAGCCATTCAAATATAAACCCAACATTTCCCCCCACTGAAATCCGCTTCGGATTTCCCAGTTACAATACCAGGACAAGTGGAACTTGAAATAGTTATTTATAAATATACTTTGAGATCTGAAAGTGTATAGTGTAGTTGAAAATTTTGAGTAGTGGACTGTATAATAATTGAATATATAGTGTAGTGTACATAGTGGACTGTATAAGTTAAAATAAAATACTAAGATATAATAAAGAAGTTCTATGCATATAATATTTGCATAAAACTGTTGAATTTATTGCTTTATTAAACTATTCTGAGTCCTTATCCAACGGAAGAGGACTTACTTTAGAGACCGGACGAGTAAACTCGTGATTATTAGAATTTCGAACGCTAATTACTCGTACGATGCCATCCGGGCCACTGTGCAATTTGGAAACGCGGCCTAGGGGCCATTTTAACGTGGGTGCGTCTGAATTTATGAGCACAAGATCACCGATATTGAGGTTACGACAGTTGGTAAACCACTTTTGACGTTGTTGTAAAGTGTGCAAGTAATCTTGCTTCCACAGTTTCCAAAATTGTTGTGACATTTGTTGGACGTACTGCCAACGGTTTAATCTAGAAGTGGACAAATCTGTTAAATCGTACTCTGGTACTGACAAGAGTTCCCTACCTATGAGGAAGTGAGAAGGAGTCAGAACTTCAAACTCATTAGGATCGCTGGATAAAGCACAGAGGGGCCTTGAATTGAGCACAGCTTCAGCTCGCGAAAAGAGCGTAGAAAGTTCCTCAAACGATAAGACTCTAGAACCTGCTGTACGTTTCAGGTGCGCCTTAGCAGACTTGATTACGGACTCATAAATACCACCGAAATTACTTCCAGTCGGCGGATTGTGCCTCCATTTTACTCCACGAAAAACAAATCCGTTAGACAGATTGTCTGAATTTGTATTGAGAAAGTCTGTTATTTCCTTCAGCTGTTTGCCAGCTGAGACAAAATTAGTACCATTATCAGATATAATGGAGTGGCATAAACCCCTTCTTGCCGTGAAACGGTCGAAACATGCGAGAAAACACTCTGTGCTGAGAGCAGACAAGACTTCTAAGTGTACCGCTCGTGTGGCACAACACACAAAGACGCACAAATAAGATTTGGATACGTGAGCGTTTCTACGAGTTGACTCTTTGGTAGAAAAAGGTCCTCCTATATCTACTCCAACGGTGTGGAAAGCATGGACATCTTGCGAGCGAAATTTAGGCAGATCGCCCATTAGGGGTTGTCGATTTGTGGGAGACGCCCTGAAGCAAGATATACATTTGATTGTACGTGATCGAATGGCGCTACGCGCTGATATTATCCAATATTTTTGGATGATTAAACTTTGAAGGGTACGTGGACCCACGTGCAAATAAATTTTGTGAAAATGATCAATCAAGATGTTAGTGAAGTTAGACTTTTTTGGGAGCAGTAGCGGATGTCTTTTGTCATAGGTTAAATCCGATTGGGAAAGTCGACCCCCCACCCTGAGGAAATAGTGCGAATCTATGAAAGGGTTGAGCTTTCTCAAGGATTGACTGCAATTACCGTCCTTAGTTAGGCTCGCAATATCACTTGAGAAGTGATGCCGCTGAACTGATTTTACTAAAATATCATGAGCCTTTCTGATATCAGTGACAGAGAGCAAACTACGATTACGAACAGCCGATCTGCAATGACGAATGAACTGATAGCATCGAGCTACAACGTTGAGTAACTTGGCGAAACTTGAATATTTTTCGGTGAGACTATAGAGTGGCTCAGCCGAGTCGATCTCGGTACAAACGAGGACAGTCTTAGGACACTTGAGTTCTGGAGGCGTGCAATCGCGAAATTCATTCATGGTCTTTATCGGCCACTGTGACTGGTCTAGGTTGAGCCAGTCAGGCCCGTTGAGCCATTCATGAGTCGCTAGTAGTGCGGATGGCAACGCGCCACGAGAGCATACATCAGCTGGATTAGACACTCCACTAACGTGATACCAGCATCTGTTGGACACACTTTCATTGATCTTGGACACTCGTGTGGACACAAATGTCTTAAGCGTGTGGCTCGGCGTATTGAGCCATGCTAGAACGACGGAAGAATCAGTGAACAACAAAGTCTCGTTGACCTCAAGTCGATTATGCAGAATTGATTGGACATATTTCACAAGTTTTGATAGCAAATGTGCAGCCATGAGTTCCAGTCGAGGAATGGTGACAGTCTTTAATGGTGCTACTTTTGATTTAGCAATGACTAGACTGACCTTAGTCTCACCATCCGCGTTCTTTGACCTAAGGTAAACAACCGCGGCGTAACCAAGAGTGGAGGCGTCACAGAAACCTAATATCTGACAATAGGTATGGCGTACTACCTTGACATGCCGATCGTGTTTTATATTTGACAACAACGGAAGTTCATTGACATATGTCTGCCATTGAGATTCAAGATCTGACGGTAAACGTTGGTCCCAGTCAAGTTGACGAGCCCAAAGTTCTTGCATGAAACACTTGGCATAAAAAACACACGGAGCTACAAAACCCAATGGATCAAACTGTCTACCTATCTGGGACAAGACCGTTCGTTTTGAAACTACTGGGTTGTGCGGTGTGGTAGCAAAAGAAAATGCATCTAAGTTTGGCAACCACTGGAGACCAAGCACCTTGATGGACAAATTTGTTTCATCGTCAAATGCAACCGGTGTTTCGCGATGAGTCTCATCCAAATGCTCGATCACTTGTGGGCAGTTGCTTGACCACTTGCGGAGAATGAAGCCACCAGCCTTCAGCAACTCTATGAGCTCCTTTTGAAGTTCGAGCGCTTCGTCTACAGTAGAAACGGACCACAAAAGATCATCCATAAAGAATGCCGTTTTCAAAATAGGAGCGGCTTTTGGAAATTTGTCCGCTTCGTCGTTCGCTAAAGTGTGCAGCACCTTAATGGCCAAATATGGGCAACTAGCAACGCCGTACGTCAAAGTGTTCAGAGCGTATTTTTGGATCGGTTCATCCGAAGAGTAGCGCCATAGAATATGTTGGAAAGGTCGTTGATCCTGTTCCAAGAGTATCATTCTGAACATTTTGCAAACATCTGCAGAAAGGCATATTTCATGCAGACGAAAGTTGATTAATAGTTTATTAATATCAGCTTGAAGTTTAGGACCCGGTAGTACTAGTGAATTGAGCGACATATTATTCGACGTTTTCCCAGAGGCATCAAATACTACCCTATGAGACGTTGTGGTACTTGATGGTTTGACAATGCAGAAATGCGGGATGATATATTTCGAATCCACGTTCTGGACATCACCAAGACAAGTCATATGACCGAGGTTCTCATATTCACGCATAAACTTATGATATTCAGTTTTTAACTCGGGCTCCCGTTCTAGCTTTGACTCTAAGTTGAGAAGTCGACGAGTTGCCATTTGACTCGAGTCGCCGAGTTCAACGGAGGGTCGACATGGATATTTAACTACATACCTACCCGTGTCATCACGTCGATGATCCTTTGCAAACAAACACTCCGCTAGCTCTTCGTCAGGGCTGAAGCGGAGTACCTCAGACGGTACGTTTTCGACCTCCCAGAAAGAGTGCATTATTTGATCAAGACTCATGGAAAAACCACAAAAAGTACTATCCCTACCAGCGTCAGCAAAGAGTGAGACATCGGCGTGTTGAGATCGACCGAGTTCGGTTTGACCTAGAATGACGTACCCAAATATCGAACTCATCGCCACAGGCAAGCCACGTTCGCGCGGAAGGATTTTTTCACCGTCGTAGATATACGGGAAAAGATCACCTGCTATCAGTAGGTCGATTGGCGCGGGCGTATAGTAGGCCGGGTCGGCCAACACCAGATGTTGGAACTGGACAATAGTCCTATCACATAGAGGCATTGTAGGTAGGTTACCTGCAATGTTGGATACAATTACCGCATCGGTAGATAAAACCGGACTAGCACAGTGTCGCGGCTTAATATTACACGTAGTTAAGCCGAACTCCCGCACTGGATTACCACCTAGACCGATGGGCTCAAAGTTACATTTACGTCGCGACAGCCCTAGACGTTTAGCACAATCTTGAGTAATATAGCTCGACATAGCGCCGCTATCAATTATAGCACGTACGGTTTGGTACTGGCCCCAACAATCTGCGACGTGAATAACCGCGGTACCGAGCAACACTGTCAAATTAGCTGAGCACGTCAATGCCACGGCGGCACTAGAACTCGAATTCGGTACAGAGTCTAAATGCAATGTATGATGATGCTTCTTTTTGCAGATCGTACAAAGTCCCTTGGACGTACAGTCGGCGACAGAATGGTTCCGTAAACAATTTTCGCACAGATTTAATTGTTTGATTTTGTCGCGACGCTGTGCCGGGGTCAGATCGGTGTAGTCACTGCATCGATAAATAGAATGAGCTTTTTTACAATACAAACACTCCATGGATTTATTAGATTTTACAGGAGGGTCCGCATTGACAACAGCAGACGACAGGGTTGGTCGCTGCGAGTTTGAATTATTTGATTTTGAACCAGTAGTAGGCTGGTTGACCTTTGACTGACCTCGAGTGTTCGGTACACTTTTCGTAGCAGTGGAGTTTGTCGTACACTCTGACATCTCGAGAACGCGCACATGTCTTTCGATAAAAGTTATCAGTTCGTCATAATTAGGTAGCTCATCTTGCCCCAACTCACGCTCTAACTCGCGCCTAGTGACCGGGTCAAGGTTACGCAATGCAACATAGAACAATAAAAATCCCGACAAATCTTTGATACCAAGCAGCTGGAGCGCTTTAATGTTTTCTTGAAATGTCTGTAAGAATTCATTAAGTCCAGAGATAGACTCGTTTGCCAAAGGTTTAAAGTTAAACAGTTTGTCGAGATAGGTAGTCGCTAATGCGCGCTTATTTTCATATCGTTTCACCAAAGCGCTCCAAACTATCTGATAGTTATCCGATGTAACCGGCATAGACTTTACAATGACCAGAGCGGACCCGCTAACCGCCGATAACAAATAGTAAAACTTCTCGATATTAGCTATTTGTTTGTTATTGTGAATCAGGCTAGAAAACGTATCACGAAAGGTAGGCCAGTTTTCAAGTTTACTGTCAAAAGGAAACAGTTCCAGTTTAGGTAATCTTGGTTTAACACAGTTGCCGTCCGACTTTGTGTCCGTTCTATTTTGTTTCGTGTCTATGTTCAGATTGTTTGAAACATTGCGAATATAATAATAAATTTGGTCAAAACTCTCAATCTCTTTGTATGAAGGTACATACTCAGGATAAAACTTCCTTTTTAATAGTGTGATATTAAGTATACTTTGTTCGAACTTGTCACGCCAACCTTGCAATTCACTCAAACGGACATTGAATTCGCCTAGCAACTCGGGTTTGTCATGAACACCTAGAGAAACTTGGTACAAAGTTTGCAATCTCATAAAACACATCTCTTTTGTGGCAATATGTGGTTGTACCAACTTATCGTACTCCTCAATTTGCTCAGAGTCAAGTTTAGGAGGCATATTGTCACACGGTAAATAACAATATTACGCACACGGCAAATTTCAATGGCGGCCGGACCGCGTCGGCGTAATTTTACGTAAAGGAATAATGAAATTGAGAATTCGAATTGTTGAGTTATGACTTAAAATAAACGTTGGATTAGGACATAGAACATATAAAAATGATTTTAGAAAAGGTTTGAGACTTGTAACTTGTGTAACTACCGAGATATTAGCAAGTTTGTGAGTGAAAATTATGATACGTAGGTACCTACCGGTGTGTGAACCTACCGGCTAGCAAAATAGACGAAATACAATAAGAATTATACCAATAAATACTTGTAAATAGCTAGATTTAGTTGTATTGATATCGTAACTGGATAATCCTGGCTCGGAATGACCAAAATGTATGGTTCGATAGCTTTTAAAGTTTGGATTTTTACAAATCGTAATGGCGTGATATACTTTGAAGACTCACCGTAGCAATTCCACAGCCAGAGCAGGTCCCGGGACGTAATAACACTGCTAAAGACTCACAGGCACTAGTATTATCGAATTTAGGTAGTTTGCACAACATTAGACAGAGTTTTGTATTTATTTTCAATAAAAAGTTCGAGAGCTGCGCGCGTATTTTCTCGAAGTTGCAGGACAGTGGCGCTTACGCCGGATTGACGGCAGCGCCCGGAAACTCCCGACCGTGTATTTATTGGTCGGGCGGTAGGCAAGCTCATTTTGGCGGGAATGTAGCGGTCTTCAAATCAGCCATTCAAATATAAACCCAACAGTCCCTGATTGTTTTAATTGTTAGTACCGACACCTTTCTTTTTTCTTGTGACTGAGCCACCACTTTATATTTTTTTTACGCAACGCCATCTACTTAGCCCCAAACTAAGCAAAGCTTGGACTATGAAACCAGATAGCTGATAGATTAATTAATTATTTTTTTGCATATACTTACACACCTACATAGAATACATAATAACACCCAGACACAGAAAAAATATCTGCGATTATCACACAAATGTATCCTGGGCGGGGATCGAACCCACAACCTGCAGCGCAGAAGGCAGAGCTACTACCAACTGAGCTATGAAGCCATTCAATATAATGTAGGTAATTTGTTTAAAAAGTCGCGTCTGTAACCCGTCTGTCTCTTCTACGAGTATCTAAATATTATACGCCATTTTAAACGCGTACCAACTATATACCTACATACACGTGTACCTAGCTACCTATATTTTTTACTAGCTTCTGCCCGCGGCTTTGCCCGCGTGAAAAACAAAAACAATGTATCCCGTGGGAACGGTACATTTTTCGGGATAAAATGTAGCCTATGTGTTATTTCAGACCGTAATCTATATCTGTGCCAAATTTTATTCAGATCCGTTCAGCCGTTTTAGCGTGAAAGAGTAACAAACATACATCCATCCATCCATACATTCTTACAAACTTTCGCGTTTTATAATATTAGTAGGATGTCAGATTTGGAGTGAAACTATAACCGGTCTGGTACCTTAACTCTAAACTGTGATACTAGACAAACTTTAGCACTTTGTGAGCTACAAAGATACAGTACTTATTCATTGTCTTCTGGCTCATTCGTTTGTAGTTTGAGAAATTAATTTGGCTGCCTTAAAGCAGACCTCTAAGTAAAGGAATCGTTGGTTCTTGGCTAGGTTATATTATTTTCTAGTTCGAGTTCTTTGTAAAGTTTCCTCTCGTGAATAACGCTGCAAAAATATTTTGTTATTCAACGAATTTTACGAGCATTTTTAGAACGCGCGTAACATGTTTGTACCTTGTCTAAAGTAATCACATAAGGATATTTATTATATTCAAACATTATTGAGGTATTTTGAAACATTTATCAATAACATTGAACTGAGCAGTTTTATTAGGCACCTATATTTTTTGGAATACGAGTATAATAGGTACTTTATATACTTAGGTTCTTAAACCTATACTTTATTAACAGAAAAAATATCAACATCATCCTCATTTACCTACAGCTCAAATAATAGCCCACTGCTGGGTATAGGTACCTAAGCCTCCACCCTCAATCTACATAGGTATATAAAATATAACAGAAAAATATACTATTTACTTATTTTGATATTATAGAATAAAAATAATAAATATAATATACTTACAAATAAATATCTTAATATAAACACCATAAATTTAAGAAACATGTTACACAGTTGACCTAGGGCTCGTTACAAAATATCTATAGATAACTCAACTGATCCAGATCACATCACAGGAAGGCATCCCCGATACGCTGGCTAATCTATATCTATCTACACCAATATTATAAAAAGGAAAGTTTGAATTTTTATATTTTTTTAAAATCTTTCATCATTAGAAAGCTACATTATTCCTGAGTAACATAGGCTACATTTTATAAAAAAAAATAGAGATAGGTAATTTTGCTACCCGTGTGTTGCTAGTAATAATTTGTATGTACCTATGGCTATTTCTGAATTCGAAGGTGTGTGTCATAGGTTAGTATTCTTATAAGCGGCGATGGGCTTGCAACCTGTCACGTATGGAATACTAACTACTGTGCAAAATGTGGGCATGTACCAAATGTTATATTTGGACGTGCCTCTGACTACCCTCTTTAGATATCCTCAAAGATCTAAGTAACTAAAGATCTGAGGAAGATATCTACCGAGCCCGGGGATTACAGTCGTGATCTTATTATTATTATTATTATTTTACTTCTGATGACGGATCAATAGGCCGCCCGTAGGCTTCCCGAAATGTGAATTGCATTAACGTAAAAGTTTATCTACTGGTAGTGAGATTAATCTGTGCGATGACATTACTGAGATGACGGATGTTAGGGGAGAGAGGGAGATAAAAGAGGGGGAAAACCTTTTGTGCTGGCACCCTCACCTAGTGGGATAAGGACGACGAATCATATCTACGTCCCTTATTACCACAGCATTAGTGGAAAGTTAGGGTGATTGACTTTTTTTTCTAAATGGTATTAATGCAGTTTGGCTTGTTACTAAAATCGATGACATGGTTCCTAAGAACTAGATCTTTGTATGTCTTTCAGTTTCAAACTTTCCCTTACTGACCAATCTAAATGTTACACCCTGTAATATATACAAGACTTGCTCATCATCAGTCTCCTGCTTTTATCCCACGCTAAGTTGGGTCGGCACAACATGATTTCTTCTTCCACTCACTCCTATCGTTCGTCAACTCTGAATCTACTCCTCTTACATTCATATCATCCTTCACACAATCAAACCATTTCTTCGACCGAAGAAGAAATGGTTTGATTGTGTGAAGGATGCGCAAGTAGAGGAAGACCTTCCTCTACTTGCGCATCCAGCCACACTCATACTCATAGCTCATTTGGTGACATGGTTTTCATCCCTCCTCATCACGTGTCCATACCCGCTAACCTAGCACTCCTCATCTTTTCAGTAACAGGCGCTACTTTCAGACTTCCCCTGACATACTTATTCCTAATCCTGTCCAACCGTGTCACCCCACACATCCATCTTATCATATACAAGACTTGCTCGTTTATTTAATTTAGCTAAGTAATAATATTTAAATTCCAGGGTGCTCCACAACTGCTCGTGCCGTACTTAGCGGAGGCAGGTCACATCTGCCCCACCACCCACAACCCAGCGGACTTCGTGCTGGAGACCCTGCTCGGAGACGTGGAGGTAGCAGCACAACTTTCTGAGCTGAACCAGAACGGAAAACTTTGCAGGAAACTGGACAGGATGACCGCAAGAGGAAGGTATTTAACTTGACTAAAGAGCCCTTATCTAATGATCATTATAAATAACTAGCTGACCCGCTCGCAACTTCTTTTGCGCGTACCAATCAGTATCCAAACCAAGTTTCAAATCAATCACATTACCTACATGTGGAAAAATCCTATACTTGGACACCCCATTTTAATCTTTTATAGGTTTATTTTGAAATATCCAGAAATACGTATTAATTTATTTTGCATTTGAAGTATCCAAACCAAAATTCAGACCAATCGCGCCAACCGTTAAAAAGTTCCCATACAAACATTGACCCATTTTTTAAGGTTATATTGAAATATCGTATCGGGTACGTATCGGAATACGATAAAAGATTGGTTGATAATAAGTTATTTTACGGGGATACATCTATAATAACTAATATTTTACGAGATATACAAAATTGTTTGTTGCGAAGAATGACGAAAGGGAGAACAATGACGTAACTATTAACGAAACCCTCGTACTTAATCAGTACCTACAATTATTTGCAGGAAACCTGTTCTTCATTCAGACGAGTCGATACAACGGATATTCGGGGAACACGTCGCCAAGGAACAGACGCAAAAGATGGAATTTCCAACCACATTTCTGACGCAGTTTCTGATTCTCATCAGCAGAATGTTCACACAGACAGTTAGAAATTCCGTAAGTGAAGTAGAAATGTAGATAAAACTAAAAGTAAGAACATCTTCCGAACATCAACCGAAAACTTCAGGGGGTTAAAGTACCCATCAATATAAACAACTTTTTCTAAGCCACCAACACTGAGCGCAAAAAACAGTTGTTTCATACATTTTAGCCAAATAGGTACTCCTCCTTCCTCCTTGCGTCGTGTTCCTCAATGCTGAGGGTCGTGACCTCCCTTCTGCATCACCTTCTCTTTAATAGTTAGCCTCCATCTGTTTCTGTCTTCGGCGGTGTGGAGGGCGTTGTGAACCGAAGAATCAAGAGCGGTTCGGATCTGGTCGGACCAACGTAATGGACTGCGTCCACGAGGCCTTTTCCCGTCTACTTTGCCGGTCACAAAGAGCTTTTCGAGGTTGTCACCGTCTTTTCTTGCATTAAATAGGTACTACCTATTGGAAATTTGCATGGAAAAGCTGTTTTTTTTCACGCTCAGAGTTGGTTTCTCAGAAAAAGTTGTTTATATTGATGGGTACTATAACCCCCTGAAGTTTTCGGAAGTAGTCTGGTACCCTAATACCCTGTATATACTTACCTTAGAATTAAACTGTCCAGACACCTAGCTGCTAGGTCCAAGCATGTAAGACGTTTCAAATTCCTTGTGTTTTTTTCTACTTTGGTTCATACCTAGTCCGTTACACTTAGAATTATATGGAGTTGACATTACAAGTATGGGAAGTGTTGATGTTTGTTGATAAGCAGTGATCGGAATTAGGTGAGCTATTATACCTAAAGTTCTAAGAAGATACAAAAAGTGGAGACTTCTTTACGACTAAATCTTTTTTCCGGAATATATTATTTTTATTGAAACAGAAATGACATTTTGTTTTTTTTTAATCAATAAAAATCGTGAATATATTTGTAATAATGATTATTTTGATAGTTATTTTACTGTAATAATGTTAGTTATGTACACTTATGTGATATCTCGAACACGGAAAAATGACCCGAAAAAAAATTGTTACCAAGGAAATCCACTTTCTTCAAATCACTGTCCTTTGAAGTTTAGGTATATTAGCTCACCCAATTCCGATCACTGTTGATGAGTGTTGAGAGATGCTGCAAAGTTTAACATGTTCACAGATCAGTTTATGGATCCAACTGGCCCACCACGTGATTTCAGCCGTGCTGATCGGCAGTATATTCTTCATGATCGGAGATAACGGATCCATGCCAATGGCGAACTTCAAGTTTTGCCTCAGCTGTCTCGTCTTCTTTATGTACACCTATATTATGATACCGGTGTTGCTTTGTAAGTATACATAATTGCGAAGTCTTTAAGGGACTAACAACACCTGTCTTGATTACATTTTTTGTAAGAAGGATCATACAAAAAAGCGCTAGGACCGAGACGAGTTTCTTGCCTGTTCTTCTCGTACTTGGGTTAGGTTGGAATTGGCACATAGATTCACCTAGCATGTAAGACTTTTCAAAGTGATCCTTGTTATTTTTACTGAATAAATGGTTTTCAATTTCAATTTCAATTTCTGTTTGAAAGAAAGTTGACGAATTCATTCTTCCGTTGTAATTTTTAAGCTAGCTAGATGTTGTTCTCTAGTTACTTTAGGTCTTTGAGTATGCCTAATCCCGCGTCAAAATCTACAAACATTATAAGTACCTACACAGTAATTTAGTAGGTTGTTTTCAATTATAGCTTAGATACTCGTATCAGGAGTCCTACTTTTTAATCCGTTAGTAATCTGATGAGACATTATTAGTTTGAGCAGTCCATTGTTATATACATAGACTATTGCAACAGATATCCAGTTATAATTCAGAATCCGACCTATCCGGCTGAATATTTGATGCTATCTGGCCGTATACTGAATAGCATGAAATTTAAGAATTGTTAAATTATCGAAATTAATGTTCGAGTATCCGAAATCTGGTCTTCAGCCGAACTATCCGTTGAATCACTAGTAGGTACCTATATAGGCAATTTAATAGCTAGGTAGGTACTTAACGAGTTTGACTTGACTTTTTTCAAAACATAATATGAGTAGAATATTGTGTCATGTGTTTATTTCTCTTGTACAGTTCCATTAGAAGTGCGGATGTTGCGACGAGAGTACTTCAACCGATGGTATAGTCTGAAGGCTTATTATGCTGCTTTGACTTTCTCTACAGTGCCTGTTATGGTAAGTTACGAGTATCTTAACTAGCACTTACCTTAACCTCTAATGGACAAAACACGAATACGAAATGTTTATTTGCAAGTTTTCTGAATAAAATATAGCAAGTGCAGCTTTGAAATTAGTTAAATCATTAACACATAACTTAAACTAATGTCTAGTGAATCGAAATACTTGCTGTTAGGCATTTAAAACTATTTTCAGGTTTAAGACTTTTTGTAAAAGTGTGTAAAAGAGACACGTTTATTTTTGGTATGTTCCATTTGTTTCGTATTAAACTTTGCAGTTATTCTTATAATTCGTATCTGACCGTTGAAGATCCATTTCTTTCGAAACATTGGTTAATTACAATAAGGTTTTTAAGCAAAAAAAACTATTTGCATCTGATAAAAAATATTGTTTTCATGATTATACGGTGAAACTTAGCATCTTTCACTCGTATACCTAGTTCACCGATATTACTCGTATTTTTCTACGCATGACGTGATTTGAATCACATCTAGGTAGGTACTTATTCATCAAAGAGCAAAGTTGAAGGTAATTTTTGCTCAACGTTCGCCTATACCGTTACCTTAAGGTCTATAATCCCAGATCGAACACGATCACAACTGTATTCCCCGGTTTTTTTAGTTAAAGTTAGCCCCGGGGCGCCAGATTATCTGTGGCATAAAAATTCGTAAACTGCCGGAGGCGCCCCGGGGCGCCAGCTCACCCAAGCCACTTGAAACTCAAATATTTATAAGATAGAGTTTACTTTTGTTTGAACAAGTTTATGTCATAGACAAGTTAATAGTATTCTTGTTTTTTCTTTCAGTTAATCCTAGGGTTCACCTTCATAGCGATAACCTACGTAATGTCTGGCCAGCTGCTAGAGTGGGATAGGTTCCTACTGTTTACTATCAGTGGATTGTTGACTGCGACATGCTCCGAAGGTCTTGGATTGGTTGTTGGCTCAGCGTTTAGCGTTACGGTAAGTCAATCTCAAATCTTTAGTTACTTACTTCGATCTTTCTGGATAAAAGGAGTCAGAGGCGTGTTAAATCTTTGACTTTAACCCCACGTTTACAGTAAAGTAAAAAACAGGTATTCTGTTCACGACTGTAATCCCCAGGTGCGGTAGATATCTCCTCAGATCTTTAGTTACATAGATCTTTGAGGATATCTAAAGAGGGTAGTCAGAGGCAAGTCCAAATATGACATTTGGTACATGCCCACATTTTGCACATTAGTTAGCATTCCGTACGTGGCAGTTGCAAGCCCATCGCCGCTTATAAGAATACTAACCTATGACACTAGGGTATGCCGGTTTCCTCACGATGTTTTCCTTCACCGTTTAAGAGCACTGGCATTGCGCACATAAATTTTTCGAATGGAAAAACTCATTTGTGCACGATCAGGTTTGAACCCACAACCTTCGGATCGTGAGGCAGGGGTGCTACCACTACACCACCAGCGCTCTTTATAATGATAATTATATAAACAATATTAATTTCAGAACGGCTCAATCATCGGACCGGCGACAGTGGCGCCACTTTTAGCATTATGCTGTTACGGGATGGGTTTTGGACCCTCCATAGAAGGCACCATGAAAGCCTTAATGTCTATTTCCTACCTCCGCTATGGCTTAGCCGGTTTCGCCATAGCCATCTACCAAAACCGAGGCTTTATGGACTGCCCTAACGACTTCTGTTTATACAACAATCCACAGTTAGTGCTTCGCGATGTGGGGATGACAAATGACACCTTTCTAATACAAATGGTTGGCCTGTTAGCTTTCACGACAATACACAGGGTTCTGGCATATTTCGCGCTCAGATATCGTTTGACTGCTGAGTTTTCGAGCAAATTCATGTGCTATGTTAGTAAGTTTCTGAAGCATAGGTAATTTGGAGGTGTATTAGATAATTTTAGACACTAATTGTGTGAATGATGTATGTTTCGGTTGGTAATTTATAGTTGCATGTATTGTTAAGGCTCATTTTTGATGGTGACTGACTTGTCACATTCAAATTTGTAACATGTTACATACAAAATGTTAATAATATAATACCAAATGTAACATCTTGCAATATAAAATGTCACATTTATATAATGTTAGTATGTATGTAAGTGTATGATAAAATACAAAATGTGACAGTTACAATATAAAATTGTGAGTTTGTCCAGACGGTTATTTGGTAAATAATAAAATGGTCGTCTTTTTCAACCTTTTTGTACTTAATTATATTTGAAACATAGAAATTATAACATAGGAACGTAAGGAATTGGTATGTTACTTATTACGTTCTTAAGTCGATATAAGTATGTGAAACAAGGACTTTAAATAACGAGAAATATACGTATTTTGCAAATAGAAAATGATCTAATACTTAGATAATGTAAATATTAAGTAAATGTATTAAAGTTATCTGTGATATAAGGTTTTCTGTTTAGTATTTTTGTTTATCTTGGATAGCATGGTATGTATTTGTTAAGATGAATTTATTAATAGTTCTCTAGCATGGTCATCATAGACAGCGATTCTACGAAAGAGAAAACAAAGTAAAAAAGAGGTGTTTCATAATAGGCTATGTCTATGTTTACCATAAAAAACTGAAAAATGTGATTGTAAAATACTCCTACCGTTATTTGAAGCAATTTTTTTTTGAAATGCGATGACAGAATTGTATAAGTACCTACTTATTATTTTTCTGGGCGGCCATGACAGTGAATTAGTTCATATCTGCAACTGTCCCTTAAGAATGAATTAATATCTACTTTCACGTGTGATTTTGGTAGGTACTGTTAGTTTTTGTTTTTGGTAGATTGTTGTAGGTACAATCTTTGTCAACAGCTGTCAAAATATTTCACCTAACACCGCCTCGCTTTATTTTTTATTATTGTTTTGTGTTACTCGACAGATAGGTATTTATATAACAACCATGCATAAAATTAATAATTTTTAATGTTTTGTTGATACCAACAAATAGGTATTTTAAGAAACATGCATAAAGCAAAATAATGAAAAATAAGGTATTCTATTTATATTTAGATTACAAGTTACAAGTTACCCACTTGGCCTAGGTTTTTTTAGTGAAACATCTCTTTTATTTGGCTAAACAAATAATTACAGTTTTGTCAACAAAAATATTAGGTACTTAAGAAGTCTCTTTCATAGAAAATTTGTCTCTGGTGCCCAAGCTAGGAAGCTGGTCTTTATGGTACCATAATTGAAATCACAACAAAATCATAAGTATTGCAAAATTTACCAAGATCAAGCCAAGGATGTAGGTACTTAAAATTAGAAATGGATTGCGGGTATCAATAAAAGTGTTTTAAGATATCATTCGTTTGTTTTTATTTACAGTTTATTACCTACAATATCTAATTGTAATTACAAATGCATAATAATTAAACATACATACATAATTATGTTATGCCGACCCCACGTAACGTGGGAAAAAGGCAGGAAGATGATGATGATATACATAAAAATAAATATATAAAGCTTTATAAAAAGCTATATCGTACTTACAATGTAAATTCAATCCCCACTCAGTACAAACATTTGAGATATTTGTTCTGTGTCGGGGTGTTATTCTATGTACATACATTATGTATTTACAAATAAAGTAAGTATATAATTAATCTTTATCAGCTATCTAATTCCTTTAGTTTAAGCTAGATGGCGTTACGTGAAACGGCCACCAATATTTATTTATATTATATACTATACCTACAATATTCTCAATTTACTGAGTTCTTGTCATTTCTTCTTTGAACCAGTGAATGGATTAAAGTGATCTTTAGATACTTTTTTGTTACTTGAGATATGAGATATCACAATGAGGATTATTGTGGGATCAAATTATAAATCCAAACTCGAACTCAAATCGAGAACTATGAAGATTATTTTCCTATCATAATTATCATTATTGTTTTAGGTTATCGCCTATTTTATCAAATTTCGTCGAAATCAGTTCAGTACCGAACATCGAAACATCCAAACATTTGCATAAATAATATTAGTGTGATGACGGCGAAAAGGTTTATAAACACCATTCAATGGCTGGACTGTTTTTCATGATTTTTGATTTGTTTGATTTGTCTCCGCCCCGAATAGCAGAATAACTACTAAAACATTTGAAAATGAATTAAATGCGGACAAACTGGCGGGTAGTAGCTAGTCTACACTAATATTATAAACAGATAAAGTTTGTTTGTTTGTATGTATAAGCTACGAAACTACACATCCGAATTAAAAAATCTTTCATCAATGTTTTAAATTAACTTTCAGGATGAATATAGGGTATATTTTATGTATGTACCTCACGGATAAAGCCGCGGGCGAAAGCTAGTAATATCATAAATTTAAATAGTGATTTAATAGCGAAAGTTTATGTGTGTGAATGTTTGTTACCACCCATAACTACTAAACTGATTTTGATACGCAAAGTCGCGGGGAGTTCCTTTATAAACGCGAAAGTTTGTAAGAATGTATGAATGTCTGGATGTCTGGATGTCTGGATGTATGTTTAATAATCTTTCTCGCTGAAACGGCTGAACGGATCTGGATGAAATTTGGCACCGGTATAGATAATAGTCTAGAATAGCACATAGGCTACTTTTTATCCCGGAAAAATGTACGGTTCCCGTGGGATAGATTTGTTTTTGTTTTCCAAGGTACAACGCGGGCGAAGCCGTGGCCGGAAGCTAGTTTTCACATAAAACTTGTTTATATGTTAGGTAAGTACCTTTTTCAAAGGTTAGTTTTGTAAACTTCATTTTCATATGCGTGATTGGTTATTCCACTCTTGTCCATATCCACCTTCTCATCAACCCTCGGTTGAGGTGGTCTTCTAGACCCTGAAACACAATAAAATTATACGTTATTAGTAACTAGCCTCACAGCTCAGTTGGTAGTGGCTCTGCCTTCTGCGCTGTAGGTTGTGGGTTCGATCCCCACTCAGGACTAACATTTGTGTGATGATCGCAGATTTTTGTTGTCTGGGTGTTTTTATTTTTTGTATTTATTAAAAAAAATAAGTATAGAATTAATCTATCAGCTATCTGGTTCCCCTATGGGAAAACCAATAACATCTTACACAACGCCATCTAGTCCCAAAATAGCAAAGCTTCTACTATGGGAACCAGATAGTTGATAGATTAATTCTATACTTTTATACCATTCCCCCTCTAAAAAGCTTATTTTATTTACCACAAACAAACTCATGATTAAAACGGATTTAAAATGAGGGCCATGAATCACTCGCTACGCTCATGATTTAATCGTCATGAATCACTCCCTGCGGTCGTGATTCAGTCGTTAGAATCCTTTACTTACTCGTGACTCATGGCCCTCGCTTTAAATCCATCCTTTATTCTGACGGCTTCTGTGGCGCAGCGGGCGAAGGTCCGCCAGAGACGCAGAAGGTTGCGGGTTCGATTCCCGCCGTGGGACAAATGTTTGCATTATTTGCAGATATTTGTCTCAGGTCTGGGTGTTTTCTATGTATAATATGTATGTATTTACAAAAAAAAAGTATATCTATGTAGTTTATCAGTCATGTGGTTCCCATAATACAAGCTCTGCTTAGTTTGGGGCTACATGATGCTGTGTGATAGTGTCCAGCATTATTTATTTTATTCACTAGTTGCATAATATACTATTTTTTTTGTAAATACATACATAGAAAAATAACACCCAGACACAACAAACACTGCGTTCATCACACAAATATTTGTCATAGGTGGGGATCGAACCCACAACCTTCAGCGCAGAAGGCAGAGCTACTACCAACTGAGTTGTGAGTCAATCAGAAGTACCTAGTAAGAAAGTAAAGAGTAATACATACCTCCCATGAATATCTTGATAAGGGTGGAGCAGGGTGCATCAACTAGCATTGTTAGTATGTAAGCAACCACAGCTGCCAATAAGAAGTCTGCGAGGAAGATGTAGAACTGGAATGAAAACATTTCTTGTTAGTATTTTAAAAGAGATTTTATCGGTTAATTAAAGAGATATTGCAAATTTAAATTTAAACTAGATGGAAAGACGACCTAGTGAATGTTGCTGGGAGTCGTTGGTTGCAGGCTGCGCAAGATAGATCACTCTGGAAATCTATGGGGGAGGCCTATGTTCAGCAGTGGACGTTATGCGGCTGATGATGATGATGATGATTGCAAATTTACAACTTTTGTATTTAATCATGATTACACACACTCAATCAACAAGTAATTTTCACAAAAAGTGGGTTTTTTTATCTTAAAATGAAAGTAAAGTATTTTACAAGAGATTGTATCGGATAATTAAAGAGATATTGCAAATTTAAAACTTTTGTATGTAATCATGGTTGATTACACACACACACTCAATCAACATATCATTTTCACAAAAAGTCGGTTTTTTTTATCTTAAAATGAAAGTAAATCAGTAGGTGATCAATAAAATTTGACAGTTATCAGATTATTGACATTGAAACGTGAGTCATACGTTCAAAAGCGTTAAACGTTAGCTTAGTAAAGGAGTGGCACAAAGATACTAAGTTTACTAAGTTTACAGCTAGATGGCGTTGAAATATTCCTCATTTATTTATTACTGGCAACCGCGCGCGGCTCCGTTCACGTGGTACCTACCCGGATAAAAAGTAGCATGTGTTATTCCAGGCTATAATCTATATCTGTGCCAAATTTCATCCCGATCCGTTCAGCCGTTTCAGGGTGAAAGAGTAAAAAACATACACATCCATACATCCACACATTCTACACAGACAACCTCAGTGGCGCAGCGGGCGAGAGTCCGCCTGCGACGCAAGATGTTGCGGGTTCGATTCCCGCCGCGGAACAAATTTGTGTATGATCTGCAGAAATTTGTTCCGTTGGTCTGGGTGTTTTCTATGTATAATAAAAATATCTATCTACGTATATAATGTATTAAATATATCAGTTATCTAGTACCCATAACACAAGCTTTAAGTAGCTTACTTTGGGCTAGATGATGCTGTGTGGATTGTCCAGCATTATTTATTTATTTATTATTCTTACAAACTTTCGCGTTTATAATATCAGTAGGATTAAATGTATACTTACTGATCTTTGTACATCGAAATATACCGGGGCTATACTGGCAGCGTTGGCTACGAAGATCAGAGGGTAATGTACTATGTACATCCCATAGGACAAACGGCTCAGCACTTTGAAGCAACGGTGTGATAGAATCCAGTTAATTGGACCTGGAATGGAATACAATTAAATACTTAGATTACTAGTAAAGAACACAGAATCCTTACCATAAGCTCTTCAGGCAATATCAAAGTAAAATGATTGATTCAGGCGTGACTTTGTGGAAATCCATTACAAATTGAAGTTGATAAGGACGGAAATACCTAGTATTTATTAGTATTTAATATAGTTAGCGGGAAGGTACAAGATATTTCCGTCCTTTTCAGTATTTTTAATATCAAAGTAATATCACTGTGATATTTCTTACCATCATTCTCCTGTTATCCCACGATAAGTGGCACATGTTTTTTTCTTCCACTCACTCCTATCATCCGTCATCTCAGTAGTCACTCCCTTCTTACACATATCATTTTTCACACAGTCCATCCACTTTTTATTAGGTCTTCCTCTCCCTTATATCCATCCACATTCAAATCCATTGTAACATGACTTTCTACCCGCCGAATAACATGCCAATACCACGGCAACCTACCTGTGGAAGAGAACCTGTTGTGCCGACCCCACCTAGTGGGATAAGGGAAAGAAAATGATGATGACCACGGCAACCTACCAATACTCAACATACCTATTACTCTTTAACTTTTATGTCACTGGCGCTACTTTCAAATTGATATTTCGTACCATGACCTATAAAAATTGTATTGAAGTAGTGTTACTTCAAGCTTGAAATGTGACTTTATGAAACATAATGGTTTATAAGAACTTGTGGTAATGTTAATTAAATAATATCCGAAGAATGTGGTATTTTATTCCAAATGTAAATTATTATTTGGTAAAGTATTTTTGAGCGCTCACTAACGCCATCTGTGGGTATCACACCATAGTTCACGAGGCTCTTTGAACTCACGGATACTTTTACGTGCACAAAACTCGAGTCTGTCTTAGTTTGTTTTAGTGACAATAGATGGCACTAAAAGTTATTTTATTTCGTCTCGCCTCTGTTTCATTTATAAATCTGCTTACTATTCAGAAACTTAAAAGTTGCAGCAAAATAATTATCTATGCTGCGTAATTATTAGTTACTAGCTTCCGCCCGCGGCTTTGCCCGCGTGCTACCTTGAAAAACAAATACAATCTAACCCGCGGGAACTGTACATTTTTCCGGGATAAAAATAGCCTATGTGCTATTCCAGACTATAATCTATATCTATGCGAAATTACATCAAGATCCGTTCAGCCGTTTCAGCGTGAAAGAGTAACAAACATCCAGACTTCCTCACAAACTTTCGCGTTTATAATATTAGTAGGATTTCTGCTCACACAACATTAATAGATCTTCTCTTTCACTCACACTCACAGCCGATATACAACATAGAAATAGTATCTAGTATTTACCTCCATAGCCTTTAGCACAAGCGAACACGATCCAGCCAACAGCGAGCGCCCAAGCCGGTCTCATGTAAGAGTTGATAATGTTATCGACCAGTTGGTTATCCCAGTCCACTTGCATTATCGGGAAGTGCAGTCCTGTTACTGTGGCCAGGAGAGCAATGGCGCATGCCCATAGTATTAATAGGGAAAACTGCAATTTATCAAAACCTTGATGTAAGTATACAAAAGTGTATTAAGCAATTTATCAAAACCTTAAGGTAAGTATACAAAAGTTTATCTGCAATTTATTAAAACGTTCATGTAAGTATATAAAACTGTATCTGCAGTTTGTTAAAACCTTGATGTCAGTATGCAAAAAAATACCTATAATTTATCAAAACCTTGATGTATGTATACAAAAGTGTATTTGAAATTTATTAAAACCTTGATGTAGGCATAAACAAGTTTAAGTGCAATTTATTGAAACCTTGAATTAGTGGTAGCATGTCACATTAATGTCATTTAACACAGAGTAACATCAGTAGGGCGATTATGGACCTTTGCTTACAATCAATGTCAATACGTTTTCATTGTAATCAAGTGGTTTGGTATGACATAAGTGTTTATTCAATCAATTTGAGCCAGTTTTGACAATTGTTGATTGTATCAGAGTTCCGTAATCGCACTACAGGTGTTGTTACTGTTACACGGTTACTTGTTGGGAATGTCTGTATCCTTTTTGTAGAAACATTCCCAACGAGTCACACGGTTACTTGTTTTGAATTTTCTTTTTTGTTAAGACTCCCAACTAATCACAGTTTGAATGTTAGTGCTGTAATCGGGTGCGAATGATATTGATGATAAAAAAAGGTTTACCTTAGGGATATTCATCTTCTGTCCTTTATACAGATGCAATAGGTAGCCATAGATCATTCCCACGAAGAATGGTGATGAGCGGCAAAGAGTATTCACGTAGTAATACTGAAGGAAGGCTACTTGGTCTTCATCGGGTCGACTGGAAATATCAAAAGCCATTAAGTTGGTTGTTATTTGTATTCTATGTACTTATGTATTTACAAAAAAAAAGTATTATAAGAAATCTATCAGCTATCCGGTTCCCATAGTACAAGCTTTGCTTGGTTTGGGGCTAGATGGCGTTGTGTGAACTGTCCACCAATATTTATTTATTTATCTCGCTCGGGCACAAAATTTGGTTTTCAATTTTTCTCGGCACATGCCCACATTTTGCACAGGAATTACTGTTTCGTACGTAACAGGTTGCAAGCCCATCGCCGCTTACAAGAATACTACTACCTATGAATAACACACGCCTTCGAATTTTCGGTTCAAGGGTATGCCGGAATCCTCACGATGTTTTCCTTGACCGTTTAAGAGCACTGGCATTGCACACATAAATGTTTCGAATGTAAAAACTCATTGGTGAACGACCAGGTTTGAAGCCACGACCTTCGGATCGTGAGGCAGGGGTACTACCACGACACCACCAGTACTCGGTAGTTAGTATTTCGTATATCTTATACCTTTAAACGAGCAATTCTTTGTAAATTCGGAATACATATTTTACTCGCAAGTGGCAATAGATGAGCCAAATTTGATTTGTTTATGTGAAATAGTTTTTGAGTTACGAGGGGGTGAAAATGGCTCCAAATGCTTCGTGTAATATTACACACGGTGCGCGCCTCGCCGTTCGCTTGAACTTGGCTTGACACGCTGCCGTGTCTAGGTATAATCTGAAATCTCGGTAATTTATGTACTATATAATTATATACTTACGAAGGCATAATCGGTCCTGATTGAAAGTTCTTTATAAAGTTGTAAACACTAGAACCAGCCAATGAGAGTATTAAGCCAGCTGATAGAGAAACCCAGGCAGCGCGCTTTCTCCCTCCAAGCACCCAGTATAGAAAGAGAGGTGAGATAATGTAGAGTTGTACATCTATGGCCAGGTACCAAGTGTGAGCTAGACACTGAAAAAAAGAGGAAAGTTTTGTATTTTTGTAGTTTTGTTTGTAACTCAATAACTACTAGACCGATTTCAAAAATTCTTTTATCATTAGAATGCTACATTATTCCTGAGTAATATATGCTATATTTTATGTAGCTACTTCACGGGCGACACCGCGAGCGGAAGCTAGTAATATATAAAACAAATACGGGTTTGTTCGAACACTTATAACTCTAGAACGGCTGGATCGATTTTCATGGTTTTTGATTTGTTGTCTTTGTCTCCGTCCCTAATAGCAGAATAAAAAATAAAACTTTTGAAAATTAATGAAATGCGGACGAAATCTCAGGCAACACCTAATATAATAATACCAGAAGAACTCCCCACGAATTTGTCCGCGTGATGTTTTTTCATGCAAACTTCAACCTCCCCTGGACCTCTTAGAAGATGAATTTTGGGAATTTCTTTCTTAGTGCATTTTTACGCTTAGTTGCGTACTTACTTGAAAGTTGAAGAAATAATTTTTATTAAAAAAAATTACCCATTTTCAACCTCACATACATAAGCCCCTAACAATTTTTAGCTGTCGGGTAAAAATATCGTACCATCTGCGTGGGAGTGAGCCAGTTCTGTATATGCAGCAAGGTCCCCCACCAGTTGACCCTGCATCGTTCCATTTGGCCGGCTATGGCGTTCCAATTCGGTCCGTCCGATATCCAGCCAAGTAGGGACGCTTGGATTAACACGTAAGCAGCCAATAGCGGAAACATTCGAAGGAGTCGATTGAGGTAGAATAAATGGATGTTTTGGACCAGTTTCGCTGAAAAAAGAAAAAAAATGATTACAGGGTGTTAACAGACTACTTCCGAAAACTTCAGGGGGTCAAAGTACCCATTAATATAACCAACTTTTTCTAAAAAACCCAATGCTGTGAGCGTGAAAAAAAATTTGTTCCAAGTTTCATGCAGATTAAATTAACGGTTCTTAAGTTATGCTCTAGCAAACATTATATACACCAACGCACAATAATATAATTATATACATTGGCGTCTACTATGCAAAAAAAACTACATTATTATATTCGGAACGAAATTTTCATCTAATTCAGGCGTATAGTGTTGTTCTTCAACAGCTTCCAAGTTTCATGCAAATTAGATAAGTTATGCCCTAACAAACTACACAAACATACAACGCCAAATCGCCTTCATTGCCACTGAGATCATAGCTCGCTTCGCTCGCTCAATCAAGAACAATTAAAAAAATGATCACAACTGTAATCCCCGGTCATGGTAGATATCTTCAGATCTTTAGTTACTTAGATCTTCGAGGATATCTAAAGAGGGAAGTCAGAGACACGTCCAAACATAACATTTGGGTACATGCCCACATTTTTCACAGTAGTTATTATACCGTACGTGACAGGTTGCAAGCCCATCGCCGCTTATAAGAAGTATAAGTATAATTTGAATATATAATATAGTACCGTATATGTATAATATATGTAATATAGTGTAGTATAATGTATAATATAAAATAACGTACATCTGGACATTTTCCCAGCGGTAGTGTAAACAAGTAACAATCCACTCAGCATAAAGAACGTGTCGACTGTAATAGGGCCCATAGTGACCCAGACAGCACCCGCTGAAGTTATCCACTGAAAATAATACACATTTATTGAGATACCTTTGCACGCGATTTTTAATTTTTCAAGATTCTTATTTTGAATCTATTCTTTTGAATTTATTATTTTGACCTTATAATACGAATGACACACACCTTCGAATTTTTGGTTCTAGGGTAAGACGGTTTTCACACGATTTCCTTCATCGTTTAACTGCCTGGCGTATATATTTTTTTTTAATGAAAAAACTCATTAGTGCACGACCAGGTTTAAACCCACGATCTTCAGATCGTGAGGCAGGGGAGCTACCACTACACTATCAGTGTTATATTTAAATAATTACTAGTTACACTCACATCGACAACGTCCAACGGGTTAGCGACTGTAAGGGTAACTTGGTTTACAAACGTATGACCACAGATAACTGGAAAAACTCGTTGGTGCACGACCAGGTTTTAAACCCACGACTTTCAGATCGTGAGGCAGGGGTGCTACCACTCACCAGTGCTATATTTTTAAATAATTACTAGTTATACTCACATTAACAACGTCCAACGGGTTAGCGACTGTAAGGGTAACTTGGTTTTCAAACGTATGACCACAGATAACTGGAAAAACTCGTTGGTGCACGACCAGGTTTTAAACCCACGACTTTCAGATCGTGAGGCAGGGGTGCTACCACTCACCAGTGCTATATTTTTAAATAATTACTAGTTATACTCACATTAACAACGTCCAACGGGTTAGCGACTGTAAGGGTAACTTGGTTTACAAACGTATGACCACAGATAACTGGACAAAACTCGTTGGTGCACGACCAGGTTTTAAACCCACGACTTTCAGATCGTGAGGCAGGGGTGCTACCACTCACCAGTGCTATATTTTTAAATAATTACTAGTTATACTCACATTAACAACGTCCAACGGGTTAGCGACTGTAAGGCTAACTTGGTTTACAAACGTATGACCACAGATAACCCACATCATTGCCAAGGACCGAATTCCGTCCAGACATTCTATAGTCCCCGGTACCGCATTGTAAGTGACTAGACGATGGGTGTTGGTGTATACAGAGAACGACAGAAGTACTTTACTAAGACGTTTCGCATCTGAAATGTTAAACTAATTATAATCTTAATCCTACTAATATTATAAACGCGAAAGTTTATAAGAATGTATGGATTTATGTTACTCTATCACGCTGAAACGGCTATAATGTAGATTATAATCTGGAATAGCACATAGGCTACTTTTTAATCCGGATTTTTTTTATTTCCCATGGGATAGTAATTTGTTTTTGTTTTTCAAGGTACCACGCGGGCGAAGCCGTGGGCGGGTGCTAGTAATATAAAATGAACAAAACACATATAAAATAAAGTCGGGTTTGTCGAACACTTACACCTAACTCTTAAACGGCTGGACTGATTTTCATGGTTTATGATTTGTTGTATTTGTTTCTGCCCCGAATAGAAAAGTAACTATTAAAACATTTGAAAATGAATTACATGCGGACGAATTATTATAAACAACTTTTTTTAAGAAACCACTTAATCTCCTGAAGTTTTCGGAAGTAGTCTGGTAAAACCGGTATTTTAACCCCCTGAAGTTTTCGGAAGTAGTCTGATAACACCCTGTATTTTATTTAAGTAATTGCGGGCGAAGCCGCGAGCGGAAGGTACTAATAATAGAAAGGGCAAATTTTGATTAGGGTAGAATAGGGTCTATGAACTCGCGACCTTATAATGAGAAGTATTAAAATACATCAATGCCCTAACTAAAGTTTTGATGAACCTTGAGTGTTTTTGATAATTTTGTTTACTTATCAGTGTCAAATCACTCATGTTTTTGTAGAATTATTGATATAATTTTATCACTTACTTTTAACATAAGTACTTACTACTACCTACATAATGAAGCTAAAAGTAGGTATATCAGTAGGAAACAGTAATTACATATATTGTAATTTTTATCTATATTTGTTTGAATTAGCGAAGTAGGAAAGAACGCGACTTTGTCTGAGAAACGTTTTTTTTCATAGAAACTGAATGAGTTTTAAGAAATTCTTCCATAGTACCTACAACTTAAAAAATCTTCAAATTTCAGATCTCTAGGACTTAGTTTAGGGCTAGTTTCAACATGCTCTGTTATTTAAACTAACGGCGTGTTAGCCTCTGAATTGCCGGTTAAAGGTATATTAATAAATAATAAATAAATAATGCTGGACAATCCACACATCATCATCTAGCCCCAAAGTAAGCTACTCAAAGCTTGTGTTATGGGTACTAGATAACTGATATATTTAATACATTATACACATAGATAGATATTTTTTATTATACATAGAAAACACCCAGACCAACGGAACAAATTTCTGAAGATCGTACACAAATTTGTTCAACGGCGGGAATCGAACCCGCAACCTCTTGCGTCGCAGGCGGACTCTCGCCCGCTGCGCCACTGAGGTCGTCAAGTGTCCTGACAAAGGATTATCTTCCGTAAAATGAAATGACGTAAGATAATATGGATATTTAACATTCGTGTTAATGTTGATGCCCGATCAGTTAATGCTTGGTTCACAAAAGTTCGTGATTTTAGATTTTGATTAATTCGTTTTTAATTAGAGCTCAATAATAACGAATGATTTTCTCTTCAAAGGGTATTTTGATATTATTTCTAGTGTCAAAATCCCCATTAACGTAAACATGCAGCTAACGAAAGATAGCATGAGACTAAGTCTCAAAATCCCCTTTAAAGGGGACACTCAAAGGGGATTTTGACATTAACCCTAAGGTTTTAAGTTTATAAGAGTAGGTAAGTACTTTGTAAAAAATATATTACGACTACTAATATATTACGATATTATTTTGATTAATTACTTAGGAATTTACAGACGTTAATCTGATTGTTAATCCGTAATTTAGATAAAGCAAATATTATAACTAGTAATATTCTCAAGGACTTTGCATTGATTAAAATTCTATAGAATTGTATATCTGCATAAGTTGTTCGTCACAATGATGACGAAGCACATTTATGGTAAACAAGCTGTAGCCCGCAACTTTGCTTAGGGTCAGGGAGGGTTCAGTGACTCAGGAGACAACAGTGGCTCACACATAATTCGGCCAGAATGAAATGCTTTATATGTGGCTACCTCTATCGCACAATTGGCTATTTGACAATAGTAACGATAAAATATTTAATATATTAAATACAGTACCTTATAGGTTCACAATACTCATACAATATGTTTTTTGCATTAAAATAAATTTCAAATATTTTATTTTTGAAAAATATATTAGAGTTTTTTACATCTGTGGATAACAAAAACTGAAACGCGTGAGGCCATGTTTGAGCATCGTGTGACGTGAGTGACGTAACTAGTTACAAAATAAAACGTCAAGTTGGAGCGTATTATCTTTACTTAGTTTATTGTTTATTGACCCGTGACGTCACAGTCAGAAATGTCACGTAATCGGCTGTTTTCGCGCGAATTTCAAATCACTGGAGGAAAATATATATTTTTTTCTGATAAATAACGCTTTTTTTGGGGAAAAGATAATTGTAAGACGTTTAAAATAAACTTACGTATATTTATAAGTATCTTTCGGAAAACTGTCGAATAGCCAATTGAAGCGAGTGAACCCTAAACACGGTCAAACCAAAAAATCGATCCGATCGAGCGTCGAAAATAAAATGACGCTATATTAAAAAAAAAAAAATTGATCACGACTGTAATCCCCGGGCTAGGTAGATCTTTGGTCACTTAGATCTTTGAGGATATCTAAAGGGGGTAGTCAGAGGCAAGTCCAAACATGACATTTGGTACATGCCCACATTTTGCACAATAGTTAGTATTCCGTACGTGACAGGTTGCAAGCCCATCGCCGCTTATAAGAATACTAACCTATGACACACACCTATATTAAACTAGGATAGTAAAACAACAATCTGTGGAAGTTTCAGGTTAATCTTTTAAGGTTTTCTACATTTTCGAGACCTCTGAAAAAATCCGAGTCATCTTAGCCTCCTTCACTCTACATTGTTTTTTTGAGACACACTGTAGCCCTTAGGATACATTATCATTGTTTTTTAAGATCAGTTCAGCCGTTTAGTCTTGGAAAATAAACATACAACCTAAGTTAAATTTGCATTTATAAAACGAAATATTTTAGAATGGACCAGTTTAAAAAATAAAATTCTACTATGATTGTATAGTACCTACTTAACATCATCATCATTCTGCTGCCCTTATCCCACGCGTGGGGTTGGCATAACATGTTTTCTTCTCCCACTTACTCCTATTATTTGTTAACTCTGAGTCTATTCCTCTTACATTTATATCATCTTTCATGTTACCTACTTATAATGGATATTTAAACAGTCAAATATATATATACCTATACTTAACATAATGGATATTTAATTAGTCAAAAATATCTAATAAAAATATTAATAACTTACCGCTTTTAAGTATTATAGTTTGATAGATATCGTAGCTTGTGCT
This sequence comes from Cosmorhoe ocellata, assembly GCA_963675405.1. Lineage (NCBI taxonomy): Eukaryota > Metazoa > Arthropoda > Insecta > Lepidoptera > Geometridae > Cosmorhoe > Cosmorhoe ocellata. The sequence continues at coordinate 3,031,318 of OY776250.1, read as the reverse complement.
CAGAATAACTAGACTTCCTAGTATTGAAAACACCACACTGGAAAAAAACAATGAAAATCATCATTTCCCTGCCTTTAATGGAGTTGGTACAACTTTTCTTACATTTTTCTCTATTATATACCATCTCAGAACTGACAAGAATTATTGAGACAAGTACTGAGATGAAGACACTGAGTCTAGAGCTAGTGATATGATTATAATAGTGTTTGTATCCACTGATACCGGGATCACTGCAACTGGGATCCGTTTCTAAAACTACTTAATTTAATTTCTCGTCGCCACGGATTTCGGGTAAAAATATTTATTTGTTTTTTGTTGGAAACCGATCCCGGTATCAGTAGATACATCTTGGCTAATTCCATCTGATAGCGTTACAAATGAATTGATATTTAATAAGAATTACCAGATTTTCGGGAAATTATCCAGATTTTTTAGAGAAAATACAAAATTTTCAGGAAAATACCCAGATTTTCGGGAAAATAGGTACCCAAATTTTAAGGAAATTATTCATATTCACCAAATATACGTACATAAAAACATAGTCAGCGGCTACCCATTGCTTGTCACTCGGCAGTCGGCAAAAGGCATCTTCATATTCAAAGCCTGTTTGTATAAGAGTGTTTAATCCTTCGCTCAGAGCTTGCTGTGTTGTGCAAGCTTCCGGTATACATATAGCTAGGAGAAGATTTATGTTTGACAATGGACTATCTTCGGCAACTCTGAAACAATAATTTATACATATTAATATTCCTACGTTACTGACTGACTGACATAACGCAAAGTCCAAACAATAAGTTCTATAGATATTTTTAAACTTACGAGATCTGAACACATTATTATTAGTATTACCTAAACGGGTATTTATCGCCACGAAAGTGTATAAACCTGTCGAAACGTCGGGAAAAATAGGTAAACAAAACGCGATAAATACCCGTTTAATACTAATAATAATAAGATCTATAGAACTTGGAGGATATGTCTTTTTTGGGTCATAGGTCTTTTAGAGGTCCACATAATAAAGGAATTCCATAAAGTTAACCTTTAAAGGGTGCAGCATAGATGTACTGCGTAATGTAAACGGAATTCATAAATCAAAATTAAGATAGGTACCTATTGTGAATTTTACAAAGAATATTTGTCATTATTTTTATCAATACGTAGATATCACAATAATTTAGTCACTGTTTAAGTTGGAACTGACACAGCTTATTTCATTATGTTGCAATAAGCTGAAAAAATCGGTATATTGTCATAATCCCCACTAAGTTGTCACCACCAGTGGGGATTATGACAAAACGCAAATATTTTTTGGCGTTTTCCCCACTAACGTGTTGGTGGGGATTATGACAAGAAAAATAATTTGGTTTATTTTATGTTATCACTCGTTTTATTTTAGAATGTACCGAGTGTGGAGTGATATGATAACATAAAATAGTACTTAAGCCAAAATAATTGTTTACTGTCATAATCCCCACCAACCATGGTACAAAATGTTGGTAGGGAAAACGCCAAAAAATATTTGCATTTTGTCATAATCCCCAGTGGTGGGGACAACTTAGTGGGGATTATGACAATATACCAAAAAATCTGATTTAGCTTTTTTTCCATTTGACTTAAACGGTGAAGGAAAACATTGTGAAGAGATCGGCATACCCTAGAATTACAGTCGTGATCAAGTTATTTTTTTCTCTCAGAACTATCACTACAAATTATAAAACAAATTCCTCCACCGCGTCTGTCTGTCTTTTCGCGAAAAACTCTAAAACTACTGCACCGATTTTCATGCCGATTTCACGAATGAATAGAGTGGTTCTTGAGGAAGGTTTTAGTATAATTCGTCAAGTTTTTAAGTTGCGATAACCGACATCCCCGCGGGCGAAGCCGCGGGCATCAGCTGTTGTTTTATAAAGTGTGTTTTCTATACAAATACCTTGATCTGAGCTCTGGCAAGTTCTCCAGACTACCCCTCAGCTGTCGGTGATACTTGAGCTGCCTCAAAAGAGTCTGATCAAGCCATGGCGTTTCAGGAATTAACCCCGGTATTTCCGGCCATGTTATATTCCAATCGGGTAACTCAGGAAGGCTTGGGAGAGTAATATTTTGTTGCAAAGGCGTGCGGATCATACAGAACTTTCCTTTGACAGTAGACACGGGTGTGTCTTCGTTTATTCTCAGACATAGCTTGTAGTTTCCGTAGTCTGCCAAGTTTGCTTCTAACAATCCTTTCGGTGGACGGAAGCTCGAATCGTAAACTGAAAGATACAATGATAATAAATAAAAATGAGTCCCTATTTCTCTTGGTCAAGCACGACATCACGCGTGAACGGTTGGACCAATTTCGCTAATTCTTTTTTTGTTGTATAATATGTTAATGTAAGGAGAAGGTTTTAAGACAGGGCAACGTCTGTCAGCTCAGCTAGTAGTTATAAAAAACCTTTTTAAGCGACTGCGAAGCGAAAAAGGAGGGTAATGTGTTTTGGAGTGTCTGTTTGTATATAGGAACCAAAAATTCGAGGTGTGCGTCATAGGGATTCTTATAAGCGGCGATGGGCTTGCAACCTGTCACGTACGGAATACTAACTAATGTTTGTTAACATGTTTGGAGGTGCTTCTGACAACCCACCCTCTTTAGATATCGTCAAAAATCTGAGGAAGATAATATAGGTATCCTAGGGGATTAAAGTCGTGATCATATTTATTTTTCATATATTTTTGCAATGTAAACGTCTTGATTAAATTTTTTGTAAGAAGGATCATACAAAAAAGCGCTAGGACCGAGACGAGTTTCTCGCCTGTTCTCGTACTTGGGTTCGGTTGGAATTGGCACATAGATTCACCTAGCATGTAAGACGTTTCAAAGTGATCCTTGTGATTTTATTGAATAAATATTTTTCAATTTCAATTTCAATTTCTGAGAAGAACGGCAAGAAATTATACACTTTACAGACAATTTGAATAATATCAACTACACTTACATCTGTAACTCAAATCCGTGTTGTTGGCTAAATAAGAAAGCTGCTGGGAACACAAATCTGCATCTAGCACTTCCTCATAGATATTCTGATCAAACAACCTTTTACTAGACGGAACGTTTGTATCTATGTAACCACTCACAAAACCCAAATAAATAACCAAAAACAAATATTTTAACACCATTTTTCACAACTCTACAGCAGCTTGTAAGGTAATAAACAAATTTGGCACTGTGATTTTTACAATCTTATCAATATCAGCCATAGTAATCAGGACTATAGATGTTAAATTTTATTAAATACGATAAATCAGTTGTGATATGCGGATTAATGAACTTAACTAGTGACGTCATAAGTCTTGGATGATGTTGATGGCATTGCATGTTTTGTAAAATAGTTGAATGGGATAGCGTAATTTCTTAGTTGCAAGCACATTGCTACTTAAATTAAGTTAAGTAAGAGCGTGATTAAGTACTTTTAGGGGTTTTTTTTAATTTTTACTAGCTGACACGCGCGCGACTTCGTCTGCGCGTTTTAAGTAAGTAATATACGTTTTCTTACCTTTTAAACCTTCCCTAGACCTCAACGAACATTTCAAGACCAAGATAAGATAAATCCGTTTAGCCGTTTTCGAGTTTTAGCGAGACTAACGAACAGCAATTCATTTTTATATATATAGAATTATTAAGTCAATGCCTTTACGAAGGTATCTACTAATTAACGTTTTTAAACTGAAAGTGTCCTAAACTCCTTCATTTTTTTATTTTTAAGACTAACAGCACCTTTACGTAAATAATACTAGGTATTATTAACTATCGTAGTTTCTACATGCGTGAAAAACAACCACAAAATCGTATTTATTTGAAGATATTGTTTGAAGAGTTTGTTGTAAGGCCACAGATTATGAGTGTAAATCAGGCTCTCCCGCAAAAAAGGCCGTATTGGAGTTTTGAACACATTTTTAGGGCACAAAATCAATACATAATAATAAGCTTTATATTGAATCATCAGTTTAAATTTTAAACTGATGATTCAATATAAAGCTTATAAGCAACAAACTCTTCAAGCAATATCAAAATAATGTAACTTTGATATAAATCATACCATGACCTATAAAAATTGTATTGAAGTAGTGTCACTTTAAGCTTGAAATGTGACGTTTCTGAAACATTATGGTTTGTAAGAGCTTGTGGTAAAGCCATTTAATAATTAAGAGCTATGTACGCTTATCATTCGAGTCAACAACACTAAGTAACTAGGTACCTATACCTTAAAAAGTTAATCAAAATGATTGTATCTATAGTCTGTTCTACCTTTCACATGCGTCATTCTTGGCGTACAATTCGACGTGATCAGATTAAAAAACATGTTATTTAAGTTTTTCCAGTAGCTACTTTAAATTAGAGCGCTGGTGGTGCAGTGGTAGCACCCCGGCCTCACGATCCGAAGGTCGTGGGTTCAAACCTGGTCGTGCACCAATGAGTTTTTACATTTGAAAAATTTATGTGCGCAATGCCAGTGCTCTTAAACGGTGAAGGAAAACATTGTGAGGAAACCGGCATACCCTAGAACCATAAATTCGAAGGTGTGTGTCATAGGTTGGTGTTCTTATAAGCAGCGATGGGCTTGCATCCTGTCACGTACGGAATACTAACTACTGTGCAAAATGTAGGCATGTACCAAATGACATGTTTGGACTTGCCTCTGACTACCCTCTTTAGATATCCTCAAAGATCTAAGTAACTAAAGATTTGAGGAAGATATCTACCGAGCCTGGGGATTACAGTCGTGATCTATTTATTTTTTAAATTTCTAGGAAAATTTTCAATCTAACAAAACATTATCACGACTGTAATCCCCAGGCTCGGTAGATAATTATCACCTCAGATCGCTAGTTAGATACCTACCTACTTAGATCTTTGAAGATATCTAATGAGGGTAGTCAGAGGCCAACATGATATTTGGCACGTGGCCACATTTTGTACAGTAGTTAGTATTCCGTACGTGACAAGTAGCAAGCCCATCGCCGTTTATAAGAAAACTTACCTATGACACACACCTTCGAATTTTCGGTTAATAGAGTATGACGGTGTACTACTTACAAGTATCTACGTAAAAAAATACCTAAATACTTAATTAATTTTTCAAAAAATTTCAAAAAAAAGTACCTATTGCCTAATCGGTAACTAGGTAGGTACCTTCAGCTATTTTCAAGTAATATGCTTATCAACCACTAGCTTCCTCTCGCGGCTTTGCTCGCGAGGTACCTACATAAAATATAGCCTATGTTACTCAGAGATAACGCAGCATTCTAACGGTGAAAGAATTTTTGAAATCGGACCAGTAGTTTTTGAGTTTATTCGTTACAAACAAAAATACAAAACTTTCTTTATAGTAATAGAATAGAAAAGCATTTTTAGATTTTAGTAGGTACCTAGGTTCCTTACAGGTTCCTGAAATGTAGGTTTATTTTTTCAGATTGAGCATGCAGTGGGGATTACAACTTGTAGCAATGTAACAGAGATTATAATACGTAAGTGGGTATAATAATTACTCACTTTGTACCAAAATCGCGGATACTTCAGTTTGTAATCATTGATGATTGATGATTAGTACCTACTTGCTTAGGTAGGAAGTATGTAGGTACCTACGATTGATTGCGTGGTACGGCTTAATAAAATGTTAGAACTGGACTTTGGATTTCTAGGTGTAGGTAAGTACTTATTAAATTCGAGACACCTACCTACGCACGTAATTTTGTATGCATAGGAATATTTCTTGATTGAGAGCAAATGATAGAAAAAAGCGGCCGCTTTTTTTATAGCCCACGGCTTCACCCGCGTAGTAGGTACCTTGAAAAAGAAAAACAAATCTATCCCGCGGGAACCGTACCTACATTTTAACGGGATAAAAAGTAGCCTATTAGCTATCCCAGACAATAATCTATATCTGTGCCGTTTAGCCGTTTCAGCGTGAAAGAGTAACAAACATACATCCATACATCCACACATCCATACATTCTTACAAACTTTCGCGTTTATAATATCAGCAGGATGAATCTCTTACCACAAGCTCTTACAAACCATCATGTTTCAGAAACATCAAATTCACTCTTGAAGTAACACTACTTTCATTAAAATTTTATACGTAAACCATCATTCTCCTGCCCTTATCCCATGTGGGGTTAATATTATTATTATCCAAGTGGGGTCGGCACAACATGTTCTCTTCCTCCACTCACCCCTATCATTCGTCAACTCTGAGTCTACTCATCTGACATTATATCATCTTTCACACAATCAAACCACTTTTTCTTTGGACTTTCTCTACTTGCGTACCCAGATACACTCATACTCATAGCTTTTTTGGTGACATGGTTTCATCCCTCCTCATCACATGTTCATACCATGCTAATCTAGCACTCTTCATCTTTTTAGTAACAGACGCCACTATCAAACTTCCCCTGACATTCCTTACTTTGTCCAACCATGTAAACGTAAACCACGGTATGAAAAATCAAAGTTTTATTACTTTGATAATGTTCAGAGAGTGTAGTAAGTTAAGCTTGTGGTAAGGTTCCAAATGTACTTATAACTTTGCGGTCCTATCTAAACAATGACCATACAATTCTTATTTGATCAGTTCAGTTAGGAGAGGAACAAATTACCTACACCAGAAATTTTTCAATAAAGTGGTATAATTACTTATTTATATTACTCATTTTTATAAGGGTAAGCACCAACCTAGATATTTAGATAAAAGTCTAGACATTTTTACTGTACCTAATAAGATAAAACATTTTTAAAGTAAGTATTATATTATCCTAATCTTAATCTCTAGGGATTTATTGGAATTTAAGCTATTAGTCAGTACCAGTTTGATTCAGAGTTGACGAATGATAGAAGTGATTGGAAGAAGAAAAAATACATAATATAATAGGTAGGAACAAAAACAGGCCTTTGCACCTAATTTATTTTAATTTATTATTATAGATGAGCAGCTGTCGCTGGTATGTCTATATCACACAGTGTTGGAATAGTCTTTGTTAAAATAGTAATTAATATTTTTTCTTTTCGAGCACTAGTTTCTTAGTTTGTTTATTCTTCTTAATTTTGTATTATTCTTTGTCTTCCTAATTTAGATGATATTAACTCATGGCCCCATGTGGCTCACCCCACAACAGCTAACCAATTTGCAATGTAAATGCTGTTAATTTGTTTTATGTTATTTTATCTCTATTACAATTTTTGGAAGAAGGATCATACAAAAAAGTGTGAGGACCAAGGCGAGTTTCTTGTCTGTTCTTCTCATACTTGGGTTAGGTTGGAATTGGCACATAGATTTACCCAGCATGTACAATGTTCAAAGTGATTCATGTGATTTTATTGAATAAATATTTTGAATTTGAATTTGTACAGCATCAAGTGGTAATTTTAACTCACATAGAGAATGTTTCTGTTGTCTTGCCTAGCACCTACATGTAGGTACCTACATAGGTACAAACTATTATGGAATAGTCGGCCATACTACTTAATAGCTTAAGTAGGTAAAACCATGTTGAAATAGGTACTAAGTACCTATATTAACCATTGGATCTAAGTACTTGGATGTTAAGTTTGTAAAGTTTGTCCTGGGATTTATGTTGTTTGGGCATTCTTGTAGGTATAAGTGTGAAATTTTTAACAAATAGTTACCAACGTTGGATGTGATTAAAGTTACCTTTGCATTTCCATTATTTCGGCTGTTTTTATGATCGCAGGTAAATCAAATAAAAATATCGTGAACAAAATCTTGAGGTACCTACATTCTTGTAGGTAAGCCTCCCAAATTGCATTCCGCAGACTCTTGAATCATAGAATACGATAGTAGATAACTTTAACACATAAATGTACAGAAGTAGGTAGGTAGATAACTAAATTTAATATTACTTTGTCAATTTATTAGTCGAATCGAAAACAAAAACAAATAAATTAAAGAAAGACCTCAACAATCAACACAACAAAACAAACAAAGTCAGAAACAGAAAGTTTCTGGGTTTCCAGCTCAAAAAAAAATTTGCAACTTTTTTTCATTTTTGAATAGGTAATTTAGTAGGAATGTACTACACCAAGTGGAATGTACTACATAACTAAATTATGAAGTAACCCTTAATGAAAACTTCAACTATTTCAAAATTGAAAAATTAATGATATTATAGGTACTTAACTAATACTGCGTAAGAGCTAGATTGTTACTTCAGGAAATGTTGTTCGTGTAAAGACGGCAACCAATAGATGGTACCTTTTTAAAGACAGACTTGCATGAACGACTACTCATACCTACTCATGCAGAGAATTATAATGTGTATAATTACCAACCTACACAGCCTCAATGCTTCTAGGTATTTGTTTCCCAAGACTCAAGGAAAATGAGGGAGCTGGCAAGCTACCGCTTGGAAATTGACATCATAATTATTTTGACATTGACGCAGAGTACGTAATGGTTCTTCTAAGAAACAGATAATAATACACATTGACAGTGACAAAATACTTAATTGATCACTAAAAAAATTATAGGGGATTTTCTGCGGTGTATTTGCCTGACAACTACGTCGCTCTGGTTTTTATATGTTTTCTCGTGTTATTTTGAGTTTTATTGCGTAATTTTGGTGGTTATTTTGCCAATAAAGCCCGGGTTCTTGAAGCGAGTGTAAAGTATGTGAATTAAAGTGAATAGTTCTCTTCAAATTCCATCGGAGGAAATCCCGAAAATTTTTAACAAAACAGCCATCTTTTGTTTAAAATTGACTTGACTACTTGACTATGACTCTGTGACGTTGACAATACTTATAAATAAATACACTTGACACTGGCAAAATTGTTCTATAAGAGACAGATGCCATAATTGAAGAAGGAAGGAAAAAAATTATACAAGAAATTATTGGTATAGTTCCGCAGATTATTAAAAAAATGGGTGTCTTATTTTTTTTAAAGATTAGGTACCGCTATGTAGGTAGATACTTAGGTAGAGATGATTCAGTCTAAAAAAGCACGCCCTACCCTACCTAACCTAATATATCAAATTGAGTAGAAAAGTCCAGGTAACTACTTAAGTAGGTACCTACCTACCTACCTACCTACTTCGTTATTTATTTAATGTTAGACCAAAGAGGTAGTGCCTTTATGGTCGGCGATCAATTGTATAGGTACCTACCTACCTAGAGATTTACAAGGTTTAATTGCCTCCTTTTCAACTGGTGCTAATTTGTAAGCAAAATCAATGGATTTTAAAGCTGGACATTCGGTTCAAACTATTAAACCTACCTACACACAACCTACATACTTAGGTACAATATTAAGGAATCAATAACTGGTTAGTCGGTACCAACTTAGTAGGTATATCTATCTACCTACATTAACGTAGGTATACTTAGCTCAACGAATCTAGGCATTCGTGAAGTTAGCCGCAAGAGCTGCGCAGTATCGTTTTTCGGGAGCAATTGGAGGTATGAGGAGGGGGGGAAGGAACTGTACCTACAATATGCGCAAACGCGCAAACTCGCATCTGTGGCTAACTTCACGAATGCCTAGATCCGTTGGGCGTTGAGTGACCTATACCTAGGTAGTTACCTACCTAACGTACGTTACTGTTTTTTCATTCTTTCAAACATAGGTAGGTAGGTACCTACTTACATAAAATAGGTAGGTTATGGTGACACGATTAAGAAGAAGGAGTACCTACCTAGGTACCTATCTAGGTACCTACTTAAGGCTGCCGTCTGCGAGCGTGGGAACTTCTGACACAACACCTACATTGATAATTTCTACTCACACAAATGCATCGCTCAGTATTGAATACACACCCTGGAAACGAATAAATCTACTTTCGATGTTTCGAACAAGTTACGCGTCCATTACGCGTTCGTCTTTGTGGGATGTTTATAAATGTCATAGAAAATACGCAATGTATTAGTAGCATCGTGAAGCGCGCGAGCCGCGGCGAGTTACCGGCGCGCGGGCAGTTCGTCACGGCCGGCGGCAAAGGGTTGGGTCAGAGTGTATGCTTTTTGATTTCATTTTAAACTATGTATTTCTTTTTATGGAAAAATTCAAGATAATTGTCAAGCCAATGTTCTGTGTGTTATGAGAAATGTGGAATTTATAGATGAAAAAACTATTATTAAAATCAAATAATATTTAGTACAAACATGGAATAAAATATGTACAGATTAAAACTAATTAAACTTTTTTACTCCGAAAGATTGAAAATAAATAATATTGATTTAGTTATTTAAAACATAAAATTTCGTAAAACCATTTTCAATCGCAATATAAGCGTGACTTATTAAATATTTATATATATATTTTTATAATATTTTCAATATTTTCAGCTAATAATGAATTACCCTATAATATTAGTACTAGTGTACTTCGCCCTGAACTGAGATCTTGCGCGCGATTTCCACAATCCTCATTGTGTATTCACGCCCTGAAGTTTTTGGATACACTTTATGTACTAGGCATAGGTGCATATTTGCCATACTGCATAGGTGCCATGCTTACGAGTACGTAACCTAATCACAAACAAATATTTTATTATCCTACTTAAGTAGGTACTTATGCCCGTGCTAAGAAAATCTTGTTTTTTTTTTTTCATAATATTTAAAAACTATCCATCCTGGAATAAAAATTAAAACCATTTTGTAATGTACAAGTATACCTACAGTAAGTTAAGTTTTAGCTTCCTGAGGGGAAAACTACCTTCCCACTAATAATTATCTAACAAAGAAAAGAAAAGGTTGAGTATAAAGATATCCTACTAATATTATAAACGCGAAAGTTTGTAAGAATGTATGGATGGACGGATGGATGGATGGATGTTTGTATGTATGTATGTTTGTTACTCTTTCACGCTAAAACGGCTGAACAGATCTGAATGAAATTTGGCACAGATTTAGATTATGGCCTGGAATAACACATAGGCTACATTTTATCTCGAAAAAATGTACGGTTCCCGTGGGATAGCGATGTTTTTGTTTTTCGCGGTAGAAGCTGTGAGCTATTATGGCGTGCGCTGCAAAAACCATTGCAGTTATACGTATATAATGTTGAATGGAAATGTTTATCTTAAATAGTTCTACAAAAAAGTCCGCGACAGCATATATCTATCTTTTATGTATAAGCCATTATCGTCAAAATAGTGAACCATAAATACAATAAAATCTTATAATTTATTTCTAATGCACATTTTGGCAGTAACAAATTGATCCTAATCAAAATAAATACTTTTTATCGCATCTGGTATTTCAAGTAGATAAACTTTGTCTTTTACACTACATCATTTGGACAAATACGTATTAAAATATTTATGACGATAAACAACCGAGTGCGCGATAATATTAAGCGGTCCGGCGGCGCGGGTGAGTGAGTCGCCTGCGGGCGGGATGGGGGAAGATGTCGGCTGTCGCTCATCGCTGAGTACGCGACCCGAATGCGGGCAGACGTGGGGCAAACGTCGACGGTTGTTAGATATGTAGGTAGGTACACTCAGCTAGAGCTACCTACGTTAGCTAGGTAGTATGTACGTACTGTACTGGTCATATACTTAGGCTTAGTAGGTAGGTAAATTTAAAAAAAAATCTGCCTTTCGTTTCCTAAGGTTGTGGTAAAATGGTAATCTCCTGAAAGTGAAACTTTAATAGCTAGACAGTGACTTTACAAGTACCTACCTACCAACCTACCTATAGAATAACGTACCTATTGTGTAGTTTAGTGTGTCAGATAGGTTGGTAGGTACCTACTTATAGTCAGGTAGGTACTTACTTTATTTTACAAGTTCTATAGTATTCTATTGAGCAAGTGTACCTACCTACCTAGGTACACATACTCAGTAAGTATCTACCATTGAGCTACTTACTTATTGGTGGATACGTGCTAATAATTTGAACTGTTCAATGTCCGTCTTAGTTAGGTTGCTATGTAAATCCTAATAATATTATTAAAAGCGAAAGTTTGTATGAATGTATGTGTGGATGTATGTTTGTTACTCTTTCACGCTGAAACGGCTGAACGGATCTGTATGAAATTGGCAAAGATATGGATTATAGTCTGGAATAGCACATAGGCTATTTTTTATCCCGGAAAAATATAAGGTTCCCGCGGGATAGATTTATTTTTGTTTTTCAAGGTATCACGCGGGCGAAGCCGCGGGCGGAAGCTAGTTATGTATATATTGCAAATTACTCCCTACCTTTACCATGTACCTATTTACAATAAATTAAAAAAAATTTAACTTGCGGCTAATATAAATTAAAGAATCACTACATAGTATAAAACAAAGTCGCTTTCCCTGTCCCTATATCCCTATGTATGCCTACAAATCAGTAACAAATTAGTATCCGACACTCGCGACCCACCCGTTGCCTAGTCCAAACAAACAAAAGAGCTCGGCGTGGAACTACAAACGGACGTGCGATCACCTTGGAGACTGAGACGGTACTGAATATTTTTGACGCGCCTATTCTATTATAAAGCGTATTTTGGCAGGCGCTTGCTCCATACTAAAATGTATGGCGGCGGAGAACAATTTCTGCTCACAAAATTAACAATGTTTAGGCTCAGATTAATACTTTTTGGTTTGAATTAGTAGAAAAAACTCCTGGTGACTGTGTTGTTTAACATTTTGTCTCACGATTTGTCCAAAAATATTACAAAAATAACAACGATAATTTCGTAAAAACCCATAATAGAAAAGGTCGATTTCGATGTTTTTAATCAATGTTGACGATTTTTTTTCTCAAAAATTAAGAATTATTTTAGAATAATCACGCGGTGTTAGTGTAGACTCATCTATTGAGAATTCGTATTATTAGTTTGTGTCCTTCTATGAAGTGATTTCTTATGGAAATTTCTAAAACCGTAAGTGCTTGTTCGCGCGTTTCTTAGGGACTCCGCTCTTAATGTTTGGTGAATAGGCAGCTTTTGGTCGCTACAGAGATAGCTCGGACATCTGCAAAGAGATCCGCCGTCGATAGCCGCCTGCAAACAATTAACAATAAGACATTATACTCGAGAGTAATGCCTCCGATAATTACCAGACCAGATTTGCTTCGTAAATTACGGGATGGTCGATCGTTGCTATTTTTAATTAGATAGGTAGGTAGGTATTTAGATTACCTACCTACCTAGGGTTATTGGAACAAAGTTCTATAACGCGCGTTGTGAAAGGGGGCTAGACGGAAAAAAATCTCACGAAAAGTTGTAACGACACTTTTTGCTATAGTTGTAAGCCGTGCGGCGTGCGCGTGTTTCTCTGCCTGTCTCTCTCATAGAAAGCAAGGAAAGGAACTTCGTTCCATCCGGGTGTCCCTTGACACCTCTCAAGTTTTTTCTACTCATAGGTTTCGTCATTGCACTCTCTTTCGTCATTGTTCACAACAAACAATTTTGGTTATCGTAAAATACACCGTAAAATATTAGTTAAGTAGGTAATTTTAAATGTTACCTACTACCCTTCATCTTCCTGCCCTTATCCCACGTTATGTGGGGTCGGCACAACATGTGATCTTCTTCCATTTCCTTCATGAAAGCTTACAAAGCTTAAAGTTTATCTACTAAAAAGGTTGGACTCCTTGGTCTCTAGCTAGACCAAGGAGTCCAACCTTTTTGGTATGAGCTTATTAAGTAGGTAGGTAAGTAACCTACACCTACCTACCTAGGGTAGGATAAAAAAAACCAGCAAAAAGGTGGAACTCTACCTACTGTAAAAATGCTTAAGTACCAAGGTAGGTAGGTACATTGTGAATGTGAGAACAAAAGAGGCCAGTGCTGAACAATTTTTTATTTTATTTTTTGCAGTAGGTATGTAAGTAGGTACCTACCTGCTTATTAAATGTATAAATGTATGTATGTACCTATGTAACTTTCATCCACGCTGAAACAGCTGTACAGATTTTCATGAAACTTGGAATACACATAGTTTATGACCTGGAATAACATTGGGCTATTTTCTAACCGTGTAGGTAAGTACCTACCTACCACGCAAGCGGAGCCGCACGCGGTTGCTAGTTCCTATAAAACTAACCTAACTAAAAAAATACTTTTGTATAAGTACCTACCTACCTACTAAATGTCAACTTGCGAATTTAGCTTATCTACATCGGCTGGTTGGTACACTTATCCCTACCAAGCTATCCCTACTGGTAGGGATAAGTGCACGTTTGTGTAGATCTATTTCTACCGGTAGGGATAGGCGCACAGAAAATTTCTTATCCATACTCGGTTATCCCTACTGGTAGGGATAAGTGTAGGTACATTACCTACTTAGGTAGGTACCTACCTATACGCAAGACCTAGATGCCTAAAGCCCCCAGTCTAGACATAATAATGAAGGCAGCTAAATTCAACTAAATTATGAAAATTGAATAGCGTGAAACTCTCAAATACAGGAGTCATTCAAAGTATCCCCTTAGGTTATAGGGAATGGCAAACCGCGTTTAGATGACTCTAAGCTACTGACGGGCACAGGCCATGGAGAAACAGCACACTCACTCTTTAAAAAGGCTGGCTCAAGTTAGTTTGCTAAATGGCCTTAGTTGAATAAGCTCTGTCTTCTGCGCTGTAGGTTGTGTTGTGGGTTTTATCCGCACATCTGTGATAAATGTTTGTTTTCGGTAGTAGGTAGGTAAGTTGGCATGTAGGTGCCTACCCACACAAAAAGTATTATTTAGGTATCTAATTAATCTAATATATTCCAAAAGTTATTTGATACCTACCCATCATCATCTTCCTGCCCTTATCCCACGTTATGTGGGGTCGGCACAACATGTGATCCTCTTCCATTTCCCTCTGTCACTCGTCATCTCGATACTCACCCTACCCGTTATTAAAATTTAATTTAAAAATTTTAATCGTTTTTTGGTTTGTGGTTAGGACTAGATATGCGGGTATACTGTTAACTGAGTAGTATTTAAGTAGGTACTTACTTAGGTATGCTCCTACCTATCCTTTCAGATTATTTGTATAAATGATTTATTTATTATGTAGGTAGCACCTACTTATTTTATCACCTTTTCGTCATCACTCACACACATAACATCTGTGTTATGTTCGCACCTAAGTGCTTCTAAACCCACGACCGTCATCGCTGAAGGCATGCAGTACCTACCTAGTAACTACTACTTATTGCCTTGACTATGCTTTGAGGCTAGTCATAATAAAGTGTACCAGCTGGCTTTCATAGCACTGTGCACGCTCCTGCATTCGAAGCAGGCAATCAGAATGGAAACGAAATGAGAGTTTGATATGCAAAGTTGGGAGCGTTTATTGGAATTGGCCGTTTCAAATCGATACTAAGTTGAAAGTGGTTCGGAAAGCTGTGATTTGCTGATTGTTTACGATATCTTTTATTCGAGCACTGGTGGCGTAGTGGCACTGCTGTCTTCTGATCATAAGGTAGTGGGCTCGAACCTGGAGCCTTTGTTATCTATATCTGTACTAATATTATAACGAGGAAAGATTTGATTGTTTGTTTGAATTGAATAGGCTCCGAAACTACTAGACCGATTTAAAAAAATCTTTTACCAATGTGTAGAATGAACTTTCAGGATGAACATAGGCTATATTTTATGTAGGTAGGTACTTCGCGGGCGACGCCGCGAGCGTAAGCTAGTTGGTACAATATTTTGATTTTTGTTCTTAACAGGGCTATTTCTACTTTACTAATCTTTAGTACCTAACTATACCTAACATATCACTCTTACTAATACTCAAAGCTTTGCTTCTCCCTATCATTTCTTTCCTGATTGATCTTATTCAACTTTTACCTACGGCTTGATGAAACTTTATTTCGTTTCGTTTCCTTCTATTTGGTAGGTACTCGTACCTACACTGACGTAGGTACTTATATTCGTAATACTTTAGAGCCCGCGCACACAGAGTGCGGTCAGAGTTCTGCATTCTAGTGACCGTTGACCGCCCAAGAGTTCCAACGCACACAAGCGGCGTGCAAATTCTCGCGTTCTAGTTTCGTTTGGGTCTTTGCACATGCAACATGTCACTAAAAAGTTCGTCATCCGATGAAAAATTATTGCTCTTGTGGAGCTTAGCAGCTTCTAAGAAGAAAACGGAAGTATTGGGTGCACCCAATTAACACAACGCGAGAAGAACAAGGAGAATTCAGTAATATTTTTCAGGATTTACTTAAAGAAAAACGATCCTATATTTATTTTCGAATGTCGATTAATAGTTTAAATGAATTGTATAACATCAGAAAAACAAAATACTAACTGGAGGAAATGTATTTCATCAAAAGAAAGGCTAGCTATATTATTTTTAAGGTACGTATTTATTTATTAAGGATAAGAAAGTACATAGTAAACTCATCAGACGTCGCGGCGTTCCGGCGTTCTCTGTCTTGGCGGGAAAATAACTCTTGGAACGCGACGTTCCGCTTTGACCGCCGCGGTCAGACCGCCCGCTGTGTGCGTTGTTGTAGAGACTCAGTATATTCTAAAGAACGCCGAACGCGGAACTCGCAACTCGGAACTCCTGACCGCTGCCTGTGGGCGCGGGCTCTAAAAGCTCGTAACCTATACTAATTTAGTATAGGTTCAGCTTCCGCCTGCAGCTTCGCCAGCGTGATACCTTGAAAAAAACAAATATATGCCGCGGGAACCTTATATTTTTCCGAGATAAAAAGTAGCCTATGTGGTATTCCAGACTATAATCTAGTATCTGTGCCAATTTCATCCAGATCCGTTCAGCCGTTTTAGCGTGAAAGAGGAACAAACATCCAAACAAACATCCAGACATCCAGACATCCAAACAAACTTTCGCGTTTATAATATTAATAAGAAGTAGGATAGAGGTAGTAGCCCTTAGTAGGTAGAGATAGATCAGTCTAAAAATGCACGCCCCTCCAATGTATTTCCAATGTAAGTATTTACCTCTACATGCAGTACAAGTACCTACAAGTTAGGGGCGTGCATTTTTAGACTGAATCATCTCTACCTATTAGGTGCTACCGATTTTAGTCTTTCTAAGCAAAGATTTAAATCGTAGATAAGTATGCCCGTACGGTACAGAGACCTCGCCGTTTTGTTGCCACACGAAATGAGATAGCTCACTCATTTGGCACACCAAATATTATCAATTATCAATTATATTTGTTTACGAAAGATCGTGCAATATTATTGCAAAATAAATGGTGAAATAACTGTTTGGTTCATTTTTTACTAATCGTTAGTGTGCGTGCATCGGCATTTTGTTAATAAACACAAGTAAAAACAGTTCCACAGTTTTTGGCGCCCGGGCATAGGTATCTACGATTTAAATCTTTGTTTCTAAGTTTCATCTAAGGGCGCTGCAGGTAAATGTATGAAAGGAAACGAATAAAGTTTCGATACAGGCTCAAACTTATAGCTGTAAGTCCTACGCTGCGAAGATCTTCAAATCACTCAATAATATAGATACTTACCTACTTAGGTATATTCGTAGTACCCTTTTCAACTGAAAGCCGACTTTGAACCTTTATAATCTCCACAAATCTCCGCCGAAAAGACAACACGACACAGGCTCAATCGTTTTAATTTTATTTTTAATCCCTCAAAGGCATACGTCTCAATTTTGTGACAGGTTCACTGGTCCATGACGTGACACGTGGTTTACGTATCACATTTGGTGATATTTTAAACTGACTGGAGGCTTTCATTTAGACATTAGTATAATCTATACCTACTTGAAGCAAGAAGAAAACTGTAACAGGTGATTTTCTGTACTTACATCCTTACTCCTTACTTGATTATTACTGATTTTGATGAAATTTGGTACAAATATATAGACTAGAGCTTTAGAAAGGTCATTTTAATAAAATTTGGTAGAAAGATGAAGCTTGATCATGCTACATTTTTCCGGGATAAAAAGTAGCCTATATGCTATTCTAGACCATAATTTATATCTGTGCCAAATTTCATCCAGATCACTGCTCGAGAGAGAATGCTCCTTATTTGAAGGGTAGCCAAGTTAATATCGATTTTAATGCATTTACTTTTAATGCAAATTTATTAATCTATATATTTTTTTTAAAACACACGTCATTCACATCGCCATAACGATTTGACTGTTGCCGGGGGGTGTTGGGAGCTACGATTTGCCAAATAAAATAAAGAGATGGCGTTCATAGTTTCGCCGCAATGGCATAGAATCAACTTACCTCGTAGGATCAACTCGTACACGTTTCCCCTACTGTCCATTTTGTTACCGAAATTCCTTCAGAGTCCATATACGCTAGCGTGCTGGAATGTCTGTCGCCTTAGGGCCGGAAGGCGACCAAATTAAGTGGGTATCCAGTATTCATGCAAATGAACGCGTATGCCGGGAGCAGGTCTGGAGCGGTATACCTTTTTGTATTGGTAATTGTTTCTAGAACGCTCTGAACACGCCAGCGTAATGGGACCTTATCCTCCAATAGATGCGTCGATATTTATACTTAACTGATTTAAAAAAAAGGTGGTTCTCAATTCGTTGTTTTTTTTTTATGTACCTAATTAAGTACCTACCTATCTTCCCGATCACTCAAAAAGTAATGGAATTAAAAGTAACACTTTTAATAAGAATGTGAAAAATTGTGGATTGAAGTGAGCGTTAATACTCTTTTCTTTCACCGTTCTAATAATATTTATGGGAAAGAAAGAAATAATTTAAGAAAACATTTTTATTTACCACCACTAAAAGATTAAAAATGTAAAAGAATACGTAAGTACTACTTACAAACATTAAAAAATAATAAAGAAAAAAATATGTATATACTTAACTCACTTACCTACTTAAATACTACGAGTAATTATATAATCTAACTAATCCTACTAATATTATAAACGCTAAAGTTTGTAAGAATGTCTGAATGTCTGGTCTGTTTGTTACTCCTTCACGCTGAAACGGCTGAACGGATGAGGATGAAAATTGGCACAGATATAGATTATATTCTGGAATAGCACATAAGCTACTTTTTATCCTGGAAAAATGTACGGTTCCCGTAGGTAGGATAGATTCGTTTTTGTTTTTCAAGATACCACGCGGGCGAAGCTAGTTTTGAATAAAAGTGGCTATTATTCTATTAGAATAATTAGAACGTTCCAAATTCAAAAAATAAAACGGCCATTTCGGTGGGCCGTTCTTGTAAATTGACGACTGATTTACCATTTAAAGCTGAAACCCCAGGCAATGGTCCATTCCGGTTCGTTCCCTCTAATTGTTCGCGGCACAAATTATAAATTCATTATGTTGACCGTAGGCTATAGAGATCTTGCATGGTCTGTGTTTATGGGTGTGTAGGTTTAGGAAATGTTTATGCTAGCGTTGGGCGAATGTGAGTGAAGTAACGTGCGTAATAATGAATGGTAAAACTAGTAAAAGTAACTATTTGGAACGTGCCATGGTCCAATATGGGCCGTCAGATTTGGCCCATCATGAGTATTGGGCATATAATAACTCAAATATTTTTGGTGTAGATTTAAAAAAAAAACTTTCTTTTTAAATCTTTTTTTTAGTCTATTCGCTGTGCGAGAAATTACCTGTTCCAATAAATGTGCCCTAAAAACTTTGGTTGATTATTATAATGTAGTATAACATAAAGCTACGTTCGAACCGGAGCGAAAGCGTAGTAGGTATCAAATAAATTATTCGCGTATTAAATGAAGAGTCTCGCTTTAAAATAAACAATAACCCACTTACGTTAATACCAAATTTTTTTATTCTGTGTTTTTTTTTTTGGCAATAATTTATTTTCTATTCTATTCTATTCTAATAAATACTCGTGTACATTTCAGACAACGCCATCTAGCGCAAGGCTTGTAAACTTACACATCTGTTTTAAACTTATATTCGGCGGGAATTTAGTCGAAAAGCTGTCATGTTGACGTTGGGATTAGGGCGATTATTGTCCGATTACTGTCTGTTGCTCGTGCGATCAGATGACTCGTTTTGAAATCTACCTACCTACCTTAAGTAGCTACGTACTTAGGTGGGCGATTCTACTCAATTTGATATTTGACCGTAATTTTAAAAACTTTTTAAATCTTAAACATGTTATTAAGCCTCCAAAACTTAAGTATAACTAGCACCTGTCTCGGTATTTCAACCATTCTATAACAAACAAACAACCTATAAAGTATCACTCAAGAATTATCTAGCAATTACTAGGTAAGTAATTTAAAATTACTAATTCAGGACTAATTATGTAGGTACTTACCTACTTGAGTAGTTATTTCGAAAACTTACAAATTCAATGTTGAAATGTAGATTGAGTGTAGACAAAGACAATGGTAGAAGATCTTTATTCGTTTACCACAACTTTTCAATCACATTACAAAACTACCTATTTAGTAGGTAAGTAATATGCTATTACAGCTTTATGAAAAACGTTTTAATAGCAAAATGACTAACAACGCAAAAGGTCTGAGTATCAAAATGTCTCGACACACGAAACTTAATAGTAAACCTTTCGTTCATACAAAGACAATACACCCATGAAATCACTACCGGTAAGTCACGGGGGCCGACCGATCGAGGCCACGCCTTCGACCCCGCCTCTCGCGTCGATGTGATTTACCTTTATTTTTGTAACAATACATTTTTTTTTATTAACTTTGATTCAAATATTCCTGTAGGAATTGAATATCGTTTAAAAGAAATGTCGGTTTGTGTGTGGCATTATTCTTAGTGATTCTTCTGTGTTCTAAATTAACACTTTTTAAATTTTGTGTGTGGCATAATCATTCTACTTTGTTTTAAATTCAATATTTTTAAATAAGTTGATGTGTAAATGTGATATTATTATTCTAACTGTTATCATTCTATTGTGTTCTAAATTCAACATTTTTAAATAATTTGTGTGTGGCATTATTATTCTTAATGACGTCATTCTTCTGTGTTCTAAATTCAAAATTTGAAACTAGATGACATTATATCGACACTAAGATCAAAAACGGTCACACCTGTTAAAAAGTATATAATTTACACTCGATATCATTATAAGTTTATCTTTGTGTCAGTAGATGGCGTTGTGTATCATTATCTTAAACTGGTTTGAAGAGATAAAATACAAAAAACCTAACTTACGCAAAACTATGCAACTTTTACCTACATTTACCCTTAATTCCGCAGCTTTGTACGCGTAGCCAATGTGTCTATTCCAGACTATAATCTATCGCTGTGCCAAGCTTCATCCAGACCCGTTCCCGTTTTTGAGTGATTGAGTAACAAACATCCATGCATTCATCCAAACTTTCGCATTTATAATTATAAGTTAGACTAGATAATTCATATAGAATAATTAATTTATTACTACCTACTATAAAAATAAACCCTTCTCCATACAATAACAAAAAGAAAGAAAATTGCGAAATCGGCCCAGCCGTTTCCGAGTTTTAGCAAGACAAACGAACAGCATAAGATATAAGATATAAGATTTTTATATTATAAGTTAATTATACCTAAGTATAATAAAGATTAGAAAGAACTTTAAATAAATATACCTACCTAATATAAAGGGGTTAGATATTTCGTAGCGTGACAAGGATGGATAAAATAAGGAATGAGTATATCAGAGGAAGTCTGAAAGTAGCACCGGTGACAGAAAAGATGAGGAGTAATAGGTTAGCGTGGTATGGGCATGTTATGAGAAGAGATGAATGTCATGTGACAAGGAGAGTGTTAGGTATGAATGTGGATGGATACAGGGGTAGAGGTAGGCCAAAGAAAAGATGGATGGACTGTGTGGAAGAAGACATGGGTAAGAAAGGAGTGAGTAATGAGATGACGAGTGACAGAGGGAAATGGAAGAAGGTCACATGTTGTGCCGACCCCACATAGCGTGGGATAAGGGCAGGAAGATGATGATGACTCATGTAGGCCAACGAGCGCGTTCAAATCTTATCTTCGTGAATTTTTTCAAAGTTGAAATTTTATCTTTTATACATTTCAAAATTTAAAAAAAAAACACCCAGTATGTTAAGTTTACTTGTATTTAATGTCTCTTTAATAAAACTAAGGTTGTGGTTGCGAACAGGTGCGTGCAGGTCGTCGACATTACTGGCTAACGCAAGTTTACTAAACAAATAACAACCTTCTTACACTGTAAATACAGATGATATTTCCCTGGCAGGAACGCAGCTTCGACATTACTGGCTAACGTTTTTGTCCACTGAACAAATAACAACCTTCTCACACTGTAAATATAGATGATATTTCCCTGGCAAGAATGCAGCTTCAGTGCGAAGGTTCGAAGTGTGGATAGAATAAGTAGCAGTTAGTAAGGCTTTTTCGGTATTTACACTGTAATGAAAACTTGTTTCATTGATAAAATATAAATCAATAAAAACTTCTGATATTTTGATTGAGTAATAACAAGTACTTACCTAATTATTATCAGGAATGAAAAAGTCTTAATGTTTTTTCATACAAAGTTTGTACGAAAAGATCAATTTCAATACAACGGTTGTACGCAAAAATTAACGAACGGTTGCGTAATATTTTTTCATACAGCTAACTAAAGGTCCATTTCACCAAAGTTTTGTTGATCGGGCATCAAAATTAACAAGCATGTTAAGTATCGTTAAGACATGGTGACATGTTAGGACACGGTGGAACACAAAACAACTTTAACATGTGATTGATAGGGTAACAAGCTGTTAGTTTAATTAACAGAGCTCTAAACTTCCTGCTGCACTCCATAAACTTAGGTAAAATTTTTGGAATCCCTACCTGTAGCATCGGAAAATAACTTCCCATCAAAATTTCTGCTCTCCATACATTTTCTAGTTATATTTCCTTAGAACCTTCGTGAAATAAGATTAAGTAAGTATTAAAATAAATGGTAGAAAATCCAATTTTAAATTATTTCTATACTAATAAATACTGACCCTTATCAAACAATGCTCTCCATCAATTTTCTGGTTGTACCTAATTATTTCTTTAAAACCTCCGTAAAATATGAACTCAAAATGCAAGAAAAAAATTGTTCCAATTTTAAATTATGTCTAAGTATAGTTACTATACTGCCCCTTATCAAACAATGAAATAATTATCTGCTTCTGCTTCATAAAAAAGAGGTTGCACAAAAAAGTTGCCATAGATAATAAAACTATTCTCTATTCTATTTCTACCCACCATAAAAAGTCAACAGTCCAATTCCACCCTTAAAAAAAAACATAAAAAACGCATTAGACAAGCCTTAAAAGCTGCAGGTTAGAATCAGGTGCGCGCGAGTCGCGAGCTTCCAGCGAAGTGCGGCTGACGGGCGGCGCGCGCGCAGCAGGTGCCGCCTTTGGAGGGGGGCACCTTACTCCACCGTCTTACAACACTACCTCTACCACACTCATCAACTTTATTCTCTAGTCATTAAGATTGAGATTCGTAAAGCAAACTAGTTGAGGAATAGTTGTAGGGCCTTACTCCTCTCCTTTTTATCGAACAAAAAATGAACTGTAAACGCGATCACGGCCGCCAGTAAGGTCAATGTTAGCGCTTCCTTCAGTACACGCTCAGAGAGAACCGCGCGCGCATCCCTAGCGTGAACTACTGAAAGTACTGGCCGGTATCACACGAACTTTTTATAAAAACTTTTTTTAAACAAGGTTCTAAATTTGAATCATGTGAGCGGTATTGACGGCTGATCGATCTTGTTTCTTTTTAATCGGGCGCGGCGAGACGTTCGATTTTTGAATTTTATCTTCGTAAAGTTATGGAAGAGGTTTTTGATTAGTCGCTTTGTTTGACTTTGGGGACTTTTAGTGACTGATGATGGAGACTTTAGTTTTGATTCCTCAAGAGTTGAGCCTGGCTCTCAGGCCGGGTGGTGCGAGGGGGAAGGAAGCTTCGGTCAGCGTCTGGTCTTCTATGGAGATCCCGAGGGGGACAGCTCTGTACCCTTTCCAGGGTACCATCAGAATTGATAAACTTCACGTATATAGCTACGTGCCGGATCATGATGTAAGTGGCATTTTGTTAATTTTCATCGCATTACTTTTTTTTTTTAATTTATTGGGTATTCTCATGTTTGTGTTACCTTTCAACCGAATAGATTGTAAAAAAAATGGATTATTTAGATAGGTAGTAACTGATTGTTTGTTTATGCTTTTCAAACTGAAAAGCATAAACAAACTTACATAATAAGTGCATTCAAAATATCAATGCACTTATTAAGTACCTAAGTACCTAGGGTTTTCTGTAAAGACTATAAGGAACCTAGGTACGTTATGATTATGCACCTAGTTGATTTTCTGTATACCTTCTAATTAGATAGGTACCTTTTTTTTGTAAATACTAAAGGTTGTGTAGATACACATTTTGATGCTATGGTGGAATTTTAGTTCTGTCGCCAGAATTGGCCACTGACAAAAATGAATATTGAAACATACATTTTGAATAGTTGCAGTATGAGATGTTTTGTATTTAACAGATCAACTAGTTACAATTCTATAATTACACCTAGTTACATAACTTTCCCATACAATAGCTACATTTAATAGGAGAGCAATATTACTTCCCATAGTAGATATTATGCTATTGTAACATTTTGATAAACAAAAAAAAACAAACATGGTCACGGCTGTAATACCCAGGCTTAGATAACTCCTGAGATCTTTAATTACTTAGATCTTTGAGAATTTCTATAGAGGGTAGTCAGAGGCTCGTTCAAACATGATATTTGGTACATGATCACATTTAGCACAGGTAGTTAGTATTTATTTTGATGCTGCTGAAAAAGTTATGTCAAGCGTAACAGTCTGTGTGATTAGATACTTGAAGGTGATGTTGTGTCTAAAATTACTTTGATGCAAATAATAAAATAAGTATATGTACCTATAGATAAATCCTACTAATATTATACACGCGTAAGTTTGTAAAAATGGGTGGATGTATGGATGTATGTTTATTACTCTTTCAAGATGTAACGGCTGAACGGATCTGAAAAAAATTTGGCACATATAGATTATATTTTGGAATAACACTTTTTGCATGGTACTTTACATGGTATTTGGGTACTTATAAGAAACAAAAAACTATAAATATTTTTATAAAAAATTATTATAATGAACTAAGGTTTATAGATTTACTAGCTTCCGCTCGCAGTTTTGCCCACGTAGTACCTTGAAAAACAAAAACAATTTATCCCGCAGGAACCGTACATTTTCCGGGATAAAAAGTAGCCTATGTACTATTCCAGACTATACTCTATACCTGTGCCAAATTTCATTCAGATCCATTCAGCCGTTTAAGCGTGAACGAGTAACAAACATACATCCGTACACCCTTACATCCATACATCCCTTCATTCATACATTCTTACAAACTTTCGCGTTTATAATATTAGTAGGATAAGATTTAATATTTCGACCCAGCGTGTTTTTTTATTTTAACATAATCCAGTCATAACTTTGAAAACATTTCGTAGGTTATACATTATGCAAATTTATAAATCTAATCTTTATTGTTTTCGTTGAGAACTAAAGACTTGATGAGCATCATTGTTTTGTATGATCTCTATTACATCGCTCTTAGTTAATAGACTTTATGAAAAATATTATGAACAAACGTAATGTTTGATGTTTTTTTTTTAAATTAATTATAATAATTTTTACGTTTTTGAATTAAATATTATGGGAATTATTTTTTAGAGTAGGTAAGTATATACAATGATTTTAGGTTTGAACAAATAAACCTACGTCATAAAACATCGTGTGAATTAATATTTAGTTTGTATGTAATTGTTTTTATTGTATTTATATTGGAAGATCATGAATATTCTAAATTACTTGTTTTTGTTATTTTACAAACAATACTTATAAAGATTAATGTAAAAACCCAAATATTGACCGTAACATTACAATAAATAAAATATCTGATTATTCTTTCATCTTGAAGAAGATATTAATCATTTTTTAAACTATCAACTTACGTGTGCAATAACAGCAATATTTTCAGTTAGATTATTTACTAAAATCCATTTAGATTTGAGACAAAAATAACTGAAAAAACTACATATTTTGTATTCAAAACTAATTTATAATATTATCGAAACACAAAAAATAATAAACCAATCATTTCCAAGCCCTTCAACCACTCATTTCTTTGAAAAACTTTTTTTTTTACAAAACCTTATACAAACAGAGCATAGAAATATTCAATCGGCGCTAACCGCAATCGATGTTCTGTTAGAACCAATACCACTAGCTTCCATAATACTTACTATGGGCATTATAGTATCTACACACACCAGATAGCCAACACCATCCCTCACGTACTCAATCGGCTGCCAACTAGATAGTTCTTACAACAATCAAACAAAAACTGCATCTTATATAAAACCGCATAATTTTCTTTTACGGACTTTTGCGTTACGTGCCTGGATGGGGGTTAGTTATATTAGTCATTTAGTGATTGTTTCCCGTTTTACTGAACTGATGAGATATAATTAAAATATGGGAATACAAAATAATAATATTATGAAAAATTGGAAAAATGACCTTTGTGTAGAAAAAAAATCTTCTTAGGTACTTAGTTTGTTTTTTTTATTTACCTTTTTTTTTGCATTTTACCTACTTTTCTGATCAACTTGTTTGTCACAGATTTGCATTTTATCTCTAAGGCAGTTTTGAAATTAGGCTTTCTGACCAGGAAGCGATATTTTGACATGAAAGCTTTTTACAGTCAGCCAATTTTCAAAAAAAACAAACCTATTTCTATATTATATAACTCTCTAAGTACTTGTATTAGAAACAGACCCCATTCGAGGAAAGTGCTTATCAATTATGCAACTACATTATGATAATGATTTGAATATGATAAATTATTTTCCTTAAAAACCTAAGCTTACTACACCTACCCAAATATCTTTAATATTTACTATCATCGAGTTATAAATTACAATCGGATATCGCAATCCACTTACATTGAACCTATTTAAGCAAAACTTAATGGACACCTTCTTTCTAATAATTATTTAAAAAATATTGCCGGAGGTGCGTTTAAACCGGAAGTAATCGTATTTAAGCTTAGTTCAGTTGGTACACAAACGCTTTCACCGTTATCGAACTGGTTTACGGGTGCAGTCAGGTGCTCATGTTGTATAATAATGCAGTTGCGGTTGTCAAAAAAAAGTACTTAAAATAGTCCATACTTTGTCGGATGTAAACAAATTTGTATCAACCAGAGACAAAAAAATAATATCTCGACTTTTGCCTACTCTATGTTATGTAAAACAAGTTACAGTCTCTAGACTTTAGTCTAATCTAGCATGCCCAACGAACCGAAAAAAATGTCCAGTAAAACAAAAAAATGATTAAGTAAGTACCTATATCTCGATATTTAGCGCATAAAGGGTTTGATCGAATCGATCTTTAAGTGTGATTTCCTGTGGCCATAGACAAAATAATATTCGATCATTGATATGAGATAGAAAACTTCAATAACGTATGTAGATGTTCTTTGTTTATGGCATTTGGCTCTTTTGAAATATATTTTGCCAGTGTCAAGTGTTTAAATTTATTAGTAATACTGTCAATGTAACAAATTCATCGTCAAATTTTTAAGTCAATTTTAAACAAAAGATGGCTGTTTTGTTCTAAATTCCTGGGATTTAGAAAGGAACTATTTACTTAAGTTCACATATTTCACACCCGTGCTAAGACTTCGGGCTTTATTGGAAAAATAATCACCAAAATACACAAAAAAACTCAAAATAACACGACAAAAAATATAAAAACTAGAGCGATAGAGTTGACAGTCGAATGCATCGCATAAATCCGTATGAAGATCAATGACATAATGATAAGAAATGTCATTCCCATACGTTTGACTCTTTGCTAGAGCGACACCTAAAAAGTAGATAAGTACTTAGGTATTATTCTATTATTATTAGGTATTATTATATTATATTATTGCCTTCAAAATATAGCTGAACAAATTGTAGAATAGACCAAAATTTTACATAAATTATATTTAAAAAACAGAATAGTTATTTGATTTGTGTTTAGCCATTGTGTAGGTAATTAATTTACCTTCGTTAGACGATCATTGAGCTTGCTTTTGACTGTGGTACAAGTCACAGACGTTAAACTCAAAAGTATAGTATACGATTCACATAGTCACATTTTTGATCCAACCGTTTTTCCGTATATCTTAAGGATGTGTATGTTAATCACAGAAATACAATGTTTAGGCTTATCACTATTATGAGTAACGAGCTGATGCCCGCTGCTTTGCCCGCGTGAATGTCGATTATTGCGACTTTTCATAAAAACTTTCATTCCCTATTTTATCCCCTTGGGGGTAGAATTAATCAAATTCTTAGCGGATGCCTACGTCATAACATCTACTTGCACAGCCCGATCCGTCCAATGGTTTGGGCTGTGCGTTGATAGATCAATATGTCTGTCAGTCAGTCACCTTTGAGTTATATATTATATTGGGATTCGCGGGTTACGCTGCGAGCGGAAGCTAGTAAATTATATTTAAATCGCTTCAGCTTACGCCTCATACCACCCAAACTAGTAGCTTTTTGTGGCTTTCAACGCACGCGCCCGCGCAGCTCCGTTCATTACAATCGTACTTTTGTTGCATACGAGAAGGTAATTACGATTGTTTCTTGTTTTGACAGTAGTTATTTATTATTTTGTATGCGTTTATTGGAGCGTAAAACTTGTTAATTATAGAAATTGAGATCTAACTGGTGTTTTGAGATGATTTATGTGGGTAGTTTAGGGTACAGAAAAGGGCGGGGAATATTCGATTGATTAACATAGTGCCGTAGAAGCTATGAGATTTTTAATATCCTTGAATTTGCGGGTTGAAGGACCACACGCTCAAGTTCGGAATCCTTCAAGAAAAATACAAATAAAAATAGAACACCTTCATTTTCAAAATGTCTAAATTTCAATGCATGTATTAGCAATTTGACGCATTTGAATAGTTTAAAGTTGATTTGACGATTAACTATGATTATTGACGTAATCAAAATACTCAATAATAACACTTATTGCCTCTATATTTGACACCGTCAAAAATGATCATCAGTCATTTTGGGAAAAGTTCATTTTGGGATTTGTACCCATTGAAGTAACTATTTATATCGATATTTGTTTCAAATGAGATTAGTACTTTATGAATTTCAGTACAAACAAACCGCAAAACACTATAAAATGGTTAAGGAAAAAATTTGCTGCACGGTAAACTTTGACGCTGGCAATTCTTTTAGGACAGAAGGCAAAAGAATTTGACGCTCTACGCGCTATTAAAGCCGAGTGTATATTGGATGTGTAGGTAGCTTCGCTTTCATAACTTCCGTCAAACTACAATGACACCCATAACTCCATTCAAGTGCACACAATGTCGGAAAAAACACTCGTGTGACGTAATATATCAGGTGAAACACCTAATTATCTCATAAATAATGGGTAAACTTTCGCTTTTGTTGTGGAACAATGCTGACTCTCTTCTATTCTTTGGTTTTTTCACCGCCGCAGGTTTGTGACCGCGGTTTATAAGTGCCATCTTGTTTTTCCGCGTTCTACGCTTCTGTTCGTGTGTCAAGGCTTTATTGGCGATTCTAGTAGATTTGATTTTGTGTCATTATTTTAAAAACTTTTTTAACCTTGATTTTAGAGCTCGTCTTTCAAGCTGATAGCATTATGGAGCTATAAAAGATTGGCTGATAATAAGTTATTTCACGAAGGGTACATTTAAAATTAACTAATATTTTACGTGATAACCAAAATTGTTTGTTGCGAACAATGACGAAATCGTTGAGTACATGGTCTTATACGGATTTATTTTAGGAGTACTGGTGGTCTTGTTGTAGTGACCCCGCTCCAGCCTGTTTCTGTTCAAACACTGTGGCAGTGCTCTTAAACGGTGAAGGAAAACATCGTGAGGAAACCGTCATAGCCTAGAACTAAAAATTCGAAGGTGTGTATCATAATGTTAGTATTCTTATATGCGGCGATGAGCTTGCAAGCTGTCACGTGCGGAATACTAACTACTTTGCAATATGTGGACATGGAATGTTAGGTATGAATGTGGATGGATACAAGGGTAGAGGTAGGCCAAAGAAAAGATGGGTGGACTGTGTGAAAGATGACATGGGTAAGAAAGGAGTGAGTACTGAGATGACGACTGACAGAGGGAAATGGAATAAGATCACATGTTGTGCCAACCCCACATAACGTGGGATAAGGGCAGGAAGATGATGATGATGATGGACATGGACCAAATATGATATTTGGTCCATGTCCATCATCATCATCATCTTGGACGTGTTTGGACGTGTCTCTGACTACCCTCTTTAGATATTCTCAACGATCTTGGTAACTAGAGATCTGAGGAGATATCTACCAAGCTTGGGGATTACAGACGTGATCATGTTTGTTTTATTTTTGTTTGAAGCTTAAGGCTTTCATTATTTCTACCCTATCGCATATAAGGCTTTAGGCTAAAATCGAAAGATCCAGCGAATAGAACAATCATTGTTGACTTTACGAGTGTCCTCACTAAAGAGAAAATAGTCGCAAACTACAGGAAATGTAACAGGGAGAAAAATCGTCTGACCACCGAAAAATTGAGAATTGCTGGGTCTCCAAAGCCTATTTTCATTTCTGAAAATCTATCAGCGAAGCTAAAGAAATTGTTTTATCTAGCTCGGGAACATGCCAAAGCAAATGATTTTCAGTTTTGCTGGGTTTCGGGCGGAAAAATCTTCCTGCGCAAGCGTGAGGGCGGGCCACTTATCAGAATTAGCAATGAAGCTGACCTCTCCAACATGTCTCCCAACAAGTGACTGGTGGTCACTTATTGTTCACAAATCCACTATGGATTAAGCTTATTAGTATTAGCATTTATTCTCTTAGCATATGTTATTATTTTTTTGTCACTTTTTGTGAATACTGAGTCACCATTATATTCTACACTTTCATGTTCTACTATAAACACATACACAACACTTAGCACACCCTTATGTAACGATAGTCATCATTTAATTACGATTCTCCTACCTAAATACATAATACAACCCACAACCCGTTTTCGGATAGTAGTTAGCCAGAATAAGCTTTATCAGCTCTTAGAACACCTGTTAATTTTTTACATTCCATTATGAATGAACTTGTTTCTATAAATTCTGACTTAGAAAACTTTTCCGTAACAGAATCATATTCTTGCTCCCCCGAAGAAACCAGTCAGTACTTTCTGAATTGCATCTCTGCTCTGAACATACTACACTTAAATATCAGGAGCATTAACTGCAACTTTGATAGTTTTACTGTACTCCTCCATAGAATACCATCAAAAGTGGACATTATATTGCTATCCGAGTGCTGGTTGAGTAAGTGTTCCTCTCTTCCTGTTTTACCTGAATTTGTCGCTTTCTCTTCTGACTTCAAGACACAGAACGAAGGTGTAGTTGCATATATTCGTGTCGATTTGGCCTGCAATGTTGAAAGTCTAGAATTTGCGGATGCAAATTGTTTACTGTTGAAATGTGAAAAAAACATTGCAATAATTGCGCTCTATCGCTCCCCCTCGGTAAAAAATATTGAACCCTTCCTTTGCAGTCTTGACAATTTATTAACCTCATTAAAACAATTCCCTACGATAGCTGTAGTCGGTGATCTAAATATTAATATTGCTCCTAACCATAATGATTCCGATTCCGATGACTATCTGAATCTTTTAGCTAGCCATTCTATGCTTCCCACCTATAATTCCCCAACCCGACTGAACAATTGTCTGGATCACATCATCTTGAAATCACCTCACTCGGCAGTATCTTTGATTCTTGACACCCTGGTAACCGACCATGCGCCCTCGCTGTGTTCCATAAATCTCAAAGGTAAAACTAAACCTCCGAAGCCTTACACAAAATTAGATATTCCTGCAACCATTAAACAAATTGAAAGCACTGACTTCTCTGATATCCTCTTATCTGATAATCCAACCTATACCGCTCAAACTCTAGTAGTAACCCTATCCAAAATTGTAAAAAAACACACTCAAATCTTAACACTTCCTAGCAGAAAACGTGTGATCAAACCTTGGATTACACCCGGCCTTCTAAAATGCATTCGTCACAGAGACAAACTTTACAAATTGTATAAAAAGAATATTCATAACGAAGTACATAAAATCATTTTCACCCGTTACCGAAACTTTTGTAATAACCTTTTAAAAAAAATTAAGCGTGAGTACGAACGCCATGAGCTTTGGAAGGTCAGGAATAATCCGAAATCTACCTGGAAACTTGTCAAAAAAATAGCCAATCTTGATCGTAACCGTTCATCTGCTGAGGATTTTTTGAAGATAGCTTCCTCTCCTAAGGTCTCCGTCAATACCATTAATAAGTTTTTCGCCAATGTCGGAAAGAATTTAGCATCCCAAATCAACCCTCCAACCATTTTATCAAGCACATTCCCTATCGTAGCTCAAGCCGATACATCTACTCCCAACTCCATGGCTCTCTTCCCTACTGATCCAATAGAAATTGAAAGCATTATCCTAAACCTTAAAGACAAGTGTGCTGTGGGCTGGGACGGCATCCCCACATTAGTTATCAAAGGTGCTAGAAATACTCTTATCCCTATTTTAAACCCACATTTTTAACCTCTGTCTGTTAACTGGGACATTTCCTTCTGTTTTCAAAAAAGCCCTTGTCCACCCCATATATAAGACCGGGAATAAACATAATGTTAATAATTTCAGGCCAATCTCAATTCTAAGTGTCTTGTCCAAAATATTAGAAAAAATTATAAACACCAGGTTGATAAGTTTTCTGAATGAAAATAACATCCTATCTGAAAGCCAGTTTGGATTCCGTAAATCAAGATCCACTGAGGATGCGGTTGTTGAACTAACATCTACAATTGTTAAAAACCTCGATAAGAAGCTTAAAGCGGCTGCTGTATTCCTTGACCTCTCCAAAGCATTCGATACCGTCTCTATACCCATGTTACTGGATAAGTTAGAGCAGATCGGAATAAGAGGCTCAGTTAATGACCTGTTCAGAAGCTACCTCACTGATCGCTCACAAGAAGTTGTCGTAAGTGGCGTTGTGAGTAATGAGGAACTAATCCAGTTTGGCGTTCCTCAGGGTAGTGTTCTTGGCCCTTCTCTCTTCCTTGTATACATCAACGAGCTGTGTAATCTTACACTCCCAAATTGTAATATAATTACTTACGCAGATGACACTGCCCTGCTCGTTGGTGGAAAAAGTTGGGATGAGGTACAACAGTCTGCTGAAGCGGCTTTGAGAGATGTCCTTAACTGGCTCTCAACCAACCTTCTAACCCTCAACGTTGAAAAGTCGAATTATATTACATTCTCCCCCACTGCCCGTACTCAACCACTATTCTTCTCCCTCCGCGCACATACTTGTCAAGTTCCAGTCAGTAACTCTTGCTCCTGTCAAACTCTTCGCCATGTCACTTCTACTAAGTATCTTGGCGTCCACGTCGATAGATTCCTCTCCTGGATCCCTCACATTGATAATACTATAACTAGAGTACGTAAACTTATATTCGTCTTCAAAAACCTAAGAAGTGTTGCCGATTCTCAGTGTTTGAGGACAGTTTATTTTGCTCTTGCACAATCTGTACTGAACTACTGTATCACTGCATGGGGCGGTTGTATCAAAACGCAGATGCTTAGAGTGGAGCGGGCTCAAAGGGCTGTCCTAAAAGTGATGTCATCCAAACCTAGGAAATTCCCCACTAACCTCCTTCTACAACAATGCGAAGTTCTTTCTGTAAGACAACTGTTTATTCTGGCTAGCATCGTACGTCAGCACAGGCTCTTGTTCTTTGACCCCAAACTACTTAAAAATAAACGTCGCTCAGATATTGTGTGTAAAACTCCTACGCACAGAACAGCCATAGCTGGTCGCCACTTTTGTTATCTAAGCTGTTCACTTTATAACAAAGTTAATAAAGCTATAGATGTATACCCTCTTACACAATACACATGTAAAACTAAATGTTCAAATTGGCTTTTATCTCTTTCATATGAACAAACTGAAAATCTTCTCATTTCCCTCTCATAAATTCATAAGACATGTTACATAAGACACACAACAATAGGTACTCATCATCATCACACACTCACACACACACCCTCACACCCTCTCACACACACATAAACTCACTCCTCAGCATTCTCAGTAATTTTTCCAGCTCATCCTTATTAATGTCATTTAACCTTTGTTTAATTTATTTTTGTTCTATATGTTAACCGAACAGAACCTACTCATCAGTTCTGGAGGCGGGCGTTGAGACTGCGTCACAGTTTTATTTTTAAACTTTAGCAGTTTCATCGTTTTTAACTTGTACTCTGTTCACTCCTGTTTTAATAATAAAATACATTTTAATTTTAATTTTTTTTTTTTTTTTTTTTATAACATAAGAGCTATTTTGCCAAACGCTCCACGATCAGCAGCTGAAAAGGTGCATGCACATGGATTTATGAACGCATCATGTTCATTTAAATGTCTTCATAATGTTTTATGGGTCATGTGTTGATGAAAGTTTTTTGTTTCCTTTCATACGAGGGTCCTTTGATCAGTTGACGTTATGGTCGAGGGTTTACGGAATTTATATTAATACTATTGTCAAAATAAATTGATCGTATTTCCAGTACGACTTCGATAGTTGACTATTCGTTTGACAGTTTTGCGAGCGGTTGCAGTGAAGCTGCAAGAGAACGGAATGAGATGGTATATTTATAGAAAATCACCCGATTAGGTACTTTGGCAAAAAATAGTGTCCATCTCCGGTAAAAGACCTAGAGGGAGACGAAAGATCACCTGGGGCTACCACAAGCTCTTACAAACCATCATGTTTCAGCAACGTCACATTCCAAGCAGTAACAGTATTTCAACAATACCTACCTACAATTTTTGTAGGTTATGGTCCTGAATATCAAAGTTAAATTACTTTGATATTGCCCGAGTTTGTGGTACGGCCCCTGGACAGCTATGTTGAATCGCATCAGAGAATGCAACGTTTCCGAAGACGATTGCATTGATAGGGCGAAGTGGAGGAGTGTGAGAAAGGTTAACCCTACCCTACCTTACGGGATAAATAGTCCAGAAAAGAGAAAATTTTGCTTGTGTAAACGGGACATTTACGTAAGTGAATTCGATACTAGCGATATCTCACTCGCACTTTTGACATTCAAAAAAGCGTCTCTCCTAATCTCCCCCGGATGGAATGAAGTTCCTGAAAGAACGAGACAGACAGAGAAACATGCGCACGCCGCACAGCTTTACAATAGCTTACTGTAGCAAAAAGTGTCGTTACAACTTTTCGTGAGATTTTTTTCCGTCTAGCCCCCTTTCACAACGCGCGATAAGGCATTAAACAATCGCAAAAGGCATTAAACAAAGGCATAATAACGCATTCCAAAATTGCGATATTACACTTACATATTTTATACATTTAAAAAATCGCCTGAGACGTACTTTAGTCTTCTCACCACACTGGTTCACAAGAACTAGTGACACGATAAGATGCCTATGTATCTACTTGTCCAGAGACTCATTATAAAAACAGTCATACACGCATCCATAAACTATGAACTATAAACATGTCAAGTTAACATAACACAATAACAGATCATCACCAGTTTATGGGTAGCTTGCAGTGTAGAAAGCTAGACTTCATTTTTGAGGTGTTGCTTGATGATGAGCGGAGCGAGAAGCGTTTTTAAAAGCTTAGTTAAGACATGCTTTTGCGGAAAAAGCAATAACAGATGTGAGTTCTAGACGTTTGTTTGACAAATTTCGCTGTAGTACCTAGACAGTTTTGCATAATATTCGAAACTAGCTTCCGCCAGCGGCTTTGTCCGCATGTTACTTTGAAAAACAAAAACATAATCTATACCACGGAATTCGTTCATTTTTTCGGAATAAAAGGTAGCCTATGTATCAAGTTTAATTCTATCTTTGTACCAAATTTCATCAAATCGGTTCAGTAGTTGCGTAACACGCAGTGACTTACGCATTTATAATATTAGGCTTAGTACCAATTAGATAAAAATTATAGTATTCAAAGTATTTATATAAATCTAAAGGGTTGTTATTAAGGAAGTTTGTTATTGGGTATCCGTCTGTTTATTTCTCAATGGATAATTGCTTCTTTATTGGCGTTTGTTCCTTTTTCTTTCTTGCACTTGCCGCTTATCGCTCTGCTTATACAAGAATAAGGCTTTATGCATAAGCCAGGAGCGGACCAGAATGCATGCGTCTTAGTATTCATGAAGATGATATTATTCATGTTTGAGCAATTAATATTAAAAGCACGCGAACTTAATTGATACGTTAATTTGTAAATAATTTAATATGAATTGCTTAATCACTGGTGGTGTAGTGGCACGCCTTACGACCCTAAGGTTGTGGGTTCGAATTTGGTCAAGCTCATCGTGCTATAAGAAGTTTCCTGATCGAAAAATGTATGAGCGCAATGCCACGACGAAGGAAAACTTTGTAGGTTTTCCTATATGCGGCAAAGGGCTTGCAACCTGTAACGTATGGATACTAATTGCCTACTGTGCAAGACGTGAACACGTGTTATATATATTTACCAATACCTTTAAACGAGCAATTCTTGTATTCTTTGTATATAATTATGTAAATTTTATATATAATTGAATCTCAGAGACGGCTCCAACGATTTTCATGAAATTTAGTAAGTATTTTCGGGGGCGATAACTCGATCTAGCTAGGTTTCATTTTTAAGAAAACTTCGTTTAGTAGCCCAAAAAAAACTAATGTTAAAATGCCGTGATCATTGTGTTTTTTTTATCATCTTAATGTTGCAAATTCTAGAATGTGTAGAATTAAATACTTAAAATATTCAAGCGTTTGTTAAAAAGTTTTCAGAAACATTTATTAGCAGTTGTTCATAATAATGAATAATGTTCACGTATAAATATTATTTATACGTGAATTTTATTGATGCACTATTGATAGGTTTACTTGAGTCAATCGCTTCAATTGTGTCGAATTCGAACACACGATCTAAGAATCGGAAGACAAGACTAGGTACCACTAAACCTCTTCCGTAGGAAATGCTATTAAATAGGTGCCGATTCTGTTGGTCATATTTCAATGTCTTCTCATTAATTTAGTCATCTCACAGAATAGCGGAAAAGTGTGACATCTAATTTACCTTAGCGGCGAACACACATTAAGGTTAGCCGCACACGTTTTTTATACCTTAAAAAGCACAAAAAAATTAAACATTAAAAAACTGGATTTGAATATTTATTTGAAATTATTCCTTAACTGTTAAGGAATAATTTCAAATAAATATTCAAATCCAATATTTGATTTTTATCCAATATCACAGCTTCGAATATTTGATTCAAGGTGTGTAATTTACACACCTTGAATCAAATATTCGAAGCTGTGTGTTATAGGTTAGTAGTCTTATAAGAGACGATGGGCTTGCAACCTGTCACGTACGGAATACTAACTACTGTTCAAAATGTGGTCATGTGCCAAATGACATGTTCCGAACATATCACATGCCTCTAGTAAGTAACTAGAGATCTGAGGAGATTATCTACCGAGCTTGAGGTTTAGAGTCGTGATCGTGTTTTTTTTTTATTTAGAAAAACCGGGGAATGAGCGCCACGTCAAAATTTTGTTAATTTTGAGAACACGCTCTACAAAAGCGTCGACAAAATTTTGTTGCGAGTGCCGTGTAATGGTTTCCTATAAAAAATGTGTGCGGCCGATCTACAGTAGCATATTAATCGGAAGCAAACCCGATAATATAGATGTGGGCATCGTAAAATATAGCTATGAAGTTGGTGTGTGGGAATTGT
Organism: Cosmorhoe ocellata; assembly: GCA_963675405.1. Classification (NCBI taxonomy): domain Eukaryota; kingdom Metazoa; phylum Arthropoda; class Insecta; order Lepidoptera; family Geometridae; genus Cosmorhoe; species Cosmorhoe ocellata. Next base: position 2,993,499 of record OY776250.1, on the reverse strand, counting down.
GGTAACATTAATTAAATATTGAATTTTAATTTTCAATATAATTGAGTATTTTCATGTTATAGTGCTACTAGTTGTTTTTGATTCAGTGTAGTCTATACTAATATTATAAAGAGGAAAACTTTGATTGTTTGTTTGTTTGTTTGTTTGTTTTTTTGTTTGTTTGAAATGAATAGGCTCCGAAACTACTGAACCGATTTGAAAAATTCTTTTACCAATGTGTAGAATGCACTTTCAGGATGGACATAGGCTATATTTTATGTAGGTACTTCGCGGGCGACGCCGCGTGCAGAAGCTAGTGATAGATAAAAGGACGCCTTTGAAGTTCTTTTCGAGCATGACACATTTCAAATATTGAGGTTCTACTTAGGTTCGGCTAGATTTCCAAGAACTAGCCTCAAAGCTCAATTGGTAGAAGCTCTGCCTTGGGTGTTATTATATTCTATGTAGGTATGTATTAACAAAAAAGTGTATAATTAATCTATCTATATATCTATATAAGAGCTTAACCTGACTGACTGATTGACTGATTGATCATCGCTGAGCCGAAACCGCTGAAGCTAGAAAGCTGAAATTTGGAAGGTGGTTTCCTTTTATAACAAAACCACCCACTAAGGCGGGGTTTTTGGAAATTCCACCTTTAAGGGGGTGAAAAAGAGTGAAAACGTTTGTATGAAACTTTTTAACGCGTGGAGCGATTTTCATGAAACTTTGATTGTACACTGTAAATGCAAAATGAACGGACACTTGTTTCAAGATTTTTCAATATAACCTTCAAAAAGGGGTCAAATGTGGGGTCAATGTTTGTATGGGAACTTTTTAACAGGTGGTGCGATTGGTTTGAAACTTGGTTTGTGTACTGTAAATGCAAAATGAATAGACACGTATTTCAGGATTTTTCAATATAATCTTCAAAAAGAGGTCAAATGTGGGGTCAATGTTTGTATGGAAACTTTTTAACGGGTCGTGCGATTGGTCTGAAACTTTGTTTGTGTACTCTTAATGCAAAACAAATGGACACGTGTTTCAGGATTTTCCAATATAACCTTCATAAAGGGGTCAAATGGGATGTCAAAGTTAGTATGGGATTTTTATGAGTTGTGTGATGTGTTTGAAACTCAGTTTAGATACCTACTTTAAGTGAACGAAGTCGCTGGCGGGACAGCTAGTCAGTTATAATTATTATGGTTCCCATTAGTACTTACAAGCTTTGCTTAGTTTGAGGCTATGTGTGTTTGCTATGTTATGTGAAATTTCCAACAAATTTTCAATGTCCGTTGACGGCCTCTGTGGCGCAGCGGGCGAAGGTCCGCCTGAGACGCAGAAGGTTGCGGGTTCGATTCCCGCCGTGGGACAAATGTTTGCATTATTTGCAGATATTTGTCTCAGGTCTGGGTGTTTTCTATGTATAATATGTATGTATTTACGAAAAAAAAGTATATCTGTGTAGTCTATCAGTCATGTGGTTCCCATAATACAAGCTCTGCTTAGTTTGGGGCTACATGATGCTGTACGATAGTGTCCAGCATTATTATTATATATAATGTCCAACTTAAAGATTTAGTTTTTGACGATGGTAAGATCGTATTTATATGAAGTTTTAATTCGCTACCTTAAGAGATGAATATATGACCTTCAATTTGATACCATAGCATCTTTACAATTGTGATTCTTAGTTCATTAAAATATGGCACCTAAAAACCATTGATATTTGTAAATACGCCCAAATTATCGCAGTGTTGAATGAACTTTGATGTTTTCCTTAATTGCAAGTCGCGTGATAAAATTCTAACTATAGATCCATCAAAACTAACGGTGACCTGATCAGATCTCAAAACTTATTCACAATTTAATTAATTGAAAACAGATGTACCCTTGTTAGCTGATCGCATTACGAATTGAAATTTAATTGAAATTTTGATCGCGATCGATAACCCAAGATTGAAAGAATCGAAATGATCAAATACAATACACGCCCGCGGAGTCGCTTACTTTCTACAATACAGCCATAATGATCTATTGTTCGAAAATGAGATGGTCAATTAAAAATGCGCATGGTTTCAAAGTATTGTGAAAAGTGATGATGATTCGTTTAAAATTGTCGTCTTTTATTGTCTGATGATTGTTAAAGTAATTTATAGGTAATTTTGTTTGGAAAATGAAAAAATTGCGCATTTCTAATGATGTTATCTTAGATCATACTGGCTTCCGCGCACGGCTCCACTCTCGTGGTACGTAACCGAATATAAAAGAGCTTGTATTATTTCAGGTCATTAACTACACTATTTCATCCAGATACTTTAACCGTTTCAGCGTGATTGAGTAACAAAAATCGATTCATCCATCATACTTTCACCTTTATAGTATTATCACAACATAGTGCTACTAGACACATCTAGAGTAACATACGTAGTTGCTTGTTAAACTTACGAGAGTACACTCTGGTTTTATTATTGTTTCTTTAGAAGCGGCGACCGCCATCTAACGAAGTAAAAAAATCATATAGTTTATTTATAAAGTGAATATAATTATCGTCAACATTTCAAGCTTCTTTCAGCTGCACAGGAACCTTACCAAAAGCTCTTAAAAACCATCATGCTTCAGAAAAGTCACATTTCAAGCTTGAAGTACTTCAATCCAATGTTTATAGGTCATGGTACGAAATATCAAAGTTATATTGCTTTGATAATACCCGAAGAGCTTAAGGCCCCAGGTATACCACGCAAGCAGAATCGCACGCAAGCTTTTCCCACTAATATAATAAGATTGACGTTTACAACTCCAATATATCACCGCCGTGATAACGCTGTCGCTTTCCAGTAAACCAGGGTTTAAATACCAGAGTTATGTTGCGAATACTATCCGCTGAAGTACCTATAAAATATAATTATTTGCCGGAAACCAATTTTCTGCTTGTACTTGTACTATTGGACACGTGATTTGTGGTCGTAGGGAATGGCAGGTCTTTGCAAGGTGCAACTGTAGCCATAAAATGAAAGCTAAGAAGACTATTGCTAATTTATTATACTTTTAAATTTACGGAATGAGCCGCTTACTGGATCTTCAATTGGGTTTTGTACGCGCTAAGGTGTAAACAAGTATAGTCTTCTAACCTGCAACCTGCCACGTACGTAATACTAACTACTGTGCAAAATGTTGGCATGTGCCAAATACCAGGTTTGAACGTGCCTCTAACGAACCTCTTCAGATATCCTCAAACATCTTAGTAACTACAGATCTGAAGAGATGTCTACCGAGCCTGAGGATTACAGTCGTGATCATGTTTTGTGTTTGTTGCAGTATCAATATCATGTAGTCGAGAAACAAAAGCAGTGTTGCAGTACCAAAATAATTGAAAATGAATATGTATATAAGTAGACAGTTTACTAAATTAATGCCCACATTGCTTAGTTCCTCAAGAAAATTACATGCGTCATTTTACGGAAAAAAAGTGTAGGTTGTGGTTATCCGTCGTTGTTGTACGGAGTTTTATTCTTAACTAGCTTCTGCACGTGGCGTCGCCCGCGAAGTACCTACTTAAAATATAGCCTATGTTCATCCTGAAAGTTCATTCTACACATTGGTGAAAGAATTTTTCAAATCGGTTCAGTAGTTTCGGAGCCTATTCATTTCAAACAAACAAACAAACAAACAATCAAAGTTTTCCTCTTTATAATATTAGTATAGATGTTAAAAAATATCTAGCATTTTTGAAAGTAGATAATTATAACAAAACTAGCAACACGCACCGACTTCGCACTGGTAGCAGAAGTATTTATTTATTTTTAATATAAATAGCCTATGTTAAAGGAATAATGTAGCATTCTAATGGTGAAAGAATTTTTGAAATCGGTCCATTAGTTTTTGAGTATATTCGTTACAAATAAAAATACAAAAGTTTCCTCAGTATTTTATTAGTATAGAGTATAGTTCGAACAAGTTTCTAAGTATAAAGGTGCCCGGAAGTATACAATTCATAGGATCGTTAGCGAAATCGCTCAATAGCCATAAAAACGTGCATTATGTGAAGGTGCAAATTTGAAAAGAGATAAGTTTTTTTTCAAAAAAGTCTACCTTTGAGCTATAAAAACTATCAATGGCCATATAAATTGACATGTGGTCTCTTAAAGTTTTTACTAATGCACGATAATGATCAAAAGGTGAATGGGTCTAATTTTTAAACAAAAAACTATTTCACATATTATATTCTGTATCTGTCAGCTATATCTTTTTAGACATTGTTCAGTGGTTTTAAGGATTTATTGGGAACTAGTGGATCTCTCCGTGACTTTGCTCGCGTTTTGTAATGTCCAAACAAGCTTTAAAGTCTCATAATTATAATTACTTTAAAAGCTTATTTTTCAAGATAATAAAGCTAGGTCAAGCTTGAGAATCAATCTCGTATTTTGAAGTTTAGGTCCAATTTCACCAAACATTTGTCAATTAAGCATTACCTGATCAACATCAAAATTAACAAAACTTAAACAGGCGTAAAGGCTAACAAACTGTTACTTTCATTAACAGAGCATGGTGAAACTAATCCTTAGTTTTACAGATAACTTATTTTTTTGTAAAGAAAATAAAAAAACGAACAAAATAAATAAAAATAATGTTCAAAACTAAATTAAAATGAACGAAAATCACATTACTTACCATTATCTATTCATCAATTAAAAACTCGAGCGCAGTTGAATCCCGTTATACGAGTAAGTGCTCGAATTTCATTTTTTCTTTCACCTCGAATCGACATCGACACCCTGATATGATAGTGGGAAAGTATGAGATGCTGACCGTAACGAATCGAGTTACAATCTCGTGGATATCGCGTCTCATAAACGAAAGAATACAATAGTTTTTTATAAGCAATTTCTCGAATAGTTTCCAAACATAAATACCTAGTACCTGGATGACTGAGCTTTGCTCGGGTTTTTTTCTGGTAAATCGTGTTTTTTGGAAAATGAAACCTAGCTAGATCGATTTATCGCCCCCGAAACCCCCTGCATACTAAATTTCATGAAAATCGCTGGAGCCGTTTCCGAGATTCCGATTATATATATATATATATACAAGAATTGCTCGTTTAAAGGTATAAGATAACTGCTTTTTTTGTATATACTTACCTCTCATTGAACTCTTTAGATGTTCAAATTATATTTTTTTCTTTCTAAAAAGTAAAGTTTCTCTAGTTTCTTTAGATTAAGTGATACTGCTTTAAACAACTCATAAGACTCATTAAGAGCATTAGGATCAATTAGTCAATAAATCAATTAAAATTTACAAAAATGACAATTGAATTCAACATTTCTATAACATAAAAGTAATCTTGGGTCACTTCCATCTGGCAGTGATCTGGATTAGTTGAGCCATCTATAGATCGTTTGTAACGGTCCTTAGATAGATCAACTGTTATTATGTATTCAATCAGTGTGATTTTGTTAAAGTTGTAGGTTTATTTATGTTAAAGTGTATGTGTGTCTGTGGTACCAAACAAATATTTTATATCTATCTATCTATATATGTATTTTGAAATATAGTATACATCTATGATAGATCTGTATAATGTCTATAAATAAAGTTATACGTACTAAAAAAGTAGCTCATTTGATATTAACGGCTTAAACTGAGGAAATTGGATTTACTAATTTACCTTATTAGGTCTAATCTCTCTATCTGATTATCAATATTCGAATTATTTCGAATACATCCGATATGTCCCATTAAGTGGCCAATAAATTATCTTGTTTTATATTATGCAAATTTTGGGAGATAAAGGACGTCCGCTTCATAGGCCATCCGTTTTATAATACCGGTATATCGCGATGGGAACTTAATGTGTGAACAAAGAAATTTAATTTCGCTTTCATTTGTATGAGAATCGTATGTTAATGATCGCATAACACTGGTATAATAATGCTGTGTTGTGTTGCAATATTTTTTTATTTAGGTACCCACTGTTTTAAAAAATTAAGTAAGTATAATAAAATTTTGGTATCAAAAAATGCTGGCTACATAACAAATACTTACATAAACAAAGGCAAAACTTTCATGCTATTATTATGCACTATGATGTTTTTATGTAGGTATGTACCTACTTTATGTAGGTATGTACAAGGCGGAGGTGGAGGGACGAAATTGGTGCCTACTTAAAGGACTGGTCCACAGTAGCCCAAAACCGTGATGATTGGAGAGAAGGAAGGGAGGCCTTTGCCCTACTTGTATACTTTTTGTCATTAGAAAATACTTATTAATTTAAAAAAATAGCTTTCTTTTTATAACATAACTAGCTGACTCGACAGACGCTGCCCTGTCTTAACTATTATACATAAAAAACCTTCTTACAATAACAAACACAACAAAAAAAGAAATAGCGAAATTGGTTCAGCCGTTCACGCGTGATGCCGTGACCAAGGGAAATAGGGATTCATTTTTATATATAACAAAACATAAGTTAAAATAAACTCGTGATACATCAATTACCTAAACGATTCTATATCGATTCCTCGATATAAAAACCTCATCAATAACATTCACGATATTCGATTCGACGCATCTTTCACGCGTCCTTAATTTTATTAGCACTCTCACACATCAAATATTTCATAGTAATCAGATTTATGGCCTCACTGTTTACAATTGACTTAAATTTATTCAAAATACAGGCTAATTGTAAAACTGTTTTATAATAACAATTTGATATAGACGGCCGTCAATACATCTACGCGGCTCACTAAATATCAATCACGGTAACGACTTAAGCTTTTATTCACAAAACCATTACGCGCTGCTCCAGTAATGAACCTAACACTATAGTACATGAGTGGTAATGGTTGTTGCGTGAAACGATGTGTGTTTATTGATAGACAGTTGTAATTTTAATACGATTTGTCGTGACTGCCGAATGATGGGTGGATGGGAGCTAGTGATTTGTGTATGGGCATTAGGAGCATAGTTCAAATGCTAACACGAGTGGATGTGAGGTCAAACACATTAGCCACCTAGCGGGGCCGGCCACATTTGAGTAAACCTTTATTAATCAAATTTGAGTAGACTGTTTCGTGAGATTGGGAGCATCTTTCAATTTCTTTCAAAAAAATATGTCAGAATAAAAACTTAAAAAATACTTGAGAAGCGGCTATTTTTGGTCTAATTTCACCAAACTTTTGTTAACAAAGCTTTACCTGAGGCATCAAAATTAACAAGAATGTTAAAGTATCGTTATCTATTTTACGTCATTTCATTTTACGGAAGATAATCCGGACATGGTGGAACACAAAACAACTTTGACAGGCGATTAAAAGGCTAACGAACTGTTAGATTAATTAAGTGAACATAGTGAAACTAGCCCTTACTAGAACTTAAGATACAATAAAATAAGTATAGGTACACACACCATTGGATACAGAGATTTCTTAATTATAATATTATCTATTAACATGATTTTGTTATCTCATAATCACAGATCAGATCTGTATCATTGGTTCATTCGTCGACACAATGTTTTTGTAAGCCACTATTCACTACATATTATAAAACAAAGTCCTCCGTCTGTCTGTTCAACTCAAAAACTACCGCATCAATTTTCATGCTAATTTCATCAATGGTTCTTGCGGAAGGTTTTAATATATAAGTGTCAAGTTTTTATGTCGCGATAACCGACATTCACGCGGGCGAAGCTGCGGGCATCAGCTATTCTATATACTATCTATATCTATACTAATATTATAATGAGGAAAGTTTTGAATTATTATATTTTTGTTTGTAACCAATAAACTCAAAAACTACTAAACCGATTTCCAAAATTCTTTCACCATTAGAAAGCTACATCCCCGAGTAACATAGACTATATTTTATATAAAAAATAGAGGTAATTTTGCTACCTGTGTGAAGCCGTTGCTTGTTTACAATATATCAAAAAACCGTTTAATTTTTTAATATGACAACATTTCCTCCGCTAGTTTCCGTCTGTCGGAAGCACTATCGCCACAACTAACAAATGTGTGATTTTTAGCAGTTTACCGTAACTCCAATAAACTAACGTATCTTTGGCTCCCATAGAGCCTCTAAATAACAGACGGATCAATTAATTATTATTGCCGAAAATATTTTTAATTAATAGGTGTAGGTTACACAATAATTAGTAAGCGCAAAAAGTGACATGAGAACTTCTTAAATTATTTTTATGTTTCTTCTTCTTCTTCTTCTTCAATTATGGCATCTGTCTTTTAGAGAACAATTTTGCCAGTGTCAAGTGTATTTATTTATAAGTATTGTCAACGTCACAGAGTCATAGTCAAGTTGTCAAGTCAATTTTAAACAAAAGATGGCTGTTTTGTTGAAAATTTTCGGGATTTCCTCCGATGGAATTTGAAGAGAACTATTCACTCTAATTCACATACTTTACACTCGCGTCAAGAACCCGGGCTTTATTGGCAAAATAACCACCAAAATTACGCAATAAAACTCAAAATAACACGAGAAAACATATAAAAACCAGAGCGACGTAGTTGTCAGGCAAATACACCGCAGAAAATCCATTTTTATGTTTAACGGATTAGAAATTTGACACATTCATAATTAAAAAAAAATCAATAATTCTAGGTAGATAATACTTACAAGAGACTTGATAGGTAAGAACAGATGGCAAAACCCGGCAAAAAGTTAAAGAGAATTTTAAGTTGATGCGTAATTTTTTTAGTTTAGTATTCAAAATGATAAGCATTCGTGAGATTTTAGTATTGTGGTGGCCATAGCGATACCACAAGTACTAATAAGTACATCCGCAGTATGATAGCAGATGGCTTTACAGATGTGTCCTTATTTCATCAGCTGTTCCACGGAGTCAATGCCACTACCTGGTAATGCAAATGAGCTTTATTTATATCAGCTGTCCATATCCAAGACTGCAGCAGTTTTGTTCTTGGCTCGGAATAGAATAAAACTAAGAATATCGGCGGGATGAGTCAACCGATTAAAAATGCATTAGGTCAACTCATCCCGCGGGATAAGTTGACAGCGGCCTCAGTTGACCAAAGACCCGAAAGAGCTAAGAAGATCTTTGGCGTAAATTGACATCTAGCTTACAGTGCGATGATGTAAAATTATTCGAGTGCTTTAGAAAATATAGTTGATTTTAAGTTTCTGATGTTACTAGCAAATTTGCCTCGATATATCAAGAATTAGTTGGTTTGAAACCGATCTTGTATCTTATCTAACTAGAGATCTAGAGATATCTACCAAGTCTGGGGATTACAGTCGTGATCGTGTTTGTTTTTTAAAACAATTGTGTCAACGAGAATAAATTGTTGACTGTCATCTGTTTAGTCCGAGATGTGACGTTATGCCTTTTGTTTTGGCGGTTGTCATCTCACATAAGACATTTTATCACTCGATTTCAACGTGTATAATATAGCACCTAAAAAGAAACATAATATAAACAAAACATGACCACAACTGTAATCATCATACTCGGTAGATATCTTCTAAGATCTCTATGTACTTAGATCTTTAAGGATATCTAAAGAGTCAGAGGCAAACGTGATATTTGGCACATGCTCACATTTTTCACAGAAATTGTTGTCTATATTATGACAAGTTGCAAGCCCATAGCTACAACAGAATAACCATCGATATTCAACATTTCAGAGTGGTTGATATAAAAATAAACAACCGAGTATTGACCAAGAAAACAACTAAAGATCTTGAACTCGGCTCATCCTTGAACACAACACCGCATTGGTTTGAATTTCACCGCAGAACTGTACCTGATCTACGAAACTTGAACTATCGTCATGACTGTACTATGTGAGTTACGTTTTACCACAATCTACGGAATCTGGACAGACAACCTCATATTTCGTTTGCACCCTCAATGTAAGTGAAAATCTAGTTGTATATTCCTACTAGTCAAAAAAATGCCGGGCAAACTCACACCGTCAAAATCTTCCCCATCAATTCCAGCAGCATGAATCGTGTAAAATAGACTCATTTTTCGTAAAAAAAAATACCCATTTGAAAGTAATTGAAACGAAGACATTTTATCTACTGACGTTGAATTGAAATTACCTTCTTACTACTTCTTCTTCTTCTTCAATTATGGCATCTGTCTCTTAGAGAACAATTTTGCCAGTGTCAAGTGTATTTATTTAAAAGTATTGTCAACGTCACAGAGTCATAGTCAAGTTGTCAAGTCAATTTTAAACAAAAGATGGCTGTTTTGTTCAAAATTCTCGGGATTTCCTCCGATGGAATTTGAAGGGAACTATTCACTTTAATTCACATATTTTACACTCGCGTCAAGAACCCGGGCTTTATTGGCCGACAACAAAAACCAACAAAATTACGCAATAAAACTCAAAATAACACGAGAAAATATAAGTATAAAAACCAGAGCGACGTAGTTGTCAGTCAAATGCACCGCAGAAAATCCATTACATTCTTACAACTGCCATATTAGAACTTTGACATTTTGTATAACCTCTTGTAATCCAGATTAATTCAATGACATCTCATTTGTCAAAAAATATCTAGCCGCTTGCAAAGATATTCTATCTACTGACGTTGTCAAAGAAAGTAGCATACATACATACATACATACATACACCCCAAATACGTTACCCTCCTTCTCCGCTTCGTAGTTGGGTAAAAAAGGATTGATTATAAATCTTATACCTTTAAACGAGCAATTCTTGTATAATATATATACAATTGGAATCTCGGAAACGGCTTCAGCGATTTTCATGAAATTTAGTATGCAGAGGGTTTCAGGGGCGATAAATCGATCTAGCTAGGTTTCATTTTTAAAAAACGTCGTTTACCAATAAAAAAAAAACCGAGCAAAGCTCGGTCATCCAGGTACTACATCTTATTTCAGACTGTACCCGTGCGAATAGGCGGCAAGCTGTTGATTCAATAGCCAGCGGTACTTTACAAGTTCAAAGAATGCAAGTTGACATATAACGTAATTTATTTCCCTCGTCCATGGCTTAAAAATAACAGTCAGCTAGCTCACTCTATCTCTTTCTCTTATTTAAGACTAGTTTCCGCTCGCGACTTTGCTCACGAGGTACCTACATAAAATATAGCCTATGTTACTCAGGTGCAGTGGTTAAGAGCGCTGGTGGTGTAGTGGTAGCATCCCTGCCTCACGATCCGAAGGTCGTGGGTTCAAACCTGGTCGTGCACCAATGAGTTTTTCCATTCGAAAAATTTATGTGCGCAATGCCAGTGCTCTTAAACGGTGAAGGAAAACATCGTGAGGAAACCGGCATACCCTAGAACCAAAAATTCGAAGGTATGTGTCATAGGTTAGTATTCTTATAAGCGGCGATGGGCTTGCAACCTGTCACGTACGGAATACTAACTACTGTGCAAAATGTGGGCATGTACCAAATGTCGTGTTTGGACTTGCCTCTGACTACCCCCTTTAGATATCCTCAAAGATCTAAGTAACTAAAGATCTGAGGAGATATCTACCGAGCCTGGGGATTACAGTCGTGATCATATTTATTTATTTTTATTTATTTTTTACTCAGGGATAATGTAGAATTCTAATGAAAAAAGATTTTTTTACAATCATTCTGAAACATCTCTTTTCAAAAACTCAATAAAAAAACTTATCACTGTCAGTGTTAAGTTTTTAATTGAGTTTTGTTTCAACGTAGTATGGTCACAATGAATTGTACTGTAAATTTTAAACAAGAGATCAGTTATTGCATTTTTAAATACATCTTTGGTAGAGAGCGCTGGTGGTGTAGTGGTAGCACCCCTGCCTCACGATCCGAAGGTCGTGGGTTCAAACCTGGTCGTGCACCAATGAGTTTTTCCATTCGAAAAATTTATGTGCGCAATGCCAGTGCTCTTAAACGGTGAAGGAAAACATCGTGAGGAAACCGGCATACCCTAGAACCAAAAATTCGAAGGTATGTGTCATAGGTTAGTATTCTTATAAGCGGCGATGGGCTTGCAACCTGTCACGTACGGAATACTAACTACTGTGCAAAATGTGGGCATGTACCAAATGTCGTGTTTGGACTTGCCTCTGACTACCCCCTTTAGATATCCTCAAAGATCTAAGTAACTAAAGATCTGAGGAGATATCTACCGAGCCTGGGGATTACAGTCGTGATCATATTTATTTATTTTTATTTATTTTTTACTCAGGGATAATGTAGAATTCTAATGAAAAAAGATTTTTTTACAATCATTCTGAAACATCTCTTTTCAAAAACTCAATAAAAAAACTTATCACTGTCAGTGTTAAGTTTTTAATTGAGTTTTGTTTCAACGTAGTATGGTCACAATGAATTGTACTGTAAATTTTAAACAAGAGATCAGTTATTGCATTTTTAAATACATCTTTGGTAGAGAGCGCTGGTGGTGTAGTGGTAGCACCCCTGCCTCACGATCCGAAGGTCGTGGGTTCAAACCTGGTCGTGCACCAATGAGTTTTTCCATTCGAAAAATTTATGTGCGCAATGCCAGTGCTCTTAAACGGTGAAGGAAAACATCGTGAGGAAACCGGCATACCCTAGAACCAAAAATTCGAAGGTATGTGTCATAGGTTAGTATTCTTATAAGCGGCGATGGGCTTGCAACCTGTCACGTACGGAATACTAACTACTGTGCAAAATGTGGGCATGTACCAAATGTCGTGTTTGGACTTGCCTCTGACTACCCCCTTTAGATATCCTCAAAGATCTAAGTAACTAAAGATCTGAGGAGATATCTACCGAGCCTGGGGATTACAGTCGTGATCATATATTTATATATATATATATATATACTTTGAGTGTTCAGTGTTTTGCAGTGTTCGTAAAAACTAATTTAAATTTCTTCGATAAGCTCAAATGCAAGCGCTTAGACAATAAAATTTGTTTTCCTCCAAATAAGTCGACACTTTTTAATAAGACCATATTTTGTATGGCACCTCGTATCTACAACCACTTACCTACTTGCATTAAAGATAGCAGTACTATTCATATTTTTAAACACAAATTAAAACAATTGTTAATTAAGAAGGCCTATTATAATGTCAATGAATATCTGATGGATAAATTCTAGATGAGACAATTTACTTATTGATTAATTAATGTTGATATTGACCTTGTTTTATATACATCTATCGTGACTTTGCATGCTGTAAAGCTGATCATGGCTGTTCCCATTCTATTTTTTTATTTAACATCCCTGTAACTCATGTTTCGCAAAATAAATGTATTTGATTTGATTTGATTTGATTTGATATAACAATTTACATACATATTACAAGAGTCTCCATGAAACAGGTAAAATACTGTAATGAGCTAGCTGTTCGTGAGCTCAATTTCTTGATTCTATTCAGATAGAGAATTCAAAGTAAGTGGACTTTAATTGACAGTTTAAGTAGTTGATAGAAATTAGTTAATTTTGTTTATATGAATTTATGTTTGCAGAAAATGAATGAAGATGACATGGTTTGTGCTATAAAATTATAATTTATTGAGATTTAATTTTTAGTGTTCCGTTAATAAAAAAATTAAACGTTTTTAGTGGCTATCAAGTCAACATATTTTTCCTGTCGGTTTAAAGAGACCAAGATTTTTTTATGCCAATATATAAGGTTTATTTGTGCTCAACTGTTTCTCATTGTATTTTATGTATGTATATTTGTATAAATAATTATGTAATTACTAGAAAAACAAGGTAATTATAAGGTAGAATATTTTTTAAACCTGTATTGCCATATTAAAACCTAAGTACATAAATTTTATCTGCATTTTTATGAAATTGAAAACCTGTAGGTATCTATAAATATATTTTTAGTTTGTGGTATTATTATAAATTTCAAAACCTAAATATTGTTTTAGAATATTCAATAAAACCATAGACTATTAATACCTTAGCCGTGTCATAAATAACGGCGGCGTAAAAAGCTGTCAAATTAGAAGCGATTCGTTAAAAATAAATATTATTGCCATGCAAATGAATACTCTCTTAATAAGATATCACTCAAGTCGGCTTGTACAACTTTATAAAGATTGTCATTATAAAATAATGTGTATCACCATCGGCTAAGATTCATATTGGCGTGTGCTGTTTGTGCCAACAAGGATTTAAGTCACGAAAATATCACTGTTTTTATTCAATTTAAAGTGAAATTTATTGCGATTCCTTTAGATTCATTTTAGCGTAAACACGCGTGCTGTTTGTACGCGAAAATTCGCTGTCGATGTGAGATTTTTTTCATTTGATACTATAATTTTATCTAAGCTCAAAGTGACTGTAGTTTTTTTCTACTTTCTCACGATTAAATATACGAGTTTTGCAGTAATTAGGTATCAATTCATGATATCTTTTGTGTTTCCTGTGTCTGTTTTTAATTTATTTCATGATTTTATGTTTCCTTAGTAAGGTGGTTTTCGTTTAGCTGATAGTTCACATCGATTATCTATGACTAGCAACTGGTTTTTTCTTTTAAATTATTGCGGTTACTCTTTTAAGGCTTGGGTCCAATTTCACCAAACTTATAGGTCATAAAAACTTGGAGCCTGGAGGAATGCATTCTAGGAGCGCGGTGAACTACCCCCTTTGTTAACAACACCCTGATCGGACAATAAAATTAACAAGAATGTTAATGTATGGTTTTCTATTTTATGTCTTATCATTTTCTGGAATATAATCTTTGGACATGGTGGAACCCTAAACATCTTTTACAACAGGCGATCAAAAGACTAACATGCTGTTAGTTTAATTAACAAAGCATGAAATAAGCCTATAAGTAAATTATTTTCATAATAATCAGACGAAATATGGAAAATATTGTTCTTCTATAAAACGAAGAAAAAGAAAACTCTTGTTTGAGAAACAATAAGATGTTATACAAGTTTTTACGAACAGAATTAATGGAAGAGATGGAAGGATTCTAGTGCTTTAGAGAGGTTCCTTTGGTATAGTCATATTATAAGTAGATAATCCAGAATAAACCACAAGTTGGTCAAAACCATCGTGTGTTAACGAAACATGCGCAAGAGTCGCCGCTTAATGCCGTCAATAAAACACATTATCCACACAATCCGACGTCGCTATCAGTTATTTGTTTCATCCCACTAATGTCCACGGTCCTCACGAATCGGTAGCTTAATCATCAGTTAATTTGTTAGGTCTGAGGATCAGAAATGCCGCGTCCACAAATTTATTGCTTCATTTAAGTTTTATTTTAAAGTTTTTTGTATGACGTTTGAGCTACACCGACTCAAATAATACTATATTCATTGGCATTTTGCGATAAAGCACCGGTTAATATTAATTATTTAGTAAAATGTTTTTATTTTTTGTGACTTTAAAAAAAATAAGTAAGTAAACAAAAGAAAACTAGCATGATCACGACTGTAATCCTCAGCCTTGGTAGCTTTCTTCTCAGATTTATAGTTACTTAGATCTTTGAAGATATCTGAAGAGGGTAGTCAGAGGCACTTACAAACACGATATTTGGCATATATCCACATTTTGCACAGTGGTTAGTATTCCGTACGTGACAGGTTGCAAGCCTTTCGCCGCTAATTTAAATTATCAAAAATAAAAAAAACATTTAAATATTTTAAACTAGCATTCGCTCGGCTCTGCTCGTGGTACCTACCCGGATAAAAAGTAGCCTATGTGTCATTCCAGGTCATAAACTACGCGTATGACAAGTTTTATCCAGATCCGTTCAGTCGTTTCAGCGTGAAAGAGTAACAAACATGCATGCAATATTTCACATTACAATTATTAGTAGGATAAAAAATACCCGGCCAAGAAATTTAAATATGAAAATGCATCCAGCGTTCAAAAGTTATAATAAATGCATTAAAATAATCGAGAAAATAATACAGCTTATCAATTTAAGCCTTAAATAAGATCGGAATGCAAATCAGATAGTTGCCCTACACTCAATACTAGGGATGGGCGTGAAACCAGAACAGGTTGGAGTCTTGTTATGTTCTAATAAATAATAACTATTTATACATTTTCTTTATTTAGCCTACTAATATTATAAAATCATCATATTCCTGCTATTTTTCTACGTATTCAGGTTGGAACAACATTGTGATCTTCTTCCATTTCTCTCTATCATTCGTCATCTCAGTACTCGCTCCTTTCTCACGGTATGAATGTGGATGAATACAAGGGTAAAGGTAGGCCAAAGAAAAGATGGGTGGACTGTCACAGTCCACACAGTGTGAAAAATGACATGGGTAAGAAAGGAGCGAGTACTGAGATGACGAATGATAGAGATAAATGGAAAAAGATCACATTTTGTTCCGACCCGAAAACGTAGGAAAAAAGCAGGAAGATAATGATTTTACACACCGTAACAATTAAATCATTGTTTAGAACTAGCATTGATTAGACCTTTGTTATGCCATTCTTTTAGGTTATAGATATAAAATGTCAAAAAATTCAATATGGCGGTTGTAAGAAACTATTTTTAGTTATTTACAGGGTTTTTTAAATTCGTCCAATAAATACTAGTTTGCTAAGTTTAAGTTTGTTTACTTTAATTTAAATATAACGGTAAATTTTTACTACTGCGCAAAATGTGGGCATGTACCAAATGTCATGTTTGGACGTGCCTCTGACTACCCTCTTTAGATATCCTCAAAGATCTAAGTAACTAAAGATCTGAGAAGGTATCTATCGAGCCCGGGGATTACAGTCGTGATCATATTTATTTTTTATTTTAACGGTATTATCAGTTTATAGGTAGGTAATCATACTGGGAGGCTGAAGAAAATGTCTATCAAATTGGAAATCAGTCGTGATCTACAAAGACTGCATGCCAACATCAAGACTCAAGTACCGATCTTGAAACTTGAACTTAGCTTTTCCCATCACTAGCTACCTAAAGTACACGCACGCAAGTGCAGACGAGACAAGTTCCATAGATTTGCTTATTAATAAGACCGACAAAGAATCTGTATCAGATAACGGTAAAGCCGAGAATGCTAATACGAACCACAGATTACTTATAACCGCAAAGCAATATTAATTTATCTCAAGTGAACGAGTTACCGTCGCGTTGTTTTTTTTTTATTTTGTTTCGTAATTGCTATTTGGGGAGATAAAAAAAAAGAAAAAAGAAAAGTGAATAAGAACAACCCGCGACTTTGTTTGCGTGTACATTTTAGAAATTCGAGCCTTACGTAGTTTATGAACCCCGCGCTATTATACCCTTGACTTTTACCTGACTGTGATGCGAAACGGGACGGTAATGTGTTACCTATGTATGTATTTGAGTTCCTTTCGCTATCACTGGAGCTCAAACGGCTGGACAGTTTTTGATAGATTATGCAAAATGTCAAAAAATCCAATAATATGGCGGCTGTAAGATGCTATTTTCAATTGTTTTTGCAATAATTACTACTTCGTTTTTATAACAGTAAATTAATTTGAGATCTGTCAAAAATATTGCCTAAGAAAAATTCTGTCTGTAGATTTTTAAAAGTCAAAAAACACTGTTTTGAGTTACATTACGACCGTCAAATGGCTGTGGCTTGTTTATGGGAACACAAGTTTCAGTTGTTCTTTAGGTTTGAATTTCACGTGGTCAATTTCAAGTAATTTGTAACAAACAGAGTTCAATAAAGTTTGTTATTAGCGATCCGAGAAACTCGTTAGATGGTGCAAACGACACCTTACACAGCAACGAGGTAAGTTAAAATAAGGTTTTATTAGTATCCCTTTGTTGTGCTCTTAAATAAGGTTCTTTTATTTCTAGACTTTACAATCTGTGACATAGTGCGTTTTGTAAAAAAAGTATAACTACCTCAGTACTTATCTTCTTCTTCTTCCTGCTCTTTTCCCACGCTATGTGGGGTCGGCACAATTCTTCCATTTCCCTCTATCATCCGCCATCTCAGAGCTCACTCCTTTCTTACTCATATCATCTTTCACACAGTCCATCCATCTTTTCTTTGGCCTACCTTTACCCCTGTATCATATGCCCTTACCACGCTAACCTATTACTCCTCATCTTTTCCGTCACCGGTGCCACTTCAGGCTTCCTCTAATATAAGTACTAATTAATAATACACCAAAGTACTAATCTATAACGCAACAAAAAAGATGGTCACGACTGTAATTCACAGGCTCGGTAGATATCTCCTCAGATCTCTAGTTACTTAGATATCAGAGGCACGCCCAAACATGATATTTGGCACATGCCCACATTTTGCACAGTACTTAGAAATCCGTACGTGACAGGATACAAGACCATCGCCGCTTATAAGGATACTAAACGATGACACACACCTTCGAATGTTTGGTTCTAGGGTACGCCGGCTTCTCCACGATATGGCTTTTGATATAATGCAGTTTTACCTAATAATAGTAGCGAATTTCAACCTTACACTGTCAGCAATAGTGACATGATTATAAGTAATATCTAACGCAGCGTGGCCAATTTGACCAACTTCTGTTACATAGCTATTCTCAGAATAATGTTATGTCAACATTAAATGCAAGTAAAATGTTAGTTTACTATTTGATTACCTACTGCAATATATTCTGGGGATAATGTTCAACTGGTTTGGTCGAATCCACCCTTAATCGCAATAAATGCGGGTTGGATTACCATAACGGGGTGCTTACATGATCAGATTTGTTTACTAAGGCTCGTTTACATGGCACTTGCGTGCAATACCGACCGTGACGAAGGGGAGCGCAATAAAGTCACGCTTCGGTATACCACGTGCAATACACCTGTTTATTTACGGTATTGTACCTGCTTATTCATGGTATTGTACCTGTTTCTGAGGGGTGATTATTAGACCGTGAAGTTTTTGTCACCCGACTTGTACTATTATTAATTAGTAACTGATCGCGTACTTTAACGTATGTTATTGATTAGTTAGGTAATTATTGAAAGCAAGATTTTATTCAGATCAGTAGGGTGTAACGTAAATTTACACGATTTATGAGCCCTTGATAGAATAGTCTAAGCGTGCCTTTTTAGTTACGGATTAACTTCTTCGTAAACCAAAATAATTAAAGCTAACATTGCCATTCAACGTGGTATTGCCACTAATTCTTTCAAAGTATTTTCTTTGGCAGTGATCAGCTGATGAGCTATCTATAGATCGTGTCTTATATAATTATGGTCCGTATATAACTCAACTGTAAATAATATTTTAATAAAAACAGACTTAAATATTTAAATGTATTTATGTATCTTAAATTAGATGTTTAAATGTCATCAAGTTGAAATTACCATAAAACGCGTCAGATTGCTTGCACTAACGACCGTGACGATACTGGAACCATACGACACGGTTCGGTGTAACACGTGCTTTATTGGTTAGGGTGGTCAGCCACCATGTAATTGTTTACGTTTTTTATTGAATAATTGATCAATTAGGGACATGAAAGACAATAAATTTATATAATTATGTAAATGACAAGGGTTGTATGCAGCGATAGGCTTGCAACCTGTCACTTACGAAATACTAATTGTGCAAGTGCAAAATGTAGGCAAATATCATGTTTGGACGTACTTCTGACTTCTATTTATAGAAGATCTTACTGAGTAGAGATATCTGTGAAGCATAGAGATTACAGTCGTAACATAATATGTTTTTTTTTTGTTTTTAAATAATCATGTAGAATCGTCACGATTTACGAATTAAAAGAAAAAAATATGGTTTTAAGTTTATTTTGTGCACAAGTAAAAGTTAAACGTAATTTTATCATTTTACTGTTCGCTTTTTCAATATTTTAGAATCCATAACTCTCGCTGCTCTTGTTATATATTAAACCCAATAAAAAACCACTTCGGACTCCCGAACAGAGGCTTACAATCATCCCGTCACAATTTTAATCAAGGGTTCCGCACATTCTATCGCCTTTTTCACTTTTGCATTCTTTTGAGACGTTATAATTGAGCCAAATAACAGCCTGGTCGGAGTCCAGAAAATCGACCAACTGCAGTTTGGTTGAATTTGAGTTTGCTACTTGTTAAGCAAAAGAAATCAAGAAAAGATTCTTTGTAATCGATTAAAAATGTCTATTGTATGAAACGTTACAACGCGATGTTGTAGCAATGTACTGTCACGTAAGCATTTTGTGAAAAAGAAATTCCTAGGATGGTAAAAAAAACTTTTGTGTGTCAATTTTCAAATTAAAACTGTTTTTTTTTTTAACTTGAATTCACTAATTTGTTACGTAAGATATAAGATTTAGGAAAATAACTAGGATCCAAGTAAAAAAAGTAATTTTCGGTCATTAGAGGAATATTATAGACAACGCCGCGTACATCGCTTTACATTTACCAAGAATGAACCAACGCCATGATATTTCCGAGAACACTAACTACTATCAATGGCCATAATCATTTACTTTTCGTCGGAAATGATTACAATGATGTGTTCACATTAAACTTTTACTGATTATAAAGAGCTGTATAGTGAAATCAGCGTGGCTTTACTTGCGAAACAAAATGCAGCACGCACCTCCTTATGTGTTGTTTTATCTCTATATTAGTCTTAGTTTTGTTGGTAACTCAGCCAGACAGAAGCATCAAAGTTTTATATTATTCAAAAGAAAGACTACCCAACATTATTCTTTTGCTCCACAGCTTCATAAGGCTTGTAATTATTTTGTAATTGGTAGGCAGTGCAGCCTCTGAGCAGATATATCACGAATGAGATTATATATTTTTACCTATTCAATTTAAACAGAGCGTCTGTCTGTCTGTATTACTTTTATCATAACGTCAGCTAACCGAAAAGTCGCTTTGTTTCTATGCGTAGGTACAATTAATATTGCCTTTCTAATTATAAATCAAACAATTTGCTTAGATTTTTTAAAACACGTGTTAATCGTTTACATAAACAAAAAATGGAGTTCCAATGATACATTATAACAATTAGATCATCATATATCAGTAATTACAATAAAATCTATCTGTCAAGTGCCACATTGACTAATAAGAACAAAATACTTATGAGCCAAGCCGTAGGCAACAACTAACAAAAACTGAGCTCATAACTCGAACCATAAAGGTATAATAGTGCTTTTATAATATTTCTATTCTTTCGTGCGACTTAATTCTTTCATATGTGGCTACTGGTTAGAAACTGGTTATAATTTAACCGCATTTAGACATAAAGATAGATTAAACTAGTATGTATATACTAAAAAAAAAAAATAACTACTAAAAATAATTTACTACAATAATAAAATAATCCGACTGAAAGTGATTGAAAATATCTTAGAGCCGCTATACTAAAGTTTTTGACATTTTGTATAGCATACAAACCTCTTGTCATCCGGACAAATGCAACGATACCTTATTTGTGAAGATCATCCTTTCACCACATTGGTTCAAAAAACTAGTAACTCGAAAAAGTGAGTTAGTTTTTCAAAGATTTAAGTTTGTGTTGATATGTTTTAGTACCATGTCAGCGCCGGTCGACCTGTCTTCATCGTAAATGTGATCTTTTTGTAGTTTGTTATTTTTTATAGTCATAATGGGTTCGGGTGAATGGATATCGAAATGGTTTAAAAGACCAATAAAGTACTATTACTTCCTCCTTTAGTAATCAACAGTGGCTTAAATCTTGTTCTGATTAAATATTTTACTTGTAAAACTTGATAGATAAGATAAAATAAATAAATAAATTCTTCGGAGACTTTTATGAGACAATTATTAGATGCCTATGTAAAAACTACCAATGATTTCAAGACAGTTTTCTATGGATAAACAATGATAAAAAGTAAACAAATTCATTAATGAATGAGCATGATAAAAACATGACGTACAGAATCGTCACGCTTCGGTATACCACGTGAGGTAGGTATCGCACCTGTGATGTGCATTATGATTCCCCTTCGTCACGGTCGGTATTGCACGCAATAGCCGTGTAAACACGCCTTTATCTCGTTAACATTGTGTCATTGACAAGTGAACAATAAAATGATAATCTTTTTCATTTTACTATGTATATTTTCAACAATGTACCAAATATCATGTTTGGACTTGCCTCTGACTACCCTCTTTAGATATCCTCAAAGATCTAAGAAACTAAAGATCTGAGGAGATATCTACCGAGCCTGGGGATTACAGTCGTGATCATATTTATTTTTATTTTATTTTTTTTTATTTTCAACAAGGTATTAAATTGAAGTAATATTAATATCAATAGTTTTGATATTTTTACATACTTACTTTATACATACTTACTTAAGTAGCTTTGAATTTTTTTACCCTGTTCCGCGGTTGATAGGTATTACACTCTTAAGCATCTAACTGGTCATGATCTTGTAAACAGCGTGTTATTGATAATAGAATGAGTTATTTATTATTTATTTTATTATTTATTTTTCAGCCATTATTGTCCCACTGCAGTTATTAATATTATAATTATATTGCAATGAGTTATTTAATAATTAATAATTCATTTACCTCCGCATAGTAATGTTTAATTGTTTTTTATTCACTTACAAAACGCTGAAGAAAAAAACATCCAAACGTCCAAACGTCCAAACATCACATTTTGTTCAGTAGTTAGTATACCGTACGTATACGATAGGCTGCAAGCCCATCGCCACTTATAAGAATACCACACACATTATGCCACACTCCTTCGATTTTTTTGAATAGGTATGCCGGTTTCCTCACGATGTTTTCCTCATGTTTTATATTTACAAAATGATCTAAACCAATTCAAACTATCAATCGTAGAGGGGCCGTCGAAAGTCCGTACGTGTCAAATTGTACACAATCACCGCAACCGGTAGGATCGTGTAACGAAATGAGGTGCAATTTCAGTTCATGACTGTACATTTGGGCACGCGCCCCGCGGACTTGCGGGATTTGTGGTCCAAGTTATAAGCTTATAGCGTTAGTTTGATTTCAAGAATGGGTAGTTAACGTAACAAAATGTTCAAATTGGCATGCATGTGCAGGGGTCAAAAATGTCTGTATAGCAATTATAGTTATTCATAAAATTATAAGTACAAATTCAGTTTATAAAAATATATAAAAACAACCTCTCTTTTAAAAACACCATGATAAACTGCCCATCTGCGATAATTTCGATATTATTAAATTTTTAGTAATTTCGTAAACAATGCCTTAAAGACCTATGCCCTCTAAAGCAAATAATATCGTCATGATTGAAACACTTTAAATTAACCCCAGATTTACAGTAACGATTGAACTTTGTTTTCGCTGTCCTGTGAAATCACGAATTTTTACTTTGGCGCGTTTAGTATTGGACGGACGGTAATGTAGGTATGTAATATGTTTGTAGTATGTGAACGAAGTCGCGAGTTTCTTTGTTGAATTGCTCTCGTACTTCTATGATTTGGACCACAGCCACCGATTGTCCGGTTGCAGTAATATCGTATTATTGGCACCCGCGGCCTTCACGATCTGCGCCATTTCCACAAATTGTGCAGAACACTTGTCTTTGCGCACGTGCTTTATTGGCGTTCCTGTGTACGCAGATATTATTGAAACTGCTTTGTTATGACTTAGCATTTCATCAAAACGATTAAATATCACGCGGATTGCTAAGATAAGGAATGAGCGTAGAGGAAATTTTAAAGTAGCGCCAGTGGCAGAAAAATTGAAGGGTAAGTGATAGCACGCACTAGTTACTTTTGTCGCCGTGATTGTTTCGTCACTCTTAGTTATGTATGGAGATGTCACCTAGTGTCAAGACGTAACATAGCCACAGATTTGATAAAAGGTGACGAAACAGTCACGGCGACAAAAGTAACTCGTGCGTGCTATCGCTAATAGGTTGGCGTGGTGTGGGCATGTTATGCGGCGTTAAATAAATACTTTTTTAGGTGGGAGCACTACAAGCTATTTATTAAAATGAAAAATGAAAATCTTAGTATAAAAATTTATTTCAAAAATCTTAAATTCAAAAATATCAAAAAAATCTAAAATATCAAAAAAATATTATTCATTAAAAGTATCCGTTTTTTTCCTTATTTTCCTCAAAGGTCTCCCTTAAATTCTTCTTGTACTTATCGTCTCTTTACCCAATTACTCTTATATAAAGTTTTATACATAAAACAAAATATCCAAGAACCCGCATTTTGTAACCCAAATTAGGTACTATTCATATTCAACACTCTAACGAGATTTTTTGTTCGACTTTCATAATGACTCGTGCACACGAAAGCACTGGGGCGCAATTTGGTGGCTGGCAAATAGTCGCTCGCGGCTACGCGGTTCAGTGCAATCAGTCCTTTAGTTTGCTACTTTATAAGGTGCGGTTCTCATGTATTGAAGCTTTGCTTACTTTAGATATAGATGGCGCTGTGTGAAATTTCCACCAACGCTTAAAATAATATTATTATTTTAAGCGTTGGTGGAAATTAAAAAAAAATAAACGTGGGATAAAGGCAAGAAGATGATGATGATGATGCTTAAAATTATATTATTTAAAAAAAACATGATCACTACTGCTGGTAGTCCCCAGGGTCTGTAGATTTCCTCAGATCTCTAGTTACTTAGATCTTTGAAAATATCTAAAGGGTAGTTAGAGGTACGTCCAAACATGACATTAAGCATATGCCCACATTTTGCAGTGTTAAATTATTATGGCTTACTATTTATTTATCTTTTTCATGCTAATAACCTTGTAATCTGTCACGTATGGAATACTAGCTACTGTGCAAAATGTGGGCAGTCAAATGTCATGTTTGGACATGCCTCTGACTACCCTCTTTAAATATCCTCAAAGATATAAGTAACTAGAGAACTGGAGGAGATATCTACCGATCCTGGGTATTCATGATCATGTTTTTTTTATTGGTTACCTATTTACAGTTCTTTCGAACCAATGCAATGTAATAAAAGGTAATAAAAGTGCGTCCAAAAACAATACATAGAAAAAAAAGCTAGAGGAAACCATATGAAAAAAAATAAGTAACAAAAAGAAGCCTCTTTTTGACGTACCTACTCAGACGTACTAGTACATACTAGTCATACTAGTCACACTATACACTACTAATGACATAACTAGTAGCTGTAAAAAAATCTTGTTCGTGTCAAAGGAAATTCCCCTTAAGCATTGAAACATGGAACATGTGGTACCTTTCGCCCGCGGCCCGGACGTTTTCGGCTTCTGTACGGAACGCAATCTCCAAATGAGTATTAAAAATACTAAAGTAAATTAGTACTAAAGGCCCTCCGAGGAAAAATGTACGGCTTCGGGCTATACTGGGGTATGTATTGGCTTTGAGATGGCGTGTAGACAATTATATTGATGACACACACAGTGAATTTTATACTCGTAGTACTATTTGTAAGTTTTTTAGTACTGACTGTAAGATTTTTAGTACTAATTGTGAGTTTTATAAATACTAACTGAGTTTTTAAGTACTAAATGTGAGTTTTTTAGTACTAATTGTAAGTTTTTTAGTACCAACTGTAAGTTTTTTAGTTCTGAATGTAATAAGATTTACATAGCTAATGTATCGCCGCTAGTCCTTTCTAAAAACACGCCCACATTTGCTACAAATTTCACGCGGGTTTGTACGTGTCACAGTTAGGTATAGCTTTTTCACGAATTCCATTGACAATCCGTCTGATTGACACTCGTGTATTTTACGGTACTGAGCCATGGCCACGAAAAAATGACACTCATTTACATGAGCTACCGGTGCTAAAGCTAAGGATGCGTGTCAAAACCTATTGGTCGGTTAGTTTCAGTTTTGTAGCTTAATTGTCATGCTGCGCATCCAATGTAATGAAAGTCGCTGATGGCATAGCAAATCAGTGTCCACTGGCCTTTACATCTATCTAATTATGTTCGTCATAACACGGTGCGTGCTTCTAGCAAACTGTATCTTAAGTAAGATTTAAAAATAAAACGAATAAAAAACCACTACGGCAGCGCACGACCGGCTTAGCTTGAGGCGTCAAATCGTTCAGCATACACTCACGTGCACTATAATGGCACCGATGCATTAGCTAGGTGTGCTTATGTCAAAGTCAAAGTCAAAATAATTTATCTATACTCATAAAAGACTGGCTTAGTGTCAGTAGTACCAATGATTTGTACCATTGATGGTACAAGTGATACAACTTTGTATCCTTAGTACCATTAATGGTACTATTGACAATTATTTAGGATCAGTAGTACCATCATAAATATTGATGTCTCACGTACCATGAATGGTACAACTAAACATACTTAAAGTACCGTGCGTTTATTCTTGCCTGTTGTGTTTATTAGTTCTGTTGAAAGAACTATTGGGTTTTTTTTACCATTAGCTTTTGTCCTGAATGACTGACTGATCAACGCACAGCCTAAACCGCTGATCGTAGAGACCTGAAACTTTTAAGGTGTGTTTGTATGACGTAGACATCCGATAAGAAAGGGTTTTCCGAAATTCTAACCCTAAGGGGGTGAAAATGGGGGCTAAACTTTGTATGGGACGACGTGATTCCTTGGTCCAATGTACTTCAAATTTTGCATAAACCTTTTTAACAGAATTGATGGAAGACGTGTTTCGTATTTTATTGAAATCCACCCCCTCACGGGATTAAAAAAGGGTAGGTAGAAATTTATTTTAGCGGTCATTTGCTTCTAAATTGACATCAACACTGACTTCTACGCGAACGAAGTCGTGGGCAAAAGTTAGTTTAGAATATAACTTATCGTGGCAAAAATATCGCCATCTGGCATTTGAACAGCATACACCACATACAAAAAGCTCTTTATCATAAAATACAAATACGCAGTCTGCAAGGTCTCTTAAGGTACGAGAAATGTATCCACCGGCTGTTACTACTGACATTCCCCTGTAGAGTTCGACTAAGTAATGAGTTCCATTCATTATTTTGTATTCATTGTTTTGCTGGTCCGAAGAATACTTGAATCATGACTTAAATTCATGTTTACACTTAAGTTATTTTTTAAGTAAATAGCTCAACTATGAACATATCTACATCTATATTAAATCTGATGATTGCTACAAAATGCTATCAAACAATACTTTCCAGCCCAACAATTTTCGGGAATCGTAAAAAATATCAAACACACATGATTTTGTCCACATTTGTGACATATCACGGTGACTGTGGTCGCGTCTGAAAATCGTGATCGCTTGGGGTGGGACTACTTATAGTAGGAGCAAGTAATGTGATAGGTGATATTATTGTAATTTATTGCTTTGGAATTGAGCCGTTTGTTACTTATAATAGGCTTTAATTTTGAATAACTGACGTCTTGATAGATTATGTAAAAATGCCACATCAAAATGCATCAGTACCCCCGACAGATGTCTTTTTAAGTTTTAGTTAACTCTAACTCCGCGTTACATAACTAACAACATAACGTAACATAATATACTACATAATTAATCTATACTAATATTATAAAGAGGAAAACTTTGATTGTTTGTTTGTTTGTTTGTTTGAAATGAATAGGCTCCGAAACTACTGAACCGATTTGAAAAATTCTTTCACCAATGTGTAGAATGAACTTTCAGGATGAACATAGGCTATATTTTATGTAGGTACTTCGCGGGCGACGCCGCGT
This sequence comes from Cosmorhoe ocellata, assembly GCA_963675405.1. Classification (NCBI taxonomy): domain Eukaryota; kingdom Metazoa; phylum Arthropoda; class Insecta; order Lepidoptera; family Geometridae; genus Cosmorhoe; species Cosmorhoe ocellata. Next base: position 2,965,981 of record OY776250.1, on the reverse strand, counting down.
GCAGAAGCTAGTACACAATAACAACAAACCGTCGAAAAAAGTCTTATTATTATGTCTAAAAAAAAACATTTTGGACTATCTTTGACACTTTTTCTACAAGTTTCGCATACATTTATTCTCATAACTCGTTTAGGTTTAGGCAATTAAAAACAGTTTGATAAACAATACGTAAAAATGTGAATGGATACAGGAGAAGAGGAAGACCAAAGAAAAGATGGATGGACTGTGTGATAGATGACACGGGTATGAACAGAGTAAGTAATAAAAACGAATGACAGAGGGAAATGGAAGAAGATCACATGTTGTACCGACCCCATAACGTGGAAAAAGGGCAGGAAGATGATGATAATAATGATGTGAAAATATCTGTTTTTTATACCTTGGTGTAAAGTAATTATGACTTTTTCAGTAGGTAAATTATTAATGTAATTCAAAAACATCAACTACTAAAGACATAAATGCAATCATTATAAACAAACAATTGGCGTTTCGAAAATGAGTAAGAAATCGATTCTCAATACGCACGATTCGATAATTATTATTTGGGTTCGTTCTCGATACTCGAGAGCTTTTTAAGGTACCACGGGATTGACGTCAATTAAATTTGATAGAGACCATTTTGGAGATTGATTAAAAATCGATATGAAACAGAATTGGGTATTCTTAGAGTTAACGACACGATAGCGATATTGCCTTATGAGTTGAAGCCATGCCACCTTGGTATAATTTTTGCAATGCTCCACAAGGGCAAATAATGAATGAAAAAGGAAATTCTATGATGTGAATTTAATGATAATAAAAACGTCTCATCAGATTTCTCGAAAATTGAAATAGCTTTCACTTAGTTATTTTTAATTTATGATTAAAACCATGATTGGCGCAAAACAATACATATTTTTTTAATGTTTTAAGATTTTTTTTTAGTTGCAAAATACCAATAGTCAAATCGAGATGTAGACAAATCTTTTAACCCATTTCAAGGTTGTACTTATCCCTAACTTCGTATTAGAACAAACTGTTTTAAAAATCGTGTCGGATAATATAAAAAAATCAATGTCAGTCAATGTATTCAGAATGCGATGCTGGCTGGAATTTTAAGTTGCCGCAATAAAAATGATGGGGGCTGCATCCATGCATTTTATAATAGAGTATTTCCCCGTGACTTCGTTTGATAATGAGTTTATGTTTGTAAGCATGCAAGTCTCTGACTGGCGCTGCTGTTGTAGCCCCACCGGCTAGACGGATTTTGACAACTGAGGTGTCGTTGGATCCGTCTGGATCACAAAAATGAAAAAAAAGTTATATTTTATTTTATTTTATTTTCAAATTTAAGGAAAACTTACAGCTAGGTATACTTACAGAAAACAACTTAAATACTAAAAATACATGCAAACTACATGTAATGCTGACGGCCAATTAAAAGTTTCCACTAATAGCTTCAATAATTATATATTTATATATATTTAATATATCAGGATATCCTTTTTAATGCACCTCTAGACCTCAAAAGGTATGTTCTTATCCTTTTAATTCCCAGATCTCTAGGACTTATGGTTTTGTCAGTGAATAGTGCAAGACTTTTACTATTAACATTTATAGGACACTTACAACCGCGTGCGGCTCCGCTCGCGTGGTACCTACCAGGATAAAAAGTATGCTATTTATTATTCCAGGTCATAAACTACGCGTATTCCAAGTTTAATCCAGATTCGTTCAGCCGTTTTAGCGTGAAAGAGTAACAAAATCCATACATCCCGACAAACTTCACGTTTTTTATATTAGTAGGAAGTAGGATTGGATACATTGAGTCATAATTCACAAGTGTTTTTTTTTAATTCAATTGACTAACCCAATTAAATGATTGAAGTTAATTGATTAAAATTGGATTTTAGAATCATTTAGTTAGTTTTAAAACTTGTTTTTGTATCTACTTTCTTCGGTAAAATTAATTTCGTTTTTAGAGTGAAAGTGATAACTTTCTTGAAAAAATAAAACTAAATGGACGGACGAGTATGAAAAAAGTGTTCTTTTAGGATCAGAATACGTAAATAATGAATAACGTTTCTTGCGTTGCTTTGCAGTCGGTAAAAAAACCTTTTTTTATTGTTGCTTTAGTTTTTGTACTGAAAAATGCAAAACATGGGCATTTGCCAAATTTAAGTCATGTTTGGAAGTTCTTCAGACCCTTTTCCATATACTCAAAGATCCAAGGAATTGGTGATGTGAAAGGATGTCTACCAGAGAAGATTGTCCAGTTTTTTTTGTTATTTGTCCTTTGTCCAAAAGCCCGTTACAGATGACGTTAAATTAGGAATCTCCCGCAAGGAAAAAGTGGCCTTATAAGGCACCGAATATAAACCTGGTTCCCGAAAAGCTTAGACATAAGTTACTGGAGCAAAAACTTGAAGTCACAAAGACCTCTAGTTGCCATTCGGCTTTAAAATAACGGTAAACCCAAATTTATGGCTCTTAAAGTCAGGATGAATCAGTTAAGTCTGAGAGCCTTTGAAATTTCCACAAAAATGGACCGTATTCACTGTTTTATTGCTATGAAGTATACGCAAATTTGTGCCTAAGTTGTGGGAGTTATATAAATTTGAGTAGTTTTAGGTAGTGATTTAAGTTTATTAATAAGGTAATTAGGGTATTGGTGATGTTTATGGTCACTATGAGACGTGAGAATATTCTGGTAATAGAGGTGAAAGTAGTTAAATATCGTTTCTCAAAAAATATGAACGGATTTTGTCGATCGTAAACGTAATTGAGTTAAGACGCTGGAAATCTCAAATATTTTATCCTCGTTATTATCTTATGGTTACACTTAAATGTTATGATCTAGTGGTAGTAGCCTTCTGATCCAAAGGTCGTGGGTTCGAATTCAATCGTGCACCAATTTTTCCGATAGAAAAGTGCTTGCACGCTATATACCAGTACTCTCAAAGGTGAAGGAAAACATTGTAAGGAAATTGGCATGTTTTTTTATAAAGTTTGAAGACATTGTGTCAAGTGCACAAAAAGAACCTCTAAGGCACACTTCATACCTTTCACCGCACTAGTTCTTTTGAGAACTATTGACTCCATAAAACAAGCTATTAGTTATGACGATGAACAGGTTTTTAAAAACGTTGGGTTATTAGCTAAAGTAATAGAATTTTGATTTTAGCGTGTGAAATGGCAATATAAATAGTTGAGCATTAAAGTTAGTAAAAACTGGTACCTACGCTATTTTTAATTTACCTTATCGAAGAATTTACCAATAATATTTTTAGAGTTTAAATACAAATATTGAAAAATATCACCATAGATTCACAACGGAATACTATCCTACTAATATTATAAACGTGGAAGTTTGTTATGGATGTTTGTTACTCCGTCACGCTGAAACGACTGATCGAATCTGGATGAAATTTGATACAGATATAGATTTTAGTCTGGAATAACACATAGGCTACTTTTTATCCCGGAAAAATGTACGGTTGCCGTGGGATACATTTGTTTTTGTTATTCAAGGTACCGCGCGGGCGAAGCCGTGGGCGGATGCCAGTACCTTATAAACAGAATTGACTAAAGCTTACCGATCATAATTTACGTAACTATAAAGTATAGTTTCCCCAAAGCTTGGGAACATGACATTTTAATTCTATAATAATAAAAAATACATTATCATGCACCGCCCTAGAATATATATACATAAAACTATAACGATACTGACTGACATTATAAACGCACAAACTAAACCTTAAGGTTGTAGAAAGCTGAAATTTGGAGTCTAATCCTCAAAAAGGGTGCAGCGGAATACCTACTGTTTTTTTTAAGAAAACTAATAATTTTATTGGAAAAATAAAAAAAAATCCTGTAAATAATTTAATGACACCTCATTTTTCAATTCAACCTCATTTTGAACTCGATACATATAATATTCATACACCCATAACACATTACTCTCCTTCCACGCTTTGTAGTCGGGTGAAAACTCTAAGTGAACAAAGCCACGGGATGTTCCACTAGTAAAACATAAAAGTCAAAATCTCCACATACATACCTAATTCGTCTTCATTTGATCTCATATATTACGAACTAATAGATTCAAAGCACAATATTAGTATAAATTTACATTTTTATTATGTTTTAAACTCAACTATATTTTGTGGCTATCAGCAATTATGTAGAGTTGCCTAAGAACAATAATATTAGCTGTGAATGAAAAAATGATACTTTTCAATACAGTTATATACGTATTTTTTACATTTTATATCGTTCTAAACGAGTTGGTAGTAATTTTTGTGTATTTCTGTTTCAACTTAAAAGCTAAAAGTAGGTGATCATAATAATTTATTTTTACTTAAACACGTGAATCTGACTTACCTATAATACAATGGTAGATTAGTAAGTTTTTCATTTGGAATGATAATTTTTATACATATTCATAATAACTAAGCTACTTTTTTACTAAATAACTGAACAAATTGACCCAAAATTTGCTGTGTCAAGAAGTAAATAGCCGATAGTTTTAAAGTGTATTATGATCATACTACGCTTTGCTTACCGTTCACACCTATATAACGTGTTGAGAAGCTTACCCTTTAACACTGATTTAAATTTGAATTGAATATTCATATCATAGTGTCATCGTTCAAACAGGCCGACCGAAATAACGCGTCAAATAATCAAGTTTAACACGAAATTTATTAATTGGCACTATATTTTAGTTTGATTATAATATAAGGTAAACCATGCAGTAACTGGCCACTTTTAATAACTCGCCAGTTCTTATTTAAACTTTCAGATAAAGTATCTTGTGAGACATATTTTATCTGTTTTTAAACATATTTGACTCTTTATAAAGTCGTTAGGTTTATAATGTCAAAATATCCAATATGGCGGCTATGAAAAGCTATTTATTTTTACTCCTGTCAGATTTTTATACAAAAAAAAAACACAGAGATTTCATATGAACTTACAACGTACCTTACAGCTCTACCAAGAGCACTTATGTATAGATAGTGTTTACTTGGCTACTTCAATACCAATTTCAATTAAGGAAATCTCAGTTTAAGCTCGATTTAATTCTGCATACTTGCTAATTCCGTACATGCTAATTGTAGAACGGATTGGATCTTGTGGCTCGCATGCGCCTGAGTCATATTTATTGTAATTTTCACGTCATTACGCGTTTGCTGCGCATGGCGGCTACTTGAAAGCTTCTTGGCAAAGATTAAGCTAATTGCACAGATAAGACAAATCGAAATCATTTAAGTAAATAACTTGAGTTATCGCAAAATAGTGGGTTAAAAATAAATGGTTTTCAAAGATTTGCACGTAGGTACTCGTACATTTTTGAGTAATTTCGTTGTGTTTGATATTGAAATGATATTAATAATAATAAATTTAATACACACGGTTGTAGGAAAATATACATACAAATAGGTAGGTAGTTACCCTACACGGTTATAAAACCTAAGATGACTTATTTCCGCTGACTTTTAAGTAACATTTAAAAAAAATAGTTACTTATTGGTAAATTTTTAACCAGTCTGAGCGTAATATCATGCATGAAACATCTCAAATGAAAACTCAAATATTTTGTCTTATCCGTCCTACCAACAATTTTATTCTGTGACAGATCCGATTAGAGAAATGCACGCAATTTCATCGTGTTTATGATAATGCGGTTACGCATATTGCGCCTAGTACATTACTTGCAATGTCTTATGATAGGTAATGTTTTACTTAATTGAAGCGGCAACGGGCGCATTTATAACAAAAACTTGTACTATGTGAAGACTTTGGATAAAATAAGTCATTTTTAGTCACACGATTTCGTTTATAGAATGCCTTTGAACTTCTTAGACACTAAAGTTATTGTGCATGCGGCGGAGATGCGAATATTGAGATGGATATGTGGAGTAATAGGATGGATAAAATAAGAAATCAGTATATTAGAGGAAAAAAGAGCGCTGGTGGTGCAAAGAGCGCTGGTGGTGCAGTGGTAGCACCCCGGCCTCACGATCCGAAGGTCGTGGGTTCAAACCTGGTCGTGCACCAATGAGTTTTTCCATTCGAAAAATTTATGTGCGCAATGCCAGTGCTCTTAAACGGTGAAGGAAAACATCGTGAGGAAACCGGCATACCCTAGAACCAAAAATTCGAAGGTGTGTGTCATAGGTTAGTATTCTTATAAGCGGCGATGGGCTTGCAACCTGTCACGTACGGAATACTAACTACTTTGCAAAATGTGGGCATGTACCAAATGTCATGTTTGGACGTGCCTCTGACTACCTCCGTTAGATATCCTCAAAGATCTAAGTAACTAAAGATCTGAGGAAGATATCTACCGAGCCCGGGGATTACAGTCGTGATCATATTTTTTTTTTTTTTTTTTTTTATATTAGAGGAAGTCTGAAAGTGGCACCGGTGACGGAAAAGAAGAGGAATAATAGGTTAGCGTGGTATGGGCATGTTATGAGAAGAGATGAATGTCATGTGACGAGGAGAGTGTTAGGTATAAATGTGGATGGATACAGGGGTAGAGGTCAAAGAAAAGATGAATGGACTGTGTGAAAGATGACATTGGTAAGAAAAGAGTGAGTACTGAGATGACGGATGATAGAGGGAAATGGAAGAATCACTGTTGTGCCACATAACGTGGGAAAAGGGCAGGGAAGATGATAATATTCCAACATTTCTCTTTCTCTCACTCAATCTACGTTTTTGTATCAAATCTGTTATTTTGTTGCAGATTCGACACCGATTCGGGCTGTTCGATGAGGTCTGCACATCTGGAGGGATCCAGGCTAGACATTGTAACTGGGTTCGGTTTCTTCGGGTGTCAGATAATTATGGACCACAAGTGAGTCTGTTTTTTATCCTGGTTTTGTAACTGATTTTACTTTGAATTTTCTTAGCGAGTAGTACCTAACTAGACACTTTATGGTCCAATTTATAACAGGGGCCTTGCCACAAGCTTGTACAAATCATCATGTTTCAAAACGTCACATTTCAAGCTTGAAGTAACACTACTACAATACAATTTTTATTGGTCATGGTACGAAATATCAAAGTTATGTTATTTTGATATTGCCCAAGAAGCTTGTGGTAAGGCTTCAGTACAGACTGCTTGCTGTTAAAAGATAGTTTATGGTATGGTTTCCGAAAGGTTTGAATGAACAATTTTATGATGACGTCATCAAAACTGCTACTTTAGCAGTACTAATTTGATCTCACTGCCCCAGGGGCCTCACCACGAATCCATAATACATTACCGAATTAGTATTACATTGTTATTTCGTACCATGACTTTTACAAATTGTATGGAAGTAGTGACGTAGTGAAGTAAGCCCCCGGTCTTTTTCATATTATATTGGAAATATTAAAACAGATGGAATTACTTACTCATTAGTAAGGGAAGAGGAAAAATAGTTTTTCCAAAGTTTTCCTTTTCCATTGCCATTTTGAATGAATTCCTTCACAGATTTTTGAGTAAAGCGGAACTTTTTAGCCAACATGCATGAGGTCTTTTTCAAATTAAAATTCCATGTTTTCTTATCATCATTCAGGTAAACCTAGTCTGCACAAAAATCAAAGGAGAACCGGTATACGAAGCTGTGAAGCCAGTTTCAGCGCACACAGAGCTGGTGGTGTACTACCTCCCGGAGCGACCTGAGGAGATGTTCTTCGTCAGGATGCGTAACAACCTGTACCGGCAGACCATGGACTCTATTTTAGAAGGTATGGTCAAAATGTGTGGTGAGCTGTGGGGCGATTATGGAATTTTGCTTACAATCAATGTCAATACGTTTTCATTCTAATCAAGTGATTTGGTATGACATAAGAGTGTTTATTCAATAAATTTGAGTCAGTTTTGACAAGTGTTGATTGTATCAGAGTTCCGTAATAGCGCTACTGAACTTTGATCTGGGCACCTGGCCTTATATTGACGATAATAGCTGATTTAAGGCCCAGCATTTTGAAAATTGCAAGTATTGCAACCCTAATCATTCTATTACCGCTTAATAGATTACATTGAAATTGAACTACACGATACTCAAGGATATAAGTGATAAATCAACCGGAGCTAAAACACGAGTTAGTTAGAAAACCTTGGTTAAAAATCACGTCAAAAACACCTCTGAAAATTCAGAAATTCCCTAATTTATCCAGAACAGTAAGGTATTTTGAATTTCTATTTCACATGAATATAAATCAGTTAATTTGAAACAAATCAACCCAGCCCTTTTTTTGAAATAAGCTATTTACTTGAACATATTTATGTTTTTTATAAATTGTCGCTTTTGTTATATAATTCAGAGCAGCCATATTATCATGCCGCACTCTACTTACTTGTCATTTGGGTATTTCGCTTCGTGCTATGTCTGATTCCGCGGAGATCCGCGTTGCTATACGGACCTATGTCACTTTTTTTTGTAACTTTTACGTAAGGAATAGTGTGACGAGTATTCTGGGCCTTAAGAATAGTAATGATCGGATGTACTTTTCAAAATATTGTTTATAGTTTTCTACATTTTCTCGGAGACAATAAAACGTTTTCACTTGTTTTAAGACACCAAAGTCTAATCATTTACGGTGTAAGTATAAAGATGAATGCTTACCTCACTTATAAGTATTTTGACAAATTGACTGTGAAACTTCAAAGAAAACAAAAATTAAATATGATCATGAAAGATGTAATCCTAAGGTGGAGATCTTTATATCTTTGAGATTATAAGGGAGTCGTCAGAGGCTTGTCCAAATAATAAGTAAGTACCTATATTTGATACGTGCCTTTAAATCCAACTATAAAGGATTGGTTATATACTTAATAAATCATGCAAGAATGTTATTTAAAATATTAATGTTATAATATTAAATAAGTGAAAGATCTAAGATCAATTTATACACCAAAACGCCAAAATAAAAAAAACAATTATCGAGAACCGTTAATCGATTATGCATCGCTTTGCGATTTATTGCTCTGCAGATATTTCTAATCTAACACCTTCTTTGTACCATAAAAAAATTTAATCGATTTTCCTAAAAGTGCAAAATCGTGTAGCAATAATTTCTCAGCTGCGTATAATTTCGTAATTGAAAAAATATTCTACCTCTTTCCCTCCTAACGTAAATTAGTGTGAAAAAGTGCATTTGTCCTTATCTCTTTCCAAGCTGATGTGAGAAGACAGATTTTTTTATTATTATTTTAATTTGCTAAATTTCAATAAATGCTGATTGAATAAGATTTATTGCAATGTGAGAAAGGTCACAATGTCTTTGATATATGCCGTCATTGGATAAAAGTAGATTTTTATATCAGCTTATTTAATATCACATAATTAAAAATATAAACTAGCTTATTAGCTCTATCTACAGTTTTGTTGATAGTATTTTTTTTTCAATATTTCTAAAGAATACCTAAAACTCAGCGCTATTTTCTTACAATGTCTGGAAGTAGCATTAAGCTGAAATGCGACATTATATAATACCTAAGTAGGCAGAAAAGCAATATTAAATAAGTATTCCTTTTAGTTTTTTGTTCGCCTTTGTTTTTATTTGTAGTCTTATACCTACATTTTTTTTTTTTTCCTATAGGTTAATTTTATTTCCTGTAGTGTATAATGTCCGTGTATTCGAAATAAAATTCTATTCTATTCAATCACAATAAACAGATATAGCCTAAACACGTGGTAGCAAATTACACCAAGAACAAACAGATGAATACTTATAATAATATATCACGATATTCCCATAAGCGGCGTCGTATCTTGCGCAGACGCATCAAAGGACCCGCCAAACGCGTTTCGGCTCGGTAGTCGATTGTAGTCGATTTTTATTACGTATCTGTGGGCATGTGGCACAGTAACGAATGCAGTATTTTGCACTTGTTAACTGATAAAGTATTTAAGGTGAAAATTTTGACTAAATTTCATATTATAACATATTACTAGCTTCCACCCGCGGCTTCGACCACAATGCTGCTGAAAGTTTCTAAACGTTGCTGAAAAAATGTTTGAAATCGGTCTAATGGTTTTTGAGTTTATTCGTTACAAACAAATATTAAAATACAAATATATAAATATTTCCTCTTTATAATAATAGTGTACATACAGTAGTGGTAAGTCTGTTAATTCGTTGGACTCGATCAAATTTAAATGGGGTCCAAAGTTTTTGGACATGCGGATCTCGAACTCGCATTTTTACCTAGATCTGGCCAATGCACGTATGGCACTGTTTGATTTGGCGAAATTATTAAATACAAAATAGAAAAAAAATATCGTAAATTAATAATGAACAATTTTATGCTAGCGTAACATTTTGAATGACAGTTAAATTGATCGATGAATTTTAGTTTATTTTGGTATTCTTGAAACTTGCTTTTGAAAAATGTGTGGTAAAAAGCGTGCGTATTTTCAGATTTTTAGTTAGTTCTATAACAGAATTATCACAAATAGTTGACTACAAATAACACAATAACTAGATTTATTGCAAAAAAAATATACCTATAGTTTGATCTTATGTATGCACGGCGCGAGCCGGATTAAAACGGTTTGCGGGCCGGAGATGACCCGTGGACCTTAGTTTGACCATCACTGCTCTAGCACAAAATAAAACTACGATTTATTTGAGGTTACGTTAACTATACATGAATAGTTAAAACTTGTAAAAGCTTCGTAGGTGTTGATTGATTGGTTCAAATTGAACTTTTATCAATTAAATTTTCACTTAAACGATACAATTTTCAACTAAATCGATAACCTTATCTAAATAGATAAATGTAACTACTACCAATATATTAACTTCAATTTGATAGCGAGAAATCAGTTCGTAACATAGTTTTAAATTATATGAGTTTATTTACAGTACCAAAGTAAAAAGAGCGCTGGTGGTGCAGTGGTAGCACCCCGGTCTCACGATCCGAATGCCGTGGGTTCAAACCTGGTCGTGCACCAATGAGTTTTTCCATTCGAAAAAATTATGTGCGCAATGCCAGTGCTCTTAAACGGTGAAGGAAAATATCGTGAAGAAACCGGCATACCCTAGAACCAAAAATTCAAAAGTATGTGTCATAGGTTAGTATTCTTATAAGCGGCGATCAGTCTAGCTAGAAGGTAATTACGATGGACACCGTAAACTTTCACGACACCACGTTACGACGCCGTGTCGTGGCTATATGTTTGACGTCAGTACGTCTACCATGAGTTGTCACATTTAGATTGGCTGACGTTACTACAGTAGTAATAGTACGTTACTATGACATCTGTCAAAATTGTTACTGATGGTACCAAATTCTAAGCAAATTACCTAATGAAGCGCAAACTACAGTCGCTGTAGTACGCTGTGACGTAGGATAGTTAACTACGTGACGTTTTAGTACCCAACTATCCGCTAGAAGCGCTGTACAAGTTTTCATACAGTTTTTTAACTACAGTCGCTAGTGCAGATTGTGACAACTCATGGTACAGCCGCGGTTCAGTTACTCCTTGATAAAGAAAGCGGCATCCTTTGCGCCGATCGGATCTCTTTGGACTCCATATCGATATTGCAATGAGCTGTCAACGCACTTACCGCTTAAATATCACACAGTAATTGAATATTTTACTTTTAACAAGTGGAACTACCCGTAATTTCGTCAGCAAAATGTATTTTTTGAACTATACCATTGTTATCCGTCGCTTAAATTCACGAATATTTTTATACACGATAACAACTAAAGTGTAATTAAAAGAGTCTCATACATATTTTCTCTCTAACAAGGAAACATTTTTGACGGTATTTGATACTTTTTTTGCAAGTTTTGTATATATCTTACAACTTGTCTACATTATTTTTTTTTCGTAAATTATTTGAATTTCGCGCCTCACTAAAGCGAACTTTAAGTCATCATCATCATCCACAACCCGAATTCAACCACTACTGGGTATAGGCTTCTCTTTGCATATGCCATTATCCATGGTCTGCTGCTCATCCAGATCCGGCCCGCGACGGATAATATGTCGTCAGCCCGTCTCGTCCTGTCCAACTCTGTTTCAGTTCCGTTATGTGGTTTCGAACTTCCTTGACCTTTGTTCGTCTTAAAAGCCTTAAGAAAAAAGAACTAAAGATTGTCTAAGTATGAAACTTTGCACCATGTTTGCGCTGACCAAAGATCGAAACGGATACACTTGAATAAATAATTTGTATAAATATCTTAATAGGCTTGTCCGGCAAATAAAATGAGAAACATAGAGCTACCGCAGATTATATCGTCTTGCCATATGTCTACCCGCCGCGCCATATCCAGTATCTCCTATCCTGAGATCTTGAAATATACATATCCGAACAGATAGTGAAATATAACTATCCAGACTATCTAGAACAGAAACATCATCTTCAGCCAAAAAAAAAAGACAACAACGGTAACAGAAACATGCTGCGACTAATTAAAGTTATATTCTGTAGGCTGAGATAGACGGATAGTTTGTAGATAAAGCAGTCAATAGCAGTGGGGACCATTTAGGCAGTCACTGCATAACTGTGATAAAAGTCACCGAAAGATCTAAGTAAATTTAAAGTTATAATAGCGCGAAACTAAGTAAGTCTAGTATTAAATAAAATATAAAAAAAAAACAATCGATCATTCAGTTTTATCTACCTAAAACTTAAATTTGAATATTATAGTACTTAAAATCTTGACTTGTAAGAAGTGATGAAAAGTGATGAATGTCATGTGACGAAGAGAGTGTTAGGTATGAATATGGATGAATACATGGGTAGAGATAGGCCAAAGAAAGATGGATGGACTGTATGAAAGATGCCATGGGTAAGAAAGGAGTGATTACTGAGATGACGAATGACAGAGGGAGATGGAAGAAGATCACTGTTGTGCCAATCTCGCATAACGTGGGAAAAGGGCAGATAGAAAAAGAAGATTATACTTTAAATATTCAAGCAGTCCGTCGACTGCCAGCCTTAGATCTATCAATGATGAGAACACGAAGATTTATTACAAACTTGATAAAATTGATTAGAACGTGACCATTTTAGCAACAAATGAAGTTCATTCAATATAATTTGGAACACCAATTAAAGCCGGCGCAGACGCACAGCTATAAAACTAAATCTGAAACAGCCATAGCAAAATTTACGGTTGTCAATAAACTCGGGTTCATTAAAACATTTCGCGTTGATTGGTTTAGTTATTTCAATTCATGGAGACGCATGTTTCACTGCATTTTGGTCCTAATGTCAGTGTGATAAAGGTCTAGGTATGTCTTAGTGAAATGCGAGATCTAATAACAACATTTGATCTAAATTAAAAAAATTGACTTATTAATCACCGTAAAATTTGCCCCGAGCACAGTCCGTTGATTCTCACATAAATAATATAAGTTTATTAATCATTTTTACTTTCTTGGTTTTGTAAAAATATTTAAATCATTGTTGACAGTTATGGAAGCTGAATTAAGAAATTTAGAAGTCGTTTGGGTAAATTAATGTATGATTAAGCTGTGCCGATATGACTACCTATGAAACGAGTCGTGACATTTAAATTTTAAACATACAACGCAATTATTTATAAATATTTTATTTATTCTATTCGTAATACATAGAAAACATTTCTTAGCATATAGATTTCATTTGTTTCTCATTCCTTCTAAGGATTTATGTAAGCTCTTTTGAGTGTCATTTTTTACAAAATGGCGATTCATATTAAAAAAAATATTCTTATTTTCATACATATTTTTTTTAAGTCATCATTATCATCTGTCCTAAACCCATGTTATGTGGAGGCACACTTACATTTTTAACACTATATTTTTGTTACAGATTCACCATTAGACCTCTCAACCTCTCTACTATCAAGAGTTTTATTACCAATCTCACCTCCTTCGGGCAACGAAGACGAGCACAAGTCTGTATCAGGGGATTCCCTTACATCATCATCAGCTGGTTCTTCAAGAGATGAGCATCACGAGCTCTTGGAGTTGACTCCAAAAGTCCAAAGAAGACCAGTCAAGTCTGAAAGGGCGTTATTGCCCTGTGAGGTGTGTGGGAAGGCTTTTGATCGGCCTTCACTGTTGAAACGGCATATGCGGACTCATACTGGTAACTAATAATATTATCTGTTGTTTTATTTTATTTTAACGTAGTTTTCCTAAGTCCCTTCCTAATGTTTATGATCTAATATCTTTCGAGCGTGACTCCACTTGCATGGTTCCTACCCGGATAAAGTAGCCTGTGTTATTTCGTGTCATAAACTATAGGTACTCTAATGTTCATTCAGATCCGTTCAGCTGTTTCAACGTTATTGAGTAACAAACATCAATACATCCATCCAAATTTTAGCATTAATTATATTATTTTCTAAGAGCGGATTGAAGCAATATAGTTTTTACCAGAAGTTGATCAGATCAACCCTTAGTTAGATTTGACTAATATTCATTACATACCTACATAAAATCACGCCTATTTCCCAACAGGGTAGGCAGAGACCACGGATCTCCACTTGCCACGATCCTGACATAAGTACTTCTTTTGCTGCATTCACTCTCGTTACATTCTTTAAACATGCGCGTCGGTTTAGGGTACTCTTGACCTGATCTTTCTCTAAAACGTCTCCAATTTGATCAAAATACGTACGCCAAGGTCTTCTACTTCCAACTGTCCCATTCACACTCTCTTTATGTAGAATTTTATAAGCATTTTTTACCTTTTTCAAGGTGAAAAACCCCATGTTTGTATGGTGTGCAACAAGGGGTTCAGTACTTCAAGCAGTCTCAACACGCATAGGAGGATACACTCGGGCGAAAAACCACATCAGTGCCAACATTGTGGGAAGAGATTTACAGCCAGTTCCAACCTTTATTATCATCGGATGACGCATATAAAGGTAGGTACTTACTTTACTTTATACCCTACCCCTAAGAAACCACATTACGCAGCTACGGTTTTACAATTGTGCACGCCTCTTTACATATAAATGTCTCGCGAGTTTGTAAGTGCCACGGCAAAATGTCTGTGCCTTTTCACGTGGTCCGTTGACAATCCGTCTGATTGTCACGCAGCTGCGCAGGTTTGAAAGTGCCACGGCAAATTGTCTGTGCTTTTTTACGAGATTAGTTGACAACCCGTCTGATGATAGTGCAGATAGTGGTTTTTTTGCTTACTCTGTATCAAAATAATATTCATCATCAGAAAAATCATTTTGGTTTTTTTATCAACTTCAAAAAAGGACAAGTATGTTGTTTTTCGACTTTATGTTTTTTTTAATAAATATTAAACTCTAACCACCAATCAAAAAAACCAATTCATATTCCAAATTCAAATATCGCATTACCTTTGTTTTGATTCGACGTTCACATAAAGGTAGAGCGTTGGACGCATGCGCACTGGGGCGGAACAGGCATGTGTCTTGGACCATGCTCGTGAGAAGTCGGGTCGTAGGTGGTGGTAGTAAATTTTTCAATGTACAATGAGTTTTATAACATTCTCAATAAAATTTAAAATTGCTTGACTGAAGGCTAGTCAAACAAAAAGAATCAATTTTAGCTAATTTCGTCAACAGGATAATGAAATAACTAGAACAGAAATGGAGATAAAATTAACCTAAGTTAATATTTTTGGAAATAGATTATTAGAGAAAAAAATATTACCCAATACGTTAGATTTATTCCCAAAGTAAAATATGTTTTGAACAAAAAATATTACCTTCACCAATCTTTCTTTACAATGAAAACAAAATGTGAAAACGAAGTAAAAAATATATTACAAAAATTTTTACTCATCATGATGTGCAACATCTAATAATCCATGAGTTTACATAATTACGGAAACTTACTTATGCGTTTACAATTAGTTTGCAAAACCGATGTAAAAACAAGTTATCCTTGATGTGAACAATGGGTGGAGATATTACAGTTTTTTTCAATTCTAGAGATCCGTATAACTTTGAAAAACTTTAAGACGAACTCTCCTTGAATACAAGTAGATTTTCATACAAATATATAACCTTAAAAATTGTATACCTAATGCGTAGAGGTAATTAAATCTGTGGTTGTCAAAAAAACGCGATGGCATCTTAGGGTGGTATTACACTATCAAATATCTTTGTCCAATTATGATGTTCAATATTTGATCAAATTTCTTTTCATCTAATTTCAGTCAAATTTCTAAAAAAGTCGTCCAATTTCTTTGATCCAATGTACATACATTGGACCAAGATATTTGATAAATGTAATACCACCCTTAGCAATATATTTGTTTTTTCAATAAAGTGTGTTTTTTTTTGCCTTATTTTATCAATAGAACGTCATTATACACACACGAACTAAAAAAATCTATAGAAGGTTCTATCTTATGTTGTACATTAGAAAGACTAAATTAGCGTATCATTTCTCAATGACAGTTTTAAAATGAGCTAAAATTAACATTTTATTTTAAAACGAATAAATTTTTCAACATTTTACCATATTGTTAGTCTTTTTCTTCTTTAACATTTTATTTTAATAAAGTACCAATATGTAAGTATACAAAAAACATCGGAATTTCTTATCGCAAACCCAACTCACGCTTGACTGATTTTCCTTCATGATAATTCACATACTGAACGACAGCAATACATCCTTCATTGCGTTACCATGAACATAGACAATAGATTTTTTTCTTCCATTTAAATAACGATTGGCATGCAATGTAAGATCCATGATTGTCACATTTTATGTAAGTAAATTACCTAGTAGTTACTGAAGTGTTGTAAAAACATTTTTGCAATTATTGCTGTTACATTTTTTTTTTCTTTATATAGAAACTAGCTGTCCCGCTCGCGATTTCGTTCACTTAAATTATCTATACTTACTGAGTTTTAAACAAATCACACTAATAAAAATTCCATACATAACTTTGATTTTTACCCTTTTAAGAGGGTTATTTTGAAAAATCCTGAAATACGTGTCCATCCATTTTGCATTTTCAGTACACAAACAAAGTTTCAGACCAATCGCATCACCCGCTAAAAAGTTCCCATATAAGAATTGACCCCACATTTGAACCCTTTTTGAAGATTATATTGAAAAATCCTGAAACACGTTTCCATTTATTTTGCATTTACAGTGCACAAACAAAGTTTCATGAAAATCGCTCCACGCGTTAAAAAGTTTCATACTAACGTTTTCACCCTTTTTCACCCCCTTAGAGGTGGAATTTCCAAAAATCCCGCCTTAGTGGGTGGTTTTGTTATAAAAGGAAACCACCTTCCAAATTTCAGCTTCCTAGCTTCAGCAGTTTCGGCTCGGCGATGATCAATCAGTCAGTCAGTCAGTCAGTCAGTCAGTCAGATAGATATAGATTACTATGAAGCTAAATTACGTAAAAGTAAGGTTTAAATCAAAAACATTTTTTACATAATTATTTTTCTAAATGGTCTACGAAAGTCTAAAGTCATGATGTTTCTGTCCTTTTTCAACGTTTTCTTCCATTTCCCTCTATCATTCGTCATTTTTCACAGTTTCACAGGTCCATCTTTTGTATAAAGTAGTATAATGATATACATTTATGTATATAAATACTTACATAATATTGTATCAAGCCATAGAAAATAAAATTTATTTTGTAATTAGGTATCGTAATTATAGAAATCTAAACAATAACGATATTTTTTTATACAGAACTTATTAACTTAAATCGACGTTCGTGTATCGATAACAAATCAAGTTTTATACATTTAAAAAAGTTACTAGAAATACAAGTCTGAGAAACAATTTTCTGAGTCATAAGTGGTGTTAAACATTCCATCGCTCCGGTAATGCTTGGAGTAGTGATGTTACCGTGCTCACTTCCCATAACGCCCCTTGGGGTTCTTAACTATGACCTCATGTGTCCACGACTTAAGAAAATCACACAACAGTGGGCACGGTGAGTGGGCTCAGGGCTGGCTCAAATTTAAATTGACAATAATGAAAAAAACTATTTTTTTTACTTATTATATATATGACTTAAAAGAGTATTGACGAATAGGAATCGTTTCATTTGACACGCAAAAAAAAGGAATACGTTTTAGAATAAAAAAATAACCAATAAAAATAAGTGCTAAAACATTTTCAAAGCTTATTTATAAGTGTGATCAAAAAAGTCAAATGTCTGTACGATATAATGATAATAATTATGGTAAAAAAAATCATTTTTGTAGATTTAAGTTATTAAATTATACTTACAGTATAATTTAACTATACTTACAGTATAATTTAACTTAAGTAAGTAAGTAAAAGATTTATATTTATATCCAAATGCTTTACTTCTTTCTGGTCTATTAGTTCAAAATAGTGTAATAAGTAGTATCATTTAAATTCAACAGGTGTATTTTGTTAACTTTACCAAAACTAATAGAGCGGAAGATTATTATCACCAAAAAGAAAACTTCCAAAATCCATTTAAATCAATAACCTATAAAAAATTCTTGATAAAATCAAAGGTGCAAGTGACAAAAAAGCGATCAACATCAAACTGTCACAAAAAATCTGGATCATCGAAGACGTTAGTGACAGCCCTGATTCCTTGCACCTGCGGTCACAGGTAGTTACGGTAAGGGTCTATAAATTACGGGTCAGGTCACTGTGGGAACATACCCTGACCGTCCACTGTGACGGAAGAATCGGGAACACCTGAGTATCGAGCGTGACGGAGGAATCACTTGGATCAATAGCGTCTACGAAGCAGCAATGTGATTTTGTTAGGAAAATATATATGATCACGACTGTAATCCCCGGGCTCGGTAGATATCTTCCTCAGATCATTCAGTTACTTAGATCTTTGAAGATATTTATAGAGGGCAGTCAAAGGCACTCCAAATATACAGATACTTACCTGTGATTTAAAAAAAAAAAAGTATGATCACGACTGTAATCCCCGGGCTCGGTAGATATCTTCCTTAACTTAGATCTTTGAGGATATCTAAAGAGGGTCAGAGGCACGTCTAAACATGACATTTGGTACACGCCCACATTTTGCACAGTAGTTAGTATTTTGTACGTGACAGGTTGCAAGCCCATCGCCGCTTATAAGAATACTAACCTATGACACACCTTCGAATTTTTGGTTCTAGGGTATGCCGATTTCCTCACGATGTTTTCCTTCACCGTTGAGCACTGGCATTGCGCACATAAATGTTTCTAATAGAAAAACTCATTGGTGCACGACCAGGTTTGAACCCACGACCTACGGATCGTGAGGCAGGGGTGCTACCACTACACCACCAGCGCTCAGCTAGGGAGTTTTAGAAAATTAATGCTTGTTTTATCGATTGGGAAATTCAAAAATGTATTTAAACAGAAATTCTATAAAAAGCTTTTCGAGCCAGTTTCTATACAAGTAATATAGAACATCAGAGTACTTAGATGACAAAAAAACTTGGGACGAATCAGCTCCAACTCTGCTAGGTGTCCGTAACAAAATTAACAAGGATCATACAAAAAAAGCGCTAGAGCCCAGCGAGTTTCTTGTCAGTTCTTCTCGTACTGGGGGTAGAAATGTAATTGGCACCTAGACTCACCTAGTATGTAAGGCGATTCAAAATGATCCCTGTGATTTTAATGAATAAAAATAAATTGACTACTAGCCCACGGCTTCGCCCGCGTGGAACCTTGAAAAACAAAAACAAATCTATCCCACGGAAACCGGTCATTTTTCCGGGATAAAAAGTAGCCTATGTGCTATTCCATACTATAATCTATATGTATGCCAAATTTCATACAGATCCTTTCAGCCGTTTCAGCGTGAAAGAGTAACAAACATACATCCATACATTCTTACAAACTTTCGCGTTTATAATTCTACTATGATGTAGTGATATTATTATCTATCTTTACGAGTAATCTCGAAAAATGCTAATAACTTAAAAGAAAAGGTCCGAGATATTTTTCGGTTTTTTGATTTAAATGCACAATTAAAGAAAATAAAACCTTTTGACGATCCAAAGGTACAATTGGCATAATAACTTTATACTCATAGATCTAATCTCGCACAAAAAATAATTACACTAATATAAACCGCAACAGTTTGTATGTTTGTTACATAATCACGCTGCAAAACTGATATTGATAATAGTAATTTTTATACTTAAGAATGAAATGGGACTTAAAAGATGTATGAAACTAGTGGAATTTCCCGCATAATGATTTTATTCATACAATCTTTAATCTCTCGTTGCTCCCTAGAGGAGAGTTATTTTTGAGGATTTCTTTCTTAGTGCAAATTCAAATTTTAAAAGGAACCTACCCTCCAAATTTCAGCTCTCTAGGACCAGTGGTTTAGGTTGGGATTAACAAAACAATTTATGTGTTTGTGTTAGTGAGTATATTTTCGTATACTGTTTTGTATTTTATTTCTGTGTACTTTTTTATTGTAACTTCTTCGCTGTGTGTCAAATAAATATTACTACATTCTAATCTACGTGAACAAAGTCGCGGGGAGTTCTAATAGTAATGTGATATGGTCATCTCATATTCGTTCACACAAACCGTGCGAAGCCACGGTCTGCTGGTTGTCTTCAGTAACGTCTTACGATACGGTTCATGCCCACCCGTGGGAAATCATCATGAATTCGGTTAAATGATTATTTACTACCAGCTTCCGCTCGCGGCTTTGCTCGCGTGGTACCTACATAAAATATAGCCTATGTTACTCAGGGATAATGTAGCATTCTAATGGTGAAAGAAGTTTTGAAATCGGACCAGTAGTTTTTGAGTTTATTTGTTACAAACAAAAATACAAAATTTTCCTCTTTATAATATTAGTATATATAAATGTACGGAATATATGTACATATTATACAATCTCTGAGCGCTGGTGTAGTGGTAGCACCCCTGCCTCACGATCCGAAGGTCATGGGTTTAAATCTAGTCGAGCACCAATGAGTTTTTCCATTCGAAAAAAATATTTTCTGTTGCATACGTTCCATGCAAGAGACCAATTTATTTGTATTCTATGAAGATTATTTATTCTAATTATTATTTTACATACTGCTTTCCTAGAGTCTACGTTACAGCATGGACCACCATTGTAAAGTTAGCCCTTGCTCTTAAACGGTGGATCAAAACTTCGTGAGGAAACCAGTAGGTATGCCCTAGAACCAAAAATTCGAAGGTATGTGTCATAAGTTAGTATCCTTATAAGTCAAGTACGGAATACCAACCACGGTGCAAAATATGACCATGTGCTAAATATCATGTTTGGACGTACCTCTGATTACCCTCCTTAGGCATCTTCAAAGATCTAGCTTGAGATCTGAGGAGATATATACCGAGCCTGGGGATTACAATCGTGATCATGTTTTTGTGTATTCTTTATTTCAAGGATAAGGAGAGATGAATAGACATAGCACCAAACACCAAACACTGCTAGGAAAGTTATATTGAGTAAATACTTTTTATTTTTCATTCTCTTCATTAAAAAGCACAATCAATTCAAGACAGACCACGATCAGACCAACACAAAAGGATCTTTCAACTGTCAGGGCAGAACTATCGTACGATACCGACCCTTAAGTGGTTGCAATTTAATGGTAGCTCTTAAAATAGATCAAAAAGCGTACAATAGGACAATTTATTTGCTCGGCCGTTCAAATTGTTCTGTAGAAGTGGATTGATAAAGGATATAAGTGGTAGAAAATTTATGGATACAATCACTGTTTTCAAACTTGGTTTTAAATTGTTAAGAAACTTTATTGTCTTTTATAATAGAAAGAGGTTAAGTTTGTACGCTTACAGTAATTTAAGGAGTAAATTGCGATGACTGAAAAAGTAACTCATACAATCAAACTTATCCTAATCTATGTTGATAACACTAAAAAAGTTTTCGGAATCGGTTCAGTATTTTCAAAGATATCTTGATAATATTAAAACGTCATTTATATTTTAGAACCAAATGTAAGCCTCCAAAACCGTATAAATACAGAATCGTCATTATTATAGATGGCGCCACATAAAGCGGTTAAACATTTGTGCGACATAATACTAGTAGTTCGCCCCGAGCTGAGATATCGCGGGCCATATTCACAATCAATCGTAATACAAGTAAAAGCCTTTCGCATGATAAATTAAAAAAAAAAACGACTTTAGATCCCAATATATTTACAACCCCTTCTCCGATTATGCTCATATGCTTTCCAACAAATCTACAGCAGAATCTCTAGACCTTACAAGTTTCATGCGGATTGGATTAACGATTTTTAAGTTATGCTCTAACAAATACCTTTAAACGAGCAATTCTTGTATATAATCAGAATCTTGGAAACGGCTCCAATGATTTTCATGAAATTTAGTATGCAGGGGGCGATAAATCGATCTAGCTAGGTTTTATTTTTAGAAAACGTCGTTTACCAAAAAAAAAATCGAGCAAAGCTCGGTCATCCAGGTACTAAACATAATACACAAATATGTATAACGCCAAATCAATTATGTAGATAAATTTGTGGCTACTATGTGAAAATGTTTGTAACTGCATTCTCCAATAGTCCTATTTCGGGAAATCGCGTGCATTCTCTGACACTTTTCCATTCGTTAGTGTTCGTTATTTGTTTGTTGTCAGTCTGTTTGTATCGGGGCACCAGCTTCTTCACAATTGGTGGTCACACAAAACACGGGGTGTGGTCTAAGTTATAGAACTTACTTTGTTTCTTTATTTTTACCTATTCTTGATTTGATGCGCTAACCTAATCTTTCTTAAATTTCACATTTTTACTGTAGAGTCTTTTCATACACCTTAGAAAGTTTTTTTTTTATATTACAATTGGCCAATTGTAGACGTTAAAGAAAGTTTTTAAATATCCTAACCAATCCGAAAATTCTTTTTTACTAGATGTAATGTCAGGTTTATTCATGTGACTAACAATTTTCTTCATCGAGACACGACGAGTTTTCTCAGAAACTGGTGCTCGATGGAAACTAATTAGTTTTTTGAATCATCCTTTTTACCTAAATTGCACACATCACAGTTCTTTGTGATAACACCTAACTTTTTGCACTTGAAACAAATCATGCCTGGAATGGCGGGACAATCTTTATAGGAGTGACCAGAAGCTTTACACAATTTATAGACAAGTTATAGTTATAGAAAACATACCTGGATAAAGTCAATGATAATTTATTGGTTAAGTGTATTTTTACAAAACAAATAATAATAATACATAATAATAATAAATAATGCTGGACAATCCACACAGCATCATCTAGCCCGAAAGTAATAAAATAAAATAAAAAAATAAATGAGACAAACATGATCATGACTGTAATCTCGAGGCTTGGCAGATATCTTCTCAGACTTCTAGTGACTTAGATATTTTAGGATATCTAAAGAGGGTAGTCAGAAGCATGTATGAACATGAAATTTGCTCAGTACTTAGTATTCCGTCAAGTCAAATATCAGTTTAAAAATCGTTTAAAAAAAACTACATTCACATAATTATAGCCATGGAATTTATGGAGTCCGATACTTGAAATTAATTAGTACTTAATTACCACAATAGTAACAACCTATTGTAAAATTAAGCTACCAATTAGAATTCGTATGCACAAGTACATTTTTAAAATTAGAAATGTCATATTCATACAATAAAAGTACACAAAAAACCCATTGCTCGGATGATAAACAAATCGCTTTACGTTCACGCCTTGTACCGAACAATTTGAATAACAAGGAGCTAAGAAGATCGGTAGCTGTCGCGCGTCCGCGTGTGATTTGCGTTCGTCAGCATCGCCTATACGCTGACAGTATGTCAGTACCTTTACAAGCGGATACGGAAGACAAGGCTGGGGTATACGAATTACCAATTGTGGTCAGTTTAATTTGTTTGGATTAGTGTCACTCACTGTTTTCAATTTGTAGATTGAATTTGGTGGAGCTAGAAATGGCACTAACTTAAAGCTCCGTACTCACATTCGGTATTACTCGATAGTTTTACTCCAAAACGAGTACCTAAATATGAACGTGTGGACCGTAAAACTCACAGCTCCTCGGCTCGCATCAAATGTAGGCTCGACATGATAGCTCGATCGTGCAAAACCGTATGTGAGTACGGAGCTTAATACCTAAGCTTACGTAAGCTATAGAATCACATATTCGTGTATATTATTGTTAGTATATCTATGAGTGAGCTGCGATTAGCAGTTGCAACCAGTCATACTAGTGACAAAATACCGTGACGTGTCTCCGTATCGTAACAAACACGCGTGACTATTTGACAGATTTTTAAAGGACTTCGTGAAAAATCACAGACTTTTTCCGTGATACTTACAAACCCACGTGACAAATGTGGGCGTGGTTTGGACACAGACACGGCAGAATGTCACAAGTGTGAACCCAAGCTTAGATTTTAGACCTTCAAAAATCTAAGTACAAATAACACGGTTAATACAATGTCTACCTCAATAAAGTTTTATAAAAAACTAGCTTTTGCCCGCAACTTCGTCCGCGTTTGAAAATGACAGACTCCCAAACAAACTTTCATCCCTTGTTTCAACCCTTTCAAGCATTTTTTCATAATAAAAGGTTAAGCTACCTTTTCTTCCTTTCTTAAGCTCTACTCTATCTATTTACCAAATTTCGGTTTCAAAATCGGTTTAGTGGTTTAAGCGTGAAAGCATAACAGCAGACTTTGGCATATGTAATATTTGTATGGATATTTCTTACAGCATTTTTTAGTATTATACTGTTGTACTATATAAATATATTCATTATTACGTCATACGACAGATAATGTAATGCGAAGTCACAAATCACATTAATAATACTAAGGTGTCTGTATAACATGCAATTAAAAACGCCGATGTTTGTAACCGATTCGAGACAGGGCAGGTGCGTACGCACCGGTCGAGCCTTAATGAGGTTAAAGCCAATATGACAGAGGTTGTAAAAGTAGCTTGTGAAACTGATCTTACTGTACTTATCGGAAAGGTGTTGTATTTACAGTGGTATTTCATTAATTTAAGGGGACAACGGCACGTGAAATTTTGAGTTCCCGCTGTCCTGTCCCCAAACCTACGTTACGGACTACAGGAAAAAAATATCACGTCCCGCTGTCCCCGTGAAGGGGACAGGGCGTACGGGGACAACGGGAATACACGTAAAATACAAATTTTTTTTTTTAGGTTCCTTATCCAAAGGGTAAAACGGGACCCTCTATTACTAAGACTCCGCTGTCCGTCCGTTTGTCTGTCACTAGGCTGTATCTCATGAACCGTGATAGTGAAACAGTTTAAATTTTCACAGGTTATGTGTTTATGTTGCCGCTTTAGCAACAAATACTTAAAAAAAACATGATATGAATGTAAAAGGAGTAGATTCAGAGTTGACGAATGATAGGAGTGAGTGGAAGAGGAAAACATGTTGTGCCGACCCCACTTAGCGTGGGAAAAGGGCAGGAGAATGATGATGATTGGTTGACAGTTCACACAACGCCATCTAGCCCCAATCTAAGCATAGCTTGTATGGAAACAGGATAGTTGATAGATTAATTATATATTTTTTTTGTAAATACATAATAAAATTGAATGAAAAATTTATACATTGATTACAAAGTTAGCCATCTCAGCATGATGATATAGCAGCAATGAAGATTATAGGATAATTTTCAATTTAATTATTAAAATAAATAATTTTAATTTATAGATTTTGGCAATCAATTTTTACTACTTCTCTGAAATAACAAAAGTTAAATAAATTACTATAAATCCCAATAATCAGATCAAATGTTCGATAAGTCAGAAATATAACTGGATCCATAAATTTTTTTTGATAATGATTTAAAACTATCTTATTTTATTAATATCCCAAAGCTCACGACGCTGATTTGCATAAATAAGTCACTACACATATTACTAGTTACTGACTTCTTAGCGAAATAATATCATAAAATCAATCTTCAATCTGTTTTTGAAGTTGATTATTAAGGAGAAGTCGTATTGAGACCGAGCATGCTATCAAAACATACACTCTGCTTACACCACATTTTAGGAAACGCGATACGATTGAAGTATGAAAATGTATGACTCAAATGCCCACAATTGTTTAAAGATTTCTTGGAAAAAAAATAAAAAACAGACCATTTTTGTAGGTCCAATTTCTCCAAACTTTGTTGACAAAACAGTACCTGAGGCATCAAAATTAACAAGAATGTTAAAGTATCGTTATCTATTTTACGTTATTTCATTTTACGGAAGATAATCCTTCGTCAGGACATGGTGGAACACAAAACAACATGCGATTAAAAGGCTAACAAGCTGTTAGTTTGGTGAAACTAGTCCTTAAGACTCTGAAGACGTTGCCAAAATTGATTGTAAAAAAAATAGATGCTGTAAATGATGACGAAGAAGAAATATAAGTTCAACATAGCTCGCTCGCAGTCATTCATCACCTTAACCCGTACAAAAACGACAAAATTAAGAGTACGCTTAACAGGAAGTCAATCAATGAAATTTTATTGATAGACCTACAACTTTCGAATAATGTAGCGACGTCTATTTAATGCAACTAGTTTATTATGACTATATCCGATCGCTTCAATTTCTTTCACGATTACCGACGTTATAAATTTAGATGAGCCGTAATTATAATGATAGTGATTAACAATGTAGTTGACAATTTTACTGCTAAAGGTGCGTTTTGACGGCACGCAGCTTGCAGGCTGTGCTCGTAAAAATTTGGATGTTTGTATCAGGGGACCACCTTGTTTATTAAATATATTTTTGTTGGCATTTTTCTACGTACTACTTTTAATACAAAATTTTGGACAATCTTAAGTCGTATCGTAAGACCAATATGTAATTTAAAAGTAAAAAAAAAAATATTTCACAGATCTTTTTGACGGATTAGTTGAGTAAAATTTTGGATAACCTTAAGTCGGTGTCGAAGGACCAAATTTTATTTAAAATAATTTAAAATTCCATTTCACATTTTCATTTTTTTGACGCACTAATTATTGTTTTTAAATAACGTTTCAAATTTTTGGTGTGAACATTACGAGATATTAATTAATCTCATAATGTTTACTCCAAAGATTATAGGAACATAATTTTGTAACAAAACAAGATGTCATTAAAATGGAGTTATAAATCATTGCATTTTATACCTTGTGTCATTGATATAATGACATGGATGACTCCGCTTTTATTAAACAAACTCCGCCACTTACGCTTCCTTAGCTAACCTAAGATATACATCAAAAGTAAAATATCATAATTCAAAGCAGTTTCAATGCAACACAGCAAATCATGTGTTCAAAGGAAAGTACAATAAATTGAAGTATTTATATTGTCACAGTAAATAGTTAAACAGCTCAAACTCTACAACCAGGAACACTTTTTCTGCACCTGCTATTTCAAGTTGGTATCTATAATCAAAGAGTTGTAAATAATAGGACATGCTTAGTTGGTTTGTGAGTTGCGTCTCTTTAACTCTGAAAGGGTTACTTACACTGTTTCGAAAGATATAGAGACACGATAATCAATAACTCCATTATTGTCAAAGAGCATAAACACTATTGGCTTTTCATTATTCTGCTTATGCACAAAGTTACATTTAAATTTTATATTTAATATTTTTTTAATAATAACACAGAGAGAATTGTGATAATAGAGATGATTGTACACTAGCCACAGTCTAAGAAGAACTATAAAAAAAACTCATCTGAACTAAGCTGATCTAGCTGTCCTGTCATGAGCTACGGCTTTAAGAATCATACGTTTTCTATCAACCCGTGAACAATTCATACAACCATTCATTTCTGCCGTTTGTATGGAAGAGATATTTCGCATTGTGCCATTGATTGAGAACTTATTATAATTATTTGATCGTATATTTTCTGTTTAGTTATAATGTGCCTATAAAACGAACTGAACCACTCAATAAAGGGTTCCGTATAGGTACCTCTAATTAGCACCTTGAATCGTGCATTTACAAAAATAAGACTTATGCATTGAAGTTATAGTTGCAAATAGAAATAACATCCTGAATACAAAAAGTCTTAGGTCATTTTTAAGATACATTACACAGGGTGATAACAAAATAACTTACGAAAACTATAACTGTAGAAAGTTAAACAGATTGTGACCTTATATATAACTTTTTTGAAATAAGATAATAGCAGAGAAGTATCATTGATCGCGTGCCGGTAGCACGCATTTGATTTACAAATAATGGCATATTACGACTACCGTCAGTAATTCATATCAATCAATGGCCGTAGTGTTGGGAAAGGAGATGACAGCTTGAAATTGTTTTATACAAACGCATACAAAATGTAATAATACATTTTGTATGTTGCAAAACGTTTGATAAATTACGAGAACGCCTTGATAGCGTCTCACTTTTATGTTAAAACAAATGCCAGTACGTCGATTCTGTAAAATTCAAACATCAACTCGCATCTCACATCGCTATTCACTCTCACTTCGTTTAAGACGCTTTTTATTTGACACTTTGAATCAGGTTCGAGTGCGAAGCGAGCGTCGAAGTGACTTGGGAATTACCGTATAGAATGCTATTTCTTACGTCATCTCATACTTTATCTGTCAAAATCTTCCCGTCAATTTAGTTCGACTCGCTGACACGCTCGCAAGAGTGGCGCTAGTGTAAATTCGAATTATCAACCGAGTTTTTAGAATGCCAATCAAGAAACTCACAGCGGATTCAGATTCGAAGTTCAGAATGAGGTCTTACAGAATCACACAGCAGTGTTGAGATAAAACATGAAATGAATCGTAAAGGGTTATTTTTAAATGCTAAAAATCTAAGATTACTTTTCACTTTGTGTGATCTTTTTTTAATGTAATTATTGTAACTCGTTCGCAATAAAATTGTTGTTATAACTCCTACATTGTCAGTGTATCATTTCAATAAAAATATTTTTATTTTCGTTCAGTGACATACTTTTTGTTGAAGGATTGAAGGATTTATAACAATGATTACGTTTTAAAAAACTGAAGAAAACGACTTGAATGGTGTGAGGATGAGGTTTTTAAGTTTTACGGAAAAAGTATCTCCTCAAGTAGTACCTACTTACCTCAGGAATCAGATTTATAAAAAACAAAAAAAATTGAAATCGGTCTTTAATCAACGGAGATATTAGTCAAAAAAACATCAATCGAACATACGAGTACAGGATTTGCACTGCAGTTGAACATCACTAGCATCACTTACATTTCATAAAGAAATGCGTGCAGCTAATATTTTCCGCCACTATGATGACCATAAAAACTATAGCAGGTGTGTCAATTACAGCGATTCTGCTTCCTTGATGGCCATTGTTATAGCTTTAGACACGATATGCTTGTAATATCAATTATTGCAAGCTTCTATATGTATAACTATATAAGCTGCATTAAAAATTAAGTATAATAATGTCGAGCATAAGTTGATTTTAACGCCAACGCGTGAACCAAGCATTTTGTTTCTGTCATTATATGTACCTTGTTTAGATATTCTACATATTTGTAGGTTTTATACAGCAATTTTCGTAAAATTCGACACTTTTGTCACTGTTTTACAAAGTAGACTTGTGATGTTTATTTAATAGGGGCGTCAAAGTTTGTATAAAAAAAAACATTAAACATTTATTTTTCATACAAAATTTAACTCTAAACCTATGAAAGAAACCTCCAAAATACAATTCTCCAGGGGGTCTACTCCGCAAAACGACAACGATACTATCGGAGTCGAATGTTCGTCGAATTCAGTCGAATTAACAGTTGTTTCGTTGTCAAATTGGAAATTGGTTTACGAGATCGGTTTTCAAAAGTAATGTCGGTCGTTCCATTGTTCAAATAATAGCATAAACAATGTTACTAGGAGTAAGTTTTGCACGATTATTGTGCCGATATATCGTTGATCGTTTTTCGGAGTAGACGCCCAGAACTTATAATTTTAGCTGTGCATTGATGTCAGTCATTCGTCAGAAACGCAAGAGTTGTAACGTATTTTATCGTAACTCCAGCTTTCTCCATCACGAGACAAAATAAAAGAAAAAATACTTAAACCACCGCTCCACATACCGATCAATAATAAAAATTAATATTCAATACCAAACTAATTAATAACCACGTCCCAATTATCTATACGTTCACTTAATCAAAGTGTTCGTCCGTTCGTAATGTCAAAAACAAGAAGCTAGATAATTGGTGTCCATATTTCATCGGAGCCGTTACGATTGCAGCCTTATTGGCAGGAGCGGGATGGTTTTATAGTCTAGTTTTTAGTACCTTTAAAAACTAGTAATATTATATGATACGCTATTATTATTAGTACCTGGATGACCTGTTTTGGTAAACGACGTTTTCTAAAAATGAAATCTAGGTAAATCGATTTATTGCCCTCGAAACCCCCTAAATTTCATGAAAATTCAGTCTACTCCGTGGTAATAGGCTATATGTTATGTATATTATAAGCTTGGTAGATATCTTCTCAGATCTCTAGTTACTTACATCTTTGAGGATCAGTCAAAGGCCATGATATTTGGCACATGCCCACTTTTGAACAGTAGTTAGTATCCCGTAGGAGACAGATTGCAAGCCCATCACCGCTTATAATAAAACTAACCACACACACCTTAAAATTTTTGGGGTATGCCGGTTTCCTCCCGATGTTTTCTTTCACCATTTAAAAGCACTGGCATTGCACACATACATTTTTCGAATGGAAAAACTCATAGGTGTATGACCAGGTTTGAGTCTACGACCTTTGGATCGTGAGGCAGGGGTGCTACCACTGTACCACCTACCCTTACCCTATCAATAAAATTATTTGAAAAAAAACGTTTCACCAGCCTATGAATTCCCCTAACAAATATCACTAACTAGAGGGCGAAAAAGCTAGTAAGTATTGATATTAAACAAATAAAATATCCCAAAAAATGTCCCAGCACAATGGCAATCATGAACAAATCTACCAGCTGGCAATTTCATTAAGTCACCACGAAGAAATAATTTAATCAATACTGTCGGTAAAACAAAGATAGCGCATGATTGATGGTGTAGTACTGACGATGCGATCTTCTGTCCGCGTCTGTGCCGCATCGGTTATCCACTTATCTTATTTAAATGTTAGGAATATTGATCTGGGTGTTAAACCTGCTTTTACTTGGCTTTGTATGTTGGCTACTTGAGATATATTATTCATCTTAAAACTGTCACAGATACTACAGAGTATATACAGTTCTGTTAAAGATTAATATTTCGTACCATGACATAAAATTTGTATTGAAGTATTGTTATTTCAAGCTTGAAACTTTGACATTTCTAAAACATAATGGTTTGTATCAGATGGTTCGGTTCTTGTTTAGTTTCAGCGTAATTAAATAACAAACATCCATACATCCATCCAACAGACGTTGTCCTGTCTTAAAACCTTCTCCATACAATAAAAAACACAACAAAAAAAGAATTAGCAAAATCGGTCCAGCCATTCACGCGTGATGCCGTGACCAAGGGAAATAGGGATTCATTTTATATCTTCTATACATATAAAAGAAAGTTGTGTTAGTAACACTATTTATAACTCAAGAACGGCTGAACCGATTTAGCTGGAAATTGGTGGAGAGGTAGTTTAGAACATAAGATACGTTTTAACCTGTTCGACCGCGTTCCCGTGTGACGTGACATAAAACGTAGCTTAAAACCAGGAGAAGGACATAGCTGTATTCTGTACGATCGTAATTAAACTTTGTGATTTCGTTCAATATTTCAACAATCAACGTATCTCCACGATCCCTAATCTCCCACGCATATTCAGACTGGCGATACTAACGAGCAATACCGATACCGCAGCACGCAGGTTCAATTTATTTAGTTAAATTAACCGAGGCACATCACATTTGCATTCGATTTCCATAACGTTGTGCAGGCGTATCGGCGCGCCATACGTCACTGTTCGGAGACCGCGAGATATGGCCGCTGAGATCGGGAGTGAGATCGGAGTCGCCGGTATCAAAACGTTTTGGAAACGGTTTGTTGAAGCACCGTCATATTTTTTGTTTAATGACACAAGTTATCCAAACGACTGGTAGACCAATCAATGATCAAAGGGTGCTTACTTCGGTCAGAGAATCAGTAATAGCTATTCAACATTACGTGCAGGCATCGATTTGAACTCTAATAAGTAATTTATTTATTGGTCTCTTTTTAATTCATTTGTTATTAATGTATTATTAATTTTCTCTGTAAATAAAAAAATACACAATACTTTGAAACAATGTCTTAATATTTTTAGCGATCTATGATTCTGTACCCCTAGTATGAGTTTTTGATTTACGAAAACTTTTTTCGAATAGTATCCTTTCATACATTTTCCTCCATCATCGGAAATGTTAAGGAACTAAAATAAAATATTAGTTCCTTAAAATTTCCGATGGAGGTAAATGTATGAAAGGATACTATTCGAAAAAAGTTTTCGTTAAGTATCAAAAACTCATACTAGGGTACTGGGTCATTGTTTGATTTAGTTTAGTTACGTTGATCTATATTTAATTACTTTTGAAAGTGTGTAATAACGTTATCGTGTATTGATAGCTAAGTTTTGTTCTTAATAAGTATAGCAGTATAAATAAAAAAATCAACAAGTTGATAATTAACTTGCTTTAAAAACTCGTAAGTATAATATCGTTTTTGTATCGTCTCGTTACCCAAATAAGCACGTTCGTTACCGTACCGAGATGGAAGCCACTTTTTTGTCTTGAACGTGATTTATCCAGAGGAAATTGTCAGACAACTAATGGCTCTTTGTTTATTGATTTATTTGTTGCAATATTCGGTAGCTGCGAGGTCGAAATAATATTGGGATACCTTTTTTTGTCCATTGATTGAGCTACTGAAACAACCCGTCTGCAAAAAGTTGGGCGTCTTGATTGAGTCCGAAGGCGTTTTGGAACAACTTTTTAAATTGGTCGTAGTGTAAAAATTATAGTTGATTGTGGGTGGGGGCGGCAGAATCGAATGGGAGGGTCGTCTAGTGGTTCCATTAAGATTTTTTTGTTTTAGATTAGGTTTACAGGAAATTACTGCTATTAACGAAAATCTTGTTAGTGGTTGAGAAAATTAACAGGTAATTTGTTAATTATTAAGTTAATAAATTCTCATTATACATGTGAGTACCTACTTTGACTTTATTAATAGCATTAAAGACAAAGGATTATGGTAAGACTAAATCCACGTAAAAACTAAATGGTGAGAAACGAAGAAATATATTATTAGTTGCCAAATTTTGGGTTGAATTATGTGGGTAGAAACAGAAATCACAACGTAATTAATTATAAATTGGTTATAATTGGCTGTACCCTTGAATCTAAGCAACTAGAAAATCACTTACGAGACGCAAGGTATATTTCTAGTTGTACAAAATCAAATGGTGTCATAATAATATTGTATACCTTACGTACGTGGTATAAATCTGTCCATAACTTTAGCTTATAATCTTTCTATCGCAACAATAATTTTAGTAGCTAAACATTTAACCAAACGGTTGTCTGACGCCTTTTTTTCTTCTTCTTCCAAGGCAACGGCTAAATTTAAATCTTTTTCTCCCATTATTTGGTGACTTACGCCCCTCTCCGTTGCCTCCTAATATAAAGTCCTCTCGTCTGTACGTCGATTCTGTAAAATTCAAACATCTACTCGCATCTCACATCGCTATTCACTCTCACTTCGCATAAGACGCTTTTTATTTGACACTTTGAATCGGGTTCGAGTGCGAAGCAAGCGTCGAAGTGACTTGGGAATTAACGTATATCTCATACTTTATCTGTCAAAATCTCTCCGTCAATTTAGTTCAACTCGCTGACACGCTCGCAAGAGTGGCGCTAGTGTAAATTCGAATTATCAACCGGGTTTTTAGAATGCCAATCAAGAAACTCACAGCGGATTCAGATTCGAAGTTTAGAATGAGGTCTTACAGAATCACACAGCTGAAGGCTAATTTTAAGGATCACTAAACTCAAATGCATCTCCAAATGGTCATGTCATCAAGAAGTCGGTAATGACACGGGAAACCACAACGGTATAGTTTAATGCCAAGTAAAGTATTCAATTTGTTCTAGTCCACCGTTTCGTGGGTCATTTGTGGCAATTGTTTTGTTTTTAAAATTACTAGGAATAGAAATTCTTTCTTTTGCCGCACTGTTTTTATTGAATCGCGTTGACGCTACATTTTAGTAGTATCGTGTAAGTGCATTCTTCTTCTTCTTCCTGCCCTTTTCCCTCGTTATGTGGGGTCGGCGTCATGTGATCTTCTTCCATTTTCCTCTATCATTTGTCATCTCAGTACCCATTTCTATTTTACCCATGTCATCTTTCACACAGTCTATTCATCTATTCTTTGGGCTACCTTTATCTTCATACGATTGCATAAAAATGCAGAAATCGGTAGCAACGCGTGAGTGCTGTCAGTGAAGGAGGATGATTGGTCTTGGAGGATTGTGAAGCTGTAAATGTTCATACTAAAAGCTATTTTGGCAATTTAGGTAATACAAAAAAATATGTTTGTACGTTTTTATTTTACACTAGCAGTCCGCCCCGGCTTCGCACGGGTATTTATTACCTATACATGGTCACGACTGTAATACCCAGGCTCGGTAGATATCTCCTCAGATCTCTAATTACTTATATCTTTGAGGATATCTAAAGAGGGTACTCAGAGGCACGTCCAAACATGATATTTGACACATTGCGCACATAATTTTCTCAAATGCAAAAATTCATTGATGCACGACCAGGTTTGAACCCACGACATTCGGATCGTGAGGCAGGGGTACTACACCACCAA
This sequence comes from Cosmorhoe ocellata, assembly GCA_963675405.1. Lineage (NCBI taxonomy): Eukaryota > Metazoa > Arthropoda > Insecta > Lepidoptera > Geometridae > Cosmorhoe > Cosmorhoe ocellata. The sequence continues at coordinate 2,931,214 of OY776250.1, read as the reverse complement.
TGCTCTCAAATTTAACAAAAATTTCAAAATTCAAAATTATAATAAATACACATAACCAACCCTTCTATTTGCGTCAGGTTACTAAAAGAAGAAAATTATAAAGAATGTTTGAGTAGGTATTATTATATTTATGATTTTATTTTTATTTAAAAGATTTTTTTGTTATTATTTGAAATTTACTCCCCTCCCGTCCCGTACGTACTTACGTACACTATGGTGCTGTCTAGCTAGCCGAGCAGGGTGAGCGGCTACCACGCAACTTTTTTCGAATACCTACTTACATTCTTAATTTCGTGATTTCTTTCGAATGGAATGTCCAAATTGAGTAATTCAAAAAGTTATTTATAGGTATTGAAACAGTCTAGGATATGGTGTGATTTATTTTGATAAGGATTAATACTAAGACACAAATTAAGAGCGTTTTTTGACAGCGCCCTTTTAATTACAATTTTAAAATAAAAGAACTCTTATTGTGGCAAAACCATAATAGTTAGACATATGCTGTCGCGACACTTTTTGGAAATAATGATGTGTTCTACAAAGTCGTAGTACATTATTTTATTCTATCGTCAATAGTTTTCGCAGCGCACGCGATGTAAAGAATATTTTAGGTATTTTTTTTACACCTTGGGTTACATTATTGAAGTTTTAGTAAGGATCCCTAATTTTTTTGAAAACATAATATATTATAGCCTATGTCACCCGCTGATAGTGTAGCTTCCCAACAGTGAAAGAATTTTTTAAATCGGTTCAGTAGTTTCGGAGCCTATTCATTTCAAACAAACAAACAAACAAACAAACAATCAAAGTTTTCCTCTTTATAATATTAGTTTAGAAAAATATTGCTTCACAATCCTCTTAAAGCCAATCTTCCTCCTTCCCTAACGATAATAATATGCAATTCAGATTGGAGTCTTTGATTTTTTCTTTTTAAACTTTATTTTGGTGATTGCTGGCCACACCTAATGCTGTCCCTAATGGCTTTAAATATTAGGCTACCCGCACGCTTAGTAAGTATTGAGCGTTACATAGTTTAGTAACTTACCGTGAACTAAGCCGCAATCAAGTCGTCAGCAACTGTGGTTTAATATTTTCTATATTTTATAGCTACTGCTAATTATTAGTGTGGTTTTGCACGTGTAGAATCTATTTTCTTAAATAATTTGACACACTGGTGGTGATTCTGTTGTTCCGTGGACTAACAAAAAAAAAAAAAAAAATTCTGAACTAAACACGACCTTATTTTGTTCACATCAAATACTAAATTAGCCTAAACATTTTTAATTACAGTTCTAAATTTGACTAAACTGGCGTATGATTGACGTATTTGAGCTTATTTTAGAAGGCATGTAAATTGGTGTTGACTAAAGCTACGTGAAAATGGTGGAAAATTAATTAAATTAGAATGATTATGTCAATTTTAGATCTTTTTAAAACTGTCATTCAAAAATGTTACGCTTATTTGGTCTTTATAGTAAGCCAAATAAGATCGTACCTATGGTAGCGTTTTTTAAGTTAGTCTGCAAAACAACCGAATTACCACCACTGTCTAGAAAGAGACTAAAATATACGGAACCCAATTTCACTTTGACAGTTTACACTTGGCCAAGTGGTTGTAAATTGCACGTGGAATGCAATGTCATGCCTTTAATTTCATACCTCATAGCTATTATGTCTCATCTCATTGTTTCAGAAGATTGATTTTTTATCCGCTATCTCTAATGAGCAAACTATCTCATCTATCTCACAGTAATTCAAACGTACCCAGCTCTTCTTCTTCTTTGTTTATGGCATCTGTCTCATTTGAGATCAACTTGCCAGTGTCAAGTTTGAAGAAATTGCATTTTTGACGTTCTATTTTCAAATGTTTTTTTTTTATTTTCTTCATGTTATGTTCATTCGCACAGATTCTTTTTATTTTTTTTTATTTGTGTTGTAAGTTTTTCAAGTTCGAAATTCAAATAGATTCGATTTACGTTTTTTAACCACTTTTCCTCCAAATATACACACCACTATTGAGAAAAAAAAACTGTTCGTCTTAAATTATGTTGCTATTTCAAAAGTATAAACCTGTAATTTTAATTCGACACTTGCTGCGAATTGCAATCACAGTACAAAAGATGGATAATAGATTCTTATAAACATTTATTGGCGCTCAATTTTTTATTGAGTAACAATTTATGGTTTTACACTTGATTCGATGACTATAACTGTCGGTAAAGTGCCATAATAATATGATTTATAAGATCTATTGCTTGAGTATATTGGTGCTATCAGGAACACCGTTACACTGAAACAAAAGCTTCAAATAATCCGCGAAGTAACTGTCAGAAGTGTCAAAATACGCTTTTTTTAAACACGATATAAGTTCATTAAACTGGACGATTTTTTTTCGAAAATAATCGCATTGATTTTTTTATAACTTTAAATATCTATGGCTACTCTATGGATATTAACTTATGGAGTCGGTGTTAAGAGGTCTTTTAAGTTCTACAATGATAGCTCACTTTCTATAAATTGGCCAAAGTTTTTTAAATATATCTTTTTGAAGGTGTATGTCATTGTTTCAGTTTAATTTTTTGAAGCCATCCAACTTTATCGAAGATTTCTAACTAATCAGCAATCTCTTCTATGAAAAAAATAATTGAATCGTAGGTTTTTTTTTCAAAAAAAATATGACAAATAATTAAAAATCTTTTTTATTTTTTTGATCTGTGCCTATAATATAAAGAGAATTATAGCAAAAAAAAAATTATTTTCGCAAATATTTTTTTTAACAATTTTTTTTCTTCAACAGGAAAAACCTCACAAGTGCAGTCTCTGCTCCAAGTCGTTCCCGACCCCCGGCGACCTCAAGTCCCATATGTACGTGCACAGCGGCTCCTGGCCGTACAAATGCCACATCTGCTCCCGAGGTTTCAGCAAGCACACCAATCTCAAAAACCATCTGTTTCTTCATACTGGTAAGACAAAAATACATAAATCTTTAACAACAACAAACACACACCTTCGAATTTTTGGTTCAAGGGCATGCCTAAAAAAAAATTATTATCACGACTGTAATCCCCGGGCTCGGTAGATATCTCTTCAGATCTATGTTACTTAGATCTTTGAGGATATCTAAAGGGGGTAGTCAGAGGCAAGTCCAAACATGACATTTGGTACATGCCCACATTTTGCACAGTAGTTAGTATTCCGCACGTGACAGGTTGCAAGCCCATCGCCGCTTATAAGAATACTAACCTATGACACACACCTTCGAATTTTTGGTTCTAGGGCATGCCGGTTTCATCACGATGTTTTCCTTCACCGTTGAGCACTGGCATTGCGCATATCAATTTTTCGAATAGAAAAACTCATTGGTGCTCGACCAGGTTTGAACCTTCAGATCGTGAGGCAGGGGTGCTACCACCACCAAAGCTCTTTTTATATCCCTAAACTAGTAATTTTTGTTAAAATATAAAAACCCCGACTGAACGTAACCATAAATAGTTTTTCACAGCCACCATCTTAGATTTTTCAACATTTGTCAAAACTTGTCCAGCAGTTTGTATAAAAAAGTTTAAAAATTTTTTTTGTGATCATGGTCATTTTGAGATCGAGCCAAATTGCAATCAAGTTGTTCTGTGTGTAATCTTTTGTAGTTTTTTAATTCTTTATTTTTTTATTTTTTATTGTTTCAGCTAAACACCAGAGAAACAGCGCCAGAGACGCCACTTGAATTATCCAAAGGCAGAGTTCACACAAGCGAGTATTTTGAAACACGACTTGTTGACTAAAAATAAAAAATAACTCGATTATGAACTCGTAAACATTTGGTAATTTTTTGCACAACAACGTAAAAATATATTTTTTTATTCACATATTTGTAAAATGTAGTGAAGGCTACAATATAATTTAATTGAAAGTGTGATATTAGACAGTAGTTTAGATGTAAGCGTTAATTTATTTTTATAATTATTTTTAGTTTTATATCGGGTAGGTTTTCAAAAGTATTTTCGGGATTATTTTTGTTCAAAAATTATAATTTTATGACAAAAAATAAATTCAAACAACTGATTTGAAGTATATAATATACGAGCATTGAGGGGCCTTACCACAAGCCCTTAGAAACCATCATATTTCAGAAATACATGACACATTTAAAGCTTGAAGTAACACTATTTCAGTATAATTTTTATAGGTCGTGGTACAAAATATCAAATTTACATTACTTAGATATTGGTCAAGCGTTTGTGGTAAAGCCCTAGGAAAATAAGTTAAAAAAAAGAAAACATGTTTTTTCTACAAGGCTAAAAATAAAAAACTACTAAGTATTCTTAAATGGCCACTACCATGTAGTAATAAATTTTATAAATTTATCCATTTCAAGGCATTTTCACAGTTATTTTGTACCATAGATAAAAAAAAATGGTCAGTTCTGGATGATAAAGCCTGAATGTATTATTTTTTGTTGTAAATACTATTTAATAACATTTGTGTCTCTGTGTGGATACAGCTTTATTCTGATGGTTTTTTAATCAATATAATTGACTATTAATATATTTTGTATATAATTTAGTAATAAGACCTACATAGAGTTATGTAGAATAGACTGTATATAACCAGGGATATAATATACTTACATTACGTATGTGTATTGTGATTTCCGTTTCCGTCCAAATCTGTGTATATTCGCTAATAGAATGTATTTAATAAATAAATTATGAACTTATTTATACCGGTAATTTTAATAATAAATTTTAGAGGTTTTTTTGTGAATTTTATTATTCCCTATACTCTTTCCTGCACTCTTTTTCTTCTTCTCAAAAATAAAAGAGATCAATAGAGGAACAGTGCTTCTTGAAGGATATTTATAAGCAAAAGCAGCAAACCATAAACAATGGTTAGGCAAAGAGAGGCCTATACCCAGTGGCTGAAGTCGGGTTACGGATTATGATGATGATGATGAAACCAGGTGAAACATAGTTAAAATTTGTTCTTTTGTTTAAAACATTTTGAAATAATTCTGGATGTATGAAAGAATAGTGGTCTTCTTCTTCTTCTTCTTCAATTATGGCATCTGTCTCTTAGAGAACAATTTTGCCAGTGTCAAGTGTATTTATTTATAAGTATTGTCAACGTCACAGAGTCATAGTCAAGTAGTCAAGTCAATTTTAAACAAAAGATGGCTGTTTTGTTGAAAATTTTCGGGATTTCCTCCGATGTAATTTGAAGAGAACTATTCACTCTAATTCACATACTTTACACTCGCGTCAAGAACCCGGGCTTTATTGGCAAAATAACCACCAAAATTACGCATAAAACTCAAAATAACACGAGAAAACATATAAAAACCAAAGCGACGTAGTTGTCAGGCAAAAAAACCGCAGAAAATCCGAATAGTGGTCATCCAACCTGGGGGCGATTATGGATCTTTTCTTACAATCAATGTCAATACGTTTTCATTGTAATCAAGTGATTTGGTATGACATAAGAGTGTTTATTCAATCAATTTGAGCCAATTTTGACAAGTGTCGATTGTATCAGAGTTCCGTAATCGCACTACTGACGTCAGTTTGGCTGACCACTTTGTTTTGCAAACGTCTTAAAAAACCGAGCAAAGTTCGGTCGTCCAGGTACTTATCCGTTTGAGTATAATACATACATTGCTAGAATGTACGATAAACATAGGTACTTACTTAAGGGCCACCTTTATTATGATAATTCAACTATGTAGGCGTACATTGATTATCTCTACTTTTAATTTGGCTCATAGTTACTGAGTACCTATCATAATGATTCAGTCCAACCATTATTTGGACCACCCAGCACAAAGTAATTGTTTCAAAACTTTTAGTACATTATTGGTACATTCAATAATGGTTTAAGATATTTTAGTAATTTTTAAAATATAATGAATTAAAGGTAAAAAACCACTGACTTTTTAGCATAGATTTTAAGGGCTAGTCTAGTCCTTTTAATCGCCTGTTAAAGTTGTATTTTTTTATCTGACAAAGAAAAGTAGAAAAACAACTGTCTGACAAAGGATTATCTTCCGTTAAATGTAATGACGTAAAATAAATAACGATAATTTAACGTTGTTGTTAATTTAAATGCGTGATCAGGTAATGCGATAGCAAAAGTTTGGTAAAATTGGACCTTTTAGACTAATATTTTTGATGGTAAGTCATCATCATCATCTTCCTGCCCTTATCCTACGTTGTGTGGGGTCGGCACAACATGTGATCTTCTTCCATTTCCCTCTGTCATTCGTCATCTCAGTACTCACTCCTTTCTTACCCATGTCATCTTTCACACAGTCCATCCATCTTTTCTTTGGCCTACCTCTACCCCTGTATCCATCTACATTCATACCTAACACTCTCCTTGTCACATGGCATTCATCATTTTTGATGGTAAGTATTGAACTGTTTTCTATGTAAGTATATTAATTTGTTGTTGGTGTATTATTTATTAAGTGACAAGAAATTTATTTTTCTTTTTTCTGATTAGGACAGACTTAACGTTAGAATGTAGGTTTTAGGCAGCATAGGTAAAAAATAAAAAGACTAAAATGTTACAAAAAGTGTGTCCAAAAAATTCAGAGTAGTAACCGACGATGGGGATCGCGTCGTAACTGGTGATTCTCAATTTCTCACCTATTCTGAGACCGTTGGAAGAGCATAGCCAAGATAAGTGATGTAACAAGATTAATGTATTCAAATTAACAAAGTTTTTGAATGCCTAAAAGTCATAGAAAATAACTTTAGGTACTAAAGTAAGACGCAACTTTAGGTCAAGAATTTGAAGCACAAAATGTAAAGCAGAACTCCAGCACCCCCCCTAATTCACACCTATAACTCCATATAGAATGAAGGTAGGCGTCTAACACGCAACGGCTGAGCAGATTTGCATAAAACAAGTCCAGCTGTAAGTATTAAGTCTTAATTGTGGCTGCCGTAGCGCGAGCACTGTCCTGTGGGATGGTACACGCTCCCGACTGCGAGATAAAGGCCATTCTAACATTTTATTCAGGTTTATTCGAGTTAGTTTCTTTTTGATTGTAATTTATTTGATTGCGTTTTATTTGTTGGCGCCTAGGAATGTTATTTTGTACCTTAAAGTGCATATTGTATGTATCCTACTAATATTATAAACGCGAAAGTTTGTAAGAATGTATGGATGGATGTATGTTTGTTACTCTTTCACGCTAAAACGGCAGAACGGATCTGAATGAAATTTAGCACAGATATAGATTATGGTCTGGAATAACACATAGGCTACTTTTTATCTCGGAAAAATATAAGGTTCCCGCGGGATGGATTTGTTTTGGTTTTTCAAGGTATCACGCGGGCGAAGCCGCGGGCGGAAGCTAGTAATATACAATATCCATATAAATATTTTTATTTTTGTATAAATAACTAGCTTCCACCCTCAGCTTCACCCGCGTGGTACCTACCTTGAAAAATAAAAACAAATCAATACCACGAGAACTGTAAATTTTTCCGGGCTGTACATTTTTGTAGCCTACATATGTGCTATTCCAGACTATAATCTATATCTGTGCCGAATTTCATCCAGATCTGTTCAGCCGTTTCATTCAGCGTGATAAACAAACATACATCCATACATTCTTTCAAACTTTCGCCTTAATTAAGATATCCCTAAAGATTTAAGTCACTAGAGGTATGAGGAAGATATTTACCGAGACTGGGTATTACAATCGTGATCTCTTTTTTAAATTAATTAATGTTACATCGTTCTAGGGAGGAAAACCGGCGCCAAATTATACCATCAAAATTGCAGTACATAAAAGAAAAATTAAATTTTATAATCCATGTTATTGGAATTAGTTTCGACTGCATTGGCATCTTAATTTGAATTTCATTTACATCAATATGTGGTTTCATTATTTTCAGCCTAATTTCTTTAAAATATCACGTCGCTAACAAAGTTGCGGGAAATTTCTACTAGCGTTCTTAGGAGTATTCTTCGAGGGATTGTACTGTGCGTGTGCGCAATAGTTATTTAGTTTTTGTCGGCGAAATGAGAGCAGCATCCATCAGATAACATAACAAAAACCCGCTGACGGTATCACAAAGGCGCCACCAACTCTAGATTACGCCTATGACAAAGCATTTTAGCTCCATATTGATCCAAACGGAATGTTTGGGCTTTATTAGATTTTTTGTGCGGACCGATTTTGATAGCATATTGTAAACGACTACTTTATCCAGACCCCTTAACCAGACCAAAACCTTTGCGTTAACAGCTTGGCTTATACTAGAAAGTGGTGATGAACTCTTTGTAAACGACTAGTGTAAGTATAACCCGCGGTTCTTGTTAATTCTTAGCGGTAACATAGTAAGTTATGGTGGTTGTTAGTGGTAGCCGACACACTGACTCCCGTGGCGCGATCTATGGCATTGTGCGCCCGCGCCGCTCTCAATTGTTGGTTTAATCGAGCTTTTTTTAAGCACCGTTTGAATTGTTAAGTTTAGATCATCTGATACAAATGAAATAGTGGACTTGGACCGTTTAATTACAATGCATCTATACAGAGACTGAAATAAGACAATATCTATTGTACTTTCAGAGTGATGTCTTGTATTTTACTGTGTACCTACTGTGTTTTGTTGTAAGTAGGTATATGACTGTTTTTGTGAGCTTTTCTTTGTGTTCCAAAAGGAAAAAAAATAGGAAAACAAAGTTCATGATAAATATTCTTAAAGCGTCTTTCTGATTTCAAATTGGTTATAGATTTACGTAAACCAACGGTTTTCAAAATCTGTAGGTACATAATAATATTAATTTTAAATAATATAAAGTTTTTAATGTAGCAATATATTTACAGATTATTACATTTTGTAATATGCAACAACATTGCAACACATTACCCCATGATTTGCGCACTGCCAACTCGCTCACTCATCTCGAATGTTTAATAATCTCGATTAAAAGTTACGATCGCTGCTTGAATTAATCGATAATTGTTCATAAATCATCGATGTTCGATTTGCACAAAGTATCTGGGTGCGAAACGCAAAATTTATAGTTGGATAATACTATAAGGTGGCGTGCTAAGAACACATAACTCGGATCTCACAATCTCAGTTTATGATGGCCGCGCGGTTCGGTAGGTATTCTTAATTGTGTTACTTATTACTTAGCTGGGAAAGTATTTGCATTGCTTGATTGTGTTTGTTTGGCTCGTTCCCTCTAGTTCTGTTGTAGCTCTGCAAACAGAACTAGTGAAAGTTTCTGCCCTATTAGGTACGTACACAGAACTAGTGAGCTTTTTTGGGCCATTAATTCTTTACACAGAACATGCGGAAAAAGCTATCTTACTAGCTCTATTTTTTTAAACCTATTGTTTTTTCTCTATAACGTACTATTATAGACCTAGTGAGTTTCTTTGCCACTATTTTTCTGCACTCAGAACTTACCGGGTAAATAACTATCCTATTAGTTCTGTTTATTTTAAACCTATTTTAAACCTATATTCAGCCACGCGACTTGCATGCAGGAAAGACAATTTATATCTATTTTTAATTTTACTTTCTGTGTTACTTTTCTAATTTTGTTTGGTTTTACCTTTGTTTTGTTTTTTTATCTACTTTTATTTTCCTGTATGTGTCCGTGTCTGAATAAAAATCTATTCTATTCTATTCTATTCTATTCTATTCTATTCTATTCTATTTTGTCCCTTAAAAGGTCATCTTAATTATTTAAAATAATTTTTTTTTATATAAAACCAATTTGATAGTCTGACCCGTTCGCATCTTTGTCTGGGTGTTTTTCACAAAATTCAAGCTTAACTCAATTTTCCAAAAGCTTTAGCGGTTTATTGGTAGTGGCATCGCTTTCCGATTCCAAAGTTCGAATCTGGTCATGCACCGAAAGATAATTTATGTTGTACAAAATCATCGTAAAGAATCCGGCTTATCATAGAACCTAAAAAATCTAAGAATTAGGGTGTCCAAAGGCGCGCTTTAAGCTTTTCACCTCACTGGTTTTAAAAAAGTGACGTGTTGAGAAGAAGTTATTTTCTAAACGTGCCATCCCTAACAAATGATTATAACCTTTAAAATGAGCTCAAGTAGGCACGTGCTACAGTTCACAGCAAAACCAATTTCATTGCAATCGACTACCATTTTACAATTGCACAAAACTACTCTTTTAGGTCACTGGTTTAAAAGCTATTTTAGCCTGGCTAGAGTTGAACTTAAGGTAGCGTTAAGATAGTAACCACACGTATTGTTTTCTTTGAAACGATGATTCGCCAAAGTATTGTTTGTTCAAGATTGAGCTGTTTAAAACTGATTTCTTGTTCTTATTTAGAATAGGATTGGAAAAGGCAAATTAGGTCTAGTAACCACCTAGTCCAAATAGAACTGGGATGGATTATTTCCTTTTTGTTTAGTCTATATCAAAAAAAAAAAAAAAAATATGATCACGACTGTAATCCCCAGGCTCGGTAGATATCTTCTCAGATCTTTAGTTACTTAGATCTTTGAGGATATCTAAAGAGGGTAGTCAGAGGCAAAATCCAAACATGACATTTGGTACATGCCCACATTTTGCACAGTAGTTAATATTCCGTACGTGACAGGTTGCAAGCCCATCGCCGCTTATAAGAATACTAACCTATGACACATACCTTCGAATTTTTGGTTCTAGGGTATGCCGGTTTCCTCACGATGTTTTCCTTCACCATTTAAGAGCACTGGCATTGCGCACATAAATTTTTCGAATGGAAAAACTCATTGGTGCACGACCAGGTTTGAACCCACGACCTTCGGATCGTGAGGCAGGGGTGCTACCACTACACCACCAGCGCTCTCTTAGTCTATAGTGTTAGTAATTTTTCTGCGCAATGCCAGTGCTTACGGTGAAGGGAAACACTGTGAGGAAACCACATAATAACCAAAAGTATGATTGTTTCCAACTATATCAAAACGTTTTTTTGACAATGTATGAAGTATTCCGAAAGGAATGCTCTAGGTTCTTCTTCGTCTTCTTGTTCTTCTTTGTTTATGGTATCATTTCTGTCTCTGTTGAGATCAATTTTTCTATTGTCAAGTGTTTGAATTAGTAGTATTGTCAATGTCAAAAAGTCATAGTCAAATAATCAAGTCCATTTTAAACCAAAGATGGCGGTTTCGTTCAAAATTCACGGGATTTCTTCCGATAGATTTAGAAAGTAACTATTCACTTTAATTCAATAGCCACTGTCAAAAAAATAGCGCGATACTAAATTTGCATTCTGTTGTTGACTTTTTTAAATACAAACATTAGCGTGATTAACCTATAAAATATTATTGAAGTAATGTTACATCGAGCTTGAAACTTGACGTTTCTGAAACATGATTCTTTATAAAAGCTTGTGGTTAAAATTATAAAGGTTTCTATTAATTGCAACTTTCAAAAGTGTTTTTATAACTAAACTCCGATATTTTAAGATGTATATAACTTTATGGACTTGTTAAAATTAATAAGTTTGAAGATTAACCGTATCGACAACGCATTCAATACATTCAAGTTCAATATAATAGAAAGCTCTTCGAAATTAGATCCATTTTAGCGATTTATAAAGTTTATTGCCCACTCGTGCGAATTGGCACAATATCTGTGAAGGTGTCTTGTTTACCGTACACATAAATATATATATAAATAAAAAAAAAATATGATCACGACTGTAATCCCCAGGCTCGGTAGATATCTCCTCAGATCTTTAGTTTCTTAGATCTTTGAGGATATCTAAAGAGGGTAGTCAGAGGCAAGTCCAAACATGACATTTGGTATATGCCCACATTTTGCACAATAGTTAGTATTCCGTACGTGACAGGTTGCAAGCCCATCGCCGCTTATAAGAATACTAACCAATGACACATACCTTCGAATTTTTAGTTCTAGGGTATGCCGGTTTCCTCACGATGTTTTCCTTCACCGTTTAAGAGCACTGGCATTGCGCACATAAATTTTTCGAATGGAAAAACTCATTGGTGCACGACCAGGTTTGAACCCACGACCTTCGGATCGTGAGGCAGGGGTGCTACCACTACACCACCAGCGCTCTACCGTACACACTACACAAAAATATTGAAACAAAACACTGCCTCACGATTGTTTGTTCAAACCTGGGGCCTTACCACGAAGTCTTTCAGAACGATTCTCTAACGATTCCGTTTTAGAAACGTCAAATTTGAAGCTTGAAGTCAATACAATTTGCATAGTTCATGGTACGAAATAACAATGTAATATTAATTCGGTAATGTATTATGAATTCGTAGTGAGGCCCGGTCGTACACCAATGAATTTTTCCATTTAAAAATTATTTGCGCACGGTAAAAGCACATCGTAAGAAAACCGACATACACTAGATAAAAAAATCGAAGGTGTGTGTTAGTCAAGTTAATATTCTTATAAGCGGTGATAGGCTTGCAACCTGTCACGTACGGAATACTAACTACTGAGCAAAATGTGGGCATATGCCAAATATCACATCGTATAATTCGTGCCTCTGAATACCCTTTAGATATCCTCAGAGATCTAAGTAAGTAACTAAAGATCTGAGAAAATATCTACCGCAGCTAGGGATTACAGTCAAGATCATATGACTACTGAAACAAAATAAGGGCCACCACTAATTTTCTGTTTTTCCTTTAATGTTCAGGTTATTTATGCACTAATTGTTTTGTTTTTTGCATTAATTATAAGACAAAAAAATACTTAACCTTAGGATATTTTTGGTTTTTATCACCTTATATGGAAACAAAAATTATTTTGTTTTGAGTAGTAGGTAAGTATATATTTCTGTAATATAATTAGGTAGTACCTATTTTAAAACAAAGAAAGCTCATCCACACACTTGTCCGTCCGTTATGACGTCACTACCCGAATCGCTAACGGTCACAACAGGTGTATCAGCACCTGCCAACCGTCGCTTCCGACATTACGTTAGATTGGAAGGATCTTTATGTTTTTATAGGACACTACTATAAAACTAGCCCTTTAAAGCAGGTTGATTCAGGTTCCATTGTGTTAGCCACATTTTTAAAGACAACTTTGTCGGAAAAACAACCCTTAAAATTGAGATTAAGAATCATTATCGAATACCAATGGCGTCCTAACATATGTTATGGATATTCGCAAGCCAAGAGCAATTAAGCCCTAAATAAATGTCCCAAAGTCACTGTAGCCGAAAGCGGTTAGGTAGGTTTATTTTAGTTTGTCACACAAAAATAAGCAACAACTCAATGAACTGAAAATAATATTTTTTCATATTATTCATATTTCACTAATCATAGAAATCATTTTGACTGATAGACAAATTGTCAGTCAAAAAGATTTTTTTCTGATGTTTTCGACTAAGAAACTGTAGTTTTTATATTTTTTCTACTGTTCGTGTTATTAGGAGTTTTGTTGTTTAATTTTGATGGTTATTTTTCTAATGAAGCCAGAGCTCTTTACAGAGATGAACACACAAAGTTATGTGAATTAAGGTGAAAGTTTTTTTCTTCATACATCAGAAAGTTTTCCAATTATTTAAAAATACACTTGTAACCGCCAAAATTGATCTTAAGTAAGAAGAAAAATGACTTATATACTCGGAAAATAAAATTAACTTGAAACCACTCGTGTATTACACAGAACATTCAAATGTTTTCCCCTATAATTGAAACCTCAAAAGCACATCCACAATGATCTGAATGCAGTAACCACTAGGGTCGCGAGACAGGTGGTGTGCGCACGCGCCGACCGTTAGCAGTAGAAAGTGCGCGACCGCGCCGGCACGCGAGTACTGTGACTATGGCTTTCGAGTAAATAGCCGGATATTTTTCTAATAGGAATATCATCATCATCATCATCATCATCTTCCTACCCTTTTCCAACGTTATGTAGGGTCGGCACAACAGTGATCTTCTTCCATCTCCCTCTATCATTCGTCATCTCGGTACTCACTCCTTTCCTACCCATGTCATCTTTCACACAGTCCATCCATCTTTTCTTTGGCCTACCTCTACCCTTGTATCCATCCACATTAATATCTAACACTCTCCTCGTCACATGACATTCATTTCTCCTCATAACATGACCATACCACGCTAACTACATGAATATAAAGGAATAATATTGATTTGTAAGCCAAAACTTCCTATTCAAAACAATAGAGCAACATGCGCGAGATAAGATAAATTAATCCAACACCCTGAATACAAATGAATGAATGAGTGAATGAACGACCAGAAAAAAATAAATAAATAATAAATAAATAAATATGATCACGACTGTAATCCCCGGGCTCGGTAGATATCTTCTTCAGATCTTTAATTACTTACATCTTTTTTGAGGATATCTAAAGAGGGTAGTCAGAGGCACGTCCAAACATGACATTTGGTACATGCCCACATTTTGCACAGTAGCTAGTATTCCGTACGTGACAGGTTGCAAGCCCATCGCCGCTTATAAGAATACCAACCTATGACACACACCTTTGAATTTTTGGTTCTAAGGTATGCCGGTTTCCTCACGATGTTTTCCTTCACCGTTTAAGAGCGCTGGCATTGCGCACATAAATTTTTCGAATGGAAAAACTCATTGGTGCACGACCGGGTTTGAACCCACGACCTTCGGATCGTGAGGCAGGGGTGCTACCACTACACCACCAGCGCTCTAAATAAAAAAATAATACTTTATTATATAGTCAATAGTCAATAGTCAATAGTCAATAGTCAATAATCTTTATTCAGTAATATCACAAGGATCATTTTGAATCGTCTTACATACTAGGTGAGTCTAGGTGCCAATTCCAGTCCTATCCCCAGTACGAGAAGAACTGGCAAGAAACTCGCTGGGCCCTAGCGCTTTTTTTGTATTATGAACCTTGTTAACATTGTTAGGGACACCTAGCAGAGTTGGAGCTGATTCGTCCCAAGCTTTTTTGTCATCTAAGTACTCTGATATTCTATAATAAGCTTTACGAGACAGGTTTTGTTTAATTACATTTTTGAATTTCGCAATCGATAGATCAAGCATGTCGCTTGGGATCTTATTATAGAAGCGTACACATTGCCCTATAAAGGATTTGCTTACTTTAGTGAGCCTAACCGTGGGAACAGCTAGTTTATTTTTATGTCTGGTATTAACATTATGAAAATCACTATTTTTTTTAAATAAATTAATGTTTTTATGAACATACATCAAGTTTTCATATATATACTGACATGGCATTGTCATAATGTTAATTTCCTTAAACTTATCTCTAAGAGATTCTCTGGGACCCATGTTATAAATTGCACGAACAGCCCTCTTCTGCAACACAAATATGGTGTTAATATCTGCAGCACTCCCCCACAACAAAATACCGTAAGACATAATGCTATGAAAGTAGCTGAAATATACAAGTCTAGCAGTTTCTACGTCGGTGAAATGACGGATCTTTTTAACTGCATATGCTGCAGAGCTAAGTCTCTTCGACAATTTATCTATGTGCGGGCCCCATTGAAGCTTATTATCTAGAGTTATGCCCAAGAACACTGTGGTGTCCACAAGATCTATATTTTCGTTATTTATTTTTATATTGGTATTTATCTGCTTAACATTTGGTAGTACAAAACGAACGCATTTCGTTTTCTTTTCATTTAGTAATAAGTTGCTTACATTAAACCATTTTACAATTTTAGAGATTGCATTATTCACATCGTCAAAATTAGTCGTACGCCGCTTTTGTTTAAATAAAAGTGACGTGTCATCAGCAAACAGTACAATCTCCTGATCATCCCTAACAAGTTTTGGTAGATCGTTTATATATATTAAAAACAAAAATGGCCCTAATATTGATCCTTGTGGTACACCCATTGTTACCACTGACCCCGGAGAACGTTTCCCATTTACTTCAACTCGCTGTAGTCTGTCAGTGAGGTAAGATGTTAAAAGATTAAGTGCAACCCCCCTAACACCATAGTGCTGGAGTTTCATGATTAATGTTTCATGGTGCACACAATCAAATGCTTTAGATAGATCACAAAAAATACCTAAGACATCGTGAGATTCCTCCCAGGTATCGAAAATATGTGATACCAACTCAACACCGGCATCAGTGGTTGAGCGGCCCTTTGTAAATCCGAATTGTTTTTTATCAAGTAAATTATTAATGTTAAAATGTCTTTGTAATTGATTAAGAATAAGTTTTTCAAATATTTTACTAAATGTAGGTAACACTGATATTGGTCGAAAATTACAAGGATCTGAATGACTACCAGATTTGAACAAAGGTGTAATCTTGCTATGTTTCATTAAATTAGGAAAGACACCACTGTCAATACATTTGTTAAATATAAAAGCTAGGTCAGGTGCAATAATTTCAATCAATGGTTTTACAACGCTAACAGAAACGCCCCAGAGGTCAGTGGTCTTTTTAACATTAATCAGTTTAAATGCCTTAATGATGTCGTTATTGTTCACATAATCAAAATGGAATGTTACATCACATTCCGCTAAACTATCTTTTAATATAGATTGCGCGATTACAGGTGAAGAGTTTAAAGATTTTGTAGTAGAGACTGGAATGTCAGTAAAGAAAGTTTCAAATGCTTTTGCTACATCATTATCTTGGTTGATTGTTGTATTGTTAATGTTTAAATTGAATACAGTACTATGATTTTTGACTTTTCCAGTCTCACTATTAATAATTTTCCAAGTAGTTTTGATTTTATCCTGACTGGTTTTAATTTTAGAACTTATATGCTGAGACTTTGCAATTCGACAAACATTCTTAAAAATTTTTGAGTAATTTTTAACTTTAGTTTTAAACTCTTCACTAAAATTATACTGTTTTTCACTGTATAGTTCATACAAAGTGCGCCTGCTTTTATGAATACCTGCTGTTGCCCACTCACAAAATTTAGAACTGCTAGAGACCACAACCGTTTTGGATTTAAAAATTGCATTGAACTTTTGATTAAACTCATTGAAAAAAGTATTATATAAATCATTTGGATTGTCATCATTATAATATAATAAGCGAGGTAAAGTGGTAGCTAGGTTCAATTTCATTTTTTCCAAACGATTAGTGGTTACAGGTGTATAAGTTATTTTTTTTTGAGTATTTATTTTTACTATTGTTTCTATTGTCACTAGTTGACCAAGATGATCTGATTGAATATTGCTAATTAATTTTTTCATTATTTCTTTTATATTAGTAAAAATATTATCTATGCAATTGGCTGAAGTAGCCGTTATTCTAGTTGGCTCCATAAATAATGGTTCAAGATTAAATGATTTGAACAAACTAATTATTCTGGTACTTAAAGAGTTTTTCTCTAGTAAGTTTACATTGAAGTCACCGCATACTATGATTTGTTTATTTGATTTTGATATAATATTGTTCAAAATTTCCTCCATATTTCTTTCAAAAATATCAAATGAAGCGGTTGGTGGGCTATAAGTGCTTATAACAATGAACTGCTCCAACTCCACACAGGCTATCTCAATGTGTCTTTCTACAGAGTGGGCTACAATGTCTTTGCGTTCTTTGAACTTAATTTGTCTATTTATTAGAATTAATGATCCGCCTCTTATAGAATTTACTCTGCAGAAAGAACTACCAACTTGGTGATTCTGGAAATTAAACATGAGCTCATGGCTTCTTAGCCAATGTTCTGTTAGGCAGACTATGTCAATGTTGTTTGAGTTCATGTATAAGTCTAACTCTAATTCTTTTTTGCTAAGTCCTTGAATATTTTGATGCACCAAGTTAGTAAACTTAAACTTATTTTTACAAGACATATTGTTTAATTGACTTTTTTTTGAATATTTGGTGCTAGAGATTTCCTCTATTGTCTCTGCATTTAATTTAAATGACTTGGAGTAATGTCCAGAGTCATGTCAATAATATGCTCAATAGAAGCATTATTAGTAGCCAAATTTTTGGCTGTTATACTAAAATAGTAAGATAGCGACACAGCTACCTGTCGTTTGTAATAATTGGGAAGGTAGTATTTACCTTTTGTCTGATAATAATTTTTATCAATAATACTATTGATGTCTATTAAATGGAAATTATTATTGCATGACATTGTATGCAAAGTCTGATTTAACTTATATCTAAGATCATTTTCTGCTTGTGGCAAGCTGTTGCTGTAGGGGAATGTAAACATTACAATTCTATTTACTTGTAAAGTTAAAAGCGTTTCAACATATTTAATTAGATCAAATTTGTTTACATTACCCCTATTTCCAAGCCATATCACTAAATTAGAGCACTGGTCAAAGTTATATTTACTTATATTTTGCATGATTTCATGCAGGTCGGAGTAAGGTAAGCAATTATTTATTATTGGCTGTCCCATTCTAGTATTTAATAACTGGCCCATGGTTTTTCCAATTTCATCGCAGAACATTATAGTTTTATTTTTAATTTTATTTTTGTTCAGCTCGGCACACAGCTGAGAAGTTGATGAGGCAGCACTCACTGGCCCCGGACTCACAGGAGACTGACAGTGGCATGAGTGGTTAGCCACAAGGGAGTCAAAACGCTGTTGATTGCTATTTGACAGCCTGAGCAGTTCATCCATGGCCAATGAGTACTCCCTTATCATACTTACTTATACATACTTAATAAGTAATAAACTCTAAACTGGTAAGTGGTAGCAAAAACAAACAAACTCGGCAGATATGTCCTCAGTTACTTAGATCTTTGACGACCTCAGTGGCGCAGCGGGCAAGAGTCCGCCTGCGACGCAAGTGGCTGCGGGTTCGATTCCCGCCTCGGAACAAATTTGTGTACGATCTGCAAAAATTTGTTCCGTTGGTCTGGGTGTGTATGTATAATAAAAAATATCTATCTATGTACCTACATGTATTAAATATATCAGTTATCTAGTACCCATAACACAAGCTTTGAGTAGCTTACTTTGGGGCTAGATGATGCTGAGTGGATTGTCCAGCATTATTTATTATTTATTATTTATTATTTATTATTATTATTATTAATTAGAGAGAGTAGACAGAGGAATCATGATTATTTGGCATATGCCCATATATTGCACCGTTAGTATTCCGTAGACAATAAAATATACCTTTTTGGTTGATATTTATTGCAGAAGAAACCTTCCAAAGTATGGTCACCTCACAACCTTACCAAACATATTCATGGTGATTAATGTATAAGGAAATTTGACGGCTGGCTGTTGTTTTACAAGTATCTACTCATACTTAACAGCACGTCTCAGTTTTTTGTGCTTCAAATGTAGAGCAGTTGCTAATGCTAGTAGCATTACGATGGGATTAGCTGCTTGCGTGGCAAGTAGATGATAATTTGAGACCCATAACAGCCAATCAGTGTTTGTGATAAATAAAATTGAACCAGCGAATGGTCCTTATGTATTTTTTACGGCCTAAGCGAGATCTGTTTATTTCTGTACATAAAGATAAACTTATACAAAAGAATGGTCTGTACCCCTAGTATGAGTTTTTGATTTACGAAAACTTTTTTCGTATAGTATCCTTTCATACATTTACCTGCATCGGAAATGTTAAGGAACTAAAATAAGGTCGATAATATCGAAAATATTATCTAATCGGCAGTCCCAGCAATAATTTTCAAACCAAGTTTTCACGATATCGACCTTATTTTAGTTCCATAACATTTCCGATGGAGGTAAATGTATGAAAGGATACTATTCGAAAAAAGTTTTCGTAAACTATCAAAAACTCATACTAGGGGTACTGATGTGTAATGAATAATTTCAGAGCCCAATCAGCTAATAAGTGCTTTGTGATAAATAAAATTAAATCAACAGAGGAATGGTCTTTATGTATTTGATATACAATTAAGCTAGATCTATATATTTCTGTTATAAAGATAAACTTACAAAAAAGAATGGTCCGTTAGTATATCATCAACATAAACTATTATTTTCGTCCATAATTCTAAACTAAATGGTTCGAATAAAAGTTTAAGAGAATCGATGTTTAGCTTTCTACGTTCTGCAATTAAATTGTTGTTGATTTGGGTACTAGTACTATCTAACTCATAAATTAGTCTATAGAACCTCATAGAACTTGTAGTTTCTAATGATGACCATGGCAGTGTGTAGACTTGCAGAGATCAGAATAAAATAAAATGTTTTGACTATTGGTTGCTTTCCTAACAGCTGCTGCTGGAAACCACAACTATCTAGCATTTTCTTGTTATCTATAAACCCTGTATATTATAAAAGTATGTGGATGCGGGTATGGGATATCCGTAATTATGTATCGGAAAGGAAGTGGGGGCAGTTGGACCAACGGACAAAACTCCTTTGTTAACCTAAGTCACCTGCTAGCGTCTTTTATTACTATGGTCGGATTATCTAGAAATGCTCATCAGTGTTGTCGCAAGTAGTTTTCAGGTATTTCTTCTTTTATTACTAAAAATGTAAAATAAATTTACTGATTTCCAATAAAATACTGCACAATCCTTCATAAATAATTTACAAAAAGTTTACACACAATTCATTGGGAATAACACGATATTTCACCAAAATATGACCGTAAAATCACAACCCTTTATCTTGATATCGAACTGTAACTGATGACGTAATTTTGACATTCACTTTCTTAGAAAATTTTTTGAATGAAAATCAACGCTGCCTATAGCTAAAATATGTATGTTATCTATGTCGAAAACAGATAAATAACACAGAGAGGCGACTACCGGAATAGAATTTGACAGGAACATAGATATCATAAACTGTTCCTCGGAGATTTAGGTAGGATAGGTTTGTTGCATGATTAAACAATACATACAAGCATGGCTTGAATTAGTATTCATTAGTACCTATTGGATGGAATTATTAAAAAAAATCAGGCAACATTTCTGATTCACAAATGATGTCAACAAAAGATTTTCATTGATCACAAGACGTAATATAGATCGTTCATTTCACTTACCATTATAGCTGCCCGACAATAAAAATCAAATTAGACTGTTGCACGACTTTTTGGTATTCGAAATCCGGCGTAACTATTTTTTTCTGCCGCCGCTCGTGCCAGGACCACAAAATTTCCGTTCGTCATCGTTCGCTGGATAATCTTGGTTTGGGTTCCATGGAAATTTATCGAAAAACGTTAAAACAAGATCTTAATATTCAAAACTTTGCATTACGCAAAACATTGGTAAGCTTTTTACCCCGTTAAGCCCTAAACTTTACATAAATTTAGTTTTTCCTTTTACACTAGAAATTAAAAACTTTATTTTTGTTCACACAAGGCATTACACGTTCTTTATCTTTTTTTATTTCTGAATCTTCATGTTCTTTAAAATGTCCTTAACGTTTGTAAAATTCCCATGACCATGGTACGAGTAAATAAACATCACAAGTCTACTGTAAAAAAGTGACAATATTGTCGAATTTTATGACAAGTGCTGTTTAATAAAACCTACAAATATGTAGAATTATAGGTTTAACTTTACAATTTTGTAAATTTTCCACCATTACAAATTTGTAAATCGTAATTTTCTTGTAGAATTGTAGCCGATTACAATTATTGTATTTTGCATTTGTAATGCTTATTATATAGGGGCCAGATAAAACCTACAAAACCCTTAGCACAGAAGGCTTATTCATAAGACTAGGCAATAAAAACGAGAAGCAAGGTGCATCCGAGCGCAGTAAATCCGAACACGCGACACCGTGACGGGTGCCGGGTGCTACACGACTCCGGTAAATCATCACAAAAACTTATAAAAAGAAAGATTACGAGGCAAGTAGCCTGATACCTTTTGTCCAACCTGCACAATAAGACGATCGAAATCCATAATGATCTTTGAAATTGTACCTTTTTTCTCGCCTTTGCATTGGTAGCTCATGATTTTTAAAGCCAATTCAACATAACTTGGTGAATAACTTAGCTTACATAGCATAAGCACAGTGAACGCATATAAACAGAAGCATTTTTTCAAATGAAATATGCGAATAACATGACACCAACTTTCACACATCGAAACTCATTCGTGGATTTGCAAAAATTATTAAATGTTGACTTTCCCTCGACGTTTGGGTTTAAGTTGCGGTTTAACGTGTATTAAGCTTTTGTACATTTTGAAACTGGCAAGCCACGCTCACCAAGGCTCTATTTCTGTGTAGTCATTTTTTAACTCAAGAAATACTTTCATGCGTTCACTACTTACGCATAACTTAAAATTTAAGCCATTACAACCACTTTACCGGACAAATTGTCACATACAATTTTAATCAAACTATAACTAAGATCAAATGGGTAACATGCTAACATCGATAACTATAGCAAAAAACTACTTTATTATTCGAATCGAAGAATAAACCAATAGCACCAGTATCTACACTATCAATACACCTTATGCTTCACTGGCCATGTGTTGCCCATATGCTCATTAATGATACATACGTACAAATCCTGTAATTTTACTCGCAACACCTTTTGTTCGTTTTTTAGTTCCACCCTTTCAAAGAATGGTAGCAAAGGCGTCAATTAGAATCCTTTTGTGCGGATATGGAATAGATTACTCTGGTTTTATTGTAGAGATTACTGTCAATGGGTTAACAAAAAATTGGACCTTATGCTGAGTCATTTAAAGACCAGCATTTGTTATTATAAAATCATCGTTGTGCTACTGACTGACGATGAGTAAATTTTGATCCAATGATCTCTAGAATAACACAAGGAAAAGTAAAAATAAACGGAACAGCGAACAATATCTTTGTTTTTGTCAAATTCAGTTCAATTACTCGCCTCTCTGTGTTATTAATCTGTTTTCGACATAAATAATACATATTTTAGCCATAGACAGCGTTGATTTTCATTCAGATTTTGAGAAATTGAATGTCAAAGTTACGCCATCAGTCAGTTTACCGCGCAACATCATGACGATATTTAAGGATTTTCTGCGATGTATTTGCCTGACAACTACGTCGCTCTGGTTTTTATATGTTTTCTCGTGTTATTTTGAGTTTTATTGCGTAATTTTGGTGGTTATTTTGCCAATAAAGCCCGGGTTCTTGACGCGAGTGTAAAGTATGTGAATTAGAGTGAATAGTTCTCTTGAAATTCCATCGGAGGATGGAAGGATTCCATGGAGGAAATCCCGAAAATTTTCAACAAAACAGCCATCTTTTGTTTAAAATTGACTTGACTACTTGACTATGACTCTGTGACGTTGACAATACTTATAAATAAGTACACTTGACACTGGCAAAATTGTTCTCTAAGAGACAGATGCCATAATTGAAGAAGAAGAAGAAGACGATATTTAAAGCGTCAACAACTCATAATTGATTTTACTGTCATATTTTGGTGACATAATATCGTGTTATTCTATGCACAATGCAGGAAAGTTTTTATCAAAAGATCAATATGAATTCGTGTTTTGTTCATGATATTCGATGAGAATCACAAAAACGCGAATCGATATTGTACCTGCAGCAATGTTAACCAGAAGTATATTCAACAGGAAATTGTTTTTAGCAAAAAATAATCAAAACCACATTTAGTTGCTACCAATTCTCTGTACCACGATATTTATTGACGTTACGAGCAAAGCTCCCAAATATTTACTTCAAGATCCATTGATGGTTTTATTTTGAAAGGATGGACGTTCACTTCAATAGAACGAGCAATGTGTGAATAAAAGTTTTAGCTACCGCTTTGTTCATAACAAAAATCCAATCAGTGGGTGCTTTCTTGCAATAAATCGTCGATTCGTGTGAAATCACCACGCCTCTTGGTACCGGTCAATAATTATTTTATTAATATGCAGCATCTTTTCGCCTATTTTTTCTAAATGATTTAGTATTTTACTAAATAAATTGTATGTGGTCCCAGTTTTAATTGCTTCTGATATTTTTAATTAATAACGTTTAGCTATCTGTGATATCATTTCACTTTACCTAGATAATCATATTACCCATGTGTATATTGTAATACATTTTTTATATAATTTATAGTAGGTATTAGTTTCATGAATGTATTTTATGTCTACCTATAGTAAAGACAAAATAAAAAAATAAAAAAATGATCACGACTGTAATCCCCGGGCTCGGTAGATATCGCCTCAGATCTTTAGATACTTAGATCTTTGAGGATATCTAAAGGGGGTAGTCAGAGGCAAGTCCAAACATGACATTTGGTACATGCCCACATTTTGCACAGTAGTTAATATTCCGTACGTGACAGGTTGCAAGCCCATCGCTGCTTATAAGAATACTAACCTATGACACATACCTTCGAATTTTTGGTTCTAGGGTATGCCGGTTTCCTCGATGTTTTCCTTCACCGTTTAAGAGCACTGGCATTGCGCACTTAAATTTTTCGAATGGAAAAACTCATTGGTGCACGACCAGGTTTGAACCCACGACCTACGGATCGTGAGGCAGGGGTGCTATCACTACACCACCAATGCACTTTAAATAAAGACAAAATAAATAGAGTCTGTTTCTTCCATTAATTAAACCTACGTTAATTTTTACCACTTTTAAATTGATGGAAGACAGATTTCGTATTTTATTGAAATTCATCCCTGAACGGGGTTAAAAAGGAGTAGAATGTTATTTTGGTGGTGATTTGCTTTGAAGTTGATATCAATACTCTTTCTTTAAAGCTTTTGATTTAAATTACATTTTATTTTGACACAATATTTTTGAAAATTCAATCCGATTTTATTCAAGGTTGAACTCACTTAAAAATTTGCACTACTTAAAATTTTGTCCTATATTCCTATTGTCCTGTATTCCACTATTAGTCTAATATCCCAAATGTCTAATTGCATAACCGTTTCATACTCTGAAAAATGATCGGCAAGATAAAACAAATTTAACTATGTAATGGCTTTGTTTTATCTTTCCGATCATTTTTATTTATACCGAACCAGTAAACTCCGTGGTTTATTTTTGTCTTCTCGGTTGATAAACCTCAATAAACGAGACGGCTCTATATTGCCGCCAAAAATAAATCAATTACACCACAAATCAATCTTGTTAACTGAGTCAATTATTATAACGGTTAGACCACCCAATTTAATTAATTAAGACAAGACTTTTAACCGACTTCAAACTTTGTCAGTATTGTAATTAATCAAACGTTTTGTATTGTAAAATTTTACTAGTGTAATTACAGAAATAACTATGTAGGTGGGCATTTAAAATAAAAATATTAGTGGACATTGGTAAACATTTTACACAACGCCATCTAGTTCCAAACAATGCAAGCTTGTAATACAGAAACCAGATAGCTAATTTATTGTTGTAAATACGAAGTATTTAATATAATTACACCCAGGAGAATAGACAGACAGACTAAGAAACAACAAAAAGCATTAATTTTTGGCCAATCTTAAAACTAAAGCTGCGCTCGCTTCGCTCACTCAGTCTATTATGATTTGTCTAAACCAGCGCTTCTGATAATGATAACACTTTTTGAGGGCCTAAAAATGAAAAAGTGTTATAATTATCGATAACTATCGATGAATAAAAATATTTTGCGTTGTTAGACTTCTTTTCTAAAAATACACCAATCATAAATTGATTATAATAACCCATAGGAATGAAAATTTTAATTCGATTAATAGTTTCCGTTTATATATAGTGTTGATTCATCAAAGCTAGCCGATTCAATCAAAACAGCAACATTTTTACTTTACCAATTACTTAAAATTACGAAAATGTTTTGGCACGTGTGCGTCATAAAATAAGATGAATGTTAAAATTTTAACCGCTTTTGATTAAATTGATGGGAATGTGCAAATTCTTTCTAAATAGTGTAAAGGTCATGAAAATTGGTGCAGCATTATCTTTTTTAGTGAAGCAGTATTAATAATTACATCTATTTTAGGATATTATATTGAAGCCTAAGGTCTGACTTGGCTAGTTTTCTTAAGAGTACGAATTATATTAGGTATAGCCTTTGCAAGTTCTTATTTTATTCTTCTAAAAATTTGGCTTGCTGGTAGAAACTAGCGATCGGACATAGTAGGTAAGTAGTTAATACATAATAGGAAGGTAATTCGTATAATGAGAACTAGCCAAGTTAGACCTTAGGCTTCAATATAATATCCTAAATTATGAGATGAAATGATATTTTAAGGTTGTTAAAAATATTTCATATTGTTATAAATAAGTTTCAGGACTGACCATTGTACTTGGCACCCGTTTAGATCTCACTTCTTTTGTCGCTGAAGTCAACGACTAAAACATACTTATTGAACTTGGCTCTCATTTCACATTTATGTTTTTGATGGGATAATATTATACTCGGAAGGGCAAGAGTTTGGATGAATGGATGTTTGTTACTAAACCACGCTGAAACTGCTAAATGAATTTGGATGAAACCTGGAATACGCATAGTTTATGACCTGCTAACTCACATAGGCTACTTTTTATCCAGGTAAGTACCACTCGAGTGGAGCTGCGTGCGGAAGCTATGGCCTGTTTTTTCAGGTATGTACCACGCGAGCGGAGCCACGCGGGAAAGCTTGTCAAAAACTTTTTTGAATTTACTTATAAAAGTAGATACCTTTACTTAAGCATTCAATACATTCCAAGAATAACTGATATTAGATAGACGTTTCACAACTAATAATTTTCTCTTATTAAATACTGGAACATGCCCGTTGACAGCGGCTGTATCGTAAACCACAGCCAGCGATATTTTACAAACAGTATCAAAACTATTCCTCCATGTGGACGGGCGTGGTGGCCACAATATTGTTGGATCTCACTTGCCATTTGGCCAATATGGCTTGGGCCAAGTCATAAGCTGCAAGGAACGAAGTGGCTTTTTATTTGCGGCGGGGTGGTGCATGAGCCTTTATTGTGTTTAGATCATTAGATAATAGTAAGTGTGTTAATATTTGTCATACGTTTTAGTATTTTGTAATTAATAATCAACTAGAAAGTGTCTAAGTCAAAGCAATTAAAAAATATAATAATGAAAAACGCAAATGCTATAAAATATAATAAAATAATTAACCAGCGTCACAGCTTAGGGTTCTTCTTCTTCTTCAATTATGGCATCTGTCTCTTAGAGAACAATTTTGCCAGTGTCAAGTATATTTACTTATAAGTATTGTCAACGTCACAAAGTCATAGTCAAGTTGTCAAGTCAATTTTAAACAAAAGATGGCTGTTTTGTTGAAAATTTTCGGGATTTCCTCCGATGGAATTTGAAGAGAACTATTCACTCTAATTCACATACTTTACACTCGCGTCAAGAACCCGGGCTTTATTGGCAAAATAACCACCAAAATTACGCAATAAAACTCAAAATAACACGAGAAAACATATAAAAACCAGAGCGACGTAGTTGTCAGGCAAATACACCGCAGAAAATCCCCTCAGCTTAGGGTTAAAAAGCGTTGTGTGTGTGAAATGTCTACGATATTTTATTTACTTATCTATGGTGAAATCGAACGAGATTTTGCAAAAGTCAGAATCATTATCAGAAAAGAAGTGTTGCTATATAAATAATGTTTAGATAGCAAGATATTTAAATATTTTTTTTTAATTTTGAACGTTTATTTTTCAGAATAGCACACAAATAAATTCTTGCTAAACATTAAAACAATTCTAGTCTTCAAAGAAGAGGTTGATGATGAGTGAGAGAGAGTGAGATGAAAACTGTGTGTATCTCAATTTTAATAAATTGATGTAATTCGACTGGTAAGTGCCTTTATATAACAAGCTATTCACAGTGAGTAATTTAACCTTTCTAGGCATTGTTGCAAGCTTGTCGTAGCAAAAAAACAATAAGCGTGCTTTTTGAAGAAAATATTCCATAAGTTTATAACTTGGGCCGCAGGACAAGCCCTAAGGCAGACAACACCTGAGTTGATCTATAGCTACAACGGTATTGCGGGCCAAATTGTTACTTACAATAATGTTTTAGTTTTAATAGAAGCGTAGTTGTGAAGTTTGTAATAGTCACCTTTTGATTTGTTTACACTTGTCATTTTCAGGTCGTTCTTGGCGATCGAGCATGACGTATGAGATGGTGAAAGAATCATTTGAAAGCTCACCTTTTTTACCCGATTGCGAAGCGATGGAGTGTAATGTGTTTTGGGTGTATGTATTTATATAATTATGTAGGTATGTCCTTTTGCTGTCGCTGTAGCTCAAACTATAGCTATACGGATTTTGACAAAGTGGTGTTGTGCGATTCGTCTGGATTACAAAAGTGACGTAGGTTATCCAAAATGGCGGCTATAAAAATCAATTTTCAGTTACGCTCAGTTGGGTCTGTAAAGATTTATTTTGCAATTTTTGTATAGTTGAAAACAATTTTTTTAATGAAAAAATAAATGTAATAAATCTTTGAAGTCAGTGGAAAGGATTTTTGGATTCAACGGTAATAAGCGTCATGCTACTGTTTTTCTCCTTATCGTGTCCTTTCGAACTTAGCCTTTTTTTCTAAAACTTTTCTCGACAACCATTCTATCCATTGGTGAAAACAGCATAAAAATCGGTGCAATAGTTTTAGAGTTTATCGCTAACAGACACAAACAGACGCAGCGGAGTATTTAGTTTTATAATAATACACGTAGTGATAGTAAAATATTATTTTCATAATTTATTTTAATCTATAAACAGCAACATTTTGCGAGCAATCACCTCAGTACCTCAACTCCATATCCATTGCTTCAGTTCAAACTATCCGTTCAAGTAGTAAAAAACAGTAATAAATAGTCGCTGATTTATGCTTCCAGCTATTACGGTAAACCTCCATTTCGTCTGACGATACCATTTTTTTATTATTCACAATGAATAGTTATTATAGATGAAAGATATTTGGCGGTTGCGCACGCGCCGCGAGTTAGAATTATTTTGGAATGCATGTGCCAGATGCTATCGTGAGGAAAGTTTAGTTATATTCAATTTATTGGATGTTGCATACGTATTGGTTGTTATTAGTTTTTATTATTGTAAACTGTTTTTTCTTGATTGAAATGTTGATAAATAAAATTGATGAACATGGTAATACTTTGAAATTATTTTGAAAAAACTATTTTTAGATATTGCTGGTAATTCTACTAATCCGCAGAATAACTAAAAAATGTTGTTGGAACGATCTAATTTTTTAGAACGACCAAATTAGCGTATTTTTTCTAAATGTCAGTTTTAAAAAAGCTAAATTTGGCATAGGTACTTATGGGTCTAACTTAATTGAATTAGTTTTCCATCATTATTATCCATAGATTTAGTAAATACTAATTTTCACGGCTTCTGAAATAAGTTAAAATAAAATACACCGATCACACGTCAGTTTAGTCAAATCGTGAACTGCCATTTAATTTTTTTACGCTAATTTAGACTTTAGCGGTCTGTCTCATAAAAAATGCTTAAAGTTGACTCCAAGTGTTGTTTAGTAAAAGCGTACTTTAAGTCGTTAAAGTATGTAAAGTATGTCAAGATAGAGTAAAGATAAAGTACACTTTAGCGCTAAAGTACGTTTATGAAACAACTAAAATTGCTTCCTGACTTTAACAAGACTTGAAGTCTACTCTAAGTTTTTATGAGACAGACCGTAGGTGTTTAGTTATTTTTTTTAAGTCAGTTTATGCGGAACAAGAGAATTACCACCATAATTATTCCTTTATTTTAAAGGGTTGATTTCAGTGATTCTAAAATAGTTGTTCTCAAATTTATATACTATTCCTACTGACAATAATAAAACTATTTTTATAATTAAAAAGATATTACTTTTGAATACAATTACAGCGCTAAATGTAGGTATGAATTCTACTAGAAAGCCCAAACCATATCAAATCTATAGGTGAGTGCCGATCTATAGTTAAGTCCATTTTCGAAACAAAATTCCAACAATTTTAATTGAACCAATACCGTATCGTTTCATTTTAATTGGTAACTGCTCTAAATTATTGCTTACGTCTATATTGCTTTGCCAACCTCATAAATAAGTAAAAATAAAGTCTTCATTCTTTAGTGAAACTTTACCTTTGCCTAATTCAGACTATCGGAGCGTTGTTTTGTGAGGTTTATAAATTGCTGCCTCTAGCCATACTAAGTGACCGGATACGGTACGGCTCTCTCCCAACACAATCGAAAACAACCTTCATATCTATTGCATCAGGATTGAGATTCCTCTGAGTGCTTTATTGATTTGCATTCACAAATTCATTGACCAGAATTAAGGTAGTTTCCGATTACTGGGCGCAATAAATATAATGCCTGAAGGTAAGTGATGTCTTGTTTATTATTAGACGCTTCCTTTAAATATTACTGTTTCGGGAGTTCTAGGAATTAATAGTTCGCTTTTGGCGGTTATCTTAATCTGTGACGATAATAGCCGTAAAATTATCGATTATCAAATTTCAACTTTATATTCATATTCTTTAGTCTATTGAGAAACATCGTGATGAAATCGCCTATTGTAGACTAAAAAAATATCGAAAACGTGTCTCATGCGCCGCAATATCATCAATATCGTCTCTGTGAAATATGCTCATTTCAAGGAAAAACCAAAAAACTCTAGTAGATTATGTAAAAGTTTTACAATAAAACCATTGTTCAAAAAAAAATATGTATGGTTGTTTCTTACTTTATCACGCTAAAGCGGCCGAACGGATTTGGATGAAGTATGACACAGAGATAGATTATATTCTGGAATAGTACATAGACATTTAGCAACATCCTACGCGAGCGTAATATTAAGTATTGGAACGAAGTTCTTTATAAGGGGGCTAGACGGAAAAAATTCTCACGAAAAGTTGTAACGACACTTTTTGCTATAGTTGTAAGCCGTGCGGCGTGCGCGTGTTTCTCTGTCTGTCTCTCTCTCTCATAGAAAGCAAGGAAAGGATCTTCGTTCCATCCGGGTGTCCCTTGACACCTCTCAAGTTTTTATTTTTTAGGATACAGAAAATCGTGAAGAAAGACTTTTGAATGATGATTGCTCAGGGCAGGATAGATAGATAGATATACTCAGAGTTGACGAATGATAACAGAGAGTGGAAGAATAAAACATGTTGTGCCCACCCCACAGCGTGTGATAAGGACAAGTGTATGGTGATGGTTCCTAAGGCAGGATAAAACCAACAATATTAAAGATCTTTATAAAAAAAAAAAAAAAAAAAAAAAAAATATGATCACGACTGTAATCCCCGGGCTCGGTAGATATCTCCTCAGATCTCTAGTTACTTAGATCTTTGAGGATATCTAAAGAGGGTAGTCAGAGGCACGTCCAAACATGACATTTGGTACATGCCCACATTTTGCACAGTAGTTAGTATTCCGTACGTGACAGGTTGCAAGCCCATCGCCGCTTATAAGAATACTAACCTATGACACATACCTTCGAATTTTTGGTTCTAGGGTATGCCGGTTTCCTCACGATGTTTTCCTTCACCGTTTAAGAGCACTGGCATTGCGCACATAAATTTTTCGAATGGAAAAACTCATTGGTGCACGACCAGGTTTGAACCCACGACCTTCGGATCGTGAGGCAGGGGTGCTACCACTACACCACCAGCGCTCTAAAGATCTTTATCCAGAGGTCAAATTAAATTATAGGTCAACCATATTGAAGTCAGGCTCCATGTAGAAAAACAAATATCAATTTTATTCCCTCCACAATCAACAGTAGCTATTTCAACGAAGAACAATTACAATACCTTCCTCACTATGATTGTAAACCCTATCTCTTTATAATAAAATTGAATATTCACTGCAAATTTTCGTCAGTCAGCAGTACTTATACTCTCGAGTAATAACTACCCTCATAATTCCACCACTTTAATTGTAAACTTTATCTAGTTCTGATAAGATCTGTAATCGACTGCGATGTTTCGACGGAAGGTGTTCGCTGGCTGGTTTTCTTATAATTTAATGTGGCCAGTAAATTGGATGCGATGATGAAATGAACCTCGGTGGCTGTCACGTAACGTCATAATGAAGCCCTCCCAATAATTATAGCCGGGTAATATCCTGAACGGGAACGGATTTAGGACAATCTCATCATAATACTATGTAAGAATCTTTGTCGTACCTTATTGACATAGGACGCAGAGCCTAAACTACTGGCCCTAGAGACAGATGGAGTGCATTCCTTAAAGCATTTATTGGACGTAAACTAAGAAGGGAAATTAAAAATCTAACAAGGTGAAAAGGGAAAAAACGTTTGTATGAAAAAACATTACGGGGTCAATGCCGCGGGGAGTTCTTTAAAATACTATTCTATTTTATTTTTGAAAAATGTACTTTCGCTAATATTGTGAGGAAATCATGACCTGTAGGTCTATCATGAGTTTTCACAATGTACACTCGCTAACGACTGTAGTTATTTTTTTTTATGAAAACTTGTACAGCGCCTCTAGCGAATAGTTGGGTACTAAAACGTCACGTAGTTAATCATCCTACGTCACAGCGTACTACAGCGACTGTAGTTTGCGCTTCGTTCATTTGCTTAGAATTTGGTACCATGAGTAACAATTTTGACAGATGTCATAGTAACGGACTATTAATACTGTAGTAACGTCAGCCGATCTAAATGTGACAACTCATGGTAGACGTACTGGTAAGATCTAACCTGGGGCCTCACCACGAAGTCTTCCAGAACGATTCCGTAACGATTCCATGATAGAAACGTCGCACTTCCATACAATTAGCATAGGTACGAAATAACAATGTAATACTAACCTGATCTGAATGACTTAATGCATCCCTGTGTCCGAGAACTCGTTCTGTCAGCTTAGCTCCATTCATATAAGGTTTGATAACTCGGATATTGAATAGATGGTATCGATAGATTCGTGATTATTCCAGAGGAGTGGATTCTTCTTCTTCTTCTTCTTCAATTATGGCATCTGTCTCTTAGAGAACAATTTTGCCAGTGTCAAGTGTATTTATTTATAAGTATTGTCAACGTCACAGAGTCATAGTCAAGTAGTCAAGTCAATTTTAAACAAAAGATGGCTGTTTTGTTGAAAATTTTCGGGATTTCCTCCGATGGAATTTCAAGAGAACTATTCACTCTAATTCACATACTTTACACTCGCGTCAAGAACCCGGGCTTTATTGGCAAAATAACCACCAAAATTACGCAATAAAACTCAAAATAACACGAGAAAACATATAAAAACCAGAGCGACGTAGTTGTCAGGCAAATACACCGCAGAAAATCCCCAGGAGTGGATTCAAGAGCTCTTGTCTTTCTAAGAATCGGTGACCGTCATTGGTTAAAGCGGTGCATACGGTATTGTATAAAAGCAATATTTATACACATGATTCGAAGGTGTGTGTCATAATTTAGTAGTCTTATAAGCAGCGATGGGCTAGCAACCTGTCACGTACGGAATACTAACTACTGTGCAAATTGTAGGCATGTGCCATGTCATGTTTAGACGTG
Organism: Cosmorhoe ocellata; assembly: GCA_963675405.1. Classification (NCBI taxonomy): domain Eukaryota; kingdom Metazoa; phylum Arthropoda; class Insecta; order Lepidoptera; family Geometridae; genus Cosmorhoe; species Cosmorhoe ocellata. Next base: position 2,897,854 of record OY776250.1, on the reverse strand, counting down.
CCTCTAACTGCCCTCTTTAGATATTCTCAAAGATCTAAGTCACTAGAGGTCTGGGGAGATAAATAAATAAATAAATAATGCTGGACGATCCACACAGCATCATCTAGCCCCAAAGTAAGCTACTCAAAGCTTGTGTTATGGGTACTAGATAACTGATATATTCAATACATGATATAGGTACATAGATAGATATTTTTTATTATACAATACATACACACCCAGACCAATGGAACAAATTTCTGCAGATCGTACTCAAATTTGTTCCGAGGCGGGAATCAAACCCGCAACCTCTTGCGTCGCAGGCGGACTCTTGCCCGCTGCGCCACTGAGGTCGTCGATATATCTACCGAGCCTTGGGATTACAGTCGTAAACATGTTTGTTTTATTTATAGATCGAGTAGAACAAAATGTCTAAGACAATAAAATATAACTCTGTCGAAGGTAACATGTTAAATTGTGAACAAACTTTTTTTTAAATATTTAAAAAAAACAACATTTAATTTACATTTTGTTTGGGGAGAAAATGGCGGTTAGGTTAGGTTTGATTAAGTTAGATTATAGAAAACGGAAGAAATTAATTTACGCAAGACTAGGCAGTAAGGTCTATGACTATAAGCCTGCTCAAATGAGCGAATAATTTAAGAACAACAAACATTTTGTTTGGTGACATTTCTGTCAGTCAAAATGTTTTTATAATATAAAAATCTCGTTTTCCTGTTACCTGAACGTTATATGACGGTGACTACTTTAATCAAAATTTGAAGACTGAAACGTGGAATTAGGAATTACAAATTATAGTGTTTTTAAATCATAAACAGAGCTTCATTTTAACTTAGTTCTTTTGTTTTGATAAGTAGCAAATGGCCTACTTTTTCGTAAAAAAGTCTCGAAAAAAAATCAGTCATTTTACTGTGACATACATTAGTGTTGTTGAAAAAATGAAAATTGCTACATTAGCATGGTGTGGACACGTGATGAGGAGGGACGAAAACCATGTTACCAAAAAAGTTTTGGGTATGAGTACGCAAGTAGAGGAAGGCCGAAGAAAAAGAAGTTTAACTGTGTGAAAGATATGAATGTAAGAGGAGTAGATTCAGAGTTGACGAATGATAGGTAAGAGTGGAAGAAAAAAACATGTTGTGTCGACCCCACTTAGCGTAGGATAAAGGCTGGAGAATGATGATGATAGTTAATGGCGTGACATGGGTGTACAATATCGTGTGGCATTTGTAGCAATTGTGATAATTGTGTTTTCTAAAGAGATATGCCAGATAATGCCAGTGCTCTTAAACGGTGAAGGAAAACATTGTGAGGAAACCGGCATACCCTAGAACCAAAAATTCGAAGGTATGTGTCATAGGTTAGAGTTCTTATAAGCGGCAGTGGACTTGCAACCTGTCACGTACGGAATACTAACTAGGTACTGTGCAAAATGTGGGCATGTACCAAATGTCATGTTTGGACCTGCCTCTGACTCCCCTTTTTAGATATCCTCAAAGATCTAAGTAACTAAAGATCTGAGGAGATATATACCGAGCTTGGGGATTACAGTCATGATCATATATATATTTTTTTTATGTTGTTTAAAAGTTTTACAGTGCTAACGATAATAGCCATAATTATGTAAATATTTTCAACAATAAACACCTTAAACCAATTGATAAAAGATATAAATAAAGTTGTGGCGAACTCATACATACAAATTGGTGTTTTATCCGTGGAAGCGTAAGCTCCTGACTTTACTCGTTTTTACCAACAGAAATTGAGGCCACATTATCTGTCATGACTATTAAAATGTGCTTAAACAGAGTAGACCCCAGACATTTTTGCAGTTGGTATGTGACAGTTGGAGGAGGCCTTGGCCCTTCAAATGGGCGGCCCCAAATAAATAAAAAAGATATATAATGTTCTTAATACTAATTCAATTTCATTAAGTTGATCAAGAGTAACTTAAACCGACATGTAGAATGTAATGAGAGTGAATGAAGCAAGAGGTGTGTCAGGATCGTAGCAAGTGGAGATCCGTTTTCTCTACCTACCCCGTAGAAAAATAGGCGTGATTTATGTTGCATGTATGTATTATAAGTGTATCCAATTCAGAAGATTAAAAAGCTTAAATAAATAGATAACTTTATGCAGTTCGACGATTGGTTGCTTACGTTTATATTTTTACGTTTATAGTTATAGAAAAACATGATAGGTCAAAAATTAGAAAAAAAAACTCAAAGACTATACTTATTTATATACAAGTTATGACTTTTATTCAAGTAAGTCAGCCGAATCGAGTGTTCTAGAACCAGGATCGAGATTGTAATCAGTTGAATGGTACCCTGACCATACTCGGGTGCATTATGGTAATGGTGTAATAATGAGATGATGGCTTGAGTAAAATTACTTTTCATTTTCAAATTAATTTTGAATTTGTATATTGGTTCATTTAGTGAAGATTTTTACAAACGGGTAAGTTATTTATAATCGATTAAGATTTCAGTGAAGAGCGCTGGTGGTGTAGTGAGAGCGCTGGTGGTGTAGTGGTAGCACCCCTGCCTCATTTATGTGCGCAATGCCAGTGCTCTTAAACGGTGAAGGAAAATATCGCGAGGAAACCGGCGTACCCTAGAACCAAAAATTCGAAGGTATGTGTCATAGGTTAGTATTCTTATAAGCGGCGATGGGCTTGCAACCTGTCACGTACGGAATACTAACTACTGTGCAAAATGTGGGCATGTACCAAATGTCATGTTTGGACTTGCCTCTGACTACCCCCTTTAGATATCGTCAAAGATTTAAGTAAGTAACTAAAGATCTGAGGAGATATCTACCGAGCCCGGGAATTACAGTCGTGGTCATATTTATTTATTTTATTTTTTTATTTTTAAGATTTTAGTTTTTAAGATTGAAAAAAAATATTTACCTAGTACTTCCTGCTGTTATGCCAAACTGTAGTTGGAGTTGTATACTCGTAGTACGTAAGTACTATAAAAACGGGTTTAAAAATTCTAAATTTTACGCTGATAATCATGGCAATTTGAATCTTATTTACACAACCAACTATACTAAATTAAAGTAGTTACGTTATCAAAGAATTAAATTAAAAGTGCATCTAATTGCCGTCTAAATTAATAATGATTCGATCAAAAACAGGATCATTTGAATCTCCAATTAGACCATAAAGGAATGCTTATCATGAAGCCATTAACCGACAGCGAACACATAGGGAGGTTTATGAGTTTTACTACACAAAATCGTTTGCGGCCATTTTGAACAATCCGGTCCCGATTTACAGCCAATTAGCTCAATAAATACGGAGGCTTGCCTGTAACGCTGGCCAGCCCGTTGTGGCCACGAAAACAGAGATTTTATATTCTTTAGGCTGTAAGTTGTCCCTAGTAAATAAGAAGAAGAAGAAAGAGTAAAAAACTATGTTGATTTACCTTTCCTTAAATACTCATAAGTATATAACCACTATTTTATTGATTTAATAAAGCAAAAACAGAGTATTAAGTAGATCAAAATGCTGTCTAATTCGTATGATGTCTTCGACCCTATTTGACTAGTGAAGTACTAACTTTAGATAGTTCACTATAATATCTGGTATGTAGGTACCTACAATAATAATTATTATCATAGAATATGTATTTAAGTGTAGAATTATAAGGTCAAATCTCATCTACCTAAAAGTAAGCAATAAAATAGAAGGGCACTTAATCCAACTAATATTATAAGCGTGAAAGTTTGTATATAAGGATGTATGGATATTTGTTACTCTTTCACGCTGAAACGGCTGAACTGATCTGGACGAAATTTGGCACAGAAATAGATTTTAGTCTAGAACAGCACATGGCTTTCTTTTTATGCCAGATAAATGGATAGAGGATTAATGGGATAGATTTTTCAAGGTACCACGTGGGCGAAGCCTTGGGTGGAAGCTACAGTGAGATAATTTTGACCATTTTTTGATTAGCTTATCATCAGTTTAATGGCCACAGTTTACGAATAGGCAGTAAAACTAATCAAATGTAAGCCGAACTGACGAATTCGTTTATGGGAAACTCGACCGTACCAAAAACATCAACTTCTAATTGAACATAAAATATAATTATTGTGTCGTCAATGCGAACAGTAGCCGCCATCTCTTGAATTATAAAAAACATTTTATTACTTACGTGACGTGACCGGAACGAGGTTTCTTAAGGGATGAGTGACTACAATATTTTGCTGAGTCCTTTAATTAACGGAGGAAAACGATAATAACTATAGCTTCGGACTATCAAAACCCTCCTACCTAAAAGCTACCATCCAAATAAGACGAAAATGATACTAGCTTTAGTCCAAGTTGCTTTAATTAATGGGTACTATTAGGAGTTTTTTATTTTTATGATATGAAGTGTCTATATAATTGTACCTCTATTTATCTATTTAATCTCATATTTGCTCAACGAATAGTGTAATAAAAAAGATCAAAAAAAGCCTGGCCCCTATTCAATAAACATTACAAATTGTAAAATACAATTAATTGTAAGCGGCTACAATTCTACAAGTTTCTGTTTAATAAAAAAATACGATTTATTGGAGGAAAATTTACAAAATTGTAAAATTTTCTTACAATTCTACATATTTGTAGGTTTTATTAAACAGCACTTGTCATAAAATTCGACAATATTGTCACTTTTTTACAAATTTGTAGACTTGTAATGTTTATTGAATAGGGGCCTGGTCTAAATTATTTTGGTGTGGACTGTTTTGCGTCGCTCCGGATCCGTTCCGGTCCGTTTGATTGCAATTTCCACACTGTCAGTACCTTTTAGTAAAAGCTTTCTATTTAATTGAATTTTAACCGAGATTTTTAATTACTCTGTCATTACAACACCCGGGTTTAGATAGGTCGCGTTTTGACGAATGCGACACATTCCTTATGTAAATAAATTAAAACTTTATCTTATTAGATTGATTAGTTTGTTTGTTTGTAAGCCGCTCCCGAGTTGAGAGATTTAAGTAAGTCTACATAATATGAGAGAGTCAGATTAATTATCACAATCTCTATAATCAGTCACCAATTATATAAATTTAAAGTTTAATTTTGTTTACACTTTCATAAATTGGATTGGACGTTTCGCGCTGTTGAACGTTTAGCTACTTACGGTTAGTTTTTATATTCTATCTATCTGTAGTTTTTGGATTTTGTATATTCAAAATCCATAAATTTTGCATCAGATAGAGAGATGACTCATCCCGTGACACCGACAGTGTGTAAACCTGTCGAAACGTCCGGAAAAATAGGTAAATAACCTTTTCAGTAACTATAACAGATCACAGCCCTTTCACCATTTTGGTTCAAAAGTCACAATGAGAAAAAAATGTCTGTAGCAATTCAGCTACTTATGTTTTTATTTTTTTATTAGCCTGTTCGCTGTGTATAGTGGGAATATGGGGCTAAATAAGAAAATATGCAACTATATACAAAAATAACAAACTAAAAACACTTCACATTTAAAAAATACAAACCCAAAATATTATCTACCTATTATTTAGAGTTAGTTGGACTATGACTGTATCATTTTCGTCTTATTTGCATATTAGCTTAGGTAGCTACGTTATGAGCGCTATATTGTCATGTTAAAAAAACTATAGTAATTTTGAAAAGAGCACATTAATTTCGGAAAATACCAGTAACGGTAAAAATGGATGCTTGTACAATTATCCAAAATTACCATTTTACTTCTAGGTACATTAGCCTAAAACAAAATGGTTCCCATCTTTGTGTCGCGAAATAGTCTAAGACACGATTTTCTTTGCCGTTTAACGTTAATGGAAGCCATTCCATTTCTTTAGTAATTATCTATCCTACTATAATATTATACACGTGAAAGTTTGTGAGGATGTATGGATGTTTGTTACTCTTTCACGCTGAAACTGTTGAACGGATCTATTAGTTAGATGAAACTTGGAATATGTGTAGTTTATAACCTGGAATAGCGCATAGGCTACATAACCGGGTAGGTACGCGAGCGAAGCTGCGCGTGGAAGCTAGTGAGTAATAATAGAGGGCAAACAAGTACCACAACCTAAGTTTAGTTGTGGTATGATGTGTGTGAGAGAGCGATAGCGATTATTAGCTCTCTTTTTAAGCCATCCTTTACTGGATTCTGAATAATGAGACATGATCAAACTTGCGCAGGCCAAAAATGAATCGGATACACAAGTTTTGAAGACGCTCCAACTTGTTGAGGTACTTTTCAGTTGCATCTATGAAGCAACAGTCAGCGTAATCGATTAAAAGTAACAAGAGAGATTGAACAAGAATGACTTTAGTTTCATAGGGCAAGAATTTCTGGAGTCGTTTATGGGATTGGAATGAGAAGTAGACTCATTTGCTGATTTCATTGATGAGATTAACCCAAGATAATTGTGAGTCAAAAATAACACCCAGGTTCTTAGCGGTGGTAATGAAACAAATTGTAGAGCAATAAACAAGTGAGGGCAGGGGAGATTTATTAATCAAACTCAGCATAATAATAAGGGCTTCCAAAAATTAGAGCCTGAGTCTTGGCTGGGTTAACCAGAAGACCAAAAGCTTTCGCCCATTATCCCGCAAAAGTTCTATCTAAATTTTACTGTCGTGGAATTGCTAGTTTTTAATTTCAATTACTACCTTCTATTACCTTTAAATTTTCAAAACGCTATCGCTTCTATAACTAAGCTTATCCCTAACCACAAAACGAGTACATACATACGTGTAACAACCATATTAACTGAGATGTGGCGTGATGACGAACTGAATAGACCAGACCAGATGTTGATGAATGTAGACGACAATAATTATTATCTTACAAAAAATAAGTGGTCCACTATTTGGAGATAGAAAGATTTTTGGTTCCGCATAAAAAAGTAGACTTAACGAACAAAGTCAGTCGCGGCCATTAGTGCATTCTTTTAATGTATTATTAAAGTCGTTTATTCCTAATCCATGTTGCTAGCATATAGACCAAAGGGATGATCGTGTATTTTAAATAGCAAAAAGCTTTGATTTATAAATAAATTTGAAAAATTAAAAAGTGCGATAAAAAAGTTCTTCTTCCAAAAAAAAGGTAAGTACCAAAATTGCTAAGAAAATACCATCGCGAATAATGTCAGAGAGATATGTTTTTTGATAGCAAAAAGCTTTGATAATAATAAATAAGTTTGAAAAAATAAAAAGGGGGTTTAAAAAAGTTATTCTTATAAAATAAGAACCGAAATTGTTAAAAAAAAATCACCAGTGCGAAAAAAGGACACAAAAATAAATAAAACAGACACAACTGTACCCCAAGTTCGATAATATCTCATAATTATCTATTTAAGGTGGGATTTGACTAACTTCTGGTATAACTAACTATTCTCAGAATAATGTAATGTAATCAAGTGAAATATCAGTTTATTCTAATATAACTACTATTTATTCTGAAGATAAAATTTAAACTAGTATGATCAATAAGGATAAGAATAAGGATACTTTTAAGTTCTTCTGTAAGAGATAGCGCGCACGAGTTACTTTTGTCACCGTGTCTTATCAATTCCGAGGTTATGTATTGGAGATGTCACACAGTTGTCACGTCGTAACATGCGCGCATCTCCATACATAACCATGGACTTGATAAGAGTGACGAAACAGTCACGGCGACAAAAGTAGCCCGTGCGCGCTATCTGTAAGAAAATAAATCACAGGAAGAGGCTAGTTCAAACATGACATTACCTAGGAACATTATCCACTCTAGATGAAGTACAGTCAAGCACAGATGGATGATGGCTTTTTATAGGGATCCCTAAGAGCTGCCTGCAATGAAACCAACTGTGATTACCATAATTTCATCGCTCCACGTGTCTGGAGTCCGCCGCATAAAAACTGGTAATAATCACAGTGCATTGCGGTACAGGTAAACCCAGAAGTCGGAACCCACTCCTATATAATTTGCAAAGTAATTCTTTTTCTTCTTAATTTATGGCTTTGTCTCTTTCTCTTTAGAGATAATGTTTGTCAAGTGCTTTTTATTGAATAAGTATTGTCAACGTCAAAGTCACTGTCAAATTGACAATTTTCAAAAATGTACATCTTGGAGTAAAAGTAATCTTGTAGAGTTCGCTGTAATTTTATTTTAATTTTTAAAACTATCTTTCACACTCGCCTTTGCCCTCGAGATACCTACATGAAAATGTTCTATGTTCATAATGAAAGTTCATTCTAAAAATTGGTGAAAGAAATTTTTATATCGATCCAGTAGATTTGGAGCGTATTCATAACCAACAAATCTTTCCTCTTTATAATATTAGTGTAGATAAAAATTACATTTATTACTAGCTTTATTAATTTTTCTAAATGAAAAAGAAAACCAATTATGATCAAGTCTTTATTCCCAAGTTTCAAAAATATTTTTCTCAGATTTCTAGTAAGATCTATATTATATGCATCTTATAAAAATACTAATGACATTTGAATTTTTAGTTATAGGGTATGCCGGTTTCTTCATTGTATTCTCCTTCACCGATGAATAGACACTAATTCATTATAATTACCATGTCAAAACCTTTTTTTTTCATATAGGTAAAAGCTCTTTGATGATAATGACTTTTCCACAGTACTGTATTGGTTTCAGTAGCATGTGCGCCAGCTCGGGGCGAGCGACGGCTACCGTACAAAATAATACCTTTTTTACCTCTAACGTGTGCCTACAAATCGGCCGTCATATTATACTATAATATTTCGCGCATTTTTAGGGTTTGGTTCTATTTCTACTCAACCATTCTCCATTCTCTCTTTCATTCTACACCAAGGTCATTGTTCGCAACAAACAATTTTGGTTATTTCGAAAAATAACAGTTAATTTTGAATGTACCCTTCGTCCAACTTTTTATTGCTACATCTTCATGTTATCAGATTCAGTATCCTAACTTTCTCAAATTGTATTATAATCTTATCAAATTGAGTAGAATTGCAGATATTATAATATTGCAGAAAAATAGCATCAAAGGATGCAATTTTTCTGATGTACTCGTATTGGCAGCATTACCATTCTTCTGGCCAAATCTTGGCAGTTTGTCTTTTTTTCACCAACCTGGAGATTCAATCGTTATTATTCTTTATTCTTTAATGTACAAAAATTAAATAAAATTTTAAAACTTAAAACGAATGGCAGTACACTCTTGTATACAGGCGAGCTTAACCCTAAAATGAGTTCTCATCATGTTTTTCAATCCTTCTAAAAAAACGTTCAACGTATTTTTCATAACACGTCTCATAATCCTTCTAAAAATACTCTTTCAACGTACTTTTTCATTACGCGTCTGTTATTACAAAATGTCAATAAAAAAATCTAGGATCAAGCATATAATGGGATGTTGGGTGCTGGAAGGCGATCTTGCTACTGATACGAAGCGTGCCTGTGGCGGCCATTAGCGCGCCCATACTGGCTGCCAATATTACTGGACGTGTGGCCACGGGGCAATATTTTAGGGGATATTTGGCAAGCCTATTTTACTATAGGCAACATTATGCTATTGCCATTCAACGTGGCCGCCAACGTCTTGTAGCAGTGATCTGGTCGAGCTATCTAAATATCGTTGGTCCTTTGATAGTTTAACTGTTACATAATGTTCTATGTTATATTTTATAGTCTATCGGGCCGTGTGCGGCCCGCGAACGTCTGACTTGCGGCCCGTGAATGTATGGGATATGACCAATTATACGTAGGTATTACTGGACTTCTAGGGTTAATATCACAGTGCGGCCCGGCCCGCCTTTAGTTTATTTTACCACGTTGTGGCTCTTGCCTGCCAAAAGATTGCCGACCGCTGGTCTACATTATTACAATAATTATATCTATAAATTATATCTGTATTATTGCTTTTTTGCAATTGTCTGAAAACCAATATTTCGCTGCAAGCCAAAAACTAAGTCAGTTAATGAAGATTGGCTTCAATAATATTAATTGTTTTTTTTTATCTTAGTCGTCTTGTTATTAAAGATATTTTTTTGGTTGAGCACCTGAGTATTTAAATCATTTTTCAAAATAATATGGCTACATTTTTCCTTGCAAAATAATTAGCAACACCTAAAAATGTTATTTACTTCATCAATAACTCATATTTAAAATAAAAAAATTAATATGACATTTTTTCTAACGACATTTTTTTCCAGAATTTTTTTTTATTGGTTAATTATTGTTTTTCGTTTTGCTCAAGTAAGTTATGCATGTACTAGCTGTCCCGCCAGCGACTTCGTTCACTTAAACTTTAAAGTATCTAAACTGAGTTTCAAACACATCACACAACTCATAAAAATCCCATACTAACTTTGACACCCCATTTGACCCCTTTTTGAAGGTTATATTGAAAAATCCTGAAATACGTGTCTATTCATTTTGCATTTACAGTACACAAACAAAGTTTAAAACCAATCACACCGCCCGTTAAAAAGTTCCCATACAAACATTGACCCCACATTTGACCCCTTTTTGAAGGTTATATTGAAAAATCTTGAAACACGTGTCCGTTGTGTCCGTTCATTTTGCATTTACAGTGTACAATCAAAGTTTCATAAAAATCGCTCCACGCGTTAAAAAGTTTCATACAAACGTTTTCACCCTCTTTCACCCCCTTAAAGGTGGAATTTCCAAAAACCCAAAAAAAGGTGTTGTTATAAAAAAAAACCACCATCTAAATTTCAGCTTTCTAGCTTCAGCGGTTTCGGCTCGGCGATGATCAATCAGTCAGTCAGTCAGTCAGTCAGGTTAAGCTCTTATATAGGTATAGATAGATTAAACATTTTTAAAGTTTTAGCATATTTTTTCATAATATTTTGAACGTGTAGTCACCCCAAAGGTACATTATGATTGCGCCAAGAATCGACACAAAAAGAACACGTTCCCTTGATTACCTCACAACTCATGCGCCGGATGATATTGTTAATTTCATTCGACATGTCTTTGATTTGTGCTTTTTGTGCAGTCGTTTTAATTTTGGAATTATTTATTTTTAGTCTGTGTGTGCTTTTAAAATTTCTTCCAACGCGTTTTTGAGAAGCTTTTTTTGAATTTTGTGCACTCGAAGTCATTTTGATCAAATAATTATCCCTGAATTTTGTAGTAAAAAGGTTAATAATAAATATTTTTCTCATTTAAATACTAATACATAATAATTATCCCAGAAGCATTAACGCTGAAAAAAAAACAAAAAACAGTACTTATTAAAAACATTAGAAAAAGATAATATACAAGACAATTTTTTATAAGAGCTAATCTAATGTTAATTGTTAAGTCACTGAAATTTATTAGAAATATTATTACACATTTAAAATTAAGTACCAGGCCCCTATTCAATAAACATTACAAGTCTACAAATTTGTAAAAAAGTGACAATATTGTCGAATTTTATGACAAGTGCTGTTTAATAAAACCTACAAATATGTAGAATTGTAAGAAAACTTTACAATTTTGTAAATTTTCCTCCAGTAAATCGTAGTTTTTTATTAAACAGAAACTTGTAGAATTGTAGCCGCTTACAATTAATTGTATTTTACAATTTGTAATGTTTATTGAATAGGGGCCTGGTCCTGGTTGACCTAGCTTTGCTCGTTTTTTTGAGGTAAACGACGTTTTCTAAAAATGAAACCTAGCTAGTTCGATTTATCGCCCCCGAAACCCCTTGCATACTAAATTTCATGAAAATCGCTGGAGCCGTTTCCGAGATTCCGATTATATATATATATATAATATATATACAAGAATTGCTCGTTTAAAGGTATAAGATTTTAGCAGTTAGTAAGATACTAAACATTAAGGTTTTTCTTTCGAATTTCGGAGCTATAATTCTTAAGTATAATTATTAAGTAAAATAATTTACGTATTTTCTAAATGTGCTAAAGTTCAAAAACAGTTACCTAAACTCAACCTGAGTTATATCGAACGCCGAATTACAGCATACTAAAGTGATCTGTAAATTAGATGGTAAGGCAGGAAATGGCTTCTTAGGCTGTCAGTACACCGGTGATTAGCGATCGACTATCGCATCTGAACGTTTGATCATTGACGGTGTAGTGTACTTATGGCAAAGATAAGGCACATGCAGATATACCATAATTTGTTTTTAATATTATTTATGTGCATTGATACATCAATGGTTCATTGTTATTATAATACATGCGCAATAAGTAAGTTGTCTAAGAACCGTTATAAACAAGCCTTACCACAAGCTTTTACAAACCATCATGTTTCAGAAACGTCGAATTTTTCACAATTTTTATAGGCCAAAGTACGAAAAATCAAAGTTATTACTTTGATATTGCCGGAAGAGCTTATGGTTAGGCCCCAGCGCCAAAAGTAATCGATATTTTATTGTTATTGTTGAAATTAAGAACGCTCTACCCTGTCTCTATGATTTCGTGTGCATGTGAAAGAGTTGTATACCTATTTTATCATAATATTAGTCCTTACAGAAGTATCGTGTATTATTTCTTCAGTTATTTTTAGATGATTACTTTGTCATTGAAATAGGTCACGGTATCAATATTATTAGGTTACCATGGTAAAAATGTTAGTCATAGTGCGCACGAGTTACTTGTCGCCGTTACTGTTTCGTCACTTTTAGGTTATGTATGGAGATGTCACCCAGTGTCACGTCTTAACATGCGCGCATCTCTACACATCACGAAAATGATATGAGTGACGAAACAGTCACGGTGACAAAAGTGTGCGCGCTATCACTTAATGTCATATTAATTTCAGTCAGTAATAATTAATTTATAATTACCAATAACAGCACAGAATTTTGTTTCATTATTATTGCTTCTAAAATTTATAAACAGAGTAAAATGAAGATACAAATGAAGCTTGCATCTAAGTAACGTAAGTTATTTGTCATGTAGTTACAAATCTTGTCATGTTCTAAATGCATCCGCATTACTGCAATTACGGCTAAAACACATAACCACGGCACGGCGCTGTGACGTGGTACGATGCGACATCGTGGAAACAAACGTTGTCGTGTCGTGAAAATATACGGTGTATATCGTAAAACGATCATTCTACTACATAGTTTTATCATTGTTCTCACTAATTTTGTTAGTGTTTGCAACAAACAATTTTGGTTATCTCGTAAACGATTAGTTAATTTAAATTACCCTTCGTGAAATAACTTAAGTACCTACATTTAAAATTTGGTTACATACAGGACAACGTTTGTCGGGTCAGCTAGTAAGCTAATATTTTATTTTACAAGATAACCAAAAAAGTTTGTTGTGTCAGTGAGAACAATGACGAAACCATTGTAATAGAATGGTCCGGCTATGTGTTTTGGCTGTTAGGCAACATTGTTAGTCCCATCTGTCGCAGTTATCTATGGTATGTGAGGCTGCCGTATGTTTAAGTAAGGCACGATAATTGAAGATATGCTCACATCATACGCACCTGACGGACGTGTGATTACCATGGGATTAATCTTTGAGTTCTTAAGAAGAGTTGATCGTGGTATTACGTTTGTTTATTAACTTTGAGTGAGAAAAAAAAAAAATATGATCACGACTGTAATCCCCAGGCTCGGTAGATATCTCCTCAGATCTTTAGTTACTTAGATCTTTGAGGATATCTAAAGGGGGTAGTCAGAGGCAAGTCCAAACATGACATTTGGTACATGCCCACATTTTGCACAGTAGTTAGTATTCCGTACGTGACAGGTTGCAAGCCCATCGCCGCTTATAAGAATACTAACCTATGACACATACCTTCGAATTTTTGGTTCTAGGGTATGCCGGTTTCCTCACGATGTTTTCCTTCACCGTTTAAGAGCACTGGCATTGCGCACATAATTTTTTCGAATGGAAAAACTCATTGGTGCACGACCAGGTTTGAACCCACGACCTTCGGATCGTGAGGCAGGGGTGCTACCACTACACCACCAGCGCTCTCTACACAACCAGCAATCTTTATTACCATGGGATTAATCTTTGAGTTCTTAAGAAGAGTTGAACGTGGTATTACGTTTGTTTATTAACTTTGAGTGAGAAACTGTGAAATATTCGAAAGAACAACTCAAAAAGTACTGCTAAGATTTTCATGCTGTTTTCACCAATAGTTAGAGTGGTTTTCGAGGAAGGTTTTAGTATATAATTTGTCTAGTTTTTAAGTCGTGATAACTGACATTCACGCGGGCAAAGCCGTGGGCATCAGCTAGAATATTGTATAATGATCTGAATCTTGGAAACGGCTCCAACGATTTTCATGAAATTTAGTATGCAGGGGGTTTTGGGGGCGATGAATCGATTTATTTAGGTTTCATTTTTAGAAAACGTCGTTTTATCCATGTTTTCATCCAAAAAATCGTTTACAAAAAAAAATCTCCCAGGAGCCTTACCACAAAGTCTTCCAGAACGATTCCGTTTTCGAAACATCACATTTGAAGCTTGAAGTACTTCTATTTCAAAACAATTTGCATAGGTCATGGTACGAAATAACAATGTAATATTAATTCAGTAATGTGTGTAGTGAGGCCCCAGGTCATCCAGGTACTATATAAAACACTAGCTTTCGCTCGCGGCTTTGCTCGCGAGGTACCTACATAAAATATTATAGCCTATGTTACTCAGAGATAATGTAGAATTCTATTGGTGAAAGAATTTTTGAAATCGGACCAGTAGTTTTTGAGTTTATTCGTTAAACAAAAGTACAAAACTTTCCTCTTTATATTATTAGTATAGAGTATAGATGGAAATATTAAGTACCTGGGTGACCGAGCTTTGCTCGGTTTTTTTTATTATTAAACGAAGTTTTCTAAAAATGAAACCTAGCTAGATCGATTTATCGCCCCCGAAACCCTCTGCATACTAAATTTAATGAAAATCGCTTGAGCCGTTTCCGAGATTCCAATTATAATATATACATACAAGAATAAAATAAAAAATACATTAAAACTTCAACTAAGCCTACCACGTGACCAAGCTTGCACGGCGAGTGTAGCTACTATGGCGTAATAAACTACGCCATAACAATTTTAATAATACTACCCCGCAAAACTAAATCCAATTATATAGATAAGGTGGAATTTTGATGGTGCACGGTAGCTCCATCTTGATCATAGTAATCGAAGTGGACTGAGCTAGGCTATTTTCATCGTGAGTCGTCGAGGTATTATTACATGGACTAAAATAAGTACAGGCTTTAGCTCTTCGGGCTGAATCAAAGTAATATAACTTTGATAATTTGTAAAATTTTTGTTGAAGTAGTGTTAGTTCAAGCTTAATGTTTTTGAAACATACTTTACTTATTTTACTTTATAATTGGTACACAAATAAAATTACATTTTAAAAATAAGCATAAACCTAAAAAGAGTTCTCTTCCAGCAAACTTTAAAATATGAAGATTTTTAACTAGTGATTGGTATTATATGCGTACAAAAAAAATGTACAAAATAAACTAAAACTAATTACAATTAATATAAGTAAGTACTTAAACTTATGGCAATTATTGACCAATAATAATTATAAATATTATTTCGATTGCAATAAACTTTATATTATACACCTGCTAGTAACTGGAATCACTTAGTAACAATGTTTTGTTAGTATCAGGATAACGTAATGGCAGAGTACCTTTACACTATAAGAAATTAAAATAGTAACAGTAGGTCTACCATGAGTTTTTGCAATCTGCAGTCACTAGCGACTGTAGTTAAAAGTATGTGTGAAAACTTGTACAGCGCCTCTAGCGGATAGTTGGGTACTAAAACCTCACGTAGTTAACTATGCCACGTCACAGCGTACCACAGCGACTGTAGTTTGCGCTTCATTAATTTGCTTAGAATTTGGTACCATGAGTAACTAGTACCAATTTTGAAATTTTGACAAAATGATGTCATAGTAACGTACTATTACTACTGTAGTAACGTCAGCTGATCTAAATGTGACAACTCATGGTAGACGTACAGGTAAGTCCAGTAATGAATATTCCAAAGTAATACAGTATCGATTTCATTAAATCGCTACGGATTTATTAATCTACCGGATGAGTTTTTGTTGTTCACAATTTTTATTATAGCTTACCAACTAGGATGGTAATTACTGGTTGCAGCGTAGGTAGTACCATCTACTGCAGAGTACAGTACACGCACAGTGTAAATGCACATGAAAATATACAAAGTTCTTTTGAACCATTGTGGTGAAATGGAACCTTTCGTTAACTATAACTGAGTATAATTATGTTATAAGTACTCGTAGTACCTTCCATAATATTCAATCTTAGTCTAAATCTTTAGTTACTTTGTCATTAGTTTATTCCTGTTTTTTTTTATTTATTCTCTTTTTTAAACCTGACTATTTTTGCATTTTTTAATGATTTATTAAATTTGTAAAAACTCCAATTGAAATGTTGAGTTATTTATTTTTGATCTGTAGCCTAATTATATTTAACAAATACATACAATCACAAAGACCGTGATTAACGACTTTATGCAAGACTAACTTCCTACCGCGGCTTCGGTCGCGTAGTACCGACATAAATGTAAAAGATTTTTTTATGAAATTATTTTTCAAATCGGTTCATTACTTTCGGAGCCTATTCAATTTAATCAAATAGATCATTTTTTGTTACAATGTACCTACAAACATACAAAAAAAGCGCTAGGGCGGCCCAGCGAGTTTCTTGTCAGTTCTTCTCGGACTGGGGATAGGACTGGAATATGCACCTAGACTCACCTAGTATGTTAGACGATTCAAAATGATCCATGTGATTGAATTGAATAAACATTGTTTTAATTTGATTTGAATTTAGATGAAATATAGGTGGATTCGCGCTATTGTAGTTGTCGCGTACTGTACTGTACTTTGGAGTATGCCCCACTTTATTAACGACATTCTATTGATTGATTGAGTATTTCACCGGCGCTGACTGTGGCGCTGTCTTTATTAAAGTTTGTTGTTTTTTTTCTTCGAAATACTAACTAATAGCATATCAGGTATATAGACGGATTTTCTGCGATGCATTTGACTGTCAACTTTGTCGCTCTAGTTTTCATATATTTTCTCGTGTTATATTGTGTAATTTTGGTGTTTATTTTCCCAGTCAAGCCCGAATTCATGACGCGAGTGTCAGGAAATCCTGAGAATTTTGAACAAAACAGCAATATTTTGAATTGACTATGACTTTGTGACATTGACAATACCACTAATATAAACACTTGACATGGCAAAATTTATCTCAAAAGAGACATATGCCATAAACAAAGAAGAAGAGACAAATAGACATACTGAGACCTACTGAAATTTTTGAGAATATCTTTTTCTAACGTAAGGCTTAAGGCAAAGTTATAATTGTATCAAAAGCTAGAAAGTGAATCTGAAGTTTGTGTTACAATGAAATGAATTCTTTTGCTGCTGCCGCCCGTTGCACAGTAGCGAATTGAATACAATGCCACACTTATTTATAGTCAAAACTGTCGCCATAGCGTCCCCATCGCTACGACTCACAAAGGGAACTTTAGCATTGAGTAAATTGTATTAAATAATAATATAACAAAAGGAAAATCATATATTTATTTTCACGATGATCGCCAGGTTTTTACAGGCAGCAAATCTCTAGTTAAATACCCAGATCTTTGAGTTCAAGTCAACTCAAGTCAATATTTACTACATCAAAATAATCCTACCAATATTATAAATGTGAAAGTTTGGATAGATGGATGGATGTTACTTGTTACTCTATAACGCTGAAACGCCTGAACGGATCTGAATGAAATTTGGCAAAGAGATATATTATAGTCTGGAATAGCTCAAAGGCAACTTAACAAGGTACCAAGTGGGCGAAGCCGCGGACTTAAAATAGATCAAATAACAATTAAGTATAATCTCAGTACTTACAATAATATACATTACTAATATTTTTTTTAAATTTTGAACCTACTTTCTATCGTCTTTGTACCTATAGCTTAAAATCGTAATACTATGGCCATGTCGTCATGCGTAGTGTCAATGTTTTTTACAATGGATCGTAAAATACACCGTAAATTTTCACGACAAATTCACCTGTTTTGCAAAGGTCTAGCAAAAAATCTCCCAGAAATACATAAAGTAACAAAAAGTGGTCATTGTGAAAGCATCGCTAGAGCCTTATATCACTCGCAGTAACTGTTGCCTAATCTACTATCGGGCCCTTTGCGGTTTCAGATCAGAGGCATAGCTGCGCCCTTTTTATTTTGGAAAAAAATATCGCCCTAACGGTTTTCGGACCGCAAGGTCAGTGGGAACTAATGAATTTGTTATCGTCTTTTTCTGTAGGTTTTGTTTGAGTCTGTGTGGTGACTTTTTGGCTTTCGTTTCTGATTCAACTCATTCATTGTTTTGTGGTTCTTTCGAAAGTTGAAGTTTGTTTTGTTTTAGTAAATTTTAGGGTCTTGTTGTCGTTATAACGAAATGTGAAACTTTTGCATCTGTTTCGGGTCTACTGACTTTGTGAAAAAGAATAATTCTAACATTTCATACAGTATACACGTTCTTATTTATTTCATGGTAAGGACTAAGTTAGCGTGACTTTCAAATTGACATTCCTAAATCAAAGTTATTTAGGTGATATTCTAAATCAGTGTTACTAAACCCAGCCGCGAACACGCCTATTTTATTAAATTTTTAAAATTAAGTATTAATTAATTTGAAACTACCAAGAAATGCCATTTTGAATTTCATTTTATTTAAATTGATAGTACCTGGGTGACCAAGCATTGCTTGTTTTTTGGTATGCGACGTTTTCTAAAAATTAAACCTAGCTGATCGATTTATCGCCCCCGAAATCACCTGCATACTAAATTTCATGAAAATCGTTGGAGCCGCTTCAGCCGATTCAGATTATATAATACACTAGCTGTTCCGCCCGCGACTTCGTTCACATAAAATATCTAAACTGAGTTTTAAACACATCAAGCAACTCATAAAAATCCCATACTACTTTGACACCCCATTTTACCCCTTTTTGAAGGTTATATTGAAAAATCCTGAAACACGTGTCCATTCGTTTTGTATTTACAGTGCACAAACAAAGTTTCATGAAAATCGCTCCACGCGTTAAAAAGTTTCATACTAACGTTTTCACCCTTTTTCACCCTCTTAGAGGTGGAATTTCCAAAAATCCCGCCTTAGTGGGTGCTTTTGTTATAAAAGGAAGCCACCTTCCAAATTTCAGCTTTCTATCTTCAGCGGTTTCGGCTCGGCGATGATCAATCAGTCAGTCAGTCAGTCAGTCAGTCAGGTTAAGCTCTTATATAGATATATATATATATAGATAATACAAGAATTGCTCGTTTAAAGGTGTAAAATTTATAGAGAATGTGAAGGATGTTTGTATATTACGAAATTTTGAATTAAAGTACCTTCGATAACTTTAAAAAACTCAGTTGAATCAGCGGTTTTGGATTAAGTGGCTGCCTGAGCTTCGTTCGGTACATTTCTGAATTAAGAATAACGTCAATCATAGACTATCGACCGAGACGTATCAATCTGTCTTATGTTAAGTAACCAGTTTTATGTCGTCGGCGCATTGCATCAAAGTGTTATGCTCTAATTGGAACCTTATTAATAAGACTGCTTTCATCTGATACATATTCTATGTTTATCAGTTCAAATATACCTCTTTTTAATAGTCAATAGTCAATAGTCAATAATCTTTATTCAGTAATATCGCAAGGATCATTTTGAATCGTCTTACATACTAGGTGAGTCTAGGTGCCAATTCCAGTTCTATCCCCAGTCCGAGAAGAATTGACAAGAAACTCGCTGGGCCCTAGCTATAAACTATATGAATCAATACGTATGTATAATAACAAATACTTTGTTTTGTGTATGGCTGTTATTTATTATGCACGCATTAACAATAAAATTAGTATTATATAAGTATTTTATCAGTTATCTCATTCATATAGTACAAGCACAAGCTTTGTTTAGTTAGAAATCATAATCTGACGGTTTACACTTTTTCAGAGGCTTTTATTTAAATAATAGTAGTATACTATATAATTATACAATGTTATTTGCACTGTTGTGTACAATGTCCAGCAGTGGACTGCTATAGGCTGATGATGATGATGATGATGATGATCTGCACTACACACACTATCACAATATAGGTACCTACTACAGTGCCGATAGGCCATTGGGCCTAGGTCAAATATTTATGTCATAACACTGACGTTTGTTCTATGCTATTTTGAAGCTAGATCGCGTTGTGTGAAATGCGAAATAATGCTAATGATGTGAATAAGGTGAATATTTGTTATTTTTTTTAATATAAGTCATATATTTGCAAATTCTCACGATATAACAAGGGTCAAATTTAAATTGCACGATCCTCGGCATTCTATAAACGTGATCACAAAATAGCTTAAAAAACTCACTAATATCGGTATCAACAGCTGTATTTAAACTAATCATTGGCTGTAACGGCGACACAACGACGGGACGAGCATAGTAGAAGATATACAGTCCTACAACCACTGTCAATGATATCATAGTGTCATCTCAATCTGCTGAACAACTTGTAAAATGACACTAAATTGTGGCTCCTTTCACAAAGGCCACTAACAAAAAAAATAGAATTGAATTGAACTTGTAAAAATATATTTTTGCAGAATTGTGACTAACCATAGAAGCCTTAACCTATCATTGATTGTTTTCTAAAGACAGATGTCTAAAGATAAAGGATTGAATTGATCTTTTTGTTAGTAACTAATGACTCAGTGGCAAACTTTAAGACTGATTTTTGCTGAATAAAATGGAATTACGATCAGTGGAGTGACGATCTGCGAAAGGCTGCTGGTGGAAGTTGGATGCGTCGAGCTGAGAACAGAGCGCAAATGGCGCTCATTAGGAGAAGCCTATGTCCAGCAGTGGACTACTATAGGCTGATGATGATGATGAATATGGACCATAAAAAAAATGTTGGCAAGATGAATCACTGTTTTCAAAGAACACTGTGCCTACGGCGATCCTGGACATTACATTAATGACCGCACCATTAGGACCGCCATATACACTCATTTATTACATCTAATAACGCTAACGAGTTTTTTATTCTATGGTTTTTAGGGACACAAAAGCCCAATGGTCCCAAATTATCAGGTCTAGGTTATTTTGGAATTGATCTTATTATAACGACTAGACTGTTTTTTGTGAGATTTGTACGGATAGCCATATAGCTCGATGATGACGGTTATCAGTTTAATTTGGTGATCCCTAGATTGTTTTTTTTATCTGAGATTTATCATGTTCCGTTTTGATACTTTGTGTAGGTCTTTTGATGTTTTGTTCAGTCTAATGTTGTTGTCCTTAGATTGAAAAAACTTTAGACAGCTTTGTCCTTATATATTAGTAGCTACTAAGAAAAACAATAAAAAAAAATCATTACCATGACTGTATCCCCAGGCTCAGTAGATATGTCTTCAGATCTCAAGTTACTGAGAAACTTAAGATATGAAAAGAGGGTATTCATAGGCACATTCAAACATGGTATTTGGCACTTGCTCACTTTTTGCACAGTAGGTAGTTAGTATTCCTTAAGTGATAAGTAGCAAGCCCAATTTATACTACCAATGACACAGACCTTCGAAGTTTTGGTTCTAGGGTAGGTATGCCGGTTTCCTCACGATGTTCTCCTTCACCGTTTAAGAGCACTGTTCGTACTTAATTTTTTCGAATGAAAAAACACATTGGTGACTAGGTTTGAACCCACGAACTTCGGATCGTGAGGCAGGGATGCTACAACTACACCACCAGTGCTTTGGGGAAATCACAGATTTTTATATTGGTATCATACCTACCTATTAAAAGAAAGTTACTCCATAAATGGATTATAAACAACCCAACTCCAAGTTGATGTGCATAATCAAGGTTGATGTTTTTTTGACTTGCAGCAAAAATGTGATGTTATTAAAAGCTTCAAAAACATCATTTGGAACATAGTCACTGCTGTATTTCTTTCGTATCGCTTAAAGCAGTTCGAACCCTTTATGATAGAGCCTTCACGGTCGATTAAAAATCAATAATGTTCACAAAAAGAGAAAGAAATCGATCACAGTGGCCGATCATCGAACTATTGTGATCGAAATCGATTTTATCACATCGGATGTAGATCAGAAACGAATACTTTTTTGCTATCGATTTCTTTACGATTATTTCTTTGATTGGAATGTTGGTTAGATCTAAATGTCATGGAGTTTAAAAATCATAATTATTGTTATTTCTATGATGTGTGATTTGGTAGCACTGCAGGAGTTGGTCGTCACCTTTATCCATATTTTTGAAACCCTTGATTCGATGCTACTCGATGTTTTTAGTTTTATGCAAACTCATTATACATATTTTACTAGTGATGCGGTTAAATTTATCTCAAGCATAATGGTTTTCTGCATTATAATAAGTAGGTAGTTATGTAGGCACCTACATACATGTATTAAATATATTTGATTAATTAATCATATACATTTAATACCATTATAGTAATTATTACGTATTATCACGTATTGTGAACACTAACGCTCTAGTTTTTTTATAGCGCCATCTCTGTGTAGCACACTGAACTACTTTATAAGCTTGCTTACATTTCATTTGGTGCGAGTTTATTTTGAAAGTAGCACCTACGAGTACCTATTGTGATTGTATGATGAAGAAAGTTTAACACCATTATTGTAGATGGCAGCTTAAAGAAATTTTACAATTCGAATTGAAATTTATTTTTGGTTAAAATCAAAAAATCTAGTACTACTTTTTTACTATATAATTATTATATATGTGTACAAATAAGTGCATTAAGTATTTTCCAAAAAAATAATAATGTATATTAGTACTTAGGTAATAAACCTACAATGATGTTTTTTAGTATCTTACTATATTTTGAAATGATTAATGATAGTCTTAATGATAATGATAATGATTAATGAGATCAGGCAGGATGTGACCCTTGAAACAGTCATTTCTATTTCAAAAAGGTAGGTAACATAAGATTTAAACTTACATAAGTACCTACTTATACGTAAGTACCAACCTATAAAGTACATAATTACCTAAGTAAGAACGGATTCATGAAGGGCAGATAGTTATATAGGTACTATATAAAAATACCGTTTGAATGGATAATGGTTGGTAAGGTTTAGGGTATAAGTAACGGTTAACTATACTATAATTAATTTTACTAAAAAATCCTTACGGTAAGGTAAAATACTTAAGGTTTGATTACTGTTAGGTAAATTATTCTCAATGGCAAGTTCAATGTCATATTAACGTGCCGTAAACTCACTCGCAGCATAACTATCAGAGACTGTGTTTATTGACCTATGCCACACAATTATCACCCCTACGCACTTGTCATACAGCATCCAATTGTACTTCAAAATGACGAATCATCTAAAGATTGTGCCAAGTTGTAGAACGCACCGTTATTTTGTCCCACTTTGCAGAACAACTCACTTGTTCCAGCACAGTACACTCGACATCATTGCATCGCGCGTACGTTAAACATGTTTTTTGAAAGTTTCCTTATAAACCTTAGTATTATAATTGTGCTTATTTTTGCACTCGTCTTCGACTATGTTACAAAGTTTTTTAGCTACTGGTATGTCCGACATATACCCTACAAAACGTCTATCCCATTCTTTGGTAGCGACTACCATAGAGTGCTCGGGGTTAGAAGCAGCACAGAAGATGTAAACAAACTCTATTTCCAACACCCGAAGGATAAATTCGCGGGACGCCTTAAGAGTAGAATACCAGATCTCATTGTGAGGGACCCAGACGTCATAAAGAGGATGCTGTCAACAGATTTCGCGAATTTCCATAGCAGAGGTCTCGGACTCGACAAATCTCAGGATGTTTGTTTACGAAACAATTTGTTTTACGCGGACGGCGAAAAATGGACTCTGCTGCGAGAGGGGCTGGAGTCAATTTTGAGTAAGTTAGACGGTGAATTCGAAAATGGTTTACAAGAATGTTTGTCGGGAACAAATGGTGATGCAAACGTACAACCATTATTGTCTAAGGTATTGGACTACGTTTTCAAAGATTTGCTTCTCGGCAATAACATCGATGAGGCGATCATAAAGGAAATGAGATCTACAATGCAGCAGCGTACCTTGATTGCGCGACTGAAGAGCTATTTGAAGAATATTTTCCCGTCTTTCTACGTTTTGTTTGGCATTATGACTCTACCTGAACAACTAGCAATGAGAACAAAGAATATTTTGTTAAACTCGAAGCTGATGGATTATTTAAGAAGCACAGGGAATGTATTTCAAATGGCTGTACGAGACAAAAATCAAAATGTTCAAAACGATGAAAGTGATTTTGCCTTTTCCACGCTATCCCTTTTTATAAGTGAAGGTTACATTCCATGCTTGAATGTTCTAACTGCGTTGCTCTACGAGCTGGCTAACAATACAGAAATCCAGGATAAAGCAAGGTTTTTGGTGGCAAAAGATAACAGAGAAGACTTTTTAGATGTCACTATAAAAGAAACGTTGAGGTTGCATCCACCGTATTCTATTCTAACCAGACAATGCGTGAAATCTTACCAATTTAAAGAGAATCTTATTATTGATAGAAGAATCACAATCAATGTGCCAGTAGATGCCATACATAAAGATGAGGAGTATTACAAAAACGCCAAAGTCTTTAATCCAGAGAGGTTCTTAGAAGATGAAGATGTGACGAGACATTGTTACGCCTATTTACCATTTGGCGCTGGACCCAGAAAATGCGTTGGTAAGTTTTAGCATTTACTGGACATAGTTGGTATTTTAGTATCATCTTTACTAGAAGCTTGTGGATTTTGTCTTTTTAACAAGTTGTATAAGTATAGTAATTTGTGGTGAGGAATAATTTTGTAGTTTTGTGGTGGCGTGTTACTGAAACGACCATCACATGGTCAAGTTCACTAGGTTTTTTTTTTCAAACTAGCTTCGCCCTGCGGCTTCGTCCACGAGGTATTTGCATAAAATACAGCCTATGTTCATTCTAAAAGTTAATCCTAAACTTAGGTGAAAAAAATATTTGAAATTGGATTGTTAGTTTTGGAGATTACCTCATACATATACAAACGAACAACCAAACAAACTTTAACTCTTTATAATATAATAGATTCCACTACTTCCCTTTGGCACTACCGCTTGGCTCTACTAGTAGAGTGAAGGGAAATTTTACTTTCCCGTGACACTATCATTCTTATTGGCTGATTAAACGCATATAATAAAATTTCCCGTGGATTACCTCATTACCCATGGCACTACTGGTACTAAGTCCATTATATATAAATAAATAATGCTGGACTTTTCACACAGCATCATCCGGCCCCAAACTAAGCAATGCTTCTACTGTGGGACCAGATAACTGATATACTATGACATTATATACTTTTTGTTTGTATATAGGTACCTACATAGCATACATCAATACATACATAGAAACATCCAGACTCGAGATAAATATTTGCAGATCATACAAACATTTACACTGCGGCTAGCTTTATACTACTTACTTTTTACCACCTACTAGATACCAGGATAGCAGAAACGATGGAGAGGTATTTCACTGAAGATTCACAAAGAGTCAAAAGATCACGGGTCGCGAAAACCTGTCATGGTTTATGCATTCCTGGTACTTGGACTTCTATGTATATGTTTCTCTCTCAAACACATCTGAAATTGAAATTGAAATTGAAAAATATTTATTCAGTACAATCACAAGGATCACTTTGAAACGTCTTACATGCTAGGTGAATCTACCTATTTCTTTCACACATATTGTTCAGGTTACAAAAAAAATAGTTTAAGTTGTGTGCTATACAGTTGCCAATTTATTATCAATTAAGATTGTCATGATAATTGTTCAGTTGTACTACCAATGCCGCATTACGGTCACTAGTACTACTGGTAGTACTAGAGATACAAGTTTGTATCATTTGTACTACCAGTTGAACTTCTTAGTAGAACTACTGACACGGAGGCCAACTTTCGTCCACTATTAACCCTTTGTAGGACGTTTAAGATTAGTTATTAGTTTAAGATTGCAGTTATAATAGAGAAAGAGATTTGATAGCCCACTCGCGCCACGGGAAAAAATATTTCCCGTGAAACTACTGCAACAGGGTAGTGCCACTGGAAATGTACATTTACCCGTAGCACTACCAGTAGTGTCACTGGAAAGTAAAATTTCCCTTCACTCTACTAGTAGAGCCAAGCGGTAGTGCCAAAGGAAAGTAGTGATAGATTCTATACTATTGTTTCAAATAATTAAAAAACTTGACCAAAAACCTCCATAGCTTATGATAACTTCAACAATAGGTTTAGAAAGAAATAATATAAAGTCGCTGTAGTTCAAAGACACGTTAATGAAGAAGATAGATAAATCGGTTCCATAGTCGTACGTATTCAGATTGTATTCTCAAATGAAATCACTGACGTCAGTGAATGAAACCGCAAGAAATAATCACCCGACCCCTTTAGAAATAACTGCATATGAAAACCTGACCTCGATGCGAGGAGAAAGCCTTATGTGTAAGTACCCATAACATACAATGATCAGATTCTATAGCTTTATTATAGACACGTGAATGGTCAACGCTAGCAAGAGTTTCATAAATCTAATCCAGTCACTTTTGAAGAAATTTAGGCCAAATAATGTTATACCGATAAGTTATCTGAAGATGGACTCTTCTAAAAATCTGGGTATTAATAGTTCAGGACAAAATTTGTAAAGAAAATTGATGCTCCCAAGCCAATTAATAGCTCTATACTTTATCGTTTGATCAGTCTTTGAATGTTTATTTTGCTGATAATCTAAGCTCCTCTCAAACGAGTGTGACTAAGCCATCAAACACACGCATGATGTTCAGTGAATAACCCATTTCTTTTGATTGTTATTTCATAATTATGCCGGTTTCCTCACGATGTTTTCCTTGCAATGTTTCGAAATGCAAAATACATTGATGCAAAACCGATCGAAAGCCAGGGGCATCACGATATAAATGCGTCTTTAACTCTATTGGTTACTAGCCTCCGCCTGCGGCTTCACTTGCGTGGTACTTACCATGAAAAACATAAACAAATCTATCCCACGGGTACCGTAAATTTTTTAAGATAAGAAGTAGTAAAATTTGTGTTAAATTTGATCCAGATTCGTGCATTCGTTTCAGCGTGATTGAGTAACAAACATCCATCCATCCATCCAATTTTTTGCATTTATGATGACATCATAATTTGTAGTATTATATAGTAAAGACTTAGTCTTGCTTTTTCGTGCACATGAAGATATTTTTTTTTATAAAATAAAGCTCTTCAGCTCACAATTGTGTTCTGTCCACTGGTGAAAAGCACATGCAAATCCCCTCAGTACTATTGGAAATGCGCGGGAACTACCAAAATCTCTTCTTAAGCACCCCTTTTATTTTTTTGTGCAGTGACTCATATGACGTTATTTATTTATTTTCAGGTGAGCAATTATCTTTGCGGATCATCAAGAGCATAGCCAGAGCTATCCTGACTAGTTATAACATCGAAGTATGTGGAAAAACGCCATCTTACCTGCCGGTTGCTGATCACGACTTTGGAAGGGTCATTGATAGAGATATTTGGCTCAGATTCAAACCTCGAGCATAAGTTGATCACTTAATACATTTAAGGCTTCTTTTGTAATGTTAAGGATAGTTTTAAGTACTTATAAACTATTTATTGTTTTTATTAAGAAGGCTCTTATTTTTTACTGGCGTGGATGTGGTTTTGGTACAGTGAAAGTATTTAATTTAAATTAAATAATGTTTAGAAAAAAACGTTTGTATGTATTCATACCTTAATCTATTCAATGCCGTTTTGTTAGTAAGTTTTCAAGCTCAATAATTCAAGATCGGTCCCCAATAACTAATTTATTATACTTAGTGATAGCGCGCACGAGTGACTTTTTGTCGCCGTGACTGTTTCGTCATTCTTAGGTTATTTATGGAGATGCCACTTCCATACAAAGCCCCGGAGTTGATAAGAGTGAAGAAACAATTACGGCGACAAAATTAACTCGTGCGCGCTATCACTTACACGTAAAACAGTAGAGTTAGGAACCTATATAATGACAGATCGCTTATGCATACCATTGACAGCGCCGAAATGGGTTTAAAAAAAATCCCCGAAAAGCACAAAGCGGGTCGCAAAATGCTTAAAGGGAAATATTTCTGCCTGCCCATCGACCGATAATGGATCAGACTGTAGGGTGGGAATGATTTAAGGTGTCTGGCGGGAAATGCCGGGATTATTGGACCGAAACGGTACAGTTGATAATTAATGATTGATTGAGGTTGCTAACACTGCTGCTGCATTTTCAAATTTTACAACCTCTGTAATTTCCACATGCAGAATGCGGGGTAGTGATGTATGTGCGTTCTGCAATACGTAGGTAAGACGGCTATGTTAACAATATAATACAATACAAATCATCTTTATTCAATGGCAAAAGTTTCAAAATTAAAAATTATAATACACCTTGGGTTACATTATTGGAGTTTTAGTCAGGATCCCTAATTTTTTGAAAATTATACTCGTAATATAGCCTTTGTCATTCGGATAGTTCAGCTTCCCAATAGTGAAAGAATTTTTCAAATCGGTTCAGTAGGTTTGAAGCCTATTCAATGGAAACAAACAAACAAGCAAAAAAATCTTTTCTCTTTATAATATTAGTATAGACTAGCTTCCGCTCGCGGCGTCACCCGTAAAGTACCTACATTAAATATAGCCTATGTTCACCTGACAGTTCTTTCTACACATTTTGGTGAAAAAAAAATTCAAATCGGTCCACTAGTTTCGGAGCCTATTCAATGCAAACAAACAATCAAATCTTTCCTCTTTTTTAAATTATTTTAGAAAATAAGAGGGATTATTTTAAATCGTCTTGTACTCGTATACTTGGTGAGTCTAGGTGTTAATTCCAGTCCTATTCCCAGTCCGAGAAGAACTGACAAAAAACTCGCTAAGACCTAACGCTTTTTTTGTATGATCCTTGTTAATTTTGTTAGGGATACCTAAGAGAGTTGGAGCTGGTTCGTCCCAAGCTTTTTTGTCATTTACTGACCTAGCTGTATGTTTTTACATTTTCCCTTTTACCTCGTATCACGAGATAAACACAGCGATCTAATCCTTATAATCCCTGTAATCCTTAAACGTATAGACATCGTGAGCGGAACATGTTCTGATTTATAAGGTTTGTATTGCCCCCTCGTGACAGCGTCTCTACATATTTATATTTATACGTAAACGCCTGTCCGTCTGAATTTATACGATAGCTTGGATGAGGGTGTATCAGTTGCCTTGGGTTTTTTCTACTCAGTTTGAGAGTATAAATAAAAACCGGGCATGTGCAAATCAGACTCAAAGGTAAAGGGTAAAGTGCTCTATGATATTATGATTAAAAAAAAAAAACAAACCAAAAACTAGCGAGATTTTTTTTATTCATATCACTTTCATGGTAGAAGTAAATATCTTCTCATAACATGAGTAGGTCCTACTCATGTTATGAGAAGAGATAAATGTCATGTGACGAGGAGAGTATTAGGTTTGAAGGTGGATGTATACAGGGGTAGAGGTATGTAGGCCAAAAAAGAGATGGATGGACTGTGTGAAAGATGACATGGGTAAGAAAGGAGTGAGTATTGAGATGATGAATGACAGACGGAAATGGAAGAAGATGTTGTGCCAACCCCAGATAAAGTGGGAAAAGGGCAGGAAGATGACGATGGTAGAAGTAAATATCTATTCTGAGAAATTTCAAACATTTTTTTTGACAATTCACAACGCCATAGCCCCAAACTAACTGAGCAAAGCTATAGCTTTGCTCAGTTTGGGTTCACCTATAGGTGATAGATATATTATATTTTTTTTTAAATACATACATAAAGATAAAAGCACCCAGGTTCAGTACCCCTAGTATGAGTTTTTGATAGTTTACGAAAACTTTTTTCGAATAGTATCCTTTCATACATTTACCTCCATCGGAAATGTTAAGGAACTAAAATAAAGTCGATATCGTGAAAACTTGGTTGAAAATCGTTGCTGAGTCTGCCGATTAGATAATATTTTTGATATTATCGACCTTATTTTAGTTCCTTAACATTTCCGATGGAGGTAAATGTATGAAAGGATACTATTCGAAAAAAGTTTTCGTAAATCAAAAACTCATACTAAGGGTACAGAACATAGGTACATCTGTGTTCATAACATAAATGTTTATCCTGGGAACAGATCCCTAAAACTACATATTTTTTTTATTTTACTAGGTAGTGATTTTTCTCTATAATCGTTAAACCATCGATATTAAACAAATAAGATCCTCAAACAGTGTTTATTTCCATACGTGATTCACCATCACAGAATCGAGATTAATGAGAGTACACCTTTATTTAACTAGCCGTTTTTCCATGGTTTTTCCTGTGTTCGCACCTTTGTTTTTCACACGCATTGTTTGTTTGTCGTGATGAAACCCTTGTGTGGAATTAAGCGTAAACCAAGGTGTGGTTGAGTTCGTTCAAGTGCTGATTTTTTTGCAAAAACTATGGTATTTTTTAGTTATTTAAACGGACCTTTATTTTGTAGATTCGAGCTCTGCTTATAAGACGTAGATGAATTGCAGATATATACATACCTAATAAAATAGTTAGAGCCTTTGATCGTTAAATTAATTTTGATTTAAATAAGAGATTATTTTTTAAGATAGTGCCGCTAACGGTGTTATATGACGGTATCAGGTTTGAAAAAAACATGGTTTATGCCAATATTAGTGTGTAGGCACACAAAATGAGCAATCGCTCTCAAGAACGAACGAAAGCTTGTGTGAAGAAAAAGAAGGCGCCACGAGTGAATTTTCAAAAACTTATTAATTTTTTATAATATTTAAGCTGATTGATCTGAATTTTACTTTGAAAATTTTAATGTAGATGATAAAACCTTTGCCAACAAATTTAAAAATGGTTCGAAATGCTAAATCCTATATTGTACCAAGAAACAGTAACTTTTTATATAATAGAAGATTTAGTATTATAAAAATAAATGTTATTAAAATTATAACGCCTGCTCGATTTTAACAGCAAAAAAAAGCTTTGTTGTAAGTCTAAACAAGAAAGTTATTATACCTACGCCTAAATTCGTCGTACTTTATGTATACATTTTTTATCAGAGTAGAAGTGTTTTTACGGATACTTACTAAGTTTTACATATATTTTTTAAGTATGAATATTTGAAAATGGTATACTAAAGTAATATTTTTTTTAATATCGCCCTTTTTTGCGTATCACTTGAGCCACACTCCAATTACCTCTACGCAAACAGGCGCTCGTAAAAAGGCGTCGATCATAAAAATATTTGATTAGGCTCATACCTCTCTGCACAGTGCCAATCCGCCATGTTGAAACATTTATTAGACAAAGCGCTAGCTTACTATGTAAATGGCAAAAAAAAAATACAAAACATGAACGCTATAGATATTCGATTGAGCGAGCGAAGCGAGAGAAAATCTGTGTCAGGCAACGATTTGGCGTTGTATGTTTATATATTTGTATAGTTTGTTAGAGCATAACTTAAGAACCGTTTATCCAACCTGCATGAAACTTGGAAGGTCTAGAGATTCTGCTGAGTAGATTTGCTATAACGCATAATGAGCTTATAATTAATTTTGGAGTTGTAAATATATGGGGTTCCAAAGACGAAAAAAAAAACTTTTTTAAATTATTGACTGGAGTATGAAATGAAAGGCCTTTACTTGCACATTCCAAAATGTTTTATATAAATTATTTATTTATGTATTTGCTTGATAAATATGCTTGACACGTTTTACGCATTGTTATTTGTTAATACTGACATTTTGATATATTTTTTGTGATAATTTCTTTAAAATAATATTGGAAAATCTTGGAAAACTTAACTCCTTATTGGATTATAGTCGTGACCATGGCCTGTTTTTATTATTATAAGCTTCTATTTAACTTGCAATGTATGTATGTTTGTCCGGATGGAATCTTGCAACTGAATTTTAGATCAGTTACCTTTAACCGATTGAGCTGAATATTGGTATACTCGCTTATTTTGGATGTCAATGCATGCTTAGCTATGTGACGTCATTCTAATTCCAGTATGACGGATCATCCAAGATGGCAGATTAATCATTTTTTCTGCACTACCACAGTATGGGTATCAAATGAAAGGGTTTGCTGAGGAGAACACGAAAACGAATACGTCACATCATCAATTCAAAAAGCTTCTTTTTTGAAAAGTTTTTTGTTTTCATTTTATTAGCTCTATAATTTCTGACACAGGGTCAGAGTGGCCAGAAATAAAGCCGAATAATGAACTTTACCGCAGTGTAATTAGGCTTCAGGTTATTCTACGTGCACAATGCCTCTATTAAAATGTAAATTAATTTTAATAATGTCGTGTTTATAAATAATAATTAAATATTGGATGTGGTATAAGCATCACTTGAAAAAGACTGAATTGATTAGTATTTTTTTAATGTTCGTAATAAAACGAATAAGGTATTTTGGAAAAGAAAATTGGAAAAGTTGTTTAAAAATCATTTTTTAAGGTCATGAGTTTTTCTATTCCAACATTTTATTTGCGCAATGCCAGTGCTCTTAAACGGTGAAGGAAAGCATCGTGAGGAAACCGGCATACCCTAGAACCAAAAACTCGAAGGCGTGTGTCATGTTAGTATTCTTATAATCAGCGATGGGTTTGCAACCTGTCACGTACGAAATATTAACTACTGTGCAAAATGTGGGCATGTGCCAATTATTATATTTGGACTTGCCTCTGACTCAAAGATGTAAGTTACTAGAAATCTGAGGAGATATCTACCGACCCTGGGGATTAGAGTCGTGATCATGTTTTTTTTTGTTATAAAGATTTGAACAACGTTTGTTGAATCAGCCAGTTACTCAATAAAAATATGATAAAAATACCTGCAGCATTATATGGGCTGCAGTATTTAATCAATATTATTCTCTGCAGTATCCGTGACTGTTACGAGTACAGTGACCACCCAACCACCGCGACCACCGGCCGGTAACCACTACCACTACACCGCACTTATTTGTACTACCACAATACACATTGATATTTTGTGTTACGAGATAATTACAGCAATTTATTCTCATTAAGGCAAGTATCCACTAAAGTGGAGTGGATAATGAACTCTCAATTATATTGTCGTGGTTATACTTAACACTGGTGAAACACGATACCATAAATTATTTTATACCACTCCCTCTCTAAAAAGCTTATTTTATTCACTGAAAACAGTGAATAACTTTTACTCACTGTTTTGGTGTTTGAATTTAGAACACATCAATTATATTCAAACTCCATCTCAATGCTAAGCAACCTCCTTGCGCAAAAAATACTCGATACAAACTCTTCATGCAAAGAATATTCGACAAGCAAACTCCTTTTTCAAATAACTCCTCGAACTTTGATTGGTTGACATTTTCGACTAGGAGTTTAGCATTTGAATAAAAACTGTTTTGTGTTCTTTGTTGTCATTAGAATGGCGCTTTTTTGAATGTACTACTGTATGTTGTACGAACACAAAGTTTAGTGTTACACAATAATCGATTGAAAATGCATTCAAGTGATGAAGAAGATGTGTCAACACCTGAGTTTGTGAAAGAGAGGGCGGCCGATATACTAAAAAACTTGCTACCCTACAAATCACGCTTAAATCTTTCTTTTTCTCGGAGTCATGGTATAAAGTATCGTATGCAACTCCTGAGTAAAACGGATTTATATCGAGGGCCATGAAGCACTCGCGTTGCTCAGGATTCTAACACTTGAATCACTCCCCAGTCGTTAGAATCCTTCACTTGCTCGTGACTCATCTATGGCCCTCGCTTTAAATCCGTCCTTTATTCACTAGTTGCATAATATACTAAATTAACTGAAATTACAGATATTTCTTTATAAACAAACTATGTAGTAGGTACTTATTGCAATAATTAAAAAAAAGACCCGACTGAACGTAACTGAAAGGAGAGTGTAGGCGGGGGTGCTACCACTACACCACCAGCGCTCCTGAATCAGGTAATAAGGATGGAAAGAACAGTTTATATTCCAAAAGGATCCCGTAAAATACCTTAAAGGCCAATAGACCGTTACATGCTTAAACTGTGCATCGGAGACTTCGGGATATGCACGCTATCCCTAGTTTTATAACTAAACCAATTTGTATTCCAAATCCCTAGATACAAAACTTGGCTGTACAACTTTGAACTTTAGGTTCGAGCTGCAAAGGTGAGTTTGGTGCGAAGGTAGGTTTTCTTATTGGCATCAACAATGCACTGTCTATTTTCAGTGGACTTCGATGTAATTTTTTTTGTTGCATCGTTATTTTTGTTTTGTAAGTACCTGTGCCAACTGTTCAAAGGAAAAACGGATAAAGTGCCAGCTAGACACACAATTTTGTAATTTTTTTAAAGCAAATAACAGTGAAGTCAAAAAAACATGGTAACATTACTTCAAGGGAAATATCCGCGAAACTTGACACCAAATTTCACATCAAAACTCCTTCGTGGATTTGTCAAAAATTGATGAATGCCTCTTTATTCCCTCGTTTTTTGGGTTTAAAATACCGTGTAAAGTGTGGATAGCTTATGTGCTGCTTATGTGAATTTATGATATAAGTTTTTGGCATAGGTAGGTAATTGACTAGTTCCGCCTATCACATTTTTAAGTTCAAAGAATGCTTCCATGTATTTTCCGTTCGCCGCAAAAGAATAATTAAATGTCAATTTAGCGTTTCAAAATTTAAAACGATCCAGCAATTAAAAGCATTGTAACTGAAACAGTGACAGAATTCCAGCTAAACCCGACACACATTAGCATCAAAGTCAAAATGATATTCAAATTCCATCTAATCATGAAATGAACCTGCCCAGATCAAATGATAAAGCGACATGAAAGCGTACAGTTCGCCACACAGGATCAAATTCACCTTATTACTTGGGATATAGAGTTGATATTAGCAGCGTTGTGGCTCGACGTTGACTGTTCAGATGGAGCAAAGTAAGTATTCTCGAATGGATACGGTTGAATGGGCACTCGGCGTTACTACGCGACCATTTCGCGTCGAATGAGACCTTGGATTAATACGGTGCAAGTGTCAAGGTAATAGCGTTTGAAATTTTAAGTTTACCCATAGCTAAACATTTTGTAGATCCAAACAGAAACGAAAAAATGTAAGGTGGAAAAACAGAAAAGAATATTATTACGTTTGGGTTGAACACGTAGGTAGTTAAAATAAAAATGCAACCATAGTCTACTGGTTTATATTATTGTTTATTTTTTAACTTTTTTGAAGATAAGTTTTTGTTCACTTAGACTGGATTACCAAAGGGATTATAAGACGATGTTATCAACTTATATTTAAAATTTGGAATTTTTGAGTGATTTTTTTGCGTAATTTTTCTAAACTGATATATTTTAAAATATCAATTATTGATGTAATGGTGCGTCTATCTATAATTTGTTTGTAATATAAATTATTCTAGCAAATCAGCCAATTATTTGTACTTGGTTCTGCCTAACCACTACATTACTCCACCGTGTTATCACAAAATATGGTTTTAACAAGAATTTTACCGACTTGTTGCAGTTACGTTTTTTACATTTCATTTCAACCAAATTTCAATTTAAAAAAATGTATGTGGTCACTACTAGTACCTACCTACTCATTTTTAAAGAAAATATCCTGAGAAATCCACCATACCCTAAAACCAAAAGCTCGAAGCTTTTTGTCACTCATTGGGCAGTATTCTTATAAGCGGTGATGAGCTTGACACTTGTCACGTACGGAATAGAAACTAATGGGCAGAAGATGGGCATGTGCCAAAAATATAATGGCTCAGAATATCTCTTTAGAAATCCTAAAATGTAAGTAACTAAAGAACTGAAAAGATAATATTAACTACTAATCTTGGGGATTAGTCTTGATGCGTCATTTTGTCTCTTGTGTGAATGTTTTTTGTCTCTTCTATGTATACCAGTATCTAAGCACCTATAATTTGTTTATCACCTGTTTTATTGTCACCTTAGCAACGCTTCACAATTAAACCTAAAATATTTGTAACATGACGTAAAATAAATGATTTCTATTCTATTTTATTCTTTTTCCTGTTCTTTTTTTAAATTGATAGCTTATTGTGTTTGTGTGTCAAATAATTTTTTTTTTCTTCTTCTTTCTTTGATGTTTTCTCTCTTTCCTCTTTTAACTTAGACGTAGCACACAAGCGATTTCTCTTGAACCG
This sequence comes from Cosmorhoe ocellata, assembly GCA_963675405.1. Lineage (NCBI taxonomy): Eukaryota > Metazoa > Arthropoda > Insecta > Lepidoptera > Geometridae > Cosmorhoe > Cosmorhoe ocellata. Next base: position 2,861,537 of record OY776250.1, on the reverse strand, counting down.
TGAGCAACGTGGCAGTCATCGGCATTTGATGACAATTGAGATTCATATTTCAATTTGCACGTGTCTTCTGTTCCACTAGAGTAGAATATGATACCGTCAACTGCATTTTTAGTCTTTACTAGCTCTATAAATTAAAAAAAAAAAAACAAATTAATCTTCTTCTTTGTTTTGGGCATCTGACTCTTCTCCTTCTTTATTTTTGTCATGTTTTTCCTAGAAAACAATTTGGGTAGTGTCAAATGCATTTTTATTTGAGTGTTGTCAACGTCACAAATTTTAAACAAAACATGGCTGTTTTGTTCAAAATTCAAAACAGATATAAAAAATAAAGAAGATAATTATTAAATTTTGACACTGACACTACTTGTTTATTTTTTATTATTTTTTAGATTACAGATATTTAAAATTGACTTGACAACTTGACTATGACTCGCTGACGTTGACAAACTTAAATATAAATACACTTGACACTGGCAAAATTGTTCTCTATGAGACAGATGCCATAATTGAAGAAGAAGAAGAAGAATACACTTATGCTCATAAATGTTTAAAAATAGAATGGTGATCGTAACTTCGAGATCATAATTATATCGAAAACCAACCATAGCTTGCCCGCAAACTATATACCTTACAGTTACAAAGCAAACTAAAACAATTATGTAACCGTCCTATAACAATACAAGCACGTAAGTCAGTACGTCGGTAAGTAAAGGTTACGATCAAACATTAGCAGTTACGGCTAAACGACTGAACTTGGACTAACTTAAGGGTATTGCTATTGGGTGCTGGCGCATTTGCTAGAGAACTGCTGAAACATTCTAAAAAAAACACAAATTTCAGACAAAACACGATCACATAAGTGATAGCGCGATAAAGTTACCCCAACGATTTTCATGAAATTTTGTATGCAGGGGATTTTGTGGGCGATAAATCGATCTAGTTAAGTTTTTATTTTTAGAAAACATCGTTTACCTGAAAAAAAATCGAGCAAAGCTTGGTCATCTAGGTACTAATTTATTATACTTACCTAGTGATAGCGCGCATGAGTTACTTTTGTCGCCGTGACTGTTTCGTCACTCTTAGGTTGTGTATGGAGATGTCCAGTTGTCACACCGTAACATGCGCGTATCCCCATACATAACCACGTGACAAAATAGTCACGGCGATAAAAGTAACTCGTGCGCGCTATCACTGACACCCAGTTTAGCAGTCGTTTTCTCAGATCTCTAGCTAATTAGATCTTTGAGAATACTGAAAGTGACTTTAGTTCAAAAATACTGCAAAGTTTGTTATTGAAAATAATATTATTGTTCATAATTTTTTGGAGTCAATAGGAAACATTTTTGGAGTCAGTGGCAATAAGCCACATAGAGGATTAGTCAGAGGTAAAACCTATCAATATATTGGTCACAAAATGTACATGTTTAGCAAATTAATTTAACCTTTCTGTAGAAAATTATATCAATTCAAACATGATAAAATAAAAATTTCAAAGCGCGCCTTCAAATAGAAGCCAAGAAAGTCTTGATCTTTATTTGTAAGTTTTCCACATTATGCCAGAGATAAACTTCAAAATATGTTTAGTATTTCCCGCTTTTAGTCTGAACCTAACTTAGTGGACAGAGAGTTAGGTAAGTGTATTCAAATGGATTTGCTTACGAACTAAAGAAGATAAGTCTTATCAGCAGGAGGTTATTTTCAAGCACTCGCTAGTTCTGAGCTACAAAATAAATAAAAATTACCTCAAAACATAGTGGATATTTAGTAAGTTTGCACTTTTGTTTAACTGAAGATACATTTTTGGAATTCAATAAAAAATACGTCGTTAATATGATAGGTCGTACTTAGTTATTATTTTAAACGCGCGAATGTAGTCGCTGGTCAGCTAGTGATAAATATTAGTGAACATTTTACATAAAGTCAGGTAATCCAAAACTGAGTAAAGACTAAAAATTTCAGCTACCAAATTTTGGATTTTTATATAATTATTATACCTGAGTACATTTTTAATAACACACTGGTGCAAAAAACTTGTATAAAAGCTCAGTTTGTTTTGCATAGGAATCGAACCCACAACATACCGTACCATTTGAGGTTACAGAATTATAATCGAGCAACCAATGCACCAATTTAGTTACTGAAATGGACCTCTTATTAGAATCAAAGCATTCTAAAGCCGACCCACATTAATTCAAAATGCATTCCAGCGCTGGATTGGGTCACTGAATTGGACTGATTTTGGAATAATGTCAACCGACTATGTCAAAAGGAATGACAAAATAAGGCAGAGTCTGGCAATTTACAGATTTAAATCTTTGGCAAAGATAACAAGAGCGCTAGTGGTGAAGTGGTAGCACCCCTGCCTCACAATCCAAAGGTCGTGGGTTCAAACCTGGTCGTGCACCAATGAATTTTCTATTCAAAAAATGTACGTTTGCGATGCCAGTGCTTTTAAACGGTGAGTGAAAACATAGTGAGGAAACCGACATACCCTAGAACCAAAAATTCAAAGGTGTGTGTCATAGGTTTAGTATTCTTATAAGCGGCGATGGGCTTGCAACCTGTCACGTACGGAATACTAACTACCGTGCAAAATTAGGGCATTTGCCAAATGTCATGTTTGGACGTGTCTCTGACTACCCTATTTAAATATCCTCAAAGATCTAAGTCACTAGAGGTCTGAGGATTACGCGTTCTGAACACATGTATAGTATTAAACGGGTATTTATCGCGTTTTATTTTCCTATTTTCCAGACATTTCGACAGGTTTACACACTGTCCTGGTCACGGGATGGTTGGGAAAAATAGGTAAATAAAACGCGATAAATACCCGTTTAATACTAATAATAATATTACAGTCGTGATCATGTTTTTTGAAAGATGGGTAAGAGTAAGTTGAAAAACCTTTAAAAATAGTCGTAAGTTAAAAGTGTCATCTATCAAGTGGATTTAAAATTAGCCGGACGTATTTCTATTTAATCCTGACAGGTGACCCTCGTCTGAAGACTGATTACGGTGTGGCTGAATTAGGGCACCTTCGTAATTGGAAGATTACTTTTTTGGATACAATAGGACCTCGTATAATCGTATCAAAAGCTATTTAAGATGCCGGGTGCAGATGTTGAACTTGTAAATAGTCTTGTAATCTTACTAGCTTCTGCTTGAAAGACAAAAACAAATCTATCCCACGGGAACCGTACATTTTTCCGGGATAATAAGCAGCCTATGTTAGCTATTCTAGACTATAATCTATATCTGTGCCAAACTTCATACAGATCCGTTGAGCCTTTTCAGCGTGAAAGAGTAAATAACATACATCCATATATCCAGACGTCTATACATTCTAACAAACTTTCGAATTTTTAATATTAGTAGAATATGAAAAATGCAGTTTATTTATCTTTTTTTTTATCAATTTACAAAAAGATTTTGGTGTTTAAAAAAGAATCTTTAAAAGAATTTAAATTGATTATTTAAAAATCCTCTTAATTCTTCATGTTGTGCCGACCCCACATAACGTGGGATAAGGGCAGGAAGATGATGAGATGATGATGATTTAAAAATCTTCTTAAACTTAAAAATATTTGCAAAAAAGTAATCAAAATAACAAATGAAACTTATTTATTTATATCACATATATCAACAGGACTTACATATGTAAAAACGTATAAAAAACAATATAAAAAAACCCATAAAAATGTTATCACAGCTCAATTTTGACTCAGTGTTTTCCGTGATGGAAGCCCCAGTCTTTGTGGTCCTTGTGGCCGCCCTTTTTACCATGATCATGATGATGATGATGATGTTCCTCATGACCGTGATGACCTTTGTGACCTTTGTGATCTTCGTCGTAATGGTGTTTATCGTGATGACCTTTCTTTCCGTGATGATGTTCGTGATGGCCACTTTCGTGATGACCTCCCTTCTTGTGGTGACCTCCTTTATCTTCATGATGACCGTGATGTTTGCCATGTTTGTGATGTTTGCCTTCTTTGTGATGGTCATCGTAAAAGTGATGGTCCTTATGGAAGTCATCTTTGTGATATTTCTTGTGGTAACCGTCGGTTTTTTCTCCCTTATCGTGATGTTTGTGGTGTCCATGTTTGCCTCCTTTATGATGGTGACCATGTTCGTGGTGATGACCGTGGTGGTCATGTTCGTCCCAGTGTTTCTTGTGTCCGCCGCCATGTTCCGCATGATGTCCTTCATGATGATGTTTTCCATGGTCGCCATGCTCTCCTTTATGATGGTGATGATGTCCTTTGTGTCCTTTATGTCCTTTTTCACCATGTTCATGATGGTGTTTGGCATGGTGTTCCTTACCACCACCTTCTTCGTGATGGCTGGACTTGCCGCTTGCTGCGGCTACTAAGTCCTTTGACTCTTCATCGATTTGCCTTGCGAAGACTGCCACAAGGCATAGCAGACCGACTGCTACTACAGCCTTCATGTTGACTTCTGTACCCTAAATCTGCTGATAAGGCTATTTATAGTTTGTGTTTGTGATGAAGAAAGTTTTGGAGACTTATCGCAATACCTCAGGGACAAGTTCGCTGTGGTCAGTGGACCGTTGCGGTTGTGCAGATAGATTTGTCGTTTTAATTGATTGAGACATTTCTAAGAGCATTATCTTAGACGTTATACTTTTATACTATTAAACAAAATATAATAATATGTACATATGTGTTATCAGCGACAAAAATAAGTTTTACAACCAAACACTTCAATGCAACAGAAAGTGCTAAAAACTTAAGAAGAAGACTCGGCATTATAACATCAACACGATAAAACCTTGGTAAAAGCATTTCGTTGGTCCATTCTTTAATTTTGGAGCACCAGTGGTTTAGTGGTAGTAGGCTTTCTGATCCTAAGGGTTCAAACCCAGTCGTGCACAAATAGGTTTTTCTGTGAAAAAATTATGTGCGCTGTACAGTACCCTCAAACGATGAAGGAAACCGGCATGTCGTAGTATAGAAACTAAAAAGTTCGATGACAGTGTCAAGTGAACGAAAGGTGCCTCTAAAACGCACTTTAATCCTTTCACCACACTGGTTTAAAAAATAACTACTGACATGATAAGAACTTAGATTTAAGTAAAATTTGATTTGACTGGAAATCAACGCAGACCTTTTTTAACTGTTCTGCTATTATACGTCCGTTTTGTGTCGGTCATCACTTCTAGCAAAATCTTTTCCCGCAACAACGGACAGTTCGTATTGTTGTTTTGATTAAATTTCGAATGTACGCTGCAGATTGCTCATTCGTGTAGTATTGCCGGAATATTTTTACGGCCTTGGCCAGCTCTGCATAAGTTTGTAACAATATTTTTGTTGAACTGCTGCGTTTGCTGAGTTGATTTGTTTACTTTGCACCGATGATACTTACACAAGCATATTAAATTAACTAGTGAAATTCCCCACAATTACGTTCGCGAAATATTATTTTCATTCAAATTTGAATCTCCCCGATAGACCCTTAAAAAGACGATTCGCAATTTCGAAAATAACTTTTTAATATCGTCTTTTACTTATAAAAGAGCACTGGTGGTGTAGTGGTAGCACCCCTGCCTCACGATCCGAAGGTCGGTGGTTCAAACCTAGTCGTGCACCAATGAGTTTTTCCATTCAAAAAAATTATGTGCGCAATGCCAGTGCTTTTAAACGGTAAAGGAAACTTCATAAATAAACCGGCATACACTATAACTAAAAATATTAAAGTGTGTGTCATTAGTAATTTTATAAGCAGCGATGGCTTGCAGCCTGTCACGTACGGAATACTAACTACCCTGCAAAACGTGGACATGTGCCAAATATCATGTTTACTCATGTAAATTACTCAAATATCATGTGACTCTTTAGATTTCATCAAAGATCTAAGTAACTAGAGATCTGAGGAGATATCTACCGAGAAGATTACAGTAGTGATCTGTTTGTTTGAGCTTAGTAAGAGCTACAAAACTAAAGCAATGGTATTAACAACAATCAGGCACAACCTCTCCAAATTCGCTTTATCAATGAAAGTTTCTATTCCGTTATCCTCAGGGCAAAGTTCAATAGGAACGAGGAAAAAGTCGTCAACTCGACGGAATCGTAAATAGAGATACGTCGGAGGTTGAGCTGAGGCCTTGATTTGTCACAACTTATCTCGAAGCACGCACGCAATACGTACTCAGGATGAGGGGCAGGTTCACTGCTTGATAACGTTTCAACTGCACCAGAAACACTATAATTTTTATGCAGTGCTAATACGTTGAGCCAATAAACCAGATCTGGGGATATTATACGAGTATGTATACATTTATGTAACTAGATGGATGGTATTAATAAATACATACATACATACGTGTACATGTTCAGCACTCTAGGATAATTTAATCACACAAAGGTATATTATGTATATTACACGAATGTTTATTACACGACTTAACAAACTGAGCATAACCCTATCAAAGTTTGTAACTAAGTCACGCTTTTAGATTAAAACTTTAAAATACCCCTTATCTTGAAAAACAAACTGACAATTAAATAACAATAATAAATATTGTTGGACATTTCACACAACGCCATCTAGCTCCAAACTGAACAAAACTTGTACTATGGAAACCAGATAGCTGATAGACTAATTAAATACTTTTACGACTCCAACGATTTTCATGAAATTTAGTATGCAGGGGGTTTCGGGGGCGATAAATAGATCTCGAATCGGTTCTGTATTCAACGCAAAAAGCAGTTGGCAATGTCTGGTATAAAATACCTAAAGATGCCCCTATTTTGGGGTACGTCAGTTTGAGTTCGACACCGGAACACTTCTCTTCATTCCTGATAAATCATTCGTACAATTCGTGAAGGAATCCGAATATATCACGTCTTCCGCATTTTAGGGGATAAGTTACGTGTGTCGCTTATTATTGAGGGGACTGGAGGAGCCATTCTTTTGATTACGCTGAGAGGAGATTTCTATTATAATGATGTTGCGTCTGATATATTATCCCATTGCCAAGAGTTTCCATGTGGCTTTAGCAAAGTAAACTGAACTCTATTGCGATAAACATAGATTCGATTAGTAAAAATAGATATTTACTTACTAAATACGGCTATGCTTTGCAGAAATTCGACATCCTACGCGCATTGATTTTGTATATATGTAGTTACTTAAATATCAATAACAAAACAATGAGTATAGACCAATTAAGTAGCCACCTCAGGAGCTTTGGTCGTTTTGGCGTTGTATACTTACCTAAAAACTATCATGTTTCAGAAACGTCAAGTCTCTAGCTTGAAGTAGGTAACATTACTTCAATACAATTTTTATAGGTTGTGGTATATAATATCAAAGTTATATTGCCTGAAGAGCGCTTGTGGTAAGGCGTCTGGGCGTTCAGCATAGAGGATAAAATATTATGTAGCATATTTTGATTTTGTGCTCTACCCACACTTATAATGTTATTGGGATAGAGGATGTTTAAAAGTGGCGTCGCTGACAGAAAAGATGAGAAGTGATAGGTTAGCGTGGTTGGGCATGTGACGAAAAGAGTGTTAGGTATGAATGTGGATGGATACAGGCCTAGAAAAAGGTGGCTGGACTTTGTGAAAAACGACATGGTCGAGAAAGGAGTGAGTACTGAGATGACGAATGACAGAGGGAAATGGAAAAAGATCACTGTTGATGAGATTACTTAATAAAACACCATTTTACCAGATTGCATTGAAATTAGCCAACCTACATAGATAGGTACTACAAAGTCGATATACAAAACTTCTTGGTTCTAATATCGACGATCCATATTTTGTTCCCAATTCATTTTAGTTGTATAAAAGCACGTACCTTGAAATAGCTTCAAACAAACGTGGCCTAAAGTTAGTGTGCACTTTTAAATTTATTTCAAAACTAAAATAACGTGTTTTACGAAATGCTAGCTGAAAAGTATAACACGGTACGAGGAGTGGTGGACTATGGGTTTAGCAGCTATGTGCATGTGAACATACTTTTTAGTTAATATTACCAATTGGTTATTGAGTGAACATTGAGTTTAGTTTCCTCTTTTTATAACTATTCAAGAAAAAATAATCAATAAGCGGCTTGTTAGTAGTAGCTCTGCGCTGTAAGTTGTGGGTTCGATCCCCACCCAGGATAAACATTTGTGTGAATTCATCACATTTATCCTGGGACAAACAGAAAGAAAGAAAGAAAGAAAGAAAGAAAGAAAATGTTTATTTGCAACACACAAGAAGTTAAAAACAGAAAAAAATAAATAAAACAAATACATAAAAGATGTTGCAAAACGGACCCTAACTCAGCGTATGCTGGATGTAAACAACCAGCGCTGGTCTTCCGTTAGGGCCGTTTTGAGACCGGAACATACTTATTATTAGGGAGCGGACTAATAAACAAAATGATTAACAACAAAACATATACGAGATAAATGAGCGAAACAATGGTAAAACATGAATAGACAGGTAAATTTAATATTTGTAAGCACTGGGGTAGGAAAAAATATAATAATAATAAATATACTATAGGTATATAAACACACATATTTTAAAATAAATTAAAAAAAAAATATTAATAAAATAAAATAAAAATAATAATAATGATACAATTAAAGGATAATATATAAAAGTAAATAATTAAAAGTAAGGTAGGTACATAGTAAAAAGTAGTATTTCTTATGCTTTGCGACCTATATAGCACTTGTATCGTGTTTAAGATTTCCCTGCTTCTTTTGCCAGTCAAATAGGTATTTTTTAAGACGAAATTTAAACCCATAAATATTTTGTAGGTTCCTTATCGGCGGTGGTATGTTGTTCCAACATTTCGAAGCAGCATAGCGAAAGCTGCCTCTAAAGGCTGCTGTTCTGTGCTTCTGCGTTAAAAGCTGCATCGAACATTGGCGGGGCTCTCTAGACCGTAGGTTTGAGGCTTTGTTTAGCTTCTCGGTAAGATAAGCAGGCGAGTCGTGCTTGAAAATACCAAAAAGGAGACATGCCAAGTGAAGCTTACGTCTATGTCTCATTTTTAATACGCAGCGCTCATTTAAATATGGGGTAACGTGATCACGAAACGGTATGTCGAAGCAGAAGCGGCCACAGGCATTTTGGACTCTTTGTATTAGTCTTTGTGTTTTTTCTAGAAGTCGTGGACCAAATACCACATCTGTATAATTCAGCTTAGATAAAACAAGTGACTCTGCCAGCTGAATGCGTAGCTCTTCTGTTATATATGGCCTCATTCTGTATAACAACTTTAATCTATAAAAACAATTCCTAACAGATTCGGCAATATGCTCCCCGAACCGTAGATCACAATCTATTTGTAGGCCCAGATTGCGTGCCTTGTATACACGCTCAATGGGTTCACCCATGATTGCAACACTCACTGTTGGCCTTAAGGCCGCTAGCTGATACCGATTGCCGAAGATCAAATATTTGGTTTTTGTGGGATTTAGCAATAGACTATTATGTCTAGACCATAAAGCGATGTTAGCAAGATCAGCGTTAAGTTTATTAATGGCATCATCGACTTTGGAAGGCTTGCAGGAAATATATATTTGTATGTCGTCAGCATAAATATGAAATTTACAGAAATTAATATGAGATCCCAAATCCGACGTATATAAAATAAATAATAGTGGCCCCAATAACAGATGTTTGTTCTGTGTCTGGGCGTTATGTATTCTAAAGATCTATCAGCTATCTGGTTCCCATACTACAAGCTTTGCTTAGTTTGGGGCTAGACGGCGTAAAAAAACACATAAGATTTTTTTTTACGAAGTAAGTATTAAGTTTTTATAAAATAAAACGTACTGAATGTTAGTATTTTGTTATTTTATTTTCTTACACATTTTTGTAGTTTAGGGATCCGTAAGTCGGTACCACAGTAACATTTTCTCAATCCACACTCTTTGTACCAAGTCACAATTGAACATGAACGAGTGAGTGTAAGAAACTTCGATAGAAATCCTATAACCGACTACGTGGTTGTCAAAACTGGGTATGCTTTATCTAACAAGAATACTTTTTAAAAATATTGTGTTATCTGTTTGTGGTATACTTTACTTGCTTGCAGAAAACTACTTAAAAATCTTTATATAGAACATTTTTATAAAGACCAGGAGCCTTACCACAAGCTCTTTGGGCAATATCAAAGTAATATAACTTTGATATTTCGTACCGTGACCTATAAAAATTGTATTGAAGTAATGTTAGAGATAGCGTGCACGGGTTACTATTGTCGCCGTGACAGTTACGTCACTAGCCATTTAAAACTGGACAAATGTTATATACCAGAAACTCCTACTTAAGCTACCATCCAAATAAGACAAAAATGATTAGTCCAAGTTGCTTTAAATCATAGACTTATTATTAAAGCTTTTTTTCCAATATTTGTGTAATTAAAACCTGCTTCGCTAGAACATAGTTTGATAGGTAACAAAAAATAAACCTATTATTTGCCTAAGAGTTTTTTTTTTCATTTTAATTTGTTTTTGTGGTATATAGTTGTACATTTTCCTAGTCCCATATTTGCACAGCGAATAGATTAATGTAAAAGATAATAAAAAATCCCATACCATTTTTCCATCCCTTCCAACTGTCCCAATTTCCCGAACACCATCGTTATCCTGACATTCGGATTGATTCCCTGTAAGTAGTGAATGGGGGATATTTAGGTGCCATTGGTCACCACTCTCCGAATATAAATAGCTTGATATATCGCCGTTGGATATTTGTAAGGGGTCCCGATGGCCCTTGAAGATCAATTTGGGGATGTGACAATCGGATGATGACGTAAAGTTGGGATCGGAGAGGTTTTTGTAAGAATGGATATTACTTGATTGATTTTTAACCCTTATTTTGTGTAGATTGTTTGGAAAAATCTTGTACAGTGTAATTATAATCATTGTCTTAATAAAATGTACCTTACCTAGGTACTGTTTCAATTGTCATGAGTTATGAATAAACCTACTAGTTATTAAAGACTTTGTAATGTTTTCCTAATTTATACAATTGATAAATTCACCTACATTATATTTTAATCATTTATCTTTTTTGCTTTTAAAGGTACTGCAGTAACAAATTGATATTGTATATTTTTTTTTATTTTGAAAATACATTTCAAGTCTGGAATGGACCTTACATTTTGTTTTTAAAACTTGGCCAAACAGACAATATCATTATTTTGAGATGAATCTCTCCATGAAACAAAACCTATTAAATGAAACATTCGCATTGTCCTTAAAATATTATATAATTAGGTAAAATGAGCGTAAAATGAGTAACTTTGAGGTTACAAAACTTTGCAGAACTTTTGATTGTTTTTCCGATCAACTTGGGAGGGTCGAGAACAAAACAGGGAATAATATACTGTGCAAAACTTGGACTGTATATTCCTGATAGGAACCCCTTTCTTCCACGCCATAAAACTAGTATAGAGTGACGTCCCTATTGCATAGTTTTGGAGCCGTTTGGGAATGATAAAAAAGTTTGGAGGGAATGAGTCAGAGTATATTTTTATAGAGGGTTTTTGCGGTGGAAAAGGCTCGTAATTTTTACGACTTGAGCTGAGTTTGAGCGAGAAGTTTATCAACACATTTTTATAACTTTCCTGCTAAAATAAAGACATGAAATCATACTCTAAGAACTTTTAAGTAGGCTCGACGTCATCATTTTATCTAAACTTGGTAAAACTAATTTGCATGTTTCTGCTTATACATAAAAAACGAGTTGTTACAACTTTAAAGTTCCAAAGAAGGTGACAAAAATATAAATAAAAACTAAGTAAGGTATCGAAATAAAGGTGGTATTTCAAATACAATATTTAAACCGCACAAACAAGCCTTTTAAAATAGGTCCTATTTTACCGAGTAAGCCCTTGCCTTATTTCATTTTCAAAACCTTTAAAAACACAAAATTCATCTCGGCAAATTAAATTTCCAAGGCTTTCCACCGGAAACAAAGAGAAAAGCTCTTCCCTGCAAATATGATTTTTTAATTTAACGACAAAACTCTTTGTGCACGATGAGGCCACTTTATTAAGTTACAGCTTGCTAAAATAACAGCAACAGGCTAGGGACCGTTTGTATTTTTATTTTAAGATGGTTTATCTGGCTTGGCTGTCGTCATTTTTCTGCCATTTTACCAGGTTATGTGAGGGTCAGCACAACAATGATCTTCTTCCATTTTGCTCTGTCATTCATCATTCCAGTACTCTCTCTTTTCGTCTGATTAGGGCGTGAAATTAAAATATTTTACTGATAACTTTGCTCCGTCAATAGCACGGCTTGCATATAAATAGTTTTGCGACAACTGTAAGCAATTTTTTACTACTTTGTGTTGAGCAAACTTTGATTTATACGATTGATAAATTTTTCAAAATTATTACGATAGATTTAATCAACATAATTGCAAAACTGATCACAAGTTCATAGTTTTGCTATTATCACAAAACTACATTTTCGATAGCTCTAATGATGTCTATATGAATCAAAAAAACGCAGAAAATTAAAAAAAATCTGCAAATTACTTGAATTTTGTGCCTTACTGAGAAAAACCACCTTAAAGACAGCTCACGACATTCCACATAATTATTTTTTCTACAAACCTTAAATTAGCCTGTACCCTGCCTGTAACCTTAGTTCGTTTACGTTTGTAAAACCCGAAGAAAAATACATTTTTAAATTTCGGAAACACAAAGCGAAATGTAGTTCTGGCGGTGGCATTGTCATCTTCGGAGCGATTTTTCGGTATGTGGTCAAAGCCACTATGTTAAAAAACCTTTAAAAATATACTCCACTTTCAAATATACTATAGCAGTTTTTTTGTAAAAGTGAGAATCAGATTTTGTGAAACAAGCGAGCTATGAGCTGAAAACTTGGCTTTCAGATCTCATGAGTCATTTCTAACTTTTTTATTATACTAAAACAACAGATTCTTTGATGATAAATCATTTGTTGTAACAACAAAAAAGCAGTGAATTTTGCACCCTGAGAGCAGTTTCGTACTACATCCGACTCGTGCGTAAGCAATATCCGAATTTGGTCCGAGTTTTCTACATCCATATTTTCACGGGTTCGGATTGGATTCGTATCGGACGCAGTGCGAAACGAAAGGTTATATACTATATTATAGGTTAGCTATAAATATATAGGTAACTACAGTAAACAAAACAGTGTAGGACAACCCTGCGGTCAGATAATCACCTCTGACGAGGGTCATAGACAGCACACCTGGCACACTGAAATATTATCCAAAGGTACTTGAATGGGCTGGGTGTATTGGTGCCTTTGTCTTGTGCTTTGTTTCGATACAAATTAAATCACGTCTATTTACCCTACTTACACAGAGCGTTGGATTCTGTTACCGAGTATGAGCAAAATATATTAAATAAGGGTAAATAAAAGGAAAAATAAGGCAAAAGTAGATTAAAGGCTTCGAAATTTAATCCCACGCTATTGAACATTAAAAATTCCTTTGGTGTTTTAATGTTCAATAGCGTTTAATAGTTACACCTTGAAAAGATGATACCCTCAAAGAATTTGATAATCATTATTCAACATCCTAAGCCACTATTGAAACATCAAAAAGCTAAATATTTAGCTGGACCAGGAAAGCTGGTGCTTCCCGTATGGTTCCATTTCCAAATTTCCAAACTTGGTTCAGTTCTGACAATGGCATCCATGAAAAAACCATGTAAGTCTTAAATTTGCATATTGCTACTTTGAAGTCGGTTTTATTTTTAGTTTTTAAAATACAATAAAAATTATTAACTTAAAAAAAGTTAAGATGCTCTTTTAGGACCAAAAAGAAACATAAATTTCACTAAACCCTCCAAAATTCAGCTGTAAGTCTCTTAAGTCATGTTGATAGTCAGCCAGTTAAGAGTTTTATATCTTTTTTATTAGAAGATATGATAGTTCTCAATGTATTTTATCCCCCCTTTTCATTCTAAGGTCACAAAATCTTTCACTTTCACTTTCCACGAAATAAAAAGTACAAAAACACCTGAGAACTACCCTCAACCGAGACACATTAAACTCTCAGCACACTTAGAAGTTTAGCAAGCTTTACACTCCAAAGTATATCTTAAGTGTATACCGGAGTCTTATATAATATGTATCGTGTGTTGTACCTACTGTCTCATGCGAAGATATATATCAAGTCAGAATTACAGTTGGACAGTTTTACGCAGAACATTTTTATAGTGGAGAGCGTGGAATATCGTTGAAGCGAATTTTTGATGCGATAAATACGGAAAAAGATACGATAATCCGATAAATCAGATTAATTAGTTTAGAGTATTCATATTATTATTCTGCATGAGGAATGGTATAGTTTTTTTTATTGTTTATCCCATTAGGGTAGGCCTGTTTTGCGTTTAACCATCACTAAAAGGGGGCAAATGCGGTAATTAAACGTATTTACCAAGAATACTACAGTTCTTAATAAGTTATTTAAAAAAAAAATCCTAAATATGAATTTGTTAATATTGCCCTAATGAATATTATTATAAATAACTAGCTTCCGCCCGCGGCTTTGCCCGCGTGATACCTTGAAAAACAAAAACAAATCTATCCCGGAACCGTACATTTTTTCGGGATAAAATGTAGCCTAGTGTTATTCCAAGTCATAATCTATATCTGTGCCAAATTTCATTCAGATCCGTTCAGCCGTTTTAGCGTGAAAGAGTAACAAACATCCAGACATCCAGACATCCAGACATCCAGACATCCTCACAAACTTTCGCGTTTATAATATTAGTAGGATTTAAAAATACCTGATTACGAGTTAACCTATTTAAGAGTTATTTAACACTCCGATGTATTTTGATAATCATCATTATCCACGTATTTTTAAACGGAGGAAAAAGAAAGAACTAGTAATAGAAGGAGACGAAGGAATTCAGGGTTTTGAATTATATATTTCAGTTCTATAAGCAGTCAATTTCTTTGTGAGTTCACTTCGCGAGCTCACGCGTTTCAGAGAAATGTCAAAGTAAATTGCCTTGATTTTTTTATTAGCTATTCTGAATTAACACAATAAATGCATTAGCTAGCTTCATGTTGAGAAAGTTGTTTATAGTAACTTACCATTGTAAGTGGGTACCTGACTATTTTATTACTATATTTATTTTTCAGCGGGTAGATAGATACTTCTTTCTACTCGTGTCGTGTAACAGGTAGGTACCCAAGAGGATTTTTATATGTAGAGTTTTACTCTTAAGTTTAATTTTAATATAAAATATATTGTGTTGTTATTTTGCTACTTTACCCTTGTAATGTGTGTGTATGTGCTACAAAATAAAATATTTATTCTTTACGTCAAATACAAAACCTAGTCCCAAAAACCTTAAAAAAACCTTTAGAAAATTCATTTTCTACTCTAGCTTGAAGTGAGGGTTAAAATTCCAATTAAATAATATTTGATTGAGTAAGTAAAACCTGCATTGTAGAGCACATTCAGGCGTTTGTTATTGCAAAATTAATTGGCGGGTAATTGGCTCGCCAGCCCACACCGCCTGCGCCAGTACAAATACACTTTATATGCAAGATGTGCTTTATTGGGTTAGCCTAAGATTGAAAATGACTTGAAGTTTTGGCGATTTAATATATCAGTTCAAATGAAAAGCATTTCAGTATTAAAAATATTATGGAAAAATATAGTAAAACTAGGAGAAATAATAATCTTGATCACAATTATTTGTCCTGACCGGAAATCAAACCCTACAGCGGAAGGCAGAGCTACTACCAACTGAGTTTGAATCATCCTACTATGTATATTAATTAATATCCTACTGATATTAAAAACATAAAAGTAATTAATATTATCAATGCAAAAGTTTGGATGGATGGATGGATATTTGTTACTCAATCATGCTGAAATGGCTGAACGGATCTGTATGAAACTTGGAGTATGCGTAGTTTATGACCTGAAATAACACATAAGCTACTTTTATCATGCAAACAGAGCGTGAAAGTTAGGTTAAAATAAATCCAAAGGCCTCAAACTTTCTGTAAGTTAGAGTCACGTCATTTGAGTGAACATTATTTTTGATGGGATAACTATATCTTCTGTGGCTTTGCTAGCCTTGATGGTCTGGAGGCGCTCTGCTATTGACTGGTAGTTAATTACTACTGAGACGGTTGAACAGCGTGAAACGGAACGTAAACTGTAAGGAAACCTTGCGAAAGCATAGCCAAGTCATTGCTATACCTACCTTACTAAGTCCACACTAGCGAGTGTGGAAATTATCAGTGATTTTTCCACAGTTATCAGTGGAACACCTGATGATTGGTTGTATCCTTGCCTTTATGACTCCAAGTTCGTGTGCTCAAATCTGATCGTGTACTAATGGAAATTTATATTCGAAAGAATTGTAAAAAGTGCTCTTAAACGGTTTAGGAAGTTGGTACATACATAGGTAAATTAAAAAAACATGATTGTAATGAATAAAGAAAACATGTTGTGCTAACACCACATAGCGTGGGAAAAAGACAGAAAGAAGAAGAAGATCACCATTGTAATCCCTAAGTTTGGAAATCCTCAGATCTCTAGTTACTATGTTTTTTGAGAATATCTAAGCAAGGGTCAGGGCACGCCCGAACACTTTAATTGGCATATTTTTACGTTTTAAATACAAGACAGATTGCAAGGTCATTGTTGCTTATAGAAATACTAATAAGTGACACACTTTTGAATGTGTATCATTGTAACACTGTTAAACTTAATATTGACGGAGTGACAATAGCAAAATACGATAATTGTTCGAAGCTTGTATTGAGACCTAATTGGAGTACATAATGTACATATTGTATTCGTATTACCTAGCTGGTAACACACATCTATCAGTTCAATTGTATCAATTAGTTAACTTTCACCTGTCACTTACAATCTGGAGAGCGCTGGTGGTGTAGTGGTAGCACCCCTGCCTCACGATCCGAAGGTCGTGGGTTCAAACCTGGTCGTGTACCAATGAGTTTTTCCATTCGAAAAATTTATGTGCGCAATGCCAGTGCTCTTAAACGGTGAAGGAAAACATCGTGAGGAAACCGGCATACCCTAGAACCAAAAAAAAATTCGAAGGTGTGTGACATAGGTTAGTATTCTTATAAGCGGCGATGGGCTTGCAACCTGTCACATACGGAACACTAACTACTGTGCAAAATGTGGGAATGTACCAAATGTCATGTTTGGAAGTGCCTCTGACTACCCTCTTTAGATATCCTCAAAGATCTAAGTAACTAAAGATCTGAGAAGGTATCTACCGAGCCCGGGGATTACAGTCGTGATCATATTTATTTTATTTTATTTTTACTTACAATCTTACTGAAATTAGATACTAGATAAAGTTTGTGAGTTCCTCTTTATTTTTGTATCACCTGAACAGATTTAAATGAGATCTGCTATGAATGTAGATACAATGATAACTCTAAATGATTGCGTGATCTCATCATCTCCTTACGTTCCAACGTTATGTGGGGTCGGCACTACATGGCTCTTTCTTTCATCTCTATCAGCCGTCATCTCAGTACTCACACTTTTCTTACTTAAATTGTCTTTCACATAATCTATCTATCTTTTCTTGGGCCGATCTCTACTTTTATATCCATCCTCTTACATAACTATTTCTTTCTTAGATCTTTTATTTTTTTCTTATATTAGATCTTTAATAATTTAATATCTTCAGTTTATTAATTGCACAATCGTCACCACATGTTCGTTCAACTAAAGCTTAACCTAATTCACCCTAAACTTCACAGTAGGTTTATCAGCTTTATAGGCTGGCTGTTCTAAAAGGCTCTACTTAGAAACAAACTGGATCAGGTAAACGCACGGGATTAATCACACCTACGCTACCGGATCGAACAATAGCCAGAGTTGGGTGTAGGCTATGAGAACAGCGGGTTATAACATCGGCTGTATAATAGGCGTTGAATAGTGGAAATGATTTTATGGAATGCTTAAAATTTAATTACGAGACTAGGCCTTTTAGGGAATTAGGGAACCAAAAGAATTGATTGGGGATGGGCCCATCGCATTGTTAAAACTCCAACAGAGCGTCGAAACTACGTGGACTCCAGATCTGGCTCATATTTGGCTCAACGTATCAGTACGTCGATTCTATAAAATTCAAACATCAACTCGCATCTCACATCGCTATTCACTCTTACTTCGCTTAAGTTATAGTTCGCTTTTATTTGACACTTTGAATCGGGTTTGAGTGCACAGCAAGGGTCGAAGTGACTTGGGAATTACCGTAAAGAATACCACTTCTTACGTCATCTCATACTTTATCTGTCAAAATCTCCCCGTCAATTTAGTTCAACTCGCTGACATGCTCGCAAGAGTGGCGCTAGTGTAAATTCGAATTATCAACCGAGTTTATAGAATGCCAATCAAGAAACTCACAGCGGATTCAGATTCGAAGTTTAGAATGAGGTCTTACAGAATCACACAGCAGCATTGCCATTCAACGTGGTTATGCCGCCAGCGTACTGGGGACACTTTCCTCTGAGAGTAATCTGGATCAATTGATCTATAGATCATTTGTAACGGTCCGTAGATAGCTGAATTACTCAACTGGTTCATAATGTATTTTATCCCACGTCTAAATTTCTTCAAATAAAGTTTTTGAAAATAAAAAAATACACACGCATTTTTATTTTTGAACTATTAGCTGTTTCCATCTCGTGGATTTTTTTAACGAGTATATGTTAAGGATGTGTTAAGACATAATTATGTTTTGGACTAGTTGACAATGGACTCTTCTAAAGGCCAGACATTTTGTCAAGTTTAGATGTCAGACATCTGTCATCGAGTGATCAAAAGTAATGACCTTATTTGGTTCTTCTGCTTTCTGGACACTATAATTTCGAAAACAAATTTAAATCGCGGCTTAATCCTTTAACTCGATTGTTTGAATAAGTTTCTTGTAAGTTATCGCCTTTCTCATGGCCACGTCATTCAGCGAACCTTTATTTCACAGTCAGAATAGATCCTCATTCAATTATCTAAATGAAATCCGGATGAAGCTGATCGGAGACGTTAACACAATTTGCAAAGATCCGAAGATAAGAAAAGTTGGCCTGTAATTCGATCACCAAGTGTTGTTTGTACTAAAGTTTATAAGCTTTTGTGATTGTTGAGCTAATTTTGATTTCAAGGCGCATCTCACTCTCATGATTTGCCTATAATGCTACACAAAATCATTGTTTTGGCTACACATTTTTGTTTGACTGGTTTTGCAGCTCAGTCAGTTCTTCTCGTACTGGGGATAGGACTGGAATTGGTACCTAGACTCACCTAGTATGTAAGACGATTCAAAATGATCCTTGTGATATAACTGAATAAAGATTATTGACTATTGACTATTGATTATTGAAGTGCAGGTCACAGCTCTGTCCTTTGCGTTGAAGGTTGTGGGTTTGATCCCTACTGAGGACACTTGCGTGATGAGCGCAGTGTTTTTCTGTGGGTTATATATATTTAGTATATTATGTAGATTGTATTTAAAAAAAAGAATATCGTGTTCCTATTATTAGTTTGGGGCTAAATAGCGTTGTGTAAAAAATCTACCAATATTGATTATTGATATTGAATCACTATTTTTTTAACTGACGTAAATCCGAATAAAAATTTGTATTCAAATAATGATTTTAAAGGTTTTTGTAGTGTTAAAAACTTAAATAATTTTTTAGAGTGATATAAAACTTTTAGATTTAATCATCACCTAAATAAAAATTTCTGGAAAGGCTCGATTTTGATGAGATGTACGTATATTTTTAACAAGGCAAAATCAACAAATGCTTGTTAAAGGAACTGATACCACACGTCACAATAAAATATGCGAAAAAATATTTTATTTACGTAAAAATAAATAAAATATGATCACGACTGTAATCCCCGGGCTCGGTAGAAATCTTCCTCGGATCTTTAGTTACTTAGATCTTTGATGATATCTAAAGATGGTAGTCAAAGGCACGTCCAAACATGACATTTAGTACATTCCCATATTTTGCACGGTAGTTAGTATTCCGTACGTGACAGGTTGCAAGCCCATCGCCGCTTATAAGAATACTAAACCTATGACACACACCTTCGAATTTTTGGTTCTAGGGTTTTTATTCCGGTTTCCTCACGATGTTTTCTTTCACCGTTTAAGAGCACTGGCATTGCGCACATACAATTTTCGAATGGAAAAACTAATGACCAGGTTTGAACCCACGACTTTCGGATCGTGAAGCAGGGATGCTACCACTACTGCCACCAGCGCTCTTTTCTTTACAATATAATAAAAGTACTTGATACTATAAATAAACCATTAAGATCCCTCGCAAAGAGCCTTATGGAGTACATAAAATCTTATTTAAGCAAATGTTGGCACACACGTTCAACAAAATACCTACTGAACTTTGCTAAGTAATAATAAGTACTTTCAGAGCTTGTTACACTGGGACATTTTGTTAGATATTTAAACAAAACATTGATATACTTATAACTACATCAATGCGTGAAAAAACACAGACATTTAGCCGAGACACGTATACATACCTGCGTGACATTTGTAGCAATAGGCATGTTATAGTCATTAATATACATAATATAGTAATTGATACATATTATATTAAATAACTAAAGGTTTTGGTGTAGCTGTGGTATCTAGTATCCATTCGTTGCATCTTTACCTCAACAGATAAGTGTACAGATCGCGAGCCACAAATCATATAATGTTCAATTAATTTTATCCTACTCATATTCAAAATGGCGAAAGTGGGCATTGATGGATGTATGTATGGATGTTTGTTACTTAATCACACTATAACGGATCTGGAAGAAATTTAACACAGAGATAGATTATAGTCTAGAATAATACAAAGGCCAATAATTCAACAAGGTACCACGAAGGGGAAGCCACGGGCGAAAGCTAGTAGTACCTAACCCGGTGTCGAAGAAAGAATTTAAACACAAAATTGTATTTTTGGTAACCAGAAAAAAACCGTTACGAATTTCGGTTATGAAAAAACATCATGGGTTTTAAAATCTCAGCAAAAAATTTTGAAAGAAGCACTTAAAATAATTATGCTATATTTTTTGTAAGAGACGTTAAAAGTTATACCTATAGCTACAGCGCCGTCACCGGAAGTGAAGCACGCTCCGCCGGAAGCTACCTGGGTACACCGGATATGACGCACAAATTCCTGATATCCGCCGTTCCATCGAATTACTGTTTACAGTTTTATTTAGTTGCTTGAAGGAATTTTTCAAGCATTCGGATATGAAATACTTCTACGTATTAATAAACGTAGTAAGTTTATTCGTCAAAATCAAAATACAAAGTAAAAACCATTTTGAAAAGCAAAGTGAATTTTTAGTTCCTAACCAAAAGTTCGAAGGTGTGTGTCATGTTAATATTCTTATAAACTGCAATGGGCTTGCAACCTGTCACATACTGAATACTAACTACTGTGCAAAATATGTTAAAAATCTTATAAGCGGCGATAGGCTTGCAACCTGTCACGTACGGAATACTAACTACCGTGCAAAATATGGGTATGTAACCTTAATTTATAGAAAGAAGGATCTATCTGCGGAGATATCTACCGAGCCTGGGGATTACAGTCGTGGTCATGTTTTTCTTTCCTAACCTAAGTCCGAGAATAACTGGCAAGAAACTCGTCTCGTATTTTAGCCGAGTCATTTTAACTACACCGGTTCGAAAGAACTAGTGAAACGGTAAGAAGAAGACGCCGAGTCATTACGCACTACCGAGATGGATATCACAATCTAAAGGTGGGTACTGACCAACGTTACGAGGTGTAATGTAACGTGTTACACAGCGAGCATTCGTGCAGTCAGCTGTGTGATTCTGTAAGACCTCATTCTAAACTTCGAATCTGAATCCATTGTGAGTTTCTTGATTGGCATTTTAAAAACTCGGTTGATAATTCGAATTTACACTAGCGCCACTCTTGCGAGCGTGTCAGCGAGTTGAACTAAATTGATGGAGAGATTTTGACGGATAAAGTATGAGATGACGTAAGAAATAGCATACGGTAATTCCCAAGTCACTTCGACGCTCGCTTCGCACTCGAACCCGATTCAAAGTGTCAAATAAAAAGCGTCTTATGCGAAGTGAGAGTGAATTGCGATGTGAGCAAGCGAGCAACGAGATGCTCGTTGCTCGCTTTGAGTGCTCCACCCAGCTGTCGGTTTTTTGGCGAATCCTTAGACTGTTACGCGGTTCAGTCGGTTCAGACGAAAACGGAGCACAGAGTTTTGACAAGCATGTTAGATTTTAGAACACAGCTCGTAACATGCTCGATGCGAAAGTTACATTACACCTCGTAACGTTGGTCAGTACCCACCTTAATAGTTATTTTTCTTCAAAGTACATGAACTTTTGATGGTAGCCATCCGGCACATAGTCAAATCATACGTAAGTGATTCTAATAAACATGATCACGATTGTAATCCCCAGGCTATGTAGATATCTCCTCAGATCTCTAGTTACTTGGATCTTCGAGGATATCTAAAGAAGTTAGTCAGAGCCGAACACGACATTTGGCCCATGTCCACATTTTTCACAGTTAGTTAGTATTCCGTACGTGACAGGTTGCATGCCCATCGCCGCTCATAAAAATACTAACCTATGACACACACCGAATTTTTCGGTTCTAGGGTATACCGTTTTCTCACTATGTTTTCCTTTCCTTCAGCGTTTAAGAGCACTGGTATTGCGCATATAAATTTTCGAATAAAAAAACTAATTGGTGCACGACCAGGTTTGAACCCACGACTTTCGGATCGTGAGGCAGGGGTGCTACCACTACACCACCAGCGCTCTAATATACTGAAATATCACAATCTATTATTTATTTTTCCTTGAAGTATATGAACTTTGATGCTAACCATCTATCTATATCTATATAAGAGCTTGACCTGACTGACTGATTGATCATCGCCGAGCCGAAACCGCTGAAGCTAGAAAGCTGAAATTTGGAAGGTGGTTTCCTTTTATAACAAAACCGCCCACTAAGGCGGGATTTTTGGAAATTCCACCTCTAAAGGGGTGAAAAAGGGTGAAAACTTTAGTATGAAACTTTTTAACGCGTCGAGCGATTTTTATGAAACTTTGTTTGTGCACTGTAAATGCAAAATAAATGGACACGTGTTTCAGGATTTTTCAATATAATCTTCAAAAAGGGGTCAAATGTGGAGTGCATGTTTGTATGGGAACTTTTTAACGGGTGGTGCGATTGGTGTGAAACTTTTTTTGTGTACTGTAAATGCAAAATGAATGGACACGTATTTCTAGATATACCAAAATAACCCCCAAAGGGTAAAAGGAGGGTCAAAGTTATGTATGGATTTTTTTTATTAGTGTGATTTGTTTAAAAGTCAGTTTAGATACTTTAAGTGAACGAAGTCGCGAGCGGGACAGCTAGTTCAACATATAATCACACGTAAGCAATTCTAACCCGTCCAATATTTCATTTACGTAAGCTCGTTCATACGAAACGCGACAACTAAATCACATCTGGTGTAAGTTCGACAATACATTACAGAATGATGCGCAAAATATTTCTGCCCGCCTAGTGTCTATGATTTAGTTCTGAAACATTTATCATAGGTACCACCGTCGGCTGTCAGACGCACTTGCCTCGCACTATTCGTACGTGAAATCGAAAGCCGATTGCTAGAACAACGTTTGCTCGAATAAAGTTTCAACGGCTTTAAAAAAAACATCACAACTACGAGTATAATCTCTAAGTTCGGTAGATATCAGCTTAGCAACTTCGATTTTGTGGAGTTAGAGCCACGTCCGAACAATATATTTGGTACATTTGGTTTACGATAATGTTAGTAGGTTAGGATATTACTTATTTTCAATTTTAACTTTTTTCAAAAAGGTTAATAAGGTTTTAGTTTTTTGTAAGATAAAAGATTGACTCAGGCGTGACTTTGCGGAAATCCATTACAAATACTGAAAAGGACGGAAATGTCTAGTACTTTCCCGCTGAAACAATTATCTAATGAGGCTATTATCAATAATCCCAACACAATACCTCAAATAGAAACTCGACACGTGTTTCGCTTCTCCACGAAGCATCCTCAGGACCGTTGACTCGCTCCGCACTGGTGTTGCTCCACCGAGCACCGAGAGGAAAGAAAAGAAAAAAATCCATAAATTTTCCATACCTCTTTGAATAACTTTAATTTAAAGAAACAAAGGGTCAAATCAACTATCGATGGAGAAATTCATCATGCAATCTCAGTCGGTTTTTATATATATTTTTTGGAAAATTCTGTATTAATTACCTGTAATTGGCCCAAATTCTATAGTGTAGTTTTGAAATATTGTTATATTCAAAGTTTATTGGGTATGTTGTTGGTGTTGCCTAATTAAGAACTAAAATAAATAAACCATTTTTGAATTAGAATAGAAAACTACCCCCGTAAAATGTTTTCGACAAAACATTTTTCTCTCAAACGCGTTTCGGTTTTACGTGTCTTTTCAATATTTATACCGCTCTAAAATGCATATACCACTTTTGTGTATGTACTCGATTTATAGTTAGCTTCCATTTTAGATATTGTATGCAGTTTGTTACGGATAAGTACCGACGTTCGTTCGCCTATTTCTAGTCGGTTAAGCGTTTGGCAGCTATATTGTTGAATGAAAACAATAAAATTGATGTTGTGTTGAACCCAGAACAAATTTGTTTTTTCCTTAGATTACCACAGATAAATCAATAAACATTCACATAAAACAATACACAATTTTGAAAGCATCAAAAACATTAGAGTTAATGTTCTTAAGTGCGACAGTATTTTGTTTAGATATTAAATGTTTTTTTTTGATGGTCGTATTTTTTATTTTGTAATATTAAAACTACCTTTTACGTAAACAACACTTTTTGGTAACTAAAAATTTAAGAATGGTTAGCAAAAACCTCAAAATAATGTTTATTTTTAAAAGGTCTATTCACTAAAACCGACTGAAAACTTACTCGATAAACGCTTAGAAATGAAAAAAATAGTTTCACAATCACCTGCAAACTCTGAAATTATTCCGCGAGAACCAAACTTCATTAATGAAAACGGTCATAAACCTATTTTACAACCTCTTTTTAGACACTGGAAGTCTCATCCTTTCTCTAATCACAGCTTATAATAGAACAGCTACTTGACTTTGCAAATATCTCTTATATTTGTGGTGTATGTGAGTTCATTTGACTGTCGCTGCAACCCAAACAGCAGGATGGATTTTGATAAACAAGGTTTTGATGGATTTGTATGCAACACGAAACTAACATGGGTAATATAAAAATATCAATATGGCGGCAAAAAAACCAATATGGCGGCTGTAAAAAAATATTTTCTTTTACTTTCAGCCGGGTTAATTTTATTACTGAAATACTTGTAGCAATATCATCAGGAAAAAAAGAGTTTTTAAATCGTTTATTATGCATTTGTATTGTGTTTAGAATTTTAATATTCTTTGATTAGTAAGGTTCAACATAGCTTGTCCAAAGGGTTCCCTCAGACGGTGGCTTAAAAATACTAGCTAAGATTATTTTAAGGATTAATAATAATCTTAGCTAAGATTATTCTAAAGAACTACCATAGCCAATTCGTTCTCGACTGTTCTCTAATCCCGGATGTAGAGAAGTCCCGATAATTAACGCTCTCAGTCTGCTTAATGACGTTCAGTTTTAAACTTTATTTTTTTCATTCATCCTCTTTAAAACGAGAAGGATTCATTAAATCGCGGTCTCAGAAAAACCTACAACCGTCATGGCGGATGTTATATAACAAAGATATGGTTGATATATGTAAATAAAAATACAAAATATTTCAAACTAGCAAATTCTTCGTTCATAGACTGTATGAAAGAAGACATGGTTGAGAAAGGAGTAAGTACCGAGATGACGAACAATAGAGGGAAATGGAAGATCACTGTTGTGCCAACCCCACATAACGTGGGAATAGGACAGGCAGATGACGATGATGAATTCAAGAACTAACGATCTTTGGATCGTAATATATATATATACAATACAAAATAGGGGTTTCAAAATAAAAGAAAACAACGACCACCAAAACTTTAATAGTAGTGAGTCTCCTGAAAAATTTGTAGTTTTTGAGTTGTGGCCGTTTTGAATTTAATGAGCGATGTGTCAAGTGTACGAAAGAAGCCTTCGAAACGAACTTTAAGCCTGGCTCAAAAGGAATAGTGATAAGATAAGAAAGAAGAAAGTAAAAACCGCCGGTGCCAACCATTTAGGAAACCCTATCGTTAGAAAGAGAAGTTCATTATGCAGTCAGCTGAATAGATCCGTATTTATAGATGTAAATACTGAGGAGTTAGCTCGTTATCGACCTTCGTGCTAATCGTTGTTGAAACTAATTTGAATTAGATGTAACGCAAAAAGCCACACTTTGGTAATTTTTAGCCTTACTTAATCTTATTACCAAAAAATATTTGTCAGTAATTAATAGGGATTTTCTGCGATGCATTTGACTGTCGCTTTAGTTTTTATGTTTTTTTGTGCTATTTTAAAATTTTATTGTGTAATTTTAGTGTCAATTTTTTCAATAAAGCCTGAGTTCTTGACGCGAGTGTAAAATATGTGAATTTAAGTGTAGTATATTATAAATAGTTTGCTTCTAAATTCATCGGAGAAAATCCGGAGAAACATGAACAAAACAGCTATTTTTCATTTAAAATTGACTTAACAATTTGACTGACCTTGTGACATTGACATAAACACTTGACTGACAATGGCAAAATTGATCTGTAAGAGACAAATGCCACAAATGGAGAAGAAGTAATTAAATTATTTTTATGCATTGATTATGCTTATCAGCAACGATAGATACTTGTAATAAAGACGGAATTTAAGTATTTATCCTTTAAAGTTATATTAATAACAGCAAAACTTGATGAATAAAGACAAATACCAACTGTATCTAATCACAATTTCAGAGTACGAATCAGCGAAATGGCAACATTCAACCGTCATTCGTGACCGTCTCATCCGGCGGCAATGAATAATTTGCTCAAAGTTCCACTGCGCAACTTTATACAAATGGCTCGGTTTGCTTCGCTATGACTTTGGTGTAGGGGCAACGCAAAGGAAGTCAGTTTTGCATCTGTCTTTTTCTTATAAATTACATCTACCATGAGTTTTCACAATCTACACTCGGGAATAGCACGCCGTATTCATCCGATTAATGAATGGTCTTAGCTATTCTGGTTTCATTTAATGAGAGTATTCTGTTGTTCTAGATGCTAAACATAGTCAAATGATAATACTAACAGTGGCTTGTATCTAAATGCATCAGCAATTCCATCGAAGGTACCTACTACAAAGTTGGACTGTCTCCGTTGCCTCTAGCACTACTCTCACGGGTGTATTTCGAAAGCTCGGTTTTCCGACAGGTGGCCACCGTTTTATGGTGGCTGTTTCTGTGATTGTGATGAGAATTTATTTAACTATTTTGTTACGTTGGTACTTATTTATGGGTAAAATATGTTCCTGTAAGTACAAAAATATCAAGTGTGAATTACCTAGCCATCTAGGCTAGAATATAATGGGTAAACCTGATTCGTGTGGCTAATTTAACTTTTTTAGCATTGTTCTTAAGAATAGAGCCTCCCACTAGAAATAAACTAGAAGTTTAGAAACACAAAGAAACAAAGATTTTAACTGGGTCCACACTTGTGATATTTTGCCGTGACTGACCGTTTCTGTATTCGAAACATTTTGACGAAACATTTCCGCCTACATTTGTCACGCGGGTTTGTACGTGTCACGGCAAAATGTCTGTGCTGTTTCACGAAGTCCCTTAAAAATCTGTCATATTGTCACGCGTGTTTCTTACTGTATGGTGCCACGGTCACGACAGTTTTTCACTAGTGTGGACCGTTTCAACCTGCAATTTATCGTTTCTCAGCAAAACACACGTTATAATTAACACATTTAATTTATTTGCGTTTTTATAAGTATGTTATAAAACGGTCGTGTAATTTAGGAAACCAGGGTTTAACAAGTTCCAACAACTTGCAAGCTTAATGCTAAAGACATGGGAGTTTATGATGGAATTATTCTGAACTAGTTGAACGCCTGTCTTTGTTTGCGTGCAGTTATTTTCAAAACTTAATAGAAAACCCCTCCAAGAACCTTTTAAGGATATAAATTTAGAGAATTTTATCCTCACTAGCACTTTGTTAAAGGAAAGATGACAAATTTACTGTCAACTACCAGAAAAGTAGATTTTTTCTATAGACAGATATTCTAAAAGATCAATGTACTATTTATAGATATATTTTCAGATCACAAGTTAATTAGATTGAAGATATCTATAGAGAGAAGTCAGAGGCACGTCCGAAAATTATAATTTGGCATATGCCCAATTTTCGCGCAATTTTGTTTAATTAAAGGCAACCCAAAAACCTGCAATTCAAAATATATTACAAAGTTTGGCTCCAACCTCCTGAGATTCAGGCCAACTGTCCCAAAGACACTAACATTATTTAGTCTACAATGTGCACGAGTTTAATAAGACGCCACCTGTCACCTTATCTAGATTCACTCTTAATTGCTCAACATTTTACGTCGCTATATCCAGCCGGCTTTATTAAAAGTTTTACTTTCAATATATATACAAAAAGCCACACATTCATGCGTACCTTACCACAAGCTCAAACTATCGTGTTTCAGAAACGTGAGATTTCAAGCTTGAAGTAACACTACTTTAAGAGATTTTTTATAGGTAATGGTACGAAATGTCAAAGTTATATTACTTTGATATTGCTCGAAAAGCTAGTGATAAAGCCCCAGGGGCCTTAACACATTACAAATGCGAAAGTCTGGATGGACGAATAAATGTATGGATGTTTGTTACTCGCTGAAACAGCTGAACGGATCTGGATGAAACTTGGAATACGCGTAATTTATGACCTGGTCACATAGTCTACTTTT
Source organism: Cosmorhoe ocellata (assembly GCA_963675405.1). NCBI lineage: Eukaryota > Metazoa > Arthropoda > Insecta > Lepidoptera > Geometridae > Cosmorhoe > Cosmorhoe ocellata. The sequence goes on along the minus strand of OY776250.1, from coordinate 2,832,556 downwards.
TATTCAGGTCCACGTGTGCAGAACCGCGCGCGGTTGTTAGTATAGAAAATGGTAAAAAAGCGAAAAAAAATCTTATGACTGCGTGTGAAAGAAACCTATTTATTTTACAATTTGTAATGTTTCCAGCCTTTATAGCTGGTCAACCCAAACCGATTAAGTTGGTCCCTAAAGATTTAAGATTAAAAGGATCGAGAAGGGACAGACAAAAAGAGGTTTGTATCAAATTAATAGCATCTAATATTGCGACCGCAGGGCAGCTAATATGAAGCTCCCTTATTAATTTCAAAACATACTCAATCTCACAGATCTCCCACTCATAACTGAATGGTGAAGTGGTAATACCCTTTTATTTTATTGCACTTCTCTGTTATACAATTATCTAGCATCTGCCTCAAATAGAACATATGGCAACCCGGCCGCCCAATGTAGCAACACCGCTTTCAGTAGTGCCACTATGTCATACCAAACGCTCTATCCGTATCCCGGCACGCTATAGGTAGGTACTGACTGACGGTTCTCCTTTCAAAATTCCCTCTCTCTCGTCTGTGACGTTGCGCGGTGCGGAACGCCCGCCATTAAGTTCTTTGTACAACTCTACCGGTTTTTATATAATCAAGCTCGGCTATTGTAATTTGTACCTACTCATAATTATTTTGAATAAACTTTTATCTATCTACCATATTGGCTGCCCAACGAGAGGGCCGAGCCTTGTGCAAAAAACTTTTGTGTGAATTTGTGTTACTACCTACGTGCGAGACGCCGCTTGTAAAATGCCGCGCACTCGACGTCAAAGCCGGCTAAGCTTGAACTCAAACCACGAGTTTTCCGATGCCACCGGCCCAGACGCCGACGCCAACGGCACCAACGCCGTCACCATGGCACAGATTCTACATTCCATGCAACGATCACAAGATTTGATGTTTGAGCGTCTTTCAAATATGACTCGACAGTCGCTCGTCGAGCCGGCCGCCGCGACTCCCGCCGCCGCCAGCGCCTCCGGGAACTTCGCACGTTGCACCGCGCGATTCTCCGGAGCCACCGACGATGTCGACGCATTCATCGATGCCGTCGAGGCATATAAAGACTGCGCAGCCGTGTCCGATGGGAACGCTCTCCGGGGCATGGCCATGCTGGTGACGCACGATGCCGCCGTGTGGTGGCAAGGCATCCGCTCGAGCGTTACTACATGGCACGACGCCGTCGACGCCCTGCGCAGTGCTTTCGGAGACAGAAAACCGCCGCATCGAGTATACAGAATGCTCTTCGAGACAGAACAACGAGACGAGAATACGGACATATTCATCGCCAAGACCCGCGCTTTGCTCGCGAAGCTTCCCCGCGGCGATCTAAGTACCAAGGTAGAACTCGATATCACTTACGGGTTACTACACAAGCGCATTCGAAAGCGAGTGCCGCGGGATGACATAAACTCGTTCGACGAGCTTATCCGCCGCGCCCGGGTCGTCGAGGATGCGATCACCGAAGGTAAAACCGCAACGCCGTCTGTGACTGCCGCCGGCGATGACTCACGTCATCGCGGACAGGCGCTTGCCGCCACCGCCACCGCCGCAGCTCGCAGGCCGCCGGCCGGCGTCTCGACGCCGCCGCCGCCCGCGCCGCCTTCGTCTAGCGCGCCCGCTGAGCGTGCCCCCGCACCTCGCGCTGCGCCCGCCGCCGCCGACGCCGCGCGCGCCGCCCCCGGTGCCGCGCGTGCCCCCGCCGCGCCGCCTGCGCGCCCCGCCGCCGCCGCCGCCGCCGCCGAGCCCCGCGCTCAGCAGCGCTCCCCGTACTGCGTGTACTGCAAGCGCTACGGCCACCTACGCGACCAGTGTCGTAAGCTACAGCCGCAGCCCTCTGCAAACTCTGGTGAGTCCGTTCCATCATGTTATCAGTGTGGACAGTTAAACACGACCCGTGAAAAGTGTAACAAGTGTTCGGTTCAGAATAGTTTTAATAGTATTGACACTTTTAGAGACATTACCAATAGTGTTAACTGTTCTGAAACCAGGCCTGTCCCAGTATTTTATAATAATAATCACAACAATAATTCATGCCAGGTATACTCTCACAATGTGCCTGTGCCGGACCAATGCATACACAGTCTCAGTCAAAATCATGATTCAAGCCAGGTATATTCTGAAATTATGCCTGTGCCAGACAAATGTAATAGTCAGAATTATTGTCAGGCAACTGTGCCACAAACTAAAATATGTCTTAGTAATATTAATAATATTGACAGTCAATCACATAATTTGTTAAAAGTTAACCGTGAGTCAGTCCGTCCAGTCCTTGCTATCCAAGTGTTAGGTGTGTGTGGCACTGCTCTTATTGACACAGCTGCTAAACGTTGTGTTGCCGGTCACAGCTTATATGCCCTCCTCAAGTCCAGAGACCAACGGTTCAAGCCGGTTTCAATGAGTGTTAAACTTGCGGATGGACATGTCCAATACATGAAAACTTTGGAAGCTGAAATAAAGGTGAGCCTCGAACAAAGATGTTTTACAGTGCCCTTTATTATTTTCCCGGACTCCACAAACAATGAAAGTCTCCTCGGAATAGATTTCTTAACGGCAGCAGGAATTGTTATAGATTTCACAGCAAAGACTTGGACTTTTTCAGACAGTCCTGACTCCTTACACCAGCTTCAGTTTGAGCCACCACGTGCACCTCGTGTCACCACCTGTGCTGCGCTCCAGCTGCTGAGGGATGATGAAGGACCTGACCTGGCTCATGATGAAAGAGATATGCTCACCCAGCTGCTTCATGAAAATGAAGATGTCTTCAAGCCAGGGGGAGACCCGACTCCTTATGCTACTCATCGCATTGACACAGGTGACCACTTACCAACTGCTGTTCCTCCGTACCGACTCACTCCAGCCAAGAAGGCCATTATGGAGAAGGAGATTGACTTAAAGTTACAAGCCTTTGATATTCGATATGAATACACACCTGGGAAAGCAAACGTAGTTGCAGACACTCTAAGCAGACCAATCTGTACTGAAGATAGCCAGGACAGCTGTGGAGTATGCTCAGTCATAGTGGACTTGCCGAGAAGGAACCCTGAAGAGCTGCGCCACAAACAACTTGCTGATCCTGAACTGAAGAAAGTTATTGATGATTTGGAAGGCCTAGAGGAATTAAATTCCCACAAGTGGACTGACAGAGGCTATATTATGAACCAAGGAGTGCTGTATAGACATAATCCAGACTCAGAAGCAGAAACTGCACAACTAGTCATACCACATGACCTCAAGACAGAGATACTGAAAGAGTGCCATGATTCAGAATTGGCAGGACATCCAGGTGTTGATCGCATGTACCATAAAATGTCTCAATTGTATTATTTCACAGGAATGAAAAGAGCCATTGCTGACTATGTAAAAGTCTGTGTCGACTGTCAGCGGTATAAGTCAGCGAACACCAAGCCTGCCGGCCTCCTACAGACTCCGATCATGAACCAGCGCAATGAAGTCATCGCTATTGATCTCTTTGGCCCCTTGCCAGCAGGTGAAAATGGAGAACGATGGGTTCTACTCGTCGAGGATACGGCGACCCGCTTCGTAGAACTGTATGCACTCCAAGACGCCACCGCCGAGGCCTGCGCTCGTACATTAATAGAAGAATACTTCCTCCGCTATGGACTACCCCGCCGTGTAATTTCGGACAATGGAGTTCAATTCATATCTGGAGTGATGCAGCAAGTTATGTATGTACTAGGAATTGAACAAAATCTTATTCCGCTGTATCACGCCGAAGCAAACCCTGCGGAGAGGAAGAATCGAGACCTGAAGGTACAATTATCTCAGTTAGTAGGTGATAACCACCCATCCTGGCCAAAGAAACTTCCCGTTATTCGATATGCTATGAACAGCGCCATCTGTCGGACGACCGGAGTAACTCCAGCATACCTCATGTTCGCAAGAGAAATGAGGTCACCCACAGAAGTGCGCCATGATCTACGTTCTGTTCTAGACAAGGAGAATTTCGTGTCGCAAATAACTCCCTACCTAAAGAAATTCGCAGATTCTCTGTCATCCATCCGCGAGCGAGTCGAGATTCAGCAAGATAAGCGAACGGCGTACGCCGATCAGTCTCGACGACCTGCAGAGAGTTTCGCAGTAGGAGATGAGGTGCTTCTCACTACACATCTACTAAGCCAAGGTGCCAAAGGTCAGACTTCCAAATTCATTCCACGAAGAGATGGGCCTTACGTCATAAGTGAAAAAGTAAGCCCTACCACATATAATATCGCTCGCCTGGATAAGCCCCAAGACTCTTTCGGTAAATACCATGTCAGAGACCTCACGCGGTTTAACCGTAACGAAGGACCTGCGCCAGCACCTGTATATCCTAAGAGGAATAGAGGACGACCGAAGAGATCGAGCCAAGATCAACTGCAAGCCCAGATCACTAGTCCTTCAGAGGGACCACCACCTGGACTTGAGGGGGAGGGTATGGCAACCCGGCCGCCCAATGTAGCAACACCGCTTTCAGTAGTGCCACTATGTCATACCAAACGCTCTATCCGTATCCCGGCACGCTATAGGTAGGTACTGACTGACGGTTCTCCTTTCAAAATTCCCTCTCTCTCGTCTGTGACGTTGCGCGGTGCGGAACGCCCGCCATTAAGTTCTTTGTACAACTCTACCGGTTTTTATATAATCAAGCTCGGCTATTGTAATTTGTACCTACTCATAATTATTTTGAATAAACTTTTATCTATCTACCATAAACAGAGATTAAATTATTGCCTTATATTTATTACTAGCATCCGCACGTGGCTCCGCGTGGTACCCACCCAAATAATAAGTAACCTATGTATTATTCCAGGTCATACACTACGCGTATACCAAGTTTTATACAGATCCGTTTAGCCGTTTCAGCGTGATTGTGTAAACAAGATCCATCAAATTTTTTTTATAATATTATATAGATTAGTAATACTGAAAAGGACGGAAATGTCTAGTATTTTCCCGCTAAAACTATTATCTAATGAGGTTATTAATTAAGCTTATTAATATTAATGAGCCCCACAAAATGCCTTATACAAATATTAATATTAATAATCCCAACACCACACCTCAAATAGAAACTCGACACGTGTTTCGCTTCTCCAGGAAGCATCCTCAGGACCGTTGACTCGCTCCGCACTGGTGTTGCTCCACCGAGCGCCGAGAGAAAAGAGTTTTTCTCATTAATATCAATAAGCTTAATTAATAACCTCATTAGATAATAGTTTTAGCGGGAAAGTACTAGACATTTCCGTCCTTTTCAGTATTTGCAATGGATTTCCGCAACGTCACGCCTGAATCAATCATTTATATAGATTAGATTAAAATACTGTAGTCAGTGCTTTAGGCATATTGATTGCCTAAAGAAATGTATTGCATTGAAAAAAGTCCCGTAATACATACTCAGTACTCACTGCGAATAAACTCGCAAATAGTCTTTTTACCATTTGGAAGAACTAAAGAGATTTGGAAGAACACGATAAGAGAAACTCACAAAACAAAAAGCGCAATTTTATCTACCATCACAATCAGATAGGTAGGTCACATTAGTCTTTTATCATTAGGAAGAACTAAATAAAACCAAATGAAATCATGTTTATTCAATGAAATCACAGGGATCATTTTGAACCGTCTTACATACTAGGTTATTCTAGGTGCCAATTCCAATCCGAGAAGAGAGTCCGAGAAGAATGGACAAGAAAATCGCAACTAGAAATATTTGGAAGAACACGATAAGGAGAACTCGCAAAACAAAAAGCGCAATTTTATACACCATCACAATCAGATAGGTAGTCACATGGCAGGGACAAATGTTGCTGTAACTCACTCCGCCTCCCGAGGTTTCTTATACACCGGTTATTACGAGGTGCCGGATAATGTTCCAGATTTCTCTTACGTCCCGTTTTTACGATACGACTTACTTCGAGCACTCGGCTCCAGATAAAAGATAAGGATGGTAAAATTGAAACTGTTTATATGAGATTTTACTTTTAGATGGGTTACCTACTTAATGTTCTTACACATTTTTAAAGGACGCGTCATAGAATTTTTAACATGTAGGTACGATTTGATAAGTAAAAATCTTGTATTGTGAAACTTACCTTGATGTAAAATTTTTATTCTACTTTTATGTATTGTTAGATTCATAGAAGCTTTCTTAAGCCCCTTTTTATTTCTTAATTATTTGTGTTTGTTTTTGAGATAGGTTTAAAATATTTTTTGTTTCAATCTAGGTAAATGGTAAATTCTGTAAAAACTTTTTTTGTTACGGTTTTGCTGTTACGTAAAGTAAATCTATAAAGTAAAGTATATCTACTGTTTGGTTCAGAAAAAAAAATCATAAACTTTCAGCTTTTTCGCAAACTAGAAGTAAAATATGAAGCCAATCTTTCTTTTACCTAAAAACCGAACAAAAATGAGATACAAACCAATCCAGCACTTAGCACTGAAACTCGAAAACGCGAAGGACGACTCACGAGTAATAATTTTTCTGCTTCTTGCGAGATTTATGTTAAAACTTTCCACCATTTCTCATTTTTTTCCCCGCCCGGGTCTTCTGTGTGAACGATTATAATTCCCCTATTTTTCTTAGGCCCAAAAACTTTTGTCAGTTTCGTTGTTCTGTTACTTTTCGAAGAAATAAAACACTTGTATTTATTTCGGAAATTTTGTACGTTCCACTTTCATTTATGTAGCTTGACTCCAGTCTTTAGTTGCTTCAAACCATGCAAGCACAGTTTTTTTATCGGCCAATTGTTTAATCAGGCTCATAACAAGTACGATGAATGTAAAAGCCCACACTATAACAATTCCGTATTGGCCGATAAAAAAGTTTGTTAGACTACCCGAAGAATACAGATCAGTTCGTCCAGAAAAACGTTTATAACTGAATTGCCTTCAAACTTATCTGTCGGTAAACCACTCACCACAAACCAGGCATGTAAATTGTGTGCACTAGCAAGCAACCCAACCCGTAACTTAGTATATTGTTGTGGAAATTCAAATGGCTTTTTGTATTCGGTTCTTGGTGTTTGTAGTATTTGGAAAAATATATACTTAGTTGACGTACACAACCATCCACGCAAGGCAGCCAAATAACAAATACACAAACATCGACCGAATATGGTCATTGTGTGGACGGTTTATTTGCGTATTTGACGCCTTTGATGTGCGTCGAGAAACCAACAAGAGTATGGTAACACGTAGTAAATTATTTCGTCAAATATGCAAATATGGCAAATACTTTGTCAAATATACAGACCACACGTGATAATTGTTAACCATAATACAATGACAGTAACTCATAATATAAAAAGAGCCATGTCAAGTGCCACCATTATGTCAATGACCCAACCCGTCCAAACTATCGGCCAATAGAAAGTCTATAGTAGATATATGGCGGATTTAAGAGTCACAGAAGGTATATGATGTAAATCTTATCCCATCAAAAACATAAATGTGAAATGAGAGCCAAGTTCAATAAGTAGGTATGCTTTAGTCGTTGACTTCAGCGACAAAAGAAGTGAGATCTAAACGGGTGCCAAGTACAATGGTCAGTCCTGAAACTTATTTATAACAATATGAAATATTTTTAACAACTTTAAAATATAATTTCATCTTAAAACTTAGGATATTATATTGAAGCCTAAGGTCTAACTTGGCTAGTTCTCATATACGAATTAACTACTGACTAACTATGTCCAATCGCTAGTTTCTACCAGCAATCCAAATTTTTAGAAGAATAAAATAAGAACTTGCAAAGGCTATACTTACCTAATTTAATTTGTACTCTTAAGAAAACTAGCCAAGTCAGACCTTAGGCTTCAATATAATATCCTAAGTTTTAAAATGAAATTATATTTTAAAGTTGTTAAAAATATTTCATATTGTTATAAATAAGTTTCAGGACTGACCATTGTACTTGGCACCCGTTTAGATCTCACTTCTTTTGTCGCTGAAGTCAACGACTAAAGCATACCTACTTATTGAACTTGGCTCTCATTTCACATTTATGTTTTTGATGGGATATCATTACTTTTTGTACAGAACTTATTAGTAAGTAGGTACTTATTCTTATATTATTATACTTATATATCTACCTGCAAGGGCGGCTCAAACTATTGGCACATTGTATAGGTATGTACATGTAGGTATACCTAAGTAGGTAGGTACTTACTGAATAAGTATACGTACTACCTATATCTATCTTTTATGTGTAAGCCATTATCGTCAAAATAGTGAACCATAAATACAATAAAAACTTACAACCGCGTGCGCGATATTATTATGCGGTCCGGCGGCGGGCGAATAAGTCGTCTGCGGGCGGGGTGGGGGAAGATGTCGCTCATCGCTGAGTACGCGACCGCCGAATGCGGGCAGACGCGGGGCAAACGTCATTGACGGTTGTTAGATAGGTAGGTAGGTACACTCAGCTAGAGCTACCTTTGTTAGCTAGGTAGTATGTACGTACTGTAGGTACTGGTCATATAATAGAACCATATACTTACGCTTAGTATGTAGGTACATTTAAAAAAAAATCTGCCTTTCCTTTCCTAAGATTATGGTAAAATGGTAAATAATCTCCTGAAAGTGAAACTTTAATAGCTAGACAGTGAGTTATTGTTATTATAAGCTACCTACCTATAAAATAACGTAAGTATTGTGTATTTTAGTGTGTCAGATAAGTTGGTACCTACCTTTGTATTGTATGGTTGGTATTAGTATAGTCAGGTAGGTACCTACTTACTTAATTTTACAAGTTAGGTATATATAGTATTCTATTGAGCAAGTGTACCTATCTAGGTACACATACTCAGTAAGTATCTATCTACCATTGAGCTACCTACTTACGTAGGTACGTGCTAATAATTTGAACTGTCCAATGTCCATGTTAGTTAGGTTGCTATGTAAATCCTACTAAACGCGACAGTTTGTAAGAATATATGGATGCGTGGATGTATATGTTTCCTTACTTTACTTACTTTTTATCTCGGAAAAATATAAGGTTCTCGCGGCAGATTTGTTTTTTTTTCAAGGTATCACGCGGGCGAAGCTGCGGGCGGAAACTAGTACTGACATACCTACTTTATTAGTCTAAACCTAAATACTTATCTAGTCTTACCTATCTACATAGACGGCTCAACTATTGGCACATTGTATACCTAGGTACCTAAGTAAATAGGTTAGCCCGATAATAGTAGGTACTTACCGAGAGTATACTACTTACCAATCCAAGACACTACGGCCGCCGCCAAGGACATACCTACTTTATTAGTCTAAACCTAAATACTTATCTAGTCATACTTACCTATCTACATAGACGGCTCAACTATTGGCACATTGTATACCTAGGTACCCTAAGTAGATAGGTTAGCCCGATAATAGTAGGTACTTACCGAGAGTACTTTATTAGTCTAAACCTAAATACTTATCTAGTCATACTTACCTATCTACATAGACGGCTCAACTATTAGCACATTGTATACCTAGGTACCTAAGTAGATAGGTTAGCCCGATAATAGTAGGTACTTACCGAGAGTGTACTACTTACCAATCCAAGACACTACTTCCACTCGTTAGTATTTTCACGTCAAGACTCCACATTAAAATCCACATAATGACCGACTGTCATCTACATATTTAGATTGCTATTCTTATATTACAGGCGCTAGTAAGGGTTCCTAAGAGAATCAATTAATTGAAAAAGTACGATAAAAATAAAAAAAATTACAAGTTTCAGATTTTTTCTTTTGTATCCACCCCACTACCTACCTGGATGCCAAATTTGAACGTTCTAGGTCATCTAGAACTGGGTTATAATTAACGTCTATAGATCAGTCAGTGATAAAATTTTCCATAACCAGCCATTTTTGGACGTTAATATCTAAATAACCGTTTGAGGTGTGTTTATGAAATTCGGTGCACATATTTTACTCGCAAGTGGCAATAGATGAGCCAAATTTGACTTGTTTATGTGAAATAGTTTTTGAGTTACGAGGGGGTGAAAAATCACCCAAATGGTTCCCGTAATATTACACTAGGCGCGCATCGCCCGTTCGCTTCGCTTGAACTTGGCTTGACACGCTGCCGCGTGTCTAGATCTTGGTTTAAAACTGAATCATTTACAAACACCTTTATATGGTAATTCAATAAAATAAAAATCGTCTATTGACATTTATGTCATTGTTATAAGATTCAAAATTCAATATTAACGACTCTTCTTGTATTAAACAAACTTTAATAAAAACTAAAATTATTAGACCTAAAACTTTAGACAAATTGTTATAAACATGCATACCTAAAAAAAGCGTTACAATTTGCTGCATAATTATTGTGCTATCCAAAGCAAATTAAAAATCTGATCTCATCTCAAAATTCGTATCACCTTGGTTTCACTTTTGAAGAATGTTTCTTTGAAGTCAAACCCTAGGTCAGTCATTTGTCTTGCAAGTCTGAGTTCTTTGACAGAGTTGTAGATAAATCTCATTACCTATTAAAGATTTATTATCAAAATTCTAAATTGTATGACAATAATCACATTATTAAGTAAGGCGTTAACTGAATGGCGTCCAAGAACCGGGTATAGGTGCGTCGGTCGTCCGGTAGCGAGATGGGCTGAAGACATAGCATCCGTCGCGGGCCGGACCTGGATGAGGCTAGCAGCAGACCGCGGACAATGGCATATGCAAAGAGAGGCCTATACCCAGCAGTGGGTGAAGTCGGGCTGCGGATGATGATGATGATGATGATGAATCACATTATATTGTATAAAAATGCCATTTTTATGGTGGAATTGATACTTCTGGTATAACTATCCTCAGAATAATGTCAAATACAATTAAAATGTCAGTTTACTCATTGATAACTACGATTTATTCTGGAGAAAGTCCCTATGCTACTTTGTTCGGTCGAATCCACTCTTAAAGATTTAGGAGCGTCTTCCCCAACCGCTATGTTACAAAGCACATTTTGTGTGCTTTTATTAATATTTGTTCAGCTGTTTACTAGTCTTTATTACATTGACCGACACGACTGCGAGAAATATTTCCAGAAGACCATTTCTTATTGAAATATTCCATCTAATTTTAAGATTTTTTATCTCTCATTATCGTGTCAGTTATAACGTTCCTTAAATTTAAATAAATACATCGACTAGGGAGTTCGTTGTGAAATATGCATTTCAAAGACTGGTAGTAGTCTCATTTGATTTTAAAGTGGGCACGTTCAGCGTAAAATGTCTGTTGCAGTTACAATTCAATGGACCCCCCAATTTGCCTCTAGCTATACAAATATTCGGCGATCGGAATTTTTCTTCTACCTTTTCTTTCTTCTTGCCTCTAGGTATTGTTTGCGTTGGGATTGTGTTACCTCCTAAATCGAGTCTATTGTCTTTGTCTATAAAGTCGCTATTAGAATAACGGTTGTATTCTATCGTTCTTTGGTACGGATCCATGTTCCAGTCATCTGCGTATTTCTTTACTAAATCTATGTTGTATATCGTTGGGTAGTTGTTCGGTTCTGGAGTAGTTTCGTTGTCGGTGCTGAGTACTTCGTTGTGATATCGCTGTGACATCCACACGTATCTTGCAAGGGGCTCTTCAGGACCCCAAAGACGAGAGGGCTTGAATGCAGATGATATTTTCTGAAAACAAATACTTGCTTAGTGTTTGTACTTTTGTCTGTGTTTTTGTGATGAAATAGTTAAGTTTTATTATAAGACGTAGTCATTATAGAACTATATTTAGAATTTCGATTAGCCAAAACACACATTTAACAAGGATTATACAAAACAGCTCTTGGGCTTGATGATTTTCTTGCCATTTATTTTCAGACTGGTGTAAGGACTGGAATCACAGACTATTCATAATAATCTCTAAGGTTTTATTGAATAAAATATTATAGCAAATTAAAAAGAGGACATTATTTTATTCTTATGTATACCATAATTTATCAAACTCTAAAGATTTTTCTCTACGTATATCGTAAAAGAATTCGTATAAAGACCTCATTATATATTTACCGATATCAAATTATACTGCTCCTCTTTAGTAACAGCAATAGCTGCTACTACTGCCATTACAATAACTATAATAACAGTGACCCCAACTAAGGGCCACGTGGTCTCTGGACTCGAGGTTGTCCTCAGCAGCGCTCGTAGCCACCACCCCGTGACCCCTAGGAGCAGAACTGGTGTGGACCACCACGTACCAATCCAGGAGCATGGGAGCTTTACTCCCGTGAGGAACTCTATATCTATTGTTAGGTAGCACCAACCTGAAAGAGGGAGACAAATCTATCATCATGGGTTCATCTGTTTCAGTAGCAAATGGAAATTACTTTTTTTGTGTTGCTCAACCAGCAAGTGAATCAAACTTACCATATATAAAAACAAATCCTACCACCTCAACAGTGGCAGTGTAAACAGCTAACACTGGCAACACAAGTTCGTCCAATATGGTGATCACTTCTAGCCCTCGTGCCAGTACAGCAACAGTCAAGGCAGTTCCAGCAGCTGATGATGCAGTGGCGAAGAGACGCCAGTGGTCTCCAGTTAGTCTGTGCAGCTTGTCGTAGATTGGAAATAACAGGGTCAGCTGGAAAAAGGATATATTTGAAAGTTCTTCTTCTTAGCTTACTTTTGAACCAGTGTGGTAAAAGGATTAAAGTACCTACGTCTCAAAGGCTTCTTAATAACATAATTTGAATACTATAATTATTACCTTTCTGCTCTTTTCTTACTTTATATGGGGTTGGCACAATATTGTGATCTTCCATTTCCCTCTGTCATTTGTCATCTCAGTAATAACTCCTTTCTTACTCATATAATATTTTACGAAAACCATCTATCTTTACTTCTGTATCCATCCACATTCATACCTCTCTCATAGCACTGTTTTCGTCACATGGCATTCATCAGTTAGCTGTAGCTCTGCTTTTTGCGCTGTAGGTTGTGAGTCCGAAATAAGCATCAAACAAATTAATGTTTTTCAGTCTAGGTGTTTTAATATTGGCTATAGGCTGAGTGTATTCAAAAGTATTTTAGTCTTTTATAATCGTTTGTCGTTAGTCTTTTTAATTTCGGGATAGATGGCGCTTTGTGAATTGTTCAACAACTAAACTTACCACACTTATAATGCCTGATAGGAAAATTAACGATAAAGCGAGAAGAGGCCACTCCTTGCCCCTATTCTCTGAGACGGAAGACTGGTATATCAGGACTAGAATAGATATGAAACTCGTGTCTTTTTTGCTTTCACCGCCGATGGATTCCCACATCAAAACCCAGAGCCAGCCAGCGAAGATATTGGACATTATTAGGAAGGCTGATGTCCTGAAAATGAAACAGTAAACTGATTGGTTTTGACTAAAATATAATTCTTATCATTTGTGGTTTAATCTCAAACAGTAAAGGGAAACATCGTTAGGAAACCGGTATACCCTAAAACCAAAAAAATCGAAGGTGTGTGTCACAGGTTAGTATTATAATAAGCGGCGATGAGCTTGCCTTGTACAGAATTCTAAATTATACTTTACAAAATGTGGGCATGTGCCAAATATTATGTTTGGACGTGCTGACTTTCTCTCAAAAGATCTAAGTAACTAGACATCTGACGAGAAAATATTTACCGCGCCTGGGGATTACAGTCGTGATCATGACTATAGATTTAATAGGATAGTAGCACTGAAATGAGTTTATAGTGTATGCTAAGTGTTTATGCCAATCTAAAGGTAACAAATTCTTGACAATGCCGAGTATCGTCAAAGATCACGTCATTCTAGACGTTGTTCTATTGTTTTATTTTACACCATGCTGTTGAATTACAGAATCGGTTTCTTCCTAGTGATCTGTTTTGATTTGAAGTACCTAGATTTATAGGCTCGTAAAGACGTCTAGACGTCTATGAACGCCCCATTTCTTAAATTCCTTTGTCTATTTCTATTTTTGAAAACAAACAGTGGAGAGGCGTGGAGTTTTGAACTGATATTTATCTTCAGCTAGTTGTCTAACCGATCGCGGATAGTCAGAGGTGCTTAAACATATTTATGTCATTTTGTACGTGACAGTCTGCAAGCCCATCGCTGATGATATAAATACCACTATCAAGACGACCTTGAAATTTTTTGTCTTATGGCATGCACGTTTCCTCAAGTTGTTTTCCTTTACCGCGTAAGTAAACTGCTCTAAAGCGTAGGTACATAAATTTTGCGAAAAAATATCCTTTAGGCTCAATCTTATGTTTTTTATACCTGCTACAAATTTATTTATTACATTAACAAAAGCATACAATTTTTCACATATTTTTCTATAGCATCAATATTTTCTATAGAGCCAATTAAAGGTTCTCAAGGGAAGGTATCTGCAGATTGTAATTTGTATTTGCGGATAGCAATTTTAAAATTGTTAATAAGTTGTAGGTATCGTTCACTCCACGCAATTACTGTATGTCTCTGCAATATACACCTCATGTGTATTTTCACGAAGTCTTAGTGTGGATTGCTGCGTTACATTAGGTTGTGACCAGTGAACGGAAGAAATATAGAAGCATTACTTCAAGGGACAATATCCACGAAACTTGACACCAAATTTCACACATCGAAATTCCTTCGTGGATTTGCTAACTTACCACAGCACATTTTTTGTGGGGTCATATCATAGCTCCAAGAATACTTCCATATATTTTCTGTCTGGTCGTAACAATCCATTGCCGCGCATGTTTGTTACGGTCACGGAACCATGATACGTGAAATACTTTAAACTGGACTTACACTTACCATCGCACATCTGAGTGTCTGTATATAGAACCACCGGCACTTATCAGATATCCGCTAACAATTTGCGTGGACAACAGCGCCTGTATCAGTGCACTGTGCCAAATATAAGGTTGATAGAGCGGTGACCATTGCTCGCACGATTCAAACATCGAGTCTAGCACTGTACTTCTACCCAGAAATGTAGTGAGAACCATTGCGATAATAACGACGACCGGTGCCAAGGTACACAATGATGCCTTCAAAGTTTTGCGTAGACGATACAAACTGAAACAGTAAGACGTGTTTAATGTTTTTGAATGATACATTGTTTACACTCTTTCTATGCATAATGAATTCAAGATATCATTTTATTAAGTTAAATCCACGATGATAAAAATACTATGTGTATTGCTAAAAAATTAGAAGATCTATTTACACTAATATTATAGAGGTATGTTTTTTCCTTTGTTTGTATGTAAAGACTTTCATTAGAACATCATTTCAAGACTCACTATTTTCTTACTCATATCGTCTTTCCATCTTCTAGTCTATCCATCTGTACTTGGGTCTACCTCTACTTTTATATTCATTCACTTTCATATCTAGCACTCAAAATTTTCTTCATTTTCATTTTCTATCACTTTTCTCGACACGATGAATTCATCCCTCCTCATAACATGCCCCTACAACGCTAATCTATTTTATAATCAAATTACCCAACTGTAATTCATAAGGTAGGTTACAAAAGCAGATAGATACCTAGATACCAAGTGGGCTATTAATATTTATAGACACTAAGGAGGTCAGGTAGAAGGTATAAATTAATTTATACAGACTCGACACTAAATTACGTTATTATCTAAGACTATTATTACTCACAGAATGGGCACGAAGAACCACAAGAAGAAAATTAGAATTGTCATTATTCCGATGTATTGTGGGTATTCTGTAAATGGCGATAGAAATGTGGAACTGAAAAATAATATTAAATACATTTATTCAATAAAAACATCAGGATCATTTTGAATTGTCTTACAGTGTTATCCCAAGTCCTAGAAAAATAAATTTGCTAGGCCCTAGCGCTTTTGTGAGGATTACAGTCGTAATCATTGTTTTATTTTATGAAAGTTTTTTTTTTACTTTCATAAAAAAAAAACCTATGTTACTGATACCAATGAGTTCCTTCTAGGTTATATTCACTTTTCTATCGACATACCACTTTCGCTTCTCTCATCACGCTTGACGGTTACATGTATTTCTTATTGACTGAGTATTTATATTTACACTTCACACGCGATTACTCTACTATTTACTATTTACTTAACACTATTCTATTGGTAGACATAGCCCATAGGATTAGCAAGTTGAAGTGGCAGTGGGAGGGGCACATAGCTCGTAGAACTGACGGCCGTTGGGGCAGAAAGGTTCTCGAGTGGAGACCACGCACCGGAAGTCGCAGTAGAGGACGGCCCCCCACTAGATGGAAAGACGACCTAGTGAATGTTGCTGGGAGCCGTTGGGTGCAGACTGCGCAAGATAGATCACTCTGGAAATCTATGGGGAGGCCTATGTTCAGCAGTGGACGTTATGCGGCTGATATGATGATGATGATGATTCTATTGGTGGTGATTCTGTTGACGGATTAGCTAAATTTTTCTCATAAATATAAACGATGCTATTTTTGATCACTAAATTTATACTAATATCTTTTTTTAGTAACCTGACGCAAATAGAAGGGTTTATGTGTGTGTATTATAGTTTTTAATTTAGATTTTTTGTTATATACCTAAATTAACGAATGAATGAATGAATGAATGATGGAAACAAGGTATGTCAAAATAGTTACAAAGTAGAAAACCCTGGGCCTTACGACAAGCTCTTCGGGCAACATGAAAGTAATATAACTTCGATATTTCGTACCATGACCTTTAACAATTTTATTAGTCTTACTCCGAGCTTGAAACTTGGATGTTTCTGAAACATGATGACTTGTAAGAGCTCATGGTAAGCCCCTTGATATCTGCCTACCCAATCGAGAAACAAGCATGTTTTTATTTATGTTTATTTGTTACATATGTACTTATATTTATGTACTTACTTAAAACATTCAGATGCGTTCATTCTGTTTTCATATCCGTTCTGAAAGTAAACAACTGTTAATTATTATATTGGAATATTTCAATTACTCAAAACAAATATAACAACAGGATACGAACAAAACAAATAATATCTACTGTTGAAATTATTGACATGGGTTCTTCATTGAATTTTTATAAAAGCGGCGCCCGTTATGTTATGAACAACAGCGATAAATTAGATCGCTTTTTAATCATGTATGAATTTGTATATAGCTTAAAAACAACGCTTAAAAAGAGCGCTGGTGGTGTAGTGGTAGCACCCCTGCCTCACGATCCGAAGGTCGTGGGTTCAAACCTGGTCGTGCACCAATGAGTTTTTCCATTCGAAAAATGTATGTGCGCAATGCCAGTGCTCTTAAACGGTGAAGGAAAACATCGTGAGGAAACCGGCATACCCTAGAACCAAAAATTCGAAGGTGTGTGTCATAGGTTAGTATTCCTATAAGCGGCGATGGGCTTGCAACCTGTCACGTACGGAATACTAACTACTGTGCAAAATGTGGGCATGTACCAAATGTCATGTTTGGACGTGGCTCTGACTACCCTCTTTAGGTATCCTCAAAGATCTAAGTAACTAAAGATCTGAGGTAGAAGATATCTACCGAGCCCGGGGATTACAGTCGTGATCATATTTTTTTTTATTTTTTTTTTCTTAAAAACAGAAGATTAATAAGTCTGCCCAAACCTCTAATGGTAAGTAAGTAACAGTGTTATAAAAATATTATAATTGCTTACCGGAGTTATGTATAATTTTGTACAATCTTTCAAAGGAAAAGATCCCTTTCCGATCCATATAAGATAGGCTGTGGATAACGCCACATAAACCATGTAGTAAATACAGCAGAGATATGACGTCAGCAGTTTCAAATGACCAGCACCTGAAAGTAATAATATAAATATATATACACACACCCTCACACACCCTCACATAATTATTAGCATTAACCGTGTATTGATCGCGTTTTAATTATCTATCTTTCCCGACGTTTCAACATGTTTACACACTGTCATGGGTACGGGATGACTCGGGAAAAATAGGTAAATAAAACGCGATAAATACCCGGTTAATACTAATAACAATGTGTTCAGATCGCATAAATGTCAAAATACTACACTTACAGATGACCACGACTATACAGTCGTGAGGAGAGTGAGGAGTCAGAAGCACGTCAAAAAATGATATTTGGTACATGTCCACATTTTGCATAGTTACTAAATTAACAAGTGAAAATCCCCGCTATTTCGTTCGCAAAATATCATTTTCATTGAAATTTGAATCTGCCCGATGTATCCTTACCTGAACAATTGGTGATGGAAGATTTAAGGTTAAATTTCAGAAATAACTTTAAATCAGTCTTTCACTTAGAAACTAGTACTTGTTGGGACGGCACACTTATTTTTCTCTTTATATCATCAGTCAACTCTCTTCTTGTTATACACAATTCCTCCTTGTTAAACAGTATTCACTCTTTTTCTCGTAAAATCATCTCTCTCACGATCCATCCATCTTTTCTTGGCCTACCTTTACCCCTGTATCCATCCACATTACTATCTAACTCTCTTCTTGTTATACACAATTCCTCCTCATAATATAGACTTATGCCCCATCAATAATACTTTGTTAACAAAATTTAGGTAAAACTAGCCATAAATCTCTTTATCCACCGGCTGTACACTACAATATCCTCTATGTAAGTTACCGATAGAGTCTATAAAAGAAGCAACAAGTATCTCAAAGAACCTGGTGTGAACAAAGTACAAATCTTCAAAACATGTCAACAGAGTAATCCGGCACTCAGGTAAAGCATACAGGCTTAGATGCTTAGATAGCAAATCTGCTGTTTCCTGTTGCAAGGCTTTGGTGTGATGTGCTACTGTGGATTTTATGTGCTGTACCATTGAATTTGGGTTATCTGTTATCGTCTTTTCTCATGGAGAAGGCATTTAAATGTCATTTTATAGGGCAACTCTTATCTAAGCTACCATCCAAACAAGACAAAAATTATACAAGCCTTAGTCCAAATTGCTTTAAATAATAGGTAGGTAATGAAATGGTTTTTCATTTGTTTTTAATATGTGAAGTAATTTTAATAGGCTGTTAGTTGTAGGAATTTTTGATATGCAAAATATTATCATTAATATGTTAAGTACCCAATCGATTTTGATGAAATTTGTTGTGAAGACTATGATTGAAACAGGACTGATTTTATGCCCAAAACCACTTTTATTTTAATGAAATTTCGTATGATCGAATTGATGCAGAGTAACAAAGAAAACAGTTAATTATACAAAATCTTTTACGTCAAATACGGATTAAAATGTATAATTCTAGAGTGTAGCAGTTAAACCTAAAGTTTAATTTTAACCACAAACCTCTCAAAAACGGTACAGCCCTCCATACTCCGACAGGATCCTGTTGGCTGAGCTGCCCCATTGCCAGCTGCAGCAGTGACGTCGGCAGCCCCACGGCAAGCAGCCAGAACGTGTATACCACCAGGTATGGAACTGCTCCATAGTAGAACGCCTCCCGAGGCAGGTGGACTGAGTTGAACAGCGTGAGGGATAACGCTATTGTGCATAGCTGAGTTTTTATCAAGTCCCATGTCGATTTTAAAGACTGAAAAGTATAAAAAAATAATATAAAAATAAAGATAAAATTTTAAATAAAAGTACCCGGATGACCGAGTTTTGCTCGTTATTTTTGGGTAAACGACGTTTTCTAAAAATGAAACCTAGCTAGATCGATTTATCGTACCGAAACCCCCTGCATACTACATAAAAATCGTTGGAGCCGTTTCCGAGATACAAATTATATAAATACAAAAATTGCTCGTTTAAAGGTATAAGATAAAAAAAAATATTAATTGCATTAAATTTTTGCAGATTTGTTCAAGACGACAAGGTCAACTAGAGGTAAATAAACACATTAATTTATAATAACAATAGATCGTAAATTTTTGAAAATCTCAAAATTAGCACACTAGTTACTGAACTGTATATGAGATAAAATAAATTATTATTACGTTAATCTATATCTATATAAGAGCTTAACCTGACTGACTGACTGACTGACTGATTTATCATCGCCCAGCCGAAACCGATGAAGCTAGAAAGCTGAAATTTGGAAGGTGGTTTCCTTTTATAACAAAACCACCCACTAAGGCGGGATTTTTGGAAATTCCACCTCTAAGGGGGTGAAAAAGGGTGAAAACGTAAGTATGAAACTTTTTAACGCGTGGAGTGATTTTTATGAAACTTTGTTTGTGCACTGTTAATGCAAAATGAATGGACACGTGTTTCAGGATTTTTCAATATAACCATCAAAAAGGGGTCAAATGTGGGGTCAATTTTTGTATCGGAACTTTTTAACGGGTGGTGCGATTGGACTGAAACTTTGTTTGTGTACTGTAAATACCAAATGAACGGACACGTCTTTCAGGATATTTCAATATAACCTTGAAAAAGGGGTCAAATGTGGGATCAATGTTTGTATGGGATCTTTTTAACCTGGTGCGATTGGTCTGAAACTTTGTTTCGTGTTTCAGGATTTTTCAATAAAACCTTTTAAAGGGGGTCAAATGGTGGGTTCAATGTTTGTATGGGAACTTTTCAACGGGTGGTGCGATTGGTCTGAAACTTAATTTCGTGTTTTAGGATTTTTCAATATATCTCTGAAAAAGGGGATCAAATGGGGGTCAATGTTTGTTAACGGGTGGTGCGATTGGCCTGAAACTTTATGTACTGTCAATACAAAATGAATGGACACGTGTTTCAGGATTTTTCAATATAACCTCCAAAAAGGGGTCAAATGTGGGGTCAATGTTTCTATGGGTACTTTTTAAAGGGTGGTGCGATTGATCTTAATTTTGGTTTGGATACTTTAAATGCAAAATAAATGGAAACGTATTCCTGGATATTTCAAAATAACCCTCTAAGAAGGGTAAAATTGGGTGTCAAAGTTATTATGGGATTTTTTTTTTGGTGTGATTTGTTTGAAACTCAGTTTAGTTAGATACCTACTTTAAGTGAACGAAGTCGCGGGCGGGACAGCTAGTATAAGCTATTTAAGCTATTTTTTAAACCGAACCAGATCCCATTTTTCATCATTTTTAGCGCATCTTGCGATGGTAAAAACGTGTTTATATGAAATTTTTGTAAAGAATTGTCCAGATTTTATTCATTATCTTTAGAGATGAATATATTTCCTTTAATTTTCTCCCATGATATCTTTATAGTTCTGATTCTTGGTTCATTAATGGCCGGTTTTTATATTTTATCTATTCTATCTGTGGTTTTAGATTTTGGATAGGTATTTGACATTACTTAATATTATTATAATGTCAAATCATCATCAGCCTATAGCAGTCCACTGCTGGACATAGGCCTCCCCTAATGAGCGCCATTGCGCCCTGTCTTCAGCTCGACGATGTAAATAATAAATAATGTCAAATACCTATCCAAAATCCAAAAACTGCAGATAGATAGAATATAGGAACTGGCCGTAAATCATATCTAAAAACCATTGATATTTGTGAAATACGTCTCTAGATAGATACAAAAAATTCCGTCTATTGAAGAACTAGACCTGACAAATGACTATGCGATGATGCAACCCCATTACGTTTAGAATAAAACCGTCTTGCGCTAGTAAACCCAACATCACTTTTTGCAATACTGATGTAAGTAGGTTCTAATATTGCTGTGGCTTATTATACCTTAGAAGTCACTAATAAGATAGCAATAGAAAGTACTGGTTTCTGCTTAGCACGAGCTAAAACTGTATGAAAAAATTAAATAGTTTTAATTTTATTTTTACTAGCTTCCGCCTGCAGCTTCGCCCGCAAGGTACTTTCATAAAATAGAGCCTATATTTTTGAAATCAAATGGGTAGTTTCTGAGATTACCTTCTACATACAAACAGACTTTACCTCTTTATACCATTATCATTAATATAGATACTTGTGGCCATTTTATGTATCAAAGCAACGAGCTGACAAACTAAGCTGTTTTAATTTTAGAACATCAGTAATTGATTTTAAAGTTGCTTGGAAAATAAGGATAAGAACCAAATAGGTTTCTCTATAAAAAATGTCCGAATGTATATTTTTTTTATTTAAGATACGGAACTCTTTTGGTTTTGCAATCATAACTTGCTAGGTTTTTTGTAAAAACAGTACCTGATTCTTCCTCGTTTTTTTTTCTGATGCTATACTGTCTAGTTTTTATATTTTCTCATTTTATTTTAAGTTTTTTTGTGTAAACTTGGCGGTTTTTTTCCAATAAAGCCCGAGTTTTTGACACGGGTATAAAATATGTTAATTAAAGTGAATATTCCTTTGTTGTTCGTTAATTGATCCTTTCGAAATCCTTCGATAAAATCTCGAGAATTTTAAACAAAACAGTCATCTTTTGTTTTAAATTGACTTGACAAGTTGAACTGTGACTCTGACGTTGACATTACTACTAATTCAAATAAAGAAGAAGCAGACGAAGATTATTCCTCGTACATTGCGTCCTATGAGAAATGAGGTAAGTAAACAATATGGTAGTTCATAGTGCATTGTGACAATGTTTTGACATTCGTGAGTAACGGTGCATTGTCATCGACTATGAATTCTACTATTGTACTTCAAAACAAACGCGATAGGTACCACGAGGTATTGTAGTGAAGAGTTTTGCAATGAACCCTGTGAACTCTGTGATATTGACACTGACCATGAGAATTTTCTGATGTATTGGACGGAGAGCTTATCGCTCTAATTTTTATATTGACAAAACAATAATTTCGATAATCATAGGAATCGTTTTGACTTTTTCAAAATTATAAATTCAATTACGGAATACTAACTACTGTGCAAAATGTGGGCATGTACCAAATGTCATGTTTGGACTTGCCTCTGACTACCCTCTTTAGATATCCTCAAAGATCTAAGTAACTAAAGATCTGAGGAGATATCTACCGAGCCTGGGGATTACAGTCGTGATCATAGTTTTTTTTTTTTATAAATTCAATTAATTTATTCCTTTTTGATACATGAAATTGTACACTAGGAAAAGTCACATCTGTTGACATACATTAATAAAATATATGACAATAACTTATATAAACTGATAGACTGCCTAACTGTTAGTCAAAAATCTGCTAATTAATAAATGAAAAATACATACATATATGTATGATTTCTTGCGATGCATTTCGACTGTCAACTTTGTCGCTCTAGTTTTATATTTTTTTCGAGTTATTTTGAGTTTTACTGTGTAATTTTGGTGGTTTTTTTTCCAATAAAGCCCGAACTCTTGATGTGAGATATGTGAATTAAAGTGAAAGTTCCTTTCTAAATCAATCAGAAATTTTTCCATCTTTTGTTTAAAATTGACTTGACAACTTTACTATGACTCTGTGACTTTGACACAGTGATCTGTTATACTCGTAGTTACTAAAGCGTTGACAACACTTAATATACCTACATAGAATACATTTAACACTGGCAAAATTTATCTCATAAAAGACAAATGCCATATATAAGAAGAAGAAGAAATATAGCGTGTGTGTTTAAAGTCACAGGCCAACGATTCTTTCATTTCCTAAAACACTAAATTGCCCATATGTGAACGTTTGAATGCTCCTAATTGATGTCTATTTTCAGTGGAAATTAGTTTCATTAATTGTTATAATTGGTTAGATATTCATATTTGCACGAATTTCGTGATCACTGTAACATAACTTGTTATGAATTTAAAATGTCTAAAGACTTCATCAAAGTTGAAAGAATATTTTGACTTCTTAGTTTTATCATTATTCTCACTATTCGTCATTATTCACAACAAACAATTATGGTTGTCTTTAGAAATGTTAGTTAATTTTAAATGTACCCTTCGTTTAATAACTTAATACAACAAATTTTTTGTAGCTTCATTTTCATACTATTAATTTGAAAGACGAGCTCTAAAATCAAGGCTAAAAAAGTTTTTAAAATAACGTCACAAATATGAATTGAGACGAACCACCAGGGGTAGAGGGTAGGCTAAAGAAAAGAGGAATAGACTATGTCAAAGATGATATGGATAAGAAAGGACTGAATACTGAGATATTGGTGGTAATTCGGTTGTTTTGCAGACTAATTTAAAAATGCTACCATAGGTACGATCTTATTTGGCTTACTATAAAGACCAAATTAGCGCAACATTTTTGAATGACAGTTTTAAAAAGATCTAAAATTGACATAATCATTCAAATTTAATTAATTTTCCACCATTTTCACGTAGCTTTAGTCAACACCAATTTACATGGCTTCTAAAATAAGCTAAAACACGTCAATCATACGTCAGTTTAGTCAAATTTAGAATTGTAATTTAAAATTTTTACGCTAATTTAGTATTTGATGTGAACAAAATAAGGTCGCGTTTATTTCAGCATTTTTTTAATTAAGTTTTAGTTAGTCAGCGGAACAACAGAATCACCACCACTATGTTCCGATATTAGATTGTCAATAGAAATCTTTTACATAGATAATATGCCAACTATTTATTCCGTATTATAAAAAGTAAAAAATATTGTTTCCCTAACAAACACGTGCGGGCTTTCGCAAGAACATGAAGAAGTCTCACAAACTCAACTCTTTGTTTCCGAAATCACGGGTCAACTTCACTTCAGGATGTGAGGGTAGTTTAACATAAATAACATGGAAAGTTTGCGTTTGGGAAGTTGTGATGTTCCGAGTGAGTTCTCTTGGTTTGATGCTGGTAAGACGCTTAGACTGATTTACATTGAGTCAGTCACTGGCGCCAGTGCTGGCCCCGACGACTGATATAGAGTAGTTAATTGGGATTAGCTCTAGACTTTTGTAATTTATATATTCAGTTTCTTTTAATATAATTTAAAAAGGTAAACAAAATTACTTTTATAGCACTTGATTCTTTATATCATAAATATTTGACAACTATAATTAAGTAGTTTATAAATTCATTCTTAGATTTTTGCCGCAAATCTTAATTATAAATTCAAATCTAAAATTGGGTTTGTTTGAACACATAACTCTGGAACGGTTAGACAGATTTTAATGGTTTTCAATTTGTTCTATTTATCTTCGTCCCGGATAGCAGAATAATAATTAATAAAACATTTAAATAGATTAAATGCGGACGAAGCGACAAAGTTGTGAGCAACCACTATTTGTTAAATATAATGTAACTTACGCGATCTGAACACATTATTATTAGTATAAAACGGGTATTTATCGCGTTTTATTTAAGTACCTATTTTTCCCGATTTCTCGACAGGTTTACGCACTGTCGTAGTCACGGGTATAAAATAGACTAGACTAGGCTCTAGATATAAAATAGGTAAATAAAACGCGATAAATACCCGTATAATACTAATAAAAATATAAGGTAAGTGTACTAAATCGATACCAATGGTCAATCAATTTTTTTTTTTTAATTTACTAAAATCTGTGAAGTTACGCCGAGGCCGACACGACACACCTATGATTTTTAATGTAAAAGTCACTCAACTTACGTAATAATAATTTAATTGCCCAGAACTAAATATTACGAAGGATTTTGTTATTCACTGACGTATAAAATTAAACGCATTATTATTATAATTTAATACGCAACACATAGTGCTATTATCAAAAAGTACCTGGTTGACCGAGCTTTGCTTGGTTTATTTTCTGGTAAATATTGTTTTTTGGAAAATGAAACCTACCTAGATCGATTTATTATCCCCAAAACCCTCTGGATACTAAATTTCATGAAAATCGTAGGAGCCGTTTCCGAGATTCAGATTATATATATATACATATATATACAAGAAATAAGATAATAGCTATTTTATGTGATTTATATGCAATGGAAAATCATGTCAAATAAGGATTAGGTACTCCACTTACGTGATAAATTATAATTTAGTGATAAATAGATGATTTTTTTCCAAAAACAAAAAAAATAATCTAAAATTTTACAAAAAAAAATCGTCAGAACAAAAAGTATGATTCGCTACAAATTGAGTTATTTAGAAAAATATTTATAAAACTTTAAGGGGTCTCTATGGTGTTAATCTGTTTATCCAATTTAGCAATTTAGCAATGTTGATAAAAAATATTACTTTAAACACTTTAGTCAATTTGAAAATGTTATTTTAACTGAGCGAGTATAATTAGTATGTGCATACACATACGTTCCTATACATACACACAATACTGTTGCGATGAAAGATTTTGTACGTAATTAATGAGCATGGAAAGTTGAATGTTATTTTTACAAATTTTAGCCGAAATTTTCATAGTTTTCGTAATTTACTCGAGTAGACTTATCAGGTGACCGAGTTGCAGCACGGAAAATAAATTTACTAAATATGTACTTATAATAAAACTGTGACAGGTCAAATTCTGTACATTGAAGATATTTAGAAAAATTGCTTTGGAAGGCACTCTAAAATCGATACTGCAGACAAATCTGTATTTATTTTAATTTTTCTCTATCTGTTTGTATCTGAGCTGAGCATATCGCCGAAGATACTGAATGAAATCAAATGAAACTTGGCAAGGTTTGAGTTCATACTACAAGGTAGGACATAGACTACTTTTTACCTCAAAATTTGGTATATTACAACCTTTAAGATTAGGTCAATATCATTACCTATCTCAATTTTTCAAAATCGATCCAGCCGTTTGGGCTACAGCGACGGCCAAAGAAACTCCCATACATAACATACTCGTAGATAGATAATACCCCAAACACATTACATGCAAAGATCCATTTTTTTTTGTCTTTACTAGCTTTTGGCCGCGATTTCATCCGCGCAGAATATTTTTGTACTTATGGGAAAATCAAGGGAAAAAGGATTTCCTTTTATTTTATTTTTACGTAAATTTTTCAATGTTTTTAATAGTTATTCTGCTGTTCGGTATAGAGACAAATACCATGAAAATCGGTCCAGCCGTTCTAGAGTTATAAGTGTTCGAACAAACCTGACATTTTTTTATTATTAAGAAGATTATTAACCTATTCGCTAGGAATAAAAGATCCGGTTGATAAACACTAGGCTAGTGTCAGTCTAAGTACTACATCGAAGGTGGACAAGGCCGCAAGAAAACATCAAGGAAACCTGCTATTACAGAAGCCATTTTCAATTACAGATCTATAAACAAAAAGAAGGTCAATTGACAAAAAGTATTACCCAGACATTTTGCAGAGCTCTTCCTCTACAATTGCTATACTTCAAACAATGGAAATCACCACACGGTCGTGTCACCACTGCCATAAATTATTTTTCGTATTCGAATTTTGAATTTCAGATACCGCGAAAGGAGACGCTCGCGCGCATGCGTCTAGCGTAGCACTGAATTACTGACAAGGAAGGTGCGGTGCTAGTGAGGGGTTAATGTCGATGAAGGTTTATCGATTGTATGACTTGGAGTATTATTTACTAAATAATGGAAGGGTATTATGGTGACCCTGTTGCTTGTAACCTTGTTAGGGTGAACGTTAATTTAATATGAAACTAGTTTTTTTTTATTCTCGCTAAAGCAGTAAATTTTAATAAGTAAGTGACTAACTCAAGTGTCATTTTTTTTACAAGTTCACTACAGACAGTTTAATTGTATACTTACTTCTTAAATGAACTGTTAGCTTTAATTTGTAAATAATAATCAAACAATTACATCATTTAAGTAACTAAAGCAAAAAGTACTAAGATAATATTAATATAATTATTTAGTCAGGGTCACCGTTATCGAAATCGATGAGGAGGTCCATTTAATATAATATATATAATATAATTACTAATTTTTTTATGAGTGTGTAGTATGTATAATACCTATACTTATTGTTTTTTTTAGATTACTATTAAGTGTATAAAACTTAATCAGGAGCAGTATTTTATTCAACGTTAATTATTTAATACATACTTACACTAACATTTTTTTCAAATTTGGTTTTCGATAAAATTTTCTTAGAGTAATTATTTCTGTTAATATTTTAAGATCTACTGACATTGCACAGTCCCATCCCTAGATGCGCCGGAGCACGCCACGGTACACCGAGTACGGCACTACTCAGTTATGGAAATTAACGTCAGTCGGTAAAAATAAAAACACAGAATAATTACCCATGGCTATGGTCAGTGGCCACTGACCATAGAAAGGGTCTAAGATGTTTCAAAACTTTCTGTCTGCTTTGTAGAACATGTGTTTTGCGAAACTTTAGTTTTTAGACAACTTTAAAAAAGAGGTTCTCAATTCGACTGTGTGTGTTTTTTGGATGTTTGTTACGCAATTACTTAGCCAATTTTGAATGGATTTTGATGATTCTTCTTTTGTTTGGTTTGATTTTTTATTCCGTTTTGTAAAGTGTGACTTACTTTGTAAAAATTAATTAGCACTTTTTTAAAAATCATCATCTTTTTTAAAAACAATAACACATTTTGTTATTGTTTTTAAAAAATACGTTTTTGTGTCACGTCAAGTGTGTCACGCAGACGTCGTTCGAGCTATAGAATCTAATCGAAGGATTTTTCTTGCGGTTTTATTTTGCAGCAACAATAATTATTACGATCGAGATTGTCAGTGTATGAATTTCGTTTTCAACTTTTTGTAAAAATATATAATTAGAGAAAGAAAGAAAAAGAAAAAGAAAAAGAAACTACTACGTACTAGAGAAAGGCCAGGTCCAGAGTACCCTAAACCGACGCGCATGTATGAAGAATGTAATGAGAGTGAATGAAGCAAAAAAGGTATGTCAGGATCGTAGCAAGTGGAGAACCGTGGTCTCTGCCTACCCCGTCGGGAAACAGGCGTGATTTTATGTATGTATGTATGTATAAAATTAAAGTCAAAGTTTTTTGTTGTTTTGTAATTGTATACAGTAGGTACCTAAGTTCAGTTTAGGTTTAAAATTCTGAATAAAATAATTTAAAAAAAGTTGAAAAAAATATATTTTTAAATCATTAAACCAACATTATCACAACTTAAGTTTGTAGTTTGTATGTTTATTTAGAAGAAAATCTATCCGAACCAATTTTGAAAATTACTTTACTGAGTTTTAAGTGATTTAGTTTATTACATTTGTTTTTATATACTGACTAAATAGGTTTAATTATTCTCATACAAAAATAGGGTTTACTTAAGTTTAACGATATACATAGAAATTAATCTAGGTTCAAATAATTCACGACAGTTAATTAGTGTTGAAATTCAAAAGAAATCCCGAGTTTTGAGCTAAAATTACTTTTCAGATTGATGTTTTTGAATTCCTTATTATTGCAGTTAACTTAAGCTATTAAAAGTTGCTTCATTAGAAAGCACATTGCATTCTGCATAATGTTTTCTATGCATTATGCAAGGTCTATACGGAAATTATATACTTATAGTATGTTGCAAGTTGAGTTACGTTGGAACGATCTTTTAGTTAAGATGCGCGATTGTGATAATGGTTGTAAGAGGTTAATCTATATTATACTAGCTTCCGGCCACGGCTTCACCCGGGTAGTAACTTGATAAACAAAAACAAATTTATCCCACGGAAACCGTACATTTTTCCGTGATAAAAGTAGCCTAAAGCAATATTTTTTAGATAGGTATGTACTATTTCAGACTATAATCTACATAATATCTGTGCCAAATTTCATATAGATCCGTTCAGCCGTTTCAGCGTGAAGGAGTAACAAACATACATACACACATCTATACATTCTTATTAACTTTCGCGTTTATAATACTCGTAATTAGTAGGACAAAGTCAGGTTTGTTCGAACACTTATAACTCAAGAACGGCTGGACCGATTTTTATAATTTTTGATTTGTTATATTTTTTATATTTTTGTTATCTCCCGTCCCAAATAATAAAATAACTATTAAAAAATTGGAAAATTGACGAAGTAATGAAATAGTGTGTTTTACATCAGAACTCCGTCATTTATAATCCGTTTTTATTTTCTTTATGACGAAGGATAGAATATTAAAATTTCTATGGGACCAATTGGAAAATACTTAGACTTTTCGATTGGATCCATAGAAATTTTATCAAAATCGGTGCTGTAGTTTTTTTTAGTAGTAAGACATAGTCGTTTATCTTTTGTCTTTAACACGTTATTATTACGATGAGATCATGCTTAAATCCCCGTGGACAGATTATCTATGCGGTTCAGTATATTTAATGATAATGGACTTTTGAAGGATTATAACAAGTAGGCATTGTAGTGAATACTTTGTATGACTAAGAGGCCATCTTTAATGACAAAGTAGTTGTTTATCTTTGTCTAAGTAGATTTGTGACTGTTTAGCTATAGTACCACAAGCACTTACCTACAAACCATCATGTTTCAAAAATGTCACATTTCAAACTTGCAGTGACACTACTTCAATACAATTTTTTATAGGTCATGTATAATATCAAAGTAATATTACTTTGATATTGGCATGAGTTTGTAGTAAGGCCTCAGAACTGTGATAGTATCCATACTATATAAATTAATGTTATAAATGCAAAAGTGATTCAATCTGTCTGTTACGCTTTCACGCTTAAACCGCTGAACCGGTTTTGATGAAATTTGGTACAAAGATAGACTAAAGCTTGTGAAAG
Source organism: Cosmorhoe ocellata (assembly GCA_963675405.1). Taxonomy (NCBI): domain Eukaryota; kingdom Metazoa; phylum Arthropoda; class Insecta; order Lepidoptera; family Geometridae; genus Cosmorhoe; species Cosmorhoe ocellata. The sequence continues at coordinate 2,802,072 of OY776250.1, read as the reverse complement.
GAATAGGCTTTTTATCGCGAAAAAATACTTGAAAGGGTTTAAATAAGAGATAAAGGTTTGTATGGAAATTACGTCATTTTTAAAGCTAGAAGTTTGAAACTTATTTGTTAGGCTTTTAATTAGATATAAATAATACAAAATTCAAAGTTTGTAAAAATTTTACCCGGAGTAAAAATAGGGGGATGAAAGTTTTTGTCTCATAGCATCGGCAAAAAAGATGGCCTAAAGATTTAAAATACTGTCTAAAGTAACTATTCCACACGGGCAAATTCGTGGGCAAAAGCCAGTAACAAATATACACTTGAATACAAAGAATATAGAACAAATTATACATGATATTTTTATAATGTGAGCTCAAGGTGTGAATCAGAAGTTAAATAAACCACAACATAATTTGTATCATCTGTGTCAATAGCTGAGGTACAGTCAGCGACAGTTTGACACGTAACAAAAATCTGAATGTAAAAAAGTCAAAAGCCAAAGTATTTTTATTCATTAAAATCACAAGGATCATTTTGAATTGTCTTATATGCTATGTACCTAAGTCTAGGCGCCAATTCCAGTCCTATCCCCAGTACGAGAATAACTGACAAGAAACTCCCTGGGCCCTAGCGCTTTTTTTGTATGATCCTTGTTAATTTTGTTAGGGATACCTTAAATGTACTCTGATATTCTATAATAAGCTTTTCGAGACAGTTTTTGTTTAATTACATTTTTGAATTTCCCAATCGATAAATCAAGCATGTCACTTGGGATCTTGTTATAGAAGCGTACACATTGCCCTATCTAGACACGCGGCAGCGTGTCAAGCCAAGTTCAAGCGAACGGGCGAAGAGCGCGCCGTGTGTAATATTACAGGAACCATTTGGGTCATTTTTCACCCCTAAAGGATTTACTTACTTTAGTGAGCCTAACCGTGGGAACAGCGAGTTTATTTTTATGTCTAGTACTAACATTAAAATTATCACTATTTTTCTTAATCTATAGGATAATAAATTAATGTACAGGTCATCCAACGGATCTAGGAATTCGTAAAATTAGCCACAGGTGCGAGTTTGCGCATGCACATTTCCTTCCCCCCCTCCTCATACCTCCAATTGCTCCCAAAAAACGATACTGCGCAGCTCTTGCGACTAACTGCACGAATGCCTAGATTCGTTGAGCCAACTACACTTGTGAACATTTTTAAATAAAAAAACTTTAGAAGTGTCAAGGGACACCCGGATGGAACGAAGTTCCTTTTGATTAATTTGTGAGAGAGAGAGACAGACAGAGAAACACGCGCACGCCGCACGGCTTACAACTATACCAAAAGGTGTCGTTACAACTTTTCGTGAGATTTTTTCCGTCTCTTTCACAACGCGCGATAAGGAACTTCGTTCCAAAAATGTATATTTTAGATATAGGGTTTCCTTTGAAATTATTCACGCACGCAACGAGCGTCTTCGTAGCTTCCGGTTCGCTTCGAGGTCAGGGGTAAGAATGCACCGTGACGTGGTCGTTGCGCAAGGACGCAGCTCGGTAATTATAGCTTGTAGCTACTGGTGCGTGTTTTAATGTAGTGTTATCTACACTCTATGTATTTATTAGAAAAAAGGTATATAAATAATCTATCAGCTATCTGAGTGGCTGTTATGGAACTCTAGTTGCAATCAATTACAATGAATGTCTATCAGTAACAGTGCTGTGTGCGTAATTCTGATACTTACAAACAATATATCCAAGGCAATAAATCAAAATATAATAATAATGATCTTATGGGAATAAACTTTGCATAAAGCAATACCTACACAGCTGTTATCTAGAAGCAGTTAGTAATCATGTTTTGATACTATCAGAATTACGTAATCGCAGCCCTGGTTCCGTAGTACAAGCTTTGCTTAGTTTGGGAATAGATGGCGTTGTGTGAGTTGTCCACCAATATACATACATACATACATAAAATCACGCCTGTTTCCCAACGGGGTAGGCAGAGACCACGGATCTCCACTTGCTACGATCCTGACATACTTCTTTTGCTTCATTCACTCTCATTACATTCTTCATACATGCGCGTCGGTTAAGGGTACTCTGGACCTGGCCTTTCTCTAGTACGTCCGCAATTTGATCGAGGTACGTACGCCGTGGTCTTCCCCTTCCAACTGTTCCATTCACACTCTCCTTATACAACTGTTTCGTCATTCTCCTTTCATCCATCCTTTCTACATGCCCAAACCATCTTAGCATACCCTTCTCAATTTTCATCACTACGTCTTCTTTCACTCCACAACGTTCTCTTATCACACTGTTCTTTACTCTATCATTCAAAGTTAAACCACACATACTTCTCAAAGCTCTCATTTCCACTGCATTTATTTACCACCAATATTTATTTATTTATTTTAGCTTTAGTTACAACTCAGTTGGTATTTTAATTTGCTGTACTTAGGCTGTGGGATCGATTTCTCCCCAGGATAAACTTTTCTGTGATAAACATATTATATAGGTATGTAGATGTTTGTTTTGTATTATCCTACTAATATTATAATTACGCAAAAGTTTGTAAGAATGTATGGATGTATGGATATATGTTTGTCACTCTTTCACGCTAAGTCGGCAGAACGGATCTGGATGATATTTGGCACAGATATAGATTATAGTCTGGAATAACACATCGGCTACTTTTATCCTTAAAAAATATACGGTTACCGTAGGATAGATTTGTTTTTTTTAAGGGTACCACGAGGGCGAAGCCGTGGGCGTAAGCTAGTTAGTATATAAAACACTTCACTTTTAACATAAAAAAACATGTTTTCGACTGTAATCCACAGGCTCGGTAGATAATCTTCTCAGATCTCTAACTCATCCGTAACTACTTAGATCTTTGAGGATATCGAAAGGGGGTAGTCAGAGGCACGTCCAAACCTGATATTTGGCACATGACCACATTTTGCACAGTGAGTAGTATTCCGTACGTGACAGGTTGCAAGGCCATCGCCGCTCATAAAAAAACTAATCTATGACACACACCCTCGAACTCAAAAATAATTATAATAAAAACCATAATTATCTTCTTACGAGTACCATGAATGATTTAAAAATTTTATACCTACAAGAAATTATAATTATCTTAAAATTATATCTTATACTACCTCTTATTATTATATATACCAACGTTTTGTCTGTAGCTATTGAAAGTCGTTTTCAACACCAAGTATTGGGAAACAAAATATCCCTATGGTTAACATCAAAAACCAAACTGCCCTAAACAAGCACGTGAGGAGCATAACATCACGGCAAGTCAATAGTAGTTGAGCAACTATCTCCAAAACCAAGGGAAGTACAAAGTGACAAATATCAGTGGACGTCAGATGGCTACAGAGATATTGGATCAAAAGCCCTCTAAAAATTGCTATATTTGCCATTATTTCATTGTATTTGCTACAAATATGATCACGACTTAATCCCCGGGCTCGGTAGATATTGTACTCAGATTTTTTTAAGTTACTTAGATCTTTGAGGATATCTAAAGGGGGTAGTCAGAGGCAAGTCCAAACATTACATTTGGTACATGCCCACATTTTGCACAGTAGTAAGTATTCCGTCCGTGACAGGTTGCAAGCGAATCGTCGCTTGTAAGAATACTAACCTATGACACACACCTTCGAATATTTTGATTTTAGGGTATGCCGGTTTCTTCACGATGATTTCCTTCACCATTTAACACCACTGGCATGGCGCACATAATTTTTTCGAATGGAAGTTAATTGGTGCACGACCAGGTTTGAACCTTCGACCTTCGGATCGTGACGCAGGGGTGCTACCACTACACCACCAGCGCTCTCACATATACGCAAACCAAAATATTAACGGAATAAAGTGATTAGCCTAACTGACGTTTTTAGGTTGGCAGACCACTTATCTTTCTCAAACTTGCCCGACTAGACACCGCCCTCGGCTTTGCCCGCGTGGTATCTGGAAAAACAAAAACTTATATATCCCACGGGAACAGTGCATTTTTCCGGAATAAAAAGAAGGCTTGTGCTATATCTTTATAGATAACTAGCTTATGCCCGTGACTTCGTCTGCGTAGAAATCGAAAATAATGAATTTAAATAAATTACGAAACACGACTTCCATCATATAAATATTAAACGGGTATTGAGTATTGCGTTTTATTTACCTATTTTTCCCTATTTTTAACGTTGGGAAAAATAGTTAATTAAATAAAACGCGATATATACCCGTTTCATTTCGGTTTTGCCTATTTTTACATAGCAACATAACGAACCTACTGCTCGGGGTAAGGCAATTCGGTTTTGTATATTTTTACATAGCAACCTAACAAACCTATTGCTCGAGGTAGGGCAATTCGGATTTTTATATTTTCACATAGCGACCTAACGAACCTACTGCTCGGGGTAGGGAAATCCGGATTTGTATATTTTTACATAGCAACCTAACGAACCTACTGCTCGGGGTAGGGGTAGGACATAGTGGAACTGAGCATCGCAAACATTGACAACCTCTTTTATTTTGTACATAACATACCATACATACATAAAATAACGCCTGATTCCCAACGGAGTAGGCAGAGACCATAGAACTCCACTTGCTACGTTCCTGACATACATTTTTTGCTTCATTCACTATCATTACATTCTTCATACATGAGCGTTGGTTTAGGGTACTCTTGACCTAGCTATTCTCTAAAACGTGCCAATTTAATCGAGGTATGTACGCAGAGGTTTTCTCCTACCAACTATCCCATTGACACTCTCCTTATAAATTGAGAAGGGTATGTTAAGATGGTTTGGGTATGTAGAAAGGATGGAGCAAAAGAGACTGACGAAACAGGTGCATGCAACCATCATGTACCTGTCAATCTCCTATCATACATCCTTTCTACATGGCCAAACCATCTGAACATACCCTTCTCAATATTCATCACTACGTCTTCCTTCACACCACAACGTTAATTCATCACACTGTTCTTCGCTCTATCATTTAAAATTAAACCACACATACTTCTCATAGCTCTCAGTTCCACTGCATTTATTCTATTCTAATGCTTCTTCTACCATACCTAACTTTCAGTAGGTACCATTATTTCATTTTGTAAAAAGATTTAATGTACTTACCTATTTAAACTAAGTTTCAAGCCAATCACACCACCCTTAGCTATAAGAAACATGCTACATACACATACTTTCCGAAGATAGAACTATATCTACTAAAAACATACTAAAATTAATAAAAATACGAATTGTTTATCTATCCATAGAAAATCGACATAAAATGACATTGTCAATAGACTTAGTGTACCTAGTGTCACTGTTATATGAACAAAAAAGGTTGGTTGCACAGATTAATTTGATTTGAATCTAAGCCCAGTACTAACTATTTCATATTATGTGACTCTTTATTATTTTACATAATTTATCTTTTATATTTGTCAACCGATTTCGATGAAACTTTGTTTCATTCCTATGTTTTAATCTAAGCTTATCATTCAATACATTAGTGAAAATTGAATTCGATTCGGTTCAGTCGTTGCAAAGTTTGTTCCGGAGTTGCGGATTATCGTTCACAAACGCACAGATAAACATAAAAACAAACAAAAAGATTTTTTTTTCATAAACTGTTGTTTTAGGCTACGTAGCGTGTCTTCTTTAGGTAGCACTAATTTTTATTTGAAAATATCAAAAGTACAGACACGACTTCTCTACGATTTTAATAATATGTATAGACTTGCATAAGTTTTTAAGTGAGTTCAACCTTTTTGAATGAAATCGGAGTAAGTTTCAAACATGGCATGTGTCAAAATAAAATGTTGTTTCAATCAAAAGCACCAAGGAGTATCGATATCAACTTCGAAGCAAATCACCACCAAAATAACTTTCTACCCCATTTTAACCCCGTTAGGGGATGAAATTCAAAAAAATGCTATATAGGTCTTTCATCAATTCTGCTAAAAAAGGTTTATGCAAAATTTCAAGTAGATTGGTTCAAGGAATCACGTTGTCCCATACAAACTTTGCCCCCCTTTTTCACCCCTTTAGAGGTGGAATTTCCAAAAATCCCTTCTTATCGGATGCCTACGTCGTACAAACAACACACCCTCCAAGTTTCAGATCTCTACGATCAGCGGTTTAGGCTGTGCGTTGATACCTCAGTCATTCAAAAAGAAGGATCATACAAAAAAGCGCTAGGACCGAGACGAGTTTCTTGCCTGTTCTTCTCGTACTTGGGTTAGGTTGGAATTGGCACATAGATTCACCTAGCATGTAAGACGTTTCAAAGTGATCCTTGTGATTGTACTGAATAAATATTTTTCAATTTCAATTTCAATTTCGATTTCAATTTCAATTTCAATTCAGGACAAAGCCTTTTATATGTATAGATAATATATTCATAATATCATAATATAATCTATAAAATACATTTATATGATAATAATCTATCTTTGTGTCAAATTTCATCTAGATTTGTTCAGTAGTTTCAGTGTGATTGAATAACAAATATCCATACATCCATCCATCCAATCTTTCGTATTTATAATGTTATAGGATCACTGAAATCACTTACCATTTTATGAAGCTTGACAAAAAACCCGACTAAGAAACTATTAACTTAACACTAGGCATGTCCAGTATTGTGAAGACCATACCAGTTGTTCAGCAACTTTTGATTGCGACTCAAGTTACCAGTCAAAGGTGCTAAAGTAACATTGAAGATTTTTTAAATTCGCTCCAGCGTCCAGAGAAAGTGGCTTTGCCGCCAGAATACAAATGTTATAACATTGATTCACGACAAGCGATCCATCCCCTTATTCAATAAGAAGTTGTCAGCTGTAATCTTCAGAAACTGTCATAACGCAAAACAATTCTAAGACATTTTTTTTTTCGTGTCGTTCTTTTGAACCAGTGCAGTGAAAGGATTATGAAGTGCCTCAGAGCTTCATTTAATTCACTTTTTTTTTATTTATTTGTTCGGGCATTTGATTGCATTTTTATTGCTTGTTCATTTTGTGAATTAAATATTATTTGAAACATAAAAACCCGGAGAATGTTACAAAATGAAGACTCTGACATTTTGTATTGTTTATTTAAAATGGTAAGAGTCAACTTCATTTGTCATGCACGTATTACGATTGCGCGGAAAGATATAAAAATATTGTTTTCTTAATAATAAGTATCTGATAAATTATACAACAACCATAGGTTATTGAGAGATGACTTAGCAAAAATTTACAGAGAAAAGTAGAGTAAGATAAAGTGTTCATAACTTCATCTTTTTATAATTACCTCGTCCACTTAAGTGTCCTCAACACTATGACATTTTGCCGTCCAAAACACGCCCACTATTTAACGAGGTCCTTCGAAAAACTGTCAAATTGTCACGCGTGTTTGTTACTACACAGTCACGGCAGTTTTTCACTAGTGTGGACGCGTTTTTACGTTCGATTATGAACTTGAATCGGGAAAGAAGATCACGGGGTGCGCACGCGTCACTGTATTACATCAACGTAGATGTCATCGTGTTTCTCGGGCTTCTTGTAGAATACGGGGGCGAATCCAATCGAAGAGTCTCCTCGGGGATAACCCTTGGATTTAATCCATTGGTAATACGAAAATTGATGTAAAAGCCCCCACCGTTCCGACATGACAGTATCCTAATACTAAAGTCCAGTATCCACTGAAGCAATATTCCTTACCACAGGTTTAATATCGTGTTTAAGTTGTTTTTAAATTGTGCTACTGATCTGCAATGTTTAAATTATTTAGCCTAAAAAGTCCATGTTAGAGAAAGGTTCCGAAAAATTGTGACGATGAAAGATTTTAAGCTTTCTCTACTCAATTTCTCACAGCGCTCTAGTGGACAGTTGGCCAAATTCCCTCATACAAAGTGTACAAGCACGATTTCAGATTTTCTGGTAGAATCACTGCGGTCGCGTCCATGCCAAAATGTGGCGTGTTACGTACTAAAAAGGTTTCAATTCAATTGCTATACGAGATTATTGGAAGCAATTCCTTTCAGAAAGAAGTATGGCACGTGACCGGCATTGTAAGGGGGGGCAAGGGGAAACTTCACATAGTTTACATATTTACCTTTTCAAAATATAAAAAGTCATATTTTCATTATTCTTTAATTATCTTTGAACTAGTCTGCAAGTTTATAGTAAGATAGATTTTATTAGTTTTCTTAGCCCACAGTAAACCATTTGTTAACGACCGATTAAATAAAACGTAGGTACAATTATTGTCCAAGGGAAGCGAGGCTTCAGATATTATTACGTGATTTGGTGTTTTGTTGCCATATCAACATTTTATACGATGATAAAACCATGATGACCACTGATTTGTATGTAAAATAATAGAAAAACGGTGATGGGCTAGTAATCTAAGTAACCTGTCATAACATAAAACGAACTATTGTGTGAAATTAAGGCATTGGCCAAATATGATGTTTGGACGTGCCTCCGACTAATCCGTTTGGATATGTTCAAACATCTCAGTAATTATAAATCTTAAGAGATGTCTTGATGTTTTGTGGGTTAAAATGTTGGTGAACTTTAGATTTGAGAAAATTTGTTCCATTAAAGGTACATTTTTTCTATTTTTCGTTTTATAATATCGTTTACTTTTTTCTTATTAGTTTTTATTCCAGCTTACTGCAGTCTAGATGAAGTTTTTTAATTCAAATTACTTAATTAAATTTCAAACAAGAAGTCTAGAAAGGGTCTGGCAGATGGTCCATCTGATAAAATCTTAAAGCTACGTGCAAACTGACGTGACTTAACCGACAGCGGGGGAATGTCAAAATGTGCTAATGGCTTCCTAAAAAACGGCGACCGTCTGAGAGAGACACGTCAGATATAAATCAAGTATTTTGAATTTATTTTGTTCATTCTAACAAAGAACATAGAAACGATTGTTTAATATTTTGTAAATGTGTAAATGTCAAATCTAAATATATATAACTCAAAGGTGACTGACTGACTGACTGACTGACTGACATAGTGATCTATCAACGCACAACCCAAACCACTGGACGGATCGGACTGAAATTTGGCATGCAGGTAGATGTTATGACGTAGGCATCCGCTAAGAAAGGATTTTGATTAATTATACCCCCAAGGGGATAAAATAGGGTTCAACGGGCATCAGCTAGTGTAATATAAATGGGCACAAAAGAGCACAAAAAACAATTACCAATACCTGACATACTTACTAATATTAATAATGCAAAAGTAACTCTTATTTGTTTGTGTTACCATTTTACGGTTAAAAAGTTGAATGACTTCTTTTTATCTTAAAAAAGAATTACATTACATACGGACAAAGTCACGGGCTACAGACAGTATTTAATACTAATAGTTATTATTAGTAGTTTTATTATGTCAATTTTAGAACTTTTTAAAACTGTCATTCAAAAATGTTACGCTAATTTGGTCTTTATAGTAAGCCAAATAAGATCGTTCCTGTGGTAGCATTTTTTAAGTTAGTCTGCAAAACAATCGAATTACCACCATTGTCAGCGTAGTAGGAAACGAGACTTGCTGCTGGGGACCGGAAAGAGTGGCGTAATAAATAGAAGACCTATACTCAACAATGAGTGCAAACAGGCTGAATTATGATTAGCAGTATTATTATTATCCATATTGTATAAATATTTATATACAGACTAGACTGGCCTCACAGCTCAGTTGGTAGTAGCTCTGCCTTCTGCACTGTAGGTTGTGGGTTCCATCCCCACCTAGGACTAACATTTGTGTGATGAATAAACTATTTATTCTGAATGGATGTTACTATCTATTCTATGCACGTATTTACAAAAAATGTATATAAAGAATCAATCAGTTATCTAGTTTTGCATAGTTTGGGGCTAAATAGCATTGAATGAATTGTCCACCAATATTTGTTAATTACGCCATGACGGTCTAAACTTTTTACAAAACACAGAACTTACTTAGAAGATGACAGATTCTATCAGAATAGCTTTTTATCGCCACCCACACCCAATATGCGCTCTAATCCTGAACGCTAAGAGCGCCCATCGGAGCAGTTTTAACTTTTTAAAAAGTACAAAAAAGTACTTACTTACAAAAAAAGAAAAAGTACAAAAAAAGTAAACTTAACTTTTTACAAAACGCAGAACTTTTCAGAAGATGACAGATTCTATCAGAATAGCCTTTTATCGCCACCCACACCCAATATGCGCTCTAATCCCGAACGCTAAGAGCGCCCATTGGAGCAGTTTCTATTTGATTTATCATTGTTCTTCACCGATAAATCAGGCTACAATAGGGCTCCGCAACAGAATAACTTATAGTATCATATGTAATAGACGTATCACTTCAAATGAATGTGTCTTGTCGATAGTGTCTTCAATAGTGTCTTGTCTATTCGAGATTTTCGTGTTTTTATATAAATATCGCCCACTTTTTAGACAAATTTCAACACGTTTTTGTAAGTGTATGTCACGCCACTATCGAAAATGTCATGGTAAAATGCTTTGTGATAGTCACGCGTGTTTGTTACGGCACGTAGTTACGGTCACGGCGTAATGTTGCAAGTGGGGACGGGCCTTTAGATTTTCAATTTTTTATTTAAAGTTAGTGATGATACATCAACTCCAAACGACTTGGGCGGATATTCCGTCATTGATAAGTGGACAACGTATCACACTTAATTTTGTTTAAAGATAAGTACAAACGTGAAATGCAAAACTCAAAACTCAAAAATGTGACATCGAAAACTCACTTGTGTTCACATGTTGTTATAAAGGCCTGAAATTTTAATAGTGATATATATTTTTAAACTTATGCGATCTGAACACATTATTATTAGTATTGACCGTGTATTTATCGCGTTTTATTTTCCTATTTTTTCCAACGTTTCAACAGGTTTACACGCTGTTGTGTTCACGGGATGACTGGACTAATAAAACGCATTAAAAAATGGGTAATTAATACGCGATAAATACCCGGTTAATACTAATAATAATATAATTTTAATAGTGATACAACCAAGAACAATAAGGCTCCGCGCTTTCCGGGGCTTCTATTAAATCTCCTTAGAACTTTCCTGAAGTTCGCGCATAATAGGATTAGGACAATACGTCCAAACGTGAGATGTTATCGTGTGATAAGGCAATCGTGTTGCAGGGAATTCAATGTAACACTGTAATTGTAGCGTAAATAAAGTGAAGCCACCAAATTGATTATTTATTTTATACAAAAAACATGACTGTGATCCCCAGGCTCGGTAGGCATCTCCTCAGATCTCAAGGTACTTAGATTTAAAGAGGTCAGAGGTACGTCCAAACATGATATTTAGCACATGCCCACAATTTTCAGTTGTTTATATTCCGTACGTGACAAGTTGCAAGCCCATCGCCGCTTATTAGAATACTAACCTATGACACCTTCGAATTTTTCATTCTAGGGTATGCCGGTTTCCTCACGATGTTTTCCTTCACCGTTTAAGAGCACTGGCCTTACGCACATAATTTTTTCGAATGGAAAACTCATTGATGCACGACTAGGTTTGAACCCACGACCTTCGGATCGTGAGGGATGCTACCACTTCACGACTAGTGCTTTTTTATTTCATACCAGCTGATGGCAAGTGGTTGGAGACTCTTCACTCGTAATACTTGCATTTATATCATGAACATCGTATTTAATGTTTCAGGTACAATTATGAAAAATTTTACACAATTTTTTAGTTCAAAAACCCGTCGACACTTGTCGCAAATATACTTATTATACCTACTTATTAATTATACGTTACGTTATTATTATTATATCACGGCAAAATGTCTACTTTTTTACGAGGTCCTAGTATGGATCGTTGAGTGACATTAGGTTGTGGCTCGTGGCATTTATCATCGTGACAATCCGTGTGATTGTCACGCGTGTTTCTTAGTGGTTCCGCGCATGGGTTACTTTGTCGCCGTGACTTCGACCGTTTCTTCACTTTTATCAAGTCTGTGGTTATGTATGGAGATGCGCACATGTTACGACGTGACATACTAGGTGACATCTCCAAACATAACCCAAGAGTAACTTACGGTCACTGAGTCACAGAGAAATGTCACAAGTGTCTATGAAATATCACAGAATATTTTACACATAAAACAGAACATTTTTTCTTTGTAAATACGTCAAATTTCCAAATATGTATATAAAAAGCTCCAAAATAAATTCAAGTTCATCAAACTTTTCAAGATGCGCGAGAAATCTCGTTTTTCCAGAATCATAAGTTGTCAATACAAACTTTAATCTCAATTTTGATGTGGGTAGGTAGCCGCAGAACTTTTTCACAAAACTCCCATACTCAACCAGATTGAAACCCTTCCAACCCACCTTGATCTGTCATTATTCCTTCCAGCACAAAGGGTAGGGTTGGCAAAAAATACACAATGCACTCAATACTCGAAGGCCTCAATAAATCACAGGCTGCGGTCATCCCTGAACATTGATTGATGTACCTTCCACGTCCAATCTGCTAATAGGTGGCGTTTACACTGGACGATTTTTGTTTTTGGAACGAAGTTCGTTATCGCGCGTTGCGAAAGGGGGCTAGACGGAAAAAATTAAGACCAAAAGTTGTAACGACACTTTTTGCTATAGTTGTAAACCGTGCGGCGTGCGTGTTTCTCTGTCTTTCTCTCTCTCTTTCTCATAGAAAGCAAGGAAAAGAACTTCGTTCCATCCGGGTGTCCCATGGCACCTCTCAAGTTTTTATTTTTCAGACTTCCAGCCACTACAATTCACCATTTAATGGTGCAACTACACTTTGTTCGGAGCAGCCGTGTATGTGACAAGTGGTTAATCAATGATTTAGATATAGAAATAACGACAAAATCCAACAAACGAACATGAATGATCTCAACTGTAATACCCTGGCTTGTTAAACTTGACCTTTGACGGGGGGAGACAGAGGCACGTGCAAATATTGTATTTAGCAAATTCCCACATTTGCACATTAATAAACTAATAATTAATTAATAAACTATTAATAACATAACATGTGTAAGAAGGGAGTGACTACTGAGATGACGGATGATAGGGGAGAGTGGAGGAGGAGAACCTGTTGTGCCGACCCCACCTAGTGGGATATGGGCAGGAAGATGATGATGCACATTAATAAACTGAATGTGACAGATTTTAAACACAACACTGCTTTTAGAAATACTCACAAGAAATACTCACTTTTCTGGTTCGCCATAGTAAAAGCTTTGCTTAGTTTGGGGCTCGATGTCCAACAACATTAACTTTTTGATAAAAAAAAAAGTTTAGAACTAAAACGTCACAACATAGAGTGTCTATAAGTAGATTTTAGGGATTTTCTGCGGTGTATTTGCCTGACAACAACGTCGCTCTGGTTTTTATATGTTTTCTCGTGTTATTTTGAGTTTTATTGCGTAATTTTGGTGGTTATTTTGCCACTAAAGCCCGGGTTCTTGATGCGAGTGTAAAGTATGTGAATTAGAGTGAATAGTTCTCTTCAAATTCCATCGGAGGAAATCCCGAAAATTTTCAACAAAACAGCCATCTTTTGTTTAAAATTGACTTGACAACTTGACTATGACTCTGTGACGTTGATAATACTTATAAATAAATACACTTGACACTGGCAAAATTGTTCTCTAAGAGACAGATGCCATAATTGAAGAAGAAGAAGTAGATTTTACAAATCACTGAGAATTTGCACTTGCTACACAATACATAACTATAATGGCAATTTTTCAATCTCTATAGTCCTGTTATTATAAAGGAAACTCTTGAATGAATCAAAACTTTAAAACTTTGGTGGTTTCTGAGCACAGCTACATAGTTTACTGGTGTAGTAACATGATCGTATCGGTTCCTGTAAAGAGACCAGCCGACCAACCCCGATCAAATAGAGACAGGAGCGGACAGGAATTTCTTCCAGTCGCATTAACTTCTATAATAGAAGTGTAAACTTTTGAAGGTTATCGACCTTTATCAGATATTGCTTTGAAGTCAACTTTGAAACCAAAGACTGAGTAATTGGATTCCATGGATTTGTATTTTGGGATCTTTCTGTCTGATAGGACGATAATGAAAACTGTAGATTAATTAAGTTGTGATGATTATATTTTCACTACGCCAGTGAAGTGAAGGAAAATGTGCATAGCCTAGAACTAAATAATATGTGAAGGTGTGTCATTTGTAATTAATTTTGGATTTTTAACTTTAGAATTAAAAACTGCTATGCAAACATAGCCACGTGCTAGACATAATCAATTGGATAAGCCTATATCCCTTTATATATTCTCAAAAACTTAAGTAGCTGAAACTAATTAAAAAAAACTGGGGATGTTTAGTACTATATTTTTTTTACATGTTCATAATAATTATATTAACAAAATGAACGACAATTTTTTTACATGTTCTATTTCAGATTTTTATGATATGTACGAGTATACGTACATGTGAAAAAATACAATTATTATGAACATGTAAACAAATTATGTGGATAAAATGGAATAAATAGGTTTTCAAACGACAGTTCAATTATTTATTTAAATTTGAATGTGGCTATACCTACTTACAAAATACGCAATACTTACAGAATACAAACTACAGTGCAAAATGTGGGCATGTACCAAATGTCATGTTTGGACTTGCCTCTGACTACCCCCTTTAGATATCCTCAAAGATCTAAGTAACTAAAGATCTGAGGAGATATCTACCGAGCCTGGGGATTACAGTCGCGATCATATTTATTTATTTTTATTTTACTTACAAAAAAAATGATCATGATTATATTTTTACTGAAGATGTGCTATAGTGACTACTTTTACAGATTAAGGATCGTATGTCTAATGAAGATAAGCCTTTATTTCGTCATGTATACCCAAGTCAACGTGTGAAGTTGTTGAGCTCTACATAATCCGGGATCTTTAAAGTCCTCATTTGGTTCTATAATGGAATTTTGAAGATATTACTGTTTATATTGCAAAGTTTCGTGTTTGGAAACACGGGACACGAGAGGAATGGTATTTCAACTTCGTTTATTTTATTTAATGACAAGTTTGCAGAATATTTTTATTTTTTCTCAACTTAACTAGCAGCGATGGGCTTGCAACCTGTCACGTACGGAATACTCATCACTGTGCAAAAGGTGAGCATGTCTCAAATATCATGTTTGGACGTATCTCTGACTACCCTCTTTAGATATCCTCCAAAAATTTAAGTAACTAGAGATCTAAGGAGATATCTACCAAGCCTGGGGATTATAGTCGTGATCATGTTTTTTTTATTAAGTTTTTCACAACTTCATATTGTCAGAACAGCCTGCTTCAAAAATAAATATTTGCGTTTAAATTTTATTGTATTCAATTTTTGTTTATGTAAACGGGTTCTTTTGGTAAAATGGTATTTAATTATTTTTTATTCACATCAAGGAATAACAAAATCGACACATTTATTGTTAAAGTTAAACAAACGTATAACAAACCAATTGTAAGCAGACTCAAAGTTACAAACAACAAACTAAACTACTACTTGTAGTGTAAAAAAAGGACCACGATAGTTGTGAGCGATAGAGTGATACGATATAAAGTTGACTATTTGTTAAACTCTGTATATTATAAAGAGTTGAAAAAATACTGCTTAATAATAGCATAATAAATGCTATCCTCAATTAGGGGTAGGTACAAAAGCAAATAATAATGTTATTAGTAAGTTCGTAGTAGCTAGAGGTGGGTACAAACTTTATAATTGCTCTCAAAACAAACGGTTCTCCCCTGCAATTATTGATTTTGAATACCCCAAAGAAGGGTCTTAATTAGGATGGAAGTTAAGGGGACTAGTAACATAATACAACGTTATAATGAGAGATTACAAAACCAATAATAACTTGAGCTATATTTAAATTCAATTTCAAATTTCATCTTTTACAAAATGCGTTAACTAGTATACTCATACATAACATAAAGAAAATAATGGAAATTATGTAAAAGAAACTGTAATCGATTTTGTTAATATAATTACTAGGTATCTCCAAAAAACAAAGGTATAGTGACAAAATATAATAAATAGATATCCAACAGTACAACTGGCATCCCCTTAAATTTGAATGTGGCTATACAAAACATGCGAGGGAAAGTTTGGGGAAGCTATTGAAAACTTTGCTGGCAGCTAGGTATTTTTTGATTAGTGATGAACAGAACAAAATTAAATAACAAATTTATCGTGCATGGAATATTTTGGTACCTATCGAATTATTCAAATAGACTTTGTCATCAAGAGAATAATTAGACTTTTTTCATCTCATCAGCTCCAACTCTGCTAGGTGTCCCTAACAAAATTAACAAGGATGATACAAAAAAAGCGCTAGGGCCCAGCGAGTTTCTTGTCAGTTCTTCTCGGACTGGGAATAGGACTGGAATTGGCACCTAGACTCACCTACTATGTAAGACGTTCAAAATGATCCCTTTAATTTTACTGAATAGTTTACTAAAAGTTATATTGATTTTGAGTTTGATCATCATTTGAGAGCATACAATTTTTGTAAAGCAAAACAATTAAACAACAAAAATATTCAATTTGAACACACAAAATGAGATCATAAAGCAACAATTCTTTACTTTACTAATTACTCATTAATCAAATATAATTCGCGTTCTTTGAAGAAGTTCCGAAGACCCCCATTTTATTTTAGTAACATTAATTACCCCTATCACGGGGGCGAAAACCGCGAATTCCAATAATTTCAAGTCAGTGTTTGTTAGGAAGCTTGTTAAGAGAGCACGCGACCGGGTAGGGGGTGTAAATTTCACCAGCTACCTGCCGTTGGGGCCACAGTATTACCCTTAATCGAAAGAAAATCCTTATATATTATCCTTAGATAATTATGTTATTTTGATGGACATGCCAATCAAGCCAGGAGATTGCAGTCGTGAAAACGTTTATTTTTAAGTTTGAACAAACTTATTCAGTTGTAACAATCATCAAATATTTTTACTTTTATGTCATAACCATGCTTAAAAGCAGAATAACTAAAAACTTATCCACATTATACACTAATATCACATCATTCAATAAACTATCTTAATCCAGAGCCATCATTATTCAATAACGTTTAAGTAAGAATTACAAGGACAATGTTCGTTAGTCTCGCTAAAACTCGAGAATGGCTAAACGGATTTATCTTATCTTGGTCTTGAAATGTTCGTGGAGGTCTAGGGAAGGTTTAAAAGGTAATAAAAATTCGAATTACTGCCGGAAAAACCCTAAAAATAGCCCTTTTCTATTTCCCATACAAACGTTTTCTAAATAAGTACGAAGTCTGCCGGGTCAGCTAGTATCTTATAAAAAGTTTCAAAGTCACATATTATGAATAATTTTGGGGGTAATTTTATGGGTAAATATTTTAGGGGTAATTTTGTTACCCTGTTATACCTGTTACCCTGTATATCACTAGTAAAAGAGGTATTAACTAATATGAGATTTAAAGAGGCACACTTTAGTGAAAGAATAAGAAGAAGAAGAGCCCGCTTCTCGTTAAAGTCAGAGCCACACTTCCAAAAGCGCTATCTAATAAATTAGCCGGCGCTATTGTGTGGGCTCACTTAGTGGCAGACTTATTTACCTGACTGTACTACAGCAGAATTCAGAAGGCCTGATTTGTCTCGGCAATAGTCCAACATTACAGTAAATAAAGCCTATTAAATACCTTTTTGATAGATAGGTACCTTTTATGTCACTAGTTATTTCTGATTAGTGTGGTGGATTGAATGTCCACAAAAAACCCTAATTAAGTACCTAAATAGTAATTAATATTTGTAGTAAATTGAGTTTTAGGAAAAGACTAGATTTACAAGAATTACCAACGTAAAAATTCATAAAATTCATTTACGTCATAAATAAAATAATACTCTCTAATTAACGGAGAAAGAAAACAATATCGTGAGGAAATCGGCATACCCTAGAATCAAAAGTTCGACGGTGTGTGTCATAACTTAGTATTCTTTTAAGCGGCAATCGACTTGCAACCTGTCACGTACGGAATACTAACTACTGTGCAAAATGTGGGCATGTGCCAAATATCATATTAAACGGGGCCTCTGACTACTTTCTTTAGATATCCTCAAAGATAACTAACTAGAGGTCTGAGGAGATATCTACCGAAATTGGGGATAAGATTCGTGATTATGTTTTTTTAAATTAATTTTGCTAAATTGTCACAAGTAATTTACATTGTGTGCCGAACGTAGACGTAGCTTGTTCTGTGTCTATGTTTGTAATAACAAAAAAAATGTATATATACCAATATATATACATATTAATCTATCAGCTATCTGGTTCCCATAATAAAAGCTTTGCTTAGTTTGGGACTAGATGGCGTTGTGGGAAATTTCCACCAATATTATCTTATTTATATTTACACTATGTATTGGTAAAGACGTGCCTATGCCAAATAAATAAAACAGCACGTTCTATAAATTTTCTTCGAATGGGGCCCAGTTTCGTCTCGGCAAAAGTCCAAAACTTAGATAGGGCCTAGTCTTGAGATAGCTTCGCATTCCAGTTGGCATTAGTTGAGCTAAACATTTATCTTGAACGGTTTTGCAGTGATTTGTTTTGTTGTGCTTATTGTGCTAAGCCGATAGATACTCCCACTACTGGGATACTGCCCAATTTAGGTTTTAAAGCTTTAAAGGAAGCAATTGGGAAGCAATTAATACGCAACTTAATACTAGTTTTAGTTTTTGATTTGGATTTTATTGTTACTCTTCCTAATCTATTTCATAACTTTAATTTTAAATGCTTATAACCATTGTTATTTTGATTCATATTTGTTATATTTATTATTTTAAGATGTTTACTTTAGTGGTCCGTCACTATACATGTAAATTCATTACTGGTCTCCACGATACAGGCTTTGCCTAGTGTGGAGGTCGTTGCTAAATTGTGTAACTTAACTTTATTTTAGTGAAATAAATATTTTTTCATTTTTTTTTTTTCAATTATTGGCATAAATTTCAGCGATTCCACACCGCAAACAGTGTACGCAGCAGAGTGACTGGCCATACTGACGTAAAAATGCACGGTCACCTTTTAATGTTTATTTTCTTCTATAATTCTTCTAAACTTATACTTATACAAATATAATAAAGAGGAAAGTTTTGTATTTATATATTTTTGTATTTTCGTTTGAAACGAATAAACTCAAAAACTACTGGACCGATTTCAAAAATTCTTTCACCATTAGAATGCTACTTATCCCCGAGTTATCTAGGTTATACTTTATAGTTTTAGATACTCTTGCTACCCGTGTGAGGCTGGGGCGTGCTGCTAGTCTAAAATATAGAGGAAGCAAATCTCTTAATGTTGAAAACAAATAGAAGCAATTTTCGGATAGCACTTCAGCGTTAAATATGACATGTGACTCATCATCCTGGTGGTAACAAATTTTAGAACTAAAAAAAAAATGAATCTTCACGTCACATTGATAAAAACAAAGAGCTTATTCACGTATGCCATAAAGTGCAAAAAACGTGCTCAGCAACGGTTGAAGTCATGAACGATTGGCGAAGTTTTCGTCATTAGTTATCCACGTGTATGCCAAGTTTGTGGCTTTTGCGTTTCCTCCATGTTTCTTGCGCTGCATAGAGTTATGGGAATTGGGCTGCAGTTTTTTGAGGTCGACTGTACGAAAGGAGCTTTAATCCCTGATTGGAAATAAATAAGACAGTATCTGTGATATGTGACGTTTTTCACTTGCACATTTTTGCTTTTTTTTTATTATTAAGACATCTTATCTCTTTTTATGTGGTTTTTTTATACTTATAAAAATATATACGTTAACTTATCACAATTTGTGAAAGTCAAAATTAATCTTGATTTTTTTTTTTTGTTACAGAATTTGAAATAAAACGGAAGCCCAAACCGGTGATGACTGGAACGAAAGAAAGGAGGCCTTTGCTCTACATGGTAACACTACAGGCTTTTAACAATAATAATTATCATAAAAAACACTAATAAAATACATAATTTGAAATCGCAAGGATAACCTACACTATTTAAATGAATTTAGTACTGTCACCTGAACCTGCACTAACAAAGTGTAAATGCACCATAACTTTTATGTACTTACACAGAATAGTCACATTGTTTTAAGACAAAAGCTGTGACATTTATGTTTTTATCTTCCTCGAAACAGTCGTACTCAACATTGCAATGTCACTGTCTAGCTAAAATATGTAGATTAACCTCACAGAAAATAAAACAGCAAATTGTGGGGAAATTTTATTTTGCGGGTAGACTAACAAATCCCCACGTGACCGCTCGACGGGATATAACCGGGATAATAATACCCGAATACCCGAATTGCCCGGGCAGTCTGAAAAGCCGAGCGATATACTCTTTATCCTGGGATTAAATTTTGCAGAGCGACTTCTCAACGAGTCGATGGGCTCGTCTGAACAGATAAATATGGCTGGGTTGTTCATTGCAGCCTTTTTAGGGTTCCGTTGCTAATAATCCTATTTACCACTAGCTAATTACAATATAATTTCTAATTAACAGATTAATTCAATAACTTAAGAAGAATTTTAGTCTTTATATCTCTTTGAAATCGCATACCTACTGGTAAAACTACTAAATGGATTTTGATGAAACTTGACATAATGCTAGCCTATAATATAGAATAGAAGCTAAGATATAAATTATTCTGAAAAAAGGATTAGTTCCTTGGGATAGAGAGTTAAATATGATTTGAAGTTATTGTATAAAAAGTTCAAGTAAGGCAATCATTTCTGGAATTGCTTCGATCAACAACATTGGCGCGTTTCGTTGACCAAGTCGCGGGTACAGCTAGTTTTATTTATTTATTTACTAGCTTCTGCCCGCGGCTTTGCCCGCGTGAAAATTAAAAACAATCTATCCCGTGGGAACCGTACATTTTTTCGGGATAAAATGTAGCCTATGTGTTATTCCAAACCATAATCTATATCAATGCCAAATTTCATTCAGATCCGTTCAGCCGTTTTAGCGTGAAAGAGTAACAAACATACATCCATCCATCCAATTCTTACAAACTTTCGCGTTTATAATATTAGTAGGAAGTAGGATTTATCACCAAAATAGTGTACACCAAAACTAGCTTAGAGATACCTTAAAAAAAATATGTCAAGTGTCAGTGCAAACTGACTGAAGTTTTAAATAAATACTTCATACAGTTAAAAAATAGTTCTTGAGAACCCTCATCTAGTTACGTCCAGACGACATTTCAGAACCCAAAGTTCTTGCTTTATTGCGCCATCAAGATTGCTGTTGACAATACTCTGTACGATGACGTTTTGGAGCCAAAATTAAAATGGTGAGTTGGTAAGTACTTTCTGTTTCTTTTGTTTATGTCCACAGGTTTTATTATCTGACTGCGAAGCGAAGAAGGAAGGTAATGTGTTTGAGGTGTATGTATGTTTGTATGGATGAGAGTTTGTTTGGCTATCGCTGTAGCCCAAACGGTTGGACAGATTTTGACAAATGAGGTGTCGTGAGATTTATATGGATTATTAAAAGAGTGACATTATAGGCTATACAAAATGTCAAAAAATCTAATATTGCAGCTGTAAAAATATATTTTCAGTTTCGTTCAGTCGAGTTTTTTATAATTTTTGCAATAAATACTAGTTTTAGTTAATGAGCTGGTTGGTATATTATTTTTTTAATTCAGCGTGTCATCGTAGCATTTGTCCGCGTGACAGAAACACAGTAAGTATTAGATTTATTTGAGAAAAATAATTTTCCAAAAAGATGCAAAAAGGGGTAAGGTTCAAAACTACTTATCCGCAGAATGAACCTTGGGGCGTCGCTAGTATAAAAATAATTATATACTTACCCGCCTTGTGTCCTTAACCCATAAACCAAAAAGGTTTGTTATAAATAAAACAGCAGACACCAAACGCAGTCCTGACCACATAACAGGGCACCCTCTCTGTGCCGTATCTAAAATATCACTCAAACAGGCAAAATATCTCATAAAACAACCGGAACAATGTAAATTGCCATAACTTGACCGTCCGCCCGGTAAATTTAAACTTATTTCATAGAAAAAGGGTACAAGCATTTATTATGGCGATAAATTTAACAGAACGCTATTTACACAAAGCCCTGTAGACGTTAAAGACCATATTTGAAAGGAGGGAAAGCGATTTGCGACAATAAATGCCTATTTCAATGCCGGTGCCATCTTTGCTGCGCTTTGCAATATTTTGGCTGTACAGTTTATCCAAAACATTAAAAGTGCAAAAATAAAAAAAAAACCCGTGCAAAAGTTATTGATAATAGCTTCTTACAGCCGCCATATTGGAATCCAATATGGCGATCAAATATATGAATCTAGCGTCCAGACTATAAAAGCGACATAGGTCACTTTTATAGTCTAGACTAGACTCTAGACGAATCCAACGATACTTCCATTTTGTCAAAGGTACTTTTGACAAAATGGTGTATGTATGTGTGCATTGCACACATACATACACCCTAAACCTTCCTTCTCCGCTTCGTAGTCGGGTAAAAATGGGGTTATTCGTCAACCTTATAAGGGTTAAATACCACCACATCCATTCTCAAGACAAACCATTGTAGATTAACTAGCAGCCCTTTGCAGTTTCACCCGCATTCAAGCAGTTTTTAACTTTAACCCCCTTTTTTTACTTATTATGCTTTTTAAAAAAAAAAAAATATATTATAAATAAGTAATAAGCCGATTAATATTTAGAATAATCTAATTTTTTTCAAGACCTGAGTTGTAAACACATTCACAAATTTTCACTAAAATATAATCATTAGTAGGGTAAAATATAAAAACTTACTTTTGAAAATTTCTCTCACAACCCCTAATTATGTGAGTAATTTTCTCTGAATTACAAACCATAGAATAAAACTCTAAAAACCAACGATTCAATTCTCACTGCGATTATCCTCTCCATCTGAGGACTGCAAAATGGCGGCGGCACTCCAACTTCAGTTGCTACTTAATGGTAACCAATAGAAATTCCCGCGACTTCGTATGCGTAATATAATTGATACCATAAAGTAGAGGAAGGCCGTTATTTTTTATTGATTGTCCTCACAGCTCAGTTGGTAGTGCTCTGCCTTCTGCACTGTGGGTTATGGGTTCGATCCCTATCCAGTATAAACATTTTTGTTCATCACACAAATTTTTGTTCTGAGTCTGGGTGTTATCGTGTATTCTTTGTATGTATTTATAAAAAAAAGGTAAGTATTATCACGCACGTAATGCTAACTATTCAAAATGTGGGCATTTGCCAAATATGTTTGGACGTTTCTCTAACTTCTGTTTTTTTTTGTGACGATCGTGATCGATTCGATCATTTTGATTCTATCGCAACCCATACGCGAGTGGTTGGATCACAAATCTATATGTGATTCATTTTTGACCCACCTACCCGTTTGTTTGGGGGTAGCTAGTAAAGCTCGCGTGCGTCTCAATCGATTGTCGATCATCTTAACCCGCGACCTGTGCCCGCGACTTGTTTAAGATTATCTTCAAAGATCTAATATGTGACAAGTGATTTTAAATTAACCGAGTCTAGATTAACCGAATATTTTTTGATAAATAAATAAATTTCGGCAATTCTTTTCTTAAATAAGAAATAATGAAAAATCTCAAATAAAATGTGAGAAACACGTTCTCATATTTTCTAGTCTACAACCAGTGGTTAAGGTTGAGTTTTATATTAAGTCAGTCAGTCCGATCCAACTTTGATTCATATATTAATGTTTTATGCTTTAACATTTTACAGCAATTTTCCAGGAAAAACGCTGGATACCAGTCTGAAAATCGTGAAGTGAATAAATAGTATAAGTAAATAATAAAGTGAAAAGTTGTTTTCCTGATGATAAAAGGGCTAGTACTTACTCGTACCTTAAGTAGCAAAGTAAACCTAGCCCAGACTTTTGTGTACTTACATTAAGTGCGGTCAGTAATCTTGGGCCTTACTCCAAGTTCTTACAAACTATCATGTTTCAGAAACGTCAAAGTTTTAAGCTTGGAGTAACATACTTCAATACAATTTTTATATGTCAGGGTACGAAATATAAAAGTTATATTACTTTGATACTGCCTGAAGAGCCCCTGTAGTACTCCTTTTTATATCTTTCTTTTTTTTTCGGAAAACAAATAGATTTCATTTAATTGATTAGCATATTTTAGTCTTCATGTTTATTTTCCTAAGAATTTAAAATGAAATTAAATAAACCTATAAGTAATAATATTTTTTAAGTAAAATGGTTTATCAAAAGTCAAAAGTCAAAATATGTTTATTTTCAATAGAATCACAGGGATCACTTTGAAACGTCTTACATACTAGGTGAGTCTAAGTGCCAGTTCCAGTCCTATCCCCAGTGCGAGAAGAACTGACAAGAAACTCGCTGGGCCCTAGCGCTTTTTTTGTATGATCCTTGTTAATTTTGTAAGGAATACCTAGCAGAGTTGGAGCTGATTCATCCCAAGCTTTTTTATCATCTAAGTACTCTGATACTTTATAATAAGCTTTTCTAGACAGTTTCTGTTTAATTACATTTTTGAATTTTCCAATTGATAAATCAAGCATGTCACTTGGGATCTTGTTATAGAAGCGTACACATTGCCCTTTAAAGGATTCACTTACTTTAGTGAGCCTAACCGTGGGAACAGCGAGTTTATTTTTAATTCTAGTATTAACATTATGATTATCACTATTTTTCCTAAATAAATTAATGTTTTTGTGAACATACATCAAGTTTTCATATACATATATATTATTTATGTAATTGAGTTTAATGTTATACCGTAAGTTATAAATATATAAAACTAGGTCTGATGTTTTTTTGACAACCGTCTTAACTAAGCTCGAATTCCATAAAACGAAAAACAAAAATTAATAAAATTCTGAATCCTAGGATCAGCGATATAAGGCTGGCTGCACACAGACCATACGCGACAGCCACAAACGCCTCCACCTGAAGTCGTGTAGCATGTGGCGACCACTGGCATCAACCGTGTGCGGCGAGTCCATATAAAATGTATAAAAACTAGAGGGTAACTCTGAAAACGATATAATCGGAACCGAATTATCGACGAATTCAATTGGATATTTTGTCGTCAAATTAGGAATGAGTATGTCAGGGGAAGTCTGAAAGTAGCGCCTATTACTGAAAAGATGAGGAGTGCTAGGTTAGCATGGTATGGACACGTGATGAGGAGGGATGAAAACCATGTCACCAGAAGAGTTATGAGTATGAGTGTGGCTGGATGCGCAAGTAGAGGAAGACCGAAGAAGAAATGGTTTGATTGTGTGAAAGATGATATGAATGTAAGAGGAGTTGATTCAGAGTTGACGAATGATAGGGGTGAATGGAAGAAGAAAACATGTTGTGCCGACCCCACTTAGAGTGGGATAAGGGCAGGAGAATGATGATGATGATGATTTTGTCGTCAAATTGAAAATTTCGTGTCGTACGTAAGTGGTGTTACAGTAAGTTTACCAGATCGCTCGTTATATATAATGCCAGTCGTTCCATCCTTCAAATGATTGTCATAACGATGTAGCTAAGAGTCGACTTTGCACGAATATTGTACCGATATATTGTTGATCGGTTTTGCGGAATATACGACTAGGAAATACGTCAGTGGTGTTTTGTGGTTATGGTCGATGGCACGTGTGCGGCCAGACTAATGGTTATCGCGATTGGTGAAATAAATGAGTTCTAAACAATTTTCAAAATCTTTAGGTATTATAATATAATACATATTATACCAATTAATAAAATCGTTGAGAAGACCTGTCTGTACTAATTGATAATATCAAATATAAATTAATCCTAGGTACTTAAAGTGAAAATGCGAATTAGCTTAAAACAACAGTTTTTGAAAAAAAATGTTTGTTTGCCTGAGTGTTTGTTTGCGCTGATCTCCACAACAGCTTAATCAAATGTAATGCAGTTATCACATATATATAGTTAAGTTTATATATATTGATAAGTTTGGTTTAAAACTAGTTTGATCGAAATCGGTTAAAAAATAAGAAAAGCTAATAATCATAGTATGATGCTTATTTTACGCGCGCGCTGGACGCTTTGCGTAAAAGTTCTCGTACAAATTCACGGGTAACAGTTTGTGTTATAATAAAATTTAACAACTCATTAGTAACATAAATCATGTATTTTTACAAGTTGACTCATCCGGAAGATATGTAGCACTATTTCCCGACCGGATGAGAATTGACATACAAATATCATCCCTTCATAAATTGTGACCTCATTATAGTAATTCAGGCCATCAGCATGCGAATTTGATAAAAAAATATTCACCTTCCTGAATCCGTGAATAGGCGTTTTTACACTATCCGACACGATCGTGACATTTATACAAAGCATTGTTTACACTTATAATATCACTAGCTTCCGCCCACGGCTTTGCCCGCGTGGGGGTAGAATTAATCAAAATCCTTTTTTAGCGGATGCCTACGTCACATGCCAAATTTCAGCCCGATCCGTCCAGTGGTTTGAGCTGTGCGTTGATAGATCACTATGTCAGTCATTCAGTCACCTTTGAGTTATATATATTTAGATAATGAGGTAAACTTTGTTTGTTCACCAATGCTGAGCATGAAGTTTCAAGATCAACATAAATTAAGCTATATTTTATGGTATATCGCGGGCGAAACCGTGGGCGGAAGCAAGCTGCTGAAATAGGATCGGTAGTTTCGGAGATAACCTCATATAAACAAACAGACAAACATACTTAACCTCTTTATAATAGTGTAGATGTAGATATCAGGAGTCTCACCACAAACTTTTACAAACCATTGTTTCAGAAACGTAACATTTCAAGCTTGAAGTAACACTACTTGAATAAAATTTTTATAGGTCATGGCACGAAATATTAAAGTTATATTACTTACACAGTGCTATTGCTTGAAGATCTTGTGGTAAGCAAGTGGCTGAAGCTAGTATTATTCACTACTTCCCTTTGGCACTACCGCTTGGCTCTACTAGTAGAGTGAAGGGAAATTTTACTTTCCCGTGACACTATCATTCTTATTGGCTGATTAAACGCATATAATAAAATTTCCCGTGGATTACCTCATCATTACCCATGGCACTACTGATACTAAGTCCATTATATATAAATAAATAATGCTGAACTTTTCACACAGCATCATCCGGCCCCAAACTAAGCAATGCTTCTACTGTGGGACCAGATAACTGATATACTACTACATTTTAGAATTTACATAGTAACTACCGGTGTCGTATCGGCTGATATAAAATGCCTTAGTCACTATTACTTCGTCTGTGGTTGGAATCATGCCAACAGGATGTTGTTGCTTTCTGATGGCTGTGTTCTGTTGCTCGATCGTTTTCCAAACACCCTGGTTTTCTATATTGAGAGGCGTTTACGGGAAAGTCAGGTGAAGTTTCACCGGCGTATAGAAACGTATGATTCTGTATACGCGGCAAGACTTGACAGAAAAGTAAAAAAACAAGCCTTTCATGCAAATTATGTATCTATAATTCAGAGCTGACTGACTGACTGACTGACTGACATAGTGATCTATCAACGCACAGCCCAAACCACTGGACGGATCGGGCTGAAATTTGGCATGCAGGTAGATGTTATGACGTAGGCATCTGCTAAGAAAGGATTTTGATTAATTCTACCCCCAAGGGGATAAAATAAGGGATGAAAGTTTGTATGAAAAGTCGCGATAATCGACATTCACGCTTACTTCGTCTGTGGTTGGAATCATGCCAACAGGATGTTGTTGCTTTCTGATGGCTGTGTTCTGTTGCTCGATCGTTTTCCAAACACCCTGGTTTTCTATATTGAGAGGCATTTACGGGGAAGTCGCGTGAAGTTTCACCTGCGTGTAGAAACGTATGATTCTGTATACGCGGCAAGACTTGACAGAAAAGTAAAAAGCAAGCCTTTAGATACTAATATTATAAAAAGGAAAGTTTTGTATTTTTGTATTTTTGTTTGTAACGAATAAACTCAAAAAGTACTGGTCCGATTTCAAAAATTCTTTCACCATTAGAATGCTACATTATCTTTGAGTAACATAAGATATTATTATGTAGGTACCTCTCGTAGGTAGCCGCGAGCGGAAGCTAGTTCATTATAAAAAGAGTTGTGAAATTCGAATTTGAAACTTCAATTCACTTGATATTTTCTGAATGTAGGACCGATTCTCTCCGACATCGTGTGATATTACACCGTGACCGTAACTCCGTGACCATAACAAAAACGTGTTATAATCACGTGGATTGTCACGTTGATAAGTGTCGTAATGTCACGCATAAATCAATACTAGGACTTACTAGGCTAAAATGAGAGCCACGAAAAAATTTTGTCGAGCATTGTCTCATATTTGCACGAGATCTTTTTCGTGAAAAAGAGCGATACAAAACAATTGACAAAATTTGGTCGTTGCGCTTATGTTAGCGATGAAAATAATATCGTCAAAGATCCTTTCATTATTACTTATGACAATACTCGCACGATGGATGGCAGTTGCGACAGCCAAGGAGAGATAGATGCCTGTAATAAACTGCCCATGCATAGACACAAACCTGGCTGGGTGCCAGACGAACGGGAAATATGTCCGGCATAGATATCCAGTACTTAGGCAGTATGTTCATGAAAACACTCCTTATACTACTATGGAATAATAGACAGGCCAAAAAAGTCATATTGTGACGCATATTTTAGTTGTGGGCTGAAAAAAAGATGCGTTGAATAGATAAATATACCTACGAGTAATGACTGCGTTGAAATTTTTTTATGTTTATTATGGTGGTTTTTGAAGGATTCAAAAAATGCGATTCCGTGCCAACAACTTTATATGTTAACTCTTTTCATGAACATCGTAAATGGCATTTTTTGTACGGAATACAAAACAAAGTGACATTAATGTCACCTTGTCATTAAATGCCAATGTCTAATGTCATTAAATGCCACACAAATTTTGTGACATATTGTAAACTACGCGTATTCCAAGTTTCATCCAGATCCGTTCAGCCGTTTCAGCATGAAATAGACAAACATACATCCTCACAAAATTTAACGTTCATAGTAGGATTAGTACACATAGTAATTTACAAATTTTGATTCTTAGACAATTTGCTTGTAGATTTGACATGCATTGTCTTCTTCTTCTTCTTCTTCTTCAAATATGGCATCTGTCTCTTAGAGAACAATTTTGCCAGTATCAAGTGTACTTATTTATAAGTATTGTCAACGTCACAGAGTCATAGTCAAGTAGTCAAGTCAATTTTAAACAAAAGATGGCTGTTTTGTTGAAAATTTTCGGGATTTCCTCCGATGGAATTTGACGAGAACTATTCACTCTAATTCACATACTTTACACTCGCGTCAAGAACCCGGGCTTTATTGGCAAAATAACCACCAAAATTACGCAATAAAACTCAAAATAACACGAGAAAACATATAAAAACCAGAGCGACGTAGTTGTCAGGCAAATACACCGCAGAAAATCCCGACATGCATTGTCACCCCACGAAAGCTTTCATTGAAACATTGGTCATTCTACAAATAGAAGCCGTAGAAGGCCCGCTCTATTTACCTATCTGTTATTGTCTATGGTTACCTAGTTACTGACGAGAGCCCTTTGTTTCAATACGTGACTGGAATGTCTGTATTTTATTATGTGTACTTCTAGATCGGATTTTTTATTACCTTTAGGACAAAAAAGTTTAAGTATATTGTGTTAAAAAAATATCTTAATTAAAAAAAAAGTAAGATCTCTTAAATTAAATAAAAATAAGACTATCATCACGTTAATAAACTACAATTATTTAGGTGAATTTAAAAAGTTTTTATTTTAAATGAATGTGCGTGTGAGATCTTATGTGATTATTAGTAAATAAGAAGCTTATAAATAAGTAGATAAATCAATTTACATTTTTGTTGATACCATTGTGACTGTGTTATATTTATTTTATCAATATTTCAGATTTAAATATGAAAATGTTTGATAGGCAAATCGGAAGTTGTAACTAATTGTTCAATCATTATTAAAACCTTAAGTTATCCTATGTAGGAGTCTTTAAATAGTTATTTAAAATCGTAAAACAATTTTATGAATGATCATTATCGTTCTTGCAGTAATTTAAGATTAGTTTTTAAAATAATATCGGACTTCCGTCATAATTAAAATTGTGTAAATAATTATTGTTGAATATAAACATATTAATGTAGTATACCTATTGATAATTCAAAATGTGATTTTTAAAGATTATTCAACTATTAAAATATTTATTTTGATAACTTTTGTTAAAGTACTTTAATTAATTAAATTATTTTAATTAATTGTTTAAAATGTATCACTTGTATGTATCACGTACCTTAATTCGTAATATAATTTTTAAAGTATTATATTATAAATTCTCTAATAATAACAATTTATTTTTAATAAATAAATTGTTATTGGTAGTCAGAGGTGGTGCCGAGCGAGAATGGTATAAAAGCGGTTCCAACGGTCATGAGGGGACCTTTTTTTGAGTTGGAAGACGCCAGAGAAGCAGTACCGAGACACTCACTCTGCACCCTGTCGGTAGATCCGGCTCTGAGTACCCACCAAGCCCATCCAGTATACCATTTTAAAACAGATAAGTAATATAATTCCTGTGTTCTCCATTGCTGTTCGCTACGTTTAAAATGTTCTTTATTTTGTGTGTGTTATTTTAATGTGTTATTTTGCTATCCTAGATTAAAATGTAATGGTCTGCTAAATATATAAACCTACATAGTTTTAATCATAAATAGTCTTCCTAAGAAGGGTATTCAATAATAAAGATTACAATTTGGCTTTTGAGACTGTTTCTTTATTTTTATGTTAGTACAAAGTCCTTATATAACCTAGTTTTAATCATAAATAGTCGTCCTAAGAAGGGTATTCAATAATAAAGATTACAATTTGGCTTTTGAGACTGTTTCTTTATTTTTATGTTAGTACGAAGTCCTTATATGCGCAATGCCAGTGCTCTTAAACGGTGAAAGAAAACATTGTAAAGAAATCGGCATACCCTAGAACCAAAATATTAAAAGTGTGTCATAGTAAATATTCTTATCTGCGGCGATGAGCTTGCAATCCGTCACGTACGGAGCAACTACTAAGCAAAATGTGGGCTGCCAAAAATATCATGTTTAAACGTGCCTCTGACTACCCTCTTTAAGTATCCTCACAAGATCAAAGTAACTAGAGATCTGAGGAGATATCTAACAAGCCTGGGGATTACAGTCTTGATCAGGTTTTTTTAAATTAAGTATAGGCGACCAAGAAACTGGTTTACCACTCTAAGGCTGAATATCATTTGCACGTACAAAACATCAAGGGCTATTTTCGCTTGACAGATTAATAACTGCTACGTCAGAATCTGTCATTCCTGTTTATTTAAACTCAGAACTGATGCTTTGCAATTTAACCTCCTGCTACTTTATGTGCAATAAAACGTTTTTTTTAGTTTCGACGTAAAATAATTGAATTTTGAATCCAGGGAATTGAACTTTACTATATATGTTTTTAATAGATTTAAAAACGTCCCATTTCCTGCAAGTAGCGTAAAGGGTTTTAGGATTAATAATAAACAATGATTTATCATTTAAAAATGACATAAATTTATTGTCCTTCATAAACAGTAACAGTAACATTTAATTGTAAAAAAAAAATTATAGGGAAATATCAGCCTAATAACGCGTATTTCCACCATTAGCTTCGATGACTGCTATCAAGCGACTTCTCATAGAGCCAACGAGGCGTGAACAATAATGTCTGTCCCGCGCAAAGCCTCCCAAACTTCATGGCAATGACTATCGATGGCATCTCGAGTTCTCTCATTGCGGTGATGCCATCGCTGCACCATAAGTCCCCAAAGGTTTTCGATCGGGTTAAGATCTGGACTTTTAGACGGCCATGGAATCAAGTTAATGAATTAATGTTGATCAAACCAGGTACGAGTCACTACCTGTGTGTAATCTGCAGTTGTCTTGTAGAAAATTAAATTGAGGCAGATCGCTTTCCGGGTAGACGTTCCGGACGGTTGGCAACATAGCATTTTCTAAATTATCCACATAATCTAAAGCGTTGGCTTTCGTAGGTAGTCTGCTTAATTCTCCGACTCCATCTGCCGACATCCAGCCCCAAATATTTACACTGATTATACCAGACTCCGTGGTCGGCACAATATGTTCTTGAGTGTATCTAGTATAATTGTAACGCCAGAGAGTCATTCGACCATGTTGGCTAGATTTGAACGTTTTTTCGTCCGTAAATATCGTAGTAGACCAATCGAAATTCAAGTACTCCCGGGCAAAATTTAAACGAGCCGCTTTGTTAGCGTCGGTCAAATAAACTTTTTTAGCGTGACGTCTGTAATGCAATCCCATACTATGCAAATGCTGCCGAATGGTCTCTTTCGTAACATCGAATTCTTCTGCAAAATCGCCGGTAGAAGTGAAGCAGTTCTCTTCGTACTGACGTCTCATTGTTTCTCTTTGCTCGCTGGACAGTGCAGGCGGCCGACAACTTCGCCTATGATCTTGAAAATTACCTTCTTCCCCTTCACGTCTTATCCAAAAACGTGTCGTATATCGCGATATGTTCAGTTCTTTAGAAATATCACTAATGTTGTATCCTAACCGATGTAATGATATAATTTCGGCTCTTTCCTGTAAATTTAAATTACGCGACATTTTCTTGACAGTAAGTGACTTGATCAATAACTGACACTTGACAGACCATAAGTCAAAAGCGATTCGAAAATGAATTAGTTTTTTTAAGTATGGTATCTAGCATAAACCTCCTTATAAGGACAAGTTGGTTTGTGTTTACATAAAATATTCTCTATTGCGTTGACATCACAGTTCAAGTTGCATGCTCTTTTAACCATTGCTCTGTCATTGGCTCACAGTTAACCAATTACGTTAATGTAATACAGTAATCCTTAGCGAATAATTGTGTTACTGGGAGATGTGGTCAAAAGTGGTAAACCAGTTTCTTGGTCGCCTATACAGTCAACCTAATAAAATCTCTGCCACTAAAGTGGCCCAACTAGCTCATACAAACTTACCTCCATCAAAACTTATCCATAGCTTACTACATTATTAATGACAAACTGTAACACGTCAGGACGAAAGAACAAAACTGTACGTAAATCGATAAAGAAATTATCGTTTAGTTTATCAAGTTTTGTAGAAGAAATAAAAGCAGTAGGCAAAGTATCTTAACTTTTAATTATGCATGAGAAATAACACAATAAATTATGACAAAATATTTTTTTTAATCTACATAAAAAATAGTAATAAAGAACTTAAAAATAGTATTTGAGAGATTGATATATAGATGAACTATACTAATATTATCAAGAAGAAAGTTTTGTATGTTTGTTTGTAACGAATAAACTCAAAAACTACTGGTCCGATTTCAAAAATTCTTTCACCGTTAGAATGCTACGTTATCCTTGAGTAACATAGGTTATATTTTATGTAGATACCACGAGCACAAAGCCGCGAGAGGAAGCTAGTATAAAATATCTAATATAGAATAGAACCAGATACTGAAACTTTATAATAAGTAGCGTTTCAGTATCTGTTCAAAATAAAACGTTAGCTAAACGGTACTTTCAAATTCTTTAAAAATTTGGTATTTATATATTATATCCGATACATAAAAAGATGCGAGTAACGAGATGCATTCGGGTGTAACGACTCGATACTCGGTTAGAAATGGCGTACCCGTTAATACCGAATACATATGGTTTGCTACATGTTTATCTACTGTCATTCTTGTACGCTGTGTAAACTACTATGTATAGAAGCGGCCGGTAGTATTGTATCAATTATTTGAGATACCTACTTTATCGATTCTGATAATATGCTTTCCGTCCCCTACTACTTGTAAGGCTTGTGGTATAGCAGTCATTTTCTAAATCTGTACTCATTGTTTATTCTAATTTGATCTACGAATATGTAAATATTTGCTTCCACACTCGGCTTCACCCGCGTTGTACCTTTAAAAACAAAATAAATCTTTCCCACGGGAACCGTACGTTTTTCCGGGATAAAAAGTAGCTATTCCAGAATATAATCTATATCTGTGCCAAATTGTATCCAGATCCGTTCATCTATATCAGGGTGAATGAGTAACAAATATCCATACATATAAACTTTCACACTTATAGTAGGATTATGGGTTTTTTAGTCAACTTTCATACTGCACAACGTTGTTTTCGGTAAAAATAAAAGTATACCTTAGTACTAACTAATCTGAGTGTGCCACAATCCTTTTGGCTAATATTGATTTTAAGTCACCTAGAGAAATCAGGAAATATTACTTTATATTTGCTGTTTTGTGAACCAATATTCTTACGAAAACAAAACCTAAGGAATTAATTTCAGATCAAACAATATTTACGACCATAATTAGAAAAAAATCTTACATACGTTCTAAGCATTCATGTTTTAATCTTATTTTGATCAATTGATTGAAATTAATGCACAGTATTTGAAAATAAGAATTTATTTGCTTGTATAACAGACCAAAAATCAGATCAGCTTTTTGAAAGCTTTGAATTAAAAACTGTCAAAAAAATCGCGCGCAAATTTGGGTCCTAGCTTTATTCTAAAAAAGGTCTTAGTATTCAACACTGATGTCAGATAATTGCTCGATAAAAGATTGCAACTGAAATATCGACGAAAGCTCAAAGCGTTCGCGCGTGTCATTGGCAAAAATTCAAATTTAGAACATCAGCAGCGATAAAAAAACGAATCGGGATATTCGCACTCCTTCATAATTTCCCACATTCTATGTGTGAGTGCATCGATGCGTTTGTCTATGAAAATAAATTGTTTATACGTACAAGAAAATATACCTAGCGGTCAGTCAGTTGTCAGTGGGGAAGAGGGGCGCGTGTCGTGGCGTCGGTTAATAAAATAAAATTGTTTTCCCTCCGTTTTCCGGTGTTTAGTTTGTAGTCCCGCCAGCTTTTCGGTGCAACACGTGGTCTTGTAAAAGTTTGCGAGCAATTCGGCTGATTAGCGGAGTTTGCTTCCGCAGTTTACCTACTTAATTGTAGAGTGCTTTTAGTGAGAGTGTGTGAGTGATAGTTTTTGTTTCTAGTGTTTGTGGCCAGTGTTGGATGACATTCTAAATTTAAAAGTTTGGTAAGTCACTTTTGTTTCGTTAGTATGAATGGTACATGCAGTGTTTTAAAATACTAACGCTATAGTAACTTTGTGCAATATTTACGGATACTCCATGCAAAACTTAGCGCTTTAACTATAATTATCTTATAATATTTTGTATTTACAATAAAATATTAATATAAACAATTTGTTCACAAGACGTGTCGTCCTAAATGCTTTTAAAATTATTTTATCAATGGTTACTCTATTTTTGATATATAACGATAAATACCCTATTCTAACGTTTTAATGGTTTTAGTTTTAAAAATATTTTGTATGAATCCTTTACTTTTGTTTTTATTTATAATAACGTTCAAAATGTTCGGTCAATCGAAAAACTATTGACAAGTGAAAAGGTGAAATCAAGAACTTATTAAGATAATTTAAATGTGGAATGTTTTCTCAAAAATAACCAATCGTTTTATTGCTTAGTAATAACGTTAAACGATAAAAAACGGTGCCAGATTTCGTGGACCGTATGATATTGATAAATTTCTTGAAATTTGAAACCAGAGCAATAATAAGATTGACTAGTTGTTACTCGCGACTTTGTACGCGTTCGACTAATACTTTTTTAACTAAGTAGTGCACTAAGTATTTTTTTATGTTTTGTTTATCAATTACTTTAGATATGTCTCAATATAGTTTGCATTATGATCCCCGCACTGTTAAATACAAAGTTATTTAACTGATTTAATACCCAACTAAAAAAGTTAAAAAATCTCATACAAACATGTTAAAAATTTCTCAAGCACGTCATTCAATTTTTTTGCATCTAAAGTAGGTACTTATACAAAGTTTCAAGAAAATCGCAGCAATTACTAATTCCATAGACACTTTTCAAACATTTTAATATTTCTATAATAACCATATATATTGGGGCTGTTTTCACTTCTTTGGGGTTAAATTTAGAAAAAAAATCACCTTACTGGTTTGATAAATATCTAACTTCAAAATTTCAGCTTCCTGGATTTAGTGGTTTCTATTTCTCCCGGTCATGCTTTAACTTGAAAACGGCTGAACCCATACCACAAATTCTTTTTTTGGTGTGTTTGTTATTGTAAGAAGGTTTTTATGAAAGAAAAATAATTCATAGTTAAGACAAGACGACCTTGGATCAGATAGTCTTCTTCTTAAAAAAAAAACTCGTTCTAGTTTCTTTAAGCTCAAAACACTGCTGTCATCGCAAAAAGCAGCTAGTCTACTTTCAGGCCGGGACTCCACCAAAGCGGAGACGAGACGAGCGGAGAGGAAATATTTTTTAAACAACCAATAGAATTGTGTTATTGACACATCTCCTCTTCGCTCAGCTTCAGTGGAATGTGTGCTGTGCTGTGCGGAGATTTGTAATATTTGTATGGCGCGATGGAAGCCGAGATGTGAGCTGTGCTCGGACGACGCGCAATGGAGACGGGAGATATGATGCACACCGCACACATCTCCGCTTTGGTGGAATCCCCCGAGCTGAAAAACATCTCTTCTCGCACAGCACACACCACACCGCACACATCTCCACTTTGGTGGAGTCCCGGCCTTATGAAAGTACAATCTTCAATATGCACAGTGCTCGCATAATTGACCCGTAGTCCATAAGGTTATCACCGGGTCAAAGCATCTACTAGTGAGCTATCTTTATCAGCACTCCTTGATCGAGGCCCTTGTTGTATAATATTGATATTTATAAAGGTTATGTGTGACGTAGATATACTCATTATTTTTAAGGAGGTTGAAAAATATACTTAAATAATACCCAGGATACTAGACAAGAATCGGTTAAGACTAATATTTTGTTGGTTTTTAAAATCATGGAGTGTATTTTTGGAACGAAGTTCCTTACGGCAGGCTTGGAGGGGATAGGGATTTTGCTGCGCGACCGAACTGAAAAAAATGTTATAGTAAAACCGTAAGAAAAAGTGCGTGGAATAAAACCGTTAAATGAGACGTGCGCAGGCGCGACAGTCGCATACACAAGCGAGTAGTGTATAATACCTTTCTCTTTCTCCCTCTTTCTTTTCGTTTTTCTTTCGAACTTCGTTCCTACCTGGTGTCCCACGACACCACATCATTTTTTATTTTAAAATTTAAAAAAAAATAATGGGAACATCATCTATTGTATGTGTCCAATAAAGAAAAAATCTGAATCGGACAA
This sequence comes from Cosmorhoe ocellata, assembly GCA_963675405.1. Lineage (NCBI taxonomy): Eukaryota > Metazoa > Arthropoda > Insecta > Lepidoptera > Geometridae > Cosmorhoe > Cosmorhoe ocellata. The sequence goes on along the minus strand of OY776250.1, from coordinate 2,764,683 downwards.
TACTGTAAGAAGTTATATAATTATGTCTAATGAAGATAAATGTTGTCTTGAGACACGTGTTGTCTTGAGATTTTTTCTCGTCGTTTGAAAAGAGTAAGAAAGAACATCATTTTGTATAAATTAAAAAAAAATCATACAACGTGATCACGACTTAAATCCCCAGGCTCAGTAGATATCTCCTTGGATCTTTAGTTCTATGAGGATATCTAAAGAGGGTAGTCAGAGAAACGTCAAAACATTATAATTGGCACATGCCCACATTTTGCACAGTAGTTAGTATTCCATACATCATCATCATCATCATCATCATCATCAGCCTATAGCAGTCCACTGCTGGACATAGGCCTCCCCTAATGAGCGCCATTGCGCCCTGTCTCCAGCTCGACGCATCCAGCCTCCACCAGCAGCCTTTCGCAGATCGTCACTCCACCTAGCCGGAGGGCGTCCTACACTACGTTTGCCGAGCCGCGGTCTCCACTCGAGAACTCGTTTACCCCAACGGTTATCGGTTCTTCGACAGATATGGCCAGCCCACTGCCACTTCAGCTTGCTAATTCTCTGAGCTATGTCGACAACCTTAGTTCTGTGTCGGATAGTCTCATTACGGATTCTATCCTTCAGAGAAACTCCGAGCATAGCTCGTTCCATAGCTCGCTGAGCGACTTTAAACTGGTGAACTAGCCGTACCGTGAGTGTCCACGTTTCGGCTCCGTATGTCATGTCATTTAGTTCTATGATGATATCTAAAGAGGGTAGTCAGAGAAACGTCAAAACATTATAATTGGCACATGCCCACATTTTGCACAGTAGTTAGTATTCCATACGTGATTGGTTATATCCTATCGCCTCTTACAACAATACAAAGACACTGATTTTCAAAAGAGGTATGTTAGGATCGTAGCAAGTGGAGATCCGTGATCTCTGCCTACCCCGTCGGGAAACAGGCGTGATATTATGTATGTATCTATATATATAAAAATGAATTGCTGTTCGTTAGTCTCGCTAAATCCAGCACCCAGCTACAGCAAATGATGGAAACTTTACATTTAGCTAGTGTCAAAGTGGGTTTGAAAATGAATCTTTCTAAGACAATGGCAATGACAAATAAATGGAGAAGATCAATAACAATAAACGAAGTGCCACTCGAATATACAGATTCATACATCTATCTGGGGAAGCGAATTAGTTTTGATCGGAAAAATAACGAACTAGAAGTGAAAAGAAGAATACAACAAACTTGGAACAAATATTGGAGTCTAAAAGAAATTTTTAAAAGCAACTTTCCCATTGCCATCAAAACGAAAGTGATGAATTCCAGCCTCCTGCCAAGTTTGACGTACGGTTGCCAGACGTGGAAATTCACTTCAAAAATAAAACATCTAATCACTACTTGTCAAAGAGGACTAGAGCGTAGCATGCTTAAAATAAAGAAATTAGACAAAATACGACACACAAAAATAAGGTCAATAACCAAAGCAGCAAATGCATTGAACTACGCACAAAAACTTAAGTGGAAATGGGCTGGTCATGTCGCAAGGCTTAAAGACCAGAGATGGACCATAAAAGTGACTTTTTGGAAAGGCCCCCCAGGAAAAAGGAGCAGAGGAAGACCACTGACACGCTGGGACGAAGAGATCATAAGGACAGCTGGTCCAAACTGGAAACAGATTGCACATGACAGAGACAACTGGGCATCTTTGGAGGAGGCCTTCACCCAGTAATGGGGTTCCTACAATTAAGTTTACCTATCTTTATGCAAATTATTATAGTTAAGCTACTAGTAAATAGGTAAATCAACAAAATAAATATAATCTAGCAAGTAGGTAGGTATTAAGCTCAACCCAAACAAAAAAAAAAAAACTAGCAAAGTGTTTAAATATATTAAGTTTAGTATAATCCTAGTTAGTTTAGTTTTAAGTATAATCATAAAAACATTGTAGAAATAATTAGTAGGAAATAAAGAGGCTTTTTTATTTTATTTTATTTTATTTTATTTATTTTTATTTAGTCTCGCTAAAACTCGAGAACGGCTAAACGGATTTATCTTATCTTGGTCTTGAAATGTTCGTGGAGGTCTAGGGAAGGTTTAAAAGGTAAGAAAACGTATATTACTTACTTATAATGCGCAGACGAAGGGGTCAGGTCGTGTACATTATATATGATTAAACAAAAACACATCGACGTCAAAATTTACTTGTCAGTTTTATTGTCAGTACATTGTTTAACCGGGACGAATCCCAATGTAACCTACTCGGATTTGCAAAAACAAAACAATTGAAGCAAGAATATATTGCAACATTTAGTAGGAACATAAATATCACAGTTTATACATACAAGCAGTAGAGCAACTATCAGACGTATGTATATTTATCAGAAGTATGATTTCTAAATTGAGTTTTTTGAGAACCAAATAAACCGTAATCAACTAATTTTTTTTAATTTTATTTTAGGTATTTTTGTAAAAATGAACACTATATAAAATAGATGTGAAACATAAGCTATCTATGGACCGATACAAACCATCTAAAGATAACTTGGCATTATCTAAGAACCTTTTTAAACGATGGTATATATTATCTAAAGGCATTACCACATTTAATGTTAATGCTGTTAAGTAGTTTTTTTTATTAAATTTTATATATTGATCATTTTATTTTTATATTTTTTTGCGGCGATGGGCCTACAACCTATCACGTACGGAATACTAACTACTGTGCGAAATGTGTAGTGTATCAGAGGCATGTACCAAATGTCATGTTTGGACGTGCCTCTGACTACCTCTTAAGATATCCTCAAAAATTTAAGTAACTAAATATCTGACGAAGATATCTACCGGTAACACACTACGCAGATGTCAAAGGGAAAGTAACGAAAAACAAAACAAGATATCCAAGGGTTTTAAAACTTAACAATATAAAAATTATCGCTCAAAAAAGTGAACGTACTGACTATAAAATTTATGTAAACCGTTTGATAGCGGTGCAGATACGTAAAAATAAAATGCGAACACGTAGTGTGACCTTGTTTTTGCAATTATTTTGGGATTGCAATGCGAAACTCACACGGTGCACGAAGATAGTCTGTCACCAACCACAGATTAGTGAATTGTGTTCAAAAATATGAACATAAAAAAATCGATAATTATTTTTAAACTCAGGCGATCTGAACACATTGTTATAAGTATTAACAGGTTAATAGGTAAATAAAACGCGATAAATACTTATAATAATTAAAAAATCACACGTTTTTAATAATTTTATGTATTTATAATTTTTTAGCAAAACTATATAGGTAATACATATAGATTTTTTTTTTTTTTTTTTTTCGGATCGTGTCTAAAAAGGCACGACTGGCTGTGCACGGTGGAGTGTTAGTGCCGACATTAATGTATGGGAGTGAAAGTTGGGTATGGCAGAAGAAGCATCAAAGTAGAATAAATGCAGTAGAAATGAGAGCTTTAAGAAGTATGTGTGGTTTAACTTTGAATGATAGAGTGAAAAACAGTGTGATAAGAGAATGTTGTGGAGTGAAAGAAGACGTAGTGATGAAAATTGAGAAGGGTATGCTAAGATGGTTTGGGCATGTAGAAAGGATGGATGAAAGGAGATTGACGAAACAGGTGCATAAGGCGAGTGTGAATGGGACAGTTGGAAGGGGAAGACCTCGGCGTACGTATCTCGATCAAATTGAGGACGTTTTAGAGAAAGGCCAGGTCAAGAGTACCCTAAACCGACGAGCATGTATGAAGAATGTAATGAGAGTGAATGAAGCAAAAGAGGTGTGTCAGGATCGTAGCAAGTGGAGATCCGTGATCTCTGCCTACCCCGTCGGGAAACAGGCGTGATTTTATGTATGTATGTATGTATGTATATAGGTAATAAAAACGACATTAAAATTAAAAAAAAAAACATAAAAACGACTTCAATCTCCAGGCACGGTAGGGATATCTAAAGGGTAAGTCAGAGGTCCGTCCGAACATGATGCCAATATACACATGCCCATATTTTGCATCGTAGATCGTATTCCGTACGTGACAGGTTATAAGTCTATCGCCGCTTAAAGAAATACTAACCTATGACACCCACCTTCGAAGTTTTGGTTTTTTGTGGTTTCTTCACGATGTTTTCCTTCATCGTTTAAGAGCACTGGCTTTACGCACATAAATTTTCCGAATAGTCTCAGAAAATAATATGCACTCATCACACAAATCTTTGTCCTGGGTGGGGATCGAACCCATAACATCAACCTACAGCACAGAAGGCAGAGCTACTACCAACGGAACTAACTAACGAAATTTTTGAGTTTAAATAAAATTGAAAAAAAAAAAAAAATATGATCACGACTGTAATCCCCTGGCTCGGTAGATATCTCCTCAGATTTTTAGTTACTTGGATCTTTTGAGGATATCTAAAGGGGGTACATGCCCACATTTTGCACAGTAGTTAGTATTCCGTACGTGACAGGCTGCAAGCCCATCGCCGCTTATAAGAATACTAACCTATGACACATACCTTTGAATTCGAAAAATAAAATTGAGTACAAACATAAATAAACACGGATATAACAACTAAAACTCAAAAGTCATTTTAATAAATAATTTAACTAATAATTTACTTTAATATCCAAGAAACAATCCAAGAATACAGTCAACACTGCAATTTCTATAAGATAAATGAAACATTGATTGGACACTTGACCCACAAAGTAACAACGAAACGTTTCTCTCCCAGTACGAAATTGTAGTAGGTAAGTGTGTATTTTGGATAGTTTCCAAAACAATTAGTGAAGTCAGCATGCAGCTGAAAATTGGGAGAAATTCACTAATGCAGTTACAGCACTTCGCTGAAATGTTTAGCACTTGATTTAACTATTTAATTGGGGAAGAGAATAATAAGTTCGTGCCTGGCAACCGATCTGTACCCCTAGTATGAGTTTATGATTTACTAAAACTTTTTTCGAATAGTACCTTTCATACATTAACCTCCATCGAAAATGTTAAGGAACTAAAATATGCTCGATATCGTGAAAACTTGGTTTGAAAATAATTCCTGGGACTGCCGTTTAGATATTTTCGATATTATCTACCTTATTTTAGTTCTTTAATATTTCCGATGGAGGTAAATGTATGAAAGGATAATATTCGAAAAAAAATTTCGTTAACTATCAAAAACTACTGATGCTGAATAAAAACCTCGGGATTACTTCAGGATATAGAAAGGAACTATTTATTTTAATTCAAATATTTTCTACTACGGTTAAGAACTTGGTTCTTATTGAAAAATAACCAAAATGACACAATAAAACTCAAAGTAAAACAAGAAAAAATATAATTAACTAAAGCGCCAAAGTTGACAGTCCAATGCATCGCCACTCTTGCGAGCGAGTCAGCGAGTTGAACTAAATTGACGGGGAGTTTTTGACAGATAAAGTATGAGATGACGTAAAAAAGGCATTCTATACGGTAATTCCCAAGTCACTTCGACGCTCGCTTCGCACTCGAACCCGATTCAAAGCGTCAAATAAAAAGGTCAATGACAAATGTAATTTTGAACCCTAGGCGAAGCGAGAGTGAATTACGATGCGAGTTGATGTTTGAATTTTACAGAATCGACGTACAGTCAAAAAAATTTTATTCTTTCTCAAAACTGTGTTTTATACGAGTATTCTGATTTAACAAATGTCACGCAGATTTGTACGCGTCACGGTCACAGTGCGTCACGACGGAATGTCACAAGTTGGAAACACCATATCTACTGCAAAGCTTCTGTGCTTTGATCACGTAATGTCAGTCCCGGCTTTTTAATTTATAGGTTATAGCGGAGGCCAATGGACAGCCTATTTTGAGATCATACCCATATTGGATGACTTATACGAAGTACATAGAGTTCATTTTGCTGTAACTACTGCTGATAATTTCTTTATGTGTGTCAAGTTACTACAATCGATTTCCAATTGTGTAACCCTATTTCTAGAGGTTTCCATGCTGCGAAGCATTCATTTTTATTTATCGTGTGTTGTATTCCCGTATCCAAGTTACTGCTCATTAACGATTGACCAGTATCGATTGGGACCTGTCGTATGGTAATTGACGATTGCTTTCTTGCTGCTAGGGATATGTTATTGTATATATATGTAGTATAGGGCGAGTGCTGAAATTTCGCGCGTAACGTAAAAATCCTCTTGTATTCACGCCTTGAAGTTTTTGAACACACTTTATGCTCTACATAATAAATAGGAAGGCCTACGTAAGTTGGTCCTAATTAAATACAAATATTTGATTATCCTTCGAGTAATGGCAAATTTTCAAGTAGTCTGGTAGACTTTGTGAGAAACTTTTGGAGAAAAAAACTGGATTATTAGTCAGGTTTACTTGGATATGAGTTTTATTCAAAAGTGGCAAGTTTGAACGAGATATTTTGAAAAAAATGCTGCGTTGTTATAAATACTGTATTAAGTCCAAAATTTAAAATGAGTTACTAAAGTGTTTATACTTAAATAACATTGCTTTGGCTTCTAACCTACCAAAAAGCAATTGTATTTTTAATGTTACGTTTTAAAATTCAACGTTACGCCGATGTAACAGCCGTTGAATTATTGAAATGGTTGTTCACGGCATGGAAATCGTGGTAACGGATCTTTAGTTATTTAGCTGTTTACTCTGTATAAGTGGACGATAACTTAGTTTTATAAGACTGTTTATTTTGTTCTATAACAGAACTTTTATATAAAATAACGGTGGAGGAAAACGCCGTGAGGAAGCCGGCATACCCTAAACTTTAGTAAATATATATTATCTCCATCATCTTCTCTTTCCCACGTTATGTGGGGTCGGCACAACTTGTGATCGTCCTTTCCTTTTGTCATTCGTCATCTCAGTATTAACTCCTTTCTCACCCATGTCATCCTTCACACAGTCCATCCATCTTTTCTTTGGCCTACGTCTACCTCTATGTCCATTGACATTCAAATTTAACACTCTCTTCGTCAAATGACATTCATGGTATGTAGGTACGCTAACCTATTACTTCTTATCTTCTCCGTCACCGGTGCCACTTTCAGACTTCATAATACTCAGTATTTATTTTATCCATCCCACTCCACACATTCATCTTAACGTTCCCTTGATGGCCCAACATTCAAACCTATATTTTATCAAATATCAATGCATTTAAGCGACCAAGCCAAAAATAAACAAGAATTACACAAGCACACGTGATTTTTAACAGTTTGACATAGTGTGAAGATGCAACGATTGCGGAAGTAGACCCTAGAAACTTATTCACATACTAAAACAAGCTGTTGCCCGCGATTTCATTCGCATTTAACTAATTTTTTTTGAAAGCCGTTCTATAGTTATAAATGGTGTAACGAAAACAGCTTTGTTTTAAATAGATTATTAAATCCAGTAAAATCTAAATCTAAATTGTTATGTACCTAAGTATGTATTCTTATTATTATACTTATGTATTCATCTATAATGCAAAATACGATACTTTCCCTAAATCCTCTAGAAAATTCAATTTATCGTAACACAATCAATCTTTTACAACCTACGTCATCTACTTAAGTGTTCACTTTTGATCATAGAATAAACATAAAGGATGGATACCATATTAATAACAAAGACTCTTGCCTTTGAGAAGATGATCAAAGTCGATAATAATAATAAAACTACAATTAATGTAGTTGCAATGTAGTTTATGCACATCATTGTTGGATTTAAGTTACCAATGCATTTTTTTTTCTTCATCCTTCTAATATTATAAACGCGAAAGTTTGTAAGAATGTATAGATTAAGGATGTATGGATGTATGTTTGCTACTCTTTTACGTTGAAACGGCAGATCGGATCTTGATGAAATTTGGCACAGATAAAGATTATAGTCTGGAATAATACAAATGCTACTTTTTATCCCAGAAAAATGTACGGTTCCCGTGGGATAGGTTTGTATTTGTTCTTCAAGGTACCACACGGGCGAAGTTGCGGGCGGTAGCTAGTTATTTATAAAACAGTCATATTTTAATGAATATTAACTTGAAAATTTGACTGACTTTGTGACATTGACAATACTACTCATTAAAAAAACTTGATACTGGCAAAATTGATCTCTAAAGAGACAAATGCCATAAATAAAGAAAAAGAAGAAGATTATAGTAAATAATAACAATAATAACGTGATAGTTACTTCTTTCACTTATTATTATAAGAAAAAGAAAAAAATATACAGGCACAGAATGATAATAGTTTTGTACTTACTACTGCATAGAACATGGTTTTCGAGAACAAAAACTTTAAACAACCAGAATATTTCTCGGTGAAGTCAAGTACCACATCTTGTCTCCCCTTGTTTTAATCCAAGCTTCCAATATTATTTATTCATGAACAATTTGCTATGCAATCAGGTCAGGTATGGCGATGTCGAAACGCGATTTGACTTTGATAAAATATGATTATAAACTTCATGGTACGTTTTAGCATTTTTATGAGAGGGATTCTTCCCATTTTTCCTGCATAATGAGGGAGGAATATTGAATTATTTGTAGCTTTTGGAGCAGCTGCCAACATAAGAATAAATACTGGAGATATGGTTACGGAAAATCTTAATAAAAAACTAACTAAGAATTTTGATCTATAAAAAAAACGTGATTACGACTGTAATTCCCAGGCTTGGTAGACATGTACTCAGATCTCTTGTTACTTAGATGTTTGAGGATATCTAAAGAGGGTAGTCAGAGGTAAGTCCAAACATTATACTCAGCACATGATTCGTAATTGTGTCTGTATTTCGTACGTAATGAGTCCATCGCCGCTCCTAAGAATACTAACTTATGACACCTTTGAATTTTTGGTTCTAGCGATTTTCTCATGATGTTTTCTTTCACCACTTAAAAGCACTTAGCATTACACACACATTATTTTAATTAAAAAAAAATATTACGGTCAGGTTTTTTTAATTTTTATAAAACCCTCGACCTTTGTATCCTGAGGCAGGGGTGATACCACCACCAGTGACACTAAGATATCATACTTATTATAATTTTTATTACCTAGAAAGTTGTTTTAGCCTTAATAAACGCAGGTGGTTCTATCTCATATCGTATTCGTGTTATTAGTACCAAGTTTATGCTATTAAGTTAGCTTTGGTATACTATCCAGGTGTAGTTGTTCACATGTGAATCAGACCACTCTGTACTATTATTTAGTTTTGAGTAAAACTGTTGTTCTGTATTCTTTTGTTCCACGGATTAACTTAAAACAATCACGTTTGTTGTATGGGAGCCTCCTTAAATATTTATTTTATTCTTTTTTTTTAGTACCTATTTGTTGTAACAGCGGTCCCGTTTTACCCTTTGGGTAAGGAACCCTAAACATGCTAAAATACATTTAATTATCGAAAATATTTAAACGGCAGATCTTAATTTAACTAAACTGACGTGTATGATAGACGTATTTAAGCTTATTTAGTAGCCATGTAAATGTTGGTAAATTGATGCTTAATTATAATGTAGGTAGGTATACTACAGAAAAATGGTGGAAAAAAAATCAATTTTAAATAAATGGGTCTAGGAGACAGTCGTGAGTCGATGGAATACCGTCGTTAGAGACCAAGATTTTTTTCAGGAGTTTGAAAATCCGATAGTTGGTTCACGTAAGTATATAGAACTAACGAACAAATGAATGAACGAATCAATCAATAACTGACCGACCGACCAATCGCCAATCAGTCAGTGAATGAATGAATGAATGAATCTAACGCGGTCTAAGTTGCGGGTATCCAGCTAGTTAAACAATAACACGAGAGAAAAAAATGAGAGCGATAAGTTCACAGTTGAAAACATCAGAAGAAATTCCTAAATAAAGAAAATTTATTTAAAACATTAAGTCATTTCGATTGCCCTATTTTATGTTCATCTTTTGCACGAAGAAGACGTCGGGAATGAAAATGAAAACTCTTTGCTCATTAAATGAGTGAGCCTATTTCCAAAGTATTTTGACAGTTCAATGATGTAGATGTCAAAACATTCACTTGCGCGATTCCATATTTTTCTGGCAGTTGTATGAGAAATGGCCGAGCAATGTGACTAAAATTTTTCGTTTTTATTTTGTGTTGTGTGTTTTTTATATTTTTATGTAGTCTTTTTTGATTTGATGATTTCGATTTTTTGTACGAAATTTTAGTGTCGCGATATTTGTTGTTCTATTTCAATTTTATACCGTGACTCCGTGTGTTTATATTGAAGACCAATAATTCTGTGTGCGGGTGAGTTGTCTTCTTTACTTGCATAGCAAACCCACAAATCGAAAAAGGAGGAATAACCTTGAATCTTACCCTTTGGGGGTCACTTATTTATTTTTTGTACGACAAAATAACTGAACGGATTTGACTGAAGTTTGCATAAAAGATAGATTGTACTTTTGAGAAGACAAGCTATTTTGGTCTCAGAAAAAAAGCGGACTAATTCGCGGGCAAAATAGATAGAATGGCGTAAATAGATCGATCGATTTCAATGCGAGTTTTAAACAATGGTGTAACGGTTTACTTACATAATGTAAAAAAAAACTTCCACAAATATTAGAGGGCATTTTTTAGTAACTTTGAATATGGTGGGTAACTTTAAAACCAAAGTTTCACGTTCAAAAATAGTCTCAGTTGCATTAAGTCCTCACAATTTATGCATTATAATAAAATAAGGTTTTGTGGAACCATAGAAGCAGAACGTTTTCATCTGAGCTTGCTACGTACGACTTGCCTTTGTAAACATACGGGTTAAAATCCACAGAAGCCTATTACAATAAGTTTAAACAACATTGATCCAAACTGTGATTCCCACGCTTAGTATACATCTCTTCAGATCTTAAATCATATTACAGACTAGGTTCAGCGATTGGCAAACTACATACATTTTGAAAAACTAGAGATGATACCTGATTCAAATGATGTGACCTGAAAGCTGAATGTGACCACGAATGAGTGACAAAAAATATTTTTAATTCTTATTCATCACTGGGTCTTCGAGTCACTTAGCCAGAGGAGTAGGTAACTGAACCAAACTCAGCGTCTTATGGTGTATCTTGGACTTTAACACAAGGCTTCTCCAAGTTTCTAGGTTTTAGTTTATGTATCGCATATAGTTTAATGGCTTCAATAATGCAAGAAGCAAGGCGTGCTGTTGAAAGTATTTTCCGTATTTTCTAATACCATTGACACAAAGAGTCCTGTCGGATCTGGACTATTTATGTGACTGTTCGGAAAACGTAGTAACGCCCACCGCCCAGGTGGGGTGACGATCTAGGAAAGATTGCTAGCAGATGCTGAATGCAGCCAGAAAAAGACAGGGCACTTTGGCGGTCACTAAAAGAGGCCTACGTCCAGCAGTGGACTAATATAGGCTGATGATGATGATGTGATTGTTCAGTAAAGTGTTTTCTTGAAGTTAGCGGGAATATGTCCCTTAAATCGTCAATTTGTTAAAAACAACTACGTCCCGCCACCGGTGGTTTGATTTGAGCTGTTGGAAATGTTTAGCAGTTGAAAAGCTCGTCGGGAAATTGTCCGTATATTTCACACATAAGTCTCATCGGGGATTTTAATCGGCTTACCGCTACGGCGCAGTAGCATCTACTCGAAAAGGCTCCCCGTTTCAGTACGTATTATTAATAATCTAGTTGATAAAATGATTTTAGCGTATCCTAATTGACAAAGTAGTCTTACGAAAATGAAAGGTTTATTTTGGTATTTCATTTTCACATGACGTGCAGTGTATTTTAATTTAAATGCTTTTAATATACAGTACCTGGGTGACCGAGCTTTGCACGGTTTTTTTATTGGTAAACGACGTTTTCTAAAAATGAAATCTAGCTAGATCGACTTATCGCCCCCGAAACCCTCTGCATAGTAAATTTCATGAAAATCGCTGGAGCCGTTTCCGAGATTCCAATTTTATATATATACATATATATATACAAGAATTGCTCGTTTAAAGGTATAAGATTACGTATTTGTACCAGTATTAATTACAGTTATTATGCTTTAATGATTTATTTCGGTTTTGTTTTAAATTAATGAAATTGTATGGTAAATGATTGATGCAGGCGTGCCATTTGGAAATCCATTACAAATTATACATATTTTTTATCAAATATCATACAATTTGGTAAATGTTTTCAAAGGATAGACATGAGATCACAGATTTCTACTTCGCTACGTTATTGACATAACATTTTAGTTTTATTTACTCACCCTTAGTTGATTTTTCATGAAAATTTTTGGATCCGTTTCCGAGATTCAGATTATAATTCAGATACATCTATAAAAATTATACAAGAATAATTGCTCGTCTAAAGGTATAAGATTAAAAAAACCCCGGCATGTTTACTTTTCAAAAGTTAGAAGCGACAGCTTATGTGTTCCGAAGCACAGAAGTGCATAAATAAAATGCTACTGCGGTCATCCAAAAACTGACTTCGCAGAACATTGTTTGTTAGATACAAGTCATTAAGGACCGCAATCCTTTAACCAGGCTGTTTTTTTTTTAATAACTTACTATCTGCAAAACACCAATTGTTTCCATCACTACTGGTTATGTACTATGTACATATTATGTATGTTTGTAGCAGATAAGTTCCCCCATCATTGAAACCTCTTTGCCCCTGAATTTTACCAACCCAGTAATTATAGCTGGAGTATGCAGCGGGCGATAAGGGCGACCGGTGTTAGTTTTGATCTGCACTAACGTCAATCTTATGTTTAAGAGGGATTAGAATATTCTTGATATTTTAGTTTCAGAATGAATATTTTTACCCGACCGTGATGAAGGAGGGAATGTTTGGAGTGTATGTATCCGAGTTCTTTTGACTGTCACTAGTCTAAGCGGCTTAACAAATTTTGACAATTGAAGTATCGTCGGATTTGTCGGATTGTGAAAATGCAAAATAGCGGCTGTAAAAAGCCATTTCATATTACTTTCAGTTAAGTTTTTTAAAACACTAAATTCTGTGCAAAATGTGGACGTACAAAATATGATATCATATTTTGTACGTGCATCTAACTACCCTTTTTAGATATTCTTAAAGATCTAAGTGATTGGAGTTCAGAAGAGATATCTACCGAGCCTGGGAATTACAGCCGTGCTTATGTTTTTTGTAATAAATACTTGTTAAACAAAGGGTTTATTCAGTTGTCCATCACTGGTGATCAGTCACATAAACATTAAATTACGCGTCAGCCCAGTGATCTCCACATTTCACCGTGACATATCCTGGATGAGCAGCGGTTTTAATTTCACGTCTGCAATTGTGCTCTAACGAGGGAGATGAACTAGAAACGCTGACACAAGGGCGCGGCAATCATTCTGTATAGGCGGCAGCGTGCACTGTGATGAGCTTAGCGATATGTATTAAGGTGCGTTTAAACGGCGCGCGGCAGCACAAGCCAATGTGAGCCGAGCCGTCCGTGGAGATGCGGCATCAAGGTGTTGAACCGCGCTGTCCGCTCTGTACCATCTGTTCAGAGGGCGCATATTAACACGAGCCAAGCCTAGATGGCACGCGCGCCTTTGATCCGTGTCGAAAAAACCGACAAGTGATGGATCGTGCGAACTTTGCCGAGCCGCGCCGAGCGTAGTTGTTTACATGGCGAGCCAGGCTCAGCTCGCGTTATCACGCGCCGTTTAAACGCGCCATCAGACATCCTGGTTTCACAGCTTAGTTAAGTAACTCTATGTAGTGTAGGTTTGTATTATAATATAATAGCACCCAAACACAAAAACAAAAGTATTTTTCACTAACTTCCGCTCGCGGCTAGGCTAGGATTTTTGGAACGAAATTCTTTATCGCGCGTTGTGAATAAAAGTTGACGGAAAAAATTCTCACGAAAAGTTGTAACGACACTTTTTGCTATAGTTGTAAGCCGTGTGGCGTTCGCGTGTTTCTCTGTCTGTTTCTCTCTCTCTCTCATAGAAAGCAAGGAAAGGAACTTCGTTCCATCCGGGTGTCCCTTGACACCTCTCAAGTTTTTTTTCCATTTTATTTTTAAAGTGAATTAACACTTGATATTGGTTTATACATAAATGTTAGTCCTTGGTGGAACTACTAATCAGTTGAGTTATTACCAAGCTGTGACGCATTTTACGTTTTATAAAGGTTGCCATTTATATTCCTTTGAAAATCAACTACCTTCGTAGAGCTACGCGTAGATCGTAGCAGCCTTGTAGCAAAACCATTCTACGACACTATTGGTGAAAAATAAATATACATAGGTACATATAATACTAGCTTCCATTCGCGACTTTACTCGCGTGGTACTTTGTTATATTATAACCTAAGCTGTTACATACTAATTTTGAAATTATTGATATCGGTTCATTGGGAAACTTGCTTAACCATGCGTTCCCCATACAAACTTTCAACCCCCATTTTAGCCCCTGTAAGTTTTTTTTTGCGACGAAAGATAAATTATGTCCGTTTCCAGGATAATTATAATCTATCTCCTTGCCAAATTTCATTAAATCCATTCAGCCGTTTAGTCGAAAAAAGGTAACAAAAAAACACACAAACAGAGCTTTCGCATGATTACTACGCATTTATAATATTAGTATTTTTATAGTAGGAGTTATCCGCTAAAGTTTATAGACAAAACCTTGCCCCTTAAACAGTGAAATGTGCGGTAGCAGGCATATCAGCTAAACTCAACTTTTCTCGTTAGCAGGGGGTGAGAACGCCTCTGTCTTTGGTATATTCATTATCCGATTTCTGTGAGAATTTGTCACCAATTTCCAACGACGATAACGAGAAACGATTTCAATCGAATGTCTCGGAATTTTTTGATTGATGAATATTTGTAGGGCCTCGTTTCAAATGCGACAAAGTCAATAAATTGCTTCCAGGAAAACGAGCAAAGGAATAAAAATCTTTGAGCTATCTGAGCAATCTGTTTAAACAAATGATTTGTAAGTATCTTGTCTGTGTATATTTAATTTAAGATTCGCGTATTTTTTTTGTTTGAGTTTCGTTTAAAGGTTTTTTTGGGAAATAAGTCAGGGTGAGCTTTTAGGCTAGATTCAAAGCGTACATTTCAAACTAAACTAGGCTTAGCATGACTTTACGGCTTTATGCTGGAAAATGACAAATGACATTTTTCATGATTAATTCACTAAAATAAATGCACAACTTGTGCACGTCTAGTGCAGTGCACAAAAAGTGAATCTGAGTGCACGAAAAGAGTCTCTAAAAAAGCGCACCTTATTTTTACACCACACTGGTTTAAATACCTTAAGAGGAAGATAAGTTAATTTATATCATATATAAAAAACTATTACGTGGCTTTTTTATGCACTCGATTTAATGATGTTGCTAAAAAATGTGAATTGTGAAACATTTTTTTTTATTTTCAAAATAGTCTTGAATTACTTCTGCCATAATTTAATGTTGGTTTTTCTTTTCAGTTCATTAAAAGACGGCAAGCTGGAGCACTTAAGTGAGTATTTAGCATTTAGCCTTTTAACTTAAGCTCTAGAGAGTATTTTACTTTTATAAGTTAATGCAATCTTTTGGTAAATTGAACTGCATAATATTCTTAAGTGTTGTTAAAACATATTTAAATATTTTTCCAGTAAGTTAAGAAATTAAGTTATAAACCAACTTTCTATCAGATTTATAGCACATAACTTAATATATTAATTGTACCTAAGGAATTGGATAATCAGAAATAAAGTCACACTCAAAAATGAAAACACTTAGATGATTTATAAAAACGTTAAATCAGGGGTCGGCAACCCGCGGCCCGCGGGCCGCATGCGGCCCGGAACGTCTTATTTGCGGCCCGTGAATGTTTTTAGGGTTCCGTAAAAAAACGGAACCCTTATAGATTCGGCATGTCTGTCTGTCTGCCTGTATGTCACAGTCACCTTTTTTCCGAAACTATAAAAACGAGAAATAAAAAAGTAGATGTAGGTATTCTGTGAACCGCATTAAGATTTTGACACAAAAATAGAAAAAAATCAATAAATTTTGGGGGTTCCCCATACTTAGAACTGAAACTCAATTTTTTTTTAATGAACTCGCATAAATAAACAAACTATTTTAATTGTTTGTTATAGAAAAATAAATATGCTTCTCGTGTCACACTTGGGCATTTGAGAGCCATATTTTCAGCTTCTAGGGTTCATATCACAAATGCGGCCCGCCTTTAGTTTATATTGCCACCTTGTGGCCCTTGCCTGCCAAAAGGTTGCCGACCCCTGCGTTAAATCATAAATATGCTTCCACCAAAAATCTTATTACCACTCTTTTATATCCACAAAAATGTTTAACACACGCATAACATTAAACGCTATCAACAATACGTGTAAAAGTGTAGTACCTATACATGTTTCAAAGAAAAAAGTGTAATCAATAGAAATGGAAACAGTTTGGTTCAACAAGTAGAATACTTACATGTTTTAACTTGAAGGAGTGGGATGACAATTCAAATGAAGGTTACGAATAACAAAAAAGTTACAAAGTCTAACTTATGCTACTAAAAACTTTCACAAAACCCTTACCACTAAAGTACAGAATATATCCGAAAGATTTGGGCTACAATCCAGCCATACAGTACTGACACAATAACAAGTTTTTCTTACTTAACACAAGAACGGCTCAAACTTTGCCCATATCCGCAGTCCCATCTAAATATTGGTAGTTCTTTACCAACCCGGGACAATTGCGGTTTGGGATTAAGGTGCGGTTTGAATGAAGGTGAATTTACAACTACAAGAGCACTGGTGGTAGCAATCCTGCCTCACGATCCAAAAGCCGTGGGTTTCAACCGAAAAAATTATGTGCGCAATGCCAGTGCTCTTAAATAGTAAAGGAAAACATCGTGAGGAAACCAGCATAGCCTAAAACTAAAAATTTTAAGGTGTGTGTCACAGGTTAGTATTCTTATAACTGGCGATGGGCTTGCAATGTGCCATGTTCGTAATACTAAAAAAAAACTATATTTTATTCGTGGAGTAGTTTGAGAATATTTCTTGGAGTACTTTGTGTGTACTGTCCAAAATGTGGGCATGTGGCATATGTTTGAACTTGCTTCTGACTATCTAAGTAACTAGAGATCTGAGGAGATATCTACCGAGCCTGGGGATTACAGTCGTGATCATGTTTATGATTGTTTCTGGTCACAACTGCTATCTAGTGAAATCAAGATGTACTTTTAACCCACAAATAAGTACTTTGTAAGTGTTCGCGGTCACAAAACGCGTCTCTATCCAAACATCTCATTTATTCAACTTTTGCAGACGTCGACAGTTGCCGCTGCAACCGACTGAGAGTGACGGATAGAATCACCGCCCCCATAGGTTGTTGCAATGGTGTTTTTCAACATTTAATTTTGGTAATTTAACTTTTTAAAGTCTTTCAAAATTTTGCAACCAACTCCTAACAGCGTTTTGTGCTTTCATTGTGTTCATAATACATAGGGTTTAGTTCAGATTTTGTGTAAATGAAAATTTTCATTTTTAATTAAATAATAATAATGATATTGTAAAAACATATACTTACGATACTTTAGTTTTACAACAAATACAGACTGTAATAGAAAACTGATCAACTAAAAACAATAAAACGTAGCAAAGTTTCAACATTATTTTAATAAAGAATTACAAGTTCGCTCCGAACTCGAGAACGTTGGAAAGTAATCCCTGAAACGAAATACCCGTCTCGATATTAAACTCAAATACTATTTTGCATAAAGTTGTGCAAAAAGCGAACCACCTGTGTATAAGTGTCGGACTGCGCACGGCCCGAAATCAAACAGGGAGATTCAAAGTTGCGCGATTTCAACGCGAATGAAAAAACTTTTCCAGGACACACCCCGAGTACCGGAGACTTTGGAAATTCTCGCGACATTCAAGAAAGGAAAACCCCGATTTCGTTATTTTAAGCTTCTTATATTCTTAACACGAACGAACTGCGGAAATATTCGCTGCTTTTTTTCTCGTGAAATGTAATTTTGCTGCTAACTTTTCACTTAGCTTGCGAACTCGCCAGATGCGAATGTAAATTTTGGTTATTTTGAAAAGTTTTTTGGATGTACTCCAAATAACGTGGGATTCACCGGTTTCCCCCCCCCCCCCATGCGAAAGTATTTCATAAAATGCTTGCACAATGTTGTTTTAAAGAAAATTTATAGAGGGGTCTCCCCAAGTTGCTGCATTAAAATTTTTAATAAAATGCCTTAATATTGTTACAAGCCGGCCTCATAGTCAAGAATTTGTGTCCGCCATTTCGCTACCCGTTTTTATAATATTACACTATTTGGACCTTCCTTGACTTTGCTCGCATTGAATTCGTTATTAAAAAATGCGGCCCCCTACGTTAGTACCTTGACTTTTTAGACTTTAAATCTACACACAAACACCAGTCAGGTCGGTCCACTCATGACGGACGATGCAGAACTCAATCTCCAAGGCAGTGTGATTAATGCTTTAGATAAAGTTTTCATTCCATTTTTACTCCTTTCTTAACCAAGAAACATGTTTCCAGTTAAATTTGCAGGTTGCCAACGAACACGTTCGATTCGTTCTAAAGTCCTTTTTCTCTGAACTCCAATCAGGCGCTCGCCAACATTGCAACTTGCATCTCCCGGGATCGCAACAACAATCAATCTGCGGAACGCAATCTACTTTTCTCGCCTTGTAAATAACGTTCAAACGTAACGGTGCAAAAGTCGTGCCCTGAGGGGCGCCGCAAAATGAACGGAGAGAATTTACAATGTGGCTGAGTAATATCCTTTAGCACTAGTTTCAATCATTTAAAAAGGCTAAATAACCTTATATTGAGAAAAAACTATTTGTGATTGATGACGCTACGAGCAAGATAACAACAATATACTGTACTGCTTAGGTACATACTCAAAATTCTGAAATAATGCTTAAATAAATAATTAAAATAAATGTTGATTTTTTTCCTCGTATTCGTTTTATGTCAATCATCAAAAATATTTTAACTTCTTTCTAAGAAAACAAACATTTTTGCAGCTTCAACAACTTTTCTTTTACATCTCAAAGTTTTCGTTTGCGGTAGGTTCAAAACATCATTTATTAGGTTCAGCATTTTAATGTTACCTAACTCGCCACAGTCTAATAAAATACAGCTATCTCAAAAATTGAGATGAACTTAGTGTACCACTGACAAAAAAAAACAAACATCCACTCAGATCTCTAGTTGCTTAGATCTTTGAGGAAGGATAATCATCTAAAGGGGATAGTCAGAGGCACGTCCAAACATGATATTTGGCTCATGTCCAAATTTTGCTCAGGGATTAGTATCCCGTATGTGACAGGTTGTAAGCCCATCGCCGCTTATAAGAATCCTAATCTATGACACAATTCGAATTTTTGTTTCTAGGGTATGCCGGTTTCCTCACAATGTTTTCCTTCACCGTTTAAGAGCACTGGCATTGCGTGCATTATTTTTCGAATGGAAAAACTCATTGGTGCACGACTGGGTTTGAACCCATGACCTTCGGATCGTGAGGCAGAGGTGCTACACCAGTGCTCTACAACTATCAAAAATATATAAAATTTCTACCGTATTAAGACAAAGAGCCTAGATAATTCTATTGAAAACCAGCTACCACATCGTTTAGCTGGGCTAATACCCAGAACTGTACACTCGCCTACACAAAGTTTTATTGTTTAATGGAAGTTATTCATTTGAAAGTTTTCAACTATCTGCCGATTTATGAATTAACTTAGTTTTGAGTATTCGAGGCATCGTGTTTTAATACTGCAGTGATAACATTCAACGCTTTTACGAGATTTATGCTCAAAAGGATATATAGTAAACTTGAAAGCATTAGTTGGGGAACTCATTTATAATGTCAACATTTCATCTTAAAATACCATATTAGTTGAGCTATTACTACATTAATAAAAAATTTCATCCACTCCCATCATCTTTTAAACTTCTATGTTCAAAATCGTCATAGCCTCGATCCAAACCGTACATTTTATTTTTACTAGCTGTCCCGGCGAACTTCGTACTGCCTTAGATTAAGGCCAAGAATTTTGAAAATTGCAAGTATTGCAACCCTAATCATTCTATTACCGCTTAATAAATTACATTGAAATTGAACTACACGATACTCAAGGATATAAGTGACTAGCTTCTGCACGCGGCGTCGCCCGCGAAGTACCTACATAAAATATAGCCTATGTTCATCCTGAAAGTTCATTCTACACATTGGTGAAAGAATTTTTCAAATCGGTTCAGTAGTTTCGGAGCCTATTCATTTCAAACAAACAAACAAACAAACAAACAAACAAACAAACAAACAATCAAAGTTTTCCTCTTTATAATATTAGTATAGATAAATCAACCGGAGCTAAAACACGAATTAGTTAGAAAACCTTGGTTAAAAATCATGTCAAAAACACCTCTGAAAATTCTGAAATTCCCTAATTTATCCAGAACAGTAAGGTATTTTGAATTTCTATTTCACATGAATGTAAATCAGTTAATTTGAAACAAATCAACCTAGCCCTTTTGTTGAAATAAGCTATTCACTTGAACATAATATGTATTTATGTTTTTTATAAATTGTCACTTTCGTTATATGATTCAGAGCAGCCATATTATCATGCCGCACTCTATTTACTTTGGGTATTTCGCTTCGTGCTATGTCTGATTCCGCGGAGATCCGCATTGCTATACGGACCTATGTCACTTTTTTTGTAACTTTTACGTAAGGAATAGTGTGACGAGTATTCTGGGCCTTAAAAAAAACAGTTTAATTGACATTTTTTTAATAATTATTACCCTATTCTAACAGAGACAAATCTAAAAACACAAAAATCATAAACAATTGTTTCAGCCATTTTTGAGTATGTAATTTAATTAACACGACTTTGTTTCATACAATTTTTTATCGCGTATTTATTGAACTATTTAAATGTTTAAAAACTTGTCCACCTCGGCTGTATACTGTTTGCAAAATCAGGATGTCTACTGGGTAAAACTATCAACAATAACAATATCGCGACAATAATCGTGCAAAACCTACTTTAATCATTTTAAGTATTTTTCACACGAGTGTACTATGAACTCGCGAACCTGAAACCTTAGTACTGCTTGGAACGGGGTGAAGCCTACAATATGCTTGTGCCATGCTGATCATAATCACTGGCTGCTTACCACTTACCACTAGAAAATGTTATACCATCACCATAATTATCAAAATAATCATTAAAAAAAATTCTCAAGACAGTAATCCCTAGGTTTAGATAGACATCTCCCCAGTTCTCTAGTTATTTTTATCTTTAAGGAAGTCTTAGGGTCTCAGAGGCACGTCCAAGTTTTGGCATATGCACACTTTTTATTGCACATTATTATTTATACGGAATATCATAATTATTCGTTTTTGCTCAAACTTTGTCCTTTAACAAAAAACGTGGATGTCTTCCAATATTGATAAATATTCCTACAACATCATCTCTCTGTTTTTCATGTGAGGTTGGCATAATATTATGTTCTTCTCTTCTACTCACACACACTTTCTTACCCAATGCAATTTTCACAGAATCAATACAAATTATGTAAGTGACATCCACATAATAATTAATTATTTTCACATTTTCATTGTCATCAACGAAACAAAGGTTAATTAAGCCTTCACTATAAAACAAAATATTCGCCATTAATATTACTTCAGTTTTCAACATTTCGGGCACCGTCAGAGGGCTATCAATTTCAATAAAATGAAGATGAGAGACAGGAATGACAACATATCAATCATGCGCCGTCATTTCGACGTCACACCGGAGTGCTCGTTCAGGGTGAATGAGCGGTGACTGGAGCGGTAGCGGGCGAGGAAGCGGGCACGTATTAGGTGCCACAGTGTATCGCAAGTTTAAAACGTCACAAACTGCGGGTTCAAAAGCGCTTTTCTCATACAGTTTTGAGGAATAACTCAACTATTTAAAAGCAAAAAGTCGCTAATTAGCTTGTCAGTGAAGCTAACATTCAAAATAATGTTTTATATAATATTGCATGCTAGCTGTTGAGAAAAAAATATATACTCGTAATATAATTCATGTCGAGCTGAGGACAGGGCGCAATGGCACTTATTAGGAGAGGCCTATGTCCAACAGTAGACTGCTATAGGCTGATGATGATGATATTGCATGCCTAGTTACTGAGGCTACAGAGCTATCCTGAGCGATCCAAAAAACAAAAGACCAGACATGCACTTCTCATTAGTTTTTGTTCTGCCTTATGTAAAATTTCAAGCTTTGTTCTCAAACTACGCGTCCGCTGTCGCTACCGAGTTAGCTCGTCACTCTGAACATGGCTTGGGCCAGAGGGTGGAATGCAATACCCCACGTGGGTTTCGGTTTTCATATTGTGTTTATTTCGCTTTGTTTTGTGCATATGGGGACTTCAACAAAATATTAAATAGGATTCAAGTCTTGACTAACTGATTAACTGACATGAGAACGACGCACAGCCTAAGGCGTAAGGGTCAAAATCAAAATACATATATTTATTCAATAAAATCACAGAGATAATTTTGAATCGTCTTATAGGCTAGGTGAGTCTAGGTGCCAATTCCAGTCCTATCCCCAGTCCGAGAGGAACTGATAAGATACTCGCTGGGCCTGGCGCTTTTTTGTATGATCCTTGTTAATTTTGTTAAGGATGCCGAGCCAAGTTAGATTTGATTCGTCCAAAGCTTTTTTGTCATCTTTATTAGTCTGATATTTCATATATGCTATTCGAGACAATTTTTGTTTCATTACATTTTTGAATTTATTAATCGTGATAGTGATAGTAACATCACCCTTACGAATCAAAACATAGTGAGCATTACCGCGTGCCAGAAAATTGGTGATTGGAGTACGGTGCTTAATAGCGCTATAACAAAGAGCTGGTACTACTCTAGTGTCACGCTATCGTCCACGGCATACCATTACAAATAGATGGCGTTCCGTACATCGCCCAATCAATACCATACCCGGTAATATTACGATATCTGCATCGGACTACGAATTGGTAAAGGTGCGGTTTTGAGAACGCGACACACGCTGCGACCACAAAGGCACTCATTTATAATGACAATATTTCATATGACAATACTTAAATGTAACATATGTAAGTACCGTATTTGTTGAAATAATACTTCTTTTTCTTCTTCCTGCCCTTTTCCCACGCCATATGGGGTCGGAACAACCTGTTTTCTTCTTCCATTTCCTTCTGTCATCCGTCATCTCAGTACTCACTCCTTTCTTACTCATATCATCTTTTACACAGTCCATCCATCTTTTCTTTAGACTACCTCTACCCCTATATCCATCCACATTCATATCTAACACTCTTCTCGTCACATGACATTCATCTCTCCTCATAACAGAAGAATGTGTTGATGTTATTACTCTTTCACGCTGAAACGGCCGAACGGATCTGGATGAAATTTAGCACAGATATAGATTATATCCTGGAATAGCACATAGGCTACTTTTTATCCCGGTAAAATGTACGGTTTCCACGGGATAGATTTGTTTTTGTTTTTCAAGGTACCATGTGGGCGAAGCCGTGGGCGGAAGCTAGTCTCTCATATTTTTTGTTTATTGTTTTATGTTTGACGAACTGCATTTTATAAAAATCGTGTGAATTCGAACATCACTTTAAGAGGGGTGAAATAATAACACATGTCATATTGAAGGGTGTTCTTAATGTGTAATTTTGATAATAACTAAGGGTTCTGTTTCAAGGTAAGTGCGGTCCAGTGGTTTATTGTGGCCTTGCGTATTTACGAATTTGTACGTTCGTTTTTGAAAATAATGAAACGCTGCAGTTGTATTTTGATTAGTTCTTTATTGACCCTTGCTTTGGGGTAATAAAATCGTTCCGTGACTTAACTGAACTGTGAGTCATAAAGTTCTATAATTTGGAGAGTTTTTTCTTTCTAAGGTGCATTAAAAAGGAATTTCAAAAATTCAACCCCTATAAAAGGATGCAACGAGGGTAAAAAATAAAGTAGTCGGAAGTTTCACTAGTTACGCACGACCAATTTGTGTGCTGTTTGTTTTTTGATTTGAATTTGAATGATAAATAAAAGCTCTGGCTTGCATTAATTACCCGTACATAGGCAAAGTTTTTCAGACGACATTTTTTTAAAAAGCTCTCCTAATTAGTTGTGCAGACTTTATAATATTTAATACTAGCGACGCCCCGCGGTTTCAACCGTTTACATGCTGTTTTCAAATTAAACCCTCTTTTTCTTACCCTTTTCTGGGAAAAATGCAAAATGTAAACAAGTGCTACCCTGTTTAAACTATACTTTAATCTGAATTTATATCAAATTACACCAACTTTTGCATTGAAATATTTATGGTATCATACTAATCATAATTTTAAAACTTAACACTTTTTTTATTTATTTAATGGTAAAGCTAGGTGACACAAACTAAAATTTTTGTCATTCCAATTTCAGCTCAAATATCTGTTGACAACAGCGTCACGTACCACCAATATCTACCAATACCATAGGGTGTAAAATCAAATGACGCACATTCCATTGTTTTACCCTAGCGTTATTGAATTAGGGTGGATTCACACTGGAGTAAATCTTGAACTTATCGCCAGATTGATCGTGCTATCTCTATCAGTATGTTCTAGAGAGACAGTGATGGTGATAGAGGAATTTTGCTTGACGCATAATTTCCTCCGGTTTGAATGAACGAGTATAGTCGTGGTATCATAAAACTATACGCACGAGTAGAATTGCGAACTGAACGCGTAAAGCCGAGCGGGAAATTGATTCAAAAATACCCCGTCAAATTGAACAGTCGTGACGTTAGACCCTTAATATGGCACAGTAAATTATATAATTAACAGTATGTCAACAAGACTAGTAAGTAAATTTTAAGATTCATAATTTTAACGTCAAATGAAATGATAAATAAAAAAAGTTCCAAAATCATATTTTAAACAAGTATACAGGAGAGTGTTGGTTCACTTAAAATAATAAATAAGTAAATTTTAAAAGATTTTTTTTAGCAGATAAATAGTTTTATCAAAATAGAGGGTAAGATATATAATGGATTCCATAACATTAATAATGTTTTTGTATTTACAAATTTTTAATCTCAAAAAATAAAATCTAAAGCAAAAACATGCCATAATGCACTTCAATATAGAGATAAAATTTAATAGCGTTGGACATAATAAAGATAATGTTCCCTAACCCTCGAACGTATTGACTATTGAAGACACCCCCTATGATACGTGACTGCAGGGGTGAGAAATCGATACCTTTGGAAATTTTAAACGACTGGTTACCATGGGTTTTTTGAAGGAAAAGGGACGCAAAAATGCAAAGTGCGTAGCCGGTCTTATTAACTTGAGATAGGGAGACAGTGTGGAGTCATCTTTATAAAGTTTTCAAGTGCTTATAATAAGAGTGATAATTTGTAAGGAATTATTTATGAATATTATGTAGCTGTTTCTTATTATGATAATACTTTGAAATTCCAATTATTCATTCACGAAAATCCAATAGGATTTTTGGGAATATTTTAAGCCTTAAATTTATTAGAAGTTTAAAAGTTCTCCTTCATTCAAACTTTTTTTTAAATTTTTTGATTTTGTATTTTGAATAATTTCCATTTTTTTTTATTAATATTTTGTTTTTGAAAAAATAGTCTGTTTGTCTGTGCGTTCGTTCGCGCTTATCTCCACAGCGGCTGAACCAAATCGAATGCAGTATTCACTTAATATCGATTACAGCTTGGATTAAAACTTATTTTTGTTTCATCGAAATCGGTTGACAAATAAAAAATATAACTTTATTTACTTTTTCTCGCCCGCGCTGGACGCAACGCGTAAAAGTAACGAAGTCACGAGTAGCCAAATTAATAATCTCCACTCAATTTAAGACGTAATCAGCTGTATCTGCACTCTTTTGGCTTTGCTAAATTAAAAATAAGGAAAGTTTCAATTAGAGAAAGACCTCTCTCCGAGACAAAATTAATAAATCATCCCTTAGAAGGCTTTACAATGCTACGGTTCATTTTTTGCTTCGTGTACAGATAGGTACAAAAGTGCTATGAAGGTTTTTTAATCGTACTAATTATAAAAAAGTTTTAACCGATGTTTGGATGTTTAAGATACTTAGATGTTTAGCATTATTCCAGTATCACGCGTATAATTCCGCAAGGAAAGATGCTAGTGTCAAATAAAATAATCAATTTTTGATAATAAATTTGCTTGGTTTTTTAGATTATAAATATTTAATCGAGAAAATGAATTAATTATACACCAACAACAAATTAATTATGATTGCATAAAGACAGAGTTGAAGTTACTAGCCTCTTTTTAGTCAATTTACTTGTTAGTGTTTTCCTGACTTTTTTATAAGTTTAAAAATAAGAAAACAAAATTTTTAACCTACTTACTAAGTACTTAACATAATATTATTTTCAAACACTCTTTAGAATAATAAAAACTCAAAAAATTACTGCAAAATTGTTAACTGACAAAATTATTTCACCTGAATACTTATTTACATTTACGATTTTGCTTATTAGGTGGTAGCATTAAGCTGAGATTGGTCCTATTCAGCCACGCGACTTGCATGCAGGAAAGACAATTTATATCTTTTTTTTTATTTTACTTTCTGTGTTACTTTTCTAATTTTGTTTGGTTTTACCTTTGTTTTTTTTTTTTTTTTTATCTACTTTTATTTTCCTGTATGTGTCCGTGTCTGAATAAAAATCTATTCTATTCTATTCTATTCTTATAAAAATTTCGTGCACAACTGTACAACGTCACATGAATAGAGCAAGTTCTATGAAACCGAGTTCTATACAGTCGAACGATATTGGAATTTCATTACAAAGGATTGGTCAACCTTTTTAGTGACGGGTCCTGATGTTATAGATTCCTATATCAATGGGTCTATTGTGTCCCCGTTGAATGTTAGGGGGTTAAAAGCATTTTTGGGTTCAACAGAAATTAGTAGGAGAATTTGAAATGAGTCGAGGCTATATTTTATTGCTGATAATGTAAGTTTTAGAAGTTTGGGGCGAATTTTGTGACTGTGTTTGTATTCGAAGTTGTGACTTGACGACTGTAATTATTGTTACCATTAAAATATAAATAAACTAACTAATATTTATTGCAAAAAAATAAAAAAAACTTAACGCTGCCATATTAGATTTTTTTTTGGCATTTTGTATAGTTTATGTCACTCTTGTAATCCAGACGAATCCAATGACACCTTATTTCTCAAAATTTGTCGAGCCGTTTGGCCGTTTCCATACAAATAAATAAATAAATAATGCTGGACAATCCACACAGCATCATCTAGCCCGAAAGTAAGCTACTCAAAGCTTGTGTTATGGGTTCTAGATAACTGATATATTTAATACTTACATTATATACATAGATAGATATTTTTATTATACATAGAAAACACCCAGACCAACGGAACAAATTTCTGCAGATCGTACACTTTGTTCCACGGCGGGAATCGAACCCGCATCGCCACTGAGGTCGTCATAACAACATACGTCATACAAACATACACCCTTACACATATTATGTACATACAAAACACATTACCCACCTTCGCTTCGGAGTCGGGTAAAAAGCATGAACACGACTTTTCTAACCTATTTAATAGGCTTAGTAGACACCCCCTCAGATCTCCAGTTATTTTGAGGTTATCCAATGGAGGGGTAGTCAGAGGCACGTCTGAATATTATGGTAGTTGCCCACATTTTTCACAGTAATACGTTTATTTTTAAAATTTGACAAGACTTTGAATTAAAAATTCAGTATGCATAGGTGGTATGCCTGTTTTCATCATCATTATCATTGGCAGCTCAAATAATGGCCCACTGCTGGGTATAAGCCTCCTTACCACGAAGTATTCCAAAACGATTCCGTAACGATTCCATTATAGAAACGTCACCACTTCCATACAATTTGCATAGGTCATGGTACGAAATAACAATGTAATACTAATTCGGTAATATATTATGAATTCGTGGTAAGGCCCCTGTTCTTGTCCAGGCATTTCCCTCTATGGCCTGTTTTATTAAAAAAAAAATGACTTAAACCGCATTTTGACTCTTTATTTTGCAGGACAATCTATATCTATATA
This sequence comes from Cosmorhoe ocellata, assembly GCA_963675405.1. Taxonomy (NCBI): domain Eukaryota; kingdom Metazoa; phylum Arthropoda; class Insecta; order Lepidoptera; family Geometridae; genus Cosmorhoe; species Cosmorhoe ocellata. Next base: position 2,736,533 of record OY776250.1, on the reverse strand, counting down.
AGAGCTTAACCTGACTGACTGACTGACTGACTGACTGACTGACTGATTTATCATCGCCCAGCCGAAACCGCTGAAGCTAGAAAGCTGAAATTTGAAAGGTGGGTTCCTTTTATAACAAAACCACCCACTAAGACGGGATTTTTGGAAATTCCACCTCTAAGGGGGTGAAAAAGGGTGAAAACGTTAGTATGAAACTTTTTAACGCGTGGAGTGATTTTCACGAAACTTTGTGTGTGCACTGTAAATGCAAAATGAATGGACACGTGTTTCAGGATTTTTCAATATAACCTTCAAAAAGGGGTCAAATATGTGGTCAATGTTTGTACGTGAACTTTTTAACGGGTGGTGCGATTGGCTTGAAACTTTGTTTGTGTACTGTAAATGCAAAATGAATGAACACGTGTTTCAGGATTTTTCAAAATAACCTTCAAAAAGGGGTCAAATGTGGGGTCAATGTTTGTATGTGAACTTTTTAACGGGTGGAGCGATTGGTCTGAAACTTTGTTTATGTACTGTAAATACAAAATGAACGGACACGTGTTTCAGGATATTTCAATATAACCTTCAAAAAGGGGTCAAATGTGGGGTCAATGTTTGTATGGGATCTTTTTAACCTGGTGCGATTGGTCTGAAACTTTGTTTCGTGTTTCAGGATTTTTCAATATAACCTTATAACAAGGGGGTCAAATGGTCAATGGGGGGTCAATGTTTGTATAGGAACTTTTCAACGGGTGGTGCGATTGGTCTGAAACTTAATTTCGTGTTTTAGGATTTTTCAATATAACTCTAAAAAGGGGGTCAATAGGGGGGGGGGGGTCAATGTTTGTATGGGATTTTTTAACGGGTGGTGCGATTGGTCTGAAACTTAATTTCATGTTAAAGGATTTTTCAATATAACTCTAAAAAAGGGGGTTAATGTTTGTATGGGAATTTTTTAACGGGTGGTGCGATTGGCCTGAAACTTTGTTATCTGTTTCAGGATTTTTCAATATAACTCTAAAAAAGGGGGTCAATGTTTGTATGGGATTTTTTTGACGGGTGGTGCGATTGGTCTGAAACTTTGTGTACTGTAAATACAAAATGAATGAACAAAGTGTTTCAGGATTTTTCATTATAACCTTCAAAAAGGGGTCAAATGTGGGGTCAATGTTTTTATGGGTACTTACTTTTTAAAGGGTGGTGTGATTGGTCTTAGTTTTGGTTTGGATACTTTAAATGCAATTTCAAAATAGCCCTCTAAAATGGGTAAAATTGGATGTCAAAGTATATTTATGGGATTTTTTTATTAGTGTGGTTTGTTTGAAACTCAGTTTAGATACCTACTTTAAGTGAACGAAGTCGCGGGCGGGACAGCTAGTCAAAAGATAATCTTTTAATTTATTCACAAGTAGACACTTACCATGTCTTTGGTAATATATATATGGAGAAGGATTTCGGGGCTTTCTCGTGAATGACGTAACCAATTAGCTTTATTTATTGGCAAGCCTTCGAACGGTAATTGCTACACACAATATCTACGGTAGGTGATAAATAACGTTGTGACAATATGTTGGTTACTATAGCTGCCTGTAGATTTCTGTATGGAAAAAAGAAAGAAGAGAGCGCTGGTGGTGTAGTGGTAGTACCTCTGGCTCACGATCCGAAGGTCGTGGGTTCAAACCTGGTCGTGCACCAATGAGTTTTTCCATTCGAAAAATTTATGTGCGCAATGCCAGTGCTCTTAAACGGTGATGGAAAACATCGTGAGGAAACCGGCATACCCTAGAACCAAAAATTCGAAGGTATGTGTCATAGTTTAGTATTCTTATGAGCGGCGATGGGCTTGCAACCTGTCACGTACGGAATACTAACTACTGTGCAAAATGTGGGCATGTACCAAATGTCATGTTTGGACTTGCCTCTGACTACCCCCTTTAGATATCTTCAAAGATCTAAGTAACTAAAGATCTGAGGAGATATCTACCGAGCCTGGAGATTACAGTCGTGATCATATTTATTTTTATTTATTTTTAGGAAGAAAGAAAGAAAAATTATTTATTCAATAAAATCACAAGGATCACTTTGAAACGTCTTACATGCTAGGTGAATCTATGTGCCAATTCCAACCTAACCCAAGTACGAGAAGAACAGGCAAGAAACTCGTCTCGGTCCTAGCGCTTTTTTGTATGATCCTTCATACTTATGTAACTACTTAATAAAAAAAACTGTATAATCTTTAAGGATGGTCGAATAGGGCCACTTTACCCACTTGGACCAGTGGGTACAGTTGCAATAGGGTCTAAACTTGAAGGTACCATTTTTTGAAGCTAAAAGACCAAGCTTAAAAAAATATATAAATTTTATATACATTACTAAAGCCATTTTCGAAAAAAAGAACACTCTGTACATTTTGTAGAAGTGATTCGATTCAGTTGCTCACGAGTGTATATTATATTACTATGATATCTACGAGTATATTAACCGCTCTATTCAAAGTTATATTTGAAAAGAAAAAGGCTATTATAATCGCAACAGACAGTAAATTTCAGATTTGTTACGCGTCAGTGCGTAAGTTTTTAAGTTTACGTACTAGGTGCCAAGTAGAGGTAAATATTTTACCGCAACTATACAGCATTGCGACGACTTTTAAATAGGTAAAAATTCAGTCTCAAAGTTCTTTGCGGTGCTGTTTTGTATTTCGTAATACTAAAGGTAATTGTACAATGGAAAAAAAATAGGTATTAAAAAATATTGTATTACAAGACATAGTTAATACAAGCATGGCACTGATCTTCCCAGGTTTGGGATAAAAAGTTTGCTAGTTTTATTTAACAAAAAAATCTAAACTTTTGACTTAACTCGGATTTATAAAAATATATAAAAATTCTAACCATTGAAAATATTTTATAATTTTTGGTTCTAGTGTGTGCTAGTTTTCAGACTATTTTTTTCACTGTTTACAAGCATTGCGCATATAAGTTTTTAAATTAAGAAATCTTGGGTCTCAAAGAGGAGTGTCCACCAGTCCGCTTTGTACATAGACTAGCTTCCGCCAGCGGCTTCACCCGCATTTTACCTTGAAAATCTAAATCATATCTATCACGGGAACCATACATTTTTCGGGATAAACGGTAGCCTATGTCCTTTACTCAAACTCTAGTCCATCTCTGTGCCAAATTTTGTTTAAGCGTAGTTTAAACGTGATTGCGTATCACACAGACCTTGAAAAACAATAACCAATCTATCCCGCGGAAACCGTACATTTTTCCGGGATTAAATGTAGCTTATGTGTTCTTTCAGACTATAATCTATATCTTTTCCAAATTTCATCCAGATCCGTTCAGCCGTTTTAGCGTGAAAGAATAACAAACATACAACCAGACATCCAGACATCCTGACATCCATACATCCACACATCCACACATTCTTACAAACTTTCGCGTTTATTAATATTACTCGTAATAGGAAGTAAGGATATAAAATGAAAGGCAACGTAATGCTCATAATCAGAATTCTTCTTTTCACTAAAACCGTGTAATGGCCGCCCTCAAACGCACCACGACCGTCCCGTAAAGCCAACAAAAGAAAACCACTGTCGTTTTACTCCCAAAAACGTTCAACAAAGCAATGTAATTGTTTTTAATGAACAAATAAAAGGGAATATCTTTAGGATGTCTGGTTGTACAATCGGCTTTTGTCATCTGTATTGACACAGCAATGTGGTCACAAGATTATAAGGGTACTTTTTACTGTTAAGCTAATTTAAACGTGCGTGCAGATTCGGTCCAGCATTTTTAGGTTATCCCACTAATAAACGAGAAAGTTTATATGTATGGATGTTTGTTACTCTTTTACGCTGAAACGGCTGATCGGATCTGGATAAATTTTGGCACAGAGATAGGATATAGTCTGGAATAGCACGTACTTTTTATTTTGGAAAAATAAAAAGTACAATACCCGTGGGATAGATTTGTTTTTGTTTTTCAAAGTACCACGCGGGAGAAGACGTAGGGAGAAGCTAGTTTTACAAAACTTTTAAATAACTTTCAAAGCTACAAAACATTATAATAATTAATCATTTTTAACACTATGATAAGAATAATTAAAAAATATTAACTTAATGAATACTACATCTGGGCAAAGATCCTTCGTTACCAACCAAAGGTTAAGAAGTCAGATTTAAATAAGCGCCATCTTGTGTCAATAATAAACAACTGTCAATGCTTTAAAATATCTTTAGGTCCCGTGTAAAATCAGCCTTGTGATTTGTATTCACAGAGCAATGCGGCCGCGATGATTACAGTTCAACCACGAGTTTATGGTAATGCTTCTGGAAATTCACTAGCGTTGATTTTTTTCGTGAACTACCACAAACGAATTGAAATTACTTTTTTACCCGACTGCGAAGTGAAAGATAGTATTGTAATTGGGGTGTTTGTATATAATACTAGCTGTCCCGACGAACTTATTTATTTATTTATTTATTAAATTAGTACAGTAAACTAAGTACAGCCTTAGATAGTGACTTGTATTCTTTTTGACGTTTAAGTCACGTCACACGGGAACGCAGTCAAACGGGGTAAAAAGTATCCTATGTCCGCCTCTTGATTCTAAGCTACCTCCCCACCAATTTTCAGCCAAATCGGTTCAGCCGTTCTTGAGTTATAAATAGTGTAACTAACACGACTTGCTTTTATGTATTTATTATACTCGTAAAATGCACATAGTATGTGAATTCTTTTGGCCGACACTGTAGCCCTAAACGGGGAATACATTTTAACATTATGAAGCGTCGTTGAATCAAAGAAGTGACATAAGCTATACGAAATCCAATTATGGTGGCTGTAAAAATCTATTATTAGTTACGTTTTGAGTCGAGTTTTTTAATTTTTGCTATATATACTCGTACTATGTAGTTCAAATCCACGACCTAAGGGTTAGAAATAAGAAGATGCCCCAGGTTTTTATAGCTATCTTAATTTATAGCTGTCATAACGTCAGCTTACGCCGTATTTCTTGGCTTCGCAAATTTACGCATAAGGGATTTATTTCTTGGAAAAGTCTGTTCCTAACTGCTGCCAGTACATCGCTACCCTGTAATCACGTCTCCTTTTCTCTGTCATTCGCACGTGACACAAGAACGTGACGTCACAACTTTTTTTATTAAACCATCACCAACTTTGTTGGGCCAGATGAGTCGTTCTTCGAATAATTCTCGGAATTGAAGAAAAATATTTTTATATTTAAAATGAAATATTTAAATATTTAATGAGATATTTAAAACGAAATTAAAATGCATTGATAGTTGTATTTTATAAAATTTTCTTCCCGGTTTGAGCGGTAAAAGCATGCTTATTATATACTTAAGTATTTATTTTATTGTTAACACACATAAAATATCTACAGCGGCGATGGGCTTACGACCTGTCACGTACGGAATACTAACTACTGTGCAAAATGTAGGCATGTGCCAAATGTCATATTTGCCCTCTAGATTATCCTCAAATATTATAAGTAACTGGAGATCTGAGTAGATATCTACCGAGCCTGGGGATTACAGTCATGACCATATTTTGTAGGTATATTTGTTTTTTTTTTATATTTGCAATTTTAATAATAAGATTGGGGAGATTTCTTCTTAGAAAAATCTTTATTAGTATAAAAACACTGTAGATAAAATCGCGTTGGTGAAAATCATGTAAGTCTAAGATTTGAGCGCCTCAAAATAAAAATTGTTTCAAAACAAATAACGTAATTCAGTTTCTGTCTAAAACCAAGAGGCTACGTTACAACTGAAAAAACACAAAATTAGGAAATCGCTTCAAGACTTGGTTTTACAGCGTACGTGCTAAATTGCAAAGACCCTACCTGTGAACTTTTCAAATTCTCTAGCGAAATTGTTTTTTACGCACCCCTTATAAGGGATAGACCACATCAGCTAGCATGCGTAGGCGGACCTTTCTACTCAACGGTTTTGTCATTGTTCTCACTTTTGCCATTGTTCGCAACAAACAATTTTGTTTAACTTGTAAAATATTTATTAATAATTAAAAGTACTCGTGAAGTTAACTAATTATCAACCAATCTTTTATTTCACCATCTTTATGCTATCAGCTTGAATAACGAGGATCTAAAATCAAGGATAAAAAAGTTTTTAAAATAACGGTAGTTATCAAATTCAGTAGAAAGTGTCAGGTATTGCAAGTAACTGCTTCTGAATTGTATTCTCACGCATTGAAAATTATATTTCTTTTTTTTTGAGGGCGGATCAATTAATGAAGATTTTTATTTAAGTCATCTACGTGACAACAAAATGACTTTTTCTTTTACATCTTATCGTGTCACTAGTTTTTTCGAATCAGTGTCTTTTTACTTAAAATATCATTCATATTGATTATTAATATGAAGTAAGCTAGCTGACCCGACATTATCTATGAATATTTAGTTTATTTTATAGTTTTTGTCCTTCATAAGAACCTATTCCTTACAATAATAAACACAACAAAAAAATAATTAGCAAATTTGGTCCAGCCATTCACGCGTGATGCCATGATCAAGGGAAATAGAGATTTATTTTTACATACGAGTATAGAGTAGAGTATAGATAAAATGGGCAGGATATATGTATTGAGAAGTTTACAGTCACGATTTGCTGAAGAGTGCTGGCATAGGTGGTTGCAGCGTTAAGCGTTCCCCTTTATAAATTGCGCAGAGATGATGTTACGATAATTTGAATATCAAGCCATGGAATTGGCAATTGTCAACTTTAGGAGGGCCCAGAACATACAATGGAAGTTCTTGATAAATTATTTCAAAAATACAAGTCGGAATTTATTTTAAATTTTATAGGTTTCATTTGATTAGATCTACGTATTGCATATAGATCTGCATCACTTCATTTTATACTAGCTTTACGGTACAAAATAAATCTATCCCACGGGAACCGTACATTTTTTACGGAATAAAAAGTAGCCTGTCTGCAAACTATAATCTATATCTGTGCCAAATTTCATCTAGATCCGTTTAGCCTTTTCAGCGTGAAAGAGTAACAAACATACATCCATACATCCACACATCCACTTACTTAGTTATTACTTTACATTTTTATTTAGACATTATTAAAACAAATAAAAGAAAGAATGGAGTGAGTACTGAGATGACGAATGACAGAGGGAAATGGAAGAAGATCAATGTTGTGCCAACCCCATATAACGTGGGAAAAAAGCGGGAAGATGATTATTTAGACATTATTATTATTATATCAAATACATACTGTTGACATGGATACATAATCTGAATTTAATATCGCAAAGTTTAGTTTCATGCGCAACTTTATGATAATATAGGTATTAAGCGGCCTCAGTTGACTAAAGAGATTTAAAAACTTTGATTGCATGAAAACATTTTCAAAATCAGTCGTTTTTGACGTATAAATTATCTAGAGTAGACGCAAAAGCCTTTTAAAACTTTTTTTATAACTCTGAGCTTACTGCACCTGATATAACTTCCAAATTCACAAAACAATGAAAAAATCTTAATCTTACTAAATAATATCCAAAGGAATGATCTCATTTATCCTTCAAGCAATAACGGTGTCTTCCTGACAAGCTTTGAGCGGAAAATAAATTTCGGGAACATCATTATTCATCGACGCGAAGACTGAACTCACGTGTCAGTCAGGTGAGGTGGCCAGTGACAATATCTTCCGTTTTAATTTTATCGTGTCACTAGTTCTTTAGAACCAGGTGGACCTGTGTCAATCAAATCACTTTGTGTGACCCGGGTCGATCGTTACCCATTGGCTATGTGATCGGGCTACAAAGATTCGATCAATCGACCCATACAGGTCAGATGACCTAGATAGGAGACAGATGTATTTGTTGTACCCATTGGTCCCTCGACTTACAGGTCACAGGTTAGGATGATCGACAATCGATTGATTCGCGCGCAAGCTTTACTAGCTACCCCAAACAAACGGGTAGTCAGGTTAAAAACGATCGAATCACATATAGATTCGTGATCGAATCACTTGCTAATGGGTTGAAATCTAATCAAAATGACCCAATCAATCATTATCGACATAGGTCTAGAACCAGTATGGTGAAGAGATTTAAATGCGGCTTATTTAACTATTTTGGTTTAAATGGCGGTTTTTTCACAATGTTTTCTTTTCACAGTTTGAGCAATGGCATAGCGAACACTATTTTTCAAACAAATAAACCTTTTCGTGCACGACTGGATACAAACCCACGACTTTAGGATCGAAAATCGTGTCCACTACCACTAGACCAGTATTGCCAGTATCTTCCGGAACGCTTTTAACATCTCAATGGATCCCTTCGTTGTTTGTCCGTCTATATCAAAAATGTAATATATGATTTTGTCCGTTTGCAGTTAGCAAATTGTAGAAATTAACCGGTTTAAGCATATAAACGCTTTACCTGTTTCATATGTAAATGCATCCGAATATTATGTTGTGATAATAGATGACTGCCATCAAATATTCGTTAAGGGAAGTCATAGGTTGGTGAAGCGTTTTTTTTTCCAAAAAGTTTAGCGATAGGGTACTGGTAGTGCAATGGTAGCACCCATGCTTCACGATCCGAAGGTGGTGGGTTCAAACCTGGTCGTGCACCAATGAGTTTTTCCATTCGAAAAATTAATATGCGTAATGCCAGTGCTCCATAAAAGGGTAAAGGAAAACATCGTGAAGAAACCGGCGTACCCTAGATCCAAAAACTCGAAGGTGTGTGTCGTACGTTAGTATTCTTATAAGCGGCGATAGGCTTTTAAACGGGTATTTATCGCGTTTTATTTACCTATTTTTCCCGTCGTTTCGACAGGTTTACACACTGTCGTGGTCACGGGATGACAGCCATCTAGATATTAGTCATCCCGTGACCATATCCGTGACTTTGTACCTATGAATATATCAATATTCATAGGTACAAAGTCCTGTTACAAAACTTATTTATTTGCTTTGTATGAATTAATTTTGCCGTGAAACTTCACTATTTTAGTTTAGTTTCCTTATTCATATTTACATTAAATTTATTCATTAGCAAAAGAAATGCAGCCAATTTGCATCAAGGAGGGTTTTCTTTAGCTCATTAGTATGCTCAATGGTCGGTTTCCAAGCTAAGCACGTGTAAAAAGGCGCATTAACTAGAGAAGAAGTATCATTAATGTGTTTTTCAATATAAGTAATAAAATGGCTAATTCAAATAAATGGATAAAAACCCACTTTTAAGTCGAAAGTGGGAAAATGAGAAAGATGTTTTGTTGATGAGAAAAGAAATCAGAACACGTTTGGCTACTAAGCGCCGAATCAATAAAAAATGTAAATATCTTTAAAAAACTAGTATATTAAATTGCAAATACTCACACGAAAAAAACAAACACGATCACGACTGTAATCCCCAGACTCTGTAGATATCTCCTCAGATCTCTAGTTACTTAGATCTTTTTGAGAATTTCTAAAGAGGGTAGTCAGAGGCACAAACAAAAATGATATTTAGCACATGCCCACATTTTGCACAGTGGTTAGTATTCCGTACGTGACTGGTTAATACTTATAATAACGTAAATTATTACTTTTGTAGGTAATGTGGAGACGCTGAGAATTTCGAAGATGGTTTATAATATTCAAAGCCACCAAAGAGTCATTAGGTCACCATTCACAAATCTAAGCTCCACATATTTATCACAGTTCTTCACACATCTTCTTAATATTTTCTTTTCAACGAGTATTTTCAGTCGCAATACAGAAGCTGTCAACTCAGGCATTCGGGACATTAGTCATTGAAATAAGCAATCAGTTCTGCAACCCCTTTTTAATTATGCAAAATCTTTGCCATCTTACCCCCCTCCACCCAGAAAAGGGCCCGTCTCCATGGTATGGACAAAATTATTTTATGAAAAATATATAAGACAAAATGACGCTGTCTGTTTCCATTCCATTCAAATGCGAGTACCCGGTTTTCTGCTTTATACCCCTCCCCCTTTAAGGGGGTATTGTTTAGGATTTTATATTGGACAGGTGGTTTGAGAGATCTTGGAAATGATGTTCGCTTATATTTTTGTCATTGATAGATTGCTGCTTGGTTGGTTCATCGTTGTTCATTTGGGGAGACATTTTTATCTACCTACCATGACGTCATTCTTCTGAAAAGTTAGAGATTTTTGTACCCCTCAATAATGGTTAAGTTTGAATTTAATCGAGGTTTAAGCTCCAAATAGGCTACAATTATTTACAGTACTCTTAATCCTTAGGGTGCAAGTCTTCTTGCCCTACATTTTTTTTCACTAAATTTTTAATGTTATTGCCTACATCACACTCAAGTCCAGTGCCATGAGGAACCATGATTTCTGAAATGCGTTTAAGTCATCCCCAGACATTAGAAAAAGAAAAATCCTGTCATCTAAATTTAAGTCTGCCTTAAGGTCGATTCACACATATCAGTGAAGTCACAGTTCCGACACAGTACCGGCACAGTGCGAAATATTCTTTCATACATTCTCTATGAACGCACCCCCACTTGTCAGTGTCAGTGACGACACAGTGCCCTTAGAGAATGTATGAATGAAAATTTCGCACTGTGCCGGTACTGTGTCGGAACTGTGACTTCACTGATATGTGTGAATCGACCTTTAACCATTGAGGGCCTATTCTGCTGTTATATCAAGTATCAAAATGACTATCACAGTATTTTAAGAAATAGGTTCTACTAGATAATTAAGGGCCACAGCACACTAGTTACTTTTAGCATTCGGCGATCGGCGACTTAGTCGCTTTTTAGAAGCTAAATACGGTGACTAAACATTCCACACAACACCGATTCAGCATCGGAGCAGTTGCTAAAGCCTACCATAAAGCGTCCGAACGCACAGAGTCGTCAAAACGCGATGAAGCATCAAAAAAGTCGCAAAATCGCCGATGGAAAATAAAAATATGATCACAACTGTAATCCCCGAGCTCAGTAGATATCTTTCTCAGATCTTTAGTTACTTAGATCTTTGATGATATCTAAAGAGGGTAGTCAGAGGCACGTTCAAACATGATATTTGGTACATGCCCACATTTTTGCACAGTATTTAGTATTCCGTTCGTGACAAGTTGCAAGCCCATCGCCGCTTGTAAGAATATTAACCACACCTATAACATACACTTTCGAACTTTTGGTTCTAGGGTATAGGTTTCTTCACAATGCTTTCCTTCACCCTAATCGGTGCACGACCCAGGTTTTAACCCACGATCGTGAGATAGGTGCTACTACTATATTATCACCAGCGCTTATAATTGCCGATCTATAGGTACTTTAAACTTCTGAACATATTATTATTAGTATTAAACACGTCACGGGTAGACATAACTTACCCGTGACCACTACAGCGTGCAAACCTGTCGAAACGTCGGGAAAATAAAGGTAATTAGAACGCGATAAATACCAGTTTAATACTAAGTACCTGGGTGACCAAGCTTTGCTTGGTTTTTTTTATTGGTAAACGACGTTTTCTAAAAATGAAATCTAGCTAGATCGATTTATCGCCCCCGAAACCCTCTGCATACTAAATTTCATGAAAATCGCTGGAGCCGTTTCCGAGATTCCAATTATATATATATATATACAAGAATTGCTCGTTTAAAGGTATAAGATAATAATCGCCGATCGCCGATGCTAAAAGTGGCTAGTGTGCTGTGGCTCTAAAACGTAACCTCTTGGTTCCGCCACTTGGTTTAGTATTCGACGCACGCCGCCTCTTTCACGTTGAACGGCGGGCGTAGGACAAATCACGCGCGAACCGGCCAGGAACTAAATGAATATTGACATCAGCCGATAGCTAGTTGAATTGATAATCGCTTGTAATCATCTGCGTTTCAAGTTTCAATGTTTTGTTACAAACCTTTGAAGAGTAAACTGGCTTTTTACTTGAATTTGACATTATATTATTCTGAGAATAGTTATACCAGAGCTTGGTAGAATCCACCCTAAGACCAAGTATGACAGATGTATCACTGCTTTTGACGTGACTTACGAGCGTGTGTAGGTACACTGAGTTTGAAGACCACGTAACTGACTTTCAAACGCAGATTTTATCCTGTATCTTATATACTTTTAAGCTTACGCGATCTGAACACATTATTATTAGTATTAAACGGGTATAATTAACGCGTTTTATTTACCTATTTTTCCGGACGTTTCGACAGTCTACCAGTGACCAAGACAGTTTGTAAACATATTATCAAAACGTCGGGAAAAATAGGTAAATAAAACGCGATAAATACCCATTAATACCTATAATAATCCTGTATCCCGTGGTAATTTTTTTTTCTAAAATAAAAAATAAAATGTAGATTAAAAAAAATCTAAACGCTTCACGCTTCGCGTTATCCCATGAATATATTTATTTTAATAAGTTTTTATTCTCATTTCGCAAAATGTACTATAGATAGTCGCAAAATGTACGAAAATCTACATTATAATGGATTTTCGAATGCATGAGGGATTAGTATTCTTCAAAAAGCTTAGTTTCTCCTCTAAACGATTTCTGTATAATATTTAATACAGTTAGAGGACTTATAACAGAAATTTCTGAATAATCTAATTGTTTCAGATTTCACGCAGTTCATGGGAGACGTCATGGAGCTACAGGAGTACAAAGCAATTGCAGGAGGAACTGAAAGGTTTGTTTTCTGTAATTCTAAGGATCAAAGTCAAAATCAAAAAAGTTCTATTCAATTGAATCGCACACACACACACACCCTCACCCTCACATGATCACGACTGTAATCCACAGGCTCGGTAGATATTCTACTCAGATCTCTAGTTACTTAGATCTTTGAGGATTTCTAAATGGTCAGAGGCACGTCCTAACATGTTATTTGGCACATGACCACATTTTGCACAGTTGTTCGTGTTTCATACGTGACAGGTTGCAAGCCCATCGCCGCTTATAAGAATACTAATCGATTACACACACCTTCAAATCTTTGGTTATAGGGTATGCCGGTTTCCTCACGATGTTTTCTTTCACTGTTTTAGAATTGAATCACATAGTAAGATAATATTAAAACGTTTACCATGCTAGGTGAATTTAGGTACACAAAAAAAACTTCTAAGGGACACTGTAGTACTTTCACCACACTAGTTCAAATGAATTTGATAAAAAGAATAAGCAAATTTCAACTTCAAAAAGAATCAGTCAAAATCTCGTTCCAGGCATTTTTTAATTACCTTTTTATATTGAAGTGTTTTTCTATAAAATACTTTCCTTATAACTTTTTAAGAAGGCTTTGTATTTTCTAACGAAGTTAACGCATTAGTCAAGTTTCTTTATATAGGTCAAACAAAATATAGGCGGAAAAGCGAAAAAGGACGAGAATAGAATATGTTCAAATACTTCATTCACGATAAAATAAAACTTCAATCAACATAAAAGCTTCGCAAAAAGAAACATTTTACCTGATGTATGTCAAAAGTGCCTAATCTAAAGAAGATGATTGAAACACAGATAATATATTAGTTTCCATGCTAAAATTTCACTTCAACACAATTACAAGACTTAATACACTTATGTGTTAATGTTTATTCACGAGTAAACGGCTGAACAGATCGTAATTAAATTTGGCGAGGAGATAAATTATAGCCTGTAGACGGGCATAGGCTATCTTTTGTTTTAAAAAATAATCTTGAAATGGCTGATATAGGGTTTGAAAGTTTGTATGGCAACGCATGGTTAAGCAACGCTGAGCGCAGACTCCGATATGAATAATTTCAGAATTAATACCCATAAATATTTTATTCATAAATTTTTGTGAAGTCACGGGTAACAGCTAGTTACTAATAGTAATTAAATGGGTACTAATATTATTTTAGTTAACTCTTGCACGCTCGTAGGAAAAACCGTTACAAGAAAATTCAAAAACTTCCAATTTCCCACTTCATATAAATACCTAAAAAAATAAAATTAGATCACTTAGCTTGTTTCTGTAAAAAGTAATAATCTTGGATATATTTTCTGTGTTTTACGCACAAAAACGAAGGCCTCAACTCGTGAAGTTAGTTCATGATAAATACTTGAAATCCAGCCCTTGGAGAGTATTAAAATCATTTTTAGCAAATCTTAGTTTTGCTTTTAAAACTTCTATCACAGCAATTTCAATAACTTTACAAGCATAAATATACCTTCTTTAAATGGAAATAATGACTAAATTCATGTGCCCTCAACCACTCAGGTCTTGCCGTGGCCATTTATCTTGTTATTCATTTTTTTGTGAACCCCAATACGGGCGTACTTTGAAAGTGCAATATCATCAAATCAGTAGAAAAGAAGTTCCATGATTTCGATAAGAGTTTTCGGAGCGGGATAAAATATTGCAACCAACCAGTTTCTTTTAGAAACGAAAGGTTCAACCACCAATTAAAGATAGGCGATATAGCAAAGTCATTATTACCGTAAACACCTTTTGTTTCACGATATCTTACTGGTTGTCGACAGTGAATATAATTATATTATTGCTTTCAGTGACTTAACTTACTGGCTTGAATTGCAAAGTAAAAGTCAAATTATTTTAGACTTTTTTGAAATTTGTCTTACATTATAAGCGAATTTAAGTTTATTTTAACTTAAATTTGAGAACAAGCAAAAAAACACTTTCTAGAGCTTTTCTTCAGGTCCTTTTTACAAAAATAACGAGCTTAATGTTCAATGGTTGTGTTTTCAACTTAAGTTCTTTGTTGCATTGCTCTTAAAACCCAAGCATAGTATAAACAAAAAATGATCTCTCTAAACAGTCCTACCAATGAAAGTCATACTCATTGATACAGTTATGAAAAAAAACATGATTACGACTGTAATCCCCAGGCTCGGATAATATCTCCTCAGATCTCTAGTTACTTTAGATCTTTTTGAAGATATCTACGGTTCATCATCATCTTCCTGCCCTTTTCCCACGTTTTTTGGGGTTGGCACAATATGTGATCATCTTCCATTTCCCTCTATCATTCCTCATCTCAGGACTCACTCCTTTCTTACCCATGTCATCTTTCACACAGTCCATGCATCTTTTTTTTGAAGATATCTACGGTTATCTCCGCATTATATTTTATATCTCACACTGTGTCGCAGCCTTAAACTGCTAAGGAGCACAGAGTCTTGTCGAGTCACTCAAGACGTATTTCACGGTACGTCGACTCGCGAAATGATATTGTTGGGTATAATAATATGATTTGAGTGTAACAAACGTACGAGCAATAATGTGGTGAGAATTGAAACTAGCTATGTCTTGTATCGTTTCAGAATTGAAACTTTGTCTTCTTTATTATGGCATCGGTCTCTTTTGAGATCAATTTCGTAAGCTCAAGCTTTTAAATTAATCGTATCGTCAAAATTTACAAAAAAATAATAATACATCAAAGAAATCGTAGTGAGTGCCACTGTTATAATAGTAATAAATAACAGATTATTATGTAAAAGATAAAGATAGAATATGACCTTAACGCATTAATCGCCGTCAGTCAATATCTCCGGTTATTAATACTTAATCGGCTCATCTGCTAACTGGGGCGTGTGTTGCTCCACGACTCGAATGAAGAGAACGCTGGTGGTATAGTAGTAGCACCCCTGTCTCACGATCTGAAGGTCGTTGGTTCAAACCTGGTTGTGCACCAATGAGTTTTTCTATTCAAATTTTTTGTGCGCAATGCCAGTGCTCTTAAACGGTGAAGGAAAATATCGTCAGGAAACCGGCAGAACCTAGAACAAATGTCATGTTTGGACGTGCCTCTTACTACCCTCTTTAGATATCCTCAAAGAGCTAAGTTAATAGGAGATATTTACCGATCCTGGGGATTACAGTGGTGAATGAAGGCTTTAAAGGTAAAATATCTTAATATTATGAAATTAATAAACTGTTTCCATGACGACCCGCGTAATAAGCCGTTCTGATAATCCAAGCCACTTAAGTTCGTGGTCCTTTCATTAAGACCTAGAGAAGAGTATTTCCCAACCTCAAAGGTTTGTTGGAAGTACCTTTACCATCGGACAACCCCTTTAAGGTTGGATTGATTCGGATAAACTTGGATTTCTAGGAGATTTCAAACAAAAAAATGTTGGTAAAATTGCACACTGTACGTTCTCCAATAACTGTGGATTTTTTCAAATCCCTTTACAAATATATTTTCATCTGCTGCAGCGATATCATTTTTATTGTTTTTTAACCGATTGCGAAGCGAAAAAGAAGGGTAATGCTTTTGGGGTGCATGTATGTGAGTTCCTTTGGCTGTCGCTGAAGCCCAAACAGCTGAACTGATTTTGACAAATCAAGTCTCGTTGGATTTGTCTGGATTGCAAAAGAGACAAAAGGTATACAAAATGTAATAAAATCTAATATTGTTGCTGTAAAAATCTATTTTCAGGTACGTTCAGTGGAGTCTTTTATATTTTTCAATAAATAGTTATTTATTTATTTATTTATTTATTTAGACGCACAAAACACATTACAACCACAAAATATAATATTGTATCAAACAAAGAAGTTGTGAACTTGATTGTAACATAAAACATGTGCGCACATCTAAGCTAAGGCAAAAACAGAACAGAACTACAAAAACTTATTACTAAATTATATCAACTATTGAACAAAACGGAAGAGAATAATTATACTATAATGAGTGGTAGGTACTAAATATCTACAGTAGGTACGGGAACGTACCTACTAAACCTATGTGTTGAACCACTCAGAACACCTAATTGGTGTCAGAGTGGCTCAAGTTGTAGAAATGGAGGATGCCTTTAATAACTCTGATAAATTGGCTTAACTTTGGAATGAATATGTCGAGTTCTATATTATTAGAAGCTAGTTCGTTATATTGACGAGCCATTCTTGTCATTGGGTTATAAAACGAAATATTATTTTTATAAATCTGTAGAGAAAAGAGATTGATTTTATTTGAGTTGCGAGCTCTAAATTTAATATTGAAAGATATCACCGACAGCAACAAAGGTGAATCAATTACAAAGTGCACTATTTTATAGAGATATAGAAGATCGAAATAATAACGCCGAGTTTCTAACGATTGGATTCCGAATATGGACAACCGCTCCTCGTAACTTAAACAAAGCCGACCAGGTTGCAGACGATAACAAAGAAGCCTGAGACACTTTCTCTGGATTCTTTCGATATTTTGAATGTGAACTTTGTAGTTTGGAGACCATACAGGACTCCCATATTCAAGCACGGTTCTAACAAGTGAGTTGAAAAGATACAATAAAGTACGAGACTTTTTGAAATGTTTAGTAGATCTTAATACGAAACCTAGTAGTTGGTTAGCTCTAGAGATAATATGTTGGTAATGCGCACGAAACGTAAGTTTATCATCAAAGAGAATGCCCAGGTCTTTTGCAATATAAGAACGGTTAAGTACATGATCGTTGATTCCATAGTCGTAAATGATTTTATGACGCTTATTTGTAAACGAGATAATAAAGCACTTATCGATATTCAAATACATATGATTGCTTTCGCACCATTGAGATACAATACATAAGTCATTTTGTAGAGTCTCGCAATCATTAGGATTAGAAATGACATTGAATATCTTTAAATCATCAGCATATAAAAGACAATTACAGGTTAAACGCTTAATGAGGTCATTGATGAAAATCACGAAGAGTAACGGTCCCAAGTGGGATCCTTGTGGAACGCCCGAGGTCACAACCACCGGTGTAGAAGTAAAGCCTTTTAAAGCCACTAGCTGACTTCTCTTGTCCAGATAGGAACAGAGCCAGCGATACAGACTCCCATGAACACCGTATGAAAACAGTTTACGACATAGTAGACGGTGATTTACTTTATCAAAAGCTTTCGAAAAATCCGTATAGATAGAGTCAACTTGACCACGATTAGCAAAAGATTGACAAAGGAAATGTTTATATTCTAACAGATTACTTACAGTTGACCTATGTTTTACAAAGCCATGTTGCTTTTCAGAAATGATTGGTTTGAAATGACCATAAAGATGACTATAGACTAGGGACTCGAACAGTTTAGCAAAGCATGATAATAAGCTGATTGGTCTATAATTTTCGCACCGAGATTTGTCACCGCTTTTAAAGATTGGAATAATATGTGTTGTCTTCCAGCGCATCGGAAAAACGCCATACTTAAGTGACTTATTAAATAAAATGCAAAGTGGAACCGATAATTCTTTGCCACATGATTTTATAAACGATGTAGGAAGTAAATCCGGCCCGGGGCCCTTGTTTGTATCTAATTGCTTAATTTTAGACATAATATCAACTACAGTTATTGAGACTCTTGACAATGTATTCAAGAAACAGCCATCAACAGAAACCATACCGTCACCTGTTTCAGTCTCGGGACTGTAATCTTTATCAAAAACGGAACCAAAATACTGCGAAAATAATTCACTTACTCCATAGCCATCAGATGAAGATGTATTTCGGAAAGACATAGTGAGCGGGATTGATACTTGACCTTTTCTATTGTTGATGAACCTCCAGAACGATTTAATATCCTTCTCTATAGAGTCTTCAATAGATAATATATACTTATTGTAACATTCATCAGCGAGTTTTTTACATCTAGAGCGAAGCAAGGAGAAAGTGTCATAGTCACGAGGATTACCAAACTTCTTAAACAACTTGTGATATTTGTTTTTTTCCTCATTACATTTGATTAGCGGTTTACTGTACCAAATAGGAAAAGATGAATGTTTTATAGACATCAAAGGTGTGTGCTTCTTGATTATCTCGAATAGTTTGTCGTAGAAGACATCAATACAAAAATCCACGTCAGAGAAATCCAGAATGTCGTGCCAACTAACAGAGCTCAGCTCAGATCTTATTTCATCAAGGTCGCATTTAGAGAAATTCAGAAGTTTTGACTTGCAACGTTTAAGGCCTTTGGAAGCCTTAAAAAATGGTACATCAATTAAAATGGCGGGATGGTGTTTGTCCAAGCGACTCAAAGAGGGTGTTTCACTAACAGAAATGTTATCGAGATTAGAAAGTACAAGATCCAATAAGCGACTATTAGCGTTGAGAACATTATTATATTGTTTTAAATTACATAGGGAAAGCAGTTCATTCAGAATGCGGCAATCTTTACTAGGTGTCGCTGGCTCCGACGATAAAAGAGTAGAGTTGAGAGTTAGAGAGACAGTGTAAAAATCTGGGGTATTAAAGTCGCCAATTATTAAAAAATTATCATCTGAAAAATCATTCAATATCAACTTATGATAGTGTGAATAATATTCATCCCTAATAATATGATTAGTGTCTGGAGGTAAGTAGCAGAGACAAATATTCAAGCGCGGAAAGTCACGAGACTCCGGTACAATAGTTAACCAGACATCCTCCAAGTCGCTATCCCATGAGGCCTGACGGACCACCTCATACTTTTTAAGTATAGCCAGTAAAACGCCACCACCTTCTTGTTTCTCGGAGGAGGAATCTACGCGATCCCTTCTGAAGATATTGTAACGGGCATCTACAACTTCACCATCAAAAACGCTTTTATTGAGGTTAGTTTCCGTCAGGCACACAATGTCATAATTAGCGTTTAACAGATTCAAATAAAGCTGTGACAATTTGCTACGAATTCTATTAACATTTTGGTAAAAAATTGTAACCATTGTTTAAAAATAATACTTATAATATCTACTAATATAATATATCCACTAATATAACTACAAACATAGTTATTACACCAACCAAAACATGTACTAGTTGATTTTTTACTGTTTGATATTGAGACATTTAAAAATACATCATTAGTCTTTGATCTTATTCTATTAACATTCTGATAAAAAGTACTTAACATTAAGGGTAACGCGGGAGAAAGTTATACTCGTATATTAGTGTAGAGAGGTAATTTCACTGCCACTCATTATACCGGTGTTGTGTTCGAGCTATAATTGCTCCACCTGTTCTGTGTATTGGTGCGGGCGGTCCGACAAAGCGTGTGTTATACGCTTGGTGATCGCTCCGCTGAAGCGTTCAACTCGTGTCCATGATGCGATCATGCTATTCTTAGACTGAGCGTACCTAGGTGTACATTCTAAGCTTGATGTCCTTGTAAATTTGAGTATGGCGTAAGTTGACGAATGATAGGAGTGGAAGAAGAAAACATGTTGTGCCAACCCCACTTAGGCAGGCCGCACTTCAAGCATACACTTGTATCTTGATAATTGTGGCACCATATTTGAAACGCGAAACATTTAACGCCCCCGTATATCTGTGCGGGAGCACGCACACTAAGGACACATTTGTAGCGGGCGCGCTGTATGTATGAATTGTAGCGCAATGATTGTGCCGAAGTAAATGTGCGATGAGTGTAGCATGTGGCGCTGGTGTGCGGCCTGCTTTAGCATGCTAAGGGCAGGAGAATGATGGCGTAAGTTATTCCAACTTGTCTATAGCACCAGAAATCTCAGATAAAAAGTCTCATCAGTCCAATCCTCGGTCTACTGAGATGAAAAATTGAGAGTAATTCTCCAACACCAAAAATTTTGTACCAAATGTTTGTGGAGTTGGGGAAATTCTCAAGGGGTTAAATAATCGGACTTCCAACACTAGGCCAGTTAACTAACCAAGAGTTTAAAGTTTTCGTAGGCGTTGGCTAACTTGAACGGTGGCTTATGTACGATGCAATCAGTGAATGAACAGTGCGGTCTTAGACAAAACCACGGGTATGTATTCTGTACAGAAATTTTAAATCACATGCATGTATAATCACTTAACGATTGCTAAAAATAATAGCTAATTAGGTACTAAAAATACTAGATCATCAGTTTGAACATTTTGTTTGTTAAGTATAAAACTACTTGAGTTTATGTTTTGTACCACAACACTGAGGCGGTATATCCATCATCCACATTATGTTTGGCCAATCTGCGTGATAATTTGACTTGGATTAGAGAGATATATTTCCTCTAGACCTATATGAAATGGTTGTATAGATATGCACAAGGTAAGGAAGCGTTTAATATTCTTCTTCTTATGTGTCAAGAGTTCTTTCTAATTGATGTTAGGTTCTTCACCAAACAAATAAATATAGCAACGAAAAAAAAAATCTCCACAGTGTCACAACAACGATACAATTTATAATGGAACTACGGTAAATAAACGCTCTATTGGTGGCCTTGACTAATTAAAACGTTGCCTAGAATAACAACTGGACTAACCTACTTTTAATTCAGCCACTAGCCTACTTAAATTGCCTGAGGTATATAAATAAGACATAAAAGGCAATAACAAAAAGTAAATATATTGACTACCATTGCCCCGCCTAATACTTGTAGTTTATCGATAACGTATCGAGAAAGGTAAGGAAAAAAGGGGATGGTAGGAGGGGTGGTAAAAATGGCCTTACCTGAAAGTCACTAATTAAACGTTAATTTATCTAGCTAAACTTTAACTGTTTGTGGCTTAGCTGATTACGACTTAAGTAGGTATATAAAAACACTAGCTTCCGCCCACGGCTTCGCCCGCGTGGTACCTTGAAAAACAAAAACAATCTATCCCGTGGGAACCGTACATGTTTTCGGGATAAAATGTAGCCTATGTGTTATTCCAGACCATAATCTATATCTGTGCCAAATTTCATTCAGATCCGTTCAGCCGTTTTAGCTTGAAAGAGTAACAAACATACATCCATCTATCCATCCTTACAAACTTTCGCATTTATAATATTAGTAGGATAAAACAATACCAAGAAGTAAGTCGAGTGTCATTTCCCACCTAATAGTTTATCGATAGCGTATCAAGAAAGGTGACAGAGGAAAGGGGGAGGGGTGGGTGATAGAAACTGGAAGTTTATCGCCCGTCGCACCGTAACAGTGCTTACGCGGCACCTAATCAGTGCCAGGTAATTCCACAGGCAGCTCGCGAGGCTATTGGTGCTCAGGTAATTCTACCGGCCGCTCGCGGCCTGATTGGATATCGATCGGGTGCAGTCTTGGATAGTTTCTGTTATTGATGGACGCATTCGTAAGAGTGGAATGGCTGCGGCTCTTTGTATATTACTTTTAATTGGCTGCGGAGAAGGAGGATATTGGGTGATTCGAGGTGTTTGAGTATGTGTTGCTAGCCTTATCTAGGTCTGGTCCGCGACGGATGCTATATAGTCAGCCCATTTCGCTACCGAACGACTGACGCACCTATACCCGGTTCTTGGACGCCATTCAGCTAACGCCTTATTCCACCTGTCATCACCTCACCTTGCCAGGTGTCTTGCTGCCATTTTATTTCAATATGTGGTTCTCAACGTCTTTTATCTGAATTAGGCTAGCGGCAGACCGTGGACAATAGTATATGCAAAGAGAGACCTATACCCAGTAGTGGGTGAAGTCGGTTTGCGGATGATGATAATGATGATGTATGTGTTTATGCGATTTCCTTTGGCTGTTGCTGTAGCCCAAACGGATAGGTTTTGAAAAATAATTAATTAGAATCGTCTGAATCCCAAAAGTGACAAAGGCTATGAAAACTCAACAAAACTTATGCGGCCGTAGAAATCTATTTTACATTACATTTTGGCTGTGGGTTGAAACATAAATATTTTGGGTTGAAACATAAATATTTGGGTTGGTAGAAACCCACATAGCAGAAGGGGTCTGCCTTCTTGACCAACCTGTGAGATCAGTAAAATTTATGTGAACTACATAGGTGAAACTTAAATGTTTATTTCTTTTCAAATTCACCCAAACTGCCGTAAACAAGAATGATATCGCAACGCACTCGCTATCAAGTCAATAACGTCAGAAACTGGTGCCAAAGCATTACATCAACTTGAAACCCTTCCAAACAAAGTATTTCCAGCGCCATTCAAAGTTCCGCCATCGAGCTACAACTCAAAGTACAGTCTAGCACAGGACCTACACAAAGTCATTATTCTCGTAAATCGCCAAAACATCAGTGAAATAAATTGCAATGCAGAGGGGGCGTCTTGCTGGAACTTGTCAAAGGCATCTCGGACTTGTAGCTTACGAGTGGACAGCCCCGGATTTAGGGAGGCAAGGCGGGGCATATGCCCCCGGGCGGCAAGTTCAGAAAGCGGCCAAATTCACACTTTACAGACAAATGGACCACTCATAATTTAATTAACTTTGACTTTTTTATTTCTAATCCTATCCTGTTCTGTGTATAAAATATATATCCTAAACGTTCATGTCTATACCTATCTGTAAATTAAGAGGTAAACCAGAAATAACATCGATGGATGCATTATTTCCGGAAGCCTTATGTCCAAATGACAATCAATTAATGGACATTCTTCTTCTTCTTCCTGCCCTATTCCCTTTTTCTTTTACTTTTTTAGTGGACTTTAATGTCCACTAAAAAAGTAAAAATAAATATAAGTGGGTGGCGGCATTTTTCCCCTGCCTAAAAAAAATTGAAGATCCGGGACTGAATCGAGCGAAGGGCACTCGGCAACTTATTTATGAGTGAACTTCCGCGCTAGACTGTACTTTGTGTGGAAATGAATCAGGGCAGAATAGTTTGGCCTGTTTTGCATTTATGGCACTTGCTTAGGGAGTTTTGATTCTTAGGAGGGGGCCGAGTCGCTCTCGAGAGTGCTGAAGTGTTTTAGAACTGCAATGTCAGTTTGGAGTTACGAGTAGTTTTGTTGATGTTTTGATGGAAAAAGTAGTTTTAATTAATTTTTGGGCTGATTATTTTTCTTAATTTGAGAGTTTTTTTTCTAGTAGGTACTTACAAAAATCATGCAAAATAGTAAATTCTGTACTTACTCTTTTCTTACCCATGTCATCTATCACACAGTCCATCCATCTCTTCTATATAAAATAGGAATGATAAAAATAAACTCTAGTATGGTTTTCATAAATTAAAAGTACAGTCACATAGAGAAGTAAGTCTTCGTTTTCCATGCCCTTGACAGCGACATAATGATCGAGGGTATTTACGAGTATTTATTGGAAGCGCTTCCGATGCAGATACGCCCCGATCGCTCCCTACTTGGCGGGAAATGGATGTTATTCTAGGAAAAAAGGGAAGCCTTAGCATTTCAAAAACTAGGCTGACTAAATAAAATAAGGATAACCAGTACCCCTAGTATGAGTTTTTGATAGTTTACGAAAACTTTTTTCGAATAGTATCCTTTCATACATTTACCTCCATCGGAAATGTTAAGGAACTAAAATAAAGTCGATATCGTGAAAACTTGGTTTGGAAATCATTGCTGGGACTGCCGATTAGATAATATTTTCGATATTATCGACCTTATTTTAGTTCCTTAACATTTCCGATTGAGGTAAATGTATGAAAGGATACTATTCGAAAAAAGTTTTCGTAAATCAAAAACTCATACTAGGGGTACTGACCTTTAAAATATTTACAAAGGCGAGGGGTTTTGACCATTTGACAAAGTACTGAGATGAAGAATTATGAAAGAAAATGGAGGAAGAAAATATGTTGTGTTGACCCCAATTTAGCATGGGAAAAGGGTGAGAAGAAGAAGAAGGGTTTAGACCATCTTCTGGTATAAAGTTCTAAATCTTCTTCTAACTTATATAATATTATACATACAAGAAAATTATTTAAAGGTATAAGATTTTAATTCGTTTGTCAACCCAATATAATTCAATGTTTTATTAATATTTCATAAAACAGTGCCTATAATGGCTTGGCACGAGCATCGCCTCGCCCGTAATGCCAGCTCAGAAAAGTTTCAATTGAAATGTCACAGATAGCGAATACGGCTGCTATTCTAAATAGAGCATTCGACCAGAAATGAAAATAATGAGTGATTGTTGAGGAACGATAAAAATGTTTTGTAAATAATATTCTTGGGAAATATTTTTGTATACATCAAACTTGAACGATCATGGAACCTTTTCAACCTTTTTTGCCTGCGATTTCGTCTGCGTGGAATAGTTACTTTAAGTAGTATTTTTATTTTTTCAAAGATTCTTATTTTGTACTTAACTTTCATCCCTTCAAGCATTTTTTGTGATAAAAGATAACCTATGTCCTTTTTTAACCTAAAGTCTATCTTTGTAACAAACATCAAAATCGGTTCAGTGGTATAAAAGTGAAAGCGTAACAAACAAAGCTACTTTCCGCATTTATAATATTTGTATGGATTGAACTTGGATTTGAGTTTTTTTTAAATAATTGAGTGTAAGTACATGTAGAAAAAAATTGGCAGATCTTGTATCAAATTGCAAATTCTGCTGTTACTAACCCATTTACATGTAAAACAGTATTTACGGAAACCAAAAATGTATTACTGCAAACAAACTCAAAGCGATACGTATAAAATAAGAAAAAGGAAAAAAAAAACATCTCAACATACCCCTCTCAATTTTCATCACTACGTCTCCTTTCACTCCACAAAATGTTAAATATTTAAGCCAGTGCCTGCCTTCAAAATTAAATTAAATAAAAGTAAGCTATTTCTTAAAATATAGCTGCTTTTAGGGCAAAATAAGCTAACTCTAGCGGGGCTTATCTAACATAAAATCTTAATTCTAAAAGCGTAGGGCAGTTTCCAATTACGCACATACTCTTAACACTTTGATAACAGTTAAAGTTTGCCACGCAAATTTAGTTCTAAAGCTGTTATGTCAAGGGGAGAAAATCGTTTGGCTAATAAAATTGACGGTGTTGGCTGCTTAAAACCGATGAAAACCAAAAACGGAAAATTTCAAGATGCAATTTCTTTTTCATATTACGTCCAAACAATATTTAACACATGCCCACATTTTACATATTAGTTAGTATTCCGTACGTGACAGATTGCAAGCCCATCGCCGCTTATAAGAATACCTACTACCTACCTCTGACACAAACCTCAAAACTTTTCGTTCTAGAATAAACCAATTTCTTTACAATATTAAAAAAAATATTTAAAAAAAACTATCATGACTGTAATCGCCAGGCTCAGTAAATATCTCCTCAGATCTCTCGTGGCTTAAATCTTTGAGGATAACTAAAGAGGATAGTTAGAGGCACGTCTGAAGATGACATTTGGCACATGACCACATTTTGCACAGTAGTTAGTATTCTGTACGTGACAGGTTGCAAGCCCATCACCGCTTTAAGAATACAGTTTTTACAATTTTTAGTTCTAAGGTATGCCGGTTTCCTCATGATGTTTTCCTTCACCGTTTAAGAGCACTGGCATTGTGCACATAATAATACTAACCTCTGACACATACTTTAGAATTTTTTGTAGGGTGTACCGATTTCCTCACAGTATTTTATTTTTTTCGAATACAAAATCCCATTGGTGCACGACCAACTTTGAACTCACGACCTTCGGATCGTAAATCAGGGGTGCTACCACTACACCACTGCTGTAAATTACGTTCGCAGGATAATAAAATTATTATTTTCACAAACAAGCCCCAAGGTTGGGTACATTATTGCAATTTTAATTAAAAATTGTTGAAAGTTATTCGACAAACGTTTTCACAATGACAACTAGTGTGTAATGTGCATTAATTAATATACAGTAAGTACCAATATGTAATTGTTACAGTCGATAATTGAATATGATGCATGTCAACAACCACTTATGCATGTTCGACATTTCAAACGGGGAATGTCAAATGATAATAATAGTAAAGTTCTAATTAGCTAGGCTGTAATTTGGATCTGATAAGCTTTCTATAGACTGTATAGTATAGTTTAAGAGCACTGGCAATAATTTATTCAAAAATAAAAACTTATTAGTGCACGACCCGGTTCGAACTCACGACCTTTGGATCGTGAGGTAGGGGTGCTACTATTTGCAGCAATTCTTGGAATTTTAAATTGAATTCTCTTAAAATTACGCCAATGCTTAAATCATGCTTATATATTTATTTATTTATTTATTTATTTATTATTTAAACTATTTTTGGCTCAAATATTAATAGTTTTCACTAAGAAATCAAATAAAAACGTTGATAACTTAGAAAATTAACACTTACGTAAAGAGATATTCTTAGCTACATAGTTCTTAAAAATAACTTCTACGGTATACTGTTAACATTCACCAATTTTCAAACTTTTTCAGTAACATTTTGTATGAATTTTAACTGTAGTTTATGGCAGTTTATAGATCATTATTGATGTGCTTTCGCTAAAAGTAATCATCAATTATTTTGTGGCTTTTGCGGATGACGTAACATTTCAGTGTCATATTAAATTACAGCGGTATTGGTGGTAAATATAATTTGGGGATGCAAAATAATGAAGATATTTTGTAAATAACAAAATTGTATGTAAAATTTACTGCATTGACCTGCCTTACCACAAGATCTTTAGGCAAAATCAAAGTAATATAACTTCGATATTTCTTACCATGACCTCAAATATCTACCTATTGACGAATGTTATGAGTGAGTAGAAGAATAAAACATGTTCCGACCCCACTTAGCGTGGGATAAGGTAGAAGAATGAATGACCTATCAACATTGTATTAAAGTAGTGTTACTTCGAGCTTGAATTGTGACGTTTCTGAAACGTTATGGTTTGTAAGAGCAAAAGCTTAAACTTATAGATTACTAGCTACCGCACGCAGCTTTGTCCACGTGGAACCTGAAAAACAAAACAAATGGGATAGCCACAGGAACCATACATTTTCCGTGATACGAAGTTGCCTATGTTTTATTTCAGACAATAATCTATCTTATTGCCAAATTTCATTTAGACCCGTTCAACCGTTTCAGTGCGAAAGAGTAACAAACTTCAAAAAATACCTACACAAAAATGATCTCTATGACACAGATGTCATAAATTAAGAAAAAGAAGAGGCTCAGATATTACGAACACACCAACAAACATTATTAGATACGTCTTACAATGAACATCAGAGTAGAATTAATGCAGTGGAAATGAGATCTTTGAGAAGTATGTGTGGTTTAACTTTGAATGATAGAGTAAAGAACAGCGTGATAAGAGAACGTTGTGGAGTGAAAGAAGACGTAGTAATGAAAATTGAGAAGGGTATGTTAAGATGGTTTGGGCATGTAGAAAGGATGGATGAAAGGAGATTGACGAAACAGGTGCATAAGCAGAGTGTGAATGGGACAGTTGGAAGGGGAAGACCTCGGCGTACGTACCTCGATCAAATTGGGGACGTTTTAGAGAAAGGCCAGGTCCAGAGTATCCTAAACCGACGCGCATGTATTAAGAATTTAATGAGAGTGAATGAAGCAAAAGAAGTATGTCAGGATCGTAGCAAGTGGAGATCCGTGGTCTCTGCCTACCCCGTCGGGGAACAGGCGTGATTTTATGTATGTATGTATATATCTTACACTAGCGCGGGTGGTAAAGACTCTTTAACTTGTATGCTTAAAAACCTAACCTACCGCAAATTTGCGTTTTGTAAACTGTCTTTATAGTACTTATAATTTTATAGTAAGTTCCTACCATGAAATAGTTTTAAGTATACATTGTTTTTTATTACGAGGTCTGAAAATAAATATTCTATATTCTATTCTATATTCTATGTCTTACAATGAAAAATACGTAAACATAACAAAATACAATCAAAGTAATCCGAAGAGCGATGAGCGAATATAGTGTTAATTAAACAAATTTGGTTTCCGTGTCGTGTATGCTGCAGTCTCACTAACTGCAAAGGGTTATGGAGCTAGTAACTTTACTTTTTGACTGAAATCACAGTTTATTTGGTATAGCCTTAGCCCTGCCTACAGAAGTTGAGGAATCCAAATTTTCTATTACGAATAAGTAATAAAAAATAATATAGTTATCATATCTTTTTTGAGAGTGAATGAAGCAAAAGAAGTATGTCAGGATCGTAGCAAGTGGAGATCCGTGGTCTCTGCCTACCCCGTTGGGAAACAGGCGTGATTTTATGTATGTATCTTTTTTAATAATATTGTTAGTCGATCTCGATGAAATAAAGCTTAGTTTAATCTAAGCTTATCTCAATACAGTAGTGAAAACTGCATTCGATTTGGTTCAGTTGTTGCGGAGATAAGCGTGCACAGATAAACAGACAGGCATTTTCTTTTTCAAAAATGGTGGTCTTGGGCTAAGTATAGTGTCTTCTATATGCAGCATTAATTTTTATTTGAAAATATAGATAGTAGATAGTACAGACACGGCTTATCAACGCTTTACTATAATGTATAGATATAGATAGATAAGGATGGCTATTACGGTACTCTAGTTGCAATCAATTACAATGAACATCTATCAGCAATAGTGCTATGATTACGTAATTATGATACTTACAATCAGTATACCTAAAGCAATAATGATAATAATGATAATGATAATGCTGGACAGTCCACACAGCATCATCTAGCTCCAAAGTAAGCTACTCAAAGCTTGCGTTATGGGTACTAGATAACTGATATATTTAATACATTATATTACATAGATAGATATATTTTTATTATACATAGAAAACACCCAGACCAACGGAACAAATTTCTGCAGATCGTACACAAATTTTGTTCCGAGGCGGGATTCGAACCCGCAACCTCTAGCGTCATCATCTAATCAATTCATAGCTAGAAGCTGTTAGTAATAATGTTTTGTTAGTATCAAAATGCCCTGGTGGTACGAAGTTTGCCAGGACAGCTAGTTTTCAATAATACCTGCAACATGCGATCCGAGGACCAATGCGAACTTTTCGAAAAGCATAAAGCACAGACTAGCGCCGAGTACTGACTTGGTACGTGAGTAATTTACTAATGCATCCCAACGTCGCGCACTTTCGTTTCGCATTGGTAAATGAAACTCACGGTGAGGGTGTGTTAGTGAGCGGAGCGGGCTTGCTAGCGTTTATCTACACAAGCGGAGCGGTTAGAAAAAAGTGAATTAATGTTTTGACCCAGCTGCCAAGCGCAGGAGGATAATTTGTTTGGACTTATTCGTCAACTGGCGAGCGTGAATCTCGCGAGTGCGCGCGAGTTGGCACCTTCCGATTATACCTACTTTTTGGGGTGTGTGTATTGTATGTATGCGAGTTCCTTTGGTTGTCGCTGGAGTCCAAACGGCTTGACCAATTTTGACAAATGATAAGTCATTGGATTCGACTGGATTATAATACAGACGTAAGCTAAACAAAATTTCAAAAAAAATAACATTGTGACTGTAAAAATCTATTTTCAGTTACGTTCAGCCGGATTTTTTAGTTCCACAAAAAGGATGAATAAAAATGTTTATTTAACTGTTGTCCAAATTGTTAAGAACCAGTAATTCAAAACGTTTAGGGTACTTTCCGCTACATATCATTGGCCTTATCACGAAGTCTTCCAGAACGATTGCGTTTTAGAATCGTCACATTTGTAGCTTGAAGTAAAACTACTTCAATATAATTTGCATAGGTCATGGTACGAAAAAAAAAAAATTAATTCGGTAATGTATAATGAATTCGTGATGTAAGTCCTGGTGTATTCGCACGAGAAAGAGCGTGACAAAACAGTTGACATTTTGTCGTGGCACTCATGACGTTTTTTTTGTTTACTCGCTACACCACCCACCATAGCCGCACCATGAGTTAACGCCTCAGCCGGCAGTTCGCTCCCTCGCATCATATTTGCAGCTTTCATTATAGTTATTAAAAACTATGTAACAAACATCCGATTCGTTAGTGAAGAATGGAACTGGAGAAATGTAAGTGTTTTCGCATATTATGTTTTATACATTCAATTTTGTTTTTACCTTTATTTATCACTAGCTTCCGCCCACAGCTTCGCCCGTGTGGTACCTTGAAAAACAAAAAACAAATCTATCACGCGGGAACCGTACATTTTTTCGGGATAAAGTGTAGCCTATTTGTTATTCCAGACCATAATCTATATCTGTGCCAAATTTAATTCAGATCCGTTCAGCAGTTTTAGAGTGAAAGAGTAACAAACATACATCCAGACAATCCAGACATCCATACAAACGCGTTTATAATACTCGTATTAGTAGGATTTTTTTACTTTATGGCCTTGCAACTTGTACAACTTACGTATAGCGTACTAAATACTGTGATAAATGTGGGCATATGTTAAATTTTGTTTTGAGACCTCTTTAGATATCAACAAAGATCTAAGTAAGCCATCATTCTCCTGCCCTTATCCCACCCTAAATGGGGTCGGCACAACATGTTATTACTCCTTCCACTTCTTTGTCACTTCTTCCACTCACTCCTATCATTCGTCAACTCTAGTCTACTCCACTTACATTCATATCACACAATCGAACCACTTCTTCTTCGACCTTTCTCTTCTTGCGCACCCAGCCACGCTCATACTCATAACTCTTTTATTTCCCTTTGATTGATTTTTGCCACCGTTTTTAACTTTTAAATTATACCTTGTCCATCCAAGGGTTGCCTGGAAGGGTATGCTTTTAGCAATAAGGCCGTTTATTGTATTATGTATGTTTTTGTTTCCCGATGCTTTATCTTGTTTTTTTATGTATCATTTGTGAGTTAAAAATTAAACTGTATTCTATTTTTTTTAAGGTAACTAATCTTTGTACTGTTAGGTTATGCCAGTTTCCTTATAATGTTTTCTTTCACCGTTTAAGAGTCATTATAGCAACCTCTAGATAAGTATTTGATTATCCGTCTTTTTTACACGCTACAAAATTGATGCTGCTATCTCTTTCACTTACTAAACTCTTCGCCCTAATACGAAAAGGGTTATCTTAAGGGTTCCTATCAAACATCGCTCTCTAAATTTTCGAGGTCAATAAGGTTAGGTGAGACTGTATTATCTCGGTCGTGGAGTAAAGTATAACTAGATACGAAAACAAAAAATATTGTCCTTAATTCTTTACGAACAAAAATACAACAATTTTCTCGTTATAATATTACTAGCTTCCGCTCGCGACGTCGCCTTCGAAGTATGTACATTTTATAGCCTATGTTCATACTGAAAATTCATTCTACACATAAGTGTAAGAATTTTTGAAATCGGTCGAGTAGTTTCATAGCCTATTCAATGCAAACAAGACAATCAATTATTTTTTTCTTTATAATATAAGTATAAGTATAATATAATATAGTAATAGTATATTATAGTATGTGGTATAGATGTAGCCAATGCTAAGAAAACACAATTTGCGTTTCTAGATCACACGTGTACTCTGCGGAGTCGGTTGGGTTATGTAATGCTTCTTTATGTTTTTATTCCATTACGTTGATGTTAGTGTGCACGCCGCTTTACGTCCTGAGGCTCGGCTGTCGTTAAGGTAACTTATTGCAACAAGCTTCGAGCTTTTTGTCACTCCACGTCGATGTAAATTGAGTTTTATTACGATGATTTAAGATTCAATACGATATTCTGAAATTCAGCATGATTTATTATACCTACCTACTTATTTTATTCAACTATAGGTATAGTTTATATAAGTAGAACTTTTTGACTTTCTGAGTGAATTCGTTCGTATGTGTTATTTTTAAATTAAAAAATTGAGTTACATTCATATAAACTTTTGCATTTATTGTTAGTGTTATAAAAGTCATCGCCGCAATAATAAAGTACGTAAAAAATAAATGATTGATTCAGGCGTGACTTTGCGGAAATCCATTACAAATACTGAAAAGGACGGAAATTTCTAGTACTTTCCCGCTAAAACTATTATCTAATGAGGTTATTAATTAAGCTTATTAATATTATTGAGCCCCACAAAATGCCTTATAGAAATATTATTAATATTAATAATCCCAACACCACACCTCAAATAGAAACTCGACACGTGTTTCGCTTCTCCACGAAGCATCCTCAGGACCGTTGACTCGCTCCGCACTAGTGTTGCTCCACCAAGCGCCGAGAGAAAAAAAAAAAAAAAAAAAAAAGTTTCTATTTGAGGTGTGGTGTTGGGATTATTAATATTAATATTTCTATAAGGCATTTTGTGGGGCTCATTAATATTAATAAGCTTAATTAATAACCTCATTAGATAATAGTTTTAGCGGGAAAGTACTAGAAATTTCCGTCCTTTTCAGTATTTACGTAAAAAAATTACAAATATGAACTTTTTAGGTTTTACAGAAAAAAAACAATTTTAAAAATCAAATTTATATGGGACCATTTCTAAAGTACGACCTATCAAACAAAAAAAGAACCATCAAAATAAATTCGTTATTTGCAAAATACAAAACTTTCCTCTGTAGAATATTAGTAGGTATTAGGTATCATCATTCTCCTGCCCTTATCCCACACTAAATGGGGTCGGCACAACATGTTTTCTTCTTCCACTCATTCTTATCATTCGTCTACTCTGAATCAACTCCTCTTACATTCATATCATCCTTCACACAATCAAACCACTTCTTCTTCGGCCTTCCTCTACTTGCGCACCCATCCACACTCATACTCATAACATTAGTAGGTATTAGGTATACATGTATATAACATCTAGCTAACATAAGCCTTGTTATTTATAATGTAATCTAATGTTTATAAATTATCATAATAAACCAACAAAATCACATTGATCAAAACTTGTCCCGTGCCGCGAAGTAGCTCTTACATCTGTGTCCATCCACGAGGTGAAGAAAATAATTTCACGCTATTCATAGAGGCGTACTATTACTAGCTTCAGCCTGCAGCTTCGCATGGATGTACCTACCATAAAAAGAAACTTAAAATCACAGATTGGTGGTGATTCTGTTGTTCCGCGGACTAACTAAAAAATCTAAAAAAATGCGGAACTAAACACGACTTTATTTTGTTCACATCAAATACTAAATTAGCGTAAACATTTTAAATTACAATTCTAAATTTGACTAAACTGACGTATGATTGACGTGTTTTAGCTTATTTTAGAAGCCATGTAAATTGGTGTTGACTAAAGCTACGTGAAAATGGTGGAAAATTAATTAAATTAGAATGATTATGTCAATTTTAGATCTTTTTAAAACTGTCATTCAAAAATGTATTTTGTCTTTATAGTAAGCCAATTAAGATCGTACCTATGGTAGCATTTTTTAAGTTAGTCTGCAAAACAACCGAATTGTTTAAATACCAAATTAAATAACTATTTTTCTATAACATACTTTGTTCAGGCTATGGTCTACTACCTCTCTGAAATAACTTATTAAAAAAATACTTATCAATATCTATACTTAATATTAAAAAAGAGGAAAGTTTTGTATTTTTGTATTTTTGTTTGTAACCAATAAACTCAAAAACTACTGGTCCGATTTCAAAAATTCTTTCACCGTTAGAATGCTACTTTATCCCTGAGTAGCTATATTTTATGTAGGTACCACGCGAGTAAAGCCGCGAGAGGAAGCTAGTTATATTATATAGGTGCTAGGCAAGCCTACTCTATTGTCCTAGGCAGTGTAACCTTACCACGAGCTTCGGGCAATATCAAAGTAATAAAACTTCAATATTTCGTAAGACGAGTTATAATAAGTTGAGTTACTTCAAGTTTAAAGTTTGACGTTTCTGAAACTTAATGATTTGTAATAATTTGCTTTGTTTAGTTTGGGGCTAGATGGCGTTGTGTGAATTGTCCGTCAATTTTTTTTTTAAAAATAAATATGATCACGACTGTAATCCCCAGGCTCGGTAGATCAGATCAGCTCAGATCTTTAGTTACTTAGATCTTTGAGGATATCTAAAGGGTAAGTCAGAGGCAAATCCAAACATGACATTTGGTACATGCCCACATTTTGCACAGTAGTTATTAGTATTCCGTACGTGACAGGTTGCAAGCCCATCGCCGCTTATAAGAACACTAACCTATGACA
This sequence comes from Cosmorhoe ocellata, assembly GCA_963675405.1. Classification (NCBI taxonomy): domain Eukaryota; kingdom Metazoa; phylum Arthropoda; class Insecta; order Lepidoptera; family Geometridae; genus Cosmorhoe; species Cosmorhoe ocellata. Next base: position 2,701,843 of record OY776250.1, on the reverse strand, counting down.
CATACCTTCGAATTTTTAGTTCTAGGGTATGCTGGTTTCCTCACGATGTTTTCCTTCACCGTTTAAGAGCGCACATAAATTTTTCGAATGGAAAAACTCATTGGTGCACGACCAGGTTTGAACCCACGACCTTCGGATCGTGAGGCAGGGGTGCTACCACTACACCACCAGCTTTACTGAGTAAAGATCTAGTGATACAATAAGAAAAACGTGAATCTATGGTCGCTCTACGGCTCAGGCTATTATTGAAGTATGCCGCTAGCTCAGCTGTTCGTCTCGCGTCTCCATTACACTAATTCGTGCGTTTAATCGACGTCTCGAGTCCCGAGAGAGTCATTTACTTACAATTATATGGATCTGAGTTTTGTTGAGAATCTGATTTATTTGGTACTAGCTTCCGCTCGCGGCGTTGCTCGCAAGGTACCTGATTAAAATATAGCCTATGTTACTCAAGGATATTGTAGCATTCTAATGGTAAAAGAATTTTTGAAATCGGTCCAGTAGATTTTGAGTTTATTTGTTACAAACAAAAATACAAAACTTTCCTCTTTATAATATTATGGTATAGACGAGTACTAGTTACTCAGCCAAAATATCATTAACGTGACATGAGCTTATTTAAAAAGCTGTTACCCGCACTTGGAACGCGGTAGATTACTTTAAGAGCGGTTACGCACTGCGTCCGATCCGAATCCGATCAGGACCCGTAAAACTATGGATCTAGAAAACTCGGACCGAATTTGGAAATTGCTTACGCACTAGTCCGATCTCTGATACAAATCCAAGCAATTCAGGAGCCACCTTTTGTCATACGTCGTTTTACGAGACGGAAATGACGAATGACTGAAAGAAATCGGATGATGGAAATCGGATGTAGTTCGTAAATTACCATAGAAATAGTTATACAACTACTTCGGACCATATTTTCACGGTTCCGGATCGGATTCGGATCGGACACAGTGCGTAACCGCTCTTACACATAGCGTCGAAGTAAATTTATCATATCTGTTTTATTTGTTAACCAATATCGATAAAACAAGGCCTAATTGTAATCTTTGTTTATTTCAATACATGAGTGAAAACTGCATTCGGTTTGGTTTAGCCGTTGCGGAGATCAGCGTACACAAAAGCTAAGATAAACGATGTGCGAGTATATGGATACGAGCACTGGCGGTGTAAAAGTAGCTGGTGCACCAGTTTTGAACCCACGACCTTCGAATTGCGAGGCAGAGGCGCTGCCCCTACACTACCAGTGTTCTTTAAGTAGGTCGTGTAATTTAAAGTAATTAAACAAATTCTAAGTAAAATTAGTTTCGCACAAATGACTGTTTTATTGATCAACCTAAGTACTGTATAGAGGTCCCGTTCTTGATGGCCATTTAACTAAGCCAGGCTATTAGCATAGCTTGTGTATAAACAGCTAGCTCACTCCTTGCATAAATAAATAAATAAATAAAATATTTATTTTTGAACCTATACAAAGTCATTTAGCCCCAAACTAAGCATAACTTGCTCTATGTGAACCAGGTGAACCAGAAAGTTGATAGGTTCATTATATAATTTTATTTTGTAAATAAATAAAGATATAGACTTCATAACAATACCCAGACACAATAAAATTTGCGTAACAATATCACATAAATTTTCTCAGCGTCCTTTAATATTTATAACTACAGTAACATTATAGCTTAGTACTTAATGTTTTTGACCCGACTGTGAAGCGAAGAAACAGGATAATGTGTTTGGGGTGTATGTATGTATGCGAGTTCTTTTGGATGTCGCTGTAGCCAAAACGGCAGGAAGGATTGTGACAAATGAGAAGTCTTTGGATTTGTCAGGATAATTATTAGTGACGTGGGGTATACAAAATGTTAAAAGTATAAGGTGGCGTAAAATCTATTTTCAGTTACGTTCTACCTACTTTTTTAAATTTTTACAATAATCTAGTTTGCAATTACCTACCTAATTTCAAAAATTTTAACAATAGATACTTTTTTTTATTTCTAAAGTTTGAAGCTCTGTAAGTTATTAGTAGGAAGCAGCTAATTTTAAGATTATGTATTTTTTTTTAACTGAACTGTTAATAAAAGTTTTTTTGATCTATCAATACGGAGTGAACTAGCTATACTCTTTACGATCGAAGCTATTAACCTGATTGGCGTCTGCTTTACCCGTCTAATAGAATAATCTAAGTGCCTACCTAATCAAACTGTCAAAAACTGAGATCACGTAAATTCTGATTACATCGCTTCGTGTTGAGAATACCAAATTCGGTGGATCAAAGAGTTCGGTATATATTAATAAATCGCAATAACATAGCTACAATATCACATTCTAAGCTTGACTTGACTTCTTCTTTATGTCCCCGCTTGCTTCTCGCTACGATTTTGCCAGTGTCAGTAAAGTGTTGTAAACTTCCAAAATAATAATATGATCAGTAATCAAAAGCATTAAAAAAAAATCTTGCGTCAACAAAATGATCTGATTTATCTGTCAAGACTTTTTCAAACAAGTTTCACATTCTAAGCTGTAACTTGTTTAAAAAGTATTGACAGATCAATAAAATCATTGAGGCATATTGCCCCGGATTTGTTCATAAGGTATCCATATTGACCGGCCTCACAGCTCAGTTGGTAGTAGCTCTGCCTTCTGCGCTGTAGGTCGTGGGATTGATTCTCACCAGGACAAACATTTGTATGATGAACGCAGATGTTTATTCTGTGTCTGGGTGTTATTATGTATTCTATGTACATATTTACAAAAAAATAAGTGTATAATTTATCTATATATTAGCTATATTTAGTTCCATAGTTTTGCATAGCGTTGTGTGAATTGTCCACCAATATTTATTTTAATTATTTACATTCAACAGTGTGAGACATGCCTATTTTAAAGTTGCTACTATGGCCAAAAACATTGGCGATTAGACTTAGCCCAACTCCTTCAGTGAGAGACATGCCTATTTTTAAGGTGCTACTATGGCCAAAAATATTAGCTGTCGGACTTGGCCCAACTCTTAACCAAGACATTTTGCACGCGCTCCTATCTAAACGCATCTTATTTTTACGATTAATCTATCACTTATCTAGTTCCCAAAATACAAGCTTTGCTTTGTTTGGCTAAATAGCGTTGTGTGAATTGTTCACTAATATTTATTTTAATTATTTACATTCAACAGTGTGAGACATGCCTATTTTGAAGTTGCTACTATGGCCTAAAACATGGGTGGTTGGACTTAGCCCAACTCTTTACCAAGACATTTGCGTATGCCCCGACCTTCTTCTTTGTCGTATTCTCATGACTGAGGGACATGATTAATGCGCATTTTGGACCCCTGCCACTATCTCTCTCCATATACTTCTGTCTTGGGCCATCTGTATAGGTCCCGGTCTAAACGCACCTTATTTTTAAGAGTTATTTGCCGATAAATCTTTGGACAGAATCATTTTAACGATCCGACCAGCAAGTCTCGCTGGATGCAGGACGTCTTCAGCGAGAAATTTCCATAAATCAATTTCAATACAAACACCTCTTAGTGAACTCTGTCCGCAGTCTCAGCGGGGCGTGGTGGGTATTATAGCGGATTATTTATTTATTCATGTACTAGCTTCCGCTCGGCGTCGTATATGCCTACATTTTGCACAGTAGTTAGTATTCCGTACGTGACAGGTTGCAAGCTTATCGCCGCTTATAAGAATGCTAACCTATGACACACACCTTCGAATTTTTGGTTCTAGGGTATGCCGGCTTCCTCACGATGTTTTCCTTCACCGTTGGGCACTGGCATTGCGCATATATATTTTTCGAATAGAAAAACTTATTGGCGCACGACTAGGTTTGAACCCACGACCTTTGGATCGTGAGGCAGGGGTGCTACCATTACACCACCAGCGCTCTAAATCATTAACATAATTAAAGAAAATTATTGACAGTTATTAATTTATTATATTTGCAACTTTTGAGATTGAGATTGTGTATTAGCAGTGTATGTATTTTTAACTTTTTCTATAAAAAATTAGCATATTTAATGTAAAATCTAAATCATTAACATAATTAACCCGGCGTCATGGGGGTGGAAAATGACTACACGGACGTGGGGGTGGGTCATCATTACCCGATACTTTGACCTTCGATATTTCTACATTTTAATAAAAAATTATGAATTACTTTAACATTCTTACAGCTCTATTGTTTTATGATTTAGTAAATTAAACTAGAATTAGTATTACCAAAGTCTTCAAATGTATCTTTAAACCTCTTCAAAAAAAAGCACTTAAAAAATCAACAAAATTGGCATGCCTCAGCTTAATCTCACTTTTCTTATCATTAACGAACGGTTTTAATTTTTTTATTGCACTTTTATAAACCTAACTAAGACTTTTTTTGAAACAACTTACAAAAAAATAATCAGAATCATCATTGTAAATGCAATCACCGGAGAAAAGTACAACATGTTCAGGGCAAATATATTTGTTGCAACCATGACCTGTGTGGGTTGTTTTACGGTCTTTCTACGCAGGACATACTTGACACCGAGCAATGGTTCTTTTAGCTGGAGGCTTCTCTAAGCCTTTGCCAGCAAATTTTTGCATTTTTTTTTGTTTTTTCGAGGCAAACATGTCATATTCTGGCGGGCTTTCAAGTTTTCACCCACAAGAACAAGGCCTAGTTTCTTCAAGTGATAACGTCGTTCTTGGTTAGACTCATTATTGATTATAAGTATGTTTAAACATAAAAAACATAGTTTAAACATAAAAAAAACATAGAACACCAAAAGCAATGCCAAACATAAAAACCATGTATTGAAAAAAATGCCGCAAAATTGTTACACCGAGTACGGGGTTACGGGGTACAATTTACCTTTTTGAAGTTTGGACGTATTTAGCTCCAAAAATGGTCGCTGGCCAACTGAAACTTTTTATACAATGCTTAGCTCAACTCATTAACTCCAGCTACTGAGAAGAGCAACAACGTCACTTGCATAGTTACCAATCTGTAAGCTAACAAAAAAGTCCCGGGTCATTTTGACCCAGCCCCCATGACGCCGGGTTAAAGAAAATTATTGACAGTTATGAATTTATTATATTTGCAACTTTTGAGATTGAGATTGTGTATTAGCAGTGTATGTATTTTTAACTTTTTCTATAAAATATTAGCATATTTAATGTAAAATCCATTTCGGTAGTTTGATTTTTTAGTGCATTAATGAAATTTCGTTTATCGTTTCATTTTATCGCTATCACACGCGACCCACAGACATCCGTGACTTGGGTGGTGAACGGTCCCGTAGCCGGGCGACAGTTGGAACGCAGTTATACTGATCAAATTTAGTCACTCGCCTGTAGAAACGTCGGTGTGGTATGTCTTGTAGACCATAAATTGTACTATTTCAAGCAGGGCTTAGAAACCGGAAACAATTTCAAACCGGTATCGCTTAAATACCTACAACCTTTTATTTTCGGTTACGTTCCACTGTAACCTCTGTTAAAACGGTTAGTCAAGAACTATAAATCCAAACGTATTTTGCTCAATTAACCGGTTAGAACGAAATGATTTCGTTATTTTCCATATTAGTGAGCTCCGCGACGCGCCCGCTCTTACGACGACAAACGCTCTAACCATTTAATCTAAGTTCGAGTTAAGGTTTTGATAGAGAAATTTGCGCTTTGAAAGCTATTATCGAAATACCGGTTAATACCGGCTTTTTCTGGTAAATTCTTCAATCACAGTAGTTAGAATTCCATATATGACAAGTTGCAAGCCCATCGCCGCTTATAGTATATGACACACATCTTCAAATTTTTAGTTCTAGTGAATGCCAGTTTCCTCACGATTTTTTCTTCACTGTTTAAAAGCACTGGCATTTCACACATATAATTTTATAATAGAAAAACACATCGGTGCACGCCCAGGTTTGAAACCAAACCTTCGGATCATGAGGCAGAGGTACTACCACTACTCCACCAGTGTTTAAAAATATCATAGTAGGTATTATGAAAACTTAATAACAAAGCGAAATCTAAGCCGAAGGTAAATTAACAAAACCAGGCATCCAATCAGAAAGTTCGCGAAATATATTTTGGTTTTCGTGTGAAGTTTAATGGGCAAAGGGTGTAGCTATCTATATCTATAAAACGTGTACTCTCTGTGTGACTGACTAAAGATTAGTACAGCCCTAAGTTCAAAATATAATAAATAAAATATATAATAGCTCGTACTGTATTAATTTAATAAGATTTGTCATCGGAATATCTTGAATTAAAGAAATTAGTATCTAGGATCTAACTAAACAATGGGATAATAAACACTCTAAAATTATTGAACTACTTTTTTATCGGTAACTACTAACTATGACTGTCTTTGGGGAAGCCTATGTTCAACAGTGGACTTCTATTTGGCAAGTAAATAATACATGTGGAAGCAAACTCGAAAGCGTATCACTAGTTGTTTTATATTTGTATTGTTTTCAAGACCAAAGGGCCCCATAATTTAGCCCTCCCTTGAGGTACAACATGTGGGGTTTAACCGCCTAAAATTCAGTTGGCCACTCATATAATGCGCGTACGGTCGAGAGCAAAACACTATTCTATTATACTGTGAAAATATTTACTACGATTATTACGTGCCCGTCTAACCTTCACACCGCTCTGTCATACTCAACCCCCGATAGTTAAAAAGGTGCATCTAACATTTTTTCCGAATTTAACTGATATAATATTGCCAGAATCAGGAAAAAAAGGCGCATCTCCCTATATTTTTAATATTTTTCTATCATGCTTCGGTGCGATTTTAGCACAAGAAAATAAGCAGCGTCTACACTTATTTTTACACCCAATTGAAGATAAAAAGACGAATTTGGCTAAAACTTAAATAACCGGCATAACACCAGTGACTGGTATTATGCCGGCCTTCCACTGGTTAGGAAATAATTTTACTAACCACCTAGTGTGAAGGATTTGTACAAAATAAAACGCGTAAAGTACGTTGAACTGTCATCTATTAAAAATATAAATTTAAATTGACAAGCTTATAACCTACTCGCTTTCACAGTCTAAGAAGAAAAAATATTATTGCCATAACACAAAAGTAGAGTGAACGATGCAGTGTTGCAAAGCGTAATATTTTTGGAGTTTTTAGAAAAGACGGTTTGCGGTCGCAATTTTTGCGTCGCATCGCTTCTAAACAATATTTTGTATGACAGTTTATGAAAGCATCGTTCAAAACACATCTTTGTCTTAAATCTCATCTGACACGCTTCTAAGACACACTTAAAAACTATATCCATAATTTTCAAATATTTCAAAAAGGGACTTGTAAGTCTCGTTTCAAAATTTTTGATCCAAAGGTTTGCAGAAAATCCTTTGAGTATTTATCTCTGAAATATCACTGTAAATAAATTAAATTGCTTAAAGCAATTCAAAATTCCCCTGAGAGTTTAATCGGTATAAGAATTTAAGTAATAACTTTCCTCATAAAGCAGTTGATACAATTTAAGGGGCGGCTGATTTTAATGTGCACTGATGTTAAAAAAAAACTAAAAATTTCTGTATCAAAAAAATTGGGATCATTCACAATGGCCAAAAGCGTTTTGTTTTTGTAATACAAAAATTTATACAGGGTATTACCAAACAACTTTCGCACTCACAGTGTTGGTTTCTAGGAAAAAATTGTATATATTGATGGGTACTTTAACCCCCTAAAGTTTTCAGAAGTAGTCTGATATTATATTAAATGTGTTGTTAACACAATTATTTATTTGAATTATTTTAGTGTTTTTTTCTGACCCCTTTTCCACGTCATGTGGGGTTAGTGCAGCAATTTTTTTCTACCATTTCCCTCACCTCCCGCTATCTCAGTTCCATTTCCCAGGGTGTCCTCTTAAGTGTTATTTGTCTACGTGTCAGAGCGAAGCGCTGATCAACGTTTTGATGCCTACAAATCTCAATCTCGTAAATAAATTTAATTACTCACAGAAACAAGGAAAGCTTTCTAATTTTAGCTTTGAAATGTTATTTGAATTTATATCGAATCTTATTTCGGCAGTCTGTTGATACAATACTTAAATTGATTATCTTCAGAACTTGAATGAGAGTTCTAGTTGAATTTATTTGAGTTATATAGACTTTTGTCTAAGTGCGCTGATGGTGTAGTGGTAGCACCTCTGGCTCGCGATCCGAAAGTCGTGGGTTCAAACCTATATAATTGTGGTCGTGTATAGTTTTTCTATTCGAAAAATGTGTGTGCGCAATGCCAGTGCTCTTAAACGGCGAAGGAAAACATCGTGAGGGAACTGGCATACCCTAGAACCAAAAATTCAAAGGTGTGTGTCATAGTTTAGTATTCTTATAATATGTGGCGAAGGGCTTGCAACCTGTCACGTATGGAATACTTACAACAGTGTAAAGTGTGGGCATGTGTCAAATGTCATTCGGATGTGCCTCTGACTACCCTCTTTAAATATCCTCAAAGATCTAAGTCATTAGAGATTTGAGGAGATATCTCCTGAGCCTGGGGATTATCTACAGTTTGTTTTGTATTGAATTTTGGTAATTTTGTTGTTCCGCAAACTAACTTAAAATATGCTAAAATAAATTTCAAGTTTTATAAAAAATTGTTCCTAAAACAAACGGCTAACACTAGCGTTCTTTATAGTAAACACAGGTAAGCTCCGGGTCAGTCTAAAACTTACGCGCTTGTACGTAAATTGTGATGTAGAATGAAAACTCGAACCTTTACACACCTGTACACGCGTGATGAAAACTGTTATATTTTTAGATAAATAATAATAATATCATCATCATTGCCCTGTTAAAATCTAATAAAGATGATTTATGTGACATCAGGTTATAGAACAATTCGAAGTACTGGCACATTTCTGTTCGTGGCTATAAAGGCCTATCTTTGATATAATAAAAACTAATATAAGTAGCAAATTTATGTTTCAAAGTACTTACAAATAATAGGACTTAATAAAATCACAAGAATTACTTTGAAAACATCTTATTTTTTTCTTAATTATTGACTGGCCTCATAGCTCAGTTGGTAGTAGCTCTGCCTTCTGCGCTACAGGTTATCAGTGATCTGTAATAGTTACTAAAGTAGGTTATGGGTTCGATCCCCACCCAGGACAAATATTTCTGTGATGAACTGAGATGTTTGTTTTGTATCTGGGTGTGATTGTGTCTTCTAAGGTATAAAAAAAATGTATTTAATGAATATATCAGCTATTTGGTTCACATGGCTTTCCTTAGTTTGGGGCTAGATAGCGTTGTGTGAACTCCACCAATAAATAAAACACGATAAATACCCGTTTAATACTAATAATTATGTGTTCAGATTACGTAAGTTTAAAAATTCGATACATATACACCGTGAAATTTTAATGGTTGTTTTCCCGCGGCAGAACAACTTGCCATAAGAAGTATTTTCGAAACATAGAATAAAAGTAAATAAATAAAGATGGTTTTGTTCTAAAATAATTAAAAAAAATATTCATCAACTCGAAAACGTGAGGAACGAAAGTAACCTTAGACGTAACTTGTAAGTACTATTCGAATCGCACGCGCCGCTGGCCGCCTTCACGTAGGTATCGGGATGAATTACTATTGGTCGCTTTCGAATTAAATTTTTGCAATGGTATATCTGTTTTTTGTTTCTAATATTCAATTTTTTTATACAACGATTGTATTACCAAGACATAACTATTTCGCTGCGGGAAAACAACCTTTAAAATTTCTCAGTGTATATGTATATCAAGTGTAACTCAGTAGTTACACTTGATATACATAATTATACACTGACACAGAAAAATAATAGTAGCCATTACCCAGTGGTAATGGCTACTATTATTTTTCTGTGTCGGGAAGTTTGAAGGTCCAAGGGCTCTAAGGTCCCGTACTCTAAAGGCCCACAGGGAATTACCCCGCTTGCGGTTGGATTTAATCAATAAACTATTTCGTAACTAGCTTATGTTGGTGAATTTGTACGCATCTTCCACGAACGCGGTTTTGAATATTAAATAATAGTGGCGATAGGCTTGCAAGCTGTCACGTACGGAATACTAACTTCTGTGCAAAATGTAGGTATGTGTCAAAAATCATGTTTGGACGTGCCTCTGACTAGATATCCTCAAATATCGAAGTCACTAGAGATCTGAGGAGATATCTACCGAGCCTGGGGATTACAGTCGTGATCATGTTTATGTTTTATTTTAATACCCATTTAAAAATACATACACAATCTCAATATCAAATGTTGCAAATATAATAAATTCATAACTGTCAATACTTTTCTTTAATTATGTTAATGATTTAGAGTGCTGGTGGTGTAATGGTAGCACCCTTGCCTCACGATCCGAGTGTCGTGGATTCATACCTAGTTGTGCACCAATGAGTTTTTCTATTCGAAAAATATATGTGCGCAATGCCAGTGTTCAACGGTGAAGGAAAATATCGTCAGGAAACCGGCACACCCTAGAACCAAAAATTCGAAAGTGTGTGTCATAGGTTAGCATTCTTATAAGCGGCGATGGGCTTGCAACCTGTCACGTATGGAATACTAACTACTGTGCAAAATGTGGGCATGGACCAAATGTCATGTTTGGACGTGCCTCTGACTACCCTCTTTAGATATCCTCAAAGATCTAAGTAACTAAAGATCTGAGGAAGATATCTACCGAGCCCGGGGATTACAGTCGTGATCATATTTATTTTATTTTTATTTATTTCATGTAATTGAAATTAGAATTTACAGCCACCTATTTGGATTTCGTGAAATTTTATTTAGCCTATATCTTTTTTGTAAGCGAAACGAATCCAATGTCTTGTCCAAAACTCAATTTTTTTTAAAATATGTGCAGCCGTTCGGGCATTAGTAACAGCCAAGGGAAGATAAATACACCCGAAACACACAATCCTCCATTTTAGTAGTAGGGTAATAAAAAGGTGTACGTCCTAACACAACAGTAAACCTGACTAAGGAATAAATTGGCTGTCGAGATAAGTTGGGTAAATTGATTGATAGAAAAAAGGCTTTTTCGATCTAGATTGGTTGTTGACAGTGACGCCCAGTGCTAATATTTGCACGTTATACTGTAACACCTTTTTGGGCTTTTCTACTCAATTTGATATTTTACATTTATTTTAAAAACTAAGAGCGGTTACGTACTGCGTCCGATCCGAATCCGATCCGAACCCTTGAAAATATGGATCTAGAAAACTCGGTCTGAATTCGGATATTGCTTACGCACTAGTCCGATCTCTGATACAAATCCAAGCAATTCAGGAGCCACCTTTTGTCATACGTCGTTTTACGAGACGGAAATGACGAATGACGGAAAGAAATCGGATGATGGAAATCCAGTGCGCAACCGTTCTTAGCCTCTAAATAAGCAAACTTTATACCATAAAAACAAGATATTCTGTTTTTTTTAGAAATACGCGAATTCATAAATAATATCAATCTCTTCTTCTTTTTGGCGTTGATATAATTCTTTCGACCAGTGTGGTGAAAGGATCAAAGTATGCATCAGAGGCTACTTTCGTAAACTTGAGACAGTCTTCGAACTCTTTAGGTTGAAATCTTATGTTTAATCAATGTCGCTTTTCAAAAAATAGTGCTTTTAATATCATTTTATTTATAAAATGTAAAAAATTACGACGCATTTGATGGTTATTGAAGCTACGTGATTAGTGAGTCTACGGCGTAGCTGGTGTTACGAAATTCAAAGGGGCTACGAGACCCAGCTGTTTCTCTTTAAGCTGTAAAAGTATCAGTGTTGATTGATAATGGCAACATTACGAGTATAAGCTATGAAGGTTGCTTGGTTTAAGTTGAGATTATAATTACTAACGATTTTAGTTACTCGTGTAATGTATATTGTTTAAATTTGTTTTGAAAGGTTTATTTATTTTGATAACTTTTCAATTTGTTTCTATGCATAGACAATTATAATTTCTAGGGCAATTTCACTGTGCTTTGTTAATCAAACTAACAGTTTGTAAGCTTTTTAATCGCCTGTTAAAGTTGTAGTTGTTCTCCACCATATCCTGACAAAGGATTATCTACGTACGTTAGCCTACTTTTTAATACTCTGTGACTGGGGTATTTATATAAAAAAAAAAATTGTCAAACGATTTCAAAGTTAATTAATCCTAAGTTTTAATCCATGCCCATTTCAATACATTAGAGTGAAAACTGCATTCGATTTGGTGGAGCCGTTGCAGAGATTAGCGTGAACAAACAAACTCAAGGATAAATATTTCATTATATGCATAGATTTTTCACATGAGTATTTACCCAGGTGTAATGTATGTTTCGTGCACGCTATTTACTTGATAACACTCTACATAACGTAAAATAGAGCGAAATTCCCTGGGCGCTCCCGAAATGCATAAAATAAAGTCTTGCTTATCGAGTTTATTCGAGCCCCGAGCGACCGATAAATTAGTTTGGACACCGTACCGACTTCGTCACTCTGTACTCACGGGGTTTTTTTTGCGGAACCCTAGGTTAGGGTGACAAATCAACATCGAGCTATGCTGCGCTGTACTGCGCTGTGCTGTGCTGTGTTTCTTAAGCTACCTTTATTTTAACAATCAACATCAAGCTGTGCTGCGCTTTGCTTAGCTCAGTGTTAAAAGTAATCAGCAAATCAGCAGCTCGTGTAGTCGTTTATCTCGTACAAAAAACATTAAAAAACATAGCACAGTTCGGCACAGCGCGGCTCAGCACGGCGGGTAGCGCGCCTCGCTCGAGGCTGCTGCGTTTTGAAACAGAGCGTAGCCTCACACAGCGCAGCACAGCATGGTTTGTGTGTATCCTCATTAAAATATTAGACGAGCGAGTTGACCAACCATAGCACAGCGCAGTACAGCGCAGCATAGCTCGATGTTGATTTTTAACCCTCACACTGAACCTTGGTACAGCTAGCTTTAATTTGGAACCCATTTCCTTGAACTGTTCTGAGAACATTCAGAATGCAATAAGGTTGAAAGTTTAGGCTAATAATTGTGATTAAATGTCGAATGTAGAAAGAGACATTTTTTATATAATCTATCATACCTTGTCTTATTGAATTTATTGACGGTTTAGAAATTATAACCTATTAATCGTAGTATTTACATTCGCTTTTTATGTGTCAGTGTTGAAGAAGAAAGTCAAATCCAAAAACACCAAATCCATAAAAATTGGTCAGGCCTATCTTGACTTTTTTTTCGAACGGGTTAAAAAGTTCTATGTCCGTTTCCTAGTTCTAGCTACCTCCCCACCAATTTTCAACCATATCGGTTCAACTATTCTTGAGTTATAAATAGTGTAACTAACTCGACTTTCTTTTATCTCATACCTTTAAACGAGCAATTCTTGTATATATAATCTGAATCTCGGAAACGGCTCCAACGATTTTCATGAAATTTCGTATGTAGGGGGTTTCGGGGGCGATAAATCGATCTAGCTAGATTTCATCTTTAGAAAACGTCGTTTACCCCAAAAAAATCGAGCAAAGCTCGGTCACCCAGGTACTATATATTATATTTGGTATACGGTTTACAACGGCAGGTGTAACTTCTTACAAAGGAAACCGAGACTATGTTGAACACAATCGTAAATAACGGCCGATGACAGTAGGCAATATTGCCATCTGCTCCCTCCCCCGCCTTGTTCGCTGTTCTATGGCACTGGTGAGCTAAATAGTAAAGTTTCAAGTTGATACTATTGCATTCTGAAACTATAGTAGAAGCGTTTGAGAGTAGGTATCGGAATTGTAAGGAACAATTGAAACTGTAAACAAGCTTTGAACATTGATATGGAATAGAAAATTTCAAATAAGACAAGTATTTAAATATTTCGTGATTTAAACTATTGTTTTATATGTCATTGCCATGCAATTTTTCTCTTTTCCATAAGCGACATTGCTAATAGAATAATTACAAGATAAATTCAATTAAAAATTTGAAAAACCCCCCCGACAGTTTTGCCCGCCACTATGTGGAGGCGGCCATCTTGAATTTGAAATTTGTCATGGTGTATATAGTATTCTACTCAAGTTCTTTTATTTGATAAGAACCTATGTTGAGGGAGTTGTGAAAAAAAGTTATTCGCCATTTTGTGGTGGCGGCCATCTTGGTTTTGCAATTTGTCATACACAACCACAAACACAACAAACTAATAGCATCCCGTCGTTTAGCGTTGGGGGTTAAAAATTATATTCCCATTTTTTTTCCACACAACTTTTCTGGATCGAATGTTAAAAATTTCTTTACTATATATTATTAGTTCTCTAATATAGGTAGCGATATTACTATTAAAATTTCACTTTGCCTAAACCGTTTTTTTATTCTCTAATAAAGCGATACTATAAGTAGAGGGCCACTTTGCCTAAACTACCAGTACTTTCAATTATTAACGCATAGTTCTCACCAGCGAAATTGTTAATATATATCTCGTTACCTTCTCTCTATGATCGGAACTGTGTTCCGCACCAAACAATTAAGTGGCGTGTACACCGGAGAATTCAACGATCCGTTCAGGTGTGTGTAACTAAGCTTTGAAGGCTTAGCACGTGACATATTTCATGCGGAGCAGTGATCCGAGAGAGTGATGTACCCATCAATAACGTTATAAAAATTGAAGTGTCTGTTTGAAATGTCGAAATAACAGGTTTTTACGAACTGCATAACATGAAACTAATGTACAATAAATAAATAAATAATGCTGGACAGTCCACACAGCATCATCTAGCCCCAAAGTAAGCTACTCAAAGCTTGTGTTATGGGTACTAGATAACTGATTTAATACATTATATACATAGATAAATATATTTTTATTATAAATAGAAAACACCCAGACCACCGGAACAAATTTCTGCAGATCGTACACAGATTTGTTCCAAGGCGGTAATCGAACCCGCAACCTCTAGCGTCGCAGGCGGACTCTCGCCCGCTGCGCCACTGAGGTCGTTAATACAATGCGTAGAACAAAATCTTATATTTTTTTGTTCTGGTTAATCTTTGAAACGGCTTGATTTTGAAGGGACTTCCGCTGACGTTAATAATAGTTGATTAGGATTCCGCGCGGGATTTTCTGCGGTGTATTTGCCTGACAACTACGTCGCTCTGGTTTTTATATGTTTTCTCGTGTTATTTTGAGTTTTATTGCGTAATTTTGGTGGTTATTTTGCCAATAAAGCCCGGGTTCTTGACGCGAGTGTAAAGTATGTGAATTAGAGTGAATAGTTTTCTTCAAATTCCATCGGAGGAAACCCGAAAATTTTCAACAAAACAGCCATCTTTTGTTTAAAATTGACTTGACTACTTGACTATGACTCTGTGACGTTGACAATACTCATAAATAAATACACTTGACACTGGCAAAATTGTTCTCTAAGAGACAGATGCCATAATTGAAGAAGAAGAAGAAGAAGAAGGATTCCGCGCAAAAAATATGTTAAAACTGTATAATCGCGAGTAAAACTGCGGAGCTCAGCTAGTCAGGTGATATAACGGAGTTTATTATGGTACTCTATAGCACCATTGTTCTGTGAGGCGAGAGAAAAAAGTCTAGGTGATTCGCTTTTGATCACCTACCGGTTTCCAGCTAACGAGACTTTTGAGGTCGATTTATGCTACACCATTTTTGAAAAGCCAATATCTAAGTAAAGCTAGTGTACAGTTACCAACAAAAGTCAGTGAACACTTTATCATCTCCATAATTTTAATCTCTATAATAATTTCTACATCTTAAATCTCAAAAATAGTTCAGCACGAAGCCTGAATGATACTGTAAACACGCTAGGAAACTACGAATAGGTATAATATTATTGATTGACCGACAGTCAAAACACAACAGAAAGAACTGAAATTTAGTGAGTAGTTCGTGATTTGAGGCGCAAAAAATATTTTTTCCAAAATTTAAACTTTTTTAGACTAATATTATAAGGTGGAAAGAATAGGAGTTCCAATTTATAAAAATAATAAATAAATCAAATAACACAAAATTATTGTAATCTCCTCAGATCTCTTATTACTTTAATCTTTGAGATATCCCAACGTTTGTATAGTATAAAAAAAAAAAAAAAAAAATATGATCACGACTCTGTAATCCCCAGGCTCGGTAGATATCTCCTCAGATCTTTAGTTACTTAGATCTTTGAGGATATCTAAAGAGGGTAGTCAGAGGCAAGTCCAAACATGACATTTGGTACATGCCCACATTTTGCACAGTAGTTAGTATTCCGTACGTGACAGGTTGCAAGCCCATCGCCGCTTATAAGAATACTAATAGGACTGGAACTGGCACTTAGACTCACCTAGTATGTAAGACGTTTCAAAGTGATCCCTGTGATTCTATTGAAAATAAACATATTTTGATTTTGATTTTGATTTTACTAACCTATGACACATACCTTCGAATTTTTGGTTCTAGGGTATGCCGGTTTCCTCACGATGTTTTCCTTCACCGTTTAAGAGCACTGGCATTGCGCACATAAATTTTTCGAATGGAAAAACTCATTGGTGCACGACCAGGTTTGAACCCACGACCTTCGGATCGTGAGGCAGGGGTGCTACCACTACACCACCAGCACTCTATAGTAACATTTATTTAAAACCTATAGTATACCTATCTTGTATAGGAACATTTATTTAAAACCTATTGTAAGTAATAAACTGAATAATTTCCTTATATTTTGGTTCGAAATAATGAAGGAACCTCGCACAAAGCCTTACAAACAAAAATTACAGCATCCTTGACACATAATTTTCCTTTCATCTCCACTCTTTCTGGAACGCTATGTCACGTTCCCTTCTGATTCGTCAGATGGTCCAATTATGGTACAATTTGAATAATTGCTACAGCTCATACGACAAAGGAGCGGAAATGAGCTCTGGGACATAGCTTATAATCCACAGCTAGATCACTGTACTCTCTCACTCTCTCTCTCTCTAACTCTCGTTCTATCTCTTTCTCTCCAACTATTTAGCCCGCATGGTGGTGGGGTCAGCATTTCTCACACTCCTCCCCCACTTCTCCGTTCTTCTCGTATCCAATAGATCTACAGAAACGTTGCATGCTCTCGTGTCGCGGTCTAACACAGCTGTCTAGGTGGTTTATGGTCTCTCTCTGTCTCTTTTACTAGTGAGATCTAGAGCTAGATAATTATTAATTAAAATTATATTTCTTTCATTTTTTTAAGTAAATTTTTAATAAATATTTTTAGTCCATGAAAAGAGCCTCAGAAACGCACTGATCATTTTAAAAAAATGATAAGCTAAGAAAAAAAAATCATTTTTTAAAGTCTTTTATCACAATAATTTGATTTGTAACTATGTCATAATTATTATGGCTGTTCTCATATTATCTAGTATTGGAGATATATAGAACAGGTAAAAGTTGTGATCACTGTCTTGGTTAAGCAGCGGTTTTGTGCAAAGCTCAGCAAATTCCTTCGAAAAAAAAAACCTTAGTCGATGTAGTGAAACAGCTTTTATAATTAAGCTATGGTAGACGCCACTTAATTAAGTTTTCGTCGCATTTTGATGCTGATAAAGATGGTGTTTTTCATGTTTATCATGATATATTTTTGCTTATATTTTCTTCAGTTGAACTACGAGTATACAAGAAATTATAATGACACAAAAATAGAAAATTACGCTAAATTGAGAACCTCTTTGTTAAGGTCGATTATGCATTGTATTGTTCTGTCATTCAATTGTTTTTGATTTTAAAGGTACCACGCGGGCTAAGCCGCGGGCGGAAGCTAGTAACCAATAATGACATTTCAAATGCGTTCGTAAATCTCTCCATCCCTCAAGAACGACAAAAGTCACAGCCGACCGCCTGCAGAAGAGCATGCACAGATTCCAAATTGGCGTATAAGTGCGGGACGCGACCCGTTTTGAATAATTTATGGGAATCGCCCACCCTGACGTAATTTGAACAAATTATAAGCGGAGGAATCACCCACCGGCTGGGTGTTGGTCAGATTTTAAAGGGACTCATCTGTTTTTTCCACTCGCCACACTAGTTTTTTGCTAATTTTATGTTTTGAAGGACAAAGTACAACGCACAAGCGTTGTCCGGCAATTTATTATTTTATTTATTATTAACGACCTCAGTGGCGCAGCGGGCGAGAGTCCGCTTGCGACGCAAGAGGTTGCGGGTTCGATTCCCGCCTCGGAACAAATTTGTGTACGATCTGCAGAAATTTGTTCCGTTGGTCTGGGTGTGTATATAAAAAAAATATCTATCTATGTACCTTTATCATGTATTAAATATATCAGTTATCTAGAACCCATAACACAAGCTTTGAGTAGCTTACTTTGGGACTAGATGATGCTGTGTGGATTGTCCAGCATTATTTATTTATTTATTTCTCTATATTTAGGTATTTTTATTGCATAAAATGAATACTGGCTAGTTTATTTCGCTTGCGTAGTACCTAGATAAATTATAGCCTATGTGCTATTCCACAGAATCTCTGTGCTAAATTCCATTCACATGTAGGTATGTATGGATATATGTATTAAAAACATAATTTATAAGCTAAAAGAACTGCTATCAACGATTGTATAATTGTTTAAGACAGTAAAATTATTTAATATAACTATCAATCTATGCGCAGAAAATGAAGAATTACTAATTTTTATCATTTTTGTTTGAACTTGAATGTAAAGAGAATTTATCTGTTGTTAATTACATCAATAAAAGTTTTATTTAATTAAGAAGTTCTTTGAAGTAACTTTTGCCTTTGAACAAAATATTCTTGTTTTGTTGTAAGTCAACAAATTACTGTCTATCGAAACAACGAAATTTGCGCTACATTTTATTTTAAATATTTTTCTAATTATATATAAAGCTTTTCCTATACTGACTGACTGACTGATCGTGGCTGTTATCTATTTTTGTATTTTATGAAAAACATGCTTCCGCCCACCGCTTCGCCCGCGTTTAGATTAATAATAATAATAGGAGAGTGAAACTTAAACTTAAACCAACGAAGTGCAGAGCTATTTAAGAAATTGTGCTTTGTCCAAACAGGCGTAAATCTAAGGGTAACCAAACAAGCGTAAATTTGTAAGTTGCGTATTTTCGCTGAGTTTTGTTTAATCCAAAAGTCCTATTTGATTCATACTTGGACGTTAAATGAGTTGTTTGCTGACTCACACGCATAGTTCCGACCAAATTGTGTTGGCGGGAGCGAGAGGTGCGATGAAAACGTGAGTCTTGGACAAGATTTTTATTTAATTCGAGGATTTTTTTATAATGCTTCAGTAATATGAAGAGTTTATATATCTATACATATATACTTTTATTATAAGGAGGAAACATTTTGTTGTTTGTTGTTTGCATTGAATAGGCTCCAAAACTACTTAACCGATTTAAAATATTTTATTATTATTATTATTATTTAGCCATTACTGTCCCACTGCAGGGCAAAGGCCTCCCTTCCCTTCTTCCACTCTTCGCGACTCAACGCAGTGACAGGCCAGGTGCTCAGGTGAGAGTCCAGCTCGTCAAATATATTTTACCAATATGTAAAATAAACTTTCAGCGTGAATATAGGCTATATTTTTATGTGGGTACTTCGTGGGCGACGACGCGAACGGAAGCTAGTAGTTAAAAACACTAGGTACACTATTAATTAGGTGCCCCTGTTAAAAAAGTGTACTTTTAATAAAAAAAAAAGATTGCAAGAGAATCGCTCTGAAAATGTTGGACACAGAAAAAATATACTTAGTTGAATTTGAACAACAAGTCTATCGAGTTTTTCAAAAAAGTAATGATGACATAATATCTGCGTCCAAAATTACGCAGCTCACTGCTTAAAAATTTACGCTCGTCTGGCTTCACCCTTATAGTTCTAGATTTTTCCACAACATTGACCAGCAATAACCGTACAGCTACACTATCGCGGAACCCAAATCAATTAGGGAGCCGTCTGGAACATGAAAACGGTTCCAGCAAACCGATTAATGTTGGTTAAGCGTAAACACTGGCATAGAAACTGATTTGTGCTTAATAATTTGATGTAAAACTTCGAGAAAATAATTAATTCTTCTTATTGTATCATCTGTTATTTTGTGTGGTGAAAGAATTTGAGCACTGGTGGTGTAGTGGTAGCACCCCGGCTTCACGATCCGAAGGTCGTGGGTTCAAACCTGGTCGTGCACCAATGAGTTTTTCCATTCGAAAAAATTTATGTGCGCAATGCCAGTGCTCTTAAACGGTGAAGGAAAACATCGTGAGGAAACCGGCATACCCTAGAACCAATAATTCGAAGGTGTGCGTCATAGGTTAGTACTCTTATAAGCGGCGATGGGCTTGCAACCTGTCACGTACGGAATACTAACTACTGTGCAAAATGTGGGCATGTACCAAATGTCATGTTTGGACTTGCCTCTGACTACCCCCTTTAGATATCCTCAAAAGATTTAAGTAACTAAAGATCTGAGGAGATATCTACCGAGCCCGGGGATTACAGTCGTGATCATATTTATTTTTTTATTTTTATTTTTTTTGAAAGAATTAAGCCACGCAGAGATTTCTTAAGCATGAATAGATTTTTTTACCTAATTAAAACCGGACAAGTGCGATTCGGACTTTGTACGGACCCCACCGAGGGATCCGTACAAATTTTGTGCCATTGTGCCAATGAAGCCGTTTCATACGATACCCCACATGATACGGTTAACTCAATTCAAAATTTGGACCGCCGTACCTTGCATTTTTTGCAGAATACAGAATACAGAATACAGATAATTTATTTGCACACATGGGTCACGATGATCTTGGTTATAGGATAGGTAAGTACCGTACATGTATTGCCTTAGTTTAGACATGCAAATTAGTTTTCCTAGGGTCATTATACATTTCAGTTTATTCAAATTTATACAACACTAAAACTCTATATAACTAAAATTTGTAATTAAATTAAATATCACGTCAACATCTTATCATATATATCTTTGTTTTTTGTTATTTTATTTATTATCTTTGTAATACAAATGTATAGTTTCCAGATTGTTTCCTATACTTGTAGTGTAAGACGGCATTACTTGCCAAATTTCATAGTTATAGGTCAACGGAAAATATCCTATGAATATTGATTCCCTTGAGAGTTTCGAAATATAATTTTTTTGCGATATAAATGGCCATATCTTTTTTTGACGTTAACTAAGAAGTTTAATCTTTTCACAGCTTCAAGAGACTTTAAACAGTATATCGTTTTATTTCAACTCAATACCTTCACGCGTTTCCGAGATAAAGGGTCTTGACAGACAGACAAACGGACGGATGGACAACAAAGTGATCCGTTTCTTTTTTTTTGAGGTACGGAACCCTAAAAACACCAGATTCAGAACCACAATCTTAGGTTCAGTAAGCAGATCACTAGTATACCACCAATGTTTTATCAAAATATCTAACAAAAAGCATTCTAATTAATCAGAAAGCGTATTAGGCACTTAATATTTCATCAATCCACTTCAAATTGAATTGTAAAGGTACATGCACACTGTCCGTGACAAGAGCGTCATTGACACCAGGCCTCGTCAGTAATCGATAGAGTGTCATCAATCACCCGTGTCACCGCTGTAGCCGAACGGCGGGTTTTGTGCCTTTTACTGGCGACTGTTCCAAGTATTATGTCACTCTTGACCTGACTGATTATATAATAAGCTTTATGTCGGAGATTTTAAGTTTAATTTCGCTTTGTGTGTTACCCAGATCGGATTTATCTAAATTAGCGCCAACATTATCAAAATAGTCCTGCTTTTTCAATAAATTCGATCGAAAAACGCACTAAGGTTTTCCCGTCATTTCGAATTTTTCGAGAACATTTTGGAATTTGTCGTATTTTCAATCCCGAGCACCTTTTGTCAATTAAAAAAAACGACTGTAATTCCCAAGCTTGGTAGATATGACTCTATAGTTACTTAGATCTTTTGAAGATAGTTAGAGGCACGTCCAATCATGATATTTGGCACATGCTCACATTTTTCATAATATTCCGTACGTGAAGGGTTTACATTTATGTCACTAAAAACTTTATTTTGACAACATAATAATATATCAGTTCATCCGTTTTCAAGTTACTAACGAATAGCATAATAATTTATATAATATTAAAGATGTATTGTTTGGTTATCTCTACTCCAATATTCACATTGAATCGATACAAAGACGGGTAATACCTAGTAATGACTGAAACAATGGTAATAGTCTGAATACGATACTCTTGAATACGATATTGCCTGAATTTAATGCGAACAATGCAGGTTCACGTAATAGTAATTATAGAGATAATATTCGATATTGAAACACATAAATGCTTACAAGTTACATCATCATCATCTTCCTGCCCTTTTCACACGCTATGTGGAGTCGGCACAACATGTGATCTTCCATCTCTCTCTAACAGTCATCTCAGTACTCACTCCTTTCTTACCTATGTCATCTTTCACACAGTCCATTCATCTTTTCTTTGGCCTACCTCTATCCCTGTATCCATCCACATTGATACCTAACATTCTCCTTGTCACATGACATTCATCTCAACAGGCTTACAAGTTACAATACAGTATAATGTTTCCATGATTATAAAGAAATATAAACACCACCTGGCCCCTATTCAATAAACATTACAAATTGTAAAATACAATTAATTGTAAGCGGCTACAATTCTACAAGTTGCTGTTCAATAAAAAAATACGATTTATTGGAGGAAAATTTACAAAATTGTAAAACTTTCTTACAATTCTGCATATTTGTAGGTTTTATTAAACAACACTTGTCATAAAATTCGACAATATTGTCACTTTTTTATAAATTTGTAGACTTATAATGTTTATTGAATAGGGGCCTGGTTATAAAAAACTAGAATGATAAAGCTTCTGACACCGCTGCTCTTGACATAATAAACGCACAGCCCTAACCTAAGTCTTAGCTAAAATTTGGTAAGTTCCTTTGTGAGGTGCACTAAGAAAGGAATTCCTCAAATTCAACCTCTAAAAGGAAAAACTAGAGGTTGAAATTTAGGACTTCTAAGTTTATTTAAGTAGCTGGTTAATTCATTGTTTAGTGGCCAACTACTTGCTATAAAACTACCAGGAGCTCATAAACGCATAGGTGTTAACCGCTCTTGCTAATAACTTTCACGCTAAATAGCGCTGAATGTAAACTGGAAGTGTAGCACGCATAGCGTAAACATAAACACTGAATAATTATATTGCGCAGGAAGCGATTTAACTTAAAGACCTTATTCTTAGGCTGGTATGATTTAGATTTGCATAGACAAACTATTGCATTATCAATACGAAGGCAGCTAGGTAAGTATAAGTAATACGCACTACACACAGCGCCATCTAACTCATAACTACGAACTAAAATTTACAGAATGTACGATCAGAAAAATATTTTGGTACCTCAAGCTTGGTATAAGCTTTTGATGCGATGAATAATTTAAATATAAACAGTATTCTGTCTACATTGTAAACATTACCGGTCAATAATAGTATTCTCTGTTATGTATTAATAATATAAGGGTGAAGCCAAACGAGCGTACATTCTTTAGTTGTGACTTGTGAGTCGCGTAATTTTTGCTGCATTCGGTTTCATAGAAAAGTCTTATTTGATTCAAACTGTGACGCAAAATGAGTTGTTTGCCGACTCAGGTGCATAAATTCCGACCTTAATGTGTTTGCGGGGGTGAGGGAAGTGAGGAAAACGTCAGTCTGGTACAAGAATGTAAGAGAGTCGACACGTATTTTACTCGCAGAAGGCTGGACTCAAACGAAACTCAAATGGCTGGAAAAAAATGATAATTGAAGTTAACAACGGCCAAGTCTATGGAATTATTCAATAAAGTCAAAATTATAGTGACATAATTTCTGCGACCACAATTCCGCGTAATTTTGGTCACATGTCAATCACAATCAAAAATATACGCTCGTTTGGCTTCACCTTAAGAGCAACATTGCAAATACACTGGACTTATCTATCCAATGCTTACTTTAAAGTACAATTTAAACCTTATCACTTGATAATAAGGTTGGGAATATGAAGATGGTTAGCTCGACCGATACAAATCATACATTATTCATTGACGGGTTTCCACGGCAGCTGAGACTCTGTGCACCTGATGCTTGGCGCGAGCGAGCAATGTACGGTGAAGCAGGCGTATTTGTTGAACAGTACGTCTACCATGAGTTGTCACATTTAGACCGGCTGAAGTTACTACAGTAGTAATAGTACAACCCGGTCACATTATCTCGAGACTTGGTGTCGTTGACGTCGGTGCTCTCTCTCTCACTCTGGCGCGCTAACCGTACGTGAAAGGAGAACGGGGCAGGATGTTCGCATTCCAGCGAGGTCTCGAGATAATGTGACCGGGTTGTACGTTACTATGACATCAGTCAAAATTGTTACTCATGGTACCAAATTCTAAGCAAATGAATGAAGCGCAAACTACAGTCGCTGTAGTACGCTGTGAATAGAATAGTTAACTACGTGACGTTTTAGTACCCACTATCCGCTAGAGGCGCTGTACAAGTTTTCATACAATTTTTTATCTACAGTCGCTAGCGAGTGTAGATTGTGAAAAGTCATGGTAGACCTACAGCCAAAGAATAGGATAGTACTAGATTGGCATTATCATTCAAGAAACATTCTTATGCGGGTAGTGTAAGTTTGATTTTGGTGTGTTTGGTTTTAGCACTGTTTTTAAGTGAGTTCCTAAACCTGTACTGTTTCAAATAGGGATACTAAAATCTGTTAATTACCTAATTCATTCACTTATACTCGTATTACAAAACTAGCTTTTACCCGCAACTTCGTATGCGTTAAATTACTTGAATAGGTTCCTACTTAGTGCAGTAGATAATTCTTAAATGCTTAGTCAGTCAAAAACTTTTTTCTTTCTCTTTTGACTTTAAGATCATCAATAGCTCAATTAAAGTTTAGATAGATGGATAGATGGATGATGGTTAGTCAATCACGCTGAAACGGCTGAACGGATCTTCATGAAACTTAGAATACGCATAGTTTATGGCCTTAAATAAGTCATAGGGTAATTTTCATCCAGGTAGGTACAACGCAGCTGAGCCGCGTGTGATTGCTAGTACACAATAGCTTTTAAATTAATAAATACACATTTTTTCATCCTACTAATATTATAAACGCGAAATTTTATAAGAATGTATGGATGTAAGGATGTCTGGATGTATGTTTGTTTGTTACTCTTTCACGCTGAAACAGCTGAACGGATCTGGATGAAATTTGGCACAGATGTAGATTAAAGTCTCGAATAACACATAGGCTACTTTTTATCCCGGAAGGTGTACTGTTCCCGTGCGATCAACTTTTTTATTTTTTTTTCAAGGTACCACGCGGGCGAAGCTGTGGGCGGAAGCTAGTAATAACAAATTTTTGATTCACTGCAGTATCATGAATTCTGAAAACACCGGAATAACGCAACGGCATCATTAATCAATTAACCGTTCAATGATTTTATTAAAATTTTGCCAAAATTTCGGCCAAAATTTCGAACGAAATATTGTCCGCCACGGTTCACGTAACTGATGATGAAATTAGCCAATTATGTTGATAAGTGGCGTAGCGTCATTCATTGTGTGATTTGATTGCAATGACTATAAATTTGGTAGTGAAACTAATAATCATTTTTTATCGGCTGCATTTGAAAATTATTTCTCGAAACCGAAAAAATTACTGCACAATCTAAGGCGGGTTACAGTGCTTCACTGACCGTCGGTGCGCACGGTCGGTCCTGACGATACACACGGACTGACCGTCAGTTTGTATCATTCAGTGCTCTCCTGACCAACAAACTGACCAGATGAAAAATGATACAGACATCCGTCGTAGATTAGAGCATGTACGAAATGTCATGTTCGGACGTGCCACTGACTACCCTCTTTAGATTTCCTCAATCATATAAGTCACTAGAAGTCTGAGAAGATGTTTTTTTTGTTTTATCAATTAGAAATATAAATAACCATTAAAATAAACTTAATTCGCTTCTTATTAAAATCTTTTGGTATCGTAATTTCTAGATTGTGAAATTAATTTTATAAAAAGCCTTTGTAATAAGAATTACAGACTACCTAAGTTAAACCCTTTCAAATAACTAAATGAAGTTGAGTTTCTCTTAAATCTCAAAAGATTTGGTACAATGGAAAATATAACATCATTTTTATTTCAGTTTTTATTTTTGTTCTGTTTGTCTTTTTAATTAATCTTAAGTTACCCTACAAATTAATCTCACTTAAATCTCAAGAATTAAGATTTGTTTTGTTGCACACACACAAGGGCGAAAGTAGCGAAACAAGAACACAAGATATCTAAGGGTACGAGGCAGCGGCATAGCTAACCTATGACTCACACCTTCGAATTTTTGGTTCTAGGGTATGTCGGTTTCCTCACGATGTTTCCCTTCACCATTTAAGAGCACTGGCATTGCGCACATACATTTTTCGAATAGAAAAATTCATTGCTGCAAGACCAGGTTTGAACCCACGATCCAGATCGTGAGGCAGGGGTGCTACCACTACACCACCAGCGCTCTTTATTCAAAAAACAAACAGCAAGAACCCTCACAAATTGCATTAATGAGAAATTGTCACTGTCAATACGTATTGATAAAGCCGGGTTCACACGCGAGATTTGTTTAACAGACGGCACTGCACGATAGGGAAACAAAGGACCGGTAGGGCGGGCGGGGGCCCTGGGCGGGCGGCAGTACCCACCGAGCGGTCGGCCCGAGAGGACGTATACACCCGACTTTGTCGAAACCGCGAGATCGCGATCCGGTGCCTGTGTTTGTGTAATTTCCGAAATTATATCAACTGGTACGCGAGTTGGTATTTGCAGTGGTGGTCCGTTGCGACGTTGAGCGTTTTGACGGTGCATGTGATCCGTTGCTATGGTCCGCGTGACAGTTTTGCTCAATGGTGAGGACAGGCTTTTGTAATTTTCGCTAAAATGTACGCAGGTATGGGTCTCTGGTCCTATATCGATCACCTGGTGTAGTGACTGAGATTGGGAAAGGAAGGTTTGGTTCATGTAACTTTGCTAGCGTGACCGGAGTTAGGTTTTGAACTCATTCCCATAACACTATACGAGTACAATTAGTACACATAATAATCAGTTCAGATAATATTTAAATTTCCATTATCCTTTAGTTTGTATCCTTGAATTTACTGATAGTTAAAGTTTTGGACTAAGTAGTCTGTAAGTTAATTATTTAAGCTTGAATAAATAAGTAAATAAATGAATACAAACACTTCTATGTTGGTTCAGAAAATTTTAATTCAAACACTAAAATTTGTTGCATTATAGTCTCTATCAATATTGGTTTTAAGTAATGAACTAATGTTTACAAAATATTTTTCTTTACTCAACTAGTATTTCAATGCTTCGAAAATATTTACATTTTACAAAGACGAAATATAAAATTTCAATAAATATTTAATTACTGATAATTTATAGTCAAACGAACTTCTTAAAGAGAAGTGCTTAAGGTAGGTTGGGTTGCTGAAAAATATACTTTTAGTTTTTTAGTTCGTGAAGGTAAAATCGTCTGTATAAAATTGAGTTTATTTTTGTTTCAGTATAATATTATGTAAACCTGAGGCCAACTGGTTTCAGTATTTTTAGTTCCAATAAGGCTTTATCATCGATTCGTTTACCTTTGCTATGTTTTGTTGAAGTTGCGTTAATATTTTATTATTAAATACAAAAAATATTCAAATTATGCATTGTTTTAATAAATTTTACCATTTATATACAAGCACAAAAACAATAAATTTTACTTTTCGTCAAAAAGGTTTCAAAAACCAAACTTTTAAAAAAGAGGTATTTACAATCACCGATATTTTTTTTTATTATTAACAAAAAAAAATCAAATTTTCTTTATTTTTATCAACCTTACCAATTACAAGTACAAAATCACATTTTATTTTACGTCAATAAAGTTTCAAAATTTTACAAATTGTTGCAAAAAGAGGCTATTACTTACATAATAATATATTATAATCACAGATTCAATTTGTACAAACTAATTTCAAACCATTTTGTCTATACAGATTCTGATTACAAATTCCTATTAGGTGGAATAGAAATCAGCTAACTAGTGAAATCTTTTCACAGCGCTAATGAAAATCGTTTTCTATCCACAAAGCGCCACCGTTCGTTTTTATCCTAATTACCACAGATCCCAAGATAAGGGTTAACCAGGTAAGCGGGTTTATAATTGTATAGTAAAGTGTGTACTAAGCACCGACAACATTAACCTGCTAGGTAAGTTACAATAATTGTACATCTTACTATTAGAGTAAATGAGATTGCACCTGCCTCACCATCCAAAACTCGTAGGTCAAATTTGGTTGTACACCAATGAGTTTTCCATTCAAAAACATATAAATTTTTTTGCGCATATATGTAAATGCGCAATGTTCTTAAACGGTGAAGGAAAACCGGAATAACATTCCCGAAATAACCAAAAATGAAATTCGTTCGTGTCAGAGGTTAATATTCTTATAAGCGCCGATGGGTTTGTAACCTGTCACGTTTGGGATATTAACTACTGTGCAAAATGTGGGCATGTGCCAAATATCTCAACGTGCCTCTGATTATCCTCAAAAAGATCTAAGTAACTAGAAGAGATCTGAGGATATATCTCCCGAGCCTGGAGATTACGGTCATGTGTGTATGTTTGAACCTCTACCACTCTGTAACGGCTGAATAGATTTTAATGAAATTTGGAATTAATAAAGATATTTGAGAATAGCGCGTATGCTAATTTCCATCCTGAAAAATATTTCAGAAGATGAAAATCAGTTTGTTTAGAAATTCATATTAAGTGGTCGTATTGAGTTATTGCCATAAGCATAGTTTACCAAATTCATTCATCATAAAACTGCATAATTGTAAACAAAACCGCGGGCGTAGCTTGTACATTCTAAGAACCCCCCAGTGTCTAAATAAACCATAATGTAACATAGAAATAAACCTGAGTGCATAGCGGGATGTGAAATGACATTTTATATTCTTACTGTCGTAAATTTTCTACAGAGTTTTCTGTTTTCTCGTAAAATTTATTATTTTAGATTTACTCTAGATGAGTTGTTTCTTGATTATAAAAATGTTTTAATAGCTTTATTTCAAGTTTATGTGAAATCATAATTAAAAACTTACATTTGAACACTAAGTATTTGACAAAACGATGGTTTCTATAGTTTTTTTTAAACTTTCGCAATTATCACCTATAAATAAAAATAAATAAAATCCACATAATAGGTCTGACCCTACACTAGAATTGGGAATTAGAATCTATGAGTACCATGGTACCATAACACACAGATACGAAAGAAATATTTGCAGAACTCCCGCCGCGGGAATGAACCCGGATCTTTTGCGTCTCAGCCGGACTTGGATTTGAATGAAATTTGGAACAAATATAAATTAAAGTCTGGAATGTAGTAAAGTCACATAGGCTATAATAAAACTAGCCGGGCGAAGCTGTAGGCGGTTGCTAGTTGTTTATTAATACGATGCCTTCCTTTTCCTGAAGTTGTTTAAAACCATTTTACATTTCTCCGTCCTGCTAAACAAAAATAATACAAAACCTAGGCCTGTGTCTGACATAGCCATGCCACCGCTAACATTTCTGTGACTCGACTTAAAACAAGCTTACTTCCATTTCCTTACTAAGATGACTTCACCAAGTATATTGTGGCTAAGAAAATGCAGAGCTAAAGTTAAAAAAGTAAGGTACTTATTTCAGTTTATTATATTTTTCTGTTATAAGATAAATTATAAAAATTAGGATTTTTGGACGTTAATATCTAAATAACCGTTTGAGGTGTGATTATGAAATTTGGTATACCTACTTAGGTCGCATGTATCAATAGATAAGCCAAATTTGACATGTTTACGTGAAATAGTTTTGGAGTTATGAGGGGGTGAAAAGTGGGTTCAAATGGTTCGTGTAATACAACACGGTGCGCTTGCCAGTTCGTCAGCTTGAACTTGGCTTGACACGCTACCACGTGTCTAGATTTTTTGGTCAAGAGTACCCTAAACCAACGCGCAATATAAAAAATGTAAGGAGCATGAATGAAGCAAAAGAGGTATGTCAGGATCGGAGCAAGTGGAGATCAGTTATCTCTGCCTACCCCGTCAGGAAACAGGTGTGATTTTTATATTATGTGTGTCAATGTCAAAGTATTTGGTAATGTCACAGACTCGCCAGCAGTCTGTTATTCAAAAAAGAGTTTTACTTTAGTTTAGTTTTGAAACCCTTGGATAATATGTTGTCATTTAGCTACTTTACCCTTGTCACCTGTGTGTGTTACAAAATAAATCTTTATTCCAAATATTATTTTTTTTATATAAATGTCTTCAACTTTGCAAAATGTGGGCATGTACCAAATATCATGTTTGGACGTGTCTGACTATCCAAAGATCTAAGTAACTAGAGATCTGAGAAGATATCCGAGCCTGGGAATCTAGGAATTACGCGATCACGTTTTTTTTAACCTAATAAATTTCTTTAAATTCAAGTATGGTCCGTCGTTCTATCGTTCAAATGATAGTCGAAATCATATAAGTTAGAGTTAGGTTTTGGACGATTATCGTGCCGGTATATCGTCGTTACAAGAAGGTGATGGATTTGAATATTGATAGATATAAGGGTAGAGGTAGACCTAAGAAAAGACGGATGGACTGAAAGACGATATTGTGTAAAAAAGGAGTGACTACTGAGATGACGGATGATGGATGAGTGGAGGAAGAGAACCTGTTGTGCCGTCCCCACCTTGTGGGATAAGGGCAGGAAGATGATGATGATGATGATATTGTTGACCGTTATGCGGAGTAGACACCCACCAAATTCCAGTGAAACAATGATTATCAATGCTTGGGGGAATTCACGACCTTCCCCTGTCCAAATTCGATTTCGCCGGGATAAGAAACGTTGAATATTTTCATAATTTTACCGCTCGTATTGAGATAGGTGGCGGGGCGCTGACTTGAATTTTTTTGACATTAAACAGAGGGTGGTTTG
This sequence comes from Cosmorhoe ocellata, assembly GCA_963675405.1. Classification (NCBI taxonomy): domain Eukaryota; kingdom Metazoa; phylum Arthropoda; class Insecta; order Lepidoptera; family Geometridae; genus Cosmorhoe; species Cosmorhoe ocellata. The sequence continues at coordinate 2,670,765 of OY776250.1, read as the reverse complement.
ATAGATTTGATGTGATAATATTTTGAATTAATTTTAAAGGTGTCCTTATACTCAGAATGTATCTTCATCAAATCTATTAAACCAACAAAACGACACCAAACGTTTTGCAAGAAAAGAACACAATATCACAAGCATTTTACATAGCTGAAATTATCTTTATAATGATTACATTAAATTACCTACTAAAATTTTACACAATCTATATCTATATAAGAGCTTAACCTGACTGACTGACTGACTGACTGACTGACTGACTGACTGACTGACTGACTGACTGACTGATTTATCATCGCCCAGCCGAAACCGCTGAAGCTAGAAAGCTGAAATTTGAAAGGTGGGTTCCTTTTATAACAAAACCACCCACTAAGACGGGATTTTTGGAAATTCCACCTCTAAGGGGGTGAAAAAGGGTGAAAACGTTAGTATGAAACTTTTTAACGCGTGGAACGATTTTCATGAAACTTTGTTTGTGCACTGTAAATGCAAAATTAATCAACACGTGTTTCAGGATTTTTCAATATAACTATCAAAAAGGGGTCAAATGTGGGGTCAATTTTTGTATGGGAACTTTTTAACGGGTAATGCGATTGTTCTGAAACTTTGTTTGTGTACTGTAAATGCAAAATAAATGAACACGTGTTTCAGGATTTTTCAATATAACCTTCAAAAAGGGGTCAAATGTGTGGTCAATGTTTGTACGTGAACTTTTTAACGGGTGGTGCGATTGGCTTGAAACTTTGTTTGTGTACTGTAAATGCAAAATGAATGAACACGTGTTTCAGGATTTTTCAAAATAACCTTCAAAAAGGGGTCAAATGTGGGGTCAATGTTTGTATGTGAACTTTTTAACGGGTGGAGCGATTGGTCTGAAACTTTGTTTATGTACTGTAAATACAAAATGAACGGACACGTGTTTCAGGATATTTCAATATAACCTTCAAAAAGGGGTCAAATGTGGGGTCAATGTTTGTATGGGATCTTTTTAACCTGGTGCGATTGGTCTGAAACTTTGTTTCGTGTTTCAGGATTTTTCAATATAACCTTAAAACAAGGGGGTCAAATGGTCAATGGGGGGTCAATGTTTGTATAGGAACTTTTCAACGGGTGGTGCGATTGGTCTGAAACTTAATTTCGTGTTTTAGGATTTTTCAATATAACTCTAAAAAGGGGGTCAAAAGGGGGGGGTCAATGTTTGTATGGGATTTTTTAACGGGTGGTGCGATTGGTCTGAAACTTAATTTCATGTTAAAGGATTTTTCAATATAACTCTAAAAAAGGGGGTCAATGTTTGTATAGGAACTTTTCAACGGGTGGTGCGATTGGTCTGAAACTTAATTTCGTGTTTTAGGATTTTTCAATATAACTCTAAAAAGGGGGTCAAAAGGGGGGGGTCAAAGTTTGTATGGGATTTTTTAACGGGTGGTGCGATTGGTCTGAAACTTAATTTCATGTTAAAGGATTTTTCAATATAACTCTAAAAAAGGGGGTCAATGTTTGTATGGGAATTTTTTAACGGGTGGTGCGATTGGCCTTAAACTTTGTTTATGTACTGTAAATACAAAATGAACGGACACGTGTTTCAGGATATTTCAATATAACCTTCAAAAAGGGGTCAAATGTGGGGTCAATGTTTGTATGGGATCTTTTTAACCTGGTGCGATTGGTCTGAAACTTTGTTTCGTGTTTCAGGATTTTTCAATATAACCTTAAAACAAGGGGGTCAAAAGGGGGGGGTCAATGTTTGTATGGGATTTTTTAACGGGTGGTGCGATTGGTCTGAAACTTAATTTCATGTTAAAGGATTTTTCAATATAACTCTAAAAAAGGGGGTCAATGTTTGTATAGGAACTTTTCAACGGGTGGTGCGATTGGTCTGAAACTTAATTTCGTGTTTTAGGATTTTTCAATATAACTCTAAAAAGGGGGTCAAAAGGGGGGGGTCAAAGTTTGTATGGGATTTTTTAACAGGTGGTGCGATTGGTCTGAAACTTAATTTCATGTTAAAGGATTTTTCAATATAACTCTAAAAAAGGGGGTCAATGTTTGTATGGGAATTTTTTAACGGGTGGTGCGATTGGCCTTAAACTTTGTTTATGTACTGTAAATACAAAATGAACGGACACGTGTTTCAGGATATTTCAATATAACCTTCAAAAAGGGGTCAAATGTGGGGTCAATGTTTGTATGGGATCTTTTTAACCTGGTGCGATTGGTCTGAAACTTTGTTTCGTGTTTCAGGATTTTTCAATATAACCTTAAAACAAGGGGGTCAAATGGTCAATGGGGGGTCAATGTTTGTATAGGAACTTTTCAACGGGTGGTGCGATTGGTCTGAAACTTAATTTCGTGTTTTAGGATTTTTCAATATAACTCTAAAAAGGGGGTCAAAAGGGGGGTCAATGTTTGTATGGGATTTTTTAACGGGTGGTGCGATTGGTCTGAAACTTAATTTCATGTTAAAGGATTTTTCAATATAACTCTAAAAAAGGGGGTCAATGTTTGTATAGGAACTTTTCAACGGGTGGTGCGATTGGTCTGAAACTTAATTTCGTGTTTTAGGATTTTTCAATATAACTCTAAAAAGGGGGTCAAAAGGGGGGGTCAATGTTTGTATGGGATTTTTTAACGGGTGGTGCGATTGGTCTGAAACTTAATTTCATGTTAAAGGATTTTTCAATATAACTCTAAAAAAGGGGGTCAATGTTTGTATGGGAATTTTTTAACGGGTGGTGCGATTGGCCTTAAACTTTGTTTTCTGTTTCAGGATTTTTCAATATAACTGTAAAAAAGGGGTCAATGTTTGTATGGGATTTTTTTGACGGGTGGTGCGATTGGTCTGAAACTTTGTGTACTGTAAATACAAAATGAATGAACAAAGTGTTTCAGGATTTTTCAATATGACCTTCAAAAAGGGGTCAAATGTGGGGTCAATGTTTTTATGGGTACTTACTTTTTAAAGGGTGGTGTGATTGGTCTTAGATTTTTTTATTAGTGTGGTTTGTTTGAAACTCAGTTTAGATACCTACTTTAAGTGAACGAAGTCGCGGGCGGGACAGCTAGTATAATTATAACACACTAGCGTCCGCTCGCGGCGTCGCCCGCAAAGTACCTACATAAAACATAGCCTATGTTCATCCTGAAAGTTCATTCTACACATTGGTGAAGAATTTTTTAAATCGGTCCAGTAGTTTGGGAGCCTATTCAATTCAAACAAACAAACAAACAATCAAATCTTTCCTCTTTATAATATTAGTATAGATTACTTACTAAAATTTAACACCGCATAATTTTAATAAGGCAAACCTGCAAAACTGTTTATATACCTGCCTTTCCAAGTTAATTTGAAATGTATCATAAACTTGTTTTACAAAAGTTTTATAAAATCTTGGCTAAATAAGTTTAAGTTCAACGGAAGTTAACATAATAATAAAATAACTTTAGATTGTTAGTATCTTCGTACATTCCAAAAAAAAAGTATTACATCGATAACATTCAAATAAAAAGTTTTAAAAGTTAGAATATTGACTGAAATAGCATTTTTTTTTTGTTCGTGTTTTTTAACCAAATTCGACTCATAGCTGAGCAAATGTTACCCCCAAACCACACCAAAAATATATAATTAAAAAAAAAGCATTTAGGTTATAATTTATTAAGATATCAGGCGCAGTCAGAAGCTAGTATAAATATTTGTAATAATCGCAAAAGTTTATTCAATACTAAACTTACAATATATTAAAACCACTACCACAACGATAAAGACTTGTTACTTTATAGAGTCGTTGCTAGAGTCTATTTCACTCTGTTAGTCCTTATTAGATGGAAGTTTGGACCTAGTTTGCCAAAGGAAACAGCGATCTCAACTTACATTGTTTATTAAGTTACATCGTCAGGTAACTTCGAGTTATGAAAAGTTAGTCTCTATTGTACCTACATAGATACCTTTATAGCTTGACGATAATTAACTAGCTTTTACCTACGGTTTCAAACAGCTTTAAATAAGGCTATTCTCATCAAGATATCTTAAAAGAAAAGTTAAAAAATATTGTTAGCGTGTCTAGTCAAAGTCAAAGTTGAAATATTTTTATTCAATAAAATCACTAAAATCGTATTGAAACGTCTTGTATGCTAAGTGAATTCATTTTTATGAATTGATTGTTAAATTGGAAGTTTTTAAACTATTTGTCATTTTTCATAATTGGACATTAGTTATGCAAAGGAGTAGTGATCGTAGCCTATCCAAATCAAGTAAGTCAAATCCAAGAAGAACAGACAAGGAGAAGAAGAAGACTCTTAAAACTTAAAATAATAATAAAAAGATTGGTGGACATTTCACACAACGATATCAGCCCCAAGCTAAGCAAAGCTTGTACTAAGGGAACCAAATGGTTATAAAAATATAGATATTGACTTTTGTTTTATCGATGTAGCCAAGTAGATTGGTAGCCAAGGGCTGAAAGGCATCAATTGATGCTTAGGTACATCTCGATTGTGAGGTAAGTAGAAAAAAACCGGCATCACAAGAATAAAACATTTTAAAGTAAAAGTTTTCTATTCCCGCCTTTTTTCATCTTTTTTTTAATTATTTTTTTCAAGAACGAAATTAAGCTTCGCCGTTCGATATTTAAAATTGATGACTATTATAAAGCGACCTCTTTTGTCATTGGGCTGAATGCATGATGTCTATTGCCAGTATGATGGTTAGATGTACGCGAACTTTTTGAAGAAGTGAAGTTTTTTTTTAATTACTTACCGCCCTAGGGCTTTTCTTAGTTGTCCTGGTAATGATAAATGTCAGGTGACAAAGTGAGTGTTGATTATGAATTTGAATCGATGGATGGATCGTGAGAAAGATGATAGGAGCAAGAAATGAGTGAGTATGATTGATGAGATGACCGATTTTAAAGGGAATTTGAAGAAGATAAAATTATGCCAATCTAAAAATAATGAACCACTAGATACGATCAAACAAGCAATTAGAAAGTTTACCCAAAAAATAACGAATAAACACCATTTTGATTTAATAATTTCTTAATAATTAACCCGCAAAAACCTTTTTCTAAATTAATTTCAGGATCACTTCATAATAGTATTTAATTATGCTAAATAAACAAACTAAGTAAATAACATAATTTTCTATTTTCAAAAACATTGGTTATATAATTTTCAAGATACTTATCTATATAAATATTTACGGAACACCATAATCTCATGTTCATTAAAAGAGAAAATTCAATTTTTTTAATCTCACCTATCACCACTTCATTGATCAAATTTCTAGACTTTTTCTAATGATAGAATAATTCATCATAAACCATTTTTTTTACAGCCTTAAAAACAGTTTTAAAATGAGTCTATAGCCTATCAAACTGATATAATGATTACAATCATTATTGAACCAAAAGCTTCGATCAACAAACTTTCTTCCTTTAACCATCTATCGTTAAATTACTTAAAATTAAGAGACAGATACTGTGGCTCCTGAAAAAATTTTGATTGACATACTGCATTTAAGTAAATAGGAATTTTGCATAATTCTATGCAACAGTAACTCTCGCATTTATAATATTAGATTCGGATGTCGGAAAAAAGTTAACGTAATGCGTACGGAGTCTATCTAGTAAATAAAAAAAATATATAATATATATCACGACTGTATAATCCCCGGGCTCGGTAGATATCTTCCTCAGATTTTTAGTTACTTGATCTTTTCAGGATATCTAAAGAGGGTAGTCAGAGGCACGTCCAAACATGACATTTGGTACATGCCCACATTTTGCACAGTAGTTAGTATTCCGTACGTGATAGTTTGCAAGCCCATCGCCGCATAATAAGAATACTAACCTATGACACAAACCTTCGAATTTTTGGTTCTAGCTAGTGGTTCGATAAAACTAATATTTCGAGCCGAACTACCACGGCCGCAGTCCATTCATTACGCCCCTGTTATTACTGGGTGTGTTTCACACGTCCGCACGCCACGAAATATTGAAGGCGCAAATTACATTGCCGAATTTCCTTACAACCGCCCGCGGTCATGTAAAGGCGAGCCGGTAATGCGTTATTATTTTGCGATGTTATTGCGACGCGCCGCCGCGCCGACCGACCGCCTTGGCACAGAGTATTTTCCGTACAGAGTGACCTTTGAAACAAAGTTACAATGTTCAACATACTTTAGAGCATTCTTCTTCTTATTCCTGTCCTTTTGCCACGCTATGTAGAGTCTTTTTAATATATTTTTAGATCATTATTTTTCTTCTTACTGCCCTTTTCTCACGCTATGTGGGGTAGGGACAACACGTATTCTTCTTCCATTTCCCTCTATCATCCGTCATCTCAGTACTCACTCCTTTCTTACTCATACATATCATCTTTCACACAGTCCTTCCATCTTTTCTTTAGCCTATTTTCTTATTCATTTTTAAGCATCTGATAATATTTCTCAATAGTATGGCATTATATTTAATACAATTTTTTAAGTTCCACTTGAAACTTTTGAAGACATTTTCAAGATTCCTCTGGATCAAATAATATCTCATAAAATTCTATGTAATTTCTCTCTTTTTGCGTATATTTCTTTTACAAAAACTTCAATGTCTTTTTTTCTACCATTAGACTCAGTAATAATACAATAATCAAAATTTATAAGTTTTTGTAAGGGTTCATATTGACTTTTAGAAATAAGCGAAGTTTAAGAGTAACACATGAAAATACCTGATAAAATTTTTAGGTAAACAAGACGGTAGAAGGTACGTTTGCAGAGTGGAAGATCTGTGCGCCATTTACTCTGTGTCGTGTGCCAGGGCTGGCGAAAGTTGGGGTTATTTTATTTATTACGGTGGCTTTGGAGGGTTTCTTAGCTTTACGATCTTTGTACAGATTTGAATATAACAATAAACGATAAATATAAGCACTTCTGGCCAGTCCTTGCTATCAGTTTTATTCATCTTCATTTTCAAGATGTTTTTGTTTTGGATATACATATTTATTTAACACATATTTTTTAATGAATCTTTTGTAACAGGCGATGGTGCATACCTTCGAGGTTTGTTTTTAAAGTAGATTCAATATAAAAGAAAAGTGTTTGATGAAATTCCAAATAACCTTTAAATTATTCCTCGGTACGCTAGCGCCTAGGAGCCTCACCACGAATTCATCATACATTACCGAATTAATATTACATGGTTATTTCGTACCATGGCCTATGCAAATTGTATTGAAGTAATGTTACTTCAAGCTTCAAATGTGACGTTTCTAAAACGGAATCGTTCTGGAAGACTTGGTGTTAAGGCCCCTGATCCTATATTAAGAGGCATCAAACCCGTAGTTACCAAGTCTCAACCGTCCAATCATCAGCGTGAGGCTTTCAAACATCATAAAGATCAAAGTTAAATCAAAGCTTAAACAAGCCAAATCCAATTTAAAATCATTCAACAAACTTATCAAATTATCAAAATTGGCGTACAAATACAAACAGAAAAATCACACAGAGCTGACATCAATGACAGTAATGAATTCAACTGAAAATATCGTTTCGCCAATTGCACAACCCTGATTGCGTCACACGACAAATTATTCCCCGTTCACCAACACATAAACCGGTGGTTAGTGTAACCATCGCATAAATGTTTAATCACCATGATTTTGCTTGTGTCACAGGAGTGGCCGAAGACATAATTTTAGTTATCGTCAGTATTGCAATTAACGATAACAAGTGTTTAGTAAGTAAAGTTCATTTTTTTGTTATAGAAAAGTTTTGCCTAGATTGTGTAATAAATTTCATTAAAACCGATGCTACAATTGATTAAGTATGTACTTATAATTTCTATTTACGAAATGTGTTAAAAAAAATTAGCTAAATATTGATAGCTATTATAATACTGTAGATAGATGTTATAGTAGCAGTAGTATTCTATGGTTCCCTAACATAATAAACCTTTTTCAACCCCATTCTTTCGTGTTTTACGGCAATGACAATTAAACCTTCTGTAGGCGACTGTAAAAGAAGTATAAAGATAATCGGCAAAAGTTCCAGGGGGCCGGAAGGCTCTTTTATTTTACGTGTACACCACGCTCATTTTATCTTGACTGCTGACAAGTAACTCTTTTTTTTTTCAAAAACCATCTCTATTTTTTTTCAAATAAAATTTGATAAATTTAATACAATAAAATCAGAAAGATCGTTTCAAAATGTTTTATACTATAAGTGTATTTAGGTTATCTATTTATTTTAACTATAAATTGTGAGCAAAACATGTAAAATCAACAATATTATCTATTGTAAATTTTGAATTTGAAAGAAAAAAAATCAAATTCAAATTAAAATCATCTTTATTCAATAAAATCACAGGGATGATTTTTGATCGTCTTACATACTGGGTGAGTCTGGTGCCAATTCCAGTCCTATCTCCAGTCCGAGAAGAACTGACAAAAAACTCGCTGGGCCCTAGCGCTTTTTTTGTATGATCCTTGTTATTATGTCAGGGATACCTAGCAGTTATACAAAGTTGTCAATAATAGATGATCCGTCACTTAAATAAAATGGACATTTTAGTTTATTTAAACACTTCATACGCCAACATAAAACAGAAGTACCTACAAAGCTTTAGGTAAAATAAACATGGATGACAAGAATACCAAACTGATTCGGTTAGACTTTTGCGTTTGATGACATTATGTAAAACAGTTAAGTTATGAGTAGAATATCCGTAATTTTTAGTGTTTTGTAGTGAATTTGGACAATCGAAACGTATTCCTTGAGCCAAAAAATGACCCAAAAAAAAAGCTCTGGTATTGTAGATATTGACATAAGCTATCTTGACGGTACACTGCAATTTAAACCCAAATATCGAAGTCATATAGGCGACTTTAACGGTGCGTGCCAAATATTAATCAATTTTTGGCAAATCTACGAAGGAGGTTAGATGTGTGAATTTTAGTGTCAAGTTTCGCGTATATATTTCCCTTGAAGTAATGCTGGTTTTTTCCGTTCACTGTTTATACCCCATTCTGGTTTTTTTTTGTTGAATTCAAATTCGTTTAGTTGTAACAGCGTCAATAAACCACAAACATGGAAACAACTTATGAAACTATCATGGTTTTGGTCATAATTTTCCCATAAAACGAGATATTCACCATCTGGAAAAAAAATATACTAAATATCTATAAGTGAAAATTAAACATCCGTACAATAATTATATCATACGGATAATCTTAGGCAATATGGCCTTTTGCCAAAAAATATTATTTAAATTAAAGGTAATAAAAACTACTTGAATATGACACAAATGTCGTTGTTAAATTGAGTTACTATTTGACGAAAGGTTTATTTTCTACAAATTATAATACTTACGCATTATTTACATATTTATAAATATTCAGGTAATTTTTTTTCTAGTTTCTTTCTATGTCTAAAAATAAAATTCTATTTCTAGGTAAACGCATTTCTTGAGAACGGCTGGACCAATTTTGGTTTTATTTTTTGTTCGTAATAGTTTGAATATGATTAAGGGCAGGTGCTCTTATTCAAACGGTGGTGTAGTGATAGCACCCCTGTCTCACGATCCGAAGGTCGTGGGTTAAAACTTGGTTGTGTACTAATAAGTTTTTCCATAACAAAAATAATGTTCGCAATGCCAGTGCTTTCAAACGGTGAAGGAAAACAACATCGTGAGAAAGGCATACCCTAGAACTAAAAATTCGAAGGTGTGAATTATAAGGTTAGTATTATTATAAGCGGCATTGGGCTTGTAACCTGTCACGTACGGTTTAAACTACTATGTTTAATGTGGGAATGTACCAAATATCATGTATGGACGCGCCTCTGAGTATCTTTAGATATCCTCAAAGATCCAAGTAAGTCGAGATCTGAGGAGATATTTACCGAGAGATTACAGTCGTGATCGTTTTTTTACTACCTACTTAGATACTTATCGAAATCACTACTTTCAGTATTTACAAAATCTATGCTTAAAAAGCTCAGCGTACTTACGAACAAGAACCAGCTTTTTGAACAGCACATTAATTAAATTCCTTTAGAAAAAACAATTTTCCTGGAATAAAATTAAGGCTTTCGATTTCAATTAAGTCTGAGAATTCGCATGCTTCTGTCACAGCCCTCGGAGAATAAACACAACAGTCACGTAGCTTATTGATTGATCTGTGTGAATTTAACGAAATTAAATTCTAATGGTTTTGCTCTGGACAAAAACAAATTACGTTTTAATCTAAACTTTAAAGCTACTATATATTTTTAAACTTACGCGATCTGAACACAATTATTATGATGAGTAGTAAAAAGGGTATTTATCGCGTTTTATTTACCTATTTTCCCGACGTTTCAACAGGTTTACATACTGTCGTGGTCACGGGAAGACAGTCTACTAGTGAGTAAAAGTAGTAAAAGCTAGTGAGAACCCCGACGACTTTTCGTATTTTTATAAAAAGGTGATGTCCCATTTCACACTCATATTATATGGTTTTTCAGGATAAAAATGAGCCTATGTATGAATCCAGGTTATATTCAGCTATCCATACACCTAATTTTCTTAAAAGACCTTACCACAATATTTTATAAACCATCATGTTCTTAATTTACTTTGATATTGCCTGAAGAGCTTATGGTAAGGCCATTAATTAAGGTATTGCACTAATTTTATGATAATGAAGAACGTAATGACTGAGCTGAGTTACTTTGAGCTGTGACTTCGAGAGCGTTTCCAGTTGTTTTGATGTTAGCAGTTCGAATGGATTTGTGGCGGTTTACGCGGATTAGTTTATTGGTATCGTTTCTGCGGTGCTAAGTGTAAACGCGTCGTTTTATCTACGTAATAGTAATCCTCAGTTTTGTTTAAAGAGAAATATTGCTTTTTATTTTACACTAGCTTCCGCTCGCGGCGTCGCCCGCGAAGTACCTACATAACATATAGCCTATGTTCATCCTGAAAGTTTATTCTACACATTGGTGAAAGAATTTTTTAAATCGGTTCAGTAGTTTCGGAGCCTATTCGTTTCAAACAAACAAACAAACAATCAATGTTTTCCTCTTTATAATATTATTATAGTATAGAAGAACAAATTGAGATTAATTGACACCATTAGATTAGAAGATTTAATGACAATTGAGGCATTACTAAACAATCATACAAAAAAAATCTGGGACCGACGCAACATTTATTTTTTGGATTTGAGTTAGGCACACATAAATTCACCTAGCATACAGCCTACATTGTATGACGTTTCAAAATAGTCTAGTTTGTGACTTTATCAAATAAAAATAATTGAGTTTGAATTAGTTTTTTAGCTTGATCCCAATAATTTTTTCCAATGTTCAGATTTAAACATTTATTTTTTTCAAAAGAATTTACAAATTCATTACAGCGAAAATATAATTTATCTTAAAGTACTGACTTACCATCAAGCGTAGCTTATTATTATTATGTAAGTACATGCATAGGTTAAAGTTAGGTTGCTCTTAGAATTTCTAATTTTATTTTCGGCCCCTTGTGGGCAGAATGTAATACATGGTTGTGATGGTCATGGTAGAATGCAATATTGGTTTAATCAAGTTAAAAAATGATAATTTATAAAATCTACGTGTGTTAATCATACCGTTACCTGCGGGAATATTGATAAAAATGACAATATCTACTCTCAGTGAATTTGTCTCTAGAGTCTATTAAATAAAAATTACCATGATAGTAATATCACGTCGCGTAACCGCTCGACTTGGCTGGATTATAGCATGTCTAGGGTATGCTGTAAATGTAAAGCATTTAACTGGTGGCTTAGTGCAACTAACTTTGGAAACCTACGGTCGTAGGTTCGAATTTATAAGCATTTTATGTGCGCATTGATATTGTAACTCAAAGCTGTTGATCATTGATATATAGTAAATCCTTGGTTGTTAATAATTTATGTAGCATTCAGTGCAATATATGAATAGTAGGTACACTGAATTGTAAGCCTTACATTTTAGTGCTAAAGTTCAAATTCTAATAAAATTAAGTTGTAATAGAATCTGTTTTGAAAATTTACCGATCAAAGCTGAAGTTGATGGTGTAAAATTAAATGCTTAAAGTAACTATAGTAATTAATACATTAAAGAAAGTGGGCCAAAGAATAGATGGATGGAATGTTTGAAAGATGACATGGGTAAGAAAAGTGTGAGTATGAGTACTAATGACGAATGAGAAGAAAATGAAAGAAGATCATATGTTGCGCCAAACCACATAACGTGAGAGTAGGGTAGGTAGATGATATTCTTTAGCAAGAGAGTACCATAGAGGCAGATATTTTTCTCTCTAAGCATTATTGCTAGGCCTGAAGTGCACTGGAGCAAGTGAAATCATTGAGCGAATAGATATTATAACTATGCTTAGGGTTGGCAACACGCGTGTTATACCTACGGTATTATAGTAGCTACTTACTATCAAGATATATTGTCAGTCGATAAATTTACTGCCAAAACTACTTAGCAGAAACGGAACTTGTCCCATCCCTAGTTATTACTATTGATCAGTATTAGTCTCACCACAGGGTCAGCTCAGTTCGATCACATGAATATTCTAAGCGCCGGATTACATTAGCGGTTGCTGCGATTTCTACTAATAGATGAGATTGGTTTTCATTCATTGAATTGTGCGGGGTTGGAGCACTCTGCATACTATATTACTTGAATAGTTGTACAGTGAACTGTAGAGTGTAGTCAATTTAAATGATATTTCGTGGAAGAGAGCAATTGCGATAATAATACGTATTTATCAAAGCACATTTACGTTACGTTAGGCACATTTCGTATCGTCAAAGGTTCGTATTCTCAATGGATTTGAATAAAACTTTTTGACAACAACTAAATTAACATTTGTTTGATAATTTGATGCATTCTAAAGGAAACTCATAGAACATCAGCATCTATAAACTTATAGATGCTGTAAAAAAAGTTACCTTCCTTCTTCCTGCCTCTTTCCCACGCTAAGTGGGGTCAGCACAACATGTTTTTGTCCTCCACTTCCCTCTATCATCATTACCTCAGTACTCACTTCTTTCATACTGTAAAAATAAATACTGCAATACAAAAATGCGCAATTAGAATGACAAAAATCTGGATCTGGACAAAAAATCCTTTTTCACAAAAAGCTTAAAATCTCTTTAAATGTTATGACTTCAAATGTATGCTATGATAGCTATGAAGTAAAATCAAAAAAATGTTTAGCAGGTCGAGGTGATGGCGTATTTTAAGTATTACGGGAAAAGTAGCCATCAAATAATGAGATGAAAATAAAGACGATGAAGTACCGTGCTCAGAGCTGTCTACAGCTGCCCAAGTTTTCAACTCAACTGTGTCTATAGTTGCAATCAGACATGCATGCAATTCTACTCAAGCTCCCCTACTTCGGGTACCATCGCAATCACAGAGAGCCAAATTAAAAAAGTTGAAAAGCTCGGCTACAGTATGTAAAAAAGTTTAGGGCATATGCACGCCGAAGTTTGCAGGATTAATGATTGGAAATATTTTACGCTCGAGTCGTAGGTTTAGCTCGTGTGTTCACGATCTGTAATGTTTTTTACGGTGTGGTGGAACTTTTTTAGGCTGGAAGTTATGTGAACAATGGTTTATACGAAGATAAACATGATCATGTAATCCCCAGGCTTAGTGGACGTCTCTTCTGATCTCTAATTATTTAGATCTTTGAGGTTATCTAAATATAGCCCGTCCACTTGCCATTATAATTGGCGCTTGCCCACGCTTTTGCATAGTACGTTAGTATTTTGTAGGTTTATGATTCCATACATAGTTTCAGACATTCATTGATCACGACTGTAATCCCCGGGCTCAGTAAATATCTCCTCAGATCTTTAGTTAAGTACTTACATCTTTGAGGATATCTAAAGAGGGTAGTCAGAGGCACGTCCAAACATGACATTTGGTACATGCCCACATTTTGCACATAAGTTAGTATTCCGTACGTGACAGGTTGCAAGCCCATCGCCGCTTATAAGAATACTAACCTATGACACACACCTTTGCATTTTTGGTTCTAGGGTAAGCCGATTTCCTCACGATGTTTTCCTTCACCGTTTAAGAGCACTGGTAATGCGCATATAATTTTTTTGAATAGAAAAACTCATTGGCACGACGAGTTTTGAACCCACGACCTTCGGATCATAAGGTAGGTGTGAAACCACCACACTACCAGCGCTCTTGGCCTATAGTAGCGTTAAATCGCGAGGAGTGGAAGGAAGTAAGGGATGCTTTTGCCCTGCAGTAAGACAATAATGGCTGGAATAAAAATATATATAATTATATTTATGTTAATTTAACCGCCCAATGCTTCTCATTGGTTGCTTTAGCAGCTAATTTCTGCTTACTTTAGGTAAGCATTGCAAGTAATAAACAGTGGATTCCGAATCGAACGTATAGCCTGGCAATTATACGGGATAAGCGCCAATAAAAGTGTTCGTTGCGAGTTATAAATTGATCAATTTGTGAGATTGGTAACAGTTCAATGTGTCAGACGTGAGTGAAGGGGGTGGGAAATAAAGGGATGTGAAGGGAACCTGGTCAAATCGTATTAATTGCATGAAACTGTGGAACTTTTAAGGAGAAATAGTCGATGTTTGGGTGATAGAACTTCTTAATAGTTCAGGTAATAAGAAGATTAAATTTACTTGTTAATATGTCGTCGCTTTGGCTTTAAGTTGTTATGATGCTATGATATATATTTAATGAAATCAAATAAAAAATATATTGCATGATGATATAAAAAAATACTTAGGTAAGTACATAACATTTGAAGCAAAAATAAATAAATATCCAACTGATAATATTATTATTATATACCCGCCTTTATATTGTTTTTGACATTTTGTATAACTTATGTTCTTTTTGTGATCCAGACAAATCCAAAGACTTCTGATTTGTCAGAATCCATCCAGCGTTAGCGACTACCAAAAGACCTCACAATAATACAATATTCATTCATTTATTCATACATACATAGCCCTGTGGTGAGTGGCTCCTTCTTCGAAGTCGGGTAAAAACAGAAAGTTTGTAAAAAATACAAAGCCACTCATAAAACCACAGCCGTATCTAAGTTGGGGTATACTTTCCGCCGCTGTCTGTCCTGCAGTCACTTAGCGCCGGTAAAGTGTTCCTGATTTAGCAAGCTCACTGTCTCGGTATGACTTGCTTTGTTTTGGATGTCATTGTATTTAGAAACTTACAATGGACTTATGACTGAACCGTAGAAGAGATATTCTAGAGAAATTATTATTTTTATTATTATTATTAAGAGCCTGTAGTGTTCCACTGCAGGACAAAGGCCTCCCTTTCTTCTCTCCATTATCACAGTTTTGGTTTGGGCTACCGTGGACCAGTCCTTTAATGGCCAATTTCTATATTCAATCTACTTATCTGTGGTTTTTGGATTTTGGATAAGGATTTGACATAACTTCTATGATAAGATTTATATCAAATACCTATCCAAAATCCAAAAACGACAGATAAATTGAATATAGAAATCGGCCGTTAGTAGGCATCAATTTCGTCCCTCTACCTCTGCCTTGGTCTGAGAAATAGATACGAATAACTTCTGTGCATAGTAATAACAAGGGTACAGCCAAAACTGCTGGTCGTGGAGACTTAAAATTTGGGAGATTTGTTCTAAATTTAATTTCTTAAACATTCAGTGAAGGCGCTGATGTCTACATGATATCTTATGGCTGTCTACATGACAATTTCTGCCTTTGAAAAAACAAATAAAAACATCATCATCATTCTCCTGCCCTTATCCCACGCTAAGTGGGATCGGCACAACATGTTTTCTTCTTCCATTCACCCCTATCATTCGTCAACTCTGAATCAACTCCTCTTACATTCATATCATCTTTCACACAATCAAACCATTTCTTCTTCGGTCTTCCTCTACTTGCGCACCCATCCACACTCATACTCATAACTCTTCTGGTGACATGGTTTTCATCCCTCCTCATCACGTGTCCATACCATAAAAAATATATAAAAACATACCAATATATAGCACTCAATCTAGCTGTTTATCAGTAAAAAAGGTCAAGAATCAAATCATAATATTTTTTTTTAACTATGACGTTTCTGAAACACGATAGTTTGTAAGAGCTTATGGTAAGGCCCTGGTTAAGAATACAACAGTCATTTGTGTGTTCGAACACTTTAGTTAAACTAACACACATTCGCTGCCCGCCATCTGTTGCCGGAACCATTGTACTCCAGCTTAGAGAGAGGATCCTAAAAGTGCAACCTCCTCCCCCCACGCCCATGCCCCTCCACCTCTATGGCCCATTAGATGCGTCCGCGGGAAATCGCGATTTGCATAAGCGGCCGAGCTCTACACATAGTAATTGGGATCACATGGGACCACTGTAAATTGGCACCGACTCACTTTCGCTGTCCGGCGCTAAATGGGCCAGGTTTATCTGGATCGGACACTAGGTTTAAGTTGGCCAGTACTGATGTTTGCGATGCACTTAAGTAACTCTTGGAGCTTTTAATCGAAGTGCGAAATTTGAATGTGATTTAAATTCGCAATGCCTTAATGGAACTAAATGGCAGTAACAAGAGGCGCGAGAACGTAATTTGCATGAACTTTGAACCGGGTTGCGTTACGTATATTGTTCTTGGATCAACAAAGTTGAGATTCTGATTATTATTCGCTGGAATGAATGAGATGCTGATTTTGTGTTAATTCCGCTTCAAGTTCAACATCGCTTTGGTAATAAAGTCGGAATGAGGGTGAATAATTGATATTGACAAACAAGTTAACAATTCGGGCATTTAAATTTAATTTCAAACGATTTTGGAATAAAAAGTTAAAAATTAAAACTTAAAATAAATACTAAATACCTACCAGTCAGAACTTAAATAATCTCAAGGGCTAGTTTCACCATGCTCTGTGAGTTAAGCAAATTGTTAGCCTATTAATCGTCTGTTAATGTTTTGTGTTCCACCATGCACTGCCAAACGATTATCTTTCGTAATATTGATAAAGTAAGGCTACTTTAACATTCTTGTTAATTTTGATGCCCGATCAGGTAACGCTTTGTTACCAATATTTGATGAAATAAGACCTAAGCCTACACTTAGGAGTACTAATGTCATAGCCTAAGGTAAGCGAAGGAAATTTACTATGCAACACTAACGTCTCGTCACAAATTGGCTTACAAAACAAATTTATCCCACGGGAACCGTACATTTTTTCAGGATAAAAAGTAGCCTATGTGCTATTCCAGACTATAATCTATATCTGAGTCAAGTTTTATCCAGATCCGTTCAGCCGTACATCCAATTACATTCTTACAAACTTTCACGTTTATAATGTTATTAGGATTTGTGACGTTGCATTGCGTCGCTTAGCCACGCTCACTAGTGTAGGATATTTTCTAATTGCGAATAATTTGTACAGAGTTTAAAATTTCGATCTAGTCACAAAATATTTTAGTTTAATAATTTACGCGATCTGAACACATTATTATTAGTACTAAACGTTATTGTCATTCCGTGGCCATGACAGTGTGTTAACCTGGGAAAAATAGGTAAATAAAACGCGATAAATACCCGTTTAATACTAGTACCTGGGTGACCGAGCATGCTCGGTTTTTTTTGATAAACGAGGTTTTCTAAAAATAAAACCTAGTTACATCGATTTATCGCCCCCGAAACCCCATTGCATACTAAATGAAAATCGTTGGAAGCGTTACGGAAATTTATACGGAAAATTATATTTACAAGATTTGCTTGTTTATAAAGGTATAATATAATAAATTGTCATACAAATAACTGTACATTTCTGCAGCTACGCTACGCACTGCGTCAGATCGTCAATGCAAAATAATACAGACTAGCAGTATTGATTTGAAACGGTATAAAGGGCCGCTAAGCCCTCTGATTGCATATCTACAGATGAAACAAGCAGTGCGGCTATTACGGTTACCGTTCCGCAAACCAACACCAAAACACATTTGTTAACGTTACGTTATGCACAATTTGTATCGTCAAACGTTGCTCAATGTCTTCGAAAAAGTAGGCACCAACTAAATCAAAAACAGTGACAGTTTGACAGTGCCTGAAGCATTCTGAACGAAACAGTTTAGATTAAAGACTTGACAATTTTACTATGATAATGTTATGGGTGTGACACAAATAATAATGTGATGAGGAGGGATGAAAACCATGTCATGTCAAGCATTAGTGTGGCTGGGTGCGCAAGTAGAGGAAGGCCGAAGAAGAAGTGGTTCGATTGTGTGAAAGATGATATGAATGTAAGAGATATATATATAAGAGATGTATGAGTAGATTCAGAGTTGACGAATGATATGAGTAAGTGGGAGTAGAAAACATGTTGTGTTGACCCCACTTAGCGTAGGCTAAGAGAAGAAGAGTGACAATTGGACTATGACTCTGAGACATTGACAGTAGGTACTCTTAATTTAAATATTTTACTTTAAAAAATAATTGAAAGCGACAGATGCCATAATCAAAGAAGCGAAGGAAGATTATAGACGCTTTCCAAAAATACCGCAATGTGATAATGTACATAGCGTAACGTTAACGAATGTGTTTTGGCTTTGGTCGATACGTTAAAAACTATCGCGATTTCCTCTTTGTATTGAATCCGCACTAATGAGCTGGCATATTCATCAACGCTCGACCGCTAGGAACAGATTAAAGTGGATAAAGGTGGTTACACGATGCGAATCAACATTGGTACGTTACGGCAGTCTCATCTATAATGGTATTTACGTTTGCACGCGTGCGTGTCACGTGGCTGATAGTCATAACTTTAGGCTATATTTAAAATAAATAATAAATAAATAAATAATGCTGGACACTATCACACAGCATCATCTAGCCCCAAACTAAGCAGAGCTTGTATTATGGGAACCACATGACTGATAAACTACATAGATATACTTTTTTTTTTGTAAATACATACATATTATACATAGAAAACACCCAGACCTGAGACAAATATCTGCAAATAATGCAAACATTTGTCCCACGGCGGGAATCGAACCCGCAACCTTCTGCGTCTCAGGCGGACCTTCGCCCGCTGCGCCACAGAGGCCGTCAATTTGGCACAAATCTTTCAAAATTTTACTCATTTTAACAGCTTAAGCCCTACAGGATCAAAGAGAGGTAATTTGGAGGATATCATTCTTTCGTATTCTACGTAAACGTAAAAGAGACTTAAATTACTAGAAATTTAGTTTTTTATTAAAAATAAGTCAAAGTTAAGCTTATTTAATATAAAATTGTTTACTAATAAAAAAATTAAGCCACGTAAAGCTTAATTAAGCACAGTTTAAAATTCATAACTATTTTTCAAGCTAGTTTTTAAGTAAGACGATTCAGGGTGGTTTTTTATTTATTTATTATTTTTCAGTCATTATTGTCTCACTGCATGGATTTAAATACATTGTACGAATCAATAAGTAATATTTAGAATTAGAATAGATTAAATTTATTTTGTATTTTACTGTCAATATGCAGATGGAACCGAAATCATAAAAAATGCATGAGCGAATCAAATAACTCATGTGCAATAGCTTTTCGAAGAATTTTACATCCGAATAAAACAATACGAATGCTGTATATGTTTTCAATAATAATCCGTAGTCAATGCAAAGCTTTTGGGATCAACCAATTAAATTTATGTAAAAGCTATACGTAACGATTCAAAGCATTATTGGTTTGTTTGTAACTTTGCATACAACATTAGTAGACTGTTAATAAAACAAAATAACTAACCAAACTAAAAAAATATATGTATATATATGTCTAAGTACCTTCTTTCTTACAAAAAAAAACTAAAAAACTCTTTGTGATGACTTGAATAAAAATAATGAATATTTTAACCGTTGACTCGAAAGATGAAGAATATTTTGATATAACTAATCAGTCGTCTTAATACTTTTAATCAATCTATTTTTTTAATAAATATACTTATAAATATTTTTTGTAAGTTTTTAATAAATTAATTATGCATGTGTTTGTGTTTATTAATATACGTGAGACCGTCGTAGCCTTCTAAATCTATGGCCAAAATTTAATAAGGCCTAGCAGGGTTCCGTGCGTCGTCATTTACATTTAAAGCACCAATTATTTGACGTCATTAGCGCCCTCTGGCGCCCATAAAACGCACCCAACACGCGCAATCCTACCCCCCGAATCACGATTATAAATTCGAAATATTATGGCGATTTTTAATCTGGAGAGGATTGGTTTTTTGAGATTTTATTAAAAAAAAATTAACGTAAAAAAGTATGTTCAGATTTTTTCTGTAGGTTATTTTATCGAGAAATTGGGTCTGACACCAATCACATAGATATTTTTATTCAAGCGATTCAAGCACGAAATATTATTTATTTTCCAGACATGTTTTTTTTTATTTACAATACGTTCGAAACATCGGTTAAATATTAAAGTTATGAGCGATATAAACCCACTATAGCTTAACAATAAGTGGAATAATTGCGAAAGAATATGAAATACATGCCTACATACATTTTTAAGAGTCAAAACTCATTGACTGTGTACAAGACAATTAATCGGAAGGCAATGGTCACTGATTCTTACTGATAATGACATCACCTTTACTCAAAGTACCTGGACCAAGGTTTGCTCGGTTATTTTGGTAACTCGTGCTTTTTGGAAAATGAAACCTAGCTAGATCGATTTATCGCCCCCGAAATCCCTGGCATACTAAATTTCATGAAATCGTTCGAGCCGTTTCTGATATTTAGATTAAAAGGCGTCTAAACGGGCTATATTTTACGACAATTTGTGGCTGCAATTATTGGCAAACATTGCCCAGCCATCAAAAAAACATTATAGTGCATTTTATGGCTGAGCAATCAATTGCAGGCAACATGTTGCAATATGGCTGCAATAGTATGGCCTTTGATTAAGAACCCTTTAATGAGCCATACAATCCAGCAACAATGGCCGACGAAATGACGCTCATCGCAGCCGCCCTCATTGTTTTGGCAGAAAAACGAAAAAAAGGACACGAATGTAGATTCGACCCTACCTAAGCCTAGCCTAAAATATGTGGCTATAATGCCGGGCCATCCTTAAAATATTGCATAGTGTGGCTCGTATTGCTAGCAATGTTGCCGGCCACAGTATTGCAGCCACAAATTGTCGTAAAATATAGCCCGTTTAGACGCCCCTTTATGTAAGTATGTATAAATAAAAATTGCGAGTTAATAAAAGGTACGAGTTGGCAGCGGATGACATGAGGCAGCAGCGGATGACGAGTCGCAGCGACACTATGGTTTCTATATATTTCTATGAAATTCCCTCCGTAGTCAGCGGCACAAAGCTAGCGACGCGTCGAGATGCCAGTGTCGTCCGACCTCGGATCAGTCACTTGATCTTGTTTCACGGAACACTCGGAACCAACTGGATGAAACGTCTGCAGTCGGGTTTGAAATCATGACTGCAGCGACAGGACGTAACGACGTGTCGTGGCGACATGAAGCGACGACACATCGTCCGCTGCTGCATCATGTCGTCCGCTGCCAACTCGTACCTTTAATGACCAAGAGAGCCTATGACAGCTCACTTTCACCACCCATCTTCGTATGACAACTTCGCTCACCTAACCACAGGATCCAATCAAGATGGTCTAATAGATCGGCTGCGGTTCAATTGCCAATAATGATTTATACTAATCAATGTTAAACGCTCGACTAGATATAATCTACGACGTATAATTGCGCCCTCTGTGGCGTATTCAAAGGTTATTAGGATAATCTTAACACAATTACATGCATAGTGAGAGTTAGCAATATAACAGTATTATAGCTGTATAACCTTGTTGTGAAGTGTTTTAGTGTTATTAGAAACTAGATCAGTGTGATTCGGTGTTATAATTATTTCAAACCACAAACATGCGTGAGTTATAGCGTTTTGTATCCTATATCAATGACTTAAAATCTAAAGGAACAAATTTTCGTAAAATGTAATCGGTTCGCGTCTTTCAAGAAGGTTGAGATAAAAAATTAAACCGCAACATTGATTCAATATTTAAAAAAAAATCCTTATCATCATCATCATAAATAAACCATAGATTAATCCCAAAAAGCAAACAAACTTAAGGTAGAGCTAAAACGGCGCTTGAATAAGAACATTATGTTATTATTTACGAAACACTTGAAGTATGTAAGCAAGAGTCTTGTAAAAATACTATAATTTGGTGTAAAAATATTTTTATTTTGTCTTTTGCATTATACAAAAGCATTTGTATAAAGCACGACAAAGGATTTTCACTCAAAAACTTATCACTCCATTGTCGTAACGTAGACCCAACAAAATTGCCTCCGAGCTGTATACCAGAAAGCAAAATATGCCGTAGTCTAGGGCTGCGCGACGCGCAATAAGTAAATAATTAAATATCGAATGGACGAGTGATTTCTACTTGAATAATATATGTAATTTTGATAAAAAAAAAAAACCTTGAACATAAAAAGTTTCAAATGTTCATACAACAACAGCAATCGTCAGTTTGGTAGACATTTCTTCAGATTTCAAGTCCAATAATTAAGGATTTTACCTTGATTATCATATTTATAACAATAATAATATAGAAATTTTAGTTATATTTTTACATAGTAGGTATAATGTTATCCTACTTAGCAAGACGGTTAAAAATATCACTTCTTTACAAAAAAAATCACTAGTTCTTTCGAACCAGAGTGGGATGAAAAGATTGAACTGCAACTCTTTTTATTCGCATGTCTTTGAACTTTTTAAGTATTAGAACATGCTGGTTTACATAAAACGTTTTCCTTCACCTTCTGAGAGTAATGGTGCACATCAATGCTTTGAACAGAAAAATCCATTAGTGCACGACTGGATTCGACCTAAGATAGAAAGGTGTGTCCACCACCAGTTATTAATAAAATTTTCAAAATAGTAAACGCCAGTGACCAGTCGCAAATCTGGCATCCCTAGCATCAGCTGCCCTTCTACCATCCACCCTCGCTCCGAACCAAGGCACGCATGACGTAGCCCGACCAACCGTAAAAAAGGGAAATCAATTATAACGAAATGGCAGCCCCGTACGACACCCGCCCAAAATAAAAAGACCCCTCCA
This sequence comes from Cosmorhoe ocellata, assembly GCA_963675405.1. Taxonomy (NCBI): domain Eukaryota; kingdom Metazoa; phylum Arthropoda; class Insecta; order Lepidoptera; family Geometridae; genus Cosmorhoe; species Cosmorhoe ocellata. The sequence goes on along the minus strand of OY776250.1, from coordinate 2,647,630 downwards.
ATCCCTTTGCATTGTCAAAGCAGACCTAAAAAAATCGCTACGTCACCGTCAGAGAGATCTGGTTGAGTTGGTCGTGTACTCGAAATCCCTATTCAAAGAATACAATCCGACTTCTCGTCCAAATTGATTCCTAATTAGTGTGATAAGCAAATAATTGGTTCGGGGGAACAATTTATGCAAAAAAGATTAACTTTGTAATGACGTGGGTAAAATTTACAAGGAAATTACAAAAGGGACTTTAGGAACATAAGCTTCGCCAAAATTGTAAGATGTTAAAAACGAAAATATTTTATTTTGTAATTATCTTTTAAGGTTAAGCTTTTGTGTATACTGAGTATAAGTCAATTCATCTGTAAATAAAATAAATATTCGAAGTAAGTACTATAAGTAAGTGCAAAATGTGGGCATGTGCTAAATATTATCTTTGGACGTGCCTCTGACTACCCTATTTATCAAGAGACTGACCCAGACACTGAACAAACATCTGCGTTCATCACACAAATGTTTGCCCTGGGTGAGGATCGAACCCTCAACCTACAGCGCAGAAGGCAGAGCTATTACCAAGTGAGCTATGAGGCCAGTCTATTGAAAGGCAATTTCAAAGCGGGTTAAACTGCGTCTTATTGGCTATGTAAACAAATAAACTCGCCTTCCACTACCAAGGATACAACATACCAAGAACACACTGAACCGAATACACCGTACTTTTTCGCGATTATGTGCACACAGTGTTTAGCGAGTGTGTCGGTTGTATATCTTGTTTTGCTTGTTTTGTAAGGTGGTAGAGAACGGAGGGGGTAAGGGAGGAGGGAGAAAGGGGCACCTGTTGCCTCGAGTTTGGATGCGAGAGTATAATCCTAGCAGAGATGAAATAAATACATCGGCCGTACCGTCGCTCGCGATATGTTTTAACACGGTACGGTCCGCTATTTGGGAATTGGAGAATTGGTTTTGTTTTTGAAATTCGGTGTTTGTTTCGATCAAACAATGGGTGTTGTTTTGGATGATAAAACCTTAGGCTTATTGTAGAGAGAAAGAAGAATTGTTTTGTTATTTTGTAGAGTTAAGTTTAGTTTGTTATCATACCCTGTGATATCCTTTAGTGAACATCTTCAGCCAAAAGACGTCCACTGCTGGACATAGGCCTCCCCCAGAGAACGCCACCATGACCGGTCCTGCGCCGCCCGCATCCAGCGGACTCCAGCGATCTTCACCAGGTCATCAGTCCACCTTGTGGGGGGCCTACCCACGCTGCGTCGTCCGGTGCGTGGTCGCCACTCAAGAACTCGACAGCCCCAGCGGCCGTCGGTTCTACGAGCGATGTGCCCTGCCCATTGCCACTTAAGTTTTGCTATCCTTAGGGCTATGTCGTGTCTTGGGCTATGCTTTAGTGAACGTATAGATCTAATTATGTACAATATGTTAAGTAAAAATACTCATGATATTTTTTCTGTTTCAGGTAAATATTCAAACTCTTCAAAGCCTTTAATAACATTTTTGTAAGTACTAAACTATTTATACCAACAATGTAAAGAGACTGCGTTTTTATTTTTTACTAGCTGTTTTCCGCGGCTTTTTCCGTAGTGTAATTTTTTTTGCACAAATTTTAATCACCGCCAAAAAAACTTTCTACCCCTTTTTAACCCCGTTAGGGCATACATTTTGATAAAATACGAAACACGTCTTCCATCAATTCTGTTAAAAAGGGTTTATGCAAAATTTGAAGTTAGGAATCACTTTGTCCCATACAAACTCATCCCCTTAGAGGTAGAACTTTGGAAAATATTTTCTTATCGGACGCCTACATCATACAAAGAATACAAGTTTCAGGTCTCTACAATCAGCTGTTTAAACTGAGCATTGATCCGTCAGTCAGTCATTCAGGACAAAGCCTTTTATAAGTATAGATAATACAGATAAAATATAAAAATAGTGGAATATTGATACTTAAAAATGCTTCTCTTTTTGAAAAGTTCTCTATAACTTAATCCAGTTTATGTACATAATTGTCTTGTCTAGTGCACACATTGTGTTTATGTTGAGACTCAAGACAGAACAATGTTTTCGTTCTTAAGGTTTTCTTATAATTTATTTGGTGTCTGTAAACGTAGCTAAAAGATCGAGCTTTGCTCGGTTTTTTTTAAATAAATGACGTTTTTTAAAAATGAAACCTTGCTAGATAGATTTATCGCCCCCGAAACTACCTGCATATTAAATTTCATGAAAATCGTTTTTAAGCCGTTTCTGAAATTCAGAGATGAGAAAGAAAATACAAGAATATCTCAAGTGTAAGATAAGATAAAAAAAATAACTATTTAATGTAAAAATATTTGAAAATAGGTTGACACTTAAATGCACATAATTTTATCCTGCAACATCATTCAACCCACAACATTCTAAAATGAATACGTGTCAATGTCTCAAAGCGGAAATAGAATCTGGAGCGGTGTAGGTCGCTATTCCATTAGATACTTTGGACAGAAAAGTCAGTGCCGTAGTAAACTACGTAGAGGTGACACTTTCAGTGAAGAATATATCCTTCTATTTACAACCTTTAGAGTTCAATATTGCGTGAAATTATATTTTTTTGGGATAATTTTCATGAACACAATATTTTTTATATCAATATAAAAAGTTATCAAACTTCGCTCTACATTAATAATTGAGCTTAAATGTATCAGTACCTGGTGACCGAGCTTTGCTCGGTTTTTTTTATTGGTAAACGACGTTTTCTAAAAATGAAACCTAGCTAGATCGATTTATCGCCCCCGAAACCCTCTGCATACTAAATTTCATGAAAATCTCTGGAGCCGTTTCCGAGATTCCAATTATATATAATAATTATTCTTGTATATACAGGGTGTCCCAAAAAGTAGTGTCAAGCGAAAGTCCAGAGATAGAACACCCCTTGGGGTACCCAAATCACCCCCATGTATGTTCCGCGATTTTCTATAGTTTTCGAGTTATGATTTTTTTTCCGAATTTTTGAAAATTTACGACTTGAACAACTTAAAACATTCTTACAAAAAAAGTAGAAAACTTTCTTGAGATTTTTTTTTTTGCTACTGAATAGTTATGAGTTGTTCTTTTGTGCATAAAATAATCAGCTACGTGACTTTGATGAAAACTATGAAAATGTTGGTGTAAAGTCATATAATTACATTCGGTGAATTATGACTAAAATTTTCAACTTCAAATTAAAAATCTTAAAAATTGATTTCATGGTTCCTAAATAAGTCTAAAGAATTCTCCAGACTCTCAGCTTTCATAATCATTAAAAAAAAGTAGTACTTAATAGGCTACTTTGACCAAAAATCGTTCTTCAAAGACGGTGAGGTGGAAATTTTTTAAAATGATCTACCTGATAAAAAAATAGATTTTGGCCATTTTATCATTCCTAAGCTGAATTTGTTTATTAACTAACCAAAACTGACTTCAGGAAAGTAAGATTTCATTAATATTTGAATGTTTTTTTATTTCGTTTAGCTAAATTTATGAAATAAAACAACAAGAAAAATTATTATTTTTTTACAAAAAGTTTTAAAAATGTCAACCTTCTAGGTCGATAAAAATCCTACAGCGTCTTAAAAAGGTTTCTTTTAATCATATGAAAGCTATTTTAAGTGCCTTAATTTTTTTTTCGACCTTTCCTAATTTTGTTCTTAATTTGGCCATATTGCTGATTTCTTTGGCATAAACTAATTCTTTGTAGTCATTTTTGGTTAGTTAACAACTGATTCAGATTAGGAATGATAAAATGGCCAAAATCTATTTTTTAATCAGGTAGCTAATTTTAAGAATTTTCCACCTCACCGTCTTTGAAGGCCGATTTTAGCCAAAGTAGCCAATTAAGTACTACTTTTTTTTAATGATTATGAAAGCTGAGAGTCTGGAGAATTTTTTAGACTTATTTAGGAACCATGAAATCACTTGTTAAGATTTTTAATTTAAAGTTGAAAATTTTAGTCGTAATTCACCGAATGTAATTATTTGACTTTACACCAACATTTTCATAGTTTTCATCAAAGTCGCGTAGCTGATTATTTTATGCATAAAAGAACAACTCATAACTATTCAGTAGCAAAAAAAAAATCACAAGAAAGTTTTTTACTTTTTTTGTAAGAATGTTTTAAGTTGTTCAAGTCGTAAATTTTCAAAAATTCGGAAAAAAAATCATAACTCGAAAACTATAGAAAATCGCGGAACATACATGGGGGTGATTCGGGTACCCCAAGGGGTGTTCTATCTCTGGACTTTCGCTTGACACTACTTTTTGGGACACCCTGTATATATACATATATATATATACAAGAATTGCTCGTTTAAAGGTATAAGATAAAATGTTGCCATCTCTTTTCATTGACGTCGGAATGACAAGAACAAAATTATACCTTGATAGCAAACGTTATAAATACCAAATGATTTGAATAAAAGAGATGGCAACATTTAATGTTTAAAATGCATGTGACGGTATTAAAATTGTTTATAAAATCATTGTGTATAATGAAAATAATAAAAACTTTATTTTATTGTAAGTATTACTATTTACGATTACGTTTTTAAATATCAATGACTATTTTTTTTAAACTCTTAATGTAAAGCGACAATTAAGTTAATTGATATCAATGACGCTTTTTTTAAAGCCTTAATAATATAAAGCGCCGTATCAGAACGTGGAAACACACTCATTAGACATGCATATCTAAAAATATATTTTATGACATCAATTGGCACAGAAATTTGCATTAATATGAATCAGTGAAGAAAGATTTGTATACTTACCAACTTTTTAATATAATTATACATTAAGGTCGCATGTCTACGTCTTCTCTACCCGTCTCTCGGCTTCCGTTCACAGGTGTTTAGATAACTTGTTAGGGCAAAACCTCCCTTTATATTCTAGACCTTTTGTTTCCTTCAATATATTGCTATTTTCTACAAACTACAGCCTTTTTACCATTTCTTAATATAATTTTGAGACCATTTTTGCCAACTTATCCAATCTAATTAAGAAAAAATTTTTTTAGGTTTTCACCAAATTGACTAAAGTTTCTTCCGTTTTTTTGTAATTTTAAACAGATTTTCTAGTGCTTTAGACAAAGTGACATTCTAATAGCAATTTCGTTAATGGAAAAGAGCAAATTTATGAAAATGGCATTTCTCATCGATAAGTCACGTGTTCGTTTTCATACATTTTTCAAGTTTTTTAATCCTAAACTAATGTTCGAATATTACTTTGTCAATAGTTTCAGGGGCCTTACCACAAGCTTTTCGGACAATATCAAATTAATAATATAACTTCGATATTACCTATAAAAATTCTATTGAAGTAGTGTTACTTTAAGCTTGAAATTTGACGTTTCTAAAACATGATCGTTTGTAAGAACCGTTATTTGCTTGCTTCGCTCGGTCTCAAAGAAACATGTCAGTTGTCAAGATAGTAAGTATAATGTAGGTACTAGCTTTAGGGTACCTATTGCATTGCATAAGACTATTTTGAGATCTGGAATTCAGTACAGTGATATTAATCTTATTTAATGAAGACTTTAGTTGATATAATTATTATAAGAGATATTTCATGACTTTGATTGATGCATAATTAGATTCAGGTCATGACTGTATATAAATAAATAAATATTGGTCGACAGTTCACTCACACACACTCAATTTAAAAATACTAACAATTGCCCGACGATATCCTACTAATATTATAAACGCGAAAGTTTGTAAGAATGTATGGATGGATGGATGGATGGATGGATGTATGTTTGTTACTGTTTCACGCTAAAACGGCTGAACAGATCTGAATGAAATTTGGCACAAATATAGATTATGGTCTGGAATAATACATAAGCTATATTTTATCCCGGAAAAATGTACGGTTCCCGTGGGATAGATTTGTTTTTGTTTTTCAAAGCACCACGCGGGCGAAGCCGTGGGCGAAAGCTAGTAATACATAATACCACCATATTTATTGAGGAAAGTAGAATAAAAGTACTCGTATTTGTATTTAAAATATATAATAAATCTGAAATCTAATATTTCTTAGGAGTTTTACCCCGCACATTGGTAAATTTTCCGGGTTTAAATTCACCCCATTCAGGTTATGCATCCTAGTTACAGTACGTCTACCATGAGTTGCCACATTTAGATTGGCTGACGTTACTACAGTAGTAATAGTACGTTACTATGACATCTGTCAAAATTGTTACTCATGGTACCAAATTCTAAGCAAATTAATGAAGCGCAAACTACAGTCGCTGCAGTACGCTGTGACGTAGGATAGTGACTACGTGACGTTTTAGTGCCCAACTATCCACTAGAAGCACTGTACAAGTTGTCGTATTTTAATTACAGTCACTAGAGAGTGTAGATTGTGAACACTCATGGTAGACCTACTGCACACACTTTAGATAAAAAGTATATTCACAAAAAAATTTAGAATCATATTTTGCGAGAGACATCGAAATGTCCAGTTACATTTTGCTTCTATCCTTCCGGTTCTATTACATAGCACGTCGTCCATAGAGCAGTAGAGCTAGCACCATTTTGTACATAATACCATTATACCAATACAATACCTACCTGCCAACATTGTGTTTAACAAATATTTTGCGTACGTAAGCATGATCACGATTGTAATCCTCAGGCTTGGTATATATCTTCTCAGATCTCTAGTTACTTAGCTCTATGAGGATATCTAAAGATGGTAGTAAATAAAATAAATAAATATTGGTGGACAATTTACGCAACGCCATCTAGCCCCAAACTAAGCAAAGCTTGTACTATGGGAACCAGATAGCTGTTAGATTAATTATACTCGTATACTTTTTTTTTTGTGAATACATACTTAAAATACATAACACCCAGTAAGAGTCACGTCCAATTATATTTGGCACATGTCCTCATTTTGCGCAGTAATTGGTATTCCGTACGTGACAGGTTTTAAGCCCATTGCCACTTATAAGAAGACCAACATAAGATACACACTTTTGAATTTTTGGTTCTAGGGTATGTCGGTTTCCTCACGCCGTTTAAGAATACTGGCATTGCGCATCTAAATTTTTCGAAAAACTCATTTGAGCACGACCACGTTCAACCCTACGACTTTCTAATCGTGAGGCAGGGGTGGTACCACTACGCCACCGACGACTTGTGTGCGGAGAGGGTGCAGTGGGATGATAATGGCTAAAAATAAATAAAATAAAATATGATATCGCAAAGCGGTGCTAAGGGTGCAGTAGGCAGGATGCGCGCGCGCTCGCGTCCCGCATCCGGCGCGTCCTCGTTACGTGAGCTTTGTGAGCTGGCGAATGACGTCACACCGCTTACGGCGTGTGGGATATGAATTTATAATAGTATTTTGAACAGTAAATGTAGTAGGTGTCGCTTCGCACATTTTATACTTACAACAAAACAAACGTGATCACGACTTTAATCCACAGGTTTGGTAGATATCTTCTCAGATCTCTAGTTATCTAGACACGCGGCAGCGTGTCAAGCCAAGTTCAAGCGAAGCGAACGGGCGATGCGCGCCTAGTGTAATATTACAGGAACCATTTGGGTGATTTTTCACCCCTCGTAACTCAAAAACTACTTCACATAAACAAGTCAAATTTGGCTCATCTATTGCCACTTGCGAGTAAAATATGTGCACCGAATTTCATAAACACACCTCAAATGGTTATTTAGATATTAACGTCCAAAAATGCCTGGTTATGGAAAATTTTATCACTGACTGACCTATAGACGTTAATTATAACCCAGTTCCAGATGACCTAGAACGTTCAAATTTGGCATCCAGGTAGGTAGTGGGGTGGATACAAAGGAAAAAATCTGAAACTTGCAAATTTTTATATTTTTAACGTACTTTTTCAATTGATTGATTCTCCTAGGAACCCTTACTAGCGCCTTTAATATAAGAATAGCAATCTAAATAGATGACAGTCGGTCATTATGTGGATTTTAATAGGGTCTTGACGTGAATAGAATAACGAGTGGAAGTAGTGTCTTGGATTGGTAAGTATTACACTCTTACCTAGGTATACAATGTGCCAATAGTTGAGCCGTCTATGCAGATAGGTAAGTATGACTATAGGTATGTATACCTACAATGTGCCAATAGTTTGAGCAGTCTATGCAGGTAGATAGATATGGCTAGATAACTATTCAGGCCTAGATTATAGTGTGTTTCGGCTTGTCGGATAGGTAGTAGGTAGGTATAGGTACTTATACAGTAAGTACTCAAGTACCTACCTACCTGCTTAGTATGTACCTATACCTACAATGTGCCAATAGTTTGAGCAGTCTATGCAGGTAGATAGATATGGCTAGATAACTATTCAGGCCTAGATAATAGTGTGTCTCGGAATGCCGGATAGGTAGTAGGTAGGTATACTTATTCAGTAAGTAGGTACTCAAGTACCTACCTACCTGCTTAGTATGTATACCTACAATGTGCCAATAGTTTGAGCCGTTTATGCAGGATTATATAAGTGTAATAATATAAGAACAAGTACTTACTTACTAATAAGTTCTGTACAAAAAGTATTGATATCCCATCAAAAACATAAATGTGAAATGAGAGCCAAGTTCAATAAGTAAGTAGGTATGCTTTAGTCGTTGACTTCAGCGACAAAAGAAGTGAGATCTAAACGGGTGCCAAGTACAATGGTCAGTCCTAAAACTTATTTATAACAATATGAAATATTGTTAACAACTTTAAAATATCATTTCATCTCATAATTTAGGATATTATATTGAAACCTTAGGTCTGACTTGGCTAGTTTTCTTAAGAGTACGAATTATATTAGGTATAGCTTGCACGTTCTTATTTTATTCTTCTAAAAATTTGGCTTGCTGGTAGAAACTAGCGATCGGACATAGTAGGTAAGTAGTTAATAATAAATAAAATAAATAAATAAATAATGCTGGACAATCCACACAGCATCATCTAGCCCCAAAGTAAGCTACTCAAAGCTTGTGTTATGGGTACTAGATAACTGATATATTTAATACATGATATAGGTACATAGATAGATATTTTTTATTATACATACATACACACCCAGACCAACGGAACAAATTTCTGCAGATCGTACACAAATTTGTTCCAAGCCGGGAATCGAACCCGCAACCTCTTGCGTCGCAGGCGGAATAATAGGAAGGTAATTCGTATAATGATAACTAGCCAAGTTAGACCTTAGGCTTCAATATAATATCCTAAATTATGAGATGAAATTATATTTTAAAGTTGTTAAAAATATTTCATATTGTTATAAATAAGTTTTAGGACTGACCATTGTACTTGGCACCCGTTTAGATCTCACTTCTTTTGTCGCTGAAGTCAACGACTAAAGCATACCTACTTACTTATTGAACTTGGCTCTCATTTCACATTTATGTTTTTGATGGGATTTAGATCTTTCAGGATTGGAAAGGGTGATCCAAGCAGGATTTTTGGCACGTGCCCACATGGACATCTAATATTAGACGAATTTAGGCATTTTTACATTAAGTTATGTTTTTTTTTGTATGTTTGTTACGCGATTACTCCGCCAATTATGATTGCTTTCTTATAATTTGGTAGGTCATACTTCAGAAGTCCCATATAAAAGTTGTGTAAAAAAAATGTATCTTACTTAATTGATTAGCATTTAAAAAAAATATAAATTCACAAAAAAAGTTAGACACAGATGACGTTTTTGTTTGTGGGTGTCATGTCAAGTGTGTCATGCGAACACCGTTCCGCTATTATAGACTCCTTCGGAAAAACTCAGTTTTTAGTTTGCAGCAACAATAATTACGATTGGGATTGTCAGTGTCAGAAGGTAAGAAGTCGTTTTCAACTTTTTGTCAAAAATATCACTACACAAGTATACTATTAAATAAAGTTCTCCGGCAAGTCTGTCTGTCTGTTTGTTCGTGATAAACTCAAAAACTGCTGCACTGATTTTCATGCTGTTTTCATCAATGGATAGAGTGGATCTCGAGGAAAGTTTTGAAAGAACAGAGAGGAAGAAATTGATGTTATCTACGGCGAAGAAAATAAGATTTAGTACAGTATAGTGTAGTATATGTATAGTAAATCAATGGTGCAAACGTAACGACAGCCAACTATTACAGTCCAGCCATATTTCTAAAATTAAAAAAAAATAATACATTAAAATATAGCATAAATTACAGTCTGTTTCGTCTGAATAATAGCCATTTTATCGTTTATTGAACGTCCGCTTGTAAAGACGTTATAAATCCTTGTACTATGCAAAGCTCGTTAGGGATATTTATAGCCCGCTGAAAACTGTTTTCAGTTGAAACTAAAATATTGTGCTTGCCTGCGATGTTAGATCTTGTTTTCTTAAGTTAATAGTGCATAGCTTGTGAATAATGAATAGAACAACGTACTTACTTTTAAAAGTATTATAACAGAAAGGCTTGTGGGAGGTGGCGGGTGACTGGGACCATTGGAAGGAATTAGGGTAGACCTTTGCCCAGAAGTGGGGCAATAAAGGTTTAGAAAAAGTTGTTTAGCTGTTACTGTCATTATAAAAATAATAAATAATAATAAATAATGCTGGACAATCCACACAGCATCATCTAGCCCCAAAGTAAGCTACTCAAAGCTTGTGTTATGGGTACTAGATAACTGATAAATTTAATACATTATATACATAGATACATATTTTTTATTATACATAGAAAACACCCAGACCAACGGAACAAATTTCTGCAGATCGTACACAAATTTGTTCCGCGGCGGGAATCGAACCCGCAACCTCTTGTGTCGCAGGCGGACTCTCGCCCGCTGCGCCACTGAGGTCGTTTGTTAGAATACTTATAACTATAGAATGGCTGCACCGATTTTTATCCTTTTTGAGTTGTTGTATTTGTATCTGTCCCGAATAGCAGAATAATTTATTAAAAACATTGAGAAAATTGAAGAAAAAGTTAAATAAGAGGAAAATCATTTTCCTTAAATTTCCCATCCAAAACTCAGACAAAGTCGCGGGCAACAGCTAATAACATATATAAATTATTACACCTTGAGTTACATTATTGAAGTTTTAGTGGAGAAACCAATTTTTTTCTAATCTATACTAATATTATAAAGAGGAAAGTTTTGTATTTTTGTTTGTAACGAATAAACTCAAAAACTGCTGGTCCGATTTCAAAAATTCTTTCACCGTTAGCATGCTACCTTATCTTTGAGTAACATAAGCTATATTTTATGTAGGTACCTCGCGAGCAAAGCTGCGAACGGAAGCCAGTAATAAATATAGCCTGTGGTACTCAGTATTATATGCAGTGCAAAAGAGGCGGTCACCCATCCAAAAACTGACTGCACACAGCGTTGCTTAACCATGCGTTCATACAAACTTTCAACCCCTATTTTCGGCCCTTTCCAGATTATTTTTTAAGACAAAAGGTAGCCTATGTCCGTCTCCAGAATAATTATAATCTTTATCCTAGCTCAATTTTTTACGATCCATTCAGCCATTTTGGATCGTGAGGCAGAGGTAGAGATGTTTCAATCTAAAAATGCACGCCCCTTCACTTGTACTTGTACCATAATTATGTAGACGTAATAGAGTAGCAAATACATTGGAGGGGCTTGCATTTTAAGACTGAATCATCTCTACTACCATACCAGTACATCACCAGTGCTTTTATATGAATACAATACGATTTGGAATATTCTTTTTATTTTCAAAATTGTTAACTGCCGAAAGCCAGGCCGCTCTCGAATTCGTTTTGAGCGCGTATGCCGTAACGAATTGACTAGTGCGGGCCACTGGCGTCGATACATAAAAAAAAAGCTAAAATCGATTCAAAGTTTGATATCGACTACTCGACATGCGACATCAGTTGTTTCGCTGCAGCAAATCTAAAAATTCCGCGATTTTTATGGCGTCGAGATTTGGCTGAATACTGTGAAGCCAGTCCTGTAGGGCTACCATGAGTTTTCACAATCTACACTCGCTAGCGACTGTAGTTAAAAAAATGTATGCAAAACTTGTACAGCGCCTCTAGCGTATAGTTGGGTACTAAAACCTCACGTAGCTAACTATCCTACGTCACAGCGTACTACAGCGACTGTAGTTTGCGCTCATTAATTTGCTTAGAATTTGGTACCATGAGTAACAATTTTGACAAATGTCATAGTAACGTACTATTACTACTGTAGTAAAGTCAGCCAATCTAAATGTGACAACTCATGGTAGACCTACTGGGCACACTCTGTCACTCCCGCATAGGCCTTTATAGCCACGAACATAAATGTTCGAGCACTTCGAATTGTTCTTTAGCCTGACGCCACATAAATCATCTTTATTAGATGTTAACAGGCCAATGATGATGATGATGAGTCCTGGGCAGTAGAACTCTTCAGCAAGACTTATATAGTCTGTGTACCACCACAGTGCAATAGAAATATCTTTTACCACTACCTCTTTGGGCATTATCAAAGTAATATAACATTGATATTTCGTAAATTTGATTTGATTGATTTGATAAAATTTGACCTATAAAAATTGTATTGATGTATTGTTACTTCGAGCTTGAAATATGATCGTTTGTAAGAGCTTGTGGTAAGCCCTCGATGTTGCAAGCAGCCGTAGTTTACGGTAACCGCATAAGTTAGCATAAGTTGGGCCATACGTATGCTTGAATTTTGACTTGGTTGAATAAAAAAATATGACCGGCCAAGTGTGAGTTGGACTCGCGCATGAAGGGTTCTGCATTAAAGCGTACAAAATTAATAACTATGCACTTAAGTACCGTTTAATTTTTCAATTTTGTTTTATCTTATACCTTTAAACGAGCAATTCTTGTATATATTATATATATATATAATCGGAATCTCGGAAACGGCTCCAGCGATTTTCATGAAATTTAGTATGCAGGGGGTTTCGGGGGTGATAAATCGATCTAGCTAGGTTTCATTTTCAGAAAACGTCGTTTACCCCAAAAAAACGAGCAAAGCTCGGTCACCCAGGTACTAAATTATAAACGGCAACAGAAATACACATTCAGAGAAAATTTCAAGCAAAATTTAAATTCAAATTCAGTTTATTAAATTCACAATAACATAACAGATATTTATCCAATGCGTTATAGAGGAACAGAAAACTTAGAAATATAAACTAACATACTTACCTGCACAATTAATTATTTAAAAATTAACAAAACATAAATAAAAAATCTACTGAACATACACATGGACGGACGGAGGAAGCTTAGTTATAGAGTCCCGATAGTTACCCTTCGGTTACGGAACCCTAATGATTACGAATGTTGAGAATTTCTTTTGTTTTGTCTTTGTCTCATGCAAGTTTATCAACTGAAAATGTATTCAAATCAGCCTTCATAGCGTATGCTTAGCGCCTTATCCCCGCGCTTCTTACGAATCCCATGTATTTTGCATTTTTATCGCGTCACAGCGAGAAGAACATCACAATCGCACCAACATCCCTCACTTGTATATTACACCTATAATTTACAAAGCAGAAGAGCAATAAAACTTGATGCAAAACTCGCTGAGCCAGCGATGTTTGTCGAAATCCAACCTAAAACAGTAAACACGACCAGATAAGCTGGCCCCCTGAGCTCTCCTAAACACCTCTTCCTTGTTCGTTATTTATTAGCGTCGCGGGAGGTGGGGCAGGTCTGTAATTGCTGGGTGTAAAACCTCTAGATGTAATGGGGTAAACACATTAGCTTGAGACGGCGCGCTGTGGTTTCATCGCATGAATCACACCTGCTTAGCTCTCTTTATAGATGATTTAGAGTTTGCGCCGTCTGTTTTATATTAATAACTAGCTGAATTCCGCGGTTTTACTCGCGTTTACACAAAAAAACAAAAACAAAACAAATATGATTACGACTCTAATCCCCAGGCTCGATATATATCTCCTCAGATCTCTAGTTACTTTGATCTTTGAGGATATTTTATCTAAAGTGAGGATAGGTAGTTAGAGGCACGTCCAAACATGATATTTGGCACATGGCCATATTTTCCACAGTGGTTAGTGTGTGTGCCATACAGTGGTTAGTAGCTTACACGAAAAGTAGCTCATTATAACAGATTATAAGAGCTATGTATACCAATATTCTCTCAAAGTACAGCCATCTAGACGACATTTACAAAGAAAATTTTACTCAAAATTGCCTAGTTTTTCATATTTTTTCTCAAAATCCTGACCAGTTAGCTAAATCAAATACACCTCTTTATACACCAGTACCGGATACATTTTTTGGCATTGTGCATCGGGCGACTTTATAATTTTGAAAGGCTGCTAAGGTTATATCAAACAGAATTATATTACTTTTTTATTTAAAAATATCCTGTTGGTTATTATAATATCAAGTGTGATATTTACATAAATTTTGGTATTTTTTTAAAATTAAAAATGGGCTTTTTTTATTCCGTTTTTTATACTGACTAATTCAATGAGTGAATACAATGTTAGGTCAAATTAAAGGATATTATTCACCCTTGGAGTTGAGAGGGGTGTAGATAATATTCATTTTGCATAGAAAGTCATTATTTACGCGTAGTCACGCTTCAGAATGCCTCTTAGTGGTTTTTTGGACATAATTTTTAATTGAATATTTTTAATAATAATTTTCCTAAAATCGTATATTTAGGCAAACACAATAAATTAATTCTAAAGATACAGGTACTTAATGTAAATTTGTATTAATAAAGTGGTCATTTTAGTCTTTATGTAAAGTACATTATCCATAAGAAAAACATGGGAAATATATTTGGTGAGCTTCCTCACGATGTTTTATTTCACCCTTAAAGCACCATTTGAGCTTATAATTGGAAGGCGAGGATGCTACCACCATACCACCAGTATCTAATTAATAGGCAGGATTTCCCAAAATTCAACGATATCGAGTATTCAAATGCTCAAACAAACCACGCTCAACTTAATCACTGGTCTATTTATGGACGCTGCATAACGAGCAATGTCGCAATACCCGCAAATGTGACCGGGTGACTGCGATTTCCATTACTATTGTTTAAAGTTAAATTGCTTCTGCGAGTCCACTAACGCATAGATTTAAACTGACGCGTGTGTTATACGATTATAAGCTCTATGCGGAACGCACACGGTGGGTTATGTGAGTTATAATTTCCAATTTCACCCGCGGGACATGTCGGAAAGTTTTAAATGGTCACCCTTGTGCTTGTGACGAGGTGTCGTCATCTGACGGTTCCATTACTCCGGTTACAGTAGGTCCTACCATGAGTTTTCACAATCCACACTCGCTAGCGACTGTAGTTAAAAAATTGTACGAAAACTTGTACAGCGCCTCTAGCGGATAGTTGGGTACTAAAACGTCACGTAGTTAACTATCCTACGTCACAGATACTACAGCGACTGTAGTTTGCGCTCATAATTTGCTTAAAATTTGGTACCATGAGTAACAATTTTGACAGATGTTATAGTAACGTACTATTACTACTGTAGTAACGTCAGCCGTGTCTAAATGTGACAACTCATGGTAGACGTACAGTTCGGTTTAGGCTCGTGTCAGCTGTAACGTTGCGGTTTTGCCGCTACGCCCGTTTAACTGGGGTGCGTCACGTCAGTAGAAAACGTTTTTGATTTACCAATAGGTGCGCATATAAGTCTTACTGAAGATTCATTATTTTCGATAAATAAAATAAATAAATATTGATGGACAGTTCCCACAACACTGTCTAACCTTAAACTAAGCAAAGCTTGGTACTATGGAAACTAGATAGTTGATAGATTAATTAAATACTTGTTACACAGAACAAATTCTCTGTCTGAGTTCATCACATAAATGTTTTACGTGGGTGGGGATCGAACCCACAACCTGCAGTGCAGAAGGCAGAGCTACCAACTGAGCTATGAGGCCAGTCAAATATAAAGCTCAAACCGTATTTTTTTTCAGAAAACGATTAATGCATTACCGACTTTGTCCTCGTTCAATTAAAACTTAAGAAAATATTGGATTCTTGGTTTAGTTTCTTTTGGAAATCAGGAACATAATCTTTTTTAGTAATTTTCTATTTAAATCAATGTAATACTATGCTAAGTTAGGGCCATTTTGCAGCAACTTTTAACTATGTATAAATACTGTACCTACATAAGCCACTTTGTTTAATTTGTTAATTTTGTTTGTTTGTTTATTGTGTGTTGCAAATAAAACCTATTTTTTTCTAATTAAAAATATGTTTTTTAGTCTTGTATCATTTGGTTCTCAGAAAATAATTTTCGACAAAATTTACTGAACATTTAAATAAGTGTCGGCATAAAAAGAAAAACTTTGCTCTTCGATTTTTAACAGGTTTATTAGCGCTAATGAGACCCAACAGCGAATAATCACCAAACGAAAATTTGCACACTAGAACCGGTTTTCAAAGGAAAAAAACCGGTACACTGATTACCTTCATTTTCTTGAGGCACGTTCCGCTTGGGGTACTAGGGGCAGTATTGTGCCTCAGAGAGGTTGCTTTACGGCTTTTTGCAAGCTGTGTCCGACTAACAACTTTTATGTATATTTTATGCTAGTAATCTTTCGATGCTGATAAAAATTAAATAACAATTGTGGAACTATTTTAATCATGACACTATTTAGTTACTATAATTCGAAATTGTCAAATCATTTCTTGTAACCTGCGATGATTTCATTGTAATCTAATCTATTCATTTCTTATAATCTATGGATCTTTTTGTTGTCTGAATCAATAAACGAATTTAATTTAATTTAATTTAATTGTCATTTTAAAGTTAATGGTTAACAGAATTATGTAATATTAAGCCGTACCTATACTACACATTGTAATAAAAGTTTCAACAGCCGAGTTGTAATATTATCTTTATTTATATCGTCTATATTTATTCTTAAGATTAATAACCACTTCAAAACTGTATTTTCTACTTGAATACCTTTTGTATCTCCCGAAGTATCGAGTCTTATCAGTTATCCTATTGGCCATATTTCTCCGGCTTTCCATTTCCCATCTGTCACCACTACTGTACCCTCACGAATTTATTCCTTCTCATCAAAACGTCAACACGTTGACGTGTATTTTAGGGATTTTAATCGGATGTCCCCTCGCCTCGGGCGGGGTGAGGGTACAGACAGCGGCTCCTATGTAAATCGTGCTACCGGTTTTCGGTAATTGTTTTCGTTGTGAATTGGCACGTACAGAGTTTTAGTTTTACGCAGACGGTTGTAAATGGATATAGTCGCGAAAGTAAAATAAATTAAATAACATTTTTGCTATGTTTTTTGTAACATACTCGTAGGTAATGTTTTCTTAGACTTGCATCTGGGGCCTTACTACGAATTCATAATACGAGTACATTACCGAATTAGTATAGCATTGTTATTTCGTACCATGACCTATGCAAATTGTATGAAAGTAGTGTTACATTAAAACGGAATAGTTACGAAATCGTTACGGAATCGTTCTGGAAGACTTCGTGGTAAAGCCCCTGATTGAGGTTTTTCTAAATTTTAGGACTTAGTTGTTTTTAAAATGCTATAAAAACATATTAACAAAAAAAATATGGCATTTAACGTCCAATGGAATTTCATCACATAATTACAAAATGTTTTGTCTAGATTAAGTTTTTTTTAGTAGATTCAAAAATATAACCCTTCAAAGCTTACATTGAAAAAAGCTTAATGCAAGACTTTACTTATTGTAAGGTCTTGTTCACACATGCATACGTCATACGTTATTAATTTTGAAGATAAATTCGTATTATGACGTATTCGTGATTTTTCATTGCGGTAGAAATAACGAATGCATGTATGTGTGAACAAGCCGTAGGTAAGTCAAGCGATAATGAAATTTTCTTATACTGTTGTAACTAAGTGTTTGATCTGACGGACAAATAAACAGCGCCCGCTATAAAGCCATCCACTCCAACGTCACAATAAAGCTCTTGTTAGAGTCGAGCTAAATGCTATTTTAACTGTTTCTCGGAACGGTTTCAGTCGTGTTCATAACTCATCTGAACTTTACAAGAACACTAATTGAAACGTTAATGCATTGAAATATTGTAACACGCTCCGCAAAGCTACAAAGTGAAGTTGTAATTATTATATAGGAAGCGGAAGGACTTTGGGGAATACATGTTTGTACTCGTAGGTGTACATAATATAAAGTATATTATGTAGTACGTTTGTACATTTTCTGGTCAATATTAAGAGAACAATTGTATACATTATTTTTTAAATTTGTACTTCTCTCGGTCGAAAGAACTTGTAACACGATAAAAAGAAGAATCACGGCACATCTATTCACTAAATTCTTCTTTTGTAGTGGCATTACTTTTGATATGAATGTAAGAGGAGTAGATTCAGAGTTGACGATTGATAAGAGTGAGTGAAAGACTAGATCTCACTTATCATGAGAAAAGGGGAGGAGAATGATGATGAGATACGTATAGATACATTTTCATAATATCAATATGGTATATTGTATTGTGTTTAACTCGCATTAATCACACAACCGAAACTCCGCAATCAAATCGCTAGCTCCAACAAATGGCTAGCTTAAAAACATACTAAGGATAATTATCCCGGTCCGCGTGGCCGCGCATCTATTATTCATAATATTTAGTGGTCAGGCCGAGACTAACGAGCAACAAATGGCGGGACCAGGCCTGGACAAGTCTCGGCGGGGTACGAACCATCTTCGAATTAGGCCAGAGGGCTATGGGTTGTGGTATCATATCAGGTTAATGTACTTTCTAAAGCGTTTTTTATTTCTTCTTCTTTATCTATGGCATCTGTATCTTAGAGAACAATTAATGTCAGTGTCAAGTGTCTTTTTTATGAGTTGTCAATGTCACAGAGTCATAGTCAAGTTGTCAAATCAATTTTAAAAGATGGCTGTTTTGTTCTAAATTTTAAAAAAAAAATCTGATATAGAGAGAACTGAGAATACTTTAATTCACATATCTCACACCCGTGTCAAAAACTTGATGGGCTTTATTGAAAAAATAACTACCAAAATTAATACAACCCAAAATAACACGAGAAAAAATATAAAAATTAGAGCGATAAGGTCTCGAAAACATCAGAAGATTAGCTTCTTCTTCTTTATCGTGTTTTTTTCCAACTACCCTTTTTATATTTTTTCAAAGAACTAACAAACTATAGAGATCTGAGGTGATACTCTTGCTAAGAGTAAGTCTTGCAATTTTGTTGCTTTTGAAAAAAAATGTCTTCTTTGGAATCAACGGTGAAATGTAAATCTTTTTACACAATATTCGGAGACTCATATGCCCCTTTCCGTTGTCTGGTTAAGGTTCTCTCGTGTTCAGGTGGTCGGACAGAAGGGACATAAAAGCGAGGAAGAGAAATCAATATTTTTATATGCAGGTGTACAAACATTTTGTCATAACCATAGACATAGGTAATTTGCCTATTCGTCTTTTAGTTTTTTATCTCTTCTTTTTAGACGTTTTACCCGATTGCAAAGAAGAAAAATTTTAAATGCTCGGGGGTATGTGAATTTCTTTGGCCGTCACTGTAGCCAAAATGGCTGGACGGATTTTGACAAATTGAACGTGATTTTTTTTTAAATAAATTATATTTATTTTATTGTATGCACATTAATATGTACTCTTGACCTGGCCCTTCTCTAGAACGTCCCCAATTTGATCGAGTTACATACGCCGAAATCTTCCCTTTCCAACTGTCCCATTCACACTGGCCTTATGCACCTGTTTCGTCAATCTCCTTTCATCCATGCTTTCTATAGTTACTAATAGTTATTATACCATTACGAAATAAGTCACACACTTGGAAACATCGGTAGGCAAGGTAATACACACACACACACCTTCTAGTACTATGAAGTAAAACACACACATGCAAACATCGGACCCCTCTGGTTATAGAGTAAAAAACGGATCAAAAGACAACAGGAACCATTTGAGCCTTCTTTGACGTCACAAGACAATCTTTATTTGAGTCGACTTCATATTTTTCCCCGTTTAAAAGTACTGTGGAAGAGTCCTTTGATCTCACACGGAATCAGGTGCCCTTGTAAGGAAAATGCTTCGCTATGTGAGTGAGCAATTCCACCGAATGGTCCACGCGTACCATTATGTGAAGACGGCATAATAACGAAGTGAGATAATTCGATATTGAACTGTATTCCGTTGCAGTAACGCTGATAATAACAGAGACAAATTGCTATTGAAGGACGAAATATTATACTATGCATTTATTTTCTTTTTATAATTGCATGTAATGTTATATTATTTTGTCAAAAGGATACCCTTTGCTACACTGTTAGTTTTGATACATATTATTTTAAGCAACTTTTTTGTTTAAAAGCTTTTAGTTCGTTTTGCTTGGGAGCGAATTCGGCTTTTTTATTTTTTCTGCGAAGTAAGTATACCAGGTTTGAGATTATCTCAAAATCGCAAATCATTCTAATTTCGCACTCACGCGAAACGAACTAACAATGAAACGCTTAAAAGCCACTTTGTAAAATGTTCAGGACTAAGTAAACACTCAGTGGAATTGTAAGATTAGTATATAACCTAAGAGGTTGAATGTCTAACAAAGGTAAATTCATCGTGTAACATTTATCTGGCGCAACTTATCGTTCAAACCACACTGCCAACTCAGAGCGGTTCATTTGAACAGAATTCCTCGTCTCATAAGAGACCTTTTCCGTATAATGCCGTGTAAGTAGGTACGAGTAGGTACGTATAATGAGAGCTAGCAATCATCACAATGAATGGAAAGGCGACGCGCTGTGGTGCGCCCTCGACTGAATGCTACCTCCTTGTCGCCTTACGACTCCTGTGTGGTGACTATGCTTTTGGAATTCTGTGGAAATTGAAAAAAAATATGACTACCTATCAAGACTGCATATCAGGGTACCTATCAAGACTACATATCAGGGTATCTGTCGCAGCGCAACACTAGTGACATCTCCCATCCCTAGTGGGGGCGCTAGTGTCGCTATCTATCCATCGATTGGCAGCACTGCGTTGGCGGCGTTCCGGTTTTTCGTTCGATCTTTCTCTCTCTCGATCAATGGCCGCGCGCGAGTGTGCGTTGTATCGGACAATTAAAATTACTTTTCATTAAATACAAAACTCTGAAGAACTGCAATAAACCTTATCATAAAGTCAAAGCTGCATTTTAAGTTGAAGCCCCAACATTGGTCCTACGAGCCTTCATAAACGAATCAGCTACGACGAGAACATTTTCCAACAAAAGGACGCCACTTTGCCCGTCACGGCAAACAGTTTTTACATTCAAGAAAAGGAATTACGGTACATCGAACATCATCGTCAGAGCCGGAGAGACATTATCAATCACCGAACAAGGAGCAAACAGGGATCCTGAGCGAGGAGCATCAATGGACATTGTCTGCAATTTACGACATTGAATCGCAAAGGCAAACCGCCATATTGGGAACGCCACGCGGCAACGCATGCAAAGAATTCAGCTAAGTCCTATTCCTCTGCTTTACACCCACTCCTACCTAACACATAACAAAATACCTAACATTTCACTATAACCTGCGAAGTACGAACATACATAAACTTCAGGTTAAATGCACGCCAAGCATCGCGCTTTTTCAAAGAGGGTTTTTTCGTTGCACACTTAGCATGGTTTTTCATTTTAATTTTGTACGCAGTGACGGGATTGCATAGTGAAGTGAAAACATAGCTACAGTCTCGCATCGCATGGTGTACAAACTTATATCCACTGAGTTTGCATTGAAATTAACTGCCTGGCTTTGCCACTAACATTTCCACGCATTTCGGTCCGACCGAAGTGTGGGTTTGTCAATCATCCGTGACAAATATTTTGAACTTATTGAACTTAGAGCATTCAAACAAAAGCTATCATTTGTTTTTGTTGCTTTCAATTTACTTTTGAACATTTGAACTTAGAACATTCAAACAAAGACTATCATTTGTTTTTGTTATAAATTACTTTGAACATTTGAACTTAGAACATTCAAACAAAGACTATCATTTGTTTTTGTTATAAATTACTTTGAACATAGAACATTCTAACAAAGACTATCATTTGTTTTTGTTACAATTTATTTTGTGAAATTCAAGTAAGTCCATCAAGTGCATAAATACTCCCCAAGCTTCTGCTAGGTGTGAGGTATTTCAGAAACAACATTAACACTGACCGAGCTAATATGTCTGAAAAGGATATGAAAGTGTTAGTCCATCAACGGGGAACAATTAAAGCCCGTTTAACAAACTTCAATTCATTTCTCAACTGCATTCCCACTGACCAAGAACCGAACCCAGATC
The DNA here is from genome assembly GCA_963675405.1 of Cosmorhoe ocellata. Taxonomy (NCBI): domain Eukaryota; kingdom Metazoa; phylum Arthropoda; class Insecta; order Lepidoptera; family Geometridae; genus Cosmorhoe; species Cosmorhoe ocellata. The sequence goes on along the minus strand of OY776250.1, from coordinate 2,625,329 downwards.
TCATTATTGAAGTTGAGATCCGCCTATCAAGGTTGGAACCATTATTAACAGAATTCAATGATGTGCAATTCCAGGTTGAGATGGGCTTAGATGACCCTGATAATACTGAACAATGCAAAGAAAGGGAAGCCTTTGAGAGCAAATATTACAGCATTATGGCACGAGCCAAGGCCATAATCCAAAGGTTTTCTTCTGCGAAGGTAACCTGTGACATCAAGCCAACCGGTAAGAGCGAGCCAGCCATTGATTATTATGAAGAGAAAGAGGTAAGGCAAATAAAGGTAGGTGTAAAATTGCCTGAAATTAAATTAAATAAATTTGATGGTACATACAGTCAATGGTTGGAGTTTCGGGACATGTATGATTCAATGATACACAACAACTCAAACATTATGGACATAACTAAGTTTTATTACTTGAGGTCATACCTTGAGGGTAGTGCGGCACTTGTCATCAAATCAATTGAATTCTCTGCACAGAACTACCAAGTGGCATGGGATTTAGTATGTGAGCGGTATAACAATAAACGGCTTTTGGTAGGCAACCATATTAAGTCACTGTTCAACGTATTCCCAGTAAGCAAAGAGAGTGCATCTCAATTGAGGCGTGTAGTCGACACATTCATAAAAAATCTGAAATCACTTGAATTACTTCAGGAACCCGTTCAGCATTGGGACACATTACTCATACATATTCTGTGCAACAAACTAGACACAGAAACAATACATGAATGGGAGAAACATAAGAGCATAAATACTGATCAACAAACAAACAAATTTGATAACTTAATTAAATTTATTAGAACAAGAGCAGACATGTTAGAAACATTAGAACAAAGAAACCAGAAAGGGGAACGCACAGAGCGTTCAAGAACATTACTCACACAGAACACTAACAAAAAGAGTTGTCTTGTTTGCAAGGGTGAATCACATGCATTATACCACTGTAAAACTTTCATAGACATGTCTCTCAAGGACAGAGAAAGTAAGGTAAAATCACTAGGTGTTTGTGCGAACTGCCTTTATAAAGGCCATCCAACAAACAAATGCAAATATGGCTCCTGCAAACATTGCAATAAAAAGCACAACACACTACTGCATACACACTCAGAACAAAACTCAACAACGGAACATGAACAAAAAATTGATGAGAAAAATGCTAGTGCTGTACTATTGTGCAGCTCGTTGCCGCAGGGTCTTCTATCGACAGTAGTAGCTCAGGTTCATAATGCAGACCATCATAGGCCCATCCCTGTGCGTGCTGTACTAGACTCTGGCAGCTCAGTGAACTTAGTAACCGAATACTTTTGCAAAAGGTATAACATACCAACAAATGATGTAGTCAGTCCTCTCACTTGTCTTAATAGTGTTGGGACAACAGCAAACAAAATGTGTAACATAAAGTTATCATCAAATTATTCTGATTTCAGTATCGAGTTAATTTGTTTGGTCATCAAGGACATCACTGGTCCATGGCCTCAGAGCGACATTGATAGGAACAGGTTAGGCATACCAAAGGGTGTAAGGTTAGCTGACCCAGAGTTCAGTCACTGCTCCTACATCAACCTGCTGATAGGAAATGGCATTTTCTGGCATTTACTGCGACCAAACAAAATAGAATTGCCAGTAGGTAACATAACCTTATTCGAGACAGTGTTTGGTTGGGTGTTAGGAGGAACTCACTCAAGCTGTGATCTTTTCTGTGGGATCACCCAGAAAGGTACTATCAATCAAGAGCAATTATCAATTCAGGATCAATTAGCAAAATTTTGGGAAATAGAATCAATTGATAATACTATATCTCCATACTCAGCTGATGAATTAGCATGTGAGAATGATTTTGTTAAGAACACAAAAAGACTGGCCAATGGCAGATTTGTAGTCAACATCCCATTGAAGCTGTCTCCAAGCTTATTAGGTGACACATACACATTAGCAAAACAAAGATTTTTGTCACTAGAGCGAAAATTCAAAACTAACCCTGATCTAAAGATATCATACACTAAATTCATTCATGAATACATTCAGTTAGGCCACATGAGTGAGGCTTATCATGACAAACAAGGTTCATACTATGCACCGCATCATGCAGTAATGAAGCTAGACAGTACTACTACAAAATTAAGAGTGGTGTTTGATTGTTCAGCAAAATCAACCACTGGTTACTCATGCAATGACTTGCAACAAGTAGGTCCAACCATACAAGATGACATATTGTCTATTTTGCTAAGATTTAGGCAGTTTAACATAGCAATAACTTCAGATATTGAAAAAATGTATAGGCAGGTACTAGTAAACCCTAGTCAGAGAAAGCTTCAGCAGATCTTGTGGAGGGATCACCCGCACCTCCCTTTAAAGACCTATGAACTTAACACTGTCACATATGGCAGTGCAGCCTCAGCATTCATTGCAATACGCTGCCTGAAGCAACTTTCTCTTGAGTGTAGCAATCCCACACTACAGGAAGTTATTGCAAAGGACTTCTATGTAGATGACCAAATAAGCAGTGTGAACACAGTTAAGGAGGCCATTGACCTATACACTAATCTAACAAAAACTCTGAACAAAGGTTGTTTTCCACTACGAAAGTGGAGATGTAATAACATGCAGGTTGTTGAAGCAATTCAGGCTGATGCAGATGACAATCTAAACAATTTGAACTTACCTCCCAGCCACAGCACAAAGGTACTAGGTCTCACGTGGAACAGTAGCTTAGACACTATTTGTTTTGATACAAAAATTAATTCTGACACTAGTGTTACAAAAAGAAACATACTATCAGTAATATCACAAATATTTGACCCAATGGGTCTAGTAGCACCAGCAGTCTTGGAAGCCAAAATCATGCTCCAGAAGCTCTGGCTTCACAAGCTTTCCTGGGACCAACAGGTACCAGATGATATCAGGGATACATGGGTGGCATTTGTCAGGACCTTGTCTAGTTTAAACGATGTACAGGTGCCTAGGCAGGTACTCATTCATGACCAAAATAATGTTCAAATACACATCTTTACAGACGCATCAGAAAGTGCTTACGGAGCTTGTGCATACATCAGATCAAACAATGAGAAAGAAACAGCTGTACACTTACTATGCGCTAAAGGTAGAGTAGCGCCCCTGAAGCCTATCACAATTCCACGCATGGAATTATGTGCGGCGCTGCTAGGTACACAACTACTAGTCAAAATCACACAATCAATGAGAGTCAGTTTCGATCACTGCTTTCTTTGGACTGATTCATCCATCGTTCTGGGCTGGTTACGCATGCAACCAAATAGGCTACACACATTCGTTAGGAACAGAATAGCAGAAATACAGTCCACTTGTAGTAACCATGTTTGGAGGCACGTTCCCTCCCAGGAAAATCCTGCAGACCTAATATCAAGAGGCTCAAGTGCCTCTGCCTTGATACAGAACAGTCTGTGGTGGAACGGTCCACAATTTTTAAAGCAATCAGATGAACACTGGCCTAACTTAGTAATCAAAACACAGAACAATAATGATAACACATTACCAGAAATGAAAGCAGTATGCTTGGTAGGAACTAATAGATCAGAAACATTTCCATTTCACAGATTTTCAAATTTTAAAAGAATGCAAAGAGTCTTTGCATACATGCTCAGATTCATACTCAACATAAAGGGTCCAGATAAGAAAACTGGACCGCTCACAACACAAGAGCTGATAAGTTCTCGAAACACCTTAGCATTACTTTCACAAAAGGAATCATTCCTTGCTGAGTACACAGACATACAGTCAGGCAAGTCTCTTTCAAAGAAGTCTCGGCTACTCTCTTTGAATCCATTCATATCGAGCACAGACAATTTACTGAGAGTGGGTGGCCGCTTGCCCCAGTCTGATTACAAGTATGATAAGGTACACCCAATCATAATTAGCAAAGAACATACTTTCACAAAACTACTATTTGAACACCAACACAAAATGCTTATGCATGCAGGTCCTCAACATTTATTGTACTCACTGAGGGAAACATATTGGCCAATTGGGGGACGGGACCTGGCGCGACTAGTGAATCGTCAATGCTTGCTTTGCAGTCGTTACCGCGGAAACACCGTAACTCCAATCATGGGCAACTTACCTAAAGAGCGCATACACCCAGCCTTTCCGTTCGAACTCGCCGGTGTAGACTATGCCGGGCCTATCATGATGGCTGATCGGAAAGGACGTGGCTGCCGATTAATCAAGGCTTACATCTGCATCTTTGTTTGCTTTACAACTAAGGCTATGCACGTTGAGCTGGTGGGCGACATGACCACGGCTAACTTCATTGCGGCACTCAAAAGGTTTATTTCGCGCAGAGGAAAACCTTCGGATCTATTTTGCGATAATGGTTCAAACTTTGTAGGCGCTCACAATGAGATTAATAATCTAATCAAAACTAACTCAAATGCTATTACGGATGCTTTCACATCCGAATCGATAAGGTTCCATTTCATGCCACCTCAAAGCCCTCACTTAGGTGGGTTGCACGAGGCAGGCGTCAAGTCGGTCAAGTACCATTTGCGTCGCGTTTTAGGCTTGGCACATTTAACATTTGAAGAACTATCCACCACACTTACACTTATCGAAGCATTACTAAACTCCAGACCCTTAACACCCCTCAGCACCAATCCTAATGACTTCCTACCTCTAACCCCTGGACATTTTCTCATCGGAAGAAGCTTAGTGGCGCTCCCAGAATCAGACTATACCAATGCGAAAACCACTAGATTGAACCGGTTCCAGAGAATCCAGCAGCTCCGCCAGCACTTCTGGACAAGATGGCAGCAGGAATATGTCAGCGAACTTCAAATCCGAACAAAATGGAAGCAATCACAAGGTCATATCACACCAGGCAACCTTGTGGTGATCAAGGACAAGCAGCTCCCTCCTATGAAATGGCTGTTGGGCAGAATAACAAGGGTCTTCCCAGGAAAGAAGGACAACATCAGCAGAGTGGCTGAAATCCAAACAGCCACTGGAATCATCAAAAGAGATTTCACAAAAATCTGTGTCCTGCCCATGGAAACGGTTGAAGACGACGCTTCAACGGCGGGCAGCATGTCGCAGCGCAACACTAGTGACATCTCCCATCCCTAGTGGGGGCGCTAGTGTCGCTATCTATCCATCGATTGGCAGCACTGCGTTGGCGGCGTTCCGGTTTTTCGTTCGATCTTTCTCTCTCTCGATCAATGGCCGCGCGCGAGTGTGCGTTGTATCGGACAATTAAAATTACTTTTCATTAAATACAAAACTCTGAAGAACTGCAATAAACCTTATCATAAAGTCAAAGCTGCATTTTAAGTTGAAGCCCCAACAGTATCTATCAAGACTGCATATCAGGGTACCTATCAAGACTACATATCAGGGTACCTATCAAGACTGCATATCAGGGTACCTAACATGACTGCATATCAGGGTACCTATCAATACTGCATATCAGGGTAGCTAACATGATTGCATATCAAGGTACCTATCAAGACTGCATATCAGGGTACCTAACATGACTGCATATCAGGGTAGCTAACATGATTGCATATCAGGGTACCTATCATGACTGCATATCTTTGGTTCTCACAATTATATATTCTTTTACGAGTATAATAGTTTGCTTGGAAACATTGTTAGAGGTATGTCTAATATTATTTTTAAGTTGTCTTGCCAAATGTGCTTTAAGTATTTTTGCTTTCCATGCCTTACGAGCTCAAACTTAAGAAAAACTTTGAGGTCTTCTTGGAATAAAAAGCAACACAATAATATTTCTCTCATCTATGATTTAAACTGGAAATAAACTATTCAACAAAACAGCATAAAGTTGGTCTATCACGCCGTACATTGATAAAATCGAATGTGGGCCGCGTCCGTGGCGTGTCAGATAGTATACAAAACTAGCGTCACTAGTGGCTATGACGTAATAAAAAAAGCAAAACATCTTTGGCATTTGCGTGTCAATAACAATGAAATTATTTCGCGATCCACCGATTTGTTGCCAATCAACTAAACTGGGTCAACAAGACACGCAAATATTTATTTTATTATTCAACCATCTGGTATTGATATAAAAAAATGCGATAAAAGCATTCGGCCACACAACGCTAGATGTTTTACCTCCAAGCATTACCGTGTTTATGTTTGAAGGTGACTGGATCAAGTGAAATAAGGGCGTACGAGTATAGACAAAATAACGACTCTAGGGCTGACGTGCGTGTTATACCTCTGATGCAAAAAAAGCGCTAGGGCCCAGCGAGTTTCTTGTCAGTTCTTCTCGCACTGGGTATAGGACTGGAACTGGCACTTAGACTCACCTAGTATGTAATACGTTTCAAAGTGATCCCTGTGACTCTATTGAAAATAAACATATTTTGAATTTTGAATTTTGAATTTTGATGTTGAGTGAGAGTGCCTAATAGGCTACTGTAGCCACTTACCATGGAGACTCTTAGACCTACTGTAATCCTTTCACCACACTGATTTAAAGGAATTAGTAACACGATAATAAGAAGACGTATGCTGTATGCTTATTTGCCAAAAAATGATACACAAAGTGTATAAATGGCGGTTTAAGTATGTCATAGATCATCATTCTCCTGCCCTTATCCCACGCTAAGTGGGGTCGGCACAACATGTTTTCTTCTTCCACTTACTCCTATCATTCGTCAACTCTGATTCTACTCCTCTTACATTATATATATCTTTCGTGAAATAGAATTCGTAGAATACTTCGGTAAAAGTATACATATGTCCAGCAGCGGACTTCAAACAACCGATGATGATGATGATTTGACAGACTTCATTAAAATACCTAAACTTAACCGATTATGACGTGATTAAGCAGCAAACAAACAAACATTTCACAAAACTTTTATGTAACATTTTATGGATTTATTATTTCAGACTTATTCGTAAAACTGTCGCGTGTCTCACTGAACTTTTCAAAGCTTGGTTATCAAACTATAAAATAAATTAAAAGTTGGTTCGCTGCTCGCTTAAGTTCCAGTATGATTTAATTTTACCTTTTCTGTGGTGACTTTTCAGGCACTTGAAGGTGCTCTGTTAATTGGTGTCACAACAATTTTGTATTCATAAAATTGTTTCGTGACTTACTGGCTCACTGAATAACTGATAATAAACGCACAGCCGAAAGGACTTTCGTATTAAACTGTATAAATAAAAAAAATATTGATGGGCATTTGTCACAACGCCATCTAGACCCCAAACTAAGCAAAGCTTGTAATAAAGGAATCCGATAGCTGATATTTATATTACTAACTGACTCTCGCGCAACTTTGTCTGCGTGTTTTATAAAATATATTTTTTCCCGTTTTCGTAACATTTTTTATTTATTCTCCGCTCCTATTGGTCGTAGCGTGAAGTTATATAACCTATATACATATATAGCCTTCCTCTATAAATGAACTATCCAACAAAAAAATATTTTTTTAATTGAAACCAGTTATTTTAGTTATTAAATTTAAGCACGTTCAACCAAACAAACAAACTCTTCAGCTTTATGATATTAGTAAAATTATACTTTTCTTAAATACATACAATAATACATAAGACACTAAACAAATATCTGCGGTCATCACACAAATTTTTGTCCTTAGTGGGGATCGAACCCACAACCTACAGCGCGGAAGGCAGAGCTATTAACTGAGCTGTGAGGCCAGTCATGTGTCATAAACTTTTTAGAAGCAATACTGAGTGATAACTTAACGTAGGATGAGCATGTTCTGCGGAGAGAAAAAAGAGATGTTACATGAATACCGATTTGAATGTGCATGGATATAAAGGTAGAAGTAGGTCTAAGAAGAAGAAAGAACGACTTAGATACGGCATAAGAGATACGAGATAAGGGTAAGAGGATAATGATGAGTTTTGAAGCAATATCATAATGCGGTTAAATTTGTCCTGGATTTTTCGTAAGCCATGGTCAACGTCCTATAGGACTACTCTTTAATTTGTCCCGCTCTTGCCAGACGCTGAAAAGAAATGACCCAACGGTTCCAAGAATGTTGTGCTCATGTATATGCTTGATGAAAATCCACTCTTTTCAGGAGTTCTTATTTGAAAAGGAAGGCTTAGTTAAAGAGACTATACAAAAAATTTGCAACAAAGAAGAGCGTATGTTGATATTTTTCTTTTCGCATAAAAAAGATACGTAGATCTTTTATGTCTTACTGAGATTCAAGATATTTATTTTAATACTAGCTTCCGCCCACGGCTTCGCCCGCGTCGTCTCTTGAAACACAAAAACAAATCTATCCCACGAAAACCGCTAGTAACATAGACAAGCTAGTATATTGTGTTGCAAAAAATAAAAAACCTGACTTAACATAATTGAAAACCGTTGTTTACAGCCGCGATATTAAAATATTTTGATATTTTGTATAGTCTGTGCTACTCTTGTAATTCAGACACAACCAATGACATCTTTTGTCAAAATCGGTTCAACCGTTTGGGTTCCAACGACAACCAAAGGAACTGGCAGACACACAAATATACGTATACATCCATCCCTTTACAACATGCATTTTTATTAAAGAAATATGTTTAATTTTACAGAGTAATTTCTTAATAAAAAAATTCTTCTTACAAAGTTGTCGGCATACATTGTATTCAGCACGCAAATTTTGCGAATACTGAAATCACATTTTTTTAATACTAAAGAATTTTTTATCCTCAAATGTATAACTCAAAGCTTATTTTAAAACGTGGAACCAAACAAGTGAGTTTCTTTCATATTCTCAACCGGAATGAGTAAAGATGCGTCCTCCAGAGAAATGTAAATAATTTACAGAGCTTACCACAGCACAATGAGAATAACTGGTATACTCAATAAGAGCTGTGCTAGAACTGAGTTCGTCAACCAAAGTTAAATAAAATAACAAGAATTACTTTGATATAATTATAATTATGTCTAGTTACATAATATAATGGAAATGGAAGAAGATCACAATGTTGTGTCACCTAAACAAAGCGTAGAGGGCGTGAAAATGATGATGAATTAGTTTAATAAAAAAAAAACATGATCACGACTGACTGTAATCTCCAGGCCTGGTTGATAATCTTCTTGGATCTCTAGTTACTTAGATCTTTTGAGGATATCTAGCAGGAGTAGTCACAGGTACGTCCTAACATAGTATTTAGCAATGACCACATTTTGCACAGTAATTACTATTCCGTACATGACAGGTTGCAAGCCCATCGCTGATTAAAGGAATACTAAATCTATGACACATCTTCGAATTTTCGGTAGGTTATGCCGGTTTCTTCACGATGTTTTCTTTCACCGTTTACGAGCACTGGCATAAATCACTTAAATTTTTCGAATGAAAAAACTCATTAGAGCACGGCCAGGTTTGAACCCAAGACCTTCAACCAGTGTGCTCGAATTTAATAAAAACTACTTATACTAGTGATAGATTTACATGCTATGTCATTTTTAGTTATCCAGCTGTATTTCCATTCACTGTGGCTTTCTTTGAGCCTTGCCCGCGCCATTAAATTTACTCTGTTTGTTACCCTAATTAGGTGAATTACACTAGGGAGCGTATCCCAAGTAAAGAAAAATGTTTTGAATTTTAATCTAGGTAGGTGAAAATCATTTAGAACATACAGGTTATTAAAAATCTAGTGTTATCTGCAGGCCAGGAGCTATACCACAAGGTTTGCAATATCTAAATAATATAACTGATTTTTCGTACCATTACCGAATGAAGTAGTATTAGTTCGAGCTTGAAATGTGACGTTTCTGTAACTTGACGGTTTTTATGAGCTTGTAATAAGGCCCTAGGTTAGATTATTTAGTATATAAATAAATATGAATATTGGTGGATATTTCACACAACGATCTAGCCCCTAACTAAGAAAGCTTGTATTAAGGCAGCGATATTAATTTAGTTAAAGTTTTTTTGCAAATACATAAATGTAATTATGTATTAACACCACATTTACACCATTTTATTTTTTGTTTACATCTAATACAAGTTGTGATATTAAATTGTCACACATTTTATTTAAGGTGTGTAGCAAAATATGTTTGTAGATGTAAACGCGAGGTAGGAGTTGTTTTTAGATTTAAATTGTTTTGACTTTGATTTTCACTTTGACTCAACCTCCGAAGTCAATTTGAATTGAAAACCTTTATTCGAAATCGAGACTAAAATAATTATTTACACCGTTGACGGTCTGTGAAAGTTTTGACCCGAATGGAACCCAAATGAATTCATAAAACATAGAGTAGTTTCAGAGGCGTCGTAAAGTCGTTTTAGTATTCCGTTGCTGTGCGGTCAGTCAAATGCCGGCTTTTAAATACGTTCTCTCCAGGCATTCGTCTCATACATACGGAATAAGTGGTGCGCCAGTGTTGACCCACTTCTGTGCCGAATGTCAGGCATTTTGGTTGGAATACCTTGCAAATGCTGTGACGATTGTTCTCATATTCCCTTTGTGCTGTCAGGTGTGTAGGAAATTAGGATTGTCGCAAAAAGCATTCGTTTTTTACCCGACTGCGAAGCGAAGAGAAGGGTGATGTATTCGAGGTGTGTGTATGTTTGTATGATGCAAGTTCCTTTGGCTATCGTGTAGTTGAAAGGGCTGGGTTTTGACGAATGAAAAGTCGTTTGATTCGTTTGAAAATCAAAAGAAACATAGACCAAATTGTAAAAATGAAATTTAAGGCGGCGCTATAAATCTATTTTGTTTACGTTCTATCGGGTTTTTTATTTTTTTGCACTATATAATGTATATAAATACTACTTATATTACAGGTGGCAGTGTGGTCGATCAAAGCCTTTTGTTTTGTGTGGTGTTAAATAAAAATAAAAAATTTATTTCCAATAAATAGTAGTTATATTACAGCTTTCTGCGCTATATGTTGTGGGTTCGATCCCCACCCAGGGTAAACATTTGTTTAATGAACGAACACAGATACTAAGTTCTGTGTCTTAGTTTAACTGTTATCTGGTTTCCTTAGTAGGTACCTACAAGCTTTGCTTAGTTTGGGGCTAGATGGCGTTGTGTGAAATGTCCAACAATATTGATTTATATTATGACTGCCTAAATAAATCAACGTCCCAGGACTTAATTTTGTTTTTTTTTAAACTTAGTATACGTTTAGATTGTCACAATGTAATCTTATACCTTTAAACGAGCAATTCTTGTATATATATATATATATATAGATAATCTGAATCTCGGAAACGGCTCCAACGATTTTCATGAAATTTAGTATGCAGGGGGTTTTGGGGGCGATAAATCGATCTAGCTAGGTTTCATTTTCAGAAAACTACGTTTACCAAAAAAAAACCGAGCACAGCTCGGTCACCCAGGTACTTATTATTTAAACTAGGCCTGATGTGGCCAATAACGTGGCAATTCAACATTTGGATTGACGCCAATTCGTGTTTGCGCTTAGTCTATGCTATGTAATGGCAACAAATAAATGCGTTGTGTAATGACACCGAATAAATTATGTGTAATGGCAATAATAAATTGAAACAGTGAAACGGGTTATTGGTCGGACAAATCGCTTGGTACACAAATGAGACGATTTTAATGTTAATCCACTAAAATCTATACATTATTTATTTATGTATTTGACTGATGCAATCATATTAATTTTTGAATATTGGCTACTGATTAGCAGATTTATTTAGCAGATTTTTTTCAAAATATAGACATGCCTATAAGGTTTGGATATGACTCTGACTACTCACCTCTTTAGATATCCTCAAAAATGCTAACAATTACAGTCATGACTGTTCTTTTAATATTATTTAATGTACATTATTAATTAGAGTATCTAACTGTTTTATTAAAGGACCTAGAAATTTAGGCACTAGATCATACAAACGAACTTAGTAGGTACATGTACTTACCTGAAGTTTCCACCCCACCAAGTGAACTGTTTGCTGTATTTATTTTATGCAGTACAATATTATAAAAGGAAAAATATATAACTAACTAGCTATTTCTCGCGACTTTGTCCGCAAAAAAACATCAATATAACATTAATTCTGTAATTCTTGATATCGGTTAATTGTGAAGTTTCTATGGAATGCAAAAAAAGAGGCGGTCACCCATCCAAGAACTGACGTTGGCGCAGCGTTGCTTAACTATGCGTTCTCCATACAAAGTTTCAACCCCAATTTCATCCCTTTCAAGGATATTTTTTGAAACAAAAATAGCCTATAAAAAAATTGTCCGTCTCTAGGATATAATCTATCTCCTTGTCAAATTTCATTACGATCCGTTCAGCCGTTTAGTCGTGAAAACAAAGTTACAAAGTTACTTGCACCTTTATAATTATTAGTATGGATTTATTCAGCTAGAGATACAAGATAACGTCATTTACTGCCGTATGATCATGTATTATGTGGAAAACATTGTGCGTGATGCGTATATCATTGTAATCTACGCATAATAAATATAAAATAAATCCACGGCTACTACTCTAAGCTATTTTCTAAGTCTTTTGCTTAAGGGTCAATTCAACCCTTCACTACTTTATTATATTCAACGACAAGTTTTTTTTTCACTAGTATATTTCTGCAAAATTTTTTATATAAGTTGGTAAATATTATTGTGGAAATTTTGGACAGCGCCATCTAGCACCAATCTATGTACTATTTTTATTTATAAAAACTGGATATTAAGTGATGATACAGAAAATGTAGTTTAATATAATTTAGTATAATGTAGCTGAAAATAAATTCAAGTTAAAAATATTTTTTAATAAAATCATTAGAACCGTTTTGAAACTTATAAACGCACTATGAGCCAGTTCTCATACTGATAACTGATACTTTTTTCAACTATTTTTTTTTGACGCAATCATTTTAAATTTTGATGAAAATTGATAGATGGAGGGTATGGATTTTTGTAACTGAATCACGCTGAAACGAACGGCAGAACGGATCGGAATGAAATTCGGCACAGAGATAGTTTATCGTCTGGAATAGTACATAAAGTTACTTTTTAACCCGGAAAATATGTACGGTTCCCTTGGGAAAGATTTGTTTTTCAAGCAAATTAGGCTTAGCAGGCTAAGCCGCTGGCAGAAGCCAGTTGTAAAATTAAATACCCTAGCACAGAATCTTTGTTCATCACACAAAATTTTGACCAAACTTGAAATTTAAATCAACCAGCGTCCCTTATCTTCCCAAAACAAGTTCACAAACCAGAAATTAAACCAAAATCACCCGGCTCTCTTTCAAAAGTTTCAAATGAGCCGGAGCACCTAATAATTTCATCAATACTCAACACAGTAACTTGAAATTTCAGATACATAACTCCGCGTAAAACTTTTTAATTGAACAAATCCCGGCACCGAAGGCGTTTTAATTAGTGAAATTTCCTATGAACAGCCGACCGATGGTATAATTTCTATGCAAATTGCGCATTTAACTTTGCATAACTTCAAAGCGGGCAACCCTGACGCGGCTACGGAGACAAATTTCTCGTCACTCATAGACCGGGAGAAAGGGCCACCAATACCTTAAATAAAGAGATAAAGATAAAGATCAGTTATTTGCATAAACATGTGGAAACAAGATATACAATACACTAGTGAACCCGGCAGAAGCAGAACCTACTGAATAAAATTTTGTTTTCGAACCATTGAAATATACACATACATTTCATTCAAATCGGTTCAGCTGTTTGCACGTACATAAAAATGCTTAAGTATCTTTTTTTGTACCACTTTTGATGAAGTTTTATTTGTGCCTTTTATATTTTTCCGTGTATTCGAGTTTTTCTTGACATGCTTCATGTGGCAACACTGCTTGTTTATCTGTAAAAGGTATTCGTAACATCATTGATAAAATCTAAGGAAATTTAAAACAAAATACTTACAAAAAATACACTTTAACCAAACTTATTCAAAACTAATGACAGAAGAAGAAAAGTTAAAAACAAAATAATGCGTGTTGCCCGCTTGTCCTAGTCCAATATTTAAATTTAATCAAAAAGAGTCCTGTAATTTCACCGAATGAAATTTTACTTTAGATAAACTTTGCCAAACAGTTGTAGTGCTAAAAAACAAATACTAGAAGTAAGAATATTTTAATTTTCTAAATATTTTTTTATTGCAGCTCAGTTGGTAGTAGCTCTGCCTTCTGCGCTGTAAGTTGTGGGTTCGATCCCCACCCAGGACAAACATTTGTGTGATGAACGCAGATCTTTGTTCTGTGTCTTATTATTATGTATTCTATGTACGAGTATGTATTTACAAAAAATAAGTATTTAGTTAGTTTATATTATCTGGTTCCCATACTACCTACAAGTTTGCTTAGTTTGGAGCTAGATAGCGTTGTGTAAAATGTCCACCAATATTTATTTTATTTATAACTAGCTTCCGCTCGCGGCGTTGCCCGTGAAGTACCTCCATAAAATATAGCCTATGTTCATCCTGAAAGTTCTTTCTACACATTGGTGAAAGAATTTTTCAAATCGGTCCAGTAGTTTCGGAGCCTATTCAATTCAAACAAACAAAAAATCAAATCTTTCCTCTTTATAATATTAGTATAGATTTATTTATTGGCACTTCTATTTACTAAGTTCAGTGCTCTATGACCAGCCTGAACTCAAAACCGGATTCAGTTTCCAGAATGACTGATCTCTTTCTTTTGATCTCCATTTTGTATTAATAAAGAGCTAATTGATCAACTTTGACGTTAGATTATTATATTTATTCGGCTATGTTTACTTTGGAAAGATTTCCCGAGCGAATTTTGCGTTCCATTTCACTCAGAATTTCAGCTGTTGAATAATAAAAATACTGAAGAAATGTTTATAACTACTTACGTACGCTTATGTACAATTTTATATCCGATTGCGAGGGAGAGTAATTTGTTTAGGGTGTATGTATTTATGTAAGTAATGATAATGTGTGTATGTATGAATGTTATGATGAATTTTGGCAAATCAGTTGAATAAAGGACAAAGGTTACACAAAATATCAAAAAATCTGATATGGCTATTTAGATTATATATTATGGTTAGAAGTTATTTTCAATTTTTTTCAGTCGCGTATTTTAGTTTTTGCTATAAACTAAGTTTTAATACGCGAGTGCAGTGCAGTGCGCGCTCGGAAACGGACGCGCTTCATTCAAGCACTGTCACGAATTTTATAATTCGCGGTACGCGCGGCTCGCGCCGCTGCCCGGTCCTATTGCGATGTCTACTGGCAAGGCGGTCATCGTGAACGAGCTGTTGGCGTTCATACAGAATGCCATCGACACAATGGATGAGATCAGCATCCTGCAGATCTGCAAGTCCAATTTCAAGGAAGAGGAGATCTGCAGTGGGAAGGCGCTGATCTTCCAAACGTTGGGCAAAACTGCCCAGATGCCATCCCGCAGGAGGGATGGAGGAGAAAGAAGTCTCCAGGACATCATCACCGTTCTGAAGGAGACCGACCCAGACGACGTGCCGGATTTCGTCGCGAAGGAGCTGCACAAGCTTCCACCGGTGGGATTCGACCACGTTGACGTCACCAGGCTTCTGAAGGACATCACATTCCTGAAGGCAAGCTTGGTCGAAGTTCAGGCTAGATTAGAGGCTTCGGATAATACCATCTCTGGGCTGCGTGCCGAGCTGGTGTTACTACGTAACACTAATTCGGTATTCAGGTCACCCGAGGCCTCTAATAATGTGAACACACGTCGCGGAGCGCTAAATGCTTCGGTCTGCAGTTTCAAGTCAGCGGATTTCGCGGAATCGTTGGAGTCGCCGGTCGCTGTATCTAGTGCAGCGAACGTGAGCCCACGTGCCGCCGCCCGCTGCCCCGCGCCCTCGTCGGTCACTGCCACCGCGGCCCTGCACCCCGCGCCCTCCGCCCCGCACGTGCCGTCCCCCGCGACGACACCGATATCTGCATCCACCCCACGTGGATACGCTGCTGCTGCCGCCAGCAACTCGAACAAGCGGCAATCGACGACAAACGGCGGGAGGGAGATTCGTAAACCTCCCCGCAGTGCGGTATCCCAGGGTCCTCAAAAGACCCAGGAAGATGATGAGGGTTTCATCAGGGTTGAGAAGAAGAAGAAGAAGAAGGTGCCCCTTCGTCGCAACCAGTGTGGAACCGCGCCGACCGGACCGAACCATCTGCTGCGTCCCGCTCTACCTATGACGTTACTATACGTGTCCCGACTGCACTTCGCCACTAAGCCTACTGACCTGGTGGAGTACATGAAGGTGAAGACCAACGTCATATTGAGGGTGGAGAAGTTGCATTCGCACAACAATGTGAGTTTCAATTCATTTGTTGTGCGAGTGCCGACTTCAAATCTCGCCCTCTATATGAAAGAGGATTTCTGGCCGAAGGGTGTCATATTTCGGCGATTCCGTGGAAGGCTTGGTGACACCCCCCCACTTCCAGCTCCCAATAATTAAATAATTAGTTTATTATTATGTATGTTAGACTGTAAGGTATATATTTTATATGGGCCGTAGTTTTTAAGTATTTTCCATCTTGTACACTTAGACTAATGTTGCCTGAAATAAAGTTATTATTATTATTATTATTATTATTATTAAATAGTTTTTTATAATGATCCTACTAATATTATAAATGCGAAAATTTAAAGAATGTATGGATATCTGGATGTATGTTTGTTACTCTTTCACGCTGAAACGGCTGAACAGGTCTGGATGAAATTCAGCACAGATGTAGATTATAATCTGGAAAAGCACATAGATTACTTTTTATTCCGGTAAAATGTACGGTTCCCGTGGGATATGTTTTTTTTTGTTTTTCAAGGTACCACGCGGCCGAAGCCGTGGGCGGAAGCTAGTCTAAAATATTTTTTTGACCTTTGAGTGGGGTCTATATCTAGAAGTATAAAATTTTTTGTAATAATTAATACAATTTTTGTTTGTCTTAACGTTTTTAGGACTAATGATAATTTACCATAACAACTAAACTCATAACCGTTTTCGCATAATTTTTACTAGCATAACCATTTATAGCATAAAGATAACTTAGCATAATGTTTAGAGGCATAACCATTAATAGCATAAAGATAACTTAGCATAATGTTAAAAGGCATAACCATTTATAGCATAAAGATAACTTAGCATAATGTTTAAAGGCACACATTGAGAAAAGCATAACAATACCTAAACATAATGATCAACAATGGGGTAGGGCAATTCGGTTTTTTATAATTTTACATAGCAACCTAACGAACCTACTGCTCGGGGTAGGGCAATTCGGTTTTTATAATTTTACATAGCAACCTAACGAACCTACTGCTCGGGGTAGGGCCATTCGGTTTTTTATATTTTTACATAGCAACCTAACGAACCTACTGCTCGGGGGAGGGCAATTCGGTTTTTTATATATTTACCTAACAACCTAACGAACCTACTGCTCGGGGTAAGGCAATCCGGTTTTGTATATTTTTATATACTCGTAGCTACCTAACGAACCTACTACTCGGGGTAAGGCAATTCGGTTTTGTATATTTTTACATAGCAACCTAACGAACCTACTACTCGGGGTAAGGCAATTCGGTTAATTAGAAAAAATAAAATATGTCTAAAGACTATTATGCATCTCATCAATTAGTCGAATTGAATGTGGTACAAAAGATAAATCACATTAGGCCAAAAAACGATTATGCAAAAGTTAGATACATTATGACACTATAATGTTATGCTTTATTCATAATAGTCGAATTGAATGTAGTAGAAAAGATTGTTATGCTTAAATCACATTAGGTCAAAAAACGATTATGCGAAAGTTACATTATGACACTGTATGTTATACTTTATTCATTATGACTAAGTAAATTATGGAAAAAAAAATTATACGTTTTAATGTGCTCCCCTTTGAGTGACTTGATGATATTCTATCCATCAATCATTACTGTCCCAAGTTTTACATTTTTCATAGATAATATGCGCGGAGTGGCCAAAACATTTATGTTTCTCCTCACCGTTTGAATATCCAATGCGCACAAGATTCAAACTCACGACCTTAGATTCAGAAGGCAGAGGTGCTACCACTACCAATTGTCTATGGACTCCCAATGAATAATTGTATAGCTAAACAACGAGTGTTAACTAGAATCATAGCCCAGTCACTAGTAATACAAACACAGTGTGCACAGTACGTCTACCATGAGTTGTCACATTTAGATCGGCTGACGTTACTACAGTAGCAAGAGTACGTTACTATGACATCTGTCAAAAGTGTTACTCATTGTACCAAATTCTAAGCAAATGAATGAAGCGCAAACTACAGTCGCTGTAGTACACTGTGACGTAGGATAGTTAACTAGGTGACGTTTTAGTACCCAACTATCCGCTAGAGGCGCTGTGCAAGTGTTCATACATTTTTTTTTACTACAGTCGCTAGCGAGTGTAGATTGTGAAAACTCATGGTAGACCTACAGAACACTGAACCTTGCTTAGCTTGCTATTTGATTAATTGCAGACGTAGGGTGAGGATGCGTCACTGCGTGTCATGCTGACAGCGACATAAGGAATGGCTGAATCATTTGCGAGCTGGTTTTAAAAAATAAGTCAGTATCGACCGTCAACATTAGACTTAATAAAGACTTAGAGCGGTTTCACACTACGTCCGATCCAAATCCGATCCAACCCCGTGAAAATATGGATCTAGAAAACTCGGACCGAATTCGGATATCGCTTACGCACTAGTCCGATCTCTGATACAAATCCAAGCAATTCAGTACTAAATTATTTTTATTATAAATTGCCATAGAAATAGTTTTACAACTACGCCGGACCATATTTTCACGGGTTCGGATCGTATTCGGATCGGACGTAGTGCGAAATCACTCTTATAGTTACCCTGAAGCTCAGTTTCCGTATTCCATACAGCGCATAATAAGCAAAAGTCAAAGACAGTAGTGACATAGCGTCAATCAGTAAAAACATGTAAGAACTCATAATGAACCTTTTTTTTATGTGAATATTGACGCTCGCAAAATGCACTACGTCTATGAATTGAACCAACTGTTCTATTTATTTTAGGTAAATAGTTTAGCTTGGTAGATAATTTATTTATGTACGTTTACGTGAACAGTCTCAGTTTGCTCTGTTATAGACATGCCAGATAAATCTGATTTGACACAAACCTTTGAAATATACAGTCAATATCTGTCAATAGATATCAATATACATACATACACTACGGAGCATAAGAGTAATTTTCCCTTGACAATTTTTTTGTATAAACTTGCTATTACCCACGAGTTCTTTCGCTAAAATTCATCAACATATTGATTCTGAATGTATTGTTATCAACTAATTGGGAAGTTTCTATGGAGTGCAAAAAGAGGCGGTCACCCATCCAAAAATTGAGTGCGCCCAGCGTTGCTTAATGCGTTCCCCACATATTTTCAAACACTATTTCAGCCCCTTTCAATAATTTTTTGAGACAAAAAATTGTCTATTCCTAGCCAAATTTTATTGGGATCGGTTCAGCATTTTAGTCGTGAAATAGTAGCAAACAAACTGAGTTACTTTCACTTTTATAATATTAGTAAGGATATTTTAAATCTTTTATAGAACTATTATTTTTTGCTAGATAAAAATGATCCCTAGCAACGCATACTTAAATTCTTCCTTTGCCATTCCAATCTGTATCTACGCCGTAGATACACGTAGACGATTAAAGTCTACGAGTGTCTACGGCGTAGGCTTTGTGTAGTGCTGTCTCTATCTAACAGCAAACCTTCGTAACGTCTTCTTCTTCTTTATTTATGGTATCTGTCTCATTTGAAATCAATAATTTTGAGTGTCAAGTTTTTTAAATAAATTGAATTGTCAATATCACAAAGTCACAATTCCTAAATAAAGTATTTAAAAAAAAAGATAGCTGTTTTTTTATAAGACTTGGTATTTTCCCAATGGATTTGGAAAGAAAATATTCTAACTATTCACTTTAATTCACATATTTTACAACCGTGTCAGAACTCGGGCTTTATTGGAAAAATAACCACAGAAAGTACATAATAAAACTCGAAATCACACGAGAAAATATATAAAACTAGAGCGATAAAGTTGACAGTCGAATGCATCAGAACAAAATCCCTTCGTAGCGTCTTTTCGCTTGAATGAACGTATTGCCTTGGTAATGAGAACTGTCAATATTCATTGAACAACAGATACTGTAGCCTGTAGGTCTGTTTGATTGAAGTGATTGTTTAATAGAGTATGTTGACGCTATCAATTTTAACCTGTTTGCTTGACAGTTGATTGATTCAGGCGTGACTTTGCGGAAATTCATTATTATCGCCTCTTTACGCTACGATTGATGCTCTCCTTTACAGTAATTCTATTTTAGATGTTTTGGGACAATACAAAAAATACTTGTCGACTTGAGACCTTTTTACCCAACTGTGAAGAGGGAGGGTCATGTGTATGGGTGTATTATTATTAGTATTAGACGGGTATTTATCGCGTTTAAATTACCTTATATTTTCCCGACGTTTCGACAGGTTTGCACGCTGTCGTGGTCACGGGTAGACTACTGAGTCTACCCGTGACCACGACAGTAGTCTACCCGTGACCACGACAGCGTGCAAACCTGTCGAAACGTCGGGAAAATATAAGGTAATTTAAACGCGATAAATACCCGTCTAATACTAATAATAATGTGTTCAGATCGCGTAAGTTTAAAAGTACATATGGGTGTATTGTATGTACATTATGTATGCGAGTTCTTTGGCTATCGTTAGACCCCAAACAGCTGAACAGATTTTGACAAATGAGATAGATTCGACTGAATTACAAGAGTGACATTGGCTATACAAAATGTCAAATATTCCAACATGGTGTAAGAAAATAATTTCAATTAAGTACTTATGTACTTAAAGTATTTTTTTTTTTATTTTTGCAATAGACACTAGTTTCTTTGTTGGTTAAAAAGTTATAGACTAGCCAAAAAATAGCATTAAAGACAGATATTTAGTTATCCTCCACTGATATTTAAACGCAAGGCGTGAAGTACCCGCCCGCACATTTTTATATGGAACTAGCTTCCGCCCACGGCTTCGCCCGCGTGGTACCTTGACAAACAAAAACATCGCTATCCCACGGGAACCGTACATTTTCTGGGGATAAAATGTAGCCTTTGTGTTATTTCAGACCATAATCTATATCTGTGCCAAATTTCATTCAAATCCGTTCAGCCGTTTTAGCGTGAAAGAGTAACAAACATACATCCATCCATCCATCCATCCATACATTCTTACAAACTTTCGCGTTTATAATATTAGTGGGAGTTTACAAATCGCTCCCGCTTCTGCTACTGTTCTATGAACAAGGTCGTAAATAATCTTAAGACGAAAAAAAATACTAAAATGCTTTTGCACTTTCCCCTCTAGATTGTGATAATAATTCTGTCAAAATGCTCTCCTATAAACCCCATGTAAATCCCCAAATATCAGACGTAAGATGGCATTCCTCTAAATTATTTTTAGTGCGTACCCCCGTCCAAGGCTTTTCTTTAATCACAGACTAAGTTATATCAACGTTACTAAAACGTTTATTTAACCCTCGTAAACATTTACAAACATGTTCAAAACATGCTATAAACAAAAAGTGTAAAGATAATGTTTTAAATCAAACAAGAGAACATTTTTTACAGTCTTTTACATATTTTCTGCTAGTTCTACATATATTTATTCTCACATTTTGTTTTAGGTGTACTTTGTATAAAAAAAATGAATTCATCCACCATGTAGATTACATTTAAAACATGTTTGAATACATTTCAATACACGATAACAACAAAAATACTAAATGTTTTGATGTTCACAAGAAAACATTTTTGACAGTTCTTAAAGCGTTTCCTACAAGTTTTGTGTACTTTTGTGTAAGTTGTTTTAGGTAAAAATGCTTTGATCCAACATGTATAACAACATGTTTTATACCTTGTGTAAACGTGGAGTTAGAAGGTATTGTAGAAAACACGCACGCAATCTCAAAACTTAACCTCAGCGTGCGTAAGCTCATTTTCCTTTAACAAAATGGATCATTCCCGTCAGTTGTTTGAACTATGCAAGCAAGAATAACCTTTATGGGTTTGTAAGTAGAACTCATTTTCTATAAGCCTGCTGTGTGCGAGACAAGCCTGGCTTTAAGATAATGAATTTATTGTATAAAAGGTTATCTCTGGAGTCACGTTACGCACTTTGCGATAAGTTTTTGGAGTTGAAAGTTCTGAAATGATAATATAGAAACCTTTTTGGTAGTTTTGGTCTTTTTATGTTTGTCCGGAGACTCCGGATTCATAAAAAACAATCACGTATTGGTATGTGGTGGGCTGAAAATTGGTTTTTATTGTGTGAAAAATAATATGAATGTAAGAGTAGATTCAGTGTTTACGAATGACAGGAGTGAGTGGAAGAAGAAAATTTGCCGTGCCGATAATGTGGGATAAAGGCAGGAGAATTGTATTGGTACAAGATATAAAGATAAACAGTGGTGGTAATTCGGTTGTTTTGCAGACTAACTTAAAAAATGCTACCATAGGTACGATCTTATTTGGCTTAATATAAAGACCAAATTAGAGTAACATTTTTGAATGACAGTTTTAAAAAGATCAAAAATTGACATAATCATTCTAATTTAATTAATATTCCACCATTTTCACGTAACTTTAGTCAACACCAATTTACATGGCTTCTAAAATAAGCTAAAACACGTCAATCATACGTCAGTTTAGTCAAATTTAGAATTGTAATTTAAAATGTTTACGCTAATTTAGTATTTGATGTGTACAAAATAAGGTCGCGTTTATTTCAGCATTTTTTTAGTTAGTTTTAGTTAGTCGGCGGAACAACAGAATCACCACCAGTAGACACTAAATCGGACTTCCTAGGACCAAGGAAAACTGTAGACACTAAATCGGACTTCCTAGGACCAAGGAAAACTGTAGACACTAAATCGGACTTCCTAGGACCAAGGAAAACTGTAGACACTAAATCGGACTTCCTAGGACCAAGGAAAACTGTAGACACTAAATCGGACTTCCTAGGACCAAGGAAAACTGTAGACACTAAATCGGACTTCCTAGGACCAAGGAAAACTGTAGACACTAAATCGGACTTCCTAGGACCAAGGAAAACTGTAGACACTAAATCGGACTTCCTAGGACCAAGGAAAACTGTAGACACTAAATCGGACTTCCTAGGACAAAGGAAACGCGAGTAATCGCTGGCATTTATACCCCATATAATTGTGCTCAAAAGTTTACATAAGTACCTAAGCCTATTGGGAAATGTAACACCCTAAATAATATTTGAAATCCAGGAAAAAATTGGGGAGATAGGGGAAAGTGTCGGTTATTAGCAGTAGTTATACGGGAGATCACTGTTCCTACAGATCCACTAATGTATTTTACTACACAAGCTAATACAAAACTTCAACTAATATTATAATGCCAAAATTCATAAATAATTTATTTAAAATAAAGTTGAAGAAGAAGAATATAAAGTCAACTCATTTGTCGAAATCCGTTCAGCCGTTTGGGATACAGCGACAGCCAATGGAACTCGTATACATACATACATACATATGTACATACATACATAGGTACATATACTACAAACACGATCTTACATAATTACGAACTTAATTATGTACTACATTATAATTAAATACTTTTACAAGACAAGCTTCCGCCCACGGTTTTGCCCGCGTGGTACCTTGAAAAACAAAATCAATCTTTCATCCCCTATTTTATCCCCTTGGGGGTAAAATTAATCAAAATTCTTTCTTAGCTGATGCCTTCGTACAAGAGTACCTGCATGTCAAATTTCAGCCCGATCCGTCCAGTGGTTTGGGCTGTGCGTTGATAGATCACTATGTCAGTCAGTCAGTCAGTCAGTCAGCCAGTCAGTCAGTCAGTCAGTCAGTCAGTCAGTCAGCCAGCCAGTCAGTCAGTCAGTCAGTCAGTCAGTTAGTCAGTCAATCAGTCAGTCAGTCAGTCAGTCAGTCAGTCAGTCAGTCAGTCATTCAGTCAGTCAGTCAGTCAGTCAGTCAGTCAGTCAGTTGACAAGTGCTACTTTTAACTTTATATTTAAAAGATATTGTATGTGATAGTTTAATTCCGATGATATTGACTATTTTTGTAGAATAGACGCCCAAATCGTGCAAAAATGAATTAAAACCTAAAATTATAAAGGTCATTGATATCTTTCCCCTAACTTTAAAGTCGATTGAAATAAGAAACGGTCGTTCAAGCAACATTGAGTGATTTTCATTTTTCTGAAATAAGCTATTAGTTAAAAGCGTAGCGTGTCTTGTTCCCCCAGTATACTTTGACTGATGGTTTTGTGACGACCCACGCAAAAATTGTTTAGACCCTAGATGTCGCTAGTGACGTTTACGTATAGTTTAAGATTTACGATTAATAATATGATAATTTGATTAATTTTTAGATTAACGTAGTTGGAAGCCACTATGAACATGTGCTACGTCTATCTAAGGCAGATTTTTTTATTGTTGTCCTTGTAAATAAGGCTTTTTAGATCACTGGAGGTGTAGAGGTAGCACCCCTGCCTCGCGATCCGAAGGTCGTGAGTTCAAATGAGTTTTTTCGAAAAATGTATATAGGTACGCAATGCCAGTGCTCTTAAACGGTGAAGAAAAACATCGTGATGAAACCGGCATGCCCTAGAACCAAAAATTTGAAGGTGTATAATAGATTAGTATTCTTATAAGCGGCGATGGGCTTGTAACCTGTCACGTACGGAGTACTGATCATTATAATTAAATTGTGCAAAATGTGGTCATGTGCCAAATGTCATGTTTGGACATGCCTCTGACTACCCCCTTCAGATATTCTCAGAGATATAAGTAACGTAATTTAAATAAAAAAATGAATTATTCAAAATTGTGGCTCGTATGAGAAACAAATATAACAAAAAATGAACAAATAATATTTTTTTTATATTTATTTGAGGAAATCCATAGACACAACAAAGTTTCTAAGTGTTTAAGTGAATAAATAAAATCTCAAAGACCAAAAAAAAATTCAGAAATTAACTCGAGTTAACCGAATGATAGAACTTTGAAAATTTACTGATCCCATTTCAAAAGTAAGTGACGAATAGCCGTAAAAGTTTCCTTTTAACGCTCAATTAGACTTTCGAACTGGATCTCAAAGATATTCAATTAGAAAATTTATTGTAATTGACACCCTGAGCCGGGCCGATGAATATGCAATCGGAAATTGAATGTTGAGCGGTAATAAGTTAAGTCTTTGTTCAATTTACTGAAAAATGTCGAGGTAATAATGAATTTTAATAGTATTTTAAAGCAATCAATTTTTTTTGAAAAATGTTCGTTATCTTTGACTTTAGCACCTGTGGAAGCAGCTTCATATTTGGCCATGAATTTTAATGGTATTTTAAAACAATGAATTTTTTTTTGAAAAATTTTCGTTATCTGTTACCTTCGTTATAGTACCTGAAAAAATATTTTTATCCAATTGTGAAGGTGCATAATGTATGTAGGTACATAATTATGTAGTACCTGGATGACCGAACTTTGCTCGATTTTTAATGGTAAATCGTGTTTTTTGGAAAGCTTGATAGAAAATACATAAATAGTATTTTAGCTAGATCGATTTATCGCCCCCGAAACCCTCTGCATTCTAAATTACATGAAAATCGTTAGAGCCGTTTTCGAGATTCAGATTCTACATATATTGTGGTATTAGATAGATAGATCAGATGTATGTAAGTGAAAAAAAACTAGCTGTTTCGTACATTTTAGCCAAGGAGATATTGAACTTTTGTATGAAACAGTTGTTTTTTTTCGCCCTCACTGTATGAGTTTTTTAGAAAAAGTTGATTATATTGATGGGTACTTTAACCCCCTGATATTTTTGGTAGGAGTCTAGAAACACCCTGTATTCTAGGTACTTTATGATAGACTAGCTTCTGCACGCGGCGTCGCCCGCGAAGTACCTACATTAAATATAGCCTATGTTCATCCTGAAAGTTCATTCTACACATTGGTGAAAGAATTTTTCAAATCGGTTCAGTAGTTTCGGAGCCTATTCATTTCAAACAAACAAACAAACAATCAAAGTTTTCCTCTTTATAATATTAGTATAGATGTAAACTTGTAGCTATATACTTGCTTCTACTGTCTGGTTTAATGCCACCTATCATTGTAATTGGTTGGGCCATTAAACGTGTGGCGTCGCACGGGCGGAGCGCGTCTGAGAATGCCACTCACCCTAATTGTAATTTATGCGCGCGCCAATGTAGTGGCCAGATCCGATTTCGTCGCTCGTTCAAGCTACAAAACGAGCGATGAAATCGAACATTCAACCTTCTTTGTCTATTGATCTGTGAGACAAATTAAGGTTTATTGTTGGATTTCCTGCGATGCGTTTGACTGACAACTACGTCTCTCTAGTTTTTATATTTGTTCTCGTGTTATTTTGAGTTTTATTGCGTAATTTTGGTGGTTATTTTGGCAATAAAGTCCGGGTTCTTGACGCGAGTGTAAAATATGTGAATTAAAGTGAATAGTTCTCTTCAAATTCCATCGGAGGAAATCCCGAGAATTTTCAACAAAACAGCCATCTTTTGTTTAAAATTGACTTGACAACTTGACTATGACTCTGTGACGTTAACAATACTTATAAATATATACACTTGACACTGGCAAAATTGTTCTCTAAGAGACAGATGCCATAATTGAAGAAGAAGAAGAAGAAGGTTTATTGTTTTTTTTTTTACCCAACTGCGAAGGAGACACTGTGGTAATTCGGTTGTTTTGCAGACTAACTTAAAAAATGCTACCATAGGTAAGATCTTATTTGCCTTACTATAAAGACCAAATTAGCGTAACATTTTTGAATGACAGTTTTAAAAAGATCTAAAATTGACATAATCATTCTAATTTAATTAATTTTCCACCATTTTCACGTAGCTTTAGTCAACACCAATTTACATGGCTTCTAAAATAAGCTAAAACACGTCAATCATACGTCAGTTTAGTCAAATTTAGAATTGTAATTTAAAATGTTTACGCTAATTTAGTATTTGATGTGAACAAAATAAGGTCGCTTTTAGTTCAGCATTTTATTAGATTTTTTTAGTTAGTCCGCGGTACAACAGAATCACCACCACTTTTACAAATTTTAGATATTCCAAACAAAGAACTCCCCTTTTCACTTTATTATTTGTTATGACACATTTTATACTAAACAAAACGTAGGTAAACTAAACAATAGAGTAATAAATTCGACTAACTCATTTACAAATTCCACACGTTTGTTAGATTTTTGAAATAAATACTTTATTACTTTTGAGATACGAAACTCTAAGAATTAAAAAAATAATGAATGAAGCCGATGTATTCCCGATGTCCCCATTTACGGTGTCACCATTCAATGGGGACAACGGAACTCAATAAAAATAATTAAAATTTATGCCCGGAACTTATCAAACTTGAAAAAATCAAGATAAATATAAATTTTAAATATATTTATTCAATAAAATCATAAGGATCACTTTGAAACATCTTGAAACGTAACGAAAAATTTTGGGTCATGGTACGAAATATCAAATTTATATTACTTTGATGTCGCTTGAAGAGCTTGTGGTAAGGCTCCAAAAAAACATGATCCATGAGCATCTGACTAAGCCGTGGATTTTCGATGTTTTCCTTCACCGTTTGAGAGGACTGATATAAAGTTACTATGCAATAGAATATTCATAGGCCTTTTATATCGAGTGGTTCAGATAATATCGAGTACGCCATCCTTAGTCGATATCAGGAGTTAATTGAATAAAAGTCTGCGTGGGGAGAGGGGGGAGGCTTCATGAATATGGATTTGAGTTGGAGTGTACTTGGCTTTGTAAAAAGTTCAAGTAAGTCCGCCATTAGACGAGGGCGATATGCGTTGGAGTGTTCAAATGGCTGGCGGTTTTAATTTAAAGCTTGCTAAGATATTTCTTCTCATTCCAAAAGCGTACGGTGAGTTCTAATATTTTTTTTATATAACTACACTTGCGTGCAAAAAAATCAATCCACTCCGCATAGTAATTAAAGCCTGGAGTGGGCCGATTTTTTTGCACGCAAGTTTACTATTTCCGCCTACGGCTTCGCCCACGTGGTACCTTGAAAACAAAAACAAATCTATCCCACAAAAACCGTATTTATTTGGGAAAAAAGCCTGTGTGCTATTCCGGAGTATAATTTATCTCTGCGCCAAATGTCATCTTGATCCGTTCAGCCATTTCAGTGTGAGTGAGTAACAAACCTCCAACCAACTTTCGCATTTGTAATAATTATAGTTTGATGACTGTTTATGTAGTTTCCATACGATTTGATGTTTGGGTGAACGCCAACGGAAAATGGATTTTGTCTAGACCTTATCACTCCTCGTTTATATCCAGAAACATGTTTCATACACGTTATCATTAAAACTTGTCTAAGAGTCTTATACGTGTTTTGTTTTAACAATTTTGTCAGTTTTTGTGCAAGTTTTGTATACAAATATATTCTCACAACTCGTTTTAGATTGTAATTTATAAATGTTTACTAAATATCAAAAGTTTGAAAGTGTCTGCCATTCGTATAAGCGCCATTGGGTTTGCTACCTATCACGTACGGAATGCACTATACTGTGCAATATCCTCAAAGATAGAGAGACTCTACTCTAGATCTGATTATAGACCGAGCCACGGGATTACAATCGTGACCATGTTTCTTTTAT
The DNA here is from genome assembly GCA_963675405.1 of Cosmorhoe ocellata. Lineage (NCBI taxonomy): Eukaryota > Metazoa > Arthropoda > Insecta > Lepidoptera > Geometridae > Cosmorhoe > Cosmorhoe ocellata. Next base: position 2,596,601 of record OY776250.1, on the reverse strand, counting down.
AAATGTATTCATACAAAAAAAAGCGCTAGGGCCCAGCGAGTTTCATGTCAGTTCTTCTCGTACTGGGGATAGGACTGGAATTGGCACCTAGACTCACCTAGAGTGTATGACGATTCAAAATGATCCTGTGATTTTAATTAGTAAATATAATTTGAATTTGAATTACATGTAGAATTTGATACCTTGATGTAAAGGTACCAACTAAAAAGGACGGAAATATACTTATTACTACACTACTTACTATAGTACTTTCCCGCTAAACTATCATCTAATTAGCTTAACAACACAAACTCAAATATAAATAAGATAATAGTTTAGCGGGAAATTACTAGATATTTCCGTCCATTTCAGTATTTGTAATAGATTTCCGCAAAGTCACGCCTGAATCAATCATTTATCTTGATGTAAAGATGTGACACCTTTACCGTTACCGCTTTCGCTTCCGCCGAGGCGCAATCACTAAAGCCAAATCCAAGTTCGCTTACATAATTTCCCCGAGACAGCTTTATGACGTAGAAACAAAGATTCGAAGCAAACCCCAGAGTGGGGGATGGCTTGGAGCGTAGCCAGACGTTATCGAATTCATGTAAAAGATGGAAATCGAGGTGAGAAACGGCAGCGATGTTTATGCCTGTCGAATGTGGGATAACATATAAATATTTATGTAATTGCGATATAATTTCCTATGCCATGAATATCACTGGAATATTTGTAAATTGAAATGAAAAATGAAATGAAATATATTTATTTCTTGCAAACCACAACAAAACCAAACATAAAATAGAAATAAGTTGCTTAAAAATATTATGTACTCACTTAACAAATGAGGTAGGTATAGAAGTTATCCTATCTTATATAAATCTTCAGTAATACCTAATATATTGTTGTGGCAGAGAAATGGCCCATAGCTCAGCTTGATGCTCCAGCATGTCTCCATGCTGTAGCGCTGGTATTCTGCTAGGGGCTGCATTTAGGTCACGGACACCTTGATACTACCCATAAACATAGTACTTATTATTAAAAATTTATATATTTAATTTATAATTGCACGTAACTAAACTACAGAAAGTAAATAACAAACAAACCATGATCATGACTATAATCCCCAGGCTTGCTAATACAAAAAAGCGCTAGGCCCAGCGAGTTTCTTGTCAGTTCTTCTCGGACTGGGGATGAGACTGGAATTGACACCTAGACTCACCTAGTATGTAAGACGATTCAAAATGATCCTTGTGATTTTATTGAATAAAGATGGTTTGAATTTGAATTTGGTAAGTATCTCTTCAGATCTCTAGTTACTTAGATCTTTGAAGATAACTAAAGAGGAATAGTCCGAGGCACGTCCAAACATGATATTTGGCACATGATTACATTTCGCACAGTATTACGTACATGATAGGTTGCAAGCCCTTCGCCGCTTATAAGAAAATACTATCCTATGACATTCTAATTTTTGTTCAATGATAGTTTCCTCACGATGTTTTCCATCACTGTTTAAGAGCACTAGCATTGCGCTCTTTACATTTGTCGCATAGAAAAACTCACTTGTGAGTGACTAGATTTGATCCCACAATCGTGAGGTAGGGATGTTACCACTACACCACCAGTGCTCTCTATCTACAATATTTAGTAAAACTAATTATATTTTAACTATAGTTTAAACTGCACATGTTTTCATGTACATTTTTTGTAAGAAGGATCATACAAAAAAGCGCTAGGACCGAGACGAGTTTCTTGCCTGTTCTTCTCGTACTTGGGTTAGGTTGGAATTGGCACATAGATTCACCTAGCATGTAAGACGTTTCAAAGTGATCCTTGTGATTGTACTGAATAAATATTTTTCAATTTCAATTTCAATGTAAGTACAATCCTTTTTACAAAGAATAATGAAACAATAAATGTTGCTTATTTAACAAATATTGAGGTTCATGTTTTTATCTGGATTGAATCTTGCAAGCGTATGTGTATAATTATAGGTATATTATATAAATATTTTTACCCTTAGTTCTCCTTGATTTCCCCCATCTTAAGGGACACTAAAATGGATTAACGACTCCATTTACTCTGTTTAAAAGTTGCCTAACTGCCTGTGAATGTGAAAAGTCTGCTACTAAAAAATTATACATTTTTGTAAGCGAACGTAAAGTGCTTGAAATGGCTGCGAAAATGTGCCTCGTCCTATTTGAATGGGCTTTTACAATTAACTTGAATACTCTTTTAACCGATTTAAAACAGAGGTTATTGAGACGACTATCTACATACTCGTATTACGACGTTTACGTAGACGTATCTTTGTATTTTCCATTTTACATGTTATCCGATTTGGTTCCTTTGTTAATAAATGGAAAATGACCCCATAGTGGTTTTATATAAATTTTAATTCGCGAAAAAATGATTTTTTCCGCAAAACATAAAAAACTTTTTATACGTTTTTTTTAAATACTTACCTATGTTTTTTTTATTATTTTACTTTAATTTTTTAATTCGAAAAGTCGGAAGTTTGAGAAAACTTTGAGTTTCAAGTTTTTTACATAAAATAATCATCAAGTAATATTAATTCTTCTATAATATTACTCTGAAAATCGGAGACACGTTTTCCTGCCTTAAGTATTTTGATACTTGAAGGCTTATTTCTTGAAAAGTTTTCTGATTAAATTAAAACGGTAAAAGGTGGCTCATACACTGCTAGGCGCTCCGTCGCGTTGCACGTTGCAGAGTTTAATCCGTATAATGAAACACCGAAGACTTTTAAATCACTTCCTTCATTATTTCCATAAAGTTCCTGACTCTAGCAAGACTTGACTGATTAAATAAACTTATGTATCTATCATTATCACTTACATTGCTTAGATTAAAGTTTAAAATTGACTTGACTTGCAAAATAAATAAAGAAGAAGAAGGAAGTTCCCAGTAGCTGAATTAATGTTTCATTGTTTTTTTTTAAGTAAGTACTCAAATTATTAAATTAAATTGTTTAAAAAAAAACAAATTAAAATCGATTTATTCCGCATTCGCCCCACATTCCAAAAAAATCCGCTTTTGCCCCATGTCAAAAATCGTTCCGGTTTCGCCCCACATTACAGAAGGTACCTACATAAAGGTAAAGTACAGTTGTCGAAAAAAAAACATTTATCAATGTTTGTTCAAATAAGTATTTATATTATTATGTTCTAAATCATAAATCAAAGTTTTTATTGAGATAAAATTCTAAAAATCAACAGTTAAATTGCACCAAAGTAAACCTAAAATTCATATTATTGTGAAGTTACAAGAATAGGTATTTGTTGTAAATTTTTTATTTTAGCCCAATTTTCAAATACCGAAAAATAGGCTAGTTAATAGTAATAAAATAGTTGTAAAGATTTTAAATAAAACTAAGTTATAAGTTACATTACTTTGATATCGCCCGTAGAGCTTGTGGTACGGATCCTGGTGTCCATCCACAAACCCACACTAAACCAACGTGGTGGGTCTATGGTCTAAACTCTCTAACTATGGATTAACTTATAAATATATGCAAATTGTTAAAATTGTAATAATATTGACCGGCCTCACAGCTCAGTCGGTAGTAGCTCTGTCTTCTGCGCTGTAGGTTGTGGGTTCGATCCCCACCCAGGACTAACATTTGTGAGATGATCGCCGATGTTTGTTCTATGTCTGGGTGCTATTATGTATTCTTTGTAAGTATTTACAAGAAAAAAAGTATTTTAATTATCTATCAGCTATCTGGTTCCCATAGTACAAGCTTTGCTTAGTTTCGGACAGATGGCGTTGTGTGAACAGTCCACCAATATATTTATTTTACCAAGTCCCATTTGAGTCTGGCAGTTTTCTGTCCTACGTTTGGAATACCAGTCAAGGAGCGCAGCGTGGTTGGGGAGATCTTTGCCCAGCAGTGGGACAAAATAGATTAAAAAAATAATACAAAATTAAAAATTTTTAAAACCCCCCGACATCTAAACCCTTTTTTTATCATGTCATTATATAAAGTCATGGTTACCTTACCATAATACTTTCAATATCATTGAAGTAACACGGTACCTAATTTCGAATCGATAGAACATTATGGAAGTTAGATTCCCTCATCAACTAGAAAAGAGCTGATGATCTTCAAACGGCTGAACAAATTTTCATGAAACATGGCTAAGAACACTCTGGATAAAATTATCTATGACACAAAAAAAACTAAATGAAAATCGGTTCATTCGTTTGGGAGCTACGATGCCACAGACAGATACACAGATACACAGACACACAGATACACTGACAGACACGTTAAACTTATAACACCCCTCTTTTTTGTCGGGGGTTAAATATACAAAGAAACTATAAAATATCAGTGTCCGTCGCCAGAAAGGTCACCACTCGCCAACCATTAATCTCACTTCAACAAAACTGGTCAGTCACGTTCGCCCAGTAATTAGCGCTCTACCCCAAATTCTGAGTGGGCGATTTAACTAAATTTTGTAAATTTGTCATCGCTCAGGGATTACAAACCGCCGGGTCGCTGTTCGGCCGCGGCCCGTGTTTTACTCGGGGCATAATATATTTTAACCGACTTCAAAAACAGGAGAAGGGTATCAAGTTGGCCATGATTTTTTATCGTTTTGTGTCTTTCACTCAATATTTTTCTCAATTGATTATTCTTTTATTTCAATTGAATTGCTACATTAGCAGTATATAATTATACTTTGCCTTCTTTTGGAATTACATCTTGTTATAAGTTTTTTTACTCGCGACTTTGTACGCGTTAGATTACTTCACGCATAGCGTCCAACGCGCGCGAGGAATAAGTAAAATTATCATCTCTTTTTTAATTGTTAACTGATGTGTTTTACGCATAGCGCCAACGCGCGCGAGGAATAAGTAAAATTATCATCTCTTTTTTAATTGTTAACTGATGTGTTTTACGCATAGCGCCAACGCGCGCGAGGAATAAGTAAAATTATCATCTCTTTTTTAATTATTAACTGATGTGTTTTACGCATAGCGCCAACGCGCGCGAGGAATAAGTAAAATTATCATCTCTTTTTTAATTGTTAACTGATGTGTTTTACGCATAGCGCCAACGCGCGCGAGGAATAAGTAAAATTATCACATCTTTTTTAATTGTTAACTGATGTGTTTTACGCATAGCGCCAACGCGCGCGAGGAATAAGTAAAATTATCATCTCTTTTTTAATTGTTAACTGATGTGTTTTACGCATAGCGCCAACGCGCGCGAGGAATAAGTAAAATTATCACATCTTTTTTAATTGTTAACTGATGTGTTTTACGCATAGCGCCAACGCGCGCGAGGAATAAGTAAAATTATCATCTCTTTTTTAATTGTTAACTGATGTGTTTTACGCATAGCGCCAACGCGCGCGAGGAATAAGTAAAATTATCATCTCTTTTTTAATTGTTAACTGATGTGTTTTACGCATAGCGCCAACGCGCGCGAGGAATAAGTAAAATTATCACATCTATTTTAATTGTTAACCAATCTCAATGAAACAAAACTTACATTTTATTCTAAGCTTATCTCATTACATTAATGAAAATTGCATTCGATTTGGTTCAGTTTATAAGGAGATTAGTGTGCACAAACGCACAGATAAACAGACAAACAGACAATATTTTCAAAATCTGTTGTTTTGGGCTAAGTAACTGTGTAAAGTAAGTAAATGTGTCTTCTTTAGGTAGCACTATATTTTATTTGAAAATATCAATAGTACAGACACGGTATCTCAACAATCTAAATATATATAACTTAAAGGTGACTGAATGGCTGACTGACTGACTGACTGACTGACATAGAAATCTATCAACGCACAGCCCAAACCACTGGACAAATCGCGCTGAAATTTGGCATGCAGGTAGATGTTATGACGTAGGCATTTGCTAAGAAAGGATTTTGATTATTTTTACCCCCAAGGGGATAAAATAGGGGATGAAAGTTTGTATGAAAAGTCGCTATAATCGACATTCACGCGGGCGAAGCTGCAGGCATCAGCTAGTTTTATTATATGTATAGATTAGCACAACATCATTCCAATTTAATATGTAAATATTCATGGTATAGTCGATGTTTGTTTTCAGGTTCTTGTAAAAGTATATCAGGAAAACTCCGTTCTATAATAGGAAGCTTATCTTTCTTATAAGCTTATAATAGAAAGGAAAAGGACCTCTTTGTCAAAGCCTCAAATCTACTAAAACTCCCAAAGTAAACAAAATGTCTTGATTTGCGTTCCGCGGATTAAAATTACGATTCAACTTCCCAGTGGCATGGTAACAAACTGTGCCCACAGCTATTATACTAACTGGTATGTTATCTGCGCCCGGCGGCATACTACCTATGTTTGATACTGTGCCCGATGGGGTATAATGAGTGTACAAAGGATTACTTAGTTCGAATCCTTCTATCCTCAGAATCTCAGCTTTATAAAGTCTTCGCCTTTCTTCAGCAGAAATTAGCGCCTAATACCTCGTTAGAGTTTTCCGGCTTTTAAAGTAAGAAAGTTTTTGAAAACGCCAGTTAATCCGCGGTGCATTTAATCTGTGTACCTTCGTTTGTTGGATGGACGTCAGCAAACACGTATAATGCGAAGCGTGTTTGGATTTTGTTGGAAATTATCACCGCTACTTCCTCATTACTCAACTATTTGAGCGACCGAGCAATAGATTGATCAACTAGTTGAGCAGCAAAACGGGAACCGTAAATTTTTCGGAATAAAAAGTAACCTATGTGCTATTCCAGATTAAAATCTACATCTGTGCCAAATTTCATCCAGATAATTTCAGCCGTTTTAGCGTAAAAAAGTAACAAACACACATCCTTACTTCCATACATTTTTACAAACTTTCGCGTTTATAATATTAAGTGGGTTTCTTAGTTAGGTATTCTGTGTCCAAACGTCCGCAAGATGATTTCATTCGTCATGATTATTACATGTACTAAATCATCCATCATCCTTGTATTAGTCCCATAAGCAAACATACATTCATACATTCTAACAAACTTTCGTGTTTTATTAGTGGGATTCTTAGTTATTCTGTGAACCAATGTCAGCAAGATGATTTCATTCGTCATGCTTATTGCATGTACTAAATCATCCATCATCCTTGTATTAGTCCCGCAAGCATTGTCACGTACGTGAATGTCGGATTTGCGACGCCTTTGTAGCTCTCTGGGAGCGTGTCGCCTTCGATACTAATTAGATAACGTTCTTAAGGTGCGGTTTCTTACGTGCGACTCTTTACTCAAAATAATGTTTCTGATCTCCAAACAAAACATTCACTTTTCACTTAGCAAACATTCACAAACGTTACTCAAAATAAAGACTCTGATCTCAAAAAAAAAAACAAAAATATTTATTTTGAAACATAAAGTTAAGTTTAGGTCCAATTTCACAAAACTTTTATAACATAGCATTACTTAATCAAGCATCAAAATAAAATAAAATATCTATTTTACGGTAAAAAAAAGGTGTGAATATTGAGATGACGGTAGATAGAGGGAAATGAAGGAAGAAAACGTATTGTGCCGACCCCACATAGCGTGAGAAAAGGGCAAAAAGAAGATGTGAATATTAAAATATTTAGAAATCGGAATACTAACTACTGTGCAAAATGTAGGCATGTAACAAATGTCATGTTTGGACGTACTCGTACCTCTGACTTTGGTCATTAGATAATATCCTCAAAAGATCTAAGTAACTAGAAATCTGAGATGATATTCGGGGATTACAATCGTGGACTTTTTTTTTAATAAAATCGATTCGCTACTACCCAATTTATCGGGTCGCATGGATGAAACAACGTCTTATTATGTCCCTTTAGTTTATGACTCAGGAATTATAGCCGTAATAAGTTTCGGCCCGCAGTTTTGGAACAAGCAATTTTGATGTTAATCAAACTTTTGATCTGTCCCAGTTTGGGGATAGTTTTTATTTGACTACCGCTAGTTCCAGCTTATAATAAACTTTCGGGGAGTTTAATTTGTATAACTTTGGGCCATCATTTTGTTTACTGATCTGCGGCACTAATTTGTTTTATGTGCGCAATGCCAGTGCTCTTAAACGGTGAAGAAAAACATGATGAGAAACCCAGCATCCTAGAACCAACCGTTCAAAGGTGTGTGTCATAGATTAGTGTTCTTATAAGCGGCAATGGGCTTGCAACTTGTCACGTACTCAATACTAATTACTGTGCTATAATTCAAATGTGCCAAATATCATGTTTGGACGTGCCTCTGACTTCTCTTTAGGTATCCTCAAAGATCTAAGTAGCTAAATATCTGAGGAGATAGATATCTACCGAAATTATTATATTTACTTTATTAATATATTGGTGGTCAATAAATTATGATCTGTACTGCCGAATTATTGATAATGTCTGACAAATACTCAGACCAATAAATACAACTTTTCTTTCTACTTTTATTTATTTAGGATCAAGTACAAAACACAATACTATTATTTTCAAGATAATAGAATTTCAGTACTGGGAATTTACTCTTTTATGGTATTAAAAGAAATTGTTAGAACATTTGATCCCGTTTCTAGAATTCTTAATACCTTTCTATAGCCTTATAAGTATTTGAGTATAATAAACTTAATACTATACGTACTAGCTTCGAGTAATGGACATGGGCCAAGTTTAATGTTTTGACGTGGCTCTGTCTACCCTTTTTTAGATCTTTAAAAGGTCCAAGTAACCAAAAGTAAGTCGTGATCATGTTTTTTTTTTGTTTGACCGGCCTTAGGTCAGTTGGTAGTAGCTCTGCCTTCTGCGCTGTAGCCTGTGGGTTCAATCCCCACCCAGGATAAACATTTGTGTGATGAACGCAGATGTTTATTCTGTTTCTCAAAATTTATTTTACCATTTAATAATAAGTACCTGGGTGACCGAGCTTTGCTCGTTTTTTTTGGGGTAAACGACGTTTTCGATCGATTTATGACCCCCGAAACCATCTGCATACTAAATTTCATGAAAATCGTTGGAGCCGTTTCCGAGATTCAGATTATATATATATATATATATATATACAAGAATTGCTCGTTTAAAGGTATAAGGTAATAAATAAAATCTACATTAAAAAAAGCTACATTATCCCTATGTAACATAAGCTAAATTTAAGTAGGTACCTCGCGAGCAAAGCCGCGATCGAAAGCTAGTAATAAATAAATGTAAATCGTGAGCGTTTTTTTTTTTTTGCTTTTGTTTATGAATGAACCCTTAGATCCGCCATTTTATTCGGAAAATCAATAGCGGTATTTCAATAGCCATTGTAATCAATCACAATATGGCTCTGAGGACCGATGTTATTTACATACTGAATCGAATATTTTCCAGTAATCCCCTGATAGAATACCTGTTCCGTGCAGCTTTGCGCCTCCTGAGAAGAGAGGAACGTCATTTAACGATCGCTAGAATGTTGAATATAACAGATTGTTTTATAAATCCTACTAATGTTATAAAGGCGAAAGTTTGTAAGAATGTATGGATGGATGGATGGATGTATGTTTGTTACTCTTTCACGCTAAAACGGCTGAACGGATCTGAATGAAATTTGGCATAGATATAGATTATGGTCTGGAATAACACATAGGCTACAATTTTTCCCGAAAAAATGTATTGTTCCCGTGGGATAGATATGTTTTTGTTTTTCAAGGTATCACGCGGGCGAAGCCGCGGGCGGAAGCTAGTTAATTATAATTACCTATTCCGTGCAGCTTTGAGCCTCCTGAGAAGAGAGGACCGTTATGTAACAACCGCTAGAACGTTATATATAACAGATTTTTTTATAAATGAATAATAATTACCTGTTCCGTGCAGCTTTGAGCCTCCTGAGAAGAGAGGACCGTTATGTAACAACCGCTAGAACGTTATATATAACAGATTTTTTTATAAATGAATAATAATTACCTGTTCCGTGCAGCTTTGGGCCTCCTGAGAAGAGGAGACCGTCATTTAACGACCGCTGGAATGTAAAATAACTGTTTTTTTTTATAAATTAATAATAATCAAAATAATATGAAACAATTGGATAACTTAATTACCTACTTATATAAATTGATATGTATATTGCCTACTAAAACATTGAACATTATTTTCCTAAACAGAACTGAGAAGTTAATATTTTAATTTAGTTATTTAGGTACCCAACAACTGCCAATGAGCTATCGCGTAACTTTATTTTTATTAACTTCTTTGGCATCTTTAATAATTATAAATTATGATAATTATGAAAAAAGCCAGAATCAGTTATTTATGGATTGAACTTAACATAATTTAATATTACGGAATTGATAAAACGGTCACTTCTTTTTAAAAAACCAAAGCTTTAATACCAAAGGAGTATTGATAGGTTTGGCGTATGGACCTTTTAACTACGGGACGCTAAAATATCACCTCTTTCGTGCACGTCTAAATATGAAATTTGGCTCATGCCCCCACAAAAAATGAGCCCTGGTAAGCGGAGTTTATCAATTATGCCTTGAATATTATCATCATATCATATGAATATCATCACAGAAAGCGTTTAAAAAATTGACATAAAGCTATCTACACGTTACACGGCAATTTAAAGCCAAACTTTGAAGTAATAAAGGTGACTTTTAACGGTGCGTCCTAATTTATTAAGCAATTTTTGACAAATCCACGAAAGAGGTTACATGAATTTAAGTGTTCAGTTCTTTTTTCCTTGGAGTACCTGACGACCTCAGTGGCGCAGCGGGCGAGAGTCCGCCTGCGACGCAAGAGGTTGCGGGTTCGATTCCCGCCGCGGAACAAATTTGTGTACGATCTGCAGAAATTTGTTCCGTTGGTCTGGGTGCTTTCTATGTATAATAAAAAATATCTATCTATGTATATAATGTATTAAATATATCAGTTGTCTAGTACCCATAACACAAGCTTTGAGTAGCTTACTTTGGGGCTAGATGATGCTGTGTGGATTGTCCAGCATTATTATTATTATTATTATTATTACCTAATACTTCCGTGTTTTTTTCGTTAACTGATTAGACCGCTGTCATTGTCAAGTTTCGCGGATATTTCCCTTGAAGTAAGAGATAGTGCGCACGAGTTACTTTTGTCACCGTGAGTGTTTCGTCACTCTTAGGTTATGTATGGAGATGTCACCCAGTGTCACGTCGTAACATGCGCGCATCTCCATACATAACCACAGACTTAATAAGAGTGACGAAACAGTCACGGCGACAAAAGTAACCCGTGCGCACCATCTCTAATGCTTCCATATTTTCCGTTCACTGGTTAGGCCGCGGTTAAGGTTGTCGACATAGTTCAGAGAATTAGCAAGCTGAAGTGGCAGTGGGCTGAAGAACCGATAACCGTTGGGGTAAACGAGTTCTCGAGTGGAGACCGCGGCTCGGCAAACGTAGTGTAGGACGCCCTCCGGCTAGGTGGAGTGACGATCTGCGAAAGGCTGCTGGTGGAGGCTGGATGCGTCGAGCTGAAGACAGGGCGCAATGGCGCTGATTAGGGGAGGCCTATGTCCAGCAGTGGACTGCTGTAGGCTGATGATGATGATGATGGTGATGATGGTTAGGCCGCTATCATTTTTGGTTCCTGAGAGTATATGCTCCTGGTCTGATCGTTATCGTAGTATCGGCAGAACGGGATCACCGTGTTGATTGGGTCCGGACGTCACAGCTCCGCACTGTGTGAACTGGCCCTTTTTCCTTTTCTATTTTTCGCATGTGATCCTCTATTGTTGTTTTAATTTTATTTTTTCAACAAACATAGGCACTACGGTGCTGGATGTTTGTTGTTTAAAAATAACGCTGAACTACGCACTTATGTAAACTTGCCAATTATCAGGAATATCATCATTCTCCTGCCCTTATCCCACGCTGAGTGGGGTCGGCACAACATGTTTTCTTCTTCCACTCCTTCCTGTCAGTCGTCAATTCTGAATCTACTCCTCTTACATTCATATCATCCTTCACACAATCAAACCACTTCTTCTTCGGCCTTCCTCTACTTGTGCATCCAGCCACACTCATACTCATAGCTCTTTTGGTGACATGGTTTTCATCCCTCCTCATCACGTGTCCATACCATGCTAACCTAGCACTCCTCATCTTTTCAGTAATAGGCGCTACTTTCAGACTTCCCCTGACATACTAATAAATAAAATAAATATTGTTAGACATTTCAGACAACTAGCCCTAAACTAAGCAATAGAGATATTCGATAGATTAATTCATACACTCTTTTTTTAATACGTAACGACACAACTAGCTTCCGTCCGCGGCTTCACCCGCAAGGTACCTACATAAAATTTATCCTATGTTCATCCTGAAACTTCATTCTAAACATTGGCGAAAGAATTTTTCAAATCGGTCCCCTAGGTTTCGGAGCGTATTCAATTCAAACAATTAAAATTCTTTCCTATTATTAGTGTAGCTTACATACGAGTAGGCTACTTGAAAATTGCATTGTATCTCCCAAACTAATAGACAAAATAAACCTGTATCTACTCGGTTTCTTAATTTAACTTGTAACGGAAATGCCATGGATTGGGTACATACACACACGCTTAAAAATTCCCTTGGGCGACACAAGCTTACCTCGCTAGGTTGGGGTCTTACTGTCGGCGAGGAGCGAGGAATGTTAATGTAATTTTGCAAAACTTTAAAGTAACTTAGCAGATAAAATATTGTGAGAATTAATCATCTACATAAGCTCCCATTCGTGTGTGTTTCTTCTGTGATTCTATTGAAAATAAATATATTTTGATTTTTGTTTTTTTTTTTCTTATGTTTTCGCCATTTTCCAGTACCTACTCAATACTAATTTTTAACTTACAACAAAATACTGAGAAGTTTAATATTGACAAATCAGATTAAAGAACAGAGTTACGACAAAGTAAAGAAGACTAATTCATTTTTGTAGTTTGAAAAGAACTTCGCGGAAATTAACAGATATTGAGCCACTTAAAAGTTATATTTAGCCACAGATGAAACATTATTGTTTCCACAATAATATCTACGGAAATGCACAAAAGGCCTTTTAAGGTCTCTTTTAATCCTTTCACCACACTGGTTTTAACAAACTAGTGACACGATAGAAAAAGATCTACGGGAGAGAATTAGTTTAACCAAATGTATTTTTTTCAACAAATTTCACAATTTTTATTCCCATTTCTGCAAAAATCAATATTACATTCTGTGCCGTTAGTGAAAAATCATCTTCCTTTCCTTAGAGAAAAAATATATTTATCCTGTTCATGTTTATGGGATCCATCTAATTTTTTTTATAAATATGAGTAAGTACCTATTACAAAGTTGGGTTTGTTCAAACACTTATAACTCTAGAACGGCTGAACAGATTTTCATGATTTTTGATTTGTTGGATTTGTCTCCGCTCCGAATAGCAGAATACCTATTAAAACATTTGAAAATTACTAAATTTCATTTGAAAATTAAACATTTTTTTATGACTTCCGCCCACGGCTTCGCCCGCGTGGTACCTTGAAAAACAAAAACATCGCCATCCCACGGGAACCATACATTTTTTCAGGATAAAATTAAGCCTATGTGTTATTCCAGACCATAATCTATAGCTGTGCCAAATTTCATTCAGATCCGTTCAGCCGTTCTAGCGTGAAAGAGTAACAAACATCCAGACATCCAGACATCCAGACATCTTCAAAAACTTTCGCGTTTATAATATTAGTAGGATTAGGCGGTACGAAGTTCGACTGGACAGCTGGTTCTTAATAAAAATCGCTTCCCGCTTACACTGCGAACCCAAACCTTGCCCCTTTTCTTATCGCCGGCTGTGTTCGCTCCGGGGTGTATTTGAGCGTATACGAGCCCGCTCGCTAATTGAGTCGCGCGAACTTCTTAGGTGATTCGAGACGTGAAACAAACCCAATTTCACGCATATTTTGGCGCTTTCATTCAGCCTACAAGGCGCGGATAAGTTGTGTTCAAACGTCTTTACTTTTCCTGCTTATACTCGTAGCGCGCGGTGCGTTCACTGTTTGTATAGGGGTAGCTCTTTGAAAGAGGTTTACTCAGAATTTTAAGCAGAATTTTGATGATGCTTGAATTTAAAAAAAATTAGCTGCGATGGGCTTGCAAACTGTCACGTAAGAGATACTAACTATTGTACAAAATGTGCCCACATTTTGCACCAAAATATGGGCACATTTTGCACAGTAGTGTAGTGCACAGTGTACCAAGTATCATGTTTTACGTGCCTCTGACTACCCTCTTTAGATATCCTCAAAGATCTAAGTAACTAGAGATCTGAGTAGACATCTACCGTGGAGATTACAGTCATAAACAAAATTGCGGTGATGGGCTTGCTATCTGTCTCGTACGGGATACTAACTACTGTGCAAAATGTGAGCATGGGCAAAATATCATGTTTGGACCCTCTATCTATAGATATCCTCAAAGATCTAAGTAACTAGAGATCTGAGTAGATATCTACAGTGGAGATAAAAGATGTGATCATGTTTAATGCTTGAATTTGGCTCGGAAAAAAACAAAAATTGTAAAGGTGTTTTTTTTTTATTGACATGCCTTAACATACAAACGAATTTTACACTTTTATGATTTAACTTGTCTTGCCAGCACAAGCGTTATATTTCAATAGCTCCAGCAAACGCCGTGTGTTTCTAAAAAAAAACAATCAAACGGAAGCGTTATTGCTCCGTGAGCGCCATTGCCCCTGCCTCACCCTACTTTTTAGATTATAACTCACGTGCGTCTTACAAAATTATACCTACATTATACAAAAACACCCAAAATAAATAGACAAGGGTTCCATTTCGAAGCAAGCATAAATTGAATTCTAGAGAATATAATCAGTTTGTTGTGTTGGTCTCGTCACGGCCCGTCGACTCGTTTGACGGAGGCCTGGACCCGGGTAAAGGCCTCTGTGCACTGAAGCACGAGCTGAACACCAAGTTTTTGAACTTTTCGTACATATATATTTTTTTTGTTTTTCCTCAATGGGCAAAAATATCTTATCTGTAACGAAAATGCTTTTTTTATTAACATAATAAACACTACAATAAAAAATTAAGTGAAATTGTTTGAGGTGAGAACCGATACAAACTATCTATAGATAGCTCAACTGATCCAGTGGATAAACGTGGTAGTTATTGAGATTAAAAAGCTGGGGCTTAACCAAAAGCTCTTCAAGTTCTTCAAGTAATATCAAAGTAATATAACTATGATATTTCGTACCATTTTTTTTAATCTATATTGTCTCACTGCTGGGCAAAGGTCTACCCCAAATCCTTCCAATGATTAAGGAAATATGAATTGAATGATTTGTTTTAACGTTGGCAACTTGGGACTTTCCATCTCCGGTAAAAGACCTAGAGGGAGACCAAAAACTAACCTGGACAGCTGTGTTGGAACGAGACATTAAGGTATGCAACGTTTCCCATGATGACGTCATGGATAGGGCGGAGCGGAGGAGGACTGTTAGGAAAGCTGACCCCACCACCATGTGGGATGAATAGTCGGAAAGAGAGAGAGAGAATGATTTAATTTTTTCCATTACATATAAAATTTGTATTGAAGCAGTGTTACTTCAAGCTTGAAACTTTGACGTTTCTGAAACATGTAAAAACTTGTGGTAAGGCCCCACTGCCAGAAGGAAGCGTCCCCAAGACGCAAAAAAATAATTTCATTACATCAATCGCGACTCGGCTGGACATAAAATGGTTTGAACAAATTGGAACGGAGGCCGGCTCAGAACCCATGACCCGCTGTCGCTCAATAAAGGGTTCCGAATGTGTTTATCGCGATTTAGAGGTCCTTGCTTGAGATGGGTACTGACTAGGGGTATTCATGTATGCACGGGGAAACACGACCTACTTACAATTAATTTTTTATCCGACTGCGAAGGTGGGTAATGTGTACTTTTAAACTTACCCGATCTGAACACATTATTATTAGTATTAGACGGGTATTTATCGCGTTTAAATTACCTTATATTTTCCCGACGTTTCGACAGGTTTGCACGCTGTCGTGGTCACGGGTAGACAGTCTCTCATTTTTTTAATTTACTTATAAATAAGTAAATTATCTACCCGGTGGTGTAAAAAAAATATGAAATTACCTCAACTTTAGGAGAAGCAGATTTTGTTTATATTTTGAGGTTTTTTCGAGAATTAATACTAAAGTTAGTACGACGTTTAAACAAAATTTCAAACTCAGACTTTAGAAATAAAATATTGATTATTTTCAGTGACCTTTCAGTTGTTTATTTACCGAGAGTAAAGCATCTGAAAAATAGCAAAACTCCGCGATCAGTAGACCACCGCGCCTTAACCAACATACCTACATAATGTGAATGAGCTCGTATAGAAGTTTTTGCTTTTTGGAATGGAATTGAACCTTAATGCTTATAACTTTACAGACCTCATTATCTATTGAAATCAGAGCTCAAACTCCGAATTTAATATCTAAGCTGTCTGTTAAATTCCTTTAAAGAACCTTTGGTATCAATCGTGCTTATAACTTTAATCCATCTACAACTTAATAACTAAACCAGTCATCTCTCACCTCCACCATTCATATCTCAGGCGAGTCTGCTAATTAAACCACCGAATTTAGAGAAACGACTACTTTCTGGTCCGTTCACACGGGCTTAGTCATAAATAAAAGTTTAACTAGACTAGACAAGTGTAATCTTGGATTTAGTTATGAATATACAAACTTTACTTTGTCTGTATTAAACTGGTTTTTTATTTTTTTAATCAAAAAGTGGCCTTTATATTTTCCTACTCCATTTTAAATTTGAACCAGACAGTACATTATAGTGTTCTGTGAGTAAAAAGTTACACTTGACGCTTCTTCTTCTTATCGCATCACCATTGCTCTCAAACGGTGAAGGAAAACATTGTTAGTTTATTTTTATGAGTATTTACCTACGTACTGCAGTAGGTAGTTTTTTAATGAGTAGTAACTGTCATCTGAACAAAAAGGTTGGTTGGACGGTTGAGTGCTTTGAGTTTTTATTGACTACTCAAGATGTCATCCGGTATCAGTGACGTTTCGTTAGAATGGCCAATATGGCGACTGCGATTTGTCTCTCGGCACCATTAGAATTCAACAAAATACTCAACAATCCGAATTTTGCGAATATAATAATTTTGTCGACTCGAAATCTTTATTTTTTTTATAATATTCTGGTAAGGTTTCGATCGACTCTACCGTACTCTGACGAAAGTATTCATATGGATTATAAAAGTTCCGATATCATTACTATCTTCGTGTGAACGGCCTATAGAGAAGCGTCGACGCGCTAAAATAATAAAGTCAGTATAAACCACACTAAACCAGTTTAATATCAAGAGAGGGTGGGATCACTGAGCTCAACTTTTCAGCGCGCGGGGCGCATTACAAGTTACACCCGGGCGCGGATTAGCGCCGTGTGTACTCGGCTTTATGTTGGTTTCTGTGTTTGTGAAGTTGTAACTACGCTAATCACTTTGAGCTTATTAAAGAATGAGTAAAGCTTTAACTGGAGTATGTGACTGTGTTTGACTAAGGTTGTGGCGAAATAACAATCTAAATATATAAAAATGAATTGCTGTTCGTTAGTCTCGCTAAAACTCGAGAACGGCTAAACGGATTTATCTTATCTTGGTCTTTAAATGTTCGCGGAGGTCTAGGGAAGGTTTAAAAGTTAAGAAAAATTCGAATAACTGCCGGGAAAACCCTAAAAATAGCCCTTTTCTATTTCCCATACAAACGTTTTCTAAATAAAATGTAGTCAATTTGAACTTTATTACTATTCAATAAAGTTCATATTAAATTATAATCACTCACTGTTGTCTAAGCAATGTAGAAGGCGGTACGAAGTTTGCCGGGACAACTAGTAATAATTAAAACTTTCAAAGATAGGTTCGCTGGTGGAAAATTCTTGTACGGCTCGCATTTATATTGTTTTTTTTTCAATGACTTGTTTGTTAATATGTATTTTATGGTATACAATAAAGAATTTCACATTACATAAAACTTTATTTGGCACTACTTAGATCCATAGTTTAATTTTTTACAGAAAAACAAAACACATCAGTAGGATGAATAATAGAGTTACCACAGTATTAATTTACTTTATTTTATTTTTTTTATTCCTCATCATCTTCCTGCCCTTTTCCCACGTTATAAGGGGTCGGCATAACATGTGATCTTCTTCCATTTCTTCTATCATTCGTCATCTCAGTACTCACTCCTTTCTTACCCATGTCATCTTTCACACAGTCCATCCATCTTTTCTTTGGCCTACCTCTACCCCTGTATCCATCCACATTTTTTTAATCCATATTTTAATTATTTTATTCTAAGCGACAACACTGTGTCGTCTATTTATTTAAATGCCACAAAATGCAGCGTAAATAACGCTAGTCTAATACCGACTTTACGGCTTTACACCGACGTATCGCGTAAGTACCTACCACAACTCGTCTGATCCACGCTTATTTCAAGGTGTAAGACAGGTGATGGGGTTCACATGAAGGTTTATATATTTTACAAGTTTACAAAAAGGTTTAAGTGCCCAAAGAGCTCCGGCGTTTCTTGGGGAATTCCCGGAAAGGTGTTTTTCAATGGCCGCTTTAAAAAGACTTAACTTTACTTTGACTTTCAATACATCCCTTTCATTAATTCTGAAAGGAAATTTTGACTCTCTTTCAGCTAAGTCGAATAGACAACGTGTTTTGAATGATTAAATTGTAGAGATAGGCAAGGTATTTCATTTATTTCCACAAGGGACTAAAGTTACAATAAGTACAAAGAATTCAGATCTGAGCGAGATAAAACATGATTCTACCGTTCTAACAACAAAGAGATTTTGTTCTTTATAAATATATTTTTCTGGCTGACCATATTGTTATCGCTTTTCCGAATTTCAATAAAATAATCGCGGTAAATATTAAAAAAAAATTCTTTGCATTCAAACTTTATTGTCATTTTTCGAATAGAAATTCATTAGTGCACGTTTAGATTTGAACTTACTTGGGATTAAAAAGTTGTATCATTGCCACTAAAGCAAAAATGTTCAATATTTCAATAACTACGTCAATAATTATTATTATGCGGCGATGGGCTTGCAACTTGTCACGTTTGGACGTGCCTCTGACTACCCTCTCGAATTCTTGGTTCAAGGGTTTGCTGGTTTCCTTCACCGTTTAAGAACACTGGCATTGCGCACATACATTTTTCGAATAGAAAAACTCATTGGTGCACGACCAGGTTTGAACCCACAACCTTCGGATCGTGAGGCAGGAGTTCTACCACTACAACACCACGTTACTGTCTGATAATTAGTTCGCAGCTTAAAATGTTCCTCTATCCTAAGCATTTAGTTTTACTAGCGATGAGAATCCTCACCATTTACGACTTTGTTTGTTGCAGGTACTTATTTCTTCGGTGTGAGGATCCAAACGACTGGTTTTTATTAACTCACTAAATTAGCAGAGGTTTTATTAGGTCATATAATATCTATTGGTACTCGGTTTTTGTTTAAGAGCAGTAAAAGAACTCAAGGACAGATTAGGCTGCTATGAATACCGAAGTTGCCAGATTTTCTTTGATGCTCTTAATAAAATCGACGATAAAAACGTAGGCTTGGTATTGAAAGGCAAAAAATATTAATAATTTCGATAATGAGAAAATATTTTAGTATCTCACTTTGATGGGTTTTTTTATAGGATTGTGCTGAGATTAGATTTTTGTAAATAGGTACTTACTTAAATAAAGAAGCTATATTATTATTTGTACATGGTATTGGTGGAGTAGAGCCTTGATGGAATCTTCTCCAATCTGTTCAACCAGTTCAATAAATTGGATAATTTCTTTCAATTTTTTTCAACATAAAAAAACAGATGAACTACTTAGACTGATTTACGAGTAAGTTCAAGCACTAAGTTCAATCGCAATGTTTTTATTAATAAAACTGGTTTAAAAAAAAACTATTCTTACCATGAATTTGTCTATATGCCTATCTGTCTTGCTGGTATGTCTGTCAAGTCGCAAGTGGTACCATGTTAAAAAAAATATATAAATATTGGTGGACTTTTCACATAATTTATGCTATCTAGCCTCAAAGTAAGCAAAACTTGTACTATGGGAATCAGTTTTTTTGTAAATACATAAAATACTGTTTATCCTGGGCGGGGATCGAACACACAACCTACAGCGTAGAAAGCAGAGCTACTACCAACTGAGCTGTGAGGTTAGTCGAAATAATCAAATACTAATTAATATCTAAGGTCCCTTTTATGTCGGATTAGTAGTGTATAGGTGTTTCCCACGGTTAGGCTCACTAAAGTAAGCAAATCCTTTATAGGGCAATGTGTACGCTTCTATAACAAGATCCCAAGCGACATGCTTGATCTATCGATTGCGAAATTCAAAAATGTAATTAAACAAAACCTGTCACGTAAAGCTTATTATAGAATATCAGAGTACTTAGATGACAAAAAAGCTTGGGACGAATCAGCTCCAACTCTGCTAGGTGTCCCTAACAATGTTAACAAGGTTCATAATACAAAAAAAGCGCTAGGGCCCAGCGAGTTTCTTGCCAGTTCTTCTCGTACTGGGGATAGGACTGGAATTGGCACCTAGACTCACCTAGTATGTAAGACGATTCAAAATGATCCTTGTGATATTACTGAATAAAGATTATTGACTATTGACTATTGACTATTGTTTTAAAATGTATTTCATCTGAGACATAAAATGTATTTCGGTTTTAAAATATATTTCATCTGAGACCTAAAGTGTATTTTTGTTTTAAAATGTATTTCATCTGAGACTTAAAGTGTATTTTTGTTTTAAAATGTATTTCATCTGAGACATTCAAATCACAAACGTTTCAATTAGTTAATTAAACAAAAAGTGTTTATTTCACTCCAAAATCTGGTATTATAGTTTTTGCTGAACCACAACACGCTAGCTTGTATTTACTTAATATTAATTATATGGTTTAACTTTGAATGATAGAGTAAAGAACAGTGTGATAAGAGAACGTTGTGGAGTGAAAGAAGACGTAGTGATGAAAATTGAGAAGGGTATGCTAAGATGGTTTGGGCATGTAGAAAGGATGGATGAAAGGAGAATGACGAAACAGTTGTATAAGGAGAGTGTGAATGGAACAGTTGGAAGGGGAAGACCACGGCGAACGTACCTCGATCAAATTGGGGACGTACTAGAGAAAGGCCAGGTCCAGTTTACCCTTAACCGACGCGCATGTATGAAGAATGTAATGAGAGTGAATGAAGCAAAAGAAGTATGTCAGGATCGTAGCAAGTGGAGATCCGTGGTCTCTGCCTACCCCGTTGGGAAACAGGCGTGATTTTATGTATGTATGTATTTATGTAATTATTTGCGTACGCTAGCCTTTGAACATAATACGTTATGCCGTGACTTTGCATGGAGTCGGAGCGGAAACTGAACTTTCGCGCTGACGAATTTAGTATTTTTTGTCTACGACGCTAGTAAAAAAACCCATTTTCGAATTCAAATCACGCGACAATAAAATTTAGTTGCTAGAATTTCACCAGAAAATCAAAATAAAATGCTAGCTGGAACTAAATGTTATAGACACCCTAATATTCAAGGTGTTACCAGACTACTTCCAAAAACACCTACAGTCTACCCGTGACCACGACAGCGTGCAAACCTGTCGAAACGTCGGGAAAATATAAGGTAATTTAAACGCGATAAATACCCGTCTAATACTAATAATAATGTGTTCAGATCGCGTAAGTTTAAAAGTACATACTTCCAAAAACTTCAAAGGGCCATCGATAAAAACAAGTTTTTCTACGAAACGAACGCTGTATGCGCGAAAAAAAAACAGCTGTTCCATGCAAAAGTTCAAAACCTACTTAGCTAAAGTATGAAACATGTTTTTTTCGCGCTTTTAAGATTTTATCGCTCTGCTAGACGCTACGCTCGCGCGACGCGTTCGCATTAATCAAGCACAGCCAAGGTACAACGCTCAGTTAATTAAAACTGGACACCCATTACACGTGGAAACTGTTCGCCGAGACTGGGTTGCAATAGCTCTTATGCACCGGTAATAAGGTTCAGATTTATGAGTCATTTACTAATTAGGGTGGCTAAGGTTAGGGCGTAATATGAATGGATGGCGTGCGGGCCGTTCGAGGAATACTCGAGATACAACGGGTGATATTAATTTGCTCTCGTAAAGAAAGATGATTGTGAAGTATAAAAAGAGTACTTAAATATAGATATTGGTACACACCCCTCACAGCATTATCTATCTGGCCGTAAACTAAGCAAAGCTTCTTTTAAAGGGACCAAATCCTACTAATAAATAGCCCCCACCTATTCCCGCGCATGTCAGACGAAACGCCCAGAAACAGACGAGAAGATAGGCTTTGTTTGCATCCATCCAAAACTGCGTTACTGCATAAGAGCATAGTATCAATGGCACCGAAAATTTATAACAAAATACCAAAAAGCTACCAGCAACTTAATGACTGTGAATTTAAAAATAAATTTAAGAAATTATTAATCGAAAAATGTTATTATAAGATTGACGACTTTCTAAATGATAAATTTTAACTATTTAATGAAAATGTATACTTGGTCTACTTGGAATTGTTATGTATTATATAGAATTCAATATCGTTAATACTGACGTTATTGTCATCTCTAACCATTTGTACACCGTAATCGGTAAAACATGTTGATACTTTCTACTTATTTTGTAAAACCTCTCTACACATGTTTTTGCAAATAAATGATCTTTATCTTTATCTTTATCTTTATCTTTATCTTAATACTATAAACGTGAAAGTTTGTAAGAATGTGTGGATGTCTGGATGTCTGGGATGTATGTTTGTTACTCTTTCACGTTGAAACGGCTGAGCGGATCTGGATGAAATTACACAAAAATAGATTATACTTTGAAATAGCACAAAGGCTACTTTTTATCCCGGAAAAATGAATGGTTCCCGTAGGATAGATTTGTTTTTGTTTTTAAGGTACCACGCGGGCGAAGCCGTGGGCGGAAGCTAATAACTAATAAATTAAATTTGTAAATACAATAGTACACATAATCTTGTAAGTAGCGATGGACTTGCAACCCATCACGTACGGAATACTAACTACTGTGTAAAATGAGGGCATCAAATGTCATATTTAGACGCCAAAGAGCTTGGTGGTAAGGCCCTAGGTAATGCTTTAACAAAACTTTGGTGAAGTTGAACCAAAGATAAAATAGCCAGATTAAAAAGACAAGATATTAAGATAAACGGCATGCAATTCGTGCAAATAGAGAGAACAGAAAAACAGGAATGGTGTGATATGAGCATGAGTATAAAGGCTGTTGAGCAAAACGGCCAGCGCTCGCAACAAATGGCCAACAAACACATTTACATTAGTTCCCGTAATGGCCCGCATTAGGGGCCATTGCTTCGAACGAGATAATATAGGAGCCCGGCCAATGGTCCATTTAATTCCTAGTGCATGTTTACAGCCTGTTTTTTGTCTAGAACCAATGGAGTGGATAGGGATCGTAAACATTTTGCGCGGGATATTGGGCATACAGAAACAATGGTAGGAATTCTTGTTTCGAGATTATCTTAAAAATGTTTAACAATACACAATGGGCCTTACCACAAGCTCTTTGGGCAATATCGAAGTAGAGATGATTCAGTCTAAAAATGCACGCCTCTCCACTCTACCATAACGTAACATAACTTTGACATTTCATACCATGACATATAAAAGTTGCTACCATTACACCAGAAACGCTGTCGCTCTAGTATCTTTAAATTAACTGTAAAATTAATGGCTAGTCGCTGAGTTTGGTTTTATTTAGACAGACAGACAGGTAAGTAGTCGTCTCGGCCCCGGCCCGTTGCGGTAGGTCCTATCCCTGAAGCGGTATTTGGTTACGCAATTACAGCGGTTTGTAATTCAATTCGAAGGGAATATCTCGTTGATTCTCTGAAATTTTGCGAAACTAACATTGTTATCTCGAGCGTCAAACGCGCAACGTAATATTTTAAGTAACTTTGTAGTACATACAAAGTTACTTGAATTAGTTCTTTTGATTATTAAGTTACCTACTTAATAATTATGTACTTGTGATGTCGAAGTGACTTATTCAAATTGAATTACCGTTTGGTTCTTCTCAATTTACTATATTTTCGTTATTTTAAAAAGCGTTTCTAACCTTGATATTAGAGTTCAGGCTGATAAAAGCAATAAAATATTTGTCGATAATAAGTTATTTCACGAAGTACATTTAAAATTAACTAATAATTTTATCTATATCTATATATTTAATAATTTTATCGCAGTAGAGGTTGAATTAGACAACTGGACAATATCTCAATGCAAAATGGTAGCTTCTTCAAAAATCTATTCTATTCTATTCTACTAATATTGTAGGTATATGCAAAAGTTTGGATGTTAAATAGTTTGTAAGTTGGTTTAATACTCAATGATTTATTCCACGTCAGTACTTTGAAGGATCTTTTCAATTTCAAAAGTGAAATCTAGTTATAAATTATGCACTAATATTACATGAACGGTTTTGTATACTAACTGACCTTATTTGTAACGTCTCATTTCAACGCCTACCTGTATTAAGCAAAACATTATATTATTATTCATAAATTCCATATTCACCGGAAAATCCGCCAATTTCCAGGCAGTAATTTTCTTATCAGTTCGTATAAACACGCCATTAATTGGTGCCAGGCGTCATACATGTCACCGCGCAACGCGACACGACGCTTGTCAGATTGAACGATAGCAACACTGAACTGTTCGTAAACTTATCAACACGGCTACAGTGGAAATAAAAGAGCTAGTTTATTAGAAATATTGAATTTTATTCACGTCTTATCTATAACTAGCTGTCCCGCCCGCGACTTCGTTCACATAAAATATCAAAACTGAGTTTTAAACACAACTCATAAAAATCCCATACTAACTTTGACACCCCTTTATACCCTTTTTAAAGGGTTATTTTGAAAAATCCTGAAACAGGTGTTCATTCACTTTGTATTTAGAGTACACAAACAAAATTTCAGACCAATTACACCACCCGTTAAAAAGTTCCCATACAAACATTGCCCCACATTTGACCCCTTTTTGAAGATTATATTGAAAAATCCTGAAACACGTGTTCATTCATTTTGCATTTACAGTGCACAAACAAAATTTCATGAAAATCGCTCCACGCGTTAAAAAGTTTCATACTAACGTTTTCACCCTTTTTCACCCTCTTAGAGGTGGAATTTCCAAAAATCCCGCCTTAGTGGGCGATTTTGTTATAAAAAGAAGCCACCTTACAAATTTCAGCTTTCTAGCTTCAGCGGTTTCGGCTCGGCGATGATAAATCAGTCAGTCAGTCAGTCAGTCAGTCAGTCAGGTTAAGCACTTATATAGGTATAGATATTATAAAGCTGAAGAATTTGTTTGTTTGGTTGAACACGCTAATCTCAGGAACTACTGTTTTGATAATTATTATTGTGTTGTGTAATCCATTTATTGAGGAATGCATAGGCTTAATCAATCACCAGTAGGAGCGGAACATCAATAAAAAATTAACACTCAAAGCATAAAATCAAATATTTTCAGAGGGTTTTTTGATTCGTTAATAAAATAAAGAAACAAAAATAAAACAGATCTTTTACTACTTAAATCTTTTCGAATATCCGAACGTGGGTAGTCAGAATCACATTCGAACATTGTTTGGCAGATGCCTACATTTTTCACAGTAGGAAATAAATACCTACTAGATTATATTTTTTCTTGGCAACCCTAAACTGAAATACCGCGTAACTGCAATCAAATAACTTGGAATGACATAAAGCGGGCACACGCGCGGCCGCCGGAATTTATTAACACGACCGCTTCAAATGGAGCCAGCACACCGCAAAAATACACCTTTGCTTTATAAGGGACAGAGTATACGCGTTATAAATAACGTGGTGATGTGTTTGTGTGTTTTTACACTGTAATATATAAAGTTTAAAAGAATCAAGGTTCCGTTTTTTTATACTCGTAGTGTCCTTAACTTTTCTTTCGAACTAATGTGGTAAAATAATATAATAATTTTATGACAATAGACTTTCCATGATACAATTTACCGCTAGTAACTAGTTATGAATTAAGTAATTTTAAAGTTTGCTTTTTAAAAACCCGTTTCCATGTTCCCAAAACAAGAGTAACTAGAAGCTGTTATAAATCATATGTTTTGTTAGTACCAAATTTTTTTTTTATTGGTGGACAATTCACACAACGCCATCTAGCCCCAAACCAAGCAATGCTTTTACTAAGGGAACCAAAAAACTGATTGACTAACTATATACTTACTTTTTTAGTATATACATACATAGAATAGATATTAAAACCCAGATACAGAATAAACCTCACTAACAGTTTGTCCTGGGTGGGGATCGAACCCACAGCGCAGAAGGCTAGGCTACTACCAACTGAGCTGTGAGGCCAATAAGTGATTGCAGCCCAAAAGCCTTACCACAAGCTCTTCGGGCAACATTGTATTGAAGTAGTCTTACTCTAAGCTTGAAACTTCACGTTTCTGAAATATCATGGTTTGTAAAAGCTTGTGGTAACCCCAGAGCTCCAAGCTATTAGTACAGAAATGCTCATATAATTCTTCACGTTCGATAAATTCATCAGCCAGCCGCGTTTTTACAACTCCCTCGCGAGTTTTATGAGTAGAACCTTCTTACACGAGCACCACGTAGAAAGAAGTACTTATGGCGTTTCGCGTGAAAATGAATCCACGTAAAATTAAATGTACCGAAACGTTTTAAGACTAAGGCAATCGACGAACACATTCGTAAAACGAGAAACGGAATTCTCACTAGCACTGCGTTTTACGCAATGCCACAGAGTGGTTCTATCAGTAATATATGATTATAGATGGATGGTTTTAACAGTAAAAATTGGGTGATTTTAACAGAAACATATTGTATCATAACAGTGACATAGCAAACTGTAGTAATAAGTAAGAGTTAAAAAATAGTCAAATTTGGTGACTGAATAAATATAGAGATACATATAATGGATATTTCACAACAGCGCCATCTAGTACCAAAGTAAGCAAAGTTTGACCGGAACGAACAGCTTTCTTCCATTCGTTCCGTTCAAGAGAAGGTTACGATAAAAAGGCATTTGTTTATCGGTGAGATTCAATACGGATTTTCTGCGGTGTATTTGCCTGACAACTACGTCGCTCTGGTTTTTATATGTTTTCTCGTGTTATTTTGAAATTTATTGCGTAATTTTGGTGGTTATTTTGCCAATAAAGCCCGGGTTCTTGACGCGAGTGTAAAGTATGTGAATTAGAGTGAATGGTTCTCTTGAAATTCCATCGGAGGAAATCCCAAAAATTTTCAACAAAACAGCCATCTTTTGTTTAAAATTGACTTGACTACTTGACTATGACTCTGTGACGTTGACAATACTTATAAATAAATACACTTGACACTGGCAAAATTGTTCTCTAAGAGACAGATGCCATAATTGAAGAAGAAGAAGAGATTCAATACACAGGCTTTTTAAATTTTAGATCAGACAAAAACTTACTGACAGTGAGATAAATAAAAGAAGATAAAAGATCTATATCTTTAGACAAAAACTTAAACTTGGTTCTAGCCGTAGCACATTACCGCTACGGCGTAGCAATCTCGTAACTTTCGTAGAAGTGCGTAGCTTGGCTTGTGAATGTAGTATAAACGACACGTTAGAAAACAAAATTTACACTTGATAAAATCACTCAGTGACGAGGGCGTTGTCCTGTCCAAATTTCAATAAATACCATTGAAAAATCACTTATTTTATAATATTTGTATTTATAAACTTTCCGAATAATTTTCCAAGAAACCTTATTCGGATTATTTCGAACATTTGATCTAAATATGTAGGTCTAGTGGTTCTCAAGTCATTAGCATATCAACGCAATTACACGATTCTAAAAAAAATTGCATTACATAATAGCTTTTTTATTTACGAGTAAAGATATGATCACGACTGTAATCCCCAGGCTCGGTAGATTATCTCCTCAGATCTTTAGTTACTTAGATCTTTGAAGATATCTAAAGGGGGTAGTCAGAGGCAAGTCCAAACATGACATTTGGTACATGCCCACATTTTGCATAGTAGTTAGTATTCCGTACGTGACAGGTTGCAAGCCCATCGCCGCTTATAAGAATACTAACCTATGCCTTCGAATTTTTGGTTCTAGGGTATGCCGGTTTCCTCACGATGTTTTCCTTCACCGTTTAAGAGCACTGGCATTGCGCACATAAATTTTTCGAATAGAAAAACTCATTGGTGCTCGACCAGGTTTGAACCCACGACCTTCGGATCGTGAGGCAAGTGTGCTACCACTACACCACCAGCGCTCTTCGAAAAAAAAAAGTAAAGATATAAAAATAAAATGCTGAAATCTGTCTATTGTCTAGCCTCTATAAATCCCAGGATTTCAAACATGTTAGTCGTGAACACAAACAAACGCGTGTCCCTTCAACACCTCATATTTCCGTCAGAAAGTCATGTGGAGTTGACCTACTGTCAGTGCTTTAGCTGCTACATGCCCCGCAATAAATTTGAAACCGGGCCGCCGTTTCACCGGCGATAAATCTAACCATTCACTAATATACCACATTCAAATGTACCACGGTGGGGGTAGGGGTTAATCTTGTATGCTGCTCGAGATTTCACCCCCAAGGGGGGCTTTACACCTTAAAAGCAGTGCGTAACTTATGACTGTGTGTCTCGCTTGGTATTTGATGTAAGGCGTCGGTTATACTTGAAATAAGTGTTTTAGTGGACAAAATAAATCTTTTCTATTTTTAACCCGACTGCGATGAGGAGGGTAATGTGTTTGGTGTATGTTTTTGGTTGGTATGTTTGCGAGTTCTTTTGGCTGTCTTTGTAGCCCAAATGGCTGAACGGATTTTGGCAAATAAAAAGTTGTTGGATTTGTCTAGATCACAAGAATGATATAAACTACTAGCTTCTGCACGCGGCGTCGCCCGCGAAGTACCTACATAAAATATAGCCTATGTTCATCCTGAAAGTTCATTCTACACATTGGTGAAAGAATTTTTCAAATCGGTTCAGTAGTTTCGGAGCCTATTCATTTCAAACAAACAAACAATCAAAGTTTTCCTCTTTATAATATTAGTATAGATATAAAATCAAATATGGCGGCAATCTCATAAAAATCTAGTTTCACTTACGTTCAGGCTTGTTTTAAATACATACAAACATAATATCACGCCTGTTTCTCAACGGTGTAGGCAGAGACTAGTGCTACAATCCTGACATACCTCTTTTGCTTTATTCACTCTTAATACATTCTTTATCATAAAAAAAAAAACAATAATTCGGGTTTTTGATTTCCGCATAGTTGAAAATCTGCTCATTAAAATTCCAGACTTCTTTATCCCTGCCGGTAAAACTGCTCCAGACAAAAAAAGAAACCAGTTTACTATAAGCAGTAATATTTATAACAGAAACGAGATATTTTCGTACAATATCTTGAAAATTCGTGACAGTTTATATCGGAAGAAATAAAACCTAGCGGTGTGAAAGGAGTAATCTTTACATATGGCCGCCCCCTTACCGTGGTGTGACAGTATTCCGAATCCCGTATTCTATGGACGCTGCTGATATTTCTTAAGCGTCAAGATCCGTCGAATAAAATAACAATATTTTACGCATTTGATTTTCAATCGACCTTCCTATACGAGTGTGAAACACTTTGGGAAAAAACCAGGTGTATTATTAATATTACAGATATATAATTATTTACAATTTTATTTGAGTAGTCTGTTCATTTGCGCACGTAAATCCTTTCACACACTGGTTCAAAGGAAAAAACTAATGACACGGTAAGAAGAAGTATGTGTGCCACATTTCAATGTTATTTAAAATTTTCAACTGGGATTTAATTTAAACTTGCGTCTTTGCCTAGAGCCACGGTAAAACCCGGTGAGCTTCATGGTTTTTTATTTTATTTAGGCACACAATACACCTTACAAACAAGCAAAAAAAGATAAATCAATAATAATAATAATAATGTTTTTATTTTCAATATGCTTTACATAGCATTTTAAACTTTGACGTTTCTAAATCATAATCTTGTGGTAAGGTACCAGTACCCTTAGTATGAGTTTTTGATTTACGAAAACTTTTTTCGAATAGTATCCTTTCATACATTTACTTCCATCGGAAATGTTAAGGAACTAAAATAAGGTCGATAATATCAAAAATATTATCTAATCGGCAGACTCAGCAACGATTTTCAAACCAAGTTTTCACGATATCGACTTTATTTTAGTTCCTTAACATTTCCGATGGAGGTAAATGTATGAAAGGATACTATTCGAAAAAAGTTTTCGTAAACTATCAAAAACTCATACTAGGGGTACTGGTCGCTACTATTAGCACTTGATTCTCCGTTAGATGTTTCACTGTTGTATATTATCCTATCCTACTAATATTATAAATGCGAAAGTTTGTAAGAATGTGTGGATGTCTGGATGTATGTTTGTTACTCTTTCACGTTGAAACAGCTGAACGGATTTCAATGACATTTGGCACAGATATAGATTATAGTCTGGAATAGTACATATGCTACTTTTTATCCCGGGAAAATGTACGGTTCCCGTGGGATAGATTTGTTTATGTTTTTCAAGGTACCACGCGGACGAAGCCGTGGGCGGAAGCTAGTCGTAGAACGATCTCACCGCTCAAGTTTCAGCTGTCTCACGGTAAAATTTTCAAACATCCGTAGTCACGTGTTACCAAACTGCCAGAACCTTAAGCCCCTACAAACAATCAATCTCCCAACTCGCAAGGTAGGGCTTTACCGCCCGCAGCGTTAAAATTTGACAAGTAAAATGGAAACTTTTTATTGGCCCACTCATTTTGAGGAGTTGGCCAACTCTCTCGTAAATTTAAGAGGCAAGTTTCGAGGCAAATATGAAAAAGGTTGGTAACTTGACTTATTCAAGTTATTTTCTTTTTTTAGAGCACTGGCGGGGTAGCGCCCCTGCCTCAGGATGAGAAGGTCGTGGGTTCAAACCTGGTCGTGCACCAATGAGTTTTTCCATTCGAATAAATTATGTTGCGCAATGCCAGTGCTTTTAAACGGTGAAGAAAAACATCGTGAGAAAACAGGCATATTACACTAGAACCAAAAATTCGAAGGTGTGTATCATAGGTTAGTATTCTTATAAGCGGCGATGGGCTTGCAACCTGTCACGTACGGAACACTAACCACTGTGCAAAATGTGGGCATGTGCCAAATGTAATGTTTGGACGTACCTCTGACTAACCTCTTTAGATATTCTCAAAATATCTAAGTAACTAGAGATCTGAGGAGATACCTACCGAGCCTGGGGATTACAGTCGTGGTTTTTTGTTTTTAATTTTTTTGAACTTTTTGTGGGGGGATAAACAAATGAGCTTAAAGTAACCTACGGGTGGATATATCTTGAGTTGTTACAACGCGAATGTACGAAGTGATCTTACATGGGTTCCCTGGATTCTGGCTTCATGTTTTTATGATAAAACTTTGTGAATAAAAAGCTTTTTATATTCCGCTCTAGAAATGAAACGTAAGTAAAGAACATATAAACACTTTTGGTAGATGTTATTTGGAATAATACTTGGTTTGCCCGTAGTTGAATGACACAAACTTTATAATTATACACAAACACTTGCCTTCAAAATTGTCTTAAATTTTATATAAATAATCAAGGAACAATCCACCATATATTATAAATTGTGTGTATGGATGTATGGATGTTTGTTACTCTTTCACGCTGAAACGGCTGAACGGATCTGGATTAAATTTGACACGAAGATAGATTATACTCTGGAAAGGCACATAGGCTTTTAGTACTTTTTATTTCTATAAGATGTACCTAGACCTTTAACACAATGCCATCTATCTTCAAACTATGCAAAGCTAGCACTCAGAATGAAATTGTTAGACATGAATTAACATATATATTTTAATATTCCTTTTCACAAATTAAATTATATCAAGTTATCTAGTAGACCTGAAGCAATTTCTTCGTCAAAGTCAAAAGTTTCCAAAACAGTTATAGGTGCAAAAGTTATCAAAGACTTTATATTTCATCTTACTTTGAGTGGGGTCCTTACTTCTTTGTAATACGGTCTAAATTACAACACACAACATAATGTTTTACTAATAAATAAGGACCAATCATCAGCCAGCATAAGATGACCTGACGTTACATCATCATCATCATCCTGCCCTTTTCCCACGTTATGTGGGGTCGGCACAACAGTGATCTTCCATTTACCTCTGTCATTCGTCATCTCAGTATTCACTCCTTTCTTATCCAAGTCATCTCTCACACATTCCATCCATCTTTTTTTGGTCTACCTACTTACGTGATGAATGTTTCATTGTAAAATCTATTAAGGCCCAGAACACTCGTCACACTATTTCTTACGTAAAAGTTACAAAAAAAAGTGACATAGGTCCGTATAGCAACGCGGATCTCCGCGGAATCAGACATAGCACGAAGCGAAATACCCAAATGACAAGTAAATAGAGTGCGGCATGATAATGTGGCTGCTCTGAATTATATAACGAAAGCGACAATTTATAAAAAACATAAATATGTTCAAGTAAATAGCTTATTTCAAAAAAAGGGCTAGGTTGACTTGTTTCAAATTAACTGATTTATATTCATGTGAAATAGAAATTCAAAATACCTTACTGTTCTGGATATATTAGGGAATTTCTGAATTTTCAGAGGTGCTTTTGACATGATTTTTAACCAAGGTTTTCTAACTAATTCGTGTTTTAGCTCCGGTTGATTTATCACTTATATCCTTGAGTATCGTGTAGTTCAATTTCAATGTAATCTATTAAGCGGTAATAGAATGATTAGGGTTGCAATACTTGCAATTTTCAAAATGCTGGGCCTTAATATTAAAGTCAAAGTCTTAACTGACACACTCACTCACTCACTGACATAATAGACAACGCACAACCTAAACCGCTGGTTTACGCATATTATATATTATATAATGAGCGGCGATGGGCTTGCAACCTGTCACGTACGGAATACTAACTACTATGCAAAATGTGGGCATGTACCAAATGTCATGTTTGGACTTGCCTCTGACTACCCCCTTTAGATATCCTCAAAAATCTAAGTAACTAAAAGATCTGAGAAGATATCTACCTGAGCCTGGGGATTACAGTCGTGATCATATTTATTTTATTTTTATTTATATAATAATATACATACATACAGACATAAAATCACGCCTGTTTCCCGACGGGGTAGTCAGAGACCACGGATCTCCACTTGCTACGATCCTGACATACCTCTTTTGCTTCATTCACTCTCATTACATTCTTCATACATGCGCGTCGGTTTAGGGTACTCTTGACCTGGCTTTTTTCTAAAATGACCCCAATATGATCGAGGTACGTACGCTGAGGTCTTCCCCTTCCAACTGTCCCATTCACACTCTTCTTATGTACCTGTTTCGTCAATCTCTTTTCATGTATCTTTTCTACATGCCCAAAAATCTAATTTATACTATAGATATTATCTGTAAATAACGTATACATATTGTATACTTTCAGTCGATTTCTTTCATTTTTAATATCCTAGTAGTTTCTTACTAAAAGAATAAGTTGTAACTACTTTAGTATAATCAATGAAATCACAAAGTCCATATTGACTTTGACCCAGATCTTTATTTAAGTATCGGAAAATAAGCATAAAAAGTCTGTATTTGCAATCCAGATTGAAAAGCCAAGCCGGCAATGCCCACGCGTTCACAAAGGTAACAGAAATAAAAAACATACTCGTATTACCAGAAAAATAAATATTTCAAAAATGTTTATTCTGTACCGATGTTGAAATATATATTTTGAGATCATTTTAAGAATCTTACTTACCTACCTATATCCATACTAATAATCATATTATAAATGTGAAAGTGACTCGTTTGTTTGCTACCTTTTCACGACTAAACGGCTGAACAGATCGTATTGAAATTTGGCGAGATGATCGATTATATCCTGGTGATTGATATAGACTATATTTTGTCTTAAAAAAAATATTGAATGGGGCTGAAATAGTAGTTGAAATATTGTATGGGGAACGCATGGTTAAGCAACAGAAATTTCCCAATCGAACATCTTCTTCTTCTTTCTCTTGCCCTTGTCTCACGCTATGTATGGTCGGCACAACAAGTTTTTTTCTTCATTTGACCGAAATCATTCATCATTCTCCTCATCATTAATTAATTAATCTTAACATTAAGTTCAGAATATGATGGACTAGCTTCCGCCCACGGCATCACCCGCGTGGTACCTTGAAATTCAAAAATAAATCTATCCCGCGGGAACCTTACATTTTTCCGAGATGAAAAGTAGCCTTTGTGCTACAATTACTGACAAGACTGTAATCTATATCTGTGCCAAATTTCATCAGCCGTTTCAGCGTGAAAGAGTAACAAACATATATCCAGACATCCAGACATTCTTACAAACTTTCGCGTTTATAATTTTAATAGGATAATGTTATATTGATGGATTTTTGCGAACGGAGTCACGGGTAATAGCTAGTTGTATAATAAAATGTTAAACAAAACGTCTGATAGAACAAAGAGATCGCGCGAACAGAAAACCTAATTATGAAACTCTTTCTTGCTTATTATAATTCTCGCTCGAAAATTTCGTGAAAATTTTAAGATCAAATTCATATTTCTCTCTTTCATTAGTAACTGGAGATCTGATGTCTACTAAGCCATGGATCACTTACAGATGTGAAAATATTTTATACTATTACAAGTATTTATAGCAAAAATAAAAAAAACCCTACTGAATCTAACTGAAAATTGATTTTTACAGTCGCCTTTTAGATTTTTTGATATTTTACCTAGGCTATACCTATGTCACTCTTGTGATCCAATTGAATATAACGACTACTCATTTGTCAAAACGCGTCCAGCCATTTTTAAACTAGGGATAATGCTTAAATTAGTTTGGTTGAATCCACTCATAAAGAAAAAGGGTGATCTTTGAAATTAAGTAAAAAAATTATACGGTTTAAAATTTTGTATTATAATTGCTATTAAAAAGCAGAGGAAATGTTTTCATTGCTTGATTGAACGCGCTAATCTCAGGAACTCAGGTTCGCACACATGAAAACCACGAAATGTAGAAAAAAATGGAATAGAAAAATTATTTATTGCAAAAAAAAAACACAATAAAAACTTAGACTTAAGTACCTATTTAAATAAAAAAAATCAAACAATTTAAAGCAAAAGTACAAAAATTATGTCGTGTTTGTTATACCCATATATTTTGCGCATCGCAATTCGTCGACTGTACAATCTTGTACAAAAATGTTACCCCATTAAATTCACATAAACGTTAAATCGCCGGTTTATTCTCTAAATCCGGATAAAAACGGTACACGCAACATTCCAAGGACGGAGAAAGCAGGCATCGGGGGAAAAGTATTTATTGCTGCAAATAAAGCACGCAATAATAAATACTCTAGAGTTGCTGGACCCTCTTTTTATCCGGCTAAAATATAATCGGTTATTTGTTATTTAAAAAAATTAAGCTTAGCATGTTTGTTTATTTTTATACATATTACTAACTACTGTGCAGAATGTGGGCATGTGCCAAATGCCATGTTTGAAAGTGCCTCTGACTTCCCTTTTTAAATATCCTCAAAGATTTAAGTAACTAGAGATCTGAGGAGATAATCTACCAAGCCTTGGGATTAATTACAGTCGTGATCATGTTTTAACTCATCTGGAATTGTGGCGTATTTCTTTATTTTTTCAAATTTATTTTAAAACAGCACAGCAATTTGTCTGATTTGTCATAATAACACCTACTGTAGAAAAATCAGCCAACACATTCCTTTTTGTCTTTTTTTCACATAGAGATGAGTCGACCGATTCAAAATATGCATTAGGTCAACTCAAGCGGAATAAGTTGACAGCGGCCTCAGTTGACTAAAGAGTCAAATAATTCACTGAATTTATTAAGCTATCGTGTCTGTCCGACTTTTTCTTTATTTTCACATGGCAACACTATCTGAAGTGCAAACAAACATCACTCTCCGTACATTATTGGTGACCTCGTACAAGTTTACTGCCAATGTTACAGAAATAAATAATATAAGATGCATACGCGATTATTCTTATTGGTGCTATTTGGAATAGGGCTCAATAGAAATACAGTTTTATTTAAGCCGGTTTCCGCTTTCCGTTTCCGCAGAACACTTTAAGTAGGCATTGAATTCCGTCAATGAATAAATTAATCAATCAATAAATTTCTACTTCAATCTTTAGCAACTTGTGACGGTCAAAGATGTTTACAAGTTACATCAAAATACATTATATTTAGTGATGTATCACGATTTCATCAATATTTAATAGGGTCAATTTGACCAGTTTCTGGTATAGGGCCTTTCACTCAAAGGTTTCGTCATTGTTCACAACAAACATTTTTTTTTATCTCGTAAAGTATTAGTTAATTTTAAATGCACCCTTCGTGAAATAATTTAGTTATCAACCAATCTTTTATTGTTCCATCTTCATGCTATCAGCTCAAAAGACGAGCTTTAAAATCAAGGGTAATTTTTTTTTAAATAACGGTCAAATATCAAATTGAGGAGCATCGCCCTATAACTATTTTCAGATTAATGTAATATCAAATACAAGTAAATGTCAGTTTATTCAATAACTACGATTTATTCTAAGTATAGTGTAATCTAGTTTGGTAGTATAAGGTTGTTTACAAGAAGTGTGAGATTTCAGTGATTGTGGCAGAGCATAAACACATAAATGCAAATAAGTACGGAAGCTTTAGATCCGTAAACATGGACCTCAGGTATCCGTAACTTCAGGACGACGCGCTTTAAGCTTGGTTGAATTACAGCTAGCTCAGTCAATGTCGATGTAGATTTCGATATCGATGTCAAAAAAATGTAAAAACCCATTTATACCATAAATATAGAGGTAATATAGAGGAGAAAATAAAGAAAATATGGATGGACTGTGTAAAAGATGGCATGGGTAGGAAAGGAGTGAGTACTGAGATGACGAATGATAGAGGGAAATGGAAGAAGATCACATGTTGTGCCGACCCCACATAACGTGGGAAAACGGCAGGAATATGATGATGATAGACCATTTTGCTAATTTCGAGCTGACCCCGAAAATAACGGGTAACAAATTCATAAGTCCTTTACCGTTGTTCCGTTGAAGGTACTACGGCAAAATAAAGGGGTGAAAAATCACCCAAATGGTTCCTGTAATATTACACTAGGCGCGCATCTCCCGTTCGCTTCGCTTGAACTTGGCTTGACACGCTGCCGCGTGTCTAGATGTACCCTGGTACCATTGCACTGAAATGCAATGCGCTTAATCCAAATAGAACATGATCAAGACTGGTTCGGTGAATATCTGCTCAGATCTCTAGTGACTTTAGATCTTTGAAGATATCTAAGAAGGCTACTCAGAGGCACGTCCGGACATGACATTTGGTACATGCCCACATTTTGCACAGTATTTAGTGCTCCGTATTCCGTAAATACAAATACTCATAGAATATATTTTATACAATGATCCTTGTTCCGGCCAAATTGGCCTAAATCACCAAATCAACGTCAATGTCATTGAACTGTCATAATGGCAGGTGACATACACTCTATGGCAGTAATCTTCTTCTTCTTCATAGATGAGATTACTGCCATAGAGTGTATGTCACCTGCCATTATGGCAGTTCAATGACATTGACGTTGATTTGGTGATTTAGGCCAATTTGGCCGGAACATCCTTCTTGTAACATTTGTGTTTTAATTGGAGTGAGCTTGGAGTGAGCTAGCTAGTCCGCACTGTGACCGCTTTCCATAAATAACACAGTGTCACCGTCGGATTTGCGATCGTCACCGTGACAAAGGAAAATGCGCCTCGAGTTATGACACTCTCGGCTCCCTTTTGTTTGGTTAATGTCGTCGTTTTTTATAATTTTTTTATGTATTTTTCTCTCTGTCACTGAAAGTTTTTTTATGTATTTTTCTCAGCGCACCGGAGAAAGTGTACGCTTTATTACATCGTGAAGCTGAATAATATCGAGCATCTAATTAGAAAAGTGGGTTGAGTCAAAAGTATAAAGTGTTTTTATACATTAAAAACAGACAATAATAATATTTTAAAAAGGTTTTAGTAATATATTTTTACATATAATATTTTTGCATGTATACTATCTAGTTTTCATAGAACATGCTTGTTTAGATGTGTTATGTGAAATTTCCTGCAATATTTATTTATTAAGATCATATTTTTTTGTATTGTGTTACTTATATTACAAACTAATAAATAATGCCTATTACCATTTCTTATCTTATACTGAGTTTTACATTTATTTGGATTTATAAATCTGATCTTTACACAAAATGTACTATCAATATCATAGTTTTACACGACTTTAACGTAAAAATAACTCGTAAATTTTACTTCTAAATGCCAAATAATTAAACCATACGAGTTCGTGTAAAGATTAAGCAGCAAAGTTTAAAAGTAGTCTGAAGTGATACGAGTATAACGCCTACTGTCTCTCGGATTCGTATGACGAGACAAGTTCAGGTGTCGAGTATTGTGACGTGGCCATTTTGTTTTCGCCCGAGGTATATTTTACGGTGCAAAGGGATTTTGTTTACCTACTTTTGTACGAATGCATGTTTTGAAGTGATCCCTTTTGTTCAAAAGTTTTTGTGACCTTTCTAGCTGATTGTGCGTGAAGATGTAAGATTATTTCAGCGTATGTTTTTAAGGGCCGTGGTGGTGTAGTGGTAGCACCCTTGCCTCACGCCAAAGGTTGTGGGTTCAAACCTTGTCTTTTGTTTTTTTTTTGATAAATATTTGCTCTGATATATTTTCAGCTGACTCTATTTACTCAGATTACATAAAATTTGTTTGGGGTCTATTAGTACAAGTATGTTGAGTTCGTTTGGCTGTTTCTGTAGCCCAAATGGCAAAAAAGTTTTTGACAAAATGTTTTTTTTTATTTTTTATTTTTATCTTTTGATCTGAAATCTTTTGATCGTACATCATGAAATTGTAATATTAAGTTTCAAAAATCGAATAATGACATCTTTATAAAACCATTTTCAAACTGTAGATCTCGTTTTGAACAGCCTCAAAATAATGCAACTTTAAAAATGCCCTTGAACTCAGCTTTAGGTACCATAACTTAATACTTTTACAGAGTTTTTTACTAGTAAAAGTTTAAATAAATCAAATATTGCTAGAAATTTTCTATAGCGCCATCTATCATCAAATTAAACAAGATTGATCAATTACAAACCAAGTCACGCCATTGGTAATTTTTCATAATTAGAATAAAAATAAAAATAAGCTTGCTCTGAAGGTAGAGTGACTCATGGGAAATACAATACTTCACCGGAATCCTCAATGAACGTAATAAATACTGCAGCAAAGATCCAAGGTAAATACAATCAAAAACAGCTGGAGGTGAGAAATCACGATTGTAATCCGAATTTGTAACTTATTATATTGGATTTGAGTCGAAATTTGAATAAATCATGTACTGCAGATGTCCACCAGTTAATTAAATCAGTTCATGAATTGCTTATTGAACTATTTCGAATCATAATTTGTTTTTTTTTAAGAACTACAGTTTCATTTGAATTTAGAATAATACAATTTAACGACAGCTTCCAGCTAGTCAGCATTTAATGAGCAATCTATAATTGAATGTGTATCGATTTTGCATCTTGACTGTTTGGGATTGAGTTCAAATTTGAAAAAAAGTATAGTTTTAGTAGCTGTTATAATTTCGATTTAAAACCAAATCGATTCGACAATCGATCTTGCAGTTTAATTGTTGACTCTTTATTCAAAATTTACTTCTAATGTGACTGTAAGATCGTAAATTTATTTATGGTATTCGTAAGTCAGTATCGAGTTGGAAATCGGGATAATGAATCAAATATTATGTTTAGTATCATGAAAATAAAAAAGATTTCGATTAAAATCTTCTTTTATCGTGTAAAATAAAAACGTTATTGAGTTTTACTATTTTAACAAATATATGAATTTTAAACAACATTGGTACGAAAAAAATTTATCAAAATGTAATGTTTTATTCCGTTGCGATTCCGTGTAGCCGTTAAAAAGCAATTTCAGTTAATAAATATTAAATAATAATATTTTAAAAGCATTGCAGTTTTTGGGGAATAATACCCGCTCAGCACACTGTAAAATTCACGATATTCCGAAGCAATTTAAATTATTTTCCGTAGCACAAACAACCGTCAGTGTTGCCACTATAAAAATATCCAGAGTACAGACGCGGGGTCGAGTGGTTACAAAAAAAAACGAAACAACGTGTACTTGTCTGAGGGTTGCCAGATTTAATAGTTACTAGACGAATGAGACAATGAGGGAGTAAAAGCAGTAACATCACATTTTTTTATCATTGCAACATTAAATTTACAATTCTACTATTGTTGTTTTCTATCAAATTAACCAGATAGCATATTAAAATAAAAATATTAAATATTTATCAATAGACCGTACACATAATATCTTATACCTTTAAACGAGCAATTCTTGTATATATATTTATATATATATAATCGGAATCTCGGAAACGGCTCCAGTGATTTTCATAAAATTTAGTATGCAGGGGTTTTCGGGGGCGGTAAATCGATCTAGCTAGGTTTCATTTTCCAAAAAACAAGATTTACAAATAAAAACCGAGCAGAGCTCGGTCAACCAGGTACTGTAACATTATAAGGGGAATATTTTGAAAGTATTAAACGTCAGAAGATGTAAACGTTCATGATGTAAACGCAACGGTCGAATGAAATTCCCGAATTTAAATCCTAAGTTAGGTGTCACAGAGTTGAAGTTTGTAAGAACAAACATTTATGAAAACGAAGTTGATATTTTGTAGCATTAAAGAAGAATAGGAAAACCTTTTGCCCTGCTCTAAGTACCTTACTAAGGGGCTTTACCACAAGCCCTTACAAACCATCATGTTTCAGAAACATTTCAAGCATAATGTAACACTACTTCAATACAATTTTTATAGGTCATAGTACGAAATACCAAAGCTATTATTACTTAGCACCTGGTAGCGCACATACTTTTTTCGAACAGAAATATCCGTAGTTAACCCACTAGATTTGAAACCCCGGGTTCACTATTCCACCAGTGATGTTTGATTCAGCAATGCAAAACCACTACATTTTTGTTCATCAACCCTGTAGGATTGTTTCAGTAAATAATATAATGAAGGGATGCAACAGCGGCGGAATTTAATTATTTCCAGCAAGTTGGCGGCGGGCGGATTGAGAGAAATACATTTTAGCCAGATCCCGCAACTAAACAGCGTAATTTAGTGGCCGTAGAACAATGGTCGGCTAATAAGTGCTGTCTGAGAGGGATTCTACAATGTACTATTGGTGGCACAAGCTAGTATTTTTCTGTTAAGGCCCAGCATTTTGAAAATTGCAAGTATTGCAACCCTAATCATTCTCATCATTCTCCTGCCCTTATCCCACGCTAAGTGGGGTCGGCACAACATGTTTTCTTCTTCCATTCACCCCTATCATTCGTCAACTCTGAATCAACTCCTCTTACATTCATATCATCTTTCACACAATCAAACCATTTCTTCTTCGGTCTTCCTCTACTTGCGCACCCATCCACACTCATACTCATAACTCTTATTCTGGTGACATGGTTTTCATCCCTCCTCATCACGTGTCCATACCATGCTAATCTAGCACTCCTCATCTTTTCAGTAACAGGCGCCACTTTCAGACTTCCTCTAACATACTCATTCCTAATCCTGTCCAACCGTGTCACCCCACACATCCATCTTAACATCCGCATCTCAGTAGCATGCACTCTTCTTACCTAATCATTCTATTACCGCTTAATAGATTACAATGAAATTGAACTACACGATACTCAAGGATATAAGTGATAAATCAACCGGAGCTAAAACACGAGTTAGTTAGAAAACCTTGGTTAAAAATCATGTCAAAAACACCTCTGAAAATTCAGAAATTCCCTAATTTATCCAGAACAGAAAGATATTTTGAATTTTTATTTCACATGAATATAATACAGTTCATTTGAAAGAAATCAACCCAGCCCTTTTTTGAAATAAGCTATTAACTTGAACATATTTATGTTTTTTAGAAATTGTCGCTTTCGTTATATAATAAAATAATATAAATAAATAATGCTGGACAATCCACACAGCATTATCTATCCCCAAAGTAAGCTACTCGAAGCTTGTGTTATGGGTACTAGATTGATTTTATTGATATATTTAATACATTATATGTATTAAATATATCAATAAAATCAATTAAATATATCTATTAGATATTTTTCTATTAGATTATAGATATAGATAGATTTATTATTGGTGGCACAAGCTAGTATTTTTTGTTAAATTCTCGTTTTACATCGGTTTTTTTGTGTTACGTTCGATTTGTTCGCTAATACGACTTTTTTATATAATTATGATATGTTTACACCATTTGTCTTATTTTCATTCTTTTTACATAAAAACTTAAAATGATAAACTGTTAAGTTTTTAAATATTTAAGTACATCATATTTTAACTGTTCTGTTTATAAAGTTATCTTTTTTTCATGACTTATTTCGCTAACTGTACCTATAACTGCAGCATAATGTTTTAAAAATATACATAATATAATCATTTATATTTTTTTCTTTGTTTATGACGCTGACTGTACTTGTTTGTTTCAAATGAAACTTAATCATAATATTTTTATCAACATAAAAACCAGTTACTAGCCAACGTTTAAAAGTTTTCTACACGTCATTTTGTTAGTATTCAGGTTTAAATTTAACATCCCTAATCTCTTTGCTTTCGTTTGCTGGCAACATTTTCTTGGAAAACAATAAAAACCTTTTCCACTATCTAAGTACCTCCGTAATCGCGCAAAAAAAGCGCAGCTACGTAAAAATCGTGGAATTTCCAACCCCGGAAAAGATTCTACTTACAAATCTTTAAAAGGAGCGTTACAACCAAAACGCCGACCGACGTGACAAATGGCAGCACTTTACGAATAAATTTAAATTCATCGACCTTACACTCATAATGCTGCCACACATCTTCGTGATAGTGAGTAATGCCCCCCTCCAATTTTTACCTTCTTATTCCCAGAAGGCCTGAAGTGGGGGGGGCGGGGGAGAGAACAGGTGGGGAGATAGTCGGCTAGCCAGTTGAATTATATTGTTATTTCAGAGCGATTGGGAATCGATCGAGCGTCCTGCTTGTATTTCTTGCTTGTTACCAGCCTTTAGACAAGTTACGATTGAAGCGTTAGTTCAGATGAACGATAATATTGGTTAACGTCTTGGGGACTCAATGTTTTATAAGTTATTTATCGCTGAGATAGAATTTGTCTTGGGGTTCAGAATGTCCTATGAACTGGTATAATGGAATATGAGACCGGTCATTGGTCAAATTACTGACATCGATTTCTGTGACAGAATAGTTATAATAATAAAGACTATTACTCTCACAAAAGGTTCTTATAAATACTTTTTACTTTACCAAGTTTGTAT
Source organism: Cosmorhoe ocellata (assembly GCA_963675405.1). Lineage (NCBI taxonomy): Eukaryota > Metazoa > Arthropoda > Insecta > Lepidoptera > Geometridae > Cosmorhoe > Cosmorhoe ocellata. Next base: position 2,552,925 of record OY776250.1, on the reverse strand, counting down.
ATCTACATACCCAAAGCTCTGCATAGTTTGGGGCTAGATGGCGTTGTGTGAATTGTCCACCAATACTCGTATTATTATGTTCATTAAGTTTTATTTTTAAACCTTCTAACTGGATCGACAAGGTTGACAAAACATTGACATTTAAAAAAAATGCAAATTCTCACACGTCTGTAGGTTTTTTAGTTTTCGAGTTATATATACATATAAATATTTTTATATATACATACATACATCATAAAAAGTATTTTATGACTTCCCTAGTAGTATTTTTGGTTGCCAAAAAAAATGCTACTAGGGTTACCTTCTCTAAATATTTACATTACTGAACCCTATTGAATGCTCGAATATCTATAAAAAAAAAAAAAAATTTGATCACGACTGTAATCCCCAGGCTCGGTAGATATCTCCTCAGATCTTTAGTTACTTAGATCTTTTGATTTGGTACATGCCCACATTTTGCACAGTACCTAGTTAGTATTCCGTACGTGACAGGTTGCAAGCCCATCGCCGCTTATAAGAATACTAACCTATGACACATACCTTCGAATTTTTGGTTCTAGGGTATGCCGGTTTCCTCACGATGTTTTCCTTCACCGTTTAAGAGCACTGGCATTGCGCACATAAATTTTTCGAATGGAAAAACTCATTGGTGCACGACCTGGTTTGAACCCACGACCTTCGGATCGTAAGGCAGGGGTGCTACCACTACACCACCAGCGCTCCTATAAGTATAAATAATAAAATAAACTTGACGGCTAAAACGCATTCAAAAGAACTTGTATTCAAGTGCTTTGAATCAAAAACCAAATACGTTTTTGTGTGCACAGCTCTTCAAACTGAGCAGATCTCATCAAGTCGAGCTCAATGCGAACACAGTCAAATGAAAGCTGCAGTACACGCCGCTTCCAAGCACACTGTGCTAGTGAACAAAATAATATTTATAACTAGCTGACCCGGCAGACTTCATACTTATTAAGAAAACGTTTGTATGGGAAATAGAACAGGGCTATTTTAAGGGTTTTCCCGGCAATTATTCGAATTTTTCTTACCTTTTAAACCTTCCCTAGACCTCCACGAACATTTCAAGACCAAGATAAGATAAATCCGTTTAGCCGTTCTCGAGTTTTAGCGAGACTAACGAACAGCAATTTATTTATATATATAAGAAGAAGAAGAAGACTAGCTGACCCGGCAGACTTCGTACTTATTTAGAAAACGTTTGTATGGGAAATAAAAAATGGCTATTTTAAGGGTTTTCCCGGCAGTTATTCGAATTTTTCTTACCTTTTAAACCTTCCCTAGACCTCCACGAACATTTCAAGACCAAGATAAAGATAAATCCGTTTAGCCGTTCTCGAGTTTTAGCGAGACTAACGAACAGCAATTCATTTTTATATATATATGTAGATAGAAGATACCAAACACTGTGATAAAAACCGTATAGCGTCATTAGTGCACGGTGAGTTAGTAAGTGATCTTATGGTTTTTACACGCTTTATATTAGCTTCACCTGTATGTTTGTATGTTTGTATGTTTGTTTGTAACCGACTTCTTTGGGCGCGATTTTGACCCACTTTAAACGGCCAGATTTCGTTCAAACTTTGTAGATTTATCGAGGACCGATGACAATACACTATTTTGATAAAAAATTACTAAAAAATAGAAAATAAATAATAGTTTAAAAAAACTAAAAAACACGCTTTTTATAGAAACCGAACTAAAAAATAGAAAATAAATTTAAAAAAAAGCGTGGGGTGCTCTTTAAAATATTATCGAAATGAAAATCACTCTACTCGTATCTGTCCATAAAATATTTATAACTATTGACACCATGCACCCCACACTTTTTTTTAAATTTATTTTCTATTTTTTAGTTCGGTTTCTATAAAAAGCGTGTTTTTTAGTTTTTTTAAACTATTATTTATTTTTTTCGTTTATTCTCAAAAAGATAGATTTTACAATGTCACTTGCATTAGAACAGGGTTCTTACGATGGATACATCGGTTGTGGTTTTTCAATAGTTGACTCATTCAATGTGCTCACTTAATAAGAAGTGAATCATCATTTTATGTGTTGAGCTAATTTGCGTTTGAACGCATAATGAGCTTACACTTTTAATTTGGGAGGGTAACTTTATAACTTTATAATATAAGGTTGTGTGCCTTCACATAGTTTAGTTTTTTTCCATAGTTAGTCCGAATGCCAGTGCTCTTGAACGGTGAAGGAAAACATCGTGAGGAAACCGGCATACCCTAGAACTAAAAATTCGAAGGTATGTGTCATATGTTAGTATTCTTATAAGCGGCGATGGGCTTGCAATCTGCCACGTACGGAATACTAACTACTGAGCAAAATGTGGGCATGTACCAAATGTCATGTTTGGACTTGCCTCTGACTACCCCCCTTTATATATCCTCAAAGATCTAAGTAACTAAAGATCTGAGGATATATCTACCGAGCCTGGGGATTACAGTCGTGATCATATTTATTTTTATTTTAGTTAGTCCGAGTTTTTGGTAGAACGATAAAGCTGACACGACGTGAACTACGTTTTGTTTCTGAGGTTCATAACCAGGTGACCAACGTGCAACTTTGTCTGCTGGTTTTAAGTGATATAAATTTACCCGTTTTTGCAACATTTTTCATTGATGCTTTCTATTGGTCACAGCGGGACAACTATTGTAAAGCTTAAAACCTTCCTCGATATATTACTATACAACGCAAACATAATTTATCAATTCAAACCAAGTCGTTTTTGAGAAGCGCGTTCAACCGAACAAACTATTCAGCTTCTTAAATGAGTATATTTGATTTGCATAAAATAAAAATAACTCTTTAATTTAAATTATTTATTTTGAGATAGACCATTTTGTAGCAGTATTTACTTGTTAATCTAAAAATTCTCATTTAATCTTAGCTATGTTTGGCTGTTAGAAATGTAATCAAGTGATTTGGTATGACATAAGAGTGTTTATTCAATAAATTTGAGCCAGTTTTGACAAGTGTCAATTGTATCCGAGTTCCGTAATTGCACTACTGGTCGATAGTGCTGTGATTGTGGCGTACTGTGATCGCCGTATATCCCGAATAAACATGACGACTTACGGTTAATTATTCATTAATCCCGCGACGCCAACTTGATGATGGCAAAACGATTGTGTTGTTAGCAACGTTTTGATTCTACTGGAAAGCTCAGGGGGCCCTTACCACAAGCTCTGACAAACCATCATGTTTCGAAAACGTCACATTTCAAGCTTGAAGTAACACTACTTCAGTATAATTTTTACTAGGTTCCGCCCACAAGTCTATCCCTCGGGAACCGTAAATTTTTCCGGCATAAAAAACCTATGTGCTATTTCAGACTATAATCTATATCTGTGCCAAATTTCATCCAGATTCTTTGAGCCGTTTTTAGCGTGAAAGAATAACAAACATACATCCATACATTCTTACAAACTTTCGCGTTTATAATATTAGTACGAGTAGAATTGGTCATATTACGAAATATTAAGGTTATATTATATTACTTTGATACTGCCCGAAGAGCTTGTGGTAGGGTCCATGTGCTTTGGACCTTTGTGCATTTGTTTTTACTTTAGCTATAGATATAGATTCGTGAGTATCAATTAAAAGAAACTAGACGAAATTTAATTGTTTTATTTTTCACAAACTTACAGTGCCTTTTTTTGTTTCAGGTGGATTAACTATACGATAGAGCACACACCACATAAACCTCGATAAGTATGAAAACTAAATTCTACCAAAAATATATAAGCCATTTTTTAAAAACATAGCAACTATCTCAAATATCGTACAAAACCGTGTTCATTACCAGGTACTGTGTACACGAAAAAACCGAACAAATTCTCTAATTCACAGACCAAGGTTTCCTTGTAAAAAGTACGTAAAAACTATCGATTTTTGTTTTTTTTTTTATTTATTACTTGTGCTGAGATCCTAGGTCTGCATTAAAAAAAGTGATCTTAGAAGAATTCCTTTTGAATACGGACCCTTAAAAAGATAAGCCGAATAAAGCACCATAGTAAAGTTTAAATTCAGTACCGCATTGTCTTTGTGTGTGCTCGCTAAATGGCACTAATTATGGCTAAATTAGTTTTATGGGCGCCTGTAAACACGATCGAGATAAATAAATAAATAAATAATGCTGGACAATCCACACCGCATCATCTAGCCCCAAAGTAAGCTTCTCAAAGCTTGTGTTATGGGTACTAGATAACTGATATATTTAATACATAATATACATAGATAGATATTTTTATTATACATAGTAAACACCCAGACCAACGGAACAAATTTCTGCAGATCGTACACAAATTTGTTCCGCGGCGGGAATCGAACCGGCAACCTCTTGCGTCGCAGGCGGACTCTCGCCCGCTGCGCCACTGAGGTCATCACATGATGATGATGATGATGAAAAAGATTAGCCGAATAAAGCACCATGGTAAAGTTTAAATTCAGTACCGCATTGTCTTTGTGTGTGCTCGCTAAATGGCACTAATTATGGCTAAATTAGTTTTATGGGCGCCTGTAAACACGATCGAGATAATGCCAGCACCGGAGTGGCGGTCGTTAAAAGTTGACCGTGTAATAATTTAAAAGTTATGCGCTCGTATTTCCACGGAGTTCATACACTGTTTGTGCAATTACTTTGGTGTAATGTGTTTATGGATTAAGCTTTTTAGTGGTTTGTTAGAGTTTACCTTTCAAAGGAGTTCAATGAAATAAATAAATAATGCTGGACAATCCACACAGCATCATCTAGCCCCAAAGTAAGCTACTCAAAGCTTGTGTTATGGGTACTAGATAACTGATATATTTAATACATTATATACATAGATAGATATTTTTTATTATACATAGAAAACACCCAAACCAACGGAACAAATTTCTGCAGATCGTACATAAATTTGTTCCGTGGCGGGAATCGAACCCGCAACCTCTTGGAGAGGCCTCGCCACAGAGGTCGTCAAAATTGTTTCTCAGTCACCGATTTTTTTAAATTAAGCAGCTTCAATAACATAAGAGCACTGATGGTGTCGTGGTAGCACACCAATGAGTTTGTCCATTTGAAGAATTTATGTGCGCAATGCCAGTGCTTTTAAACGGTATAAGAAAACATCGTGAGGAAACCGGCATACCCTTGAACCAAAAATTCGAAAGTGTGTGTCCTATGTTAGTACTCTTATAAGCGGTGACGGGCTTGCAACTTATGGAATACTATCATTGTGCAAAATGTGATCATGTACCAAATATCATGTTTGGACGTGCCTCTGATTCCCCCATTAGATATTCTCAAAGATCTAACTAACTAAAGATCTGAGGAGATATCTACCTGACCTGAGGATTACAGTCGTGTTCATGTTTTTTTTTGTTTATTCATAATAATTAAGTAAATATCTAAAACTCACAGATTAAAAATGAATAATTGTCAACAAAATTTATAAAAGCTCACTGACATATAATATGCTCATCCATTCCATGCTCAGAGAGTACCTATAATACGAGTACAATTTTGCCAAAGGAAATTATTTTCGTTAATCCTAATATAAAGGAATATGTTATAAACCTTTAAGCTGTAACAACATCTGTCCAGCCACATAAAAAACCTTTTGTTCCATAACACACAAAAAAATCAATACTCCAATATTTATAATTGAATTCTCCGATATAAAAATGCATCCATTTTACCCCCGGCTTGCCTGGGGTGGTCGCCCCGGCCCCCCGGTGTTACATTTCGCAAGGGTCCGAAACCGACAAATTATTCCCAACGGCCTCGCGAACATAATTACTATAATTCACCCGTGTTGTTTCTGACACGGAATCAGATTGAGATAGAATGTGTGTGATTTGTTTTAAGTTTTTTTGGGTATTCAATGTTTTTATCGAAAACCCAATCTTATATTATTAAACTTACGCGATCTGATCACATCATTATTAGTATTAAACGGGTATATATCGCGATTTATTTACCTATTTTTCCACGACCACGACAGCGTTTAAACCTGTGGAAACGTTGGGAAAAATAGGTAAATAAAACGCAATACCAACCCGTTTAATACTAATAATAACCAATTTTCTTCTTATCTCCTTATTTCACTAGTAAATATGATTAAAAAGAATATGATCACGACGGTGATCCCCAGGCTCAGTAGACATCTTCTGAGATACCTAAAGAGGGTAGTCAGAAATACATCCAAACATGATATTTGGCACATACATTTTGCATAGTAGTTAGTATTCCGTACGTGACAGGTTGTAAACCCATCGCCGCTTATAAGAATACTAACAAGACACCTTCGAATATAAAAACCCGACCAAAAGTAATTCAAGCTATTTTGAATTACAGCCGGCATATTGATTTTTTTGACATTTTGTATAGCCGAACTCAACGACACCTTATTTATCAAAATTTAGAAATTTGAGCTACCAAGCCTGAAAATTACAGTCGTGACCATAGGTTCTTTTATTTTTTTTAAATACTAGTTTGCTATCATATAATGAAAACTCATCTAAATTCTATACGCTCGACTATTCCATTCAATCTATATCCACGAACCACTGTGTGCTTTCCGTTCAGAGAGTGGGGTGCGCGATTAGGGATAAGCCTCGGTTGATTTAATTCGAACCGGTGAAAAAATAATTGCGATAATCTGATTACGCCAGCCATTTTAGGGTTAACATCTGCGCCAGGCTTTATTACGTTTGCTTTGTGAGGCTTTGAGAATGAGAGAACATTAATGATCACTTCGGCACGGTTATTCTTCTTCTTAATTTAAGAGTTTGAAGATCGCTGGTGGGGCAGTGGTAGCACCCCGGCCTCACGATCCGAAGGTTGTGGGTTCAAACTTGGTCGTGAACCGCAGAGTTTTTCCATTCGAAAAATTTATGTGCGCAATGCCAGTGCTCTTAAACGGTGAAAGAAAACATCGTGAGTACCTAGAACCTATACCCTAGAACCGAAAATTCGAAGGTGTGTGTCATAGGTTAGTATTCTTATAAGCGGCGATGGGCTTGCAACCTGTCACGTACGGAATACTAACTACTGTGCAAAATGTGGGCATGTACCAAATGTCATGTTTGGATTTGCCTCTGACTACCCCCTTTAGATATCCTCAAAGATATAAGTAACCAAAGATCTGAAGAGATATCTACCGAGCCCGGGGATTACAGTCGTGATAATAGATTTTTTTTTTGTCTTTCGTCAACGTAACTAATGAACCTTTCTCCACTTAGTTCTTCTGTCCAGGGCTTTCCTTGACCTCTTTATGCGACATGTGACATGACAGCAACCTTCTCTTTCACTCGCCTCATATAGCTTATCCTCGGTCTTCCTTTTCCTTCTTGATGAAACTGTCATGTATAAGTTGACCAATCATCTTTCCTCTTCTGTTCTCCACAATTTGTAATAGTCCTTTTCTAATACTTCCATATTAGAAACTTTTTCGGTCAATCTGATTTTTTCATTCTTGGAAAAGAATTACACACACATTTACCGTTACCTAAAGGTCACGTTTATTTACCGTATTATAAAGTAATTATAAGTCACGGTTATAAAGTTTAATTCAACCAGGGGTATCTTTGTAATGCCGGGTTTACAAGATGGTAGTGTCAAAATTTTAAATTTTAATAAAAAAAAACTATGCTAGCAAAGCCGCGCGCAGTTGCTAGTCGATAATAAAAATATCAAGATTGCCCGGCCATAGCGCAGCAAGATCGCTGCAAAAACGCTCGCAAACCCCCAGTGATAAGGCTCTTAAAAGTTTAATCTAAGTTCATTACGTTGCATTTTATAACCATGAAAAATCCACTTTCCCGGGGGGTAATGTAGATGTTGAAAACTAACACTGACTTGGTTATATCAAACGCGGTTTAATACGTTTACGCGTCCTGATTGCATTACTCACTTGGTTTACAGGTTGATGTTGAAAAATGAATAAAATGTTGTCCCGTCGCTGAATGAACCCGCAATCAAAGCTTCAGTAGGCTAACTCGATCACTGCGTCATCAGATTATTATTTAAGTTGATTTTTTCTTATTCTTATTGTGTCAATAGTTCTTTTGAACCAGTGTGGAGAAAGGATTAAAGTGTGCCGTAGAGTCTCGTGAACTTTTAGGTTTACATTTAATTTAACTACACAACATTTTTTTTTTTTTATTAACCTGTATCGTCCCACTGCTGGGCAAAGGTCTCCCCCAAATCACGCCAACCATCCCTATCCTTTGAAGCTTCCCACCATCTGTCCTCAAAGGTGTCAAGATCATCCCGCCAGCGCTTGCGTGGTCGACCACGACCTTGTCTTCCGTCGGGCTGCCAGCGCTTGCGTGGCCGACCACGACCTCGCCTTCCGTCGGGCTGCCAGGTTGTAGTGGCATTCGCCCACCTGTCTTGAGACATCCGGCTGATGTGGCCCGCCCAGTCCCATTTGAGCATTATAGTGATTTAATTCTTAATTAATTTAATTAAAACTTCACACAACATTATAGTGATTTAATTTAATAATAATCCATGCAACATCTTAGTGAGAACAAACACTTTTAAAAAGTCTAAAAACTTCCCACTGGCTCAAGGACGAGAGCATAAAAAACTTCTCGAAAAAAAGTCACCAGTAGAGTAGGGACGAGTGGGAATAAACTCGATGTTAGACATAAGACCCAAGGTACCTTTTGTAACATGAATTATAATATCATTTTAAAATATTGTTTTCTTCTTCCACTCACTCCTGTCATTTGCCTAGTTTTGTCATACGATAAGAAAATGAATACAGTACGAAGATCGTAAAGTTTATTGTGTTTCGCATACAATGTTAGAACACGCTGTATAAGTATATACATATATAAGAATATTGTGTAGTCTTGAGCTTCCCGTATTTCTACGTCATTATGTCGACGCACCCTGTATTAAATTCTCCTGCACTCTGATGTGAAGATTCTGAATTGAAAATAATAAGAGTTGTTATATTTCATGTAATTTAATGAGAACACTGGTGGTGAGCAATTCTTGTATCCTACTTCCTATTATTTCCTATCAATATTATAAAGTTTGTAAGAATGTGTGGATGTCTGGATGTCTGAATGTATGGTTTGTTACTCTTTCACGCTGAAACGGCTGAACGGATCAGGATTAAATCTGGCACACATGATGACATATACACACGGCTTCGCCCGCGTGGTACCTTGAAGAACAAAAACAATCTTTTCCCACGGGAACAGTACATTTTTTTGGGATAAAAAGTAGCCTATGTGTTATTCCGGACTATAATCTATATCTGTGTCGTTTCAGCGTGCAAGAGTAACAAACATACATCCAGACATCCAGACATCATGACATTCTGACATCCTGACATCCTGACATCCATACATCCACACATTCTTACAAACTTTTGCGTTTATAATATTAGTAGGATTTGAAAGTAACACATACAATTGAAGCTACGAAAATCTCCATGCTACGAATTCTTGTAGACGGTTCTACGAAACTGGTACTATTCTACAGTTACGATATACTGGTACTATTCTGCGGTATACGACAATCCTAAAACCTGAATAAAGATACCCTTTGAAGGTCCTCTTTCAGCGCAGTAATGAGTTCAAGCAGGTATGAAATGTCAGCCCGTTGTAGTACGAGTTTCGTTCAGTTTATAATGAGTGTGGATGTCGAGTGGTCGGGATTTTATTTTTATGTAATAAAAATGTCGTATGATTTTAAATAATTATAGCATGACGTCAGATCGGCTTGTCGACAAGTAGAGTAGCTATTAGGGAACTCTATTTACAATCAATTACAATCAGTTTTTAGCAGACAGAAAATAGTGCTGTGATAATGTAATAACTGATACTAATAAAACTTGTTACTAGCGGTGATTTGTATTATGGATCTTAGTGGATATGGATATGTATCAGAATTACGTAATCACAGCATTGTTGCTAATAGTCATTCAGTGTAATTGATTGCAACAAGAGTTTCGTGGCTACTCAGATTATAACCGAAGTGAAAAAAATATTCTCGTATTTTTTTATTATGTTCTTGATCTTTGTCCAGCAGTAGAACACAAATGGCTTACAATTATGATAATATTTCGTCTATACGCATTTTACAGAAAATATCGTTGTATCAGGAAACATCAGCTTAGCAGCTGTGGAGCAAATATACAAATAATTTTTTATAAAAAAAATATATTATATTATACTCGTACATAGCTTATATTTTTACCTTGCCAGTAAAACTTGATAAATATTCTAAAACTTTGTAACTTTTGAATATTTCAAAGAAAAACAGCTAAAGTTAAACCACATTGAGTCTTAATAAAATAAACATTTCTGCAATCAATATTTACCTAAAATAAATTTAGAACGTTCATCTTTGAAAACAGCCATTTAATAGAGCTGTAGCAAACCGTATGTATTCGGTACTGAGTAACGGGTGCGCTATCTAGTACCGAGTAATGAAACGTTACACACGAATGCTTCTCGTTACTCGCATTTCGTGAAACTACGGTACGCGTACGCAATACGACTCGATTCGTTGCTCTAACATAGCATAGCATGTTATGAGGTATCAGAAGTAACTAGTAACGTACCGATACGTTAGTTCTTCTTTTTGCCGTATCCTCATGACTGAGGGTCGTGGTTATGGCGCATTTTGGACCCCTGCCACCATCACTCTCCATGTACTCCTGTCTTGCGCCATCTGTATAGAGGCTTGCAGGGTGGTTTGTGTAATGTCCTGTGTCGTGTGTGTCCAACGTTTAGGCGATCGTCCCCTGCCTCTCTTTCCTTCCACACAGCCAATAATAATTAGCCTTTCAAGTTTGTCAGAATCTCGTCTGACTGTGTGCCCGAAGAATTTGAGAACTCTCTGCATGCAAATCGTGGAAAGCCTAGTTTTGATGTTCAACTGCTTAAGAATTGACTCGTTGGTGCGGCGTTCCGTCCAGGATATTCTCAGCATTCTGCGCCAGCACCACATTTCGAACGCGTCAATCCTCGTTCGCACTCGTGCTTTTAATGTCCAGAAGAATGTTTAGATACGTTAGTAACGAGTACAAATTGTAACAAATACATACGGGTACGCTTTTTTTTCGTTACTTTTACACCTCTACCATTTAAATTGCTCTTTCCTCACCCCAAGTCAATACCTGAGGTGATATCGTCTATCTGCTCCAACGTGTGCCGAAACAATATTTCTAAATAAAATACTTCCTTTAGGGACTTGAAATTGAGGTGGTGTAAGGCATAAAACAGCGCGAGTTCAACATTTTTCATGAGTCTATGTTACCGTTTGAGAACAGTTTCTTAATAGTTCTTATCGGACTTATCGGTTAGGTTGTAATTAGCACAGGGAATCTTTATTTAATAAATCTTAATTAATAAACAATAATTAATATACTTATAATTATTATTATCAAGTAAACTACATAAAATAATAAATGAAAATTACGTAATTATGACACAAAGTTTATTGTATCTAAAATAGTATACATTATAAACCTACTATGATAATCATTACAGCTATTTATTTTTTAATACGACATGTTGAGAGACTCCGTATACTCAGTATTCCATGTCTAAAGTTGTTTTTTATTTTTCAAAATCATAACCAAAAGGCTGTGAAACTAAACTAGTCGTATTTAAAAAAAAAACTATTTATTTAGGTATTTCTCATCCAAAATAAAAAAACTTAAGTACATAATTTCACTTTTACTTTTTTTTCTGATATTATCAATAATAATGTCGATAAAGGAGCTTTTTTTTGACATTCATTTCGGCAACCTGTGGGGCGATTATGGATATTTGCTTACAATCAATGTCAATACGGTTTCATTGTAAATAAGTGATTTAGTATTACATAAGAGTGTTTATGACATTTGTCAAATGTTGATTGTATCAGAGTTCCGTAATCGCACTACTGATTAGTTCAAAGATCTAGGTTTTTTCGAACTTGGTGTCGAATCAATGAATAATTTTATTCGCGCTTCCGCTCTTGCTTTGCACCAAACCACCGCGCGAGAATAAAAACAGCGTATCGCGCCGGTATCGCCGCATTATATTTAAGTGGGTAGTTTGCGAGAAAAACACCGTATTGTTGTTGGAATTGAAAATACACTCGCGGCCCACAATGCCCCTAGTTTCTAAATATACGGCCCACTACAGAGATGACGCGGGAGCGAGTGAACGAGTTTTTCACATCACTAGCTTTTTAACGGATCAAGACTATTTACGTTGTTTAACCATAGAAACTATAATGTATGCTACACATATCTATACATAATTATAAAATCGTTGAGAACCCGTGCCTGTACGTTTATTTTTTAATAAAAAATTAGTGCTACCTAAAGAAAAAGAACTACTTAGCTTAAAAAAGTTTAGAAATAGAAAATTCGACACGCGTTTCGCTTCTCCACGAAGCATCCTCAGGACATCTTGACTCGCTCCGCACTGGTGTTGCTCCATCCTGTATTTCCGTCCGTGTCAGTATTTGTAATGGATTTCAGCAAAGTCACGCCTAAATAAATCATTTTTTTTAGGATATTATTTAAAAGATAGGGTCTTGACCTTCCGCTGACTCCCGTTCTAAGAATACGGCCCACTACAGTGTAATATTAGGTGCGATTGTGTTTCGTTCGGCCTTTATATCTCTGCAATGTCGCCGTATATCTAACAGGGGTACTTTACGGTTTTGGGCGCCGTGCCCGCTCCGAGAAGAATAGGTAATTTATGGGGATCTTAATTTTGTTTGCCATTTTCTGCGGGATCTGACAATGGCGTGCCTCTTGGTCCCTTTATGGAGGCTCTAAGCTATTCTTTAAAGAAATTGGGTGCTCTGACAAATGACAGAGTGAATTGAATGGACGTTTTGGAGGAATGGTTTTTCGATTAGTGCAATTATTTTAATTGTGAAACGATTCAAATTCTGCGTAGCTGTATTGTTATCCATACTAATATTATAAAAGCGAAAGTAACTCTATCTGTTACCTTTTCACGACTAAGCGGCTGAACGGATCGTAAATATATTTGGCAAGGGGTTAGATTATATCCTGGAGATGGACACAGGCTATCTATATCTCAAAAAATAATCTTGACGGGGCTGCAATAGGAGTTCAAAATTTGTATGGGAACGCACGGTTAAGCAACGCTCTGGGCGCAGTCAGTTTTTGGATTGTGATTGTGAATGAATGAGTTGGGTACACACACATATACACTTACGCGTACATACACATATCTGTGTAACACTATGTAGCGACCCGCTTTTATAACAAAGTTAATTATCAACTAGTTATCCGAATGGTTTCTGCAAAGTGAGACAATTTGCAAAATATCCATTCTACAACGGTAGCAGTTTCATAATCTGCTGTTTAATTGGCAATCGATTCTTGGGATCTTGTTAATTTAAGGTGCAGTTCTTAACTTGCGACTAATTGACGACTTTTGTATAACATACCAAGTTTTACAACGAATAATAAAAAGTTATTATGCCTCGTTATAATATGAAACTCGTCAAAACTTGAATCATGCAATGTTAGTTTGTTCAAGCAAGTAGGTACATTAACATATTTTATCAAAATATATCATTACTTTTTGTCTTTTTGTGATTTTTCCCGAAGAAGATAATCTGTATTATGTATTTTTCTATACTATACATACCAAATTTCATTCAAATGCGTTTAGCCGTTATAGAGAGACAATATACATACTTACATATAAACTTCCGCATTAGTAATAACATATGATTTTTTTGATTTAACCTGTTTTGTCCCACTGCTAGACAAAGGTCTCTCCCAAACCACGCCAACCATCCTAATAGGATAGACTGATACCCAAAAAGTAATATGTATAGGACGATAAAATTGTAACGGCGAAAATAGTATATGCCAATATAGATTACTAGCTTCCGTCCGCGGCTTCACCCGCGTGGTACGTCGAAAAACAAAAAAAATCTATCTGCGGAAACCGTACATTTTTTCGGGATAAAAGTAGCCTATGTCCAGACTTTAATCTATATCTGTGCCAACTTTCATCCAGATCCGTTTAGTCGTTTCAGCGTGAAAGAGTAACAAACATACATCCATACATCCTTACATCCATACATTCTTACAAACTTTCGCGTTTATAATATTAGTAGGATGTAGATTTATGCATAAAAAAATTGAAAATTCGTGTACTCCAAGTCGCCAGTCGAAAAACTCCATTTATACTTTTGAATTGGTAGCTTTACAAAATTTAGCTCATCCAGTATGCCCTGGATAGACTAGAAAGTCAAGTTTAATTACCAAAGTTAGGAGTGAATAATGAATAGGAATCCCAATTTGAAGCTGCTGATTTATTTTGCTCGAGTTTATTGTTGAATAAACTTTGCAGAGGCAATAAATTTTCAATTATATTTGGAAATTCGTAAATTTATTTGGAAAGTGATCAGTGATTGTAAATACATACATAGGAACTTAATACGGTATGTATGTATGATAGTATTACGATGGTCATGTACGGATAAATCTAAATGTATAATATGTATAACTCAAAGGTGACTGACTGACATAGTGATCTATCAACGCACAGCCCAAACCACTAGACGGATCGGGCTAAAATTTAGCATGCAGGTAGAGTTATGACGTAGGCATCCGCTAAGAAAGGATTTTGATTAATTCTACCCCCAAGGGGTTAAAATAGGGGATGAAAGTTTGATTTTGTTTTTGTACCACGCGGGCGAAATAGTTAGTTAGCTAGTTATAAATAAATAAATTAGTCAAAACATTTTTTTAAAAAAGCTTCGTGATCATGCCTGTATGTAATCCCCAGGCTCGGTAGGTATCTCCTCGGATGTCTAGTTACTTAGATCTTTTGAGGGCATCTAAAGGGGGTAGTCCAAACATGATGTTCAAAACATGCCCAAATTTTGCACAGTTGTAAGTATCCCGTACGTGACAGGTTGCAAGCCCAACGCCGCTTATAAAAAAACTAACCTGTGACACATACCTTCGAATTTTTGGTGCTAGGGTATGCCGGTTTCCTCACGATATTTCCCTTCACCATTTAAGATATTTTTTTATTTTTTTTTTGCCTTTAATACTAGTTAGTTTTTGTTTGTAATAAAATAACTCCACGATAAGAGAATCCCCAAGCGCTCAACTAACAAGGTACTTAAGGATTTTCATCTGTATTTTCGCGCGCTACCGATTCGCCATATCGCTGTGAGAGCGTTTCACTCAATCTGTCAATTAGCATGTCGTATACCCTGCAGGGGCTTCTACCAGCGCATCCAAGGTACTGCTTTTATTCTTCTTATTTTGTTTTGTTGATCAACAGTACCTACCTGTCTGATGCGACTAATATTTCTATATTAAAATTTTGTCAAGGGGTACGGTAGTCTCGATCGAAACTTTAACCTGTACCCCTAGTATGAGTTTTTGATTTACGAAAACTTTTTTCGAATAGTATCCTTTCATACATTTTCCTCCATCGGAAATGTTAAGGAACTAAAATAAGGTCGATAATATCGAAAATATTATGTAATCGGCAGTCCCAGCAATGATTTTTAAATCAAGTTTTCACGATATCGACTTTATTTTAGTTCCTTAAAATTTCCGATGGAGGTAAATGTATGAAAGGATACTATTCGAAAAAAGTTTTCGTTAACTATCAAAAACTCATACTAGGGGTACTGAATAATAAAACATAAAAAAATACAAATTTTGAGTCGTCAATATTTATCCGCAAAATTCGGATTGTCGAGTATTTTGTTATATTCTGATGGTGCTGAGAGACATATTGCAGTCGCCATATTGGCCACTAGCGAAACGTCACTGACACCGGATGAAATAAATAGTTAATAAAAACTCAAAGTAATCAACAGTGCACCTTTTTGTTCAGATGACAGTTACTAATCATTAAGAGATTACCTGCTGCTCTACGTAAGTAGGTACTCATAAAATAATCCTAACGTTACGTAGTCGCGGGTATACATATTTTTACAGGGACACCTAATATAGGTAGTATACAAAAGTACTACTATACTATTACTACTATTTAGTATACAAAAGTTTTTAGAATTATACTATTGTAATAATTCTAAAAACTTTTGTATACATATTCTCACAACTGTGTTTAGATGTAAACAATTCATGAAAACAGATTGATACAATATTATGTAGAATACTTGTTTTATAACTTGGTGTAAACGTGGGGTTAGAGAATCCATACTTGTAAGGCTTGAGGCTAGGTGAGGCAAATACTTATCACGATTCTAAAAGTCATGGTGTGATTAGCGTATTGTATTGCTTATAATCGTGAGACATGCCACTGATTACCCCTTTAGATATCATTATTACTCAGAAAGAATAACATTACAGGGCTATTTGGGACATTATCAAATAATTATCCTCTAACAGCATAATACTTTTACCGAGTTATAACTCAGTAAAAAGTATTGAAAAATTTATTAATACAATTTTCCAAATGAACTACGTTTAAGATAACTTACTTACAAAAAGCCTTATTAAAAGCAATTAAAAATCTGCCTCCAACGTCCAATATGCAGGTAAAAAGGTTGAAAACAAACAAACGGAAGTCCAAATTACTTACGAGACAGGAATTTTGATGAACCTTTAAACTCTGCGTAGAATAAATGTACGGGAAAAGAAAAAAATGTAAAGGAAAAAGAAGAAAAAAGTCATTAGTGAAACCTCTTTTAGACGAAATCGACTTCCTACGTTTACATTAAAAACAAGGCTTTGATAGTACTGAAACCGCTTAACTCAGGGCTGTCACAACCATTCCAAGTGGTCCTTAAGGTCTAAAAGCGTCGCTTTTTTGTATTAAGATGGCCATAACCATTCAAATCAGCTGATTCAGTAAACCATTGATGAAAAATTGTTTAAGTAGAAAAATCTATTGATGCTTAAGGCCCAGCATTTTGAAAATTGCAAGTATTGCAACCCTAATCATTCTATTACCGCTTAATAGATTACATTGAAATTGGACTACACGATACTCAAGGATATAAGTGATAAATCAACCGGAGCTAAAACACGAATTAGTTAGAAAACCTTGGTTAAAAATCATGTCAAAAACACCTCTGTAAATTCAGAAATTCCCTAATTTATCCAGAACGGTAAGGTATTTAGAATTTATATTTCATATGAATGTAAATCAGTTAATTTGAAACAAATCAACCCAGCCCTTTTTTTGAAATAAGCTATTTACTTGAACATATTTATGTTTTTTATAAATTGTCGCTTTCGTTATGTAATTCAGAGCAGCCATATTATCATGTCGCACTCTACGTACTTGTCATTTGGGTATTTCGCTTCGTGCTATGTCTGATTCCGCGGAGATCCGCGTTGCTATACGGACCTATGTCACTTTTTTTTGTAACTTTTACGTAAGGAATAGTGTGACGATTATTCTGGGCCTTAATCGACTTCGAACCAACTGCTTTCAATCATATAAACTATATCATCTATATTATAGATGCAAAAACCGGCCCAATCAAATATTAAGCGGCCTGAATTTAATCTTATATTTATATATTTTTTTTATATTGGTGGACAGTTCACACTACGCCATCTAGCCTCAAACTAAGCAAAGCTTGTACTATGGGCACCAGGTAGCTGATAGACTTACTCCATACTTTTTTTGTAAATACATCTTCTTTTTCCTGCCTTTTTCCCACGCCATGTGGAATCGGCACAACACGTTTTCTTCTTCCATTTCCCTGTATCATCCGTCATCTCAGAACTCGCTCCTTTCTTACTCATAATATCTTTGTAAATACATACATTATAGTAAAATAACGCCCAGAGGGTCTACCATGAGTTTTCACAATCTACACTCGCTAGCGACTGTAGTTAAAAAAATGTATGAAAATATTGTACAGCGCCTCTAGCGGATAGTTGGGTACTAAAACCTCACGTAGCTAACTATCCTACGTCACAGCGTACTACAGCGACTGTAGTTTGCGCTCATTAATTTGCTTAGAATATGGTACCATGAGTAACAATTTAGACAGATGTCATAGTAACGAACTATTACTACTGTAGTAACGTCAACCGATCTAAATGTGACAACTCATGGTAGACCTACAGACACAGAACAAACATCTGCGTTCATCAAACAAATGTTAGTCCTAGGTGGGGATCGAAACCACAGCTTACATCGCAGAAGGCAGAGCTACAACTGAGCCGTGAAGACAGGCTTAATCAAAAAATAATCTAAAAGTTAATATACTCCAGCCAACCCTAGGTCTTCTGGTATTTGTTAACCGCCTCCGGTAGCGGCGGTACGTAGATAATTAATTTGCTTAGCTTTGCCGCTGCTCCGGTGTGAGTGGGGCGTCCATTTGTTTCATCAATTATTCGTTTAGCTACAATTTAGGCTGGACACCCACCGATATTAAAAACACTAGGGAAATTTTACGACTATTAATTTTACCCGACTGCTCGGGTAATGTGTTTAGGGTATGTATGGCGTTCATTCACGGCTAGACGGATTTTGATAATGACTTGTCGTTGGTTTTATTTAAATCACTAAAGTAAATACTTAATTTAAAAAAAAAACTAATATGGCGGCTTATTTTTGAAATAAATTGATTACTTCAGACAGAAATGGCCATTGGGCGAGATAATGTAGCCAGCTTAGTAAAATATATTATGCAAGTTTATGTTTATACTAATATTATTAGTACGAAATATAAAATTATTTTAAAGAAAAACTATGGCTATATTGTTATTTTAAAAAACTTTATGTTATTAAGACTTAAAAATATTTATTTCATTAAAAATAATATCGCATTTTCATTATTAAAGGTTTTAAAAAGCATTAACTAGTACAAAATCTCAGACGTCTACTCAATTTACCTAAAACACAAAATTGTTTAATATTTTTAGATTAATATTTTAAAGTAAACTTGCTATATTAATACGAAATATAAAATTATTTTGAAGAAAAACTAATGCTATATTGTTATTTAAAAAAAAATATGTTATTAAGACTTATAAATATTTATTTCGTTAAAAATAATATCGTATTTTCATTATTAAAGGTTTTAAAAAGCTTTAACTAGTACAAAGCCCAAACGTCTAGTCAATTTAACTAAAACGAAGAATTGTTTAACGTTTTGGACAATTATTATTTTTGAAGTTTGTCTATACTCGTATATAATTTGGTGTACTTCGCTATGCTTGCTCTTATACAAGCCAAGAAGATTATCTTCGCATAGCGCTTCGGTGGACAGCCAGCTTTATCGCATTCACGCTTGACCTTATAAATCTCAGTTAGACCGATTGTTTTGATGATTTGAATTAATTGTGGCGTAACCGCTGTGAGTGGTGGTCCTTCGTTTTAATTACGAATCATATTACTTAGCTAGTTAGAACGTTAAGTTAATTAAAATACGATTCAATTTGCAATTTTTATTTGATTGCAATTCAGACAAAATTTATTTTGCATGATTTTTTTATCCCTTAACCAAACTAGTTCGAACACATTTCCAGAATAATTCGCACATAATCAAAGATTAAACTGACTTTAACTTTGACATTACATAAATTGGAGAATAGTTTAACTGAAGTTGGTTAAATGCATCTTAATAATTATAAATGTGTAAGTTTGTATGTGAATGTTTGTACCTCTTTAACTCCGTAACGGCTGAATGGATTTAAATGAAATTTGATGTGAATGTTGATTATACCTTGGGCTTACATATTTTGATCCCAGAAAAAATGATAAGGGGGGGGGAGAGGGTTCAAGTTAAAAAAAATAATGGCTGTTTATGTATACTACTAATATTAGAAACGCGAAAGTTTATAAGAATTTATGGATGTATGTTTGTTCCTTTTTTACGCAAAAACTATTGAATGGATTTTGATAAAATTTAACACAGAGACAGATTATAGTCTGGAATAGCATATAGGCTACTTATCCGGAAAAATGTACGGTTCCCGTGGGATAGATTCTTTTTTGCCTTTCAAGGTACCACGCGGGCAAAGCCGTGGGCGGAAGCTAGTAAGCAATCATTTAATTAACCCTCCTTTATAGTTACCCAACAACATTATTTTAACACAATCGCAACGTCATTATTTAACGAATCAGGCGAGCCTAGCGACCTCCGGCGGACGCACTCGT
Organism: Cosmorhoe ocellata; assembly: GCA_963675405.1. Lineage (NCBI taxonomy): Eukaryota > Metazoa > Arthropoda > Insecta > Lepidoptera > Geometridae > Cosmorhoe > Cosmorhoe ocellata. The sequence continues at coordinate 2,532,789 of OY776250.1, read as the reverse complement.
CTGTGCTCGCAAGATAACAACACAAATTGAGTGCTTGAGTGTATTAATATAGTTTGTTTATTTCACGAGAACCTTATTACTATTGATGTAAGATACAAATTGCAATGATTCACATGCTTTCGTCATAGTAACTAGAGTTCTTTTGTGTAAGTTATACAGGCAGAAATCATTGCATTTTGTATCTTATGTCAGTGACATAACTTTCATCAGATTTTTTTTTCTCTTTGATATAAGCTTTGTTTGAGTAATTCCGTAAGATGGCGCTGTCCGTGATTTCCGATAGACAATAACTTAGGATCCAAATTTGAACGGTGGCATAGTTGGAAGTTGAAAGTGCGTTAACAGGTTTCAGCCAGAAGCGGGTTCGAGTCCCACCATTTAAAAATTTTTTGATTATATATATTTTTTTAACTGACTTCAGAAATAGAGGTGGTTCTATATTTTTATGTATTTCACCAATTTCGAAAGTAAAAGTCCGATTTAAAAAATCTTTTTTTTGTTTCGAAATGAATACTCTCGAGGTGATCTCATATATAAATTTGATGATTGAAGGATTGAAACTCTTTCAGTAAAAGTTAAAAAAACATTGCTTGTAATCTTTTTTCTTTCATTTTCTTTTCTTTAACTTGTCTAGAATTAGTAAGGGGATGTTTTTTCCCAGAAGTGAGAAACTAACGGATTACAAAAATAATAACGAAAAAATATTAGTTTTTAAAACGTAATTATAGTTTTTTAACAAGGAGAAAGTAAGTACAAGTATAATATTTTAAGTGTTTTTTTTTTATTATTATGGTCGCTGTCGCGGGCATCAGCTAGTTGTCAGTAAACTTGATTACCTGGCCATTGGTTACGGCGTAGCGCGGCTCGGAGGCGCCCAGCCGTTAAACGGAGCGTCGTCGTAAATAACGCTCGGGCAACGATAAATGAATAATTAACGGACGTTAAACGCTTAACGGCGCCTCCAGAGCTGTTGATGCGTAGTTTTGATACGATAACGTGATTAACCTATTTGCTATTTTATTTTTTTAGTGTACAGAATCATTAATCAGAGCTAAGATTTATAGTCAGCTGTCTACCGCGCGCGGTTCCACTTGCGTTATACCTGCTCGGATAAAAAGTAGCCTGTGAGGTATTTCAAGTCATAATCTACGAGTGTTCCAAGTTTCATCCAAATCCGTTCAGCCGTTTCAGCGTGATTGAGAAACAAACATCCATCCATCCATCAATCTTTTGCATTTGTAATATAAGTTAGATTAGATAGACTGTCTTGATTTGTACTAAGTATCATATATTCTCTAGTTACTTAAACTCGAGGTAGTTAGAGCTACGTCCAAATATATTTTGTACATGCCTACGTATTTTCATAAAAGTCAGTGTTCCATAAATTCAAGCCTTCTACGTATTACTTCAATGTAATTCATTTAAATATTTTTTGTGCAGAAACTAAGTATGAATATGTTAAACAAACTCAAAGTAGCTCGCGTGTCAACAAATCAAATCTAGTAAGAACTAGCGACAGTACGCCATTTAAAAAACCAAACCACTTGCGTTTTTGTCTGCGGTCGATAATAGGAATAGGTCCGCAGAATAGGAATATCAGCTATAGAGCATCGGTATGAACTCAGAAAGTTCCATGAATTACCGAAATAACATTTGTCATTTTGTATTTGAACTGCTCTACTGAAAGTTATACTGTAAAACCATTATGAAGCTAAAAAATATATTTAAATAAAAATTCCACAACAGACGTGTAAAAACAGAGAGGTAAAAAATATTTTTTTGTGAAAATAATTCATATATTTTCTTCCGACATGCTGCTTGCCTCTCGAAATTTTCCTTCGCCGTTTGAAAATACTGTCAAAGCGCACAATAGTTTTTTTGAACAATTATAAAAAATGAAAAATGTTTTGTTGCTTCAAAAAATTAGTGACAAAACATTACAAACCTTGTCGCTCTGTCTCCGCCTTATTATTACTCTGTGGAGATGATAAATTGAATTGAAAATGATAGCACTCGTAAATTATAAAAATATCGGTGTAATGTCGTCAGTTCTTTTTTGAATTGGCAAACTAAAGTACTGGGTCATGAATAATAAAATATTCCATGGTATTATTCGAATTGTTGATGGAAAACATCGTATAACTCATGCGCTTAGCTTTCAGCTTTTACATAATTCAATGATAGTGAAACGCGTGACTTTTCTTGCATAAATAAATTGCTACGGGATATTTTTACCCTGAACAGTTTTAAGAGCCATGATGGTGTAGTGGTAGCACCCTTTACGATCCGAAGGTCGTGGGTTCTAACCTGGTCGTGCATTAATGAGTTTTTCTATTCGAAAAATGTATGTGTGTATTAACAGTGCACTTAAACGGTGAAAAAAAATATCGTGAGGAAACCGACCTACCCTAAAAAAAAGATAAAAATTCGAAGTGTGTTATTTGTTAGTATTCTTATAAGCGGCGATAGGCTTGCAACCTGTGACCATAATTACGACTATTACCCCAGGTTTGGTAGTATCTGGTCAGATCTCTAGTTACTAAGATCTTTGAGGATATAAAATCAGTGGTAGTCAGAGACACGATTATATTTGGCACATGCCCACGTGATAGGTTGCAAGGCCATCGCCGCTTTACAATACAATAATACAACAATCAACGCCGTTATATTATGATGCAAACAATTTGGCAACTGCACTAATGCCCATGCATTGGTAATATCTGTGTCCAAACTCGATAAGCACTTAGCGATAATCTATTACCCAAAGATAAATCTAAATACGTAAAATCATTATTATGACTGACTGAAACTCACATAGAACAAACTCTACTGTGTATTATTTCAAAGTAATGACAATGTACGAGTATATAGGGTCAGTATTAAGTTAAAATATACATATTATTATATCTTATACCTTTAAACGAGCAATTCTTGTATATATATATATACATATATATATATATGTATATATATATATATATATATATATATATATATATATATATATTCTGAATCTCGGAAACGGCTCCAGCGATTTACATGAAATTTAGTATGGAGGGAGTTTTGGGGATGATAAATCGATCTAGCTAGGTTTCATTTTTATAAAACGTTGATTACAAAAAAAAACGAGCAAAGCTCGGTCATCCAGGTACAGCTTTATGTACAGATATTATAATTACATTATATGTCTTAATATATAAACACATACATATGAAACAGTTGATGTATCTAAGGACCGTTACAAACAATCTACAGATAGCTCAACTGATCCAGATAACTGCCAGATGGTTCATTACCATGTTGAATGTCTTTTTTTTATTTATACCAGTAGGTAAATTGTAAATTTAAAATTTATATTTACTAGCTGACCCGGCAGACTTCGTACTTATTTAGAAAACGTTTGTATGTGAAATAGAAAAGGGCTATTTTTAGGGTTTTCCCGGCAGTTATTCGAATTTTTCTTACCTTTTAAACCTTCCCTAGATCTCCACAAACATTTCAAGACCAAGATAAGATAAATCCGTTTAGACGTTCTCGAGTTTTAGCGAGACTAACGAACAGCAATTAATTTTTATATATATAGATAAATAATACTTTCGCGTACAGAATACTTACTATTGTGCAAAACGCAAGTGTCAAATATAATTTTTAGACGTCGTTCTGACTAACCCCTTTAGATATCTACCAAAAATTTGGGGACTACAGTGATACTGTTTGTAAACATTCTATCTATGGTTAAAGCTTATAACAAAATGGCAACCCCGACGAAGTCATGGAAAGTTGCACTAGTGAATTGTATTCACTATTGTGGGCCATTTATTTATGGGGGAGAAAGCCATAAATCCCGCCATAGCCCACCGCCACGGGCATAGACAAAACACCAATTAATTCTGCCATTAAACTAACGACAGACGATTTATTATGTAGCTATTGATATAGAGAAGTAGGGTTGATCTTTGAAACAATAGACTGACCTAACGACTAAGAGAATGTAACTTTAGGAGCCTTCAAACTCGGTTAGCCTTCGTAATTGTTTACTGTAGAAAAAAATATTGAATGAATGAATGAATGGATGAATGGATGATTAACTGAACGAATGATCGAATGATCAAAGTGAATTATTGTCTAAATTAATGAGTGGATTAAATAATTAATGATTGATTGAATGAATAATTGAGTGATCATATGATTGAATGAATTATTAATTCAATTTATGAATGCATGAAAAAGAGAATGAAAATTATACTTTATTTTACCCCATAAAACAAGATATTAATAATTGTTTTTTTTATGTACTTACCCAAACATCTCACACCTTCGAATTTAAACTTTTGAGTTTTGTTTACGATGTTTTCCTTCACTGTTTTTCAAGATTTTGAAATAATGTTTATCGACCATAAATATATATATAATGCTACACGTCTTATTAGCGTAACCACAGTATATAATCCAACAGCTGAATTCACTTCATCGCGTCATTGTGACAATGCACAAACCAGCATTTTATTAAACAGTTGATCAAATTAATTACCACTTGTAATGTGGAGTTGAAAGGTGAGCGAGGGCGGGCGGCCACGCGATTTTATAATTTATTTCATGTTAAAATCCATTAGTGGCCAACTTTACCATTTATCATGGCATCTAGTTTGGAAGCGTGTTATTTCACTAACATTTTGTTTTGAATATTATTTTAATGGGGCTGCGTGGATTAATAGCATTTTCGAAAAAAAAATACGGTTTCGTCTGAATTTATAAATAGGTTGCGGGTTTATTTCTATCACACAGTAAACGTAATAAGCATCAGAATATAGGCTTAGCTTTCCTGTTAATTGTGGTAATTTAATGTATGTATTCAAAGCCAAACCAAAGACGAAGAATAATAATATTGGTATTCTGTTCAAGCTGTTGCTAGTATCTTTTTAATAATTAAAGATAAATATAATATCACCAAATATGCTTTATCCAACTTTCAAAACTACACAAAAATCTATTAAGTAGTTTTGGAGATGTGGAGAACGAACGAACGAACATGATCACGACTGCGATCCCCAGGCTCGGTAGACAATCTACTCAGATCTCTAGTTACTTAGATCGTTGAGGATTTCCAAAGGTGGTAGTCAGAGATGTAGAGACATCCCAATAAATAGACAGAGAATTCTAATAGTATCAGGAATATTAATAGCTGATATGTTCTTATTTACTGTTAATTTTTTTATTACTTTTCTTCAATGTCACAAATTCAGAGACATACCGTATTGTACTATTATAGTACATGTACTTATAGATCATTTATGTACCTACAAAAACTGTAAATAAATAAAGGTTTCGTAACAAAATAAATACTTTATCCCGACAAAATAGTGTATAGAAAACTACCAATCAAGAATTGAAACTCAGCACGAAGATCGGTTCAATAGAACAAGAAACAATAGCAATTTTCCACGACCACTGAATGAAATTAAACAGTGGAAGTAAAACTAGCATTCGACCTGACTCGATTTAAAGTTGAAACGCAATTAAACATTTTCCACTGGCCAATGAGCATTTACTTTTGCCAGTGCTGCATTTACTATGCGATACTGACTAGCTACGGGTATGCTGAGATGGTTTGGGCATGTAGAAAGGATGGGTGAAAAGAAATTGACGAAACAGGTGCTTTAAGTGTGTGAATGGGACAGTTGGAAGGGGAAGACCTCGGCGTACGTACCTCGATCAAATTAGGGACGTTTTCACATAGATTCACCTAGCATGTAAGACGTTTCAAAGTGATCCTTGTGATTGTACTGAATAAATATTTTTCAATTTCAATTTCAATTTCAATTTCAATTTTAGAGAAGGTCAAGAGTACCCTAAACCGACGCGCATGTATGAAAAACGTAATGAGAGTGAATGAAGCAAAAGAGGTATGTAAGGATTGTAGCAAATGGAGATCATCGGGAAACAGGCGTGATTATACATATGTATGTATGTACTGACTAGTTTTTCTTTTACACTGTGAAAAATTCATCAAGATCACGACTGTAATCCACAGGCTTGGTAGATATCTTCCCAGATCTCTAGTTATTTCGATCTTTGAGGATATCTAAAGCGAATAGTCACGTCCAAACATGGTATTTGGCACATGCCCACATTTTGCACAATAGGTTAATATTCCGTACGTGATAAGTTGCAAGCCCATCGCCGCTTTTAAGAACACATCTTTGAATGTTTGGTTCTAGAGTGCGAGAAAATTTAAAAAAAAACATTCATCAGTCTTACATGTTAGGTGAGTTTAAGTGCCAACTCCAGTTTTTTCCCCAGTCCGAGAAGAACTGACAAGAAACTCAGTTTTTTCGGAACAAAATAATCTTATGACTTTCTATTAGTATTATAGATGGGTGACTGTTATGGAAATTCCTTGATTCAACTAAAGCACTAGAAAATAATACTTAGCACAATGCAAACACGACTTAATATCCTCTGGAGAGATGAAAAGAAAATATTTCTTTCCACTTATTCCGCTCTTTAATAGCTGCTAAGTAACTTCCAGCCAAGTCTATTCGTTCAATTGCCAAGTTTACTCTAATTATCTTTGTTCCGGGATGACACTTTACTATTAATTTCTCGTGGCTTTCTCGGCTGTGTATTTAAAACAGTTTTTATTTGACTGCGAATATTGGTAATGTTTTAGATAATGTGTGTGAGTTCATTTGGCTGTCGCTATTTATTATCAATTATATATCATTGGATTGGTCTGGATTACAAAAATGACGTAAGCAAATGAAAAAAAAAACAATATGGCGGCTGAAAGAAGCTATTTTCAACTACTTTCAATCGGGCTTTAGAATTTTTGCAATTAATACTTATTACAGAACGATAAGAAAATAAAAACAAAAGATTTACACAAATTTGAGATGACCACCTCAACTTACCTGCCTTAGCGTGTCTGAAAGGCACTAATGTGACAAATGAAGCTTTCAGCTTGGAAGGCGACCATCCAGTGGTGAACTGGTGACTGTGACACTTGCCGTTAGGGCGGACAACTTTACACATAAACAGTACCACGGTGCCGCCCATCGGACACTCGATGGTGCAAGTTGTGGAGTTCCGTAAATTTGTATAGTGTTTGAGAATTAAAAAATAAAGAGTACCCTAAACCGACGAGTGTATGAAGAATGAAATGAGAGTGAATGAATCAAGAGAGGTATGTCAGGATCGTAGCAAGTGGAGTTCCGTGGTCTCGGTCTACCCCGTCGGGAAACAATCATGATTTTATGTATAAAGGTAAGTATATAATTATGTTTCAAATAATATTATTTTTTTGTATTAAAAAAAAATACGGAAGAAGTCGTTCAAATTTATTTTATTAGGTTGTGTTCAATCAAAGAGCAGTTTTTGAATTTTATTTATCTGTTTTTAAGTTTATTAACTGCACGCCCCGTGTTTTTACTTAACTTGCTACCCTACTACAATATAGCTTATGTCAGTCAGGAATAATCCAGCTATCTATCATTGAACCGATTTTTAAAATTGGATTTATTGTTTCTAAGAATAGCAACAAACTTACAAACTTAATAACCTACAATTCATACTTCTTTTCAATACCTACCTATTTATATTAGTAAAGATTTGGTAGTTTTTTTTTAATTACATTAAGCTCATATCTTGCCCAATTTGAACTTTTTCATTAATCGTGTCAGTACACTAGAAACGCTTACGTCAGATCATCAATTTTTGAATAATTCATCACGCAAGTTCAATGAGTTCAGGGACATTTGAAACACAATGTTTTACAAAAAATACGAATTGAAAATGAGTCGGTAAGGAATTTTCTAGAAGTTACCGGCTAGTCAGCTAAATAATAAACAAACAGTCTGTATTCTCTTTTAGCTGTACCTACATCAAACTTGATAATTTGACACTTGACTTGAAAATCCTTTCAAATACAAGTCTAAGAACTCATTTCTCACCTCCATAATAATATAAAGCATAAAAACTGATCGCAGTTCGCTCAGTGCAACCAGTACCTACGTAAAGTTTATGACTTACACCAAAGTTAGCCAAGACCGTTTTTCGGTCTGGATATTTTAGAGTGCGGTCGTACTATAAGCGGTTTATTTGTTTGTATATTATACCAGTAGGTACCTGGGTGACCGAGCTTTGCTCGTTTTTTTTGGGGAAAACGCCTTAGCCGTCCTCGAGAAATGGACTATGCAACACATTTTTTTTAAAAACCTTCCTGAGGTTCCTGAGATTAGCGCGTTCAACCAAACAAACAAACTCTACAGCTTATAATATTAGTATAGCTGGAATCATAATTCTGTGACTTGCACCAAACGTTACCAAGCCCGTTTCTTGGAACGAAGATTTTTATACTGGAGTCGCGCTTCGTTTATTGCTTAAATAAGTAATTTTGTAGCAAGAATCTACATAATGCGAAGAGAAAAAACAAGTTGTTTACTTGCCCTCCCTTCGGCCTCCTTAGCTCAGTCAAGTTTCTAATGTAAACATTTGTAAGAAGGCTTAGGGAATAAATTTTGCTAAGGTGTATTTTTGAATGATTAAGAGCAAAAGAAAAGCACACAGGAGAACTTAAAAAAAAACGTACCTACCTACTATATTAAACTGATATTATCCAATATTATAATACCACTGCCATTCTTTTTTTAATGTGCTAGAGACAGTTTAATATCAACGGCGCGATAAAATAAAACAATACTCGTATAACTTAGGAATAATCTTTCTAGTACTCGTATAAATAAAGAAAAGAAGATCTAAAGTATTCTTGCAACATTAAACAAAAATACTTTGAGACAACTATTTATTTAACCCTAAAGCGATAAGTAAATTATTATTATCCATTCGTTCGTTCATACATTTTCATCCTAATAAAAGTTCCAGATGAAGAAAAATGTTTAGGCTATCATCAATCCTCACTGGATCTATCAAGTTGGAGGCTAGACAGCTCTATGAATCGTATCAACCTACTGAGAAGTAAAGCCGCTGTTTCATAAAAAGCGACGATCGCTATATCACTCTGTTTATTTATTTCACTAACGTTAGGGTTGAAATATACTTTTGCAGTTTTAACTTTGATGCAACTCAACAAGTCTAAGCCATAATGCAAATTGACTGGGTTGCTAATTATTTATAAATTTTGGATAACTATGTAGCTAATCTAGATCAAATTGTTATCACTAATTGATAAAAATTATAAAAAAATGAGAATCAACCAACTGATAACTTAATATGAAACTTACTTAATATGAACAACTGATAACAGAAAAATCTTAATAATATGTATACTATACATAAAATACATTATATGAAACAGTTGAGTTATTTATAGACCATCATCATCATCATCTTCCTGCCCTTTTCCCACGTTATGTGGGGTCGGCACAACATGTGATCTTCTTCCATTTCCCTCTATCATTCGTCATCTCAGTACTCACTCCTTTCTTACCCATGTCATCTTTCACACAGTCCATCCATCAGAGTTATTTATAGACCATTACATTAATAAAACTGATAACCGATAGAATACAATTTGTTTTGTTAATAGATTAATACATGCCATTCTGACGCCCAAACATACGAGTAGAACAAACATGTAAGTTCATCACACAAGTGTTTATTCTGGCTGGGAATCGAATCTACAACTTAAGAAGGAAAAGCTACCAACTGACGGTGACGGTCGACTTTTTAGCTACCGGAACTTAGTCCTGTCCTTAAAACAACATGGCCGGCAATTAATACCGCCATTATACTAACGAGCTGCGGATCAGATACAAAGGGAAAAAGCAGGATCACTACAAGCACCCTCTTGGCATTCCTGGTTTCCTGGTACTTGGGATCTATGTTTGTATTGTGATTAAGAGGGGTCGGGCATTGAGGGATGAAGTATTATGCTGTTCGGGCTATCACTATCCTACTAATATTATAAACGTGAAAGTTTGTAAGAATGTATGGATGGATGGATGGATGGATGGATGGATGTATGTATGTTTGTTACTCTTTCACTCTAAAACGGCTGAACGGATCTGAATGAAATTTGGCACAGATAGAGATTATGGTCTGGAATAACTCATAGGCTGCTTTTTATCCCGGAAAAATGAATGGTTCCCGTGTGATATGTGTTTTTGTTTTTCAAGGTATAAAGCGGGTGAAGCCGCGGGCGGAAGCTAGTTTAATATATAAAAGGATAAGTCCTGACTGATTTAAATTGATACAACGCACAGCCTCAACTGCTGGTCGTACAGACTTGAAAGAAGGGTATGTTTGTCTTGGTAAGTAGACGCCCACTAAGAAGAGATTTTTGGAAATACTACTTTTAAGGGGGCGAATACGTTTGTATGAAACATTTTAACGCGTGGAGCGATTTTCATAAAACTTTGTTTAAACTGTAAATGCAAAATGAATGGACACCGTGCTTCAGGATTTTTCAATATAACTTTCAACAAGGGGTCCAATGGGGTTTAATTTTTAATGTTTAATTTTACTCAAAACTAGTTGATACTCGCGACTACGTACGCGTTAAATTACTTTTTAATACTCTGTGGCTTGGGCTCTACGAAGGATAAGGTTTTTATATTAAATATATTATATATATATTAAATTCTTATTTTTTTTATTTGTCAACCGATTTCGATGAAAAATCTCAATATATTAGTGTAAATTGCATTCGATTTGGTTCAGCCGTTGCAGAGATTAGCGTGCACAAACGCAAATATAAACGATAAAGGATAAAGGATTTCCTCTGGGTTAAAAAAATAAATATAAAAAAAAGATACATAGCAAATGTCGTGTCGAGAATATTTTGTTTAACTACAGTTTGACAAACTGTATAGCGTGTTGGAGAAGTAAATCTTTCTCGACTTCATGCCGAGCTAGACACAAAATAGCATGTATAATTTAATCTTAAATTACTGTACAAAGTAAAATGAAGTTGGCTGCCGCTGAACTAAAGATGAGAAATTTAAGAAACATGTTCAAAAGGACGTAGTGTCTGTATTTACAGTAGAACATCTACATGTAAACACCACAAGGTCATAGGTCATCCTCGATGGTGATAGACAATCTGGTATCCAGATTAATCTACCTTAGTAGGTACTACCTTTATAAGCGGCAATAAGTATGCAACCTGTCACGTATGCAAAATATGGGCATATGACAAATATATTATTTGGGGGTGTCTCTAAATATTTAGTATTAAAGTTTAACAAACTCAAACTGTAGAAACTGTACGAAAAAAAGTTTTTTTTGTACCTTGTCTTTTTTCTTCTAAACACTTTTGGGCTGCGATTACAAAATTCTGATACTAACAGCTTTCAGTTACTAGCAGTGTATTATAATATGGAAAGTTTATTATTAGCGGGCGAGAGTCCGCCTGCGACGCAAGAGGTTGCGGGTTCGATTCCCGCTGCGGAACAAATTTGTGTACGATCTGTAGAAATTTGTTCCGTTGGTCTGGGTGTTTTCTATGTATAATAAAAAATATCTATCTATGTATATAATATGTATTAAATATATCAGTTATCTAGTACCCATAACACAAGCTTTGAGTAGCTTACTTTGGGACTAGATGATGCTGTGTGGATTGTCCAGCATTATTTTTTATTTATTATTTATTTATTATTGCCATTCAATTATTATATTATTGGTGTATTGCCAAAGGTATATTGTATGTATCAGAATTACAAAATCACAGCACTGTTGCTGATAGACATTCATTGTAACTGATTGCAACAAGAGTTCCGTAGTAGCCACTCTGGAACACGATGTATTTGTACTACTTTAAGGCTCCCTACGGTAAGATCTCGTTTAGGCATCCCTTTGGCTTCCTGGCGTCCTTAATTAACGCCACTCTAATTAAAATACCATTGAACCGTCTGCAAAAGCTTTATCGCTATTCGCCTTCGTTCTGTGCCCATAGCACAAGTTTTGAGGAAGTAATAAATTTTTGTTTATGTACAGTTATGGAAAGTATGTATATCCTACTAAAATTATAAATGCGAAAGTCTGTGAAGAAGGATGGATGTTTGTTACTCAATCGCTGAAATACGCTGAAAAGGTTAAACGGATCTGAATGAAACTTGGAATATGCGTAGCTTATGACATGGAATAACACATAGGCTACTTCTTATCCAGGCAGGTACCACGCGAGTGGAGCCGCGCACGGTTGCTAGTTTTAATATATAAAACAAAGTCGGGTTTGTTCGACTTATAACTCGAGAACGGCTTAGGTATTTTTGATTTGTTGGTTTTGTCTTCGCCCTGAATAGCAGAATAATTTATAGATTTTTATTTTGTCGTTTCTGGTTATTGGAAGTATTAAATCATGACAAAGGCTTTAGGGTAGCTTGACAACTGCGTCACCCAGGTTGGCCACTGCCAAATGACTAGCGACAGTCGCTAACCCAACCCATGTCGCTGGCCAATTACATTCCCGTCTGAATCGCAGCAACACGATAGCGTCAGAAAGTGGTGCTAGATTGCAGTCGACGTTCGTTATTCTTGATATATGGAGGAGGAAAGAATCCAAAGAATTTTATTTTTTAATAAAAAGATGTTTCTACGCGGGCAATTTCCAAATGAATAGATACTTTGCAATAAAATGAAGCAACGAAGTGGAGTGTTTACAGCCTTTTTCAATCTAATTGAGCGATGTGTCTAAAGGTGTGTTTGTGATATCTCAATAATCACGATGCTGCTTTGAATGGAGTTATTTTTATCTTTCGTGTAGGTGTATTTTTAGAACATAGTAAAATAATCCCGCCTACTTACGTTTAGGACGGAACTCATATTAGTAGAATCAATTAGATTGAAGCATTATTTAAACTTGAAACTTAATGAGAAGTGCTTGAAAAAAAACCGATTGCAATGTTTCACTGCGTAAAAAATTACAAACGAGTATGAGGTTTATTAAGTTTTAAGGAATAGTGTCAATACCTAAGGAATTATATTAATAAGGGACTATTCTAAAGTATGACCTACCAAACAAAAAAAGAATCATCAAAATCAATTAATTATTGGCGAAATAATCGCGTAACAATTAATACAGGTAACTAGTATTTATATTAAAAAGCGTACAGTCGAATTGAGAACTTCTTAAAATTCGATAAACTTGCAGAAACCTCCCAAAAGATTGTTGTAGAATTAAATTAGAATGATAGACTCGCGTTACTCACATTGGCGATGGGTCGAGTTTGCGAACTTATCGACTGAATATTCATTGAAACTTTATCAATTTTCGGGTGTGGAACGCCCGCGGCGATGCCTTCCAATCAATTACCTCAGTTTTGGGTTACCAACTCGATTCACATAAATCAATATGGGGAACTTTTGATAGCGTATGTGATGAATGTCGTGTGTACTGTAATTGTTTGTTGTCTATTTTTTATTATCCGACATAAGAAGGGTAAGTATTTGGGGTGTATATTATATGTATGGGAGTTCCTTTGGCTGTCGCTGGAGTCCAAAAGGCTAGACAGATTTTGACAAATAAGAATAGGAATAAGAATATGAAATGTATTTATCAAAAACGCACACAAGGAAAAAAGACTAAAATACAAAAACAGCTAAAGAAAAAAATTACTAATAATGACATTTAAATAAAGAAACAAAAATTGGGATTATTATCTTATTCTAATTCTTGTATTATGTGTATATATATATATAATTTGAATCTCGGAAACGGCTCCAACGACTTTCATTAAATTTAGTATGCAGGGAGTTGCGGGGGCGATAAATCGATCTAGCTAGGTTTCATTTAACAAAAAACAAGATTTACCCTAAAAAAAACGAGCAAAGCTCGGTCAACCGGGTGCTAAATACTAACATGCAAAATTAAAAAAATATAAAATAAAACTAGGTTATGATGAATGAGATGTTGTTGGATTTATCTGGATTGCAAGAGTGACATAAACTATACAAAATTTCAAAAATCCAATATGATGGCTGTTAGAAGTTATTTGCAAGTACTCTCGGGCTGGGATTTTTTTATATTTTGGTATAAATACTAGTTTTATCTCACTCGGAGCTTTTGTTACATTATTCTTCTTTTTAAAGTGTCTTCAATTCTTTTGAAATAGTGTTGTGAAATTATTAAAGTGCGCTTTAAAGACTCTTTTCGGGAAAGTGTACACTATACTGTTAGGAAATATACCGTACAAAAATTAAAAAAAAAACACGTACTTACCTACAAACATGTAGCGGTAGAAAATTCTTACCGTGCATTGTTCTTTCAAACTTAATCCTATCGAACTTAAACCGATACTAGGGTTGAGCTGTTTGATCTCCGGCTAACAAGAAAGTCCGGCTTTTAAAAAAATCAAAGGTTATTTAACTGGGGTTCGGCAAAAAAACTACCTATATGAAAGTTCGCTTAGATTGCCAATGATAATTTCTTGTTTTGCTGTTGTGTTTTTATTTATACTCAGGCAGGAAAATGATGATGACATTTATGAGCGGATAAATGAAAATAATTCCGTCTTTTGCATCATTGTAACATCTCATCCCAACTCTAAAACACCTGGCAGTATATAGCCGTGACTTACCGGTAACTTTTAGGTATTAACTTGGCTTCTAGGTTCTTGCGGGAAATTCTTAGAATACTTAGTTTTTCTGGCCTCACATACTGGTTACTTGACAGTTGCAGCGAACCGCGTTTGTATCGCGGGATCTTATGATACAGAAAACAATTTTGATGTGTATATTAATACTGGCTGACCAGCACGCAACTTTGTCTGCGGGTTATCTATCTATCTATATATATAAAAATGAATTGCTGTTCGTTAGTCTCGCTAAAACTCGAGAACGGCTAAACGGATTTATCTTATCTTGGTCTTGAAATGTTCGTGGAGGTCTAGGGAAGGTTTAAAAGGTAAGAAAAATTCGAATAACTGCCGGGAAAACCCTAAAAATAGCCCTTTTATATTTCTCATACAAACGTTTTCTCAATAAAATGTAGTCAATTTGAACTTTATTACTATTTAATAAAGTTCATTTTAAATTATAATCACTCACTGTTGTCTAAGCAACAAGAGGCGGTACGAAGTTTGCCGGGACAACTAGTAACTGATATTTCTTACAACAGTTTTTTGTTGTCAATTTCAAATGATTGTATCGTTAGTACGTGGTGGTAAAGAATGCTTACGAAATTAATTAAAAGAAATGTTGGTCGTTTTATTGTTCAAATGATACTGTAAAGCCTAGTTTCACCATACTCTGTTAATGTAACTAACAGCTCGTTAGCCTTTTAATTGCCTGTTAAAGTGGTTTTGTGTTCCACCATGTCCTGACAAAGGGTTATCTTCTGTAAAATAAATGACGTAAAATAGATAACGGTACTTAACATTCTTGTTGATTTTGATACTCGATAAGGTTTTGTTAACAAAAATTTTGGTGAAATCGGACCTAAGTTACAAAGTTTCGATGTAACTTAGAGTTAACACGATTAATGTACCGCTAATATCGTTGATCATTTTGCGGAGTGGGAACACGGAGTCATCATCATCATCATCATCTTCATCTTCCTGCCCTTTTCCCACGTTGTGTGGGGTCGGCACAACATGTGATCTTCTTCCATTTCACTCTGTCATTCGTCATCTCATTACTCACTCCTTTTTTACCCATATCATCTTTCGTACAGTCCATCCATCTTTTCTTTGGCCTACCTCTATCCCTGTATCCATCCACATTCATACCTAACACTCTCCTTGTCACATGACATTCATCTCTTCTCATAACATGCCCATACCACGCTAACCTGTTACTCCTCATCTTTTCTGTCACCGGTGCCACTTTCAGACTTCCTCTGATATACTCATTCTTTATTTTATCCATCCTTGTCACTCCACACATCCATCTCAAGTGGAAACACGGAGTCCTCTGATAAATTTAACTAAACGAACTTTATTAATTAAAAAAAGATTGCATAGCCCTTTGTACATCTCTTGCACACTCGGATATTAAGAGTGGGTCAACAAATGCACGTAGAGAGGCAAGTTTTAATAAGATTCCCGTGGGAATAAAGTTTGTTTGCTTCGACCGTTTGCGAGCTGTATTTATCGTATGAACTAATAGTACTAGTTGAGGTAGCAATTTTCTATATTGGCTCTTCAGTTTTGTTGGTTTTGCGAATGAAATTTCTTTCCGAGTCATTGAGAGATGAGAGTTAGAATCTATACTTTAATAAAACTGTAACGGAGCAAAATCTGTACAATATTTTTGTTTTAGTAAATTTGAATTGGTGCCGACAAGCAGTTTTAGAATGTTTGTCTTTCTGTACTTACGTATATTTGAAATCGCATACGTATGATAAAGGAAAACGCGATATAGACTCTATATACTTTATTAACCTGTGTGATAATCGCGTAGGAATAAGAAATATAAACCGGTAAGTACGGAAATTCGTCAGAAAGTTATGACCAGTCAAACTCCGGTATCATCTCAAAACATAGTCGAGGAAAAATATTTTCCGGGCACTTTATCACAACCTGCAAACAATGTCTCTCGATGTGACGTTTTTATAAGAGCCCTAACTTCTCCCGACACCGCCGCTTGATCTGGCAGTCGGGAATCTGGCAGTTTACCCACAAATCATTCTCCGATCGAATTCCCCAATTCTGTTGGGGAATTTCCCCTTGAAATATTACTCTCATTTAATTCTTCCAGTCGAACGAAGTTTTGCGAGCATGATGGTGTAACTTTTTATTTTACACTCCTTAATTTGATTTCACAGTCAATATTTTGGTTGCTCATCAAATTTTCTTTAAATTTCACTCTTTTATTAACTCTTTATTTATGACATCTGTCTCTATTGAGATCATTTTAGCCGGTGTCTAGTTTTTTATTGTATAGTAATTGTGTATCGCGAGGTCTGAAAGGAGGTTAAGGTCCAATTTCACCAAACCGATGCCCGATCTGGTAATGCTTTGTTACCAAAAAGCATTATCTGATCGGGCATCAAAATTAACAAGGTTATTAAAGTATCGTTATCTATCTTACTTCATTTTACGGAAGAAAATCCTCTGTCAGGACATGGTGAAACACAAAATAACATTTATAGACGATTAAAACGAGCTGTTAGTATAATTAACAGAGCATGGTGAAACTAGCCCTATACTTTGCTTTAGTAGGTATTGGTCTTTACTAGCAACCGAATACCAAATTTAATGGTAACCGCAGTATAACAACACTTTAGTACCACTCTTGTATCGCAAATCTCTACAATCCGACTGTACCCTATTATTGTGTAGTTTAAATAGTAATGTAGTTAGTGGAAACACACGAGCTCGTATTGCAGAATGTACCGCCACAGTAATGTATATTATAATATGCAGTTGTAATTTATTTCATTTCATTCAAATAGGAGCCAGTATTATAAACTAGGCAATGGAATAACTTAACCAGATTAACTACAAATTATGTTTTGTTTACCAACTTGTTCGTAATAGTCTAATAGCCGCTGAAGGATGACCTTCGCCGATCTGATAACCAAATGAGACGTATTTTTTAGCAAATATAATTTATAGAGAAATATGCCTATGATAGCTTGCCTGTTAAAAAAATTTCATAGCTATTTTTAATATATTTGTTTATAAATTATATTTGATATAAAATACGTCTCATCTGGTTATCAGATCGGTGAAAGTCGCTCTTCCACGTCTCCTCTACTACTCCTATAAGTTCATAGGTATTTGATGTTGTGGTGTATGCTTTCTCTTGTACTCTCGTTGATAAAGACGAAGTACCTGCAATGGAACTCTCATACAATGCCCTAAGAAAACCAGCAACGTCAAACGCGGCGCGAATTCTTGTGATCGCGTGGTGGACACGTTTTATTTGCTATGACATCACTTGTTGATTTGTTCAGAGCGTGAACTGCAACACGTTGCATTGAGTCACATCGCAAGTATTTGTCACTTTATTATTTTCCCAACGTTTCGACCGTATAGAAAAAACAAACATTATCACGACTGCGATCCCCAGGCTGGGTAGATGTCTTCTCAGATCTCTAGTTACCTAAGTAACTAAGTATTCTCAAATATCTAAATATTTGAGGATATCTAAAGCTGATAAATCAGAGACACATCTAAACATGACATTTGGCACATGTCCACATTTTTCACAGTAGTTAGCATCCCGTACGTGACAGACACACACCTTCGAATGTTTTGTTCTGGGGTATGCCAATTTCCTTCACCGTTTAAGAGTCACTGGTATAGCGCACTTATGTTTTCGAATTAAAAAACGCATTGGTGCACGACCAGGTTTGAACCCACGACCTTCGGATCGTGAGGCAGGGTTGCTACCACTACACCACCAGCGCTCGTTATAAATAGTTTAATAAATATGTGTGATAACCGCGAAAATGTCAGAAGCAATAAAGTAACCAAATAGGTTATAAACTTAGGATATAAACGAACGTTTGCGGCTCCTATAACCATCCGTATTAGTACAGCCCTAGTCAGTACTTACCGGCAGGTGTGGTTTGAAATGGTTCCAACTCACCAGCGCAAATATTAGTTAATTAATGTAGACTGGCTTAGCTGGGTCCTCGGGAGGCTATTTGACTTGCGCTCTCGACTCGAGTCGAACTGTGAGCTCGTAGAAAACTCTGCTAGGCCGGACTCGGTTCATTGGTGTAGCGAATCTGTAAACGGGGCATGAGGTTATGAATCTTTTGAAAGAAATTGTTACGAGAGTAATTTTCTTTCATTATTTCGAAGGTGTGTGTCATAGGTATTTTATTCTTTTAAGCGACTTGATAGGCTTTCAACTATTCGCGTACGGAATACTAACTACTGTGCAAAATGTGGGCATGCGCCAAATATCTTGTTTGGACGTGCCTCTGCTTGCCCCCTATTTCTGCAAATAAAGCTTTTATGGAGTAAGGAGATGTGATTTTAGAGACAACCGTTCTATCTTACATTGTGGTAAGATATTATAAGCTCGTAATATTAATATTTTTTTTAGATTGGATATTTACTGATAAGTATCGTCCGATGTAAATACCAAAAAAATAAAGTGACTTTCTTAGTGTACACTGTATACGTAAAAAGCCTTCAATGGGACTTATTTTCACGTGTTTCACGCGCTGAAGTGAACCCCAATATAATTGACAGCAATACCTCGCGCCCAATAAAGGTGAAATAGAAACACTAAAAACACATTGGCACGAACGTTTTCTGCCATAATTCAATAAAAAAATCGTAAACCTCCCCCTCGCGCCCCGAGAGACTCATTTTTCCTAGAAAATATCGATAAAGTCACTTCTGAAAGTTATTTTGTTTCAAAGGCTCTTGCGATCTTTCGTATACCCCGAAAAGTGGGTACCTAAGTAAATTTAACTCTGACAAGTCTTATTTATTCAAGGAATTCGGAAGTTTAAAACGGAAATAATTAGAGTTGAAATACACTTGGAGTCTTTGGCAGTTGTCCGTTTTCTTGAGCAATTTTTCATGGTATAGGGATACAACAAAATGCATATAAAACAAAGATAAACGAAAAAAATCTACATACATAATTATATCGATATATTTATTACGATGAAAGTAGATGCAACGCTGAATCAAGGAATAGTATATATAAATACATACAAAATTAGGTCTGTTTCCCGACGGAGTAGGCAGAGACAGATTTTCACTAGCTATTTATTTATTCTTATTAATAGGTATCTGTTTGGCTTCGTTCACTCTCATTACATTCTCTTCCAACACGTGCATACCTACTCTAATATATGACTTAGTATTTCTCTTTTTTTCAGGAATATAATTATATGAGGTACGTATGTAATTAATAAATAAACGTGCAACTTAGAAATGGTAAAAAATAACCTTCACTATTTTTGAAGTCAAAAACAAGTCTAACACTGGTATTCACAAACAATACTTGCCTCAGTAAACTAGCATAACTATGCGAAGTAAGGCATTTCTCGATTCTCATTGGCCGATCGTCACTCAAGTATTAGCGATCGGCCAATGAGAATCGAGAAATGCCTTACTTCGCATAGTAATGCTAGTTTACTGAAGCAAGTATTGTTTGTGAATACCGGTGTAAGACTCTTCTGATTCTCGTTCAAAATACACTCGGATCAAATTTATACACGATTTTTCCTAACGCTCTATCCGAGTATTACATTTTGTAATTACGGGAATCACACATATGCGTGATCAAAGGCGAGGGTTGGCAAAGCGACAAGCAATTATTTTGTCTCTCACTGTGATATAATGAACTAGACATGTGACAATTTTAGTCTAAAAAATGTCTACTCTGTCAATTTAGTCTTCTACATAGCCGTTGCCGGTGAGGTGAAATGATTAAAGTGCATCTCAGAATCTCCTTTCGTGCACTTGACACTTGTCTAAGTTTTGTAACATTTTTCTAAATAAGGTTTTTAATATTATCTAATCTAATACCTAATACGAGCAATTCTTGTAATTCTTGTATTCTTCAATATATACAAGAATTGCTTATACATATATACAAGAAAAACGTAATCAAACGGTTTTCATCAAATTTTGTATGAAGAGGGTTTCGGGGGCGATAAATCAATATAGCTAGGTTTAATTTTTAGAAAAAGTCGTTTGCTTACCAAAAAAAGAGCAAAGCTCGGTCATCCAGGTACCATAAAAAAAATAAAGGAGACTGACAAAACAGGTGCATAAGGAGAGTGTGAATGGGACAGTTGGAACAGGAAAATCTCAGCGTACGTACCTCGATCAAATTGGTGACGTTATAGAGAAAGGCCAGGTCCAGAGTACCCTAAACCGACGCGCATGTATGAAGAATGTAATGAGAGTGAATGAAGCAAAAGATGTTATGTCAGGATCGTGGAGTGAAGATCCGTGGTATCTGCCTACCCCGTCGAGATACAGGCGTAACTTTATGTATGTAGGTATGTATGTATGACTATAGAAAAATGTATGTATGACTATAGAACTATATACATTTTGCAATACCTCGCAAAACTTGTTGATTTACCTTTTGCTACAAACTTTTCCTTTGATGAGCAAACAAATTGACTGCCACTTGGTTTGTTAGTTGATTTAAGGAAATAGTCTACGCCTCGAACATCGCATACGAGTTGTATCAAGTATCTGTAACAAGCCGTCTCCTCCCTATAACAGCTGACGTCATTCGAATCAAGGCAATTTTCACGCCATAATTGGCTGCTGGATAATCAATGCGTGAAATAATACGCCTTAGAGGGACCGCGTTGCTAAGAGAAACTGAAATAATATCGAATATACTTCGTATTATTATGGGGTACGATTAAGTTGCTGACTTCACTGATTTGTTTTACAATATTATAAACGTGAAAGGTTTGGATGTATGGATGTTTTTTACTCTTTTACGCTGAAACGGCTGAACGCATTTGGATGAAAATTGCCACAGACATAGATGCTAGTCTGGAATACTCGTAGCACATAGGCTACTTTAGATCCCAGAAAAATTTACGGTTCCGGTGGAATAGGTTTGTTTTTGTTTTTCAAGGTACCACGCGTGCAAAGCCGGGTGGAAGTTAGTACAAAATAATATACATGATCATGACTGTAATCTCCGAGATTGGTAGACACCTCAGATCTATTGCTACTTAATTCTTTGAATATTTAATTAGTCTACCTACTACTTTTAGCTCAAATATTTACACATCACTAAAATAGATGACCCATGCTGTCTTCAGCATCAGCAAGATATCTTAAAATGGCCTTTACGATACTCATAAAGTCGAATTTGCTCTGGCTTGAGCAATTATTATTAATAAATAGGGCCAACCGAGGCGCGTGCGCTTAGGAAACGCAATTTCCTACAAGCCACGCTTTCCTGTCGTTGGGGTGACTTCCACCAGAACGAATTATAATATTCTTAACCCCAAGTTAACAATGGCGGTGATTCTGTAGTTCCGCAGACTTAGTTTAATACTGCATAATATTATGTATGATGTTATTTTGTTCACTATTATCTAAATATGTATACTTAACAACAGTTTAAAAAAAGCTTAACATAACATAATGTTCTAAATTGAATCGGAACAAAACTGATTTATTTAACTTCTATTGATGTGCATTGTAACCAGTTAATTTAAAAATACAGGTACACAGGTACCATGTGATTACTGATTACATTGTATAACCGTTTTGATAAGTAAGTTGGTTTTTGAAAAATCTTTTGACACGTTGTTACCGGAGTTAGAATGAGTTGTTCGTTCGCGACGCTATGTTACGCGACAGCACGGGAACCACCCCGTATTTGATACGGGTGTCACCACACGACCGTCGCATGATACTCAAAGAGCTTCTTGCATTTCCATTACCAAAACCATTCCGTGTAATAGTTTCTACAGTTTTATTACCATTTATAAATTGTCAACCGCATTTCTGGATGTTACACGAATATATGACTTATTTACTGCTACATACAATCATGCAATATATAAATAAACGTAAATCACATGACGATATGTGCTGAGTATTTCAACTTTTATATGCGTTTTCCGTGACTTTTAATGCATCCGATATCTTTTGACGGTAGATAATTGAAACATTTTGTCAGTGTACAATGTTATTTTATTTCACAAGTTATCGGATTTTGAATCTTATATTAATGACAAAAACGGTGAAGGGAAACATCGTGAGGAATCCGGCATGTCGTAAAAAGTTCGAAGTCATTTGTTTAGTGCGCGAAAAGAGTTTTTAAGTGGACTTTACTCCTTTGACATTAATCCTTTCACCAGACTGTTTAAAAGAACTAGTGACTCAAGAAGAAGAAGACTTAAAGGTCATTGCGCCTGCTGTTATGAAAATAATAACATTTACCTAGGTATTTATGTGATTACTTATATAATATACAATATAGAGCGCTGGTGGTGCAGTGGTAGCACCCCTGCCTCACGATCCGAAGGTCGTGGGTTCAAACCTGGTCGTGCACCAATGAGTTTTTCCACTCGAAAAATTTATGTGCGCAATGCCAGTGCTCTTAAACGGTGAAGGAAAACATCGTGAGGAAACCGGCATACCCTAGAACCAAAAATTCGAAGGTATGTGTCATAGGTTAGTATTCTTACAAGCGGCGATGGGCTTGCAACCTGTCACGTACGGAATACTAACTACTGTGCAAAATGTGGGCATGTATCAAATGTCATATTTGGACTTGCCTCTGACTACCCCTTTTAGATATCCTCAAAGATCTAAGTAACTAAAGATCTGAGGAGATATTTACCGAGCCTGGGGATTACAGTCGTGATCATATTTTTTTTTTTTTTTTTTTTTCATTTATATACAATATATGTAGGTACTTATGGATTGTGTGAGAGATGATTATAAGTAAGGAAAGTACAGAGATGACGGATGGTAGAGAAAAATGGTGGATGAAAACGTGTTGTGCCGACCCCACATAGCGTGGGAAAAGGAATGAGAAAAAGATGTGTCCAATAATATATAATTTTAATAAAATTTGATATCGATAATCTTTGTCATTCTTGTGATCCAGATCAATACAACACCTCATTTTGTCAAAACCTGTCCAGCAGTTCATCTATCCAAACGGCCAATAATACAAAATGTCGAAAAACTCAATATGGTGGCTATAAAAAGCCATATTACTTTACTAAAAAAAAAATAAAAAAAAATATGATCACAACTGTAATCCCCAGGCTCGGTAGATATCTGCTCAGATCTTTTAGTTACTTATATCTTTGAGGATATCTAAAGGGGGTAGTCAGAGGAAAGTCCAAACATGACATTTGGTACATGCCCACATTTTGCACAGTACCTACTTAGTTAGTATTCCGTACGTGACAGGTTGCAAGCCCATCGCCGCTTATAAGAATACTAACCTATGACACATACCTTGGAATTTTTGGTTCTAGGGTATGCCGGTTTCCTCACGATGTTTTCCTTCACCGTTTAAGAGCACTGGCATTGCGCACATAAATTTTTCGAATAGAAAAACTCATTGGTGCACGACCAGGTTTGAACCCACGACCTTCGGATCGTGAGGCATACTTTACTTTTAGTCGTTTTTTTATTTTTGCAATAAATACTAGCTTGAAAATTGTACTAAGCTATAATTCAGCCGCGTACTGAGGAATAGCCGGAACCGCGCTCAAACGAACTTCATCGCGTTAAACTGGGAAGCGTCCATCCGTAACTGCGAAATTGCCACGAGACTTCTCTAAATCCTAAACAGAGTAACTTTTCAAGGCGGCAGAGGCGGGCTAATAGTTGTAGTTTTTATAGAAGCGAAACTAAACTACCAATTTTAACATTCATACTAACACTAGCTATCTTATTATTACTGAAAAGATGAAGAGTGCTAGATTAGCTTGGTATGGACACGTGATGACGAGGGATGAAAACCATGTCACCAAAAGAGTTATGAGTATGAGTGTGGCTGAGTGTGCTAGTAGAGGAAGGCCGAAGAAGAAGTGGTTGGATTGTGTGAAAGATGATATGAATGTAAAAGGAGTAGATTCAGAGTTGACGAATGATAGGAGTGAGTGGAAGAGGAAAACATGTTGTGCCGACCCCACTTAGCGTGGGATAAGGGCAGGAGAATGATGACTAACACTAGCTATCCCGGCGAACTTCGTACCGCCTTATTAGATGGATAAAATACGCAATGAGTATATTAGAGGAAGCCTGAAAGTGGCGCCGGTGACGGAAAAGATGAGAAGTAATAGGTTAGCGTGGTATGGGCATGTTATGAGGAGAGATGAATGTCATGAGACGAGGAGAGTGATAAGTATGAATGTCGATGGCTAGGCCATGTATGGATGGATAGGTAGGCCAAAGAATAGATGGATGGACTGTGTGAAAGATGATATGAGTGCTTCAAATTTAATAAATTATCATTAGACTCGTAGCTAAGTATTTCAAATCAGAAGTAGGACACAACTTTTTTAAAAAGCTTAATTAGTGCATAAAAAGTTTGTAAAAAAATTGTAAGATGGAATAGCGTGGGAGTGCCACATCTATGGTGGGTGTTTTACCTAATTTATGGCGAAGGCAAGTTTCAAGGAAAAGTTGGCCGAAAATTAATGAAATTCTGGTCGGAAGTGTCTCTGTGGACTGGTCTCCTCATCTCTGTCTCTCCTTGGGTTAGAAATATGGGTTTCAATGTTAAAATCGGTTTCATTCAAGCTCCTTAAACAGACTTTGATATGGAGATCCGACTTCTTAATCTATTTAATCATTTTCTACAGAATTTTGAGAATGTTAATCTGATAAAAATTAATCACTGTTTAGATAGAAAATCATCATCATCTTCTTGTCCTTACCCCACGTTATCTGGGTTCAGCACAGCTTTTTTGATTAAAAGTATCGGAATGAATACCAATTCTAAATTTTATGCTGAAAAAAAAACACTTTTTTAAATTATTGTTTGTTTATCTGTTTGTCTGTGCGTTTATGCACGTTAATTTTCGCAAGTACTAGCTTCCGCCCACGGCATCGCCCGCGTGGTACCTTGAAACACAATAATAAATATATCCTACGGGAACCTTACATATTTCCGGAATAAAAAGTAGCCTATTGCTGTTCCAGACTATAATCTATATTTGCGCCAAATTTCATCCCAGTCTGTTCAGCCGTTTCAGCGTGAAAGAGTAACAAACATACATCCATACAAACCTTCGCGTTTATAATATTAGTAGGATAATTATATTATTATAAGGATATAAACAAACAAACAAAAAATAATGCGGCGATGGGCTTGCAACCTGTCACGTACGGAATACTAACTACTGTGCAAAATGTGGGCATGTACCAAATGTCATATTTGGACTTGCCTCTGACTACCCCCTTTGAAGATATCCTCAAAGATCTAAGTACTTAACTAAAGATCTGAGGAGATATCTACCGAGCCTGGGATTACAGTCGTGATCATATATCTATCTATCTAAACAAACAATAACTTTCTATTAGCCACACAATATCCCTAAGATATAACTATTTCCGACCGAACGGGGCTCCCAGCCGATATTAAGGTGCCGTAGAAACAAACTGTATATTAGACTCTGCCGTATTATAGTAGCCCTATTTCCCGGTTAAACAAGACTGGGTTTACAGCGTCACAGTTGCCATGAAACAGCTAGATCACTCGTCACGTGCAGCTGCACGTGCATTTCAGCACGTGCCATTGTAAACTTTGCTACTCAAGCCTGTTAGACAAGTATGTATGAAATGTGAAATATTATAGTAATCTGTGATGTGAAATAACATTATAGGAATCAGATAGCTAATAGATTATAATAATATATATATATTTTTTAAACCATACGTAAACATGCCAGTTTGGCGGTATTTGATTGCTAAAAAATCCTAAATTTTAACAAAGCTGGCTTTTGAGTAAAATTTTTATTTGTTGTTTAAATATTATGAGATTTTTTTTTCGTGCACAAATCGTTCGTTTGGTATTCAAACGCATGGCTGTAAAATAAGGTAGGGTATGGTAGCTACTACATGAAAATGGTCCTTAGCTATAAGAAGTGTACCAGCTGTTCAGCTAGGGCAGGTTTACAGCGTTGAATTATGTCCGCTGGATATTGCATGTGTTTCGGCTAGGAAGCGACGTTTGGCCGCAGTTTGGTCGCACATGCCAAACTTGGCCGGCCCACTGTAGAAAATATAGTTAGCTCTGTGGAGCTTTAGCAAGCTTTTGGATAGAATTTACTTAACTACTTAAATATTATCTTGGTTTTGAAAACATAACATGTCGTATATTTTAATTAGAAATACTGACAAAGACTTAGTACTTTAGTATTTTAATACTTTTATATTTTATTACTTTTATATTTAGTACTTTCCCGCTAAACTATTATCTAATGAGCTTAACAACCAAAACCAAAATAGAAATTCGACACGTTCGCTTCTCCACAAAGCATCCTCGGGACCTTTGACTTGCTCCGCACTGGTGTTGCTCCACCGAGCGCCGAAAGAGAAGATTTTGTAATGGATTTCCGCAAAGTTACGCCTGAATCAATCATTTACATTTTGATTAGTTCTATCGCTATTGAACCAATAAAAAAACCATAGAAGATTTGAGTCGTGTGAGATATTGGTATAAATTTTGTAACTGATGCAAAGAAAAGAGATTTTTTGATAAAAATTATATATATTATACGAGTAAAGTTGCTAAGTTTAGGAATACCTAAGATTACCCGCAAATAAACAAACAACTTACAAGTTTTAACTCTATAACAATCATTCTATTATTTCAGTAACGAAATACACACAGATACTCGTAGTCTCCCACACAGTCGAAAACTTTTATAGAAATTAATTTGTGCGCTACATGTATAAGTTTCACTTCTGAATTAATTTGAAGCGTACAACATTTAACCAAAATTACTAAATTGAAACACTTTAATTTTGATTAGTTTTTAATTTTGTTGTACTTAGTTGGATTTTAATGGTTTCCAAGAGTAGAGGTAATAAGCGCGAATAGTTTTTAAATAGCTTTTTTTGAATACTCTTGGTTTAGTAGTAGCGCCTCTGCCTCACGATTCGTAGGTCGTAGGTTCAAACCTGATCGTGCACCAATGAGTTTTTCCATTCGAATAAAATATGTGCTCAAAGACAGGGCTCTTAAACGGCGAATGAAAAAAACTTAATTCAGGTTTATCTTCTGTAATTGAAAATTCGGCAACAAAATACAAAAATTTACATTATCTTGGTTTGAATTTTAAAAATGTTCAAACTACTATTACAAAATGTGGGCATTGTCCCTCTTTAGATATCCTCAAAGATCTAACAAGAGATCTGAGGAGATATCTGCCGAGCCTGGGGATTACAGTCGTAACCATGTTATTTTTGTTTTGTTTTTATATTTTTAAATCCTAGCCAGGCCTTTAAGTATTGTGGAGGACGGAACTGGCATCGCATTCAGATAATTGCTGAGAGCAGCTTCAGAAACAGAAGTATCACTTGACTGCATTCGTAGTTTTATCTCGTTCACTTGTTTTCAAATTTTATTATAGACATTTTTTTCTTTCTCTCATATTTCTACCGTAATTAAAAATCGCGAATAAGTACTTCAAAGCGAATTTATCCTTAAAATTAATAACGCTTCGTGCATGACGGATGTAGGTATGTGTGAATAAGCTGTAACATGAACTTTAGGAAATCAAAGTGGCTGGTTCGAATCCAGTCGTACACCAATCCATTTTTCCGTTTGAAAAATTATGAGCGCTTTATCAATAGATACTCTAAAATGGTTAAAATAAACATCATTAAAAAACCATCTAAGAGCACTGGCACCAATAAAGAATCACTCAAATAATTGTCCTATCATATTTTGGCCAAACAACATCACTTTCAAAGGAATAAACATGAAAAAATCTACGTAAATGTCTACTGCTAAAGTGTTTTCTCAAGCATTATCATTATATTATTCATAATCATGAATACAAATATGTAAACAAATAAATAATTCAGCATTGGAACGTAGCCATCACAGTTTTGGCTCTCAACCCTAGCTAGAAAGTACTAAGGATGGAATTATGATAATGAAATATTAGGGTACCCAGCGGAAAGGCCTAAATTATACACATGACATTAGTTTTCCCTAACATTAAAAATATTTAGAGAAAACATGATCCCACAAAAACATTTTCATAGAAAATGTTGCCAAGACGAGACCTTATGACTCGCACGAACAAAAGTTATCAGATCCCGGGGTAAAGCCAAGCAACTCTACACGCCCTAACTCTACAAGGCCTAACCTTAAAAACTACATCAAACTAAATCCAAGAAGATCATGTTACATACCCTAAATATTTATAATTTAAAACATGATCTTCTTGGATTTTTTTCCCCTAAAAGTGTGTTCACAAAGTCGCACGATAAATAAAAACACGTGAAAACACTCTCGGCCTCATATTTTACGATACAATACGAGTAGATATAGCATTGTAAGTTTTCCTTGACAGGTAGAAACGTAAATAGACAATAAAAATAA
This sequence comes from Cosmorhoe ocellata, assembly GCA_963675405.1. Classification (NCBI taxonomy): domain Eukaryota; kingdom Metazoa; phylum Arthropoda; class Insecta; order Lepidoptera; family Geometridae; genus Cosmorhoe; species Cosmorhoe ocellata. Next base: position 2,503,845 of record OY776250.1, on the reverse strand, counting down.
GCAGTTTTATTGTTTTCGATGTTCTAACTGGCTCTCATATTTTGGGGCACTGTTTTTACGCCATCGTAAAATAGAATTATAAGATATGCCAAAAATAAATGGGGCATAAAAAACTAGAATTTTATCAATAAGCATCCTTAATATAAGGGATTACAATAGTGGACATAATGTGTATGTATGAAAATAGCTTTAAACAGCCGCTATATTAGATTTTTGACATTTTATATGATCTATGTTACTCTCGTTATTCAGACGAATCCAGTTATACTTAATTTATCAAAATCCGTGCAGCCCTTCGGGCTACAGCGACAACCAAAGGAAATCACATGTAGGTATATACCTACACCTGAAACGTAATACCCTTCTACGCAGTCGTAAAAACCCAATGCGAATATGCCTCCTAGAGCTTTATACAGATCTTTTTCGACCAAATTACAAAGTCTAAACAGGATGATGAAATAAAAATCAAAATATATTTATTTTCCGTTAAATCCCAGATCATTTTGAAACGTCTTACATACTGGTGAATCTAAGGTGCCAATTCCAGTCCTATCCCCAGTCCGAGAAGAACTGACAAGAAACTCACTGGGCCCTAGCGCTTTTTTGTATGATCCTTGTTAATTTTGTAAGAAATACCTAGCAGAGTTGGAGCTGATTCGTCCCAAGCTTTTTTATCATCTAAGTACTCTGATATTTTATGATATATAATGATGATAAATAGAATAAAAATAAATAAATATAAATATGATCACGACTGTAATCCCCAGGCTCGGTAGATATCTCCTCAGATCTTTAGTTACTTAGATCTTTGAGGATATCTAAAGAGGGTAGTCAGAGGCAAGTCCAAACATGACATTTTGTACATGCCCACATTTTGCACAATAGTTAGTATTCCGTACGTGACAGGTTGCAAGCCCATCGCCGCTTATGAGAATACTAACCTATGACACATACCTTCGAATTTTTGGTTCTAGGGTATGCCGGTTTCCTCACGATGTTTTCCTTCACCGTTTAAGAGCACTGGCATTGCGCACATAAATTTTTCGAATGGAAAAACTCATTGGTGCACGACCAGGTTTGAACCCACGACCCTTGGATCGTGAGGCAGGGGTGCTACAACTACACCACCAGCGCTCTTTTGATAAATAGAATTAGTCATAATCCAAAATGACCTGGAAAAATCATGCCCGAATAATGCCGCATCAAATTTTCATCACACTGAGCTCGCGACGACGTATAGTTTGAATGAGTTTGTGAAACTTTGTCCCTCGCAACTCTTGCACTGCAGCAGTTGCGCAAAGAATTGCATAGTGTGTAAGTTTTTGACAGTTGACACAATTAAATATGCAACTTGAGGAGTTTGACTCAGTTTTAAGCTAGTTTTTAAAGTGCCTTTGAGTGAGGTGCACTCAATACACAGCCTAAACATGAAAATATGAGGGCGGTTCTATGGAAGTCGAGAGGTACATGATAAAAGGGATACTCGAAATTCAAGAATAAATTCGAAATTAAAAACATTTTGCAAACAAAATTATCAAATATTGCAAGAAATAAAGTACCTACGCTGTCCACTGAGTGGGTCGGTTAGGGGTACAAAGGCACAACTGACTAAGATCCTTAATACACAATATACACATCCAATTATCCTGTACCTATAATCAAGCAATTAATACAACCAAACAAGTGTGTGTAACTTTTAGACAATTGGCAAAATGAAAAGACGTGTATATAGTTAGCCAATGGGAACAGTTATTTATTGAGACAAGTTGACCATAGGCACTAGTTATCCAATAGAAAAGTTGCCTGATAAAAAGAGTTGCCCAATGAGGCGAGCTGTTTAATAAAACGAGTGAAACCTTCACACAGGGGCCTTATCACAAGCCCTCACAAACCATCATGTTTCAGAAACGTCAAAGTTTCATGTTTGGAGTAATACTACTTCAAATATTTTTTTAAGTAACGAAATGTCAAAGTAATGTTAATTTGGTATTTCCCGGAGAGTTTGTATTAAGGCCCCAGAGGTCGCACATTAGTGGCATTACTACAAGCTTTTGGGGCAATATCAAAGTAATAATTTTGAAATTTCGTATCTTCTTCTTCTTCTTCTTCCTGCCCTTTTCCGACGCTATATTGTGGGCTCTTCACAACACGTTTTCTTTTTTCATTTACCGTTTTATATTTACATTTGATATTTCGTTCCATGACCATATAAAAATTGTATAAAAGTAGTAGGTATTGCTTCAAACTTGAATCTTATATGTCTCTGAGACATAATGGTTTGTAAGAGCTTGTAGTAAGGCTTGATCAAGATCTTTACCATTCTGGAAAATCCATTATGCACACCCAATTATCCTGTACCTCTAATCAAGCAATTAATACGCCTGTGGCCGAACACATTAGTCGGGCCCTGCCATCCGGCCGACCGGCCTGTTACTGTGGATACCGGATACACAATAAAATTAACCGGAATGCGGTATTGAGATTACATCTGACCTCGGTGAATCGACTATTGAAGTGGACACAGATCGGATAGCAGTTTTGTTTGATGATAAATACAAAAGCTTTCAGCTGTGTTACCTTTGTAGGTGCGGGACGTTTCTACTCAATTTTATATTTTAAATTTATCCTTAATTTTAGAGCTCGTCTTTGAAGCTTATAGCATAACTAGCTTCCGCCCACGGCTTCGCCCGCGTGGTCCTTTGAAAAACAAAAATAATTCTATCTCGCGGGAAACGTATATTTTTCTGGGATAAAAAGTAGCCTATGTGTTATTCCAGACTATAATCAATATCTGTGCCAAATTTCATTAAAATCCATTCAGTAGTTTTTGCGTGAAAGAGTAACAAATTCACATCCAGACATCTAGACATCCAGACATCCATACATTCTTACAAACTTTCGCATTTATAATTATTAGTAGGATTAGTAGGAAGATAGAACAATAAAAGATTGGTTGCTAATAGGTAATTTCACGAAGGGCACATTGAAAATGAACTAATATTTCACGAGATAAACAAAATTGTTTGGTGCGAATAATGACGAAAGTGAGAATAATAATGAAACCGTTGAGTAGAAAGGCCCTGCGACCTTTTTATTTCTTGTGAAATTATGATTATTTTGCATTGTAAGTAAACACTGATGGTGTAGCGGTGGCATCAGCTTTCTTGATCGTGGGTTCCAACTTGGTCGTGTGCCAATTTTCTATTTGAAAAATGCATCCGCGCAAATCCAGTGCTCAAATCGGTGAAGGAAAACATTAAAAGAAAATTTGTTATATTATCTTGCTATTATTTCTGTAAACGGCTATGGGCTTGCAACTTGTCACGTAGGGAACTATTAGAAAAAGTAACATTAAATTTTGCTTGCCTAAAGCTTAGAATAAAACAAATATGTTATTCTGAATTGAATTAATTGTTGCATTTTATTTTTGACGCTTGAAATGTTCGTGCAATCCGCCCTAGTAACGCCGCCCGCCCTGGCTTTCAAAGAAAGTCACGGCTCGATAGTTCTATTAATCTATCCGCGAATAAGCCATTAAGCTAACGTGGAAATGGGAAAAGTGTGTTTATGATTCCGTGACTTATTGCGCAAACGGTTGTTTTATTACCCGACTGCGGCAACGCCAAAAGGAAGTTTTTTGTTTTTAGCTCACAACTGCATATTGAAATTCGAATACCGATGAATCCAGAAAGTAGGTACAGGAAGTCCTACAAGTAGTCCAAGTAGGTCCGCTTTTCGAAAGATATAAGAAGCAATAACCTACCTACGTATGTAAGTAACCATAGCGCCTAAACTACTCATCCAATTTTGATAAATGGAGTGTCATGATTATTATGATTTTGGGTGACATAAGTCACAATTTGTTCCATAGTTGGGTGTTTATCATCTTTTTTCCTTATTTTAAAATAGCATTTTTTTTTAAATATACCTACTTACTACAATGAAACATATTTTTTTAATAGCATAGATCATAATTTTGAGTAATTTCAGTGATCCCAAATATAAATAAACTTAAGTACAAATTTTCTCTTAACCATGTTATTATAAGAATAAATAAATAGGAAATAGGTACGTATACCAACCTAATTCATCTTGTATAAGTAGGTAGGTACCTAGTAGGTACAATACGGCTGTCTCTTACTGTCTGTACTTTTACGAGGTTAGATAGGTACCTACCCTATTCACAACTACCAACAACAGAATATCTCATTTTTTGTATAAATATGTACCTACCTACACAATTTGCGTAGGTAGGTACATATATATACAAAAAAAAATTTGCTAAATACGGGATACTTACATACTTTTCTTAGGTTAAAAAAGTATTAATCAAAAAATTCTTTCATTGTTGGCTTTGTAAAAAAGTCCTTTGTAATCTCAACCTAGTAATTTATTATGAAAACAATGAAACATGACGCCAGCAAGCAGCTCAGACGCGATAATAAAATATCTCGTTCCGCAAATTTAATATCAACACGAAAAAATACAATAAAAGGTTTCCGCGCTAACGCCTGCGGTCACATATTTCATTACGCACAGATCTACTGGTTGCTGCTCGTTATTGTTCAGGCGCTTTTGTAAATCTAACACCGCGTCACAGAATACCTATATATAACAGCACTTACTACGAGTATAATATACTCTTGCCACCTACCTAACTATCGACAAAGTTTCACTTCATCGTTTTGAGTCTTCTACGCATGTCATAAACTATTTATTTATATATTTTACGTACCTAGTAGATACTTATTTAACTATCTGGTAACTTATAAAATAATAATTCAAAATTCAATGAAATCACAGACATCATTTTTTCGATCGTCTTACTTGTTAGGTGTCAAGTCTTGATATTCAGTCCTAAACAGTCGGGCTAGGGTCCGAGACGGCTACGATGCCATTTTAATTTTACTTTAAGTTATTAACTTTATTATAACCTACCTACATAAGTAAGCTCTCGAGTGCTTTCCACGTAATAATAGCAAAACATCCGGAAAAACGCTCAACGTCGCAACGTCTAACCGTAACTTTTACAGTTCAATTTAAACGGGCCGTCTAAAACGTCCAGTGCAAAGGAAACAGTGCATAAATAAACCCAGAAACACAAGTGATGCTAAAATGTCAAAACAATGTCTAATACGGACAGGACGCTGACCTGATCGTTTAAAAAGAAATCAAACATTAAGTACCGCGAGTGTGTGTTGCGTGTGACAGTGTCAGGTGGCGATGAGGCGGGGGGCGGTGCCCCCGCGCCTCTTATCAAGAGATAAGGCACCGTGGCTCGTCAGAGGCAGCTCGGCAAAGAGAGTCGAGTCATCAGTGTGACCAGGCCGCAAGCTGAGCGGCCGCCGCCCGCCATGCTTCACTCTCTGAACGCACTCGCCGGCAAGATATCGCCGGGCGGCGGCCTCGACACAAACGCGAACCGACCCACGCACCCCAATCGGAACCACAAGGCGTCATCGCCGTCTTCACCCTACGCAAAGCCGAAGTAAGTACTAGACTTAAGAACAGTGGAACATGTGTTTCTTTTAAATACAGAACAATATGGGCGCAATATGTTGTCTTGCGGTACCCCATGGTCCATGATAATTGCGATCCAACCCTGGTGGTTTACGTACCAATTTGTAATAACCAATCAATTTGCATCATTTCTACTGACATTTTTCAACGATTGGCTAGTGAAACTTGAAAAGTACGATAGACGAACACAAGATGTGTCAATTATTCTTTATAATTAGTTTATCTTAGTTCTAGTCACGATGCGTTCAATAGTAGGTTCGTAATACAACTAAAGGAACAAAAAATGGACTTGCAATCACAGTTGCAAATGACTAATATCTATAAAACCTGAGTGTTAAATTAATAATTAGCTCAGCATAATACCATTACTTCTTTGATTTATCCAAATTGTGTACTTATATATCGCTTTGTTTTCATACAAGTGCTCTTCAAATATTGCGCAAGCGCAGTGTATAAGCGCAACTTTAGAGTAGTTAGCAAAATGTACTTGAAAATTCTATTCTCTTTACCATTTTATTATTAGTTCTAAGTTGTATTATTAGTTGTGATAAGTTGTTATTTAAATAGCCTCTAAGATGATGAAGGGTAAAAGAAAGTCACTGCCTCATTTGAAAACATTGAGGTTAGTAAATAATGTAGATAACATACCAACTACCAACTGTGTACGTACCTAAATGTGAGAGAAGGTAAGGATTCTTACGGGTATACTTACTTACGTTTTAAAAACTAATGAAATGTTGCACTACACAAAAATACCAAACTACTGAACAGTTTTGATGAAATTTTTATGTGTCCAATCGGAAATTATACCCTTTCACAAAAAAAATCTTAATCGTTTCAGGCGTCTGAGTAATCGGAAAACATACCTACATCAGAAAAAAAGATTCCGACGAATTGAGAACCTTTGAAGTAGGTTATGACGTCATCGTTATGACGTCACAGTGATGTCACTATATCTGCAGATTAGTAAATGGTTACAACGTCTTTTAACCTCGATGTAGGTAAATTTTAATCTGTTGGTAAATATTAGCTGAGTGGCTAGGTTTATACCAAAACGGGGATTTTTGAGTTAAACCGTTAATCCTTGGCTCTTGACTCACTATATAAAGGACGCTGGTTCTTTCTTGGTTCACTTTGTGAGGTCAACGACCCAATCTATGATTCTGATACTAACAAAAACATTGTTACTAACAGCTTCTAGTTTTGGTATTGGTGAATTGTCTGTTTTTATTTCCTAGCCTATTTTGCTGGGCAAATTATGTAGGTACTAAAGTTTAATGCCACAAAATTATTATACGAGTATTATATGATTGGCTTATTGCCTTAAGTCTTTTGTGTACACCTTCAGATACTAAGGTCGTTTTTGAAATTGAAATTGAAAAATAACCGTTGGTCTTAACCCGTTGGCCCTGATCCTTTATCGTCTGTGGATATGGCCGACTGAGCTGTGAGGAGTGATGGTAGATGTTAAAAGCCTACATCTAAAACTTCCACTTGAAACTGTGTAAATCATCTAGAATTTATACTAATATTATAAAGCTGAAGAGTTTGTTTGTTTGTTTAAACGCGCTAATCACAGGTACTACTAGTTTAAATTGTTTTTTTTTTGTGTTGGATAGTTCATCTATCGAAAAAAGTTAGGTTTTATAACATCACGCTGCGACCAATAGGTGCGAAACATCAAAATGTTGCAAAAAAATGGGAAAAACTATATCACTTAAAATGCGCAGACAAAGTTGAGCACTGGTCAGCTTATCTATACTTATAAAAGGCTTTGTCCTAAAAGACTGACTGACGGATCGACGCACAGCCTAAACCGCTGACCTTAGAGACCTGAGGGTCTACCATGAGTTTTCACAATCTACACTCGCTAGCGACTGTAGTTAAAAAAATGTATGAAAACTTGGTACAGCGCCTCTAGCGGATAGTTGGGTACTAAAACCTCACGTAGCTAACTATCCTACGTCACAGCGTACTACAGCGACTGTAGTTTGCGCTCATTAATTTGCTTAGAATTTGGTACCATGAGTAACAAATTTGACAGATGTCATAGTAACGTACTATTACTACTGTAGTAACGTCAGCCGATCTAAATGCGACAACTCATGGTAGACCTACTGAAACTTTGAAGATGTGTTCTTTCTATGACATAGGCATCCTAAAGAAAGGATTTTCCGAAATTCTACTCGTAAGCCGTGGGTGGAAGCTAGTAATATAGTAGTAATATATTGCGCGTTACTTAAACTAAATTTCTCAACTTGCTAGTTTATGTTGACTAGCAATATTATGATAGAAGTAGGCTATCGCTGATACTGCTCAAGTATCGCATCACACAATAAGGCGGCTATTTGCATTGTTGATAAAATTAGAGATTACCTTATCGTTTGTTAATGTCGTGTTATAGGAGAACTTCGTTGCTTAGTTGTGGGGAATGTTTTTGTTTAAAAGCCTTATGATAATTGCTATATTTGAATATACTTCAAGTAGGTAAACACAGAAAAAAATAAGCTAAAACGCCAGTACGCTTTTTGTCGTTACTTTTACACCTCTATCAAGCTTTGCTTAGTTTGGAGCTAGATGGCGCTCTGTGAATTGTGAAACTCGCAGCTGTATTATTTACTAGCTTCCGCTCACGGCTTCGTCCGCGTGGTACCTTGAAAAACAAAAACAAATCTATCCCGCGGGAACCGTACATTTTTCCGAGATAAAAAGTAACCTATGTGTTATTCCAGACCATAATCTATATCTGTGCCAAATTTCATCTAGATCCGTTCAGCCGTTTCAGCGTGAAAGAGTAACAAACATACATCCATCCATCCATACATTCTTACAAACTTTCGCGTTTATAATATTAGTACCTGGGTGACCGAGCTTTGCTCGTTTTTTGAGAGTAAACGACGTTTTCTTAAAATGAAACCTAGCTAGATCGATTTATCGCCCCCGAAACCCCTGCATACTAAATTTCATGGAAATCGCTGGAGCCGTTTCCGAGATTCCGATTATATATATATATATATACATATATAATATACAAGAATTGCTCGTTTAAAGGTATAAGATTTGTAAATGTTCGTTCAGCTTTTCATAAAAGTATATTGGCCGATCAAAAATCTCAAGCAACATTTTCCTTTCTTCTATTCACAGAACATTTCATTCCGTCTCGCGATGGCGCCTATTAGTATGACAGCTGCGTTATCAGCCATTCTTCTGATTGTGGCAACACATTGTCCCGACGTAATGCCGACTCGTCCTAGCTTATTATTCCACGTGTGTGACGGCTGTCTTGTACGCCCTTATTACCCTTGGCCGCATTTATACAGAAAAACGGTTGGAAACTCTGGTTATCCGGTTTGCTGATGCGAGCGAAATGGATGTGAAACCATAACTTTGCGTAGGTTCTTCTTTATATATACTTTTAATCGTTATTTTAAAAACTTTTTTAACCTTGATTTTAGAGCTCGTCTCTCAAACTGGTAGCATGAAGATGTAGCAATAAAAGATTGGTTGATAGTAAATTATTTCACGAAGGGTACATTTAAAATTAACTAATATTTTACGAGAAAATCATATTTTTTGTTGTGAACAATGACGAATAGTGAGAATAATGATAAAACTGTAGAAAAGAATGAGCCGGGTGATGATGCACTATTCAGTTAATAAATTAAGACACCTATATAATATATTTTGATACACTTGACATGACACTTTATTGGAAAAACTGTCCTCTGTATATTATATTATTCATTTTTACTTTACAATTTTACAAAACAAAATAAAATTGAAAATATGCGTCTATTTCAAATAAATAATTCTTTTAAAAACAGTAGCTTTCTTGTACAAAGTCACGGGAGTTCCACTAACACATTATGTTTTATGACTTTGTTCGCGTACATTGCTCCGGGCACTATTTATACCATTACACACTAAAAGCCTGTCAATATGAAATATACCTACCAAAGTAACATTTATTATTATTGCCTGTATTTATCGAGTGTAAACATTACCAAAGGTGTATGTGACAGATCCAGATAAAACATAATATTGTAATGATAAAAGCGCCCTATTTCAGTAATGGCCGCCCCATTGTACACTCTTCGATCGATAGATAGAAAGATAAAGGCTTCCCGATCGTTAGGGAAACGTTAATGTTGGTAGCGCCTGACAAACCCGTGTACTTTGTGCGGGATAACGTTTTTATTTGTTTGAATTTGATTTATCCAATCGACAACGCTTAGCAGCTGTTTTCATCATCATCATCATCATCATCATCTTCCTGCCCTTTTCCCACGTTATGTGGGGTCGGCACAACATGTGATCTTCTTCCATTTCCCTCTATCATTCGTCATCTCAGTACTCACTCCTGTACTCACTGTTTTATAAAAAAAAATATTTTGACTTTGTTGAGATTATCTAATACCTTTAAACGAGCAATTCTTGTATGTACATTATGTATATAATATGTAATCTGAATCTCTGAAACTACTTCAACGATTTTCATGAAAATGGGTGTGCAGGGGGTTTCGGGGGCGATAAATCTCGCTAGATTTCATTTTCCAAAAAAACGCGATTTGTTAATATCAATTTGTTAATATGTTACTGGAAAATATTAAGTCGACAATTTATACTTTTAGTAGGTATTTACTTACCTATATATTATATGGGTACTATTTTTTAAATACTCATGTAACAAAACCCCTAGTAGGAACCTAAGCTATCAAACAGCAATTTTATGTATACAAATTGATACATATTTTTTCATACTGGTTCACTTTTCTAGTTGCATGTAAATTGCCAAAGTAAGTATTTGAATTGAATATTGAAATGGTTTACTTTTTCTTTTCTAATCGTATGTAAATCTAACGATTTTGAAAGTGTCAATTTATTAGTCAGATGATCAGTTGTCTATTTTTATTTATATGGAAAAGTTAACGGAATGGCCATATTTTGTTAGAATTTTCATATTCATATATACGTTAATCAATACTCAACAGAAAACATTTGACACTGGTAAAATGAATTGTTATAAATAAAGATGCCTTAAACCGATAAGAAAAAATAAAATGGCCGCCTTTTTGACAGTTTAGATCATACAATAATAACAGATGTCATAAAAAGATAAAAGAAGAAAAAATAAAATGGCCGCCGTGTTGACAGTTTCCGTCAACTGCCTATAAATCGAAGGTGGTATATTTGAGCGATCAACCAAAACTACCCACATTTTTGTAGTGTTACTCACAACGCGAGTCTCGTACACTCAGCGCTCCGTCAATCGCCTGATAACGATAAGGTTTAATCAAGCTATGTACGCTCTTATCAGTGATAACATTATGTCAAACAAGTGCACGCAATATGGAGTGTGGAACGTTGGATATTCTAGAATTATGAGGTACATAACCTATAAACGACCTGTAGGTACCTGAAGATTTTATCTCATCATTATTTGCAAGTAATTTTAATCACTCAATAACAGATTGTGATACTTAGTTTTTGGTTCTATGTTTACTTGTGATTATTCTATTTTTTAAACAACCAAACCTACTTGTTTACTATTAGTACCTATACGGCCTTTCTGATGATACTGCTGTAACCTATGTATGCTTAAGCGCTAGCAATTTCGAAAGTACCATGCGGGCCTTGCTGGCCCTAGACAGAGCCTTAGACCTGGTTAAGCCTATCTATTCACACAATTATATAGCTTACACCAGTACCTGTACAACCTATCATGACAGCAATGTCTTTAGTTTAAGTCTATTGTATGGTATTTCTGTTGTAATTTTATAAAACATTTTCGCCTTACTTATTTGTGTAAAATAAATATTTCATATAAAAATAGCTTTATAATATGTACAAAAACATAGCCACATATTATGAAAGACTGAAAATACATTTTTATTTTTCTATAAAGTTATGATATTTCTACCAAATACTACATTATAATGTACAGTGTATGCAATATTCACAAAGAGAATAGGCTGTTAAAAAAAGATTAAAAAAAAAGTGTTTATGTATGTTATGAATACTTAATAACTGTAATCAAAACCATCAATCTAATTAAGCCCACACTCACAGCTGGGTAAAGGTTGTACCGTTTTAAACTTTTGATGTTTTAACATAGTTTTTATGTTTGTTTCAGTGGGATCAATATGAACCTCAACAATAACAACAACAACAGTATAAACAATAACAACAATGAGGTGAAAACTGAAGTACCCGACCCGGACTATATCAAGGTAAAATTTATTAAAATAAGCTGTTTACATACAAAGTATGCTATGTTATTCTACATAAGTACTAACTTACCTAAAACATAAAAGTACTTACCTATCTAAATATTAGTCTACTTTTACCCGGTAAAAATTTAAAATCCATGGATCTATTTTATTCTAAAATTTAAAATAAAATAGAAACCACTGTTAAATAACCTCCAAAATTCTAAAAATAATTTAAAAATTAAATTCATTTTGGTCGTACCTCTGTCTATCTGGTATAATATCTTCAAAGATCTCTAGAAGTATTTAGTTATTGAGGTCATGATATAAAAAGCTTTAAGATTTCCGCGAGCATTGTCCTCAAAAGGACTATATAATCCATTCACCACACTGGTTCCTATAAACTGGTAACTCTAAGTAGAAGAAGAAGACGTGAGCATTAACATGTGTCTGTGAATATTCTCCAGCCGATTATCATTAAGCATTTAGGTCAACGAAATAATGTTTTAAATTTTGCAAATGAAGTGATATACCGACATAATTAAAAAGGTTCCACCTCGACGAATGGCGACTGTACTTATTAACGTAGGGTTGTCACTATGACAGGGAGTATTTTTCATTTCAACCCTAATAAAAGTACGCTCGAACCAAGACGTTCTGGTTTCATAGTGACAATCAGTTGCTGACTAACTAATGAGTTAGAATTCTTAACTTTTTTGTACCTTTATATACGAACAATCTTATTTTAGATAAACACCAAATTAGAGTAAACATTTGAAATGATAATTCTTTTTTTACCAAAATTGACGTGTAATCGACGTGCTTTAGGCAATTTTAGTAGCCATGTAAATTTGTGTTGAAATGGTGAAAAATCAATGTGCTTAGAAAATAAATGAAAATTTCTGTTTTTTTTTTTTAACTGTCATTAAAAAATATTACGGTAACCTAGTCTTTGGTATGAACTTACTAAGATCGTATTTTAGATAATCTGTCAAAAAATCTGAATTCCCATCTTCGTATTTTATGATGACGTGTTCACGTTTTTTATTTTTGATAATATTCTGTCGAGACTGACGACTATTCATAATATCTTCTTCAAATTAACTTTGAAGGAATGAGCTAAATATTAAATATTTGCTTGGGCTTTTGAAATCACCTAATTTAATTTCTACGTATTTATTTAGTTTTCAATAATTTAAATCCAAAGTTTTAGATTAATTCACCGCGATAAATTGGCCCATAAAATACAAAAGTTCACAATTGCTTAGAAAAGCTTGCTGCTACGCAAAACTAGTTTGCGTGACAGCCCTGAGACACGGCACGACGCCATCCAGGCGCCCAATTACGGCTCCTGATTGCTTTTATTCGCACCACGTTTGTCAACCCTAGCATATTATCCAAACTCTATAATATAAACTTGAATTTTCCAATTGTATTTATTGGAAAATCAGGTTTGTATATTTGGTTCGTTTTGTTTTTTGAAAGAGCTCGTGTTGTTTTAAATTTATTTGCTGATCAGTGTAACCGCTTTATCTTTTGTTTTCAAAAAGTTGAATATGTAAAGCGCTCTTTAGAATCCAGTTTTTCTGAATACATCGTGAAGATTTCGGCCAAAACTTTTTTTTTTTCGATGCACACCGTAAATTTGCACGACACGGCGTGTGTCTTTCTTAGCTCTAACCGTATATTGATAAAGTCTAAACTGAAAGAATGATAAAGACCCTGGACAAGTTTACTTCTTTAAGCGTTTAAAAGGTTCTACTTACCGACTATTCTGATAATTTTTCTCAATTCCAGATGTTTGTCGGTCAAGTACCGAGGAGTATGGATGAGAACGATCTTCGGCTGATGTTTGAAGAGTTTGGCAGGGTACACCAGATCAACGTGCTCCGGGATAAGATCACGGGCGCGAGCAAAGGTTGGTTTTTAGTTGATAACAGATGGCGCTGGTACCTAGCGTGTACAGGGGTGTTCGTGAAGCCAAAACACATCGAGTTAAAATCAAAATGTCCATTTGGTACAAAAAAAAGGCTGTTTTTATCAGACAGGTTATTAGAAAGCCTGTGACAATGTGAAACTGTAAATTTTTTAAGCAAATTTTACCAGATTTCGCTCCTCTATCACAGATACATCAAAGACTAATAATGTTATGTAATTTTTCAAAAATGTAGTTAATAAAAGTGTGTCATTATAAACATCACATAACTATAAGAAAAACATACGCTTTATAAATTTTTCAGACAATACATTCAGGGTGAACATGTAAGGAACTAAGAGTAAACAAATTCTATCTTGCAGGCTCGCAGCATCTACCTATTAGTTATCTTGCGCGCTGTTTCTTTTGTAACAAACTCGTGTTACGTTGTTTAATATTACATAACGCAACAAAAGGTATCCCGTATGTTGTGTACATGTTGACATTTTTGTTTGTCCCGTTTTAACCGTCTTTTGTTTGGAAAATGCTCCTTTCATGCAAACGGGCCCCTTTATCCGTGTCCGCGCCGTGAGATGGTGGAACGGAGCACCTACATGCTCTCGGTCTTATTATTTTATGTTTTATCTTGTTGATATTGCTTTTCAACTTTTAAGTATCTGTTTACCTTACTTACGCAACACACATAAACAAAAAAGCGCTGAGACCGAGACGAGTTTTTGGCCTGTTCTTTTCAGACTCGGGTTAGGCTGCCATTGGCTCTTAAAACCTAACCTAACATATAAGATGTTTCAAAGGGATTCTTGTAATTTTATTGAATAAAAAATGATTGGATTTTAATTTAATTACATCGTTATAAAGTTCAAAGAAATTAGAGAGGGAGAAAAGCGTCACGACATTTAAAAAACCACCATACTAATAGTAGTTGGTAAGGCTGAAGTGGGCTTACAGGATGTGCCACTATTTTCAAAATGTACGAAGAAAATCATTCTGGAAGTTGATTGTATGCTTATATTATCAGTTTCGAGCAGAATTAAACAGATCACAAACGACAAAATAGCATCACATACATAAGTCAAATATAAAAAGGTTTTGTTCAAATAATGAGATGTTTTTTTTTAAAAGAACTTTTTTATGTTTTATTTCAAAATGTGACATTTTAATGGCCAGTTTAATGCAGCTATAACCGCACACGGGTCATGATTTGCAGCACGAACCACTTAGCAGTAACGAAGTGTTTGCGTGACGCCCATAGCGTTTAACTGAGTCCGGACCTGACGCCTTGACGCCTGACGTGATGCCTTGTCGATCAGCTTGCATAATGAGCTGAGGTACTTAAAGTTTTTAAGAAAAAAAACCTTTATAAAAAATCATTGATCCAAAATTTCGCAGGAGCTATTTCAAAAGTTGCATAGTTAGCAGTGCTTTTGTTTCAATATTTTGAATTACATTTAAGAATTATTTAATTCATAGTTTTGATAAGTTGATACATTTGGTGCTACTTTCAAAAGCTTTTAAGATTGTTGAATACTTGTTTTCAACTAAGGAAATGTTATGTTGCAATTTCTGTCATCTATTGTTACGAAAGGTAAATAAAACTGTAATATGGGTTACCATAAGTTTTATTTACCTTTCGTATTATATATAACCTATATATTGATATGATTAAGTAGGTACTTACCTGTTATTTATTTTTATCTTGAGTCTTCACACTTTGTGGTAACAAAAACACAAAAACACGATTTTATTTTTATTTTCTTAGTTTACATTTTTTGGAGATTCGGTCATTACGAAAAGGTTAAGATTACAGTACGTAGTGTTTTGGAGAATTAAAACTTTCATTGTCATGCATATTTGTTGAAATATTTAGTTGCCAACAAAGCATTCAGCTCTGCAGTATCGCAAGAATTTACGTCCACTCTTGCAAAGGGTGTACTTTCCAAACAGCTTAGGAATGCACTAACTACAAGGATTAAGGTCAAAAACCGGACGGTGGATGTTGCCAGTAAAGTTTTCGGCTGCTATTTAAAGGAGGTGTTTCTGATCCAGCGACTCGTTTCATCACTTAAAAGTCGCTTGAGATACTATTTTGCCAAAAACTTGTCTGATCAATTCAACGCTTTATAATTTTTTGAAGAGAAAAAATTAAAATAGTAAAAAAAAAGTTTATGGGTGATATTTAAAAATGGTGTGTGAACCCAGTGACATGTTACATTATCAAAAGGTAGTCGCTTTTTTCTTCTTTTGATAAATTACTGTCTTGGCCAATAATTAAATGCGTCGTAATATTCTGAAGAGAAAAAAATAGATGTTTGATTTTAACGCAATTTTATTTTTGACTGGCAACACACGAATTTACTTAGTCCGGTTACCGAGTGAAAAATGTGATTTGTAGGTCAAAATGGCAAAAAAATAAGCCATAATTAAATATAATAAAAAACCATAGCCCTATCGACTTGGTACTAATTTTCCTCTTAAGAGATTCGACAACAAAGCACGTAAACATTCCTATGCATATTTTATGTGGAATATAGCAAGACATAAGCCTTACATTTATGCAGAATATAATAATGTTTATTTGACACACAAAGAAGAAGTTACAATGAAAAAGTACACCAATAGACTATAGTAAGGACTAAGGTTAACATAACAGCTAAAGTACAAAACGAAATACGAAAATATCTTGAAACCTTGCTATATTCAATGGTTGCATAGAAAATAAAAATAAAATTCACCAATTCAACCAGTTTGATTTACAACAATCTAAAAGCCTGTTTGCGGTACCTATCGCCTTACAGTATGACGGCGCCTTACCTCGCCGCACAGTGCAATCAGAATAAAAGTTGGGTTCCGACACGAACCTTGTTTTTTCACTATTTTCCATATGCAATGCAGTGCGCTGGGTAATACGATTACCGTAGCTGTGGCCTTACCGGCTTTGTCGCCTTAATAAGCAGCTAGATTGCAAAGTTCACCTTTGTTACATTGCATGTGCTAGGTTATTAAATGATTATTTTTTAGGGTACAACTTTTTGAAATACGGAACCTATCGAATTCGGTTGGTTAACGTTTGCATGGGTTACGCAATTATGATCCTTTTTCTTAGCTACCCAAAATATTGATTGCCAAATAGATTTTATGCAAGAAATAGAATTGGTACAGTTCTAACAAAACTACGATAGATTTTTTTTGAGAGACTGGCATTATTTATATGTGTTTTTGCGATAACTGTATTCACAGTACCTGCATATTTGTACAGAATATTATTCACTAATAATAAAAAAGCTTCAAATAAAAAATATACTATTCTACAATAATACAATAAAAGTTTTTGTCGAAAGTACTTTTCGATACGTAGCAAATTTCGACAGCTAGGTCAAAATTAAAATGTGAAAGCCTCCAGCGTATGACGCAACTCACGCTTGCCCGCATTTTTTGTATAACAAACGTTGCAAAAAAAATTCTTTATTACTGTTTTAAATAGAGTGGTTCTTGGTTATAATAATATGGTATAGTTCTTTTTTTTACATCTGGCAATTTCCTTGCAATTTTTTTTTTTGTAACGAATCAATTTATTATTGCTCTTATGCTAGTTGATTAAGGTTTATAATCGTTTCAAAACCAATGACGTAACTTATGGCTATCGAGCGAAAATATTATAACGTTTTTTAACGTGTTATTTAATGTTTAAATATATACTCTCGGGACTTAATCGCGTATTGTGAAACATTCTATTTACCTCGACGTTTCGATGATATTACAATCACCGTGGTTACGAGTAGACATAACATGTATATATTTAAACATGTTTCCAAGTCGCGATAGTTTAAAAAGTGTGTTATTTAATGATACAAAAAAGACACTGAATGAAAATTGAATGAAAACACTAAGGAAAACTTTTTTTTTTATTGCTTTGGACACTACTGAC
Source organism: Cosmorhoe ocellata (assembly GCA_963675405.1). Lineage (NCBI taxonomy): Eukaryota > Metazoa > Arthropoda > Insecta > Lepidoptera > Geometridae > Cosmorhoe > Cosmorhoe ocellata. Next base: position 2,486,255 of record OY776250.1, on the reverse strand, counting down.
AATTTTTTACACCTAGATATATTTAGTTTTTATTAAAACAGCAGATTATAATCATGGAGCGCTGATGGTCGATTTAGATAAGTATTTTACTCCTCGTTTACACCCGTAATCATGTTTGATACATGTTATCAACTGTTTCAAACATAAACTAGTGCTAACATTGTTTCAAACATGTTTTGTTTATCTCCTTTATGTTTTTTTGTTTAAGCGTTTTTGTCAGTTTTGATACGCTTTCTGTAAGTTTTGTAATTTGTATACAACTATTCTCACTTGTTTTACTTGTGTCAAAATTATATGAAAAAAGTGGATTCTACATGTACGAGTAGAATACATGTTATATACCTTGTTGTAAACGTGGTATTAGTGTGTTTGTTTCGTTACAATAAAATTGTAATATACTCTGTGCTCTCATGTTTTCGTTAATGAATTATATGTTTGTGTGCGTAGTGATTTTCCAATGTATAGCTGTGTTTTACCGTAGGCTCCATTGTAAACAAAATGTCCATGTGTGCGTGCAATGTTATGTAAGTGTGCGCTTTTGTTACAGGGTGCTGTTTTGTGACGTTTTTCACGCGCAAAGCGGCGTTGAAAGCCCAAGACGCTTTGCACAATATAAAAACATTGACTGGGGTAAGTGCTGTTCTTAAATGTTTTTTTTTTATTATCTGTTACTAATGGTGAAACTCCGGGTAAAGTGCTTTCGACGACAGCGACACTAACGTGGTGATACAGGGTGGGCAATTATCATATTACGCACTATATAATTGTACGAATGGACGCCATTACAGCGCCATCTATGTCAGCTGGCCACCAATTTGCAACATCACTAACTTGGCGATACAGGGCAGTCATACAACGCTCTATTCAAATACAAAATGGACTCCATCACAATGCTATCCACTAGTTCTAGCTGACCAGCAATTTCAGCTATCATACTTTTAGTACCTACTAAACCTCTCTTCTTCTAATTTTTTGTTTATGGTATCTGTCTCTTTTGAAATTAATTTTGCCAGTGTCAAGCAAGGATTTTCTATTAGAGTAGATAGAATGTCTTTGGTGTCAAGTGTTTAAATTAGTAGTATTGTCAATGTAACAAAGTCATAGTCAAATTGTCAAGTAAAATTTAAACAAAAGATGGCTTTTTTGTTTAAAATTCTCGGAATTTCCCCCGATGGATTTAGAAAAGAACTAATCACATTAATTCACATTTGTTACACTCGCGTCAAGAACGGCAAAATTACACAATAAGATCAAAATAACTAAAAAAATATATAAACTAGACTGTCAAAGTTAACAGTCGAATGCCTCGCAGAAAATCGTATACCTCTCTATTATCACGTCAGTGCTCTGTCGTCACCCGTATCGCTCGGAAGTTTACTTTGACATGTGACGTGTGCCACGTCGTAATACATTTACGTTGCATTTACGGTCCAGTCTAAAGTTGAGCTAGTAATTGAGCAACTATTGAGCATGTGCATAGGATTCTATAAACAAATAACTCAAAAAATTCCATGAACGTTACGCAAAACTTTAGACTAAACTCTCTGAAGCCTGATTTTAATAGCTAGCAATTATCAATTATTGTTATTGTATGGATCTAAAAACTTCACCTTGTGAATATACCATATTATGATCATACAGAGACAAACTTGCTAATTTTAGTAACAATTGCATTCGGGAAGAATTGCTCAAAGCAATTTTTTATGTTACTGCGATATAATTTGTTGGTTTTTGTCCGAAAATTGTAAAAAAACGACGCATTTTTATATGGCAATACCCCGTCGGTTGCCAATCTTAGTCAATTTATACAAGGTTCTTATGAAGTCTAGACTCAATTTCTATAAAACTGATGGGCACGAGAGTGAGGGTGAATAGCCAGGGGGAAAACATAGGGTTTACATGGTTTTTGCCTCTTTGTTTGTTTCGCGATGGGAATCTGAAATTGGTTTTACGATGTCGATATTCTATAATAAAAACACTTGTGTATATTATTATTATTATTCAAAGTGATGACCAACATTTTGAGAGAGCTGAAAAATTCTAAGATTTGCTTATAAATTTATATATACATATATAATCAACCTAGCCGATTTCGGCTACAGTGTCTTGGCTTTAGGACTTCAATCAATTAGGTAGAGCTTGGATGTTTTGCCCTTAAATGACTAATATAGCCTATTTTTGCACTAAATGTTCTAGCACAGGTAATTGAAAAATAAATAAAAAAATAATATGAAGGTATAAATAAATAAAAATATAAATTATATTTATATAAATTTATGATATAGATTAATAAATAGCACCAATCAATATAGTTAGACATGACTGTACTAGGATTTTCTTTATTGTTTCTATCAGGAACTACGAGTTCGAAGGAATCACACATTCCATCCAAAAAAAATTGCAGAACATACAAACATTTTTTACCTCGCCGCGGGAATCGAACCCGTACCTCTTACATTCCAGACACTCGCCCGCCACGCTATCGAAATCGCCATATACATACATTACTAGCTTTCTACCACGGCTTCGCTCGCGTGGCACCTTGAACAAATGCAAATCTATCCCACGGAAACTGTACATTTTTCCGGGATTAAAAGTAGCCATTGTCATTGTATTGTCATTCAAGGTCATAAACTAAGCAAATTCCAAGTTTCATTCTGATCCGTTAAGCCGTTTCAGCGTGAAAGAGTAACAAACATCCACACATACATTGCTTTCACGTTTACAATATTAGTAGGATTTTTAACTAACTTTTCGACAAGCAAATCTGAGTGTAAACAAAGCCAATCACAAAAACTCATTGAGCGTATGATTTGAATATCTATCGCTACAATACAGATACCTGTTGCAGGCCAGCCTTTATTGTATTATACCGTCAAATAGAGATGGGAGAACAAATATATCCAATTCGATACGCGATTGTTAGCGAATACAATCGAATTATCCGAGTTGGCGTCCGCCCTCGCTGCGTCTTCATTGCGATGCTTCAAGAGCCAACGGTGCGTCTGTTAAATCATATCTCGTGATTTAGATAAAAATATATAAATAAATAATGCTGGACAATCCACACAGCATCATCTAGCCCCAAAGTAAGCTACTCAAAGCTTGTGTTATGGGTACTAGATAACTGATATATTTAATTTAATACATTATTATACATAGCTAGATAAATGATGGATGGACTGTGTGAAAGATGACATGGGTAAGAAAGGAGTGAGTACTGAGATGACGAATGACAGAGGGAAATGGAAGAAGATCACATGTTGTGCCGACCCCACATAACGTGGGATAAGGGCAGGAAGATGATGATGATGATGATGATACATAGATAGATATTTTTATTATGCATAGAAGATGATTGTTAGGTTACCATTGGCAGTGATTTTTTTGTTCACTGATCCATACAATATTCTAAATGCAAAAGTGACTCTGTTTGATTATTACCTTTTCACGACTAAACTTCTTAACGGATCGCATTGAAATTTGGCTAGGGTATAGATGAGTCACATAGGTTATACAAAATGTCGAGAAATATAATATGGAGGCTGTAAAAACTTATTTTCAGATACGTTCAGTCGGATTTTTTTAATTTTTTTGCAATTAGTTATTTATACTGGTTAAACGAAAATGATTGAAAAATACTGAAAACTTTTCAAGCTTTTACGTCAGTAACTAGCCACTAGCTTCCGGTCTATAGTCGCGCTTCATCTCGCGATAATTCAATTCTATTGTAAGTATTATCGGATATTTTCTCTCGATTGATTCACGCTACGCTCTTTTGGCGGAAGCTTCTTTCGTCGATAAATATGTTAGCGTGAAATACCTATCACGTGATCGCGACTGTAATCCCCAGGATTTTTTCTTCTCAGATCTCTAGTTACTTAGGTTTAGGTTTAAAGACATTTATTCTCATTCAAGATTAATAAATCACTTACATGAATACATCGTAACAAGTTAATAATATAATAGTTCGTCGTCGCACAAATATTTGGTAAGTAGGTAATTATACTTAATTTAGAAAAACAAAAAAATACAATTCTAAACAAAACAAAATAATACAATACTAAGTGTTACAATTGACTTCTAAAATTATTAATTATTACAGTTATAGTTATAGTTTGTTAATTGATAATTTACCTAGAAGTTACCACACAGATGAATACCACTCAAATAAAAGTGTAGCGTGTTAGAAATGCAGATCTAGGTTTACTCAGTACAAGATGCGAATTTAAATAATAAAATAATTATATTATTTAAACTTGCATCTTAAATACATATTCACTACTATATACTTTCACTACATATACATAAGTATATGAGTTATATCTTTGAGGATATCTAGAGAACTATCTCTACTACTAAGTCGGAGGCACATCTAAACATTATATTTGACACAATGACTATATTTTTCACAGTATTTAGTACTAAGTTCCGCCCACGGCTTCGCTCGCGTGGTACCTTGAAAAACAAAAAAAAATCTATCCCACGGGAACCGTACATTTTTTCGGGATAAAAAGTAGCCTATGTGCTATTCTAGACTTTAATATATGTACATCTGTGCTAAATTTCATCCAGATCCGTTTAGCCGTTTCAGCGTGAATGAGTAAAAAACATACATCCGTACATCCATACATTCTTACAAACTTTTCGTTTATAATATTAGTAGGATTACATTACGTGACATTTGCAAAAAATGTGGCTGCGGTTGTCACTCCCGCATAGGCCTTTTTAGTCACGAACAGAAATGTTCGAATACTACGAATTGTTCTGTAACCTTACGCCACCTAATTAAGATAATTTCATCTTTATTAGATGTAAACAGGCAATGATGATGATACGTGACAGGTTGTAAGCCTTGCCGCTTTTAAGAACACTAACCTATGACACACACTTTCGAGATAAAATACACATTATCATGATAAATATCCCGATTTAAGTGAAAATTGGGTTTCGATGTTTCGTTTGAAACTCGTGGTTTCCCAATGCTTTCGCCAATTTTGCTTCATCAATATTGCAAGGTGTAAGATAAGGGAACTTCCTAAAACTTTATCCACTAAACCTCGTCTGCCTCTAAATAAATAATAATCTTTGCTAAGACCTCTGCCATCGTGCAGGGGCCGTACCATAAGCTTTTGGGCAATATCAAAGTAATATAATATTGATATAGCGTACCATGACCTAAAAATCAGCGATGGGCTTGCAACCTGTCACGTACGGAATACTAACTACTATGCAAAATGTGGGCATGTACCAAATGTCATGTCACGTGCATCTGAGTACCCTCTTTAGATATCCTCAAAGATCTAAGTAGCTAAAGATCTGAGAAGATGTCTACCGAGCCCGGGGATTACAGTCGTGATCATATTTTTTTACACGCTTTATATTAGCTTCACCTGTATGTTTGTATGTTTGTATGTTTGTATGTTTGTTTGTAACCGACTTCTTTGGGCGCGATTTTGACCCACTTTAAACGGCCAGATTTCGTTCAAACTTTGTAGATTTATCGAGGACCGATGACAATACACTATTTTGATAAAAAATTACTAAAAAATAGAAAATAAATAATAGTTAAAAAAAACTAAAAAACACGCTTTTTATAGAAACCGAACTAAAAAATAGAAAATAAATTAAAAAAAAAGCGTGGGGTGCTCTTTAAGATATTATCGAAATGAAAATCACTCTACTCATATCTGTCAATAAAATATTTATAACTATTGACACCATGCACCCCACACTTTTTTTTATATTTATTTTCTATTTTTTAGTTCGGTTTCTATAAAAAGCGTGTTTTTTAGTTTTTTTTAACTATTATTTATTACCTAAGAAATTGTATTGATATATTGTTACGTAAAGCTAGAAATTTAACGTTTCTAAAAATATGGCTTGCTAGAGCTAATGTAAGGTATACCCTGGAACCAAACATTTTAAGGTGCGTATAATAGGTGATTCTTATAAGCGGTCATGAACTTGCAACCTGTCACGTACGGAATACTAATCACTGTGCAAAATGTGGGCATGTGCCAAATGTCATGTTTGAATAAGCCTCTGAATACCTTCTTTAGATAAGTAACCTAGAGATCTGAGAATATATCTAACGAGCCTGGGGATTACAGCTATGAATCATGACTGTAAACCCCAGGCTCGTGACTCATGATCATATTTTTTTTTTTGTTTCTTCATGCATAATATTTTGCATAATATTCTCAAAAAATGTAGAAAGAATTTAATAAGCGGTATTCAAATTAGAATGCCTAGGATTGCTGCGTGCTTGGACAGTACGCCAGAGGGCGCTCTGGGCGCAGAAACTATGTCAAAAATTCACTTAAGTCTAGGGTACTACTTTAGACTTGCTAACTTCACCAACTTATTTTCGGTGAGGAATTCTCAAACTATTCAGAGATTTTATGAGCCCACTCATCTTAGGGACTAAAATAGTACTTATTTCAAAATTACAAAAACCCGACTGAAAGTAGATAAAATAGCCTTAGATTTTTCGGCATTTTATATAGCCTTGTAATGCAGACAAATCAGACATTTTACTTGTTAGAATCCGTCCAGTCTTTTAAACTACAACGATCGCCAAAGAAACTACATAAATAAAAATAAATAAAATAAATATGATCACGACTGTAATCCCCAGGCTCGGTAGATATCTTCTCAGATCTTTAGTTTCTTAGATCTTTGAGGATATCTAAGAGGGTAGTCAGAGGCAAGTCCAAACATGACATTTGGTACATGCCCACATTTTGCACAATAGTTAGTATTCCGTACGTGACAGGTTGCAAGCCCATCGCCGCTTATAAGAATACTAACCAATGACACATACCTTCGAATTTTTAGTTCTAGGGTATGCCGGTTTCCTCACGATGTTTTCCTTCAGCGTTTAAGAGCACTGGCATTGCGCACATAAATTTTTCGAATGGAAAAACTCGTGGTGCACGACCAGGTTTGAACCCACGACCTTCGGATCGTGAGGCAGGGGTGCTACCACTACACCACCAGCGCTCGTACTACATACATACTATTAAATAAAACAATATAGCCGTTTTAAAATGCTATTTTTAGTTACTTTTAGTCGCGTTTTTTTAACTTTTGCAATAAATACTAGTTCAATTGTTAATTACAAATGGAAAGCTGTGAAATTGATTACATTGTTGGAAACACATCTGCTACGGAAAGCACGTAGAAGATCTACGGCGTAGCTGTTCGTAGCGCGTACTTGTCTACAATGAAACCGTACGTGGCCTAATTTGTGATTCCGTTACTTAAACAACGAAAGGTAGGAGAAAAATCGGTTTAAATGTTAGTGTTCTTTTGGGACACCTTGTATAAAAGAGAACTGGAGATTTACCACAAGCTCTTACAAACTATCATGTGTCACAAACGTCACAATTCAAGCTTGAAGTAACACTACTTAAATACAGTTTTTTATAGATCATGGTATGAAATATCAAAGTTATATTACTTTGATGCTGCTTGAAGAGCTTCTGTCGAAATCCTTCCAGCTGTTTGCGCTACAGCAACAGCCAAAGGAACTCGCTTACACCCGAAACACATACCCTCCTCTTCGCAGTCGGATAAAAATGGCGTGCTTTTTAAGAAATTGAATAACTGACTGAAGGATAACCTTTAACTGGAGCAATAAATCAATCGTTCGCATTCTAGTCTAGCTGTGGGCGAGCTCACAAAAGCGTGTATAATTCGAAGCGGCTTCCGCCCCGTGGAGCCCTACGCAGAAAGTACCCACCTATCGCTTACGTATCGCTATATGTCCACACAAAATTACAACTAATCTGTTTGAAATTATTAAAATTTACGTTTCATTAGAATTATCGAGCCGCCATAATGAAATATACAGTTTTTCATTTAGATGACGATTATCAAAAAAAAACAAAAATAAAAGAAGAAGAAGAAGAAAAAGCAAGAAAATCCCCAGGCTTAGCAAACATTTCCGCAGATCTCTAGTTTTTTAGATTTTTGTGGATATCTAGCAGGGGTCAGATGCATCTTCAAACATGGTACTTTGCACAGTACTAAGTATTCCATACGTGACAGGTTGCAAACCTATCATCGCTTATAATAACACTGAACTATGACATATCTTTGAATTTATAGTTCTAGAGCATGCCGGCTTCTTCACGATGTTTTCCTTCACCATTTAAGAGCATTGACATTCCGCACATCATTTTTATGAATAAAAAAACTCATTGGTGCACGACCTTATAAACCATCTTGTTTCAGATACTTCAAGTTTCAAGCTTGAAGTAACACTACTTCAATACAATTTTTAAAAGTCATGGTACGAAATATCATAGTTATGTTGCCTGAAAAGCTTGTAGTAAGGCCTTTGGTTTGAACTCATGACCTTCAAATTGTGAGGCAGAGGTGCTACCACCAGTATTCTAATGAAAATTTAAACAAATAAACTGCCTAATATATAAAATAAAATAAATATGATCACGACTGTAATCCCCGGTAGATATCTTCCTAAGATCTTTAGTTACTTAGATCTTTGAGGATATCTAAAGGAGGTAGTCAGAAGCACGTCCAAACATGACATTTGGTACATGCCCACATTTTGCACAGTAGTTAGTATTCCGTACGTGACAGGTTGCAAGCCCATCGCCGCTTATAAGAATACTAACCTATGACACACACCTTCGAATGTTTGGTTCTAGGGTATGCCTAATAATACCGGGATAATAGATATGTATGTTTCGCTGTAGCGCCGATCGGAAGGGGCCGCCCCGGACACGGTGAACTTTGATCGATAGTCCGGATTTATGATCGAGTTTCCTCGGTCTTAAGTAATTGACTGGCTCCATTAGTGCGGCAGCAGCTTTTGTAGACCCGGACAAATGTTTGACTTGAGCGACTATAGTTTTAGCCGGGCGAGAACTAAGCAGGTTCGCTCTTTGAAATTCTCATTTAGCTGAGATATTACTCGTGCGTGATATTTTATTAACAAAACAACAGAATCACCATCTTATTAGTCTACTTCATTAATATAATTATGTAAAAGTGTGTATGTTTTTACCTTTATAATCATGTGACGGCTGAAGAATTTAAAAAAAAAAAATATGAATTTAGATAATACCCTGAATTGTAAACATGTTTATTGATGTAAATGAACCCATTCGGTAACAATGGTTTTTTGAAAATCGTGTTTTCACAATTTGGAAACCATGGCAGAAATATTAAAGTTTATTAAAATTACTTTTTAACATCAGACAAATTAGCTGTAAAAGATATTTTAGTTTTACAGAGCTCTTTAAAGAAAATTTCAGGTCTTAGGCGCTTAAATTACCGCGATCGCCCTCCTAGTTAGCATACATACATTTTCTGGTGTTGCATCACCTTTGCATGTACGGAAAGCTTTCTAATGGCATATGGTATAAATCACACGTATTCGCACAATGCGACGTGTGGTCACCGTCGCCTGACGCTTCCGTCCCAAGCATTGTTACCTTCCACGTGTATTACAGACATGGGTACGTGATACGACGCTCATTCAAATTCTCTATTTCAATAGGTAGTACCTGGATGACCGAGCTTTGCTCGTTTTTTTAATGAGGTAAACGACGTTTTCTAAAAATGAAACCTAGCTAGATCGATTTATCACCCCCGAATACCCCTGTATACTAAATTTCATGAAAATCGTTGGAGCCGTTTCCGAGATTCCGATTATATATATATATATATACAAGAATTGCTCGTTTAAAGGTATAAGATGATACTAATATAGGGTGTTTCGGAAACAATGAGATCTATTAGCAAAGATATGCTTATTGTTAAGAACAATATTCGTATGTAGAATGGAATAGAACACTATAGCTTTAGTGTAAAGTCACAGAAGAAAATATAGAAAAGAAATGAGATAGGCATACGTAATGTTTTTACGTAATACAAGCATTTAATGACCCTATAGGTTTACATTTACGTCTATTCCCACTAGTTCAGTTGTCGAGTTCAGTTGACTGAACTAGTGAGATTTCTTTTCTCGTTTATTCAGTTCAGAAAGATCTTGCAAACAAACAGATGGATTTCTCACGATATTCATCATTATCATCAATGGCAGCTCAAATAATGGCCTACTGTTGTATGTCTGTACCGTTTTATCTTTATCATCCTTTACGATATTACGAGCGGAAAAATATTTAGATGCACAACCGGGCTTCGAACCCACGTCTTAATTTGCTACTTAGCATTAGCTACTCCACTATTGCACACGCAATGCCCTATAATTTGATTAGATAGGTATATATAATTAGATTTAGGTACACTTAGTCCAAGTAATGTCACAATTAATTGCTGTATTATATTATCTTCGAAGGTAGAAAGGTCAGTCCTATTATAGACAAGTACTTACTGAAAATATAAAAAAAATCAATCCAATATCACGAAGATGCGATAAAAATTCACGACTTTCCGTAGCTCTTCTTTACGTCTTGTATTCCACTTTCGAGCTAAGCTTTTTAGCACTATAACAACTATGTTGTTTACTGTTATAATACTACTATTGATAATGAACGGAACACAAAAACACATACATACATACATACATACATAAAATCACGCCTGTTTCCCGACGGGGTAGGCAGAGACCACGGATCTCTACTTGCTACGATCCTGACCTACTTCTTTTGCTTCATTTACTCTCATTACATTCTTCATACATGCGCGTCGGTTTAGGGTACTCTGGACCTGGCCTTTCTCTAAAACGTCCCCAACATTAAAAAAACATGCAGACGAATTATGGATAACCTCCTTCTCAAAAACACACCATTAAAAAAACATGCAGACGAATTATGGATAACCTCCTTCTTTTTTGAAAGTCTGTTAAAAATCGATAATATTTTTTTAAAAGGTTTACTAGTACAGAAAACAGTTTATTCACTTTGGATTTTTTTATATTTTAAAATAAAGATTCAGTATGTACGATTATTTATGTCTTTTGGTCCAGTTTTAGAACTTTGTCTATACTTAATATATATTATGAGATACGTTTCGCATATCAGTGGTGTACAAGCATTAGACGACCTGTCCCAAAAGCATTTTGAATTTCACGATAACGACTTCGTGTCTGCGACAGACTCTCAAAACAATTCTTGTTTTATATTCCTATCGGGAATTTTAAAATGGTGCCTCCTCAAGTTTTCTGTGTAGAGTGTCCTTCTTTATGTGAATAATGATCTCCAATACATTGTTTTATTTACACTAATAATAATTATAATGATTGAAGATTTGTATTTTCGTATGTTTGTGACAGATAAACTCAAAAACTACAGGACTGATTTCAATTTTTTTTTTCTCCAATAGAATGTTACATTATCCCTAAGTAACATAGGCTATATTTATTAACATAAAAAAATTATGATTCTTACTAAAACTTCAATAATGTAACCCAAGGTGTAAAAATGAATACCCTAATAATATTACAAACGTGAAAGTTCGTATGTATGTATGAAACGGCTGAACGGATCTGGATGAAATCATACACATTGGTTGAATGATGAAAGATAATGAAAATGACCAAAACAAAAGAAAATAGTCTAAAAGCGCACGATAAGAATAAGATGGTGACTAAAATGTTTCATCCCAAATAATACGGCCACAAAAATATTTACCGCCATAAAAATTTTGTAATACCGTTACAAAAATTTCTCATCCCAAATAATACCACCACTAAAATGTCTCATCCCAAATAATACTGCTACAAAAATGTCTCATCGCAAGTTACACTACCATAAAAATGTCTCATAACAAGTTACACTACCGTAAAAATGTCTCATCGCAAGTCATACCGTCGCGGGTCACAATGAACCATTTTCCCAACTCTCAATCAGGGATTAGCTTCCTCTTAATCCGAATATCGAGCGCGGTTCCCCTAATATTTCATAATGGGGTCCGTTGCCCCGCGATAACACGGGCTCCTAGAACCATTTACAACTGGACTAACATCTGCGCATTTTATAATGTTACGCTAATATAGTCTCTGAGGAAAGAAAAGTGGGGTAAGGAAAGCATCGTTCATGTCTTAAAATATGTCGCCCGGATGGAACGAAGTTCCTTTCCTTGCTTTCTGTGAGAGAAAGAGAGAGAGACAGACAGAGAAACACGCGCACGCCGCACGGCTTACAACTATAGCAAAAAGTGTCGTTACAACTTTTGGTCTTAATTTTTTCCGTCTAGCCCCCTTTCGCATCGCGCGATAAGGTACTTCGTTCCAAAAAGAATAAAGTGTTCATTAGATCCATCCAAACTTATTTCAGTTTTTTAGCAAAACCATTCTATATAATAAAACGTAAATTAATTAAGTATCCAGAAACTGAACAGTCCAAGGGTGAGACGGGTAGGGTGAACTATCTGGGTCTTACATACTCACCCGATTGTTGATATGTTTATTAGAACTCCGGCTAAATTACGGGTAGGTTATGTGAGTAACTTTACATTAATTAACATTGATTTGTAACGTGAGATTATAATAATATCATATGTATGGATATACCCTACAGAGGGATATACCTCACAGCTCAGTAGCTCTGCCTTTTGCGCTGTAGATTGTTTGATCCCCACCGAGGACCAGCATTTGTGTGATGTATGCAGATGTTTGTTCTGTGTTTAAATTAATGTATCAGCTATCTGCTTCACATAGTACAAGCTTTGCTTAGTTTTAAGCTAGATGGCGTTGTCTGAATTGTCCACCAATATTTATTATTCTTTATTATTATTCGAGTATATTATGTCTCGGTAATATACTTGCAACCTGACACGTACGAAATACTAAACTACTGCGCAAAACGTGGGTGTATTTAGCCAAATAAAATATTTGTATATCCCTGTAACTATCCTATTAATATCTTAAAAAATATACGTAGCTTCAGATCTGAAAATATTAATTTACAAAAAATAATATTGCTTTTATAATTAATGACAAGAAAAGGCATTTAAGAAACCTTTCATAATAAAGATTCAGTTACGTGATAATGTTTTTTACATTATCTTTGTTTAGTAATAAATAATAATCTTTCAAATTCTCGACATTATAGCTTCTTTTGATGAAAGCAATTTTTTTCAGCACAAATAATACCAAACAGCCGACATTTCTTTACGCAAGTACATAAATAAAGGTTTCGCAAAATGAAAGGGCGTTTAAGAAATGAATAGAATAAAAAACTCATTATATAGCGTATGCTGAATGTCTGAAGCACAGAATATATAATAGTAGCATTTGAGGTTCTATTTTGATCAAACATCTGAAGAGCGATTACAAAGCTTATATACAGGGTAAGACGGCTCAATTTAAGTTTGACGTTACGAGACTATTTTAACCCTATGAACACTATTTAGCTTATTCAATAACCCAGTTGTTTGTACATACTTCATGATATAAAAAAAATTAAAACTTGGTCACGACTGTAATCCTCAGGACTTGGTAGATATCTCCTCAGATCTATAGTTACTTAGTCAGAGGCACGTTTTAACATGATATATTTTGACAGTAGTTAGTATTCCATACGTGACAGGATGCAAACCCATCACCGTTTCTAAGAATACTAACATGTCACATACCTTTGAATTTCTGGTTCTAAGATATGCCGGTTTCCTCACGATATTTTCCTTTACCGTTTAAGAGCAGTGGCATTGCGCACATAATTTTGTCGAATAAAAAAACTTATTAGTGTACTACCAAATTTAAAACAACGATATTTGGATCGTCAGGCAGAAGTGCTACCACTACACTACCAGTGCTTTTCAAAATAGTGTAATATAAAGTCGTTTTCTTTGAAGTCGATTTGTAGTTGAAATCTGAAAAGTACCAGGCGAGCATGAAGCTTTCGAGTCTTTCAGAACCACGAACGTAAGAAAATAAAACCGTTCCTTTCATTACTAGGAGAGCATGATGTATAAGGAAGTGTCTTTGATACACGACGCCTTCTACATTCAAATAGCACGCATCAGCTTCCATTTTTAACAAGGCTGTAAACAAGGAGTCTTTTCATGGAGACAAAAATATGATTCTCGGCGTAATACAGCACTTTTATGAGAAGCAATCGTGCAAGTCACAGAACAAAGAATTTTACTACTCTTTATTATAACACACACAGATTGAAGAATCAATTAGAAAAACAATAAAACTCAATATCACAATAAACATGATCACGACTCTAATCCCCAGGCTCGGTAGATATCTCCTCAGATCACTAGCTACTTAGATCTTTTGAGGATATCTAAAGAGGGTAGACAGAGGCAAGTCCAAACACGACATTTGGCACATGCCTGCATACTGCACAGTGGTTAGTATTCCGTAAGTGACACGTTGCAAGCCCATGGCTGCTTATAAGAATACTAACCTACTCGTATGAATTTTTGGTTTTAAGGTATACCGGTTTCCTTACGAAGTTTTTCTTCATCGTTTAAGATCATTGGCATTCGTGTCTTACCTTCTTTGATATACATATATAGAGTATTTTACTGGGGACTTTCTTTCAATGGGCAACCTTGTTGGGGATTTTGGGCAGAATTCATAATTTCGAATAATTATGTATACCAAGATCGTAGCAAGTGGAAATCCGTGGTCTCTGCCAACAGGCGTGATTTAATGTATGTATATTTTAACTCGTAAGCATCCTTTCAAAATGTTGCCAATGCAAAGTAGATAGATTTCGACAAGGCTGCTTTCAATATCATGTTATTCGTCACAGTTTATACGGGGTACATTGTTCTGCGGAACAGTTGGGTCGCAAATGGCGGCTCGTGTAGGCAGAGTCTACTCGACCCGGTCGTTCCTTCCGGGACATTGTCTTATCCGGCCCAGTTAGTCGGCGCATCAATCATTTAAAGCCTTAGGACCGCTTACGTCGTCGCGACCCGCTACTCGAATATTTGAGGAAAGAAAATATTACGTTTAGTTTGTTCAGCGGACGTGAAAATAATAAATGGTTTGTTTTGGGTTATGCAAACGCTGCAACGTAAACATTTTGCAAGTGTACTAATGTTTCGGTGTTCGCTGGGTTACCGGAACATTTGTCTCGTGCACTGATGGGACTGTTAAGGTGTTTGCGCACATGAGTAATGAAGTCAAACTCTTAGCCATTGAATATATTTTATTTCACAAACAAACACATAGGGAGTAAGCAATCAATTTGAAACAGAAACGGAAAAACAAATAAATTAAAGTTACTTCCTATTAGATACTATTAGGTATAGCTACATATAAGATACAAAAAACATTTCCACGTGAGATAAAATGACGTATTACCTAACTACGTATTACCATTGGTTATATTTACAGTAACGTAACATAAAGTAAGCTTACACACAGACTGACTTTTTCACATATTAACACACACAAGTTGCAGTGTATTCATAACAGAATTGAAATGCAGTGATAATGCGGCAAACCAACAGCAGAATCAAGTCAAATGAAGTGAGTTTTTCTATTTGATTCTACCCTCGATAGATTGGAAATTGAGCTTTACAAATAGAGAGATATCCAATCTCTGCTAAAATCCAATGGCGTATTCACAAAATGATAACCAAAAGTCGAATTAGTTACATTACTTTTGAAGGGTGGTAGGGCGTTAGTTCTTTGAACACAGAATTAATAATGGCAAGGTATTTCACTCTGTGCAAGCATTTTCAGTGTAGGCTCTCAAAACACTTAGTCAGATATTCTACTCTACCTAGACTATCTGGATTCATAGAGCTTACAAGCTAGTAATATTCAAGCATTACTATGATTAACATTGATTAACAAAGACATTGTTGGCTCTATACTACAAAGGCTCTGCTTAGCTTTAGAATATAAGTGTTTTTGTTGAGAAAAATATATCGAAGCCCACAGTAAATGAACAAGAGCATATAACTCCAAACATTAGGCACACAATTTTCATTTACCTCTCATCCGGGTCAAACGAGGCCCGCAAACCATTTGAATAGATTGCAGCGGACCTCAAGAAATCATCGCGGTCTTGTAAATGGTGAAATAAAGACAGCGACTGGCTTACAATCAAGGAAATTGAAAGGTCGACCCGGATAACCGGGTGCGGCCCTACCCTTCCGCTACATTGTCTTATCCGGCCATGCATCATTTTGCCCCGTTTCGTTCGGACCCGATAACCTATAACCCTGGCATGAGGCACGAGTGCGGTTATTTTAATAAATCTACAGATATTCGTGTCGAATGGGGCCTTTAGGTGTTTAATCTACTAAAGCGTAGGGTAAATAAAATATCATGAGAAACCGGCATGTCACAGAACCTAAAAAATTTGAAGACGTGTGTCAAGTTAGGCGCACATTAATCCTTTCACCACATTCGTTTGAAAAGAAAAAGATGCGAAAATACATTAAAAAAATAATTAAGTGCACCTATTCAGTCACGTGTTGTCAAGTATGCCTTCGCTGCATGCGAAACAAAACCGCGTATGCCGTAAGAGCGGTGAAGCCGGCTCGTTTGAACACGTCTAGGCTTGGTGGACACTTCACTTAACTCTATAGATTTTCGTGTCGAATCGAAACCTTTACATTATGAGGTTGACGCGAATCGTCCCCCATTTTTTATGATAAGGTGCAGAATAGATAAAGATTGTCAAGTAACGGATATAGAATTTGAATTATGCGACATATTCTTTGTATTATGCATGACGTTATAATAGGGTGCTGCTTTAAAAAAGTTTATACGACATAAACCTCTGTGAAATACACCGTGCCTTTCACAACACTAGTTCTTTTGCCATCAATATCAAGGTTCTTTTTGGGCTTAAACCTGACCGGGGTTTTAACACAAGATCATCGGGCAATATCTAAATACAATCGGGCATAATAATGACTGACTGACTGACATAGTGATCTATCAACGCACAGCCCAAACCACTGGACAGATCGGGCTGAAATTTGGCATGCAGGTAGATGTTATGACGTAGGCATCCGCTAAGAAGGATTTTGATTAATTCTACCCCAAAGGGGATAAAAGTTTGTATGAAAAGTCGCGATAATCGACATTCACGCGGGCGAAGCTGGGGGCTTCAGCTAGTTAAAGTAATATAACTTTGACGTAAGTAGAGTACGAGTATAAGTAGACTCAGAGTAGACGAATGATATGAGTGAGTGGAAAAAGAAAACGTGTTGTGCCAACCCCCTTATCGTGGGATAAGAGCAGGAATGATGATGATGATAACTTGACATTTCGTACCACGACCCATAAAAATTGTATTGAAGTAGTGTTACTTCAAGTTTGAAATATGACGAATCTGAAACATTATGGTTTTTGTTTGTCATCTAGGTTCCGCTCGCGGCTTCACCCGCGTGATACCTTGAAAAACAAAAACATATCTATCCCACGGGAACCATACATTTTTTCGGGATAAAATGTAGCCTATGTGTTATTCCAGACCATAATCTATATCTGTGCAAAATTTCATTTAGATCCGTTCAGCCGTTTTAGCGTGAAAAAGTAACAAACATACATCCATCCATCCATACATTCTTACAAACTTTCGCGTTTATAATATTAGTAGGATTTAGGTTCACAGTGGCTTCAGAAAAAGGAGCTTCGAAGGAACACTTTAAATTTAGCGACTTTTATTAATGTAACGTAAATCCGGTATCAAACAATCATGTTCATAATTATGCCAGATGAAGTTACTACAAACGCTGTCTTGCGAACTGAATCGCTCCCTAAGGATTAGATTTTGGTCATAAATACAAAGCCGAGTTTGATGAACTTTGCAGTGGTCTTTATTACAGGGTTTGTGGCAGCTAACAGAAACAGTCAGGCCCCAATCAGATTTAAGTTCGTCGGCATGTTTTAGGTTACATTCTAGCTAGACTATTTCAACCTTAATATTTTTTCTATTGAAAGTTTTGACCCTCGTATGCAGAAAACTGACAGTTATGTATTGAGGCGGATTCGACTAAACTATAGTAGGTACAAATAATATTTATAGGCACTACCCGAAATTAACGAAAAGTAAACACTAACATTTGATTGTAAGATTTGATTGTTTGTTTGTTTTTTTTGCATTGAATAGGCTAAGAAACTACTGGAACGATTTGAATTTTTTTTTCTCCAATGTGTAGAATGAATTTTCAGGAAGAACATAGGCTATATTTTACGTAGGTACTTCGCGGGTGACGTCGCGAGCGGAAGCTAGTCTTCTAAATATATATAATTCATAGGTGACTGACTGACTGACTGACTGACATAGTGATCTATCAACGCACAGCCCAAACCACTGGACGGATCGGGCTGAAATTTGGTATGCAGGTAGATGTTATGACGTAGGCATCCGCTAAGAAAGGATTTTGATTAATTCTACCCCAAGGGGATAAAATAGGGGATGAAAGTTTGTATTAAAAGTCGCGATAATCGACATCCACGCGGGCGAAGCTGCGAGTGGAAGCTAGTGTTAAATAAGTCCCTAGTTTTTTAAATTAGTGTCATTAAAACTTTGTATAACTACCAAAGCACTAAATATGAGTAACGTTGATTATAAGTACTCATAAAACATACATTGTACGGTAGAAATATATACGTTTGAAGTCGTATTCGGTTCACGTCGTTACGGATTGAAATTGTATTCCGACGATTCGGGGCCCGTGAGGGATGCGAATATTATACAAGACGTTTTAAGCCAGTTTACGATTTAAACAGTCATTGAATTTTAGTCTGTTTATCAGGTTTTTTTTTTAAATAATAGCAAATGTTTTTAGTTATTAGTAACCCTTTACGATAAAACAGTAACCGATTAAAAAAAAACCCCAAGCTACATTTTTAAAGTTACAACTGACGGAAACCCATGATCTGTTAATTAAACTAACAGATTGTTAGCCTTTTATTCGTCTGTTAAAGTTGTTTTGTTTTCTATCATGTCCTGACAAAGGATTGTCTTCCGTAAAATGAAATAACATAAAATATATATTACTTCTTCTTCTTCTTCTTCATCTTCAATTATGGCATCTGTCTCTTAGAGAATAATTTTGCCAGTGTCAAGTGTATTTATTTATAAGTATTGTCAACGTCACAGAGTCATAGTCAAGTAGTCAAGTCAATTTTAAACAAAAGATGGCTGTTTTGTTGAAAATTTTCGGGATTTCCTCCGATGGAATTTGAAGAGAACTATTCACTCTAATTCACATACTTTACACTCGCGTCAAGAACCCGGGCTTTATTGGCAAAATAACCACCAAAATTACGCAATAAAACTCAAAATAACACGAGAAAACATATAAAAACCAGAGCGACGTAGTTGTCAGGCAAATACACCGCAGAAAATCCAAAATATATATTATATAACGATACTTTAACATTCTTGTTAATTTTGACGTCCGATCAGCTTTGTTAACAAAATCTTTGATGACATTGGGCCATTATGTCAATTGTGACAGATGTTAAGAAAGAAGACTTTTTTGTCTATCAACTAACTGTCATCTTGTCAATGCAATGAAGAGATTACTATGAAGGGAATTTTTTTCTAACTTTTTGGCCCACTGCTTAGCAAAGGTGGTATAGTTTCTTGGCTTTGTCGCACCATTCCTTCCTAACGCTCCAAGGTCATCCCATTAAAAATTGTTTTCTTTTCTAAATTAAGTTCAAACACGCATTATTCACCTTATTGTTTTATACTCTTTTCGACCGACCGAAAAGAAATGAACGAGAAACGTAATACATAAAGACGAATATCCTATTTCAAACACATTTATCATGCCAACGCATATATTTCCCGATAGTGCCGGTATACAAAACGTCTGTCAACAAAAATGATGACGCAAGCCTTTCTTGTGCTTTTCATCAAAAAGCTAAGTATATCCAGGCTATAGCCGCCTTTCTGTACTACACAGCTCACAACAATACATAAAAAATGCTTTGAATAAGTTATAAATCATGATAAGTCAAGAGAGCGCTGGTGGTGTAGTGGTAGCACCCCTGCCTGATGATCCGAAGGTCGTGGATTCAAACCTGGTCGTGCACCTATGAGTTTTTCCATTCGAAAAATGTATGTGCGCAATACCAGTGCTAACGGTGAAGGAAAACATTGTAAGGAAACCGGCATACCATAGATCCAAAAATTCGAACGTGTGTGTCATAGGTTTGTATTCTTATAAGTGGCGATGGGCTTGCAACCTGACACGTACGGAATACTAACTACTGCGCAAAATGTGGGCATGTACCAAATGTCATGTTTGGACGTGCCTCTGACTACCCTCTTTAGATATCCTCAAAGATCTAAGTAACTAAAGATCTGAGGAGGTATCGACCGAGCCCGGGGATTACAGTCGTGATCATATATTTTTTTTATAAGTCAAGTTGAATATATCTGCTTATTGTGTTTAAACCGTTGGATTCAAGCGCTGATAACCTGCTTTCTATACATATGTGGTTGTTGTATAATACGTATTGGAACTGTCCGACGTTTCTAGGGCACTGTCGCGCCTCCTGTCTGTGTCGTACTGTACTGTAATGCAGTTACAAATCAGAATACTGCAATACTTTTAGCTAAAAAACCTCAAATATATTTAAAAACTAGCTGATCCGGTGAACTTCGTATCACCTACTACGAGTATTCTTCGCATTTTTTTATTTTCTCACCATTTTAACCTTCCCTGAACTCGAAAAAATATTTCAAAACCGAAATTACCCAAATCAGTCCAGCCGTTCTCGAGTTTTAGCGAGACTAACGAACAGCAATTAATTTTTATATACTCGTATAACAGATCATGTTTGTAGAGTTCATCAATCTCACATCTACCTCTCATTCTGTACGATTGTTTTGTTAACAGTACCCCTAGTATGAGTTATTGATAGTTTACGGAAACTTTTTTCGAATAGTATCCTTTCATACATTTACCTCCATCGGAACTAAAATAAAGTCGATATCGTGAAAACTTGGTTTGAAAATCATTGTTGGGACTGCCGATTAGATAATATTTTCGATATTATCGACCTTATTTTAGTTCCTTAACATTTCCGATGGAGGTAAATGTATGAAAAGATACTATTCGAAAAAAGTTTTCGTAAATCAAAAACTCATACTAGGGGTACAGATTTAAAATAGAAAAAAATACTGAACGTTATATACCTACGTATTGAATAATTCTATTTAACTATCTAAAATTAATTGTGCATATTTTATATTTTGTGTGCAATAAAGAATTTAAATAAATAAATAAAATGTAAAATCACTGAGGCCCATTGCGTTTTCTAAATTATATCAGGTGAAGCAACATAGTACTATCTGGCTCATATTTGACATAACGTATCAGTATTAGAACGCTTACCTCTGGCAGTTATCTGGATCAGTTGAGCTATCTATAGATCGTCTTTAACGGTCCTTAGATAACTTAACTGTGTAACAAATATTTTATATAATGTGTAGGTATATTAAGATAATATCTGCTTATTGCGATAAATATAGAATTTGAACTATCATGTGAATAATAATAATTTTATTCATGATACCTTGAAAAATTAAAACAAATCTATCCCACTTGAACCGTCCGAGATAAAAAGTAACCTATGTGCTATTTCAGACTATAATGTATACCTATCTGTGCCAAATTTCATCTAGATCCGTTCAGCCTTTTCAGCGTGAAAGAGTAACAAACATACACATTCTTACAAACTTTCGCGTTTATAATATTAGTAGGATGACAGCCACAATTTCTAAGAGTTGAATCATTGTGTGCCCATAGCCTTATTTCCTCGGTCAAGTTACATGAGTACAAAGAGCTTTCTACCTCATATAAGTCTGCATAAGCCGCATGTAAACACGGCTTTAGCTCCTCCCAGACTGAATATCGAAAGTATCCTTTGTAATATAATATCTATTGTAGCAGAGAAGCAGAGAAATTAAGTTTGTAGTTTATAACGAATGCATAAATTACGAACTATGCAACTATAGTTTGACGGCCTCACAGCTCAGTTGGTAGTAGCTCTGCCTTCCACGCTTCAGTGTGTGGGTTCGATCCCCAACAGGACAAACATTTTGTGTGATTTTTGAAAAAAATGTGTATAGTTAATCTATCAGCTATTTGGTTCTCATAGTACAAGCTGTGAAGCCAATCATGTAAAATACTAATTAAAGTTTTGTTAAGTGAACCGGTGGTGTAGTGGTAGCACTCCTGCCTCACGATCCGAACGTTGTGGGTTCAAACCTGGTCTACCACCGATGAGATTTTCCATACAAAAAAAATATGTGAAGGAAAACATCGTGAGGTAACCGGCATACCCTAAAACCAAAAATTCAAAAGTGTGTGTCATAGGTTAGTATTCTTATAAGCGGCGATGGGCTTGCAACCTGTCACGTACGGAATACTGTGCAAAATGTGGGCATGTGCAAAATGTCATTGGTCGTGCCCCTGACTATCCTCTTTAGATATACTCAAAGATCTAAGTCACTAGAGATCTGAGGAGATATCTACCGAGTCTGGGTATTAAAGTCGTGATCATGTGAAGTTTTGTATTGCATAGCTATGTTCGAGTGTCACTTTGTCTTTGCCTCTGACGCATGTATATTTTTACTATAGTTCTTTGGAATAAGCAAGTTCGAGAGCTTCTCGAACGGGGATATAACAAATCGTAGTACTTGATGCATTGTGCCGGGATTCAGTGCCTTTCCGGTTCAATGCTGCGGAACTGAACCCATATTGCAATATTTTACAAGGACATTGAGATGCGCTTTCCATTTTTCGTTTATTGCTTAGAAGTACAACACTACTGAGAAAATGCTATGTAAGAGAAAATGCCTTTATGTCTCGCCTACTCGCCATTGCAACATGAACCCAATTAACTCGCTTTGATTCAATAGTGCGATTTAAAAGTCTTATTCCCTATAAGAATATCACTGATGAATCCAAATATTGATACTTTAACAAGGGATGTTTCGTCCATTGATTGTTTTATACATAGTTTGCGAGAGTCGCTGTCAAAAGTAGGTTGGTAATGTCTTCCGTCTTTCAACTAATAGCTGAAGCCAGTGAACGCAAAAAAACATGGAAGCTTCAAGGGTTCCGCGAAACTTGACACTAAATTTCACACATCAAAACTCCTTCGCGGATTTATCAAAAATTTATTAATATTTGGGACGCACCGTTAAAAGTTGACTAATATTCAGCCTAATACTCAAATAGAAATTCTATTTGAGTTTGTGTTGTTAAGCTCATTAGATAATAGTTTAGCGAGAAAGTACTAAGTACTTCTGTCCTTTTTATTGTAGGCTACATTTTATCAAATACACAACATATAGTATGTACCTTATATTCAGGTACCACGCGTGCGAAGCCGTTGGCAGAAGCTAATGCCGTTTATCTTTACAATGTATTCTATTGAGTTTCAAATAAAATCTATTCATATCTATATGGCAAAAGCGAGGAGAGGCCTATGCCCAGCAGTGGAATGAGAAGGACTAATGATGATGATGATGATGATTCTATAAGATATATTAAAGAACCTGTATTCTGCATGAATGCGATCAATCGCAAAAAATGCTACCCTGTCGTCTTGAAAAGTTCAGATCGTTCGGCTCATTAGTTTGGGACGATTTTTTCCGACCCCGTAACTTTTGGGGCCAACTTTTGGGGGTCCATTCAGTGTGCGCAACCTTTAGTCGAAAATAAATAGGGCTCGCTGAAATCTTACACGTGAATTGTTCTGTTGACGTGTTCTATCTGATAAAACGTATCGGGGTGGCATTGTTTAGAAGTTTAAGGTAGGCTTATCATAAATCGACCATTTTACCCGAGTCATTTAGTTTAATTATATTTTATTCGTTGTTTATTTTTAAACTTGTGTGTGAATATAATATTATAATTCTTGAATGAGCAACTAAATCAAATATACTAACTAGGAACAATAAAGCAGTGGTATTATGTTTGTTTCGTTATCCTGAAATCAATGTGTTAAATTTCACAAAAAAAAAGTTTAAAAAGAAATCACCGATGTTTAGAATTAACTTTCAGGATGGATATAAGCTATCTTTTATCTAGTTAATAGAATAAAAAAAGAATAAACACCATAAATATAGGATAATTTATTTATTTATTCCAAATTATTATTTTACAGTAAATGTTTTAAATTCTTACTTAAATAAACTAAAAAAAAGATTAAATATTATACATAATATTGCTAACATAAAACTTTACAGTAAAATAATTTAATAAAGCCTGGGAACAGTCGTGATTAGGTACTATGTTATTTAAAATATCATAAAAAATATCCATCAAACAAAACACCAATCAGTAATTTGTTAACACAGAACAAGATACTTGTAGAGATGTTTCAATCTAGAAATGAACGCCCCTCCACTTGTACTTGTACCTTATGTAAAGGAAATAGAGTAGCAAATACGTTGGAGGGGCGTTCATTTTTAGACTTATCTACCTCTACCAAGGTACATATATGCATACACGAAAAGCGTCAAAAAACAGCTAAGTAATTAGTCCCAACAAGCCCATCCCGCCAGCCTCACTGAATGCAAACTTTTTCGCCGGGGGAAATTACCCAAGTCACAGTTGCAACTTTCGGGCGTCGCTCGGCGGACGCGATACAATTTACTTAACAACAAAACAAGGTCAAACTTTACGACACAGTGCGATGGACGCAGTATGTTCACTACATCGGTGTAGAGAACACGTGCTTCCCGTGGTAGGTTTTTAGTTAAATCTGTGGCTCGCAAAATGTCAGAGATATTATAAATATTGGTATAATATCCATAATATAATAATGAATCCCTATTTCCCATGGTCACGGCATCATGCGTGAAAGGCTGGACCGATTTCGCTAATTATTTTTTTTGTGTTTGTTATTGTAAGGAGAAGGTTTTATGACAAGACAACGTCTGTCAGGTCGGCTAGTATATTATAAATATTGGTGGTCTTACTTAAGCCCTGCCTATCCAAGGGTTGTGGGTTTGAATCCTGTCATGTATGAACGCTATAACAGTAGGTACTCAAAAAAGTGAAAGAAAACATCGTAAGGAAACCGGCATACCCTAGAACTAAAAATTCGAAGGTGTGTGTCATAGCCATAGGTTAGTATTCTTATAGGCTTTAAGAGGCATTGCGCACATAATTTTTTTAATAGAAAAACTCATTAGTGCACGACCAAGTTTGAACCCACGACTTTCGGATCGTGAGGCAGGGGTGCCACTACCACTACACCAGCAGCGCTAAATAATTATAATAGATACAAAGACCTATTTACTTTTGCCAACAGATGTATCAGCTCGGTGATATACTTGTCCTTCTAAAAAACTATGCAGATACTTTTATTCTGTGACCGAAACTTTTCGTGAAGTTCGTGTCAAGTGGCCGGCTAATGCCACTCGGTGTGTGCGTGGACCAAAACTTTAGTTATAATCGTAAAATGCCACAGTTCTTACCTAATTGGAAGCTGCTTGTAATGGTTGTACTTAGCTACTTTATTAAACTGTGGTAATAGTTCTGCGGCCGCTCCGCTTAGTGTTGATGACATGCTATAAACGGCCCTCTTTATTAAAGTTTTGAAAGCTTCTGATTGAGAAAGCTGGAGGGTTATTACAAACACTCTCGCAAGCTTTGAGAAGTAAGTTGCTCATTAAATGTTTAGATACTTCTTGCTAAATAGCTTTTTGCTTAACTTAACTGAGTACTTAGGGTAAAAGCTCAATTTAGTTTTGAGTTTTGACATTGAAATGTTTAGTGAGATTATGCCAATAGATAGAGGTATGTTGGACCGGCCAATGTTAGACCTCTCTGCGGATGAACTGCCTTACCACAAGCTCTTACAAACCATCATGTTTCAGAAACGTCATTTTTATAGGTCATGGTACGATATATCAAAATTATAATTCTTTGATATTGCCCGGAGGGCTTTTGGTGAGGCCCCTAGCTGAAATGCAAAAAGTGTGTTTTCGATCCAAAAAAATTATGTGTGCAATGCCAGTGCTTTTAAGCGGTGAAGGAAAACATCGTGAGAAAACCGGCATAACCTAGAACTAAAAATTCGAATGTTAGTATTCTTATAAGCGGCGATGAGCTTGCAACTTGTCACTTACGAAATACTAACTACTGTGCAAATGTGGGCATATGCCAAATATCAATTTTGGACGTGCCTCGGTCTACCCTTTTTAGATATCCACAAAAATCCATATCGAATGCAGTATTCACTAATTTATTGTGATAAGCTTGGATTAAAACTTAGGCTTTGTTTCATCGAAATCGTTTGACAAATAGATAATTATTTGATATATTTGATTGATAACTTTAACTATTCATTCAGCCCCAGTCACAAAACATTAAATAGAAATCTAACGCGTACGCAGTCGCGAGTATCAACTAGTTAATAATAAATGATTGTTTGCTACAGTACTTTCTTGCATTAGTTACAATTCTATTGTACATTAAACTCTGTAACTTCACTGATTAAAACTTCATCAGCGCTAAAAGCGACTTGCAAAATATTTTATAACAACAATAACTGCTTTAAAAGAAACTTTACAATTTTGCGATTCTGTTGTGAAACTTGATTTTAATGTTATTCTTGAGTGAGGTAGCTCATTGCTGTAGGACTTAAACATTCGTAAACTTACTTTTTATATATTTTTAATATTTTATGATAATGTTAGTTACATATTTGACTGGCCACACAGCTCAGTTGGTTGAAGCTCTGCCTTCTGGTGCAGGTTGTCGGTTCGATCCCCACCCAGGGCAAACATTTGTGTGATGAACGCAGATGTTTGTTCCGTATCTGGGATTATTATCTATTCTATGTGTGTATTTACAAAAAAATATATAATTAACCTATCAGCTATCTAGTTCCCATAATACTAGCTTTGCTTAGTTTGGGGCTAGGTGACGTTGTGTGAATTATCCACCAATATTGATTTATTATCCTACTAAAATATAAAAACATAAAAACGCGAAAGTTTGTAAAAATGTATGTATGGATGTATGTTTGTTATTCCACTACTACTTTGTCTACTACTACCAACTGAGTTGTTATGCTAGTCTATAAATTAATAAATATATCAGCTATCTGGTTCCCATAAAATAAACTTTGCTTATTTTATTTATTTAATGTAGTACAATAGCTAACAACCCCGATTTTGTATTTGGTATAAATAGTCCACAAAAAGTTATGAAGGATAATTTCAAAGAGTGACCATCCATTTCGTCCAATCTGGCTTATGTCTTCAGGAAATGTCCGCTGAAAAAGCCTCTTTGACGACATATTTCCTTTCTTGTAAACTATACATATCATCGCACTTTTCAGCAATGTCACTTTACTATTAAAAAACGTCAGTCACACGTCATTTTAGTCAAACAGTGTTCAATGTCCAATTCTGAAAATTTTTATACCTTTTAGGTGACATTACGGCATCTATGTGCAAATGAGCATTGAAAATCTCATGAAAAATAAAAATAGCATTTAGATTACTATGAAAATGACAGAAAATGCTGAATTCCGCCCACGGCTTCGCCCGCGTGGTACCTTGAAAAAAAAAACAAATCTATCCCACGGGGACCGTACCTTCCTCCGGGATTTAAAGTAGCCTATGTGCTATTCCAGACTTTAATCTGTGCCAAATTTCATCCAGATTCCTTCAGCCGTTTCAGCGTGAAAGAGTAACAAACATACATCCATACATCTTACAAATTTTTGCGCTTACAATATTAGTAGGATAAAAATAATTTGTATTTTGCTATAGTGTGTAGTTCAGCCTAAATCTTACAAAAACTAAACGGACTCTACCGCATTATTCTTTAACTTCAAAGCCAATATCGATGGGACCTCAAAGAAAATATAAGAGGTCCTTTGGAAAACAGCAAAAAGCTTAATACCTTTGTGAAAGATGCGACGACCAGTCACAGGAAAGTGTTGCTTTGACACCTGTCACGATGAACTTACGTCAGAACGCTCACAACCTTTTTCGAACGCAAAAGCTCACAACCTCTTTTGAACGCAAAAGGTCACAACCTCTTTTGAACGCAAAAGCTCACAACCTCTTTCGAACGCAAAAGCTCACAACCTCTTTCGAACGCAAAAGCTCACAACCTCTTTTGAACGCAAAAGCTCACAACCTCTTTCGAACGCAAAAGCTCACAACCTCTTTTGAACGCAAAAGCTCACAACCTCTTTCGAACGCAAAAGCTCACAACCTCTTTCGAACGCAAAAGCTCACAACCTCTTTTGAACGCAAAAGCTCACAACCTCTTTCGAACGCAAAAGCTCACAACCTCTTTTGAACGCAAAAGCTCACAACCTCTTTCGAACGCAAAAGCTCACAACCTCTTTCGAACGCAAAAGCTCACAACCTCTTTTGAACGCAAAAGCTCACAACCTCTTTCGAACGCAAAAGCTCACAACCTCTTTTGAACGCAAAAGCTCACAACCTCTTTTGAACGCAAAAGCTCACAACCTCTTTCGAACGCAAAAGCTCACAACCTCTTTCGAACGCAAAAGCTCACAACCTCTTTCGAACGCAAAAGCTCACAACCTCTTTTGAACGCAAAAGCTCACAACCTCTTTCGAACGCAAAAGCTCACAACCTCTTTTGAACGCAAAAGCTCACAACCTCTTTTGAACGCAAAAGCTCACAACCTCTTTTGAACGCAAAAGCTCACAACCTCTTTCGAACGCAAAAGCTCACAACCTCTTTTGAACGCAAAAGCTCACAACCTCTTTTGAACGCAAAAGCTCACAACCTCTTTCGAACGCAAAAGGTCACAACCTCTTTTGAACGCAAAAGCTCACAACCTCTTTTGAACGCAAAAGCTCACAACCTCTTTTGAACGCAAAAGCTCACAACCTCTTTTGAACGCAAAAGCTCACAACCTCTTTCGAACGCAAAAGCTCACAACCTCTTTTGAACGCAAAAGCTCACAACCTCTTTCGAACGCAAAAGCTCACAACCTCTTTTGAACGCAAAAGCTCACAACCTCTTTTGAACGCAAAAGCTCACAACCTCTTTCGAACGCAAAAGGTCACAACCTCTTTTGAACGCAAAAGGTCACAACCTCTTTTGAACGCAAAAGGTCACAACCTCTTTTCAACGCAAAAGGTCACAACCTCTTTTGAACGCAAAAGGTCACAACCTCTTTTGAACGCAAAAGGTCACAACCTCTTTTGAACGCAAGCATGAAAATATGTTAAATCGACAGTGTACTAATTAGAAAACAATACTCTATTATTATTACTTAACCATATCTTGGAATTTTTCAACATGTCGGTTTCCTCACGATCGATGTTAGAATGGACTACCTATTGTCTAATGGAGACAGCATCGATGAGGACAAAGGGAATACATCGTTTCTGATACCAACAATACAGGGAATGTGTGTGTAGAGAAAAACTCTATCACACTCATCGAGTCTACGCCGCTTTATATTAGAGAGAGAAGTAAACAAACTGTTCTATATAGTCTGTGGTCCGATGGGGGTATTAAAGCTGGGACGTAGGAAAATTGCCGGTCACCCACAAAAGGTGAACCGAAGGGCATTTAAAGGGAGTGGCGAAATCAAAGGGCCTTTTAGGCTTATTATGCGGTTCAGCGACGGACGGTGGAAAAAAAACAGTCGCACGCGAGTCGAGTTTGTTCAATAAGGGTCAGTACAAATTGTAGGGTTGAAAACTTTGTGTTGTTTACTAAGGGTGGATTAGGACAAGGTCTGGTTTAACTATTCTCAGAATAATGATAGGTCAAATGCAAGTAAAATGTCAGTTTAGACTTCGATAATCTGACCGAGGTAAGCACCAACCTTTTGATCTAAAGAGTAAGCCATAAAAAAACATGATCACGACATACCTATAGTATCGTGTTTAACAAGAAGGGTGATGGACTTGAATGTGGATGGATATAAGGGTAGAGGTAGACCTAAGAAAATATGGATGGACTATGTGAAAGACGATAGTGTAAGAAGGGAGTGACTACTGAGATGACGGATGATAGGGAAGAGTGGAGGTAGAGAACCTGTTGTGCCGACCCCACCTAGTGGGATAAGGACAGGAAGATGATGATGATGACATAGAGTACCGTGTTCTATTTTTGTTCTTGAGTACGGAACCCTAAAATCTTCCTTGCTCCAATAGCGACGTTGGCCGGTAATGCAGCGATTTTGCAGAGTGTCGTTGAGTGTCGTGATTTAGAGAACAATGGAGGTCGACGAATAAAATATATACTCATTTTCTATAGGGAAAAAATACATGCCCTCCTCTAGCAGTAATAAACTTAAAGATCGAATATACAACAAAATATACTTGACACTGCTAAAATTGTTCTCAAAGTGACAGATGCCATAAATAAAGAAAAAGAAGACTTTATTGTCAACTTGCAGCGATTAATTTGTATAAATTTGTGTTAATCTGTGTTCTCCAGTCCGTGTTACGATTAATTTATATAAATCTGTGTGTGTCGCCGAGTTACGGATTTCTCGATAATAATCAGTAAGCTAACAGTACATTTCACACATTTCACTGGCTATAAATTAAAATGTGTCGCTAGTGACTGCGAGGCGTCTTCTCTTGGCGCGAATCGTCACGCCTCATTTATTTTTAAATCGATCCATCCGTCTGTCAGTACAGGCCGGGCGAAAACGTTATGCTCATTTTGTAACTAAAGTTTAACGTGCTAATTAGCTCTTATAATTTGTTGGTGGACAGAATAGACAGGATGAAGTGTTAATGCGGCGTGGATCATCTATTTTGCAAGAGGTACAAAGTTAGTAGAACATCCTGGAAAGAAAATAAGGCATCTTGTAGATGATTGTGCAAAATGGACCAATAGAATTGTATTACGTCACTATCACGCAATTTTGGCATGACCCCATTGGTTGATATAGACAAAGTATGTAGTCTATCAGCCAAGTTCGGAATACAAATAAGACACACTTCCACCCTGTTTAATCGGAAACGTTAAGTTTAATTTAGATTTTCGGAGAATTTTTCGTGGTACTGTATGTATTCATGTAGAAAAAAAATGAGTTTTTTTGTTTAAAATATTTTTTTTTATTTTGTTTTTTTTTGTAATATTCTGTAAGTATATAAGATAGTTTTTTTTGTTCATGTTCGTATAACCCTCTAAGTTCCATTCGTTATTTCAAAATATTGCGCTCACTAACTCCACAAAAGTGTGAATAAATAAATATTGGTGTACTTTTTCCACTGGTTGTACATACAACAATTCAACACTACATGTATAATGTATGCATGTAACTATGTCCTGTATATATGT
Organism: Cosmorhoe ocellata; assembly: GCA_963675405.1. Classification (NCBI taxonomy): domain Eukaryota; kingdom Metazoa; phylum Arthropoda; class Insecta; order Lepidoptera; family Geometridae; genus Cosmorhoe; species Cosmorhoe ocellata. Next base: position 2,455,047 of record OY776250.1, on the reverse strand, counting down.
TGTATTATATATATATACGCTTCGAGAAATACCGCTTGCACCGATCGAGAATTTATATTGGACGACGGGAAATTGAGCCAACTGAATTGAGCTTTATAAAGAATCGCGACCTCCTTGCCTTGTCGCATTCTTTTCTATGTCATAAACCACAAGTGGCATTTTAGTTTTGCATCATCATCATCAGCCAGAAAAAAAATTTGCTAATGATAACACTCTTCTCTAATGGCACGATGACATTACCATATTTGGAAAGTTCTGTTAAAAATTACAGTCAAAATCTTAACATTACTAGTAGTCAAATCTCAAATACTTTAACCTATTACTTTGATACTTATTATTAATTTTTTAATTGTTTCTTTCAATTCCGTACAATTTTTCCATTTCAATTTTAATGTCTAAAGGTTGAGAAGAGATTGCGATGTTTGGTATAAAGTTTCTCGAAATCCGTCTCACCTTTTTGGCGTGATTAAGCAATCTAGACACGCGGTAGCGTGTCAAGCCAAGTTCCAGCTGAACGGCGAGCCGCGCACCGTGTGTAATATTACACGAACCATTTGGAGCTAAACAAACTACTGAAAAGGACTGAAATATCTAGTACTTTCCCGCTAAACTATTATCTAATGAGCTTAACAACACAAACTCAAATAGAACTTCGACACGAGTTTCGCTTCTCTACGAAGCATCCTCAGGGCCTTTGACTCGCTCCGCACTGGTGTTGTTCCACCGAGCGCCGAAAGAAAAGTCACGAGAGGTACTCAGATGACGGATGATAGAGGCAAATGGAAGAAGAAAACGTGTTGTGCCGACCCCACATAGCGGGATAAAAGGCTAGGAAGATGAAGAATAAAGTAGATGTGTTTCGATTAGATTTAGTAATTCAGCGAACAACAGATTTACCACCACTTAGTGTGTTATTAGTTTCGAATAATTTTAATTGCACTACCCCACATAATTTCCACGTTATCAAGTAAACTAACAATGATAAACAACCCATAGTTTGACAAATTGCTCACATCGCCCGTACGATGTTTGTATAGTCTAGCCTGTGTACCGAGTGATTGATGATCACTTAAGGCTAATTAGGTAGTGGATTCATACATTGTCTGGGGAGTAGGTACGGCGATCAGGAATACGAATGCGATGCGATAGCATGCTGGAATAACATTGCGATACGATAGAATGTCGGAATAATATACTACATCGACTTGCAGTACGATCACATAGTCAAAGACACTGTTTTTTTTTGTAACATAATTGGATTTTTAATTCTGTAAAATACAATAGAAAATAATGGATGCGAGATTAAAAATGTCGGAAAAATAAATAAATATTATACTTTTTTTATTACAACACCTTTGCGTTTTTCTTGCATCCATATTAATCTACATTTGATACAAAGGTATTATAATGAGCTTGCAAAGAAATTGAAGGGTTACAAATCGTGTCGGATGTGATAAAACTTCAAATATGATTTGTACATGTGTTACTCTTCACGAATACGATAAATTAGTTTATAATTACGCTATTAAAATACTTAGTGGTGACTGATATCTTATTTATTAATAACATCTTCATATTATTCATAGATGATGATGATATTAATAGTATTTTTTTAAAATACATTCTCAGTTTAAAGTTATTTTAACCGAGTACGTTAAATGAAATAAAAACCGACTGAAAGTAATGTAAAAACAGTTTTTACAGTAGCCATATTTGAAATTTCAAATAACTTATGTCATCCAGACGAATCTTATAACACTTCAAAATGGTCAAAATCCGTTCAGCCGGTTGGGCTAGCGACAGCCAAAGAAACTTGCATACAAATTATATACATACGCCCCATTTATACATTCGTAATCGGGTAAAAAAATTAAAACGACTAGACCACAAGACTATCAGAATGCTAATTTATCTATATCTCAAAGTGTCTCATAATTTGTTTCTAGGTACTGAGTTCTATATAAAAGCAATCTGCCAATTTAACTGCACTCATTACTCAATACTGATCGCGCTGTAATGCATTACATATAAAAATAGCCTGCGACTGATTAGCGAGAGACGTGCCATTGGTTTCACTTGGTATTGAGTAGGTACGTAGTCATTAACGTAGGTAATAGAAGGTAGATCAGTCTAAAAATGCACGCCCCTCCAATGTATTTGCTATACTATTTCCTCTAGATACGGTACAAGTACAAGTGGAGGGGCGTGCATTTTTAGATTGAGTGATCTCTACTGGTTATTCTTTTGCTAATTTTATTTCATTTCTTCTCAAATTATGAAGGAAAACACCGTGATAATACCGGTATTTCGTAGAACTTGACTGGCTCAATCTACTTTTCTGCGATGTAGGTTCGTTCCCAGCCAGGACAAACGTTTGTGTGTTGAATTCATAATTATGTTAATTCTGTGTCTGGGTGTAAATATTTACAACAAAAATATAATAATAATAATAATTAATCTATCAGCTATCAATTCACATTGTACAAGCATTCTTAGTTTGGGATAGGCTACTTTTTATCCCGGAAAAATGTACGGTTCCCGAGAAATTTCCCAGGTTCCCAGCTATCCGAGAGGAGTAAATTGAAAAACAGCGCGCTGCTTGCGTATCAATGCAAGCAGCAAAATGCTGAATTTACTCCTTTTGCCTTAAATGACTTGTTTTTTTTAAATAGGTACTTAAGTCTAAATTTTTTGTTGTGTTTTTTTTTTTTTGGCAATAAACTATTTTCTATTCTATTCTATTCTATTCTAAATAGGTTTGTTTTTGTTTTTCAAGGTACCACGCGGGCGAAGCCGTGGGCGGAAGCTAGTAGCGCATATAAACGTGTTCATACTGCCGCGTAAACTTACGTAGTTCGGAGTACAATTCATTTCACTTGCCGGTGTTTGCGTGGACAGTACCGGGCGTTGTTTACGAATAACTCGAGCATTGTTTGCCATCAATTGCACCAGGGACGGAGCGAGGGGCGGTTCCCGTGCCGTCGGGTAACATTTCCATTTTATTTGGGAAACAGTGTGATACACATATATAATAAAAATATAGATTGTACGTACATACATAGTCCAGTGAAATTTTCACAGTTAAAAATATGCAATACGCCGTGATTGGAGACGTCGTCATCATCATCATTAACATCTTCTTACCCTTTTCCCACGTTATGTGAGGTCAGCGCAATATGTGATCTTCGATTTCCGTCTGTCATTCGTCATCTCAGTACTCACTCCTTTCGTACCCATGTCATCTTTCACACAGTCCATCCATCTTTTCTTTGGCTTATCTCTATCCCTGTACCTATCCACATTCATATGGCTATAATAATAAAACTTTATTTTGGACTACTTATATATCGATAGTGCAATCCTTAGGCAGTAACATTTAAAAAACAACGTTGTAATCGTATCGTGTTAGAAGCATCGAAAGTTTGCGTACTTAGTTTATGTGAAAATTTGTATGTTTGCAGCTCTATATATCGTTGTATAAACGGTTTAACAGATTTGGGTGAAACTAAGTATGAATGTAGGTTATACCTTGAATTAACATTTACATTTTTATCCCGAAAAAACCTCCAAGAATCCTCTTGAAAGAAGAATCTTTCATCCGAAAAGGAGATAAAATTATGAAACTACGTAACCGGGGTTACCGCTAGTAATTAGTACATAATAATATAATCTTCATTCGCGACGCCATGTTACTCGACGTCACGGGAAACATTCGTGAGTGGCGGCTCTGTTTTGCCGCTTAAATTATTCACATTTACTGTTACGATATTAACGCGTGGATCGGCAATATTTTAATATTAAACCAACAAACTTCTGACGGGTTAATATGTTTGTTTGTTCGTTTATTAGTTGATATGCGAGCCGCCTTTGTTGGTTTAAGGTAATGGTTTGTGTTGATGAAATTAGGTACAATATGTAACCCAATAGGGTTATCTGCATGTGAAAATGATATTATAATAATGTTGATGTAATGGAATGTAATTTATACATACAACAGAAGAATTGAGTGTGTGTACATATAAGAAAAGTAATAAAAGAAAGGGGGGTGTAAGAGTAATTCTTTCCATCCAAAAGGTTGCCTGGAGTAGATTGCTTTTAGCAATAAGACATTCTATTATACATTTTTTAGTTATTTTTTTTTCCTTATCTGTTATTTATATTTCTTTCGTGTGTTTACGTGATGTTCTAAAAGCCTAAAACTTTCCTCGGCGTATATGAACTATCTAACACAATTTTTTTTTCAATTCAAACTAATATTTCCTGGGATCAGCGCGTTCAACCAAACAAACTCTTCAGCTTTATAATATTACTAGAGATGAATTTAAAACCATTGCCACAAACATCCACCATAATTATGTACCTACATTGTGACTTGCAAACAGTGTCTCCTTTTTGGAGCGCCGTGTTACAATCAATTATTAACATATGAATACGTCACTGGCGGCTCAGAATAATCCTATGCGATTAAGAAATTATACCTTTGTCCTAATCAGCATTCGGTAGTTATTAATTTAACCATTTAATTGTTACAGATGCATCATCCAATCCAGATGAAACCGGCAGACAGTGAAAATAGAAATGGTAAGTTTTCAATATTTACCGTCCAAATTTCATTATTGAAACTAATTTTCAACATTAAATAATTTGAAACTCAACAATATTTAACGATTTGGTGTAATATAAAAATAGGTTGGGTAAGATAGAGGAAAATGGAAAAAGAACGTGCTGTGCTGACCTCACATAAAGTGGCAAAAGGGCAGGAAGAAGAAGAAGGTTGGGTAGGATCAAGAAATGTACTAGGTTGAAAGACCATGGATTCAAACATGAAACATTACTACTTTTCGCAATTACTTTAACAAATAGTTGTATAGTTGTTACTACGAGTATATTTACTTAAAAATGTTCAAAACTTAAACAAAAAACCTAAAATAGGTTTCATTATAATGACGCGTGATAAAAGAGGTTTGTTTCAACTATTTACCTTGATGCAGTAGGGTATTTCAAGGACACGCCGCATGTCAATTCAATTATATAATATACGATCAATAGCCGCTTACTTACTGTGTAGCGATCAATACTACGGCAATATAAACTCAAAGTACATATTATACTTAGATAGATATTGTAACCTACGTCATAGAGAGCAGGTCCACTTTGTGAGATCTTGCACTCATAGACAAGTTTAATATATCAAATAAGTCGAGCAACGTTCAACGCGGTCATGATATGGAACGGGAACCGCTACTGAGCTTCAATGTCAAAGTCAGATAGTTTTATTGAATAAAATTTCATTGAACTCGTCTCAATCCTAGCGTTCTTTTAGTACGATCTTTCTTGAAAATAGAATGTGAAAGCATTAATACGTACAAAAATATGTTGAAGGCACATGTCTGCTCAATAGAATAGCAAAACAAATTACATAAATAAACATAACATTATTATACTTATATCACAATAGTTATATTTAATAATTTAAGCTCAGGAGATATTTACCTACTTAAACTTAGATTTAGTACACATTCATTGTTTAAATTTATCTCATTTTATGTAAACTGTAAAGTTTTTATGAGAAATAAAGTTCCTTAAACCTAAAATGCTTTAGCTGATCATGTCAAAAAAAACTAGAATTTTATGAAAATAATTACTTATCTTTGCAACTGTTTCCATGCCAACTTCGCTATTCAATAAAAGAGAAAAATAGAGTAGATAACACACTTGGAAGTTAAGGGTACCCGTGGAGCAATCACATCTGATCTATTAGATAGATTAGTTCTCTGTCTGATATCAATCAGCTTGATCAAATAACTACATCATAATATATCGCCCAACTCACAGGTGCGTGACTAAGCAATGGATTAAGTAATTGAGACTACGTTGTTCGGTGTATACCTTGTAGGTTATTGAATTTGTACAAGACTCCGCGTCATGCTCGCGATCTTATTACGAAAACTAGCTAAAAATTGAGCACAATTTTAGACCTTTTATGTTTGAAATAACTTATTGTGAAGACATTACTATATGTAGGTACATACTAGCTTCCGCCCGCGGCTTCGCCCGCGTGATACCTTGAAAAACAAAAACATCACTTTCCCACGGGAACCATACATTTTTTCGGGATAAAATGTAGCCTATGTTATTCCAGACCATAATCTATACCTGTGCCAAATTTCATTCAGATCCGTTCGGCCGTTTTAGCGTGAAAGAGTAACAAACATACATCCAGACATTAAGACATCCAAACAAACTTTCGCGTTTATAATATTAGTAGGATAAGAAGTGGTTTGATTGTGTGAAAGTTGATAATAAATGTAAGAGGAGTAGATTCAGAGTTGACGAATGATAGAAGTGGAAGAAGAAAACATATTGTGCCGACCTCACTTAACGTGGGATAAGGGCAAGAGAATGATGATTACTATTTGTACAAACGATTTTTTTATAAGATTTGAAATAAAATAATCCAACAATGCTGAAATGTGATTCACGAAATTCTGACGCTGAACCGCGAAGAATGCAGCTGAAATTGTCTATTCAGTGGTTACATTCAGCAGCCATAATGCAAGTCTATTTCGAAGTGCCAAATTCGGTGGAACCAATTGGCGCTGGCAATTTGGGTCTTCACTGGAAGACACAACTGGAACCCTTAACTGGAAGAGACATTTGGTAGCAATGAAGTAAGCTACGGAGCTTAGATAACTTGAAATAGGGACAATTTAATGAAAGTGAATGTAAAATATCATGTAACACAGCGTAATACAACGCTTTTTCTGTAAATTATCGCAGTTTTCAAAAGTAATAAATTAGTAGAGAGCTTCTAAATTCCCATTTTTATTAGTAACTGAAGACTTGAACAAATTCCTAGATTTTTAATTACACTTTATTGAAGGTAAAGTGTGTCATGGCATCGCGAATACTTAAGACGTCGTAAATGTCTGTTATATATTATAATAAGTTATGCTAATTATTTCTCGCATTGATCCTGGGTTTACCTAATAAAAACTATTGAAGAAGCGTTTGAGTTAGGCTAGTTTATCAGTGGGTATTCCGTCTACGCCTCAACCTCAAGTAACGACACTCAAATTTGACAATCCCGTCACGTGCCTGGCGACTCGAATACTCGAAGCTGAGTGTGCGCGTGACGATTTTTCGAGTTTAAATCGTAGGGGTAAACCCCAACGTTCGTTTTAGTAAGCTTTTGTTTATTTTATACTTTGTATGCAATATTGCTAGACAGGTGTTATTGAATGGAGTATGCTTAAACACACGTCAGAATAACTAGACGTGTTAATAAAATATTTGGAAGTATATCAAATGGATCGGTATTACGATTAGGCGGCCTGCCAAATTGGTGTACCCAATGATTACAATATTATCAATACAGACACCTAGGTGCCTACTTATTTAGTTTATTTTATAAAGACTTATTAAAACACTTACATATACTGTTCAGGTGTGATCGTCCGCCATGTTTTATTTGAAATTGATGTCTCTTTCTCGCAGACACAATGGCTCTCATTACGAGAGATGGCTAGCTATAAACCAAGTCTAAGGTAAACTTAAGTTTTTTAAAGTAAAGTAAAGGAATATTTTATTGCGTCAAATACATGTAGGTACATGTAGATGCCATTATGTTATTATTAAAACCATGTTCATGATTGCGAAATTACATCAAAAAGTGTAAAGTTTTTGATCGCGTTTTGTAATAACAACTTGATTAATAATGAATGCGCAACTGTTTGGTGAAATAGCTTATTGTTTATAATATTATGTTTAGATGGGTTTACTGGAGCGATGGATGAGAATTCATCTGAGGCGCAAAAAGTGCTGGTTTGGCTCTGTGAAACATTTAAAATGCACAGATGTATTATTCAAATGAGAAAATTATTATTTTCCGTCTATCTCCATATGACACTATTCTAATCTCAAAACCAGCTCCCTTTTATAAGAAGGTTCCTTACGAATGAGTTTCCATTTTCTAACACAAATCTCGTTCGAGGATAGATTTTTTCTGACCGTGAACTAGATCAAATGGCTACGCTCATAATTTTGAACGACTAAAAACTATAGCTAAGCGTGATTATCGATAGTTTTCAGTCGTTTCTATTTGCCAAGGTTTTACTGCTTGAAGTCAGTATTGCCTAGTTGGTAACCGCGTATTCATTTGTAGATGCTAATTTGCCGTGAAGGCTTCAGCGCCGATTGCGATATTGTGATTGTGACATTTGTGACTGTGAACGCAGCAAGTAAAGTTACGTTCTATGAATCTTCCAAGGTTTCCTTCACGTTCACTCCGCGTCATCATCATCATCATCATCTTCCTGCCCTTATCCCACGTTATGTGGGGTCGGCACAACATGTGATCTTCTTCCATTTCCCTCTGTCATTCGTCATTTCAGTACTCACTCCTTTCTCACCCATGTCATCTTTCACACAGTCCAATCCACACACGTTAAATCCGACTATTGTTTTAAAAACGTGTTATCATTGTGTATTACAGCTTTACTTTTCCTGCTTTCATAGTTTGAATAGGTGCTATAATCCTTTGAATCTTTTTTATTCTTCTTTTTCTTTTTGCTTGTCAATGCGTTTTTCATCAAATCGTTTTGATTAAACCTTAGTTTAGATCACGCAATCTATTGAATGAGTTTAGTAGCTTAATGATAGCTACGGTTCAGTAGCTTCGAGAAACCTAGTACTTACGTAAAGACCTAGATAGATTCAATGAACGCTCTATCAACAACTAGAAGAGCACAATTGAACCGCGAGCACCGACGGACGTAGCTCATTAGCAAAGGGGGAGTGGAGGCGACGCGACACCACGAGGAGTGACTGATCGTGCGTCGCCTGTCAACGTCTGCGCGCGCGCACCTCCGCCCGCAGCCAGCCGACAGTAGTGTCGCGAGCGCGGTAACACGTGGACGTGTGTCGGTGTCATGCGTAAAAGAAGTGAAGTGACGTGAATAAGGATGCGCGGTGAGACGGGCGGCGCGAGAGGCAAGACCGTCTCGGCGAGGAATGGGGGATACCCGGCCATCAGTGCTGCCTATTGGCTGCCACCGTCCAACCCGACGCCGTACCATGTGCCAGGTTCGGAAGAGCGAGTGCAGCGCGCTCGTTGCATCGAAAATCGACCTTAAAGCGAGGCCTTGGACCATAAGCATCCGGAGCCTTTTCCTTGATCGTCCATCGAAACTTTCAATTGATCAGTCATCAAGATACTGAAAATTTACAGCTTCTGAAACTGAATTTCTGACTGCTTATGGTCCAAGTTTGACCTTGGTTGACTTGATGACGGAGCATGCTGAACGAAGCGTTTTATTACTTAAGCTATGTAGTTATCAATGGGAACTCTATTACTCAGTGTTACAAAACTGTTTAGACTTTGATAAGGCCTCACCTGAGAATGTGACTCAGACTATAAACAGATGATTCTTAGTTGTACCTAAAATAATCGTTGGCGTTATACTCGTAAGTCTGTTTATAGTATAGATAATAGCTGAGTTTTCCTTAATAAGTCGTTGCTAAGCTTGTAAAAAATGAATATTTATGATAATCTTAATGACAAATAAGCAATAACTTTCGATTTTATTCAGAACTTTCAGAGGTCTTACCACAAGCTCTTCGGGTAATATCGAAGTAATATAATTTTAATATTTCGTACCTATAAAATTTGTATTGAAGTATTGTTACTTCAAGCTTGAAACTTTAACGTTTGATGGAAACATGAGCTTGTGGTAAGGACCCGGGACATTTGGAAGGATTTTTACATATTTATACAGTTAATAAAGTTGAATTAAGCAAACGATAAGAGTCCTTACGAGTATAACCGGAATAAAATAGAGTTTATTTTTAATAAATAAACTCTTCAATCATACGTTCTAAAAAGCTGAAATTTGAAGAATAAATAAGTTCCTTTTGGGGTTTATGTGCATCAAGAAAAAAAATCTTTAAATCTACCTCTAAGGATGGATTTGACCAACTTGTGGTATAACTGTTCTAAGAATAATGTAATGTCAAATACGAGTAAAATGTCAGTTTACACTTCGATAACCACGATTTATTCTGGGGATAGTGCCTAAATTAGTTTGGTCGAATCCGTTTTAAGATTGCAGCGGAAGGTGGAATATTAAAAAAAATTACGCGAACGAAGTCACGTGAACTTCAACTTGTATGTATATCAATCTATCACTGTCTCGTTACTCGATCTATCTGTAATAATGCGGACGCGCTATCTTTGTACAAACACACTAAATTTGAACCCAGCGCAATTTTGCGGTTAAAAACGACCGTGACCAACATTAGATGTAATTATCCTCGTAATTACCTCATCGTGTTCATTATTGCCGGTGAATGAGGAGCGCACTTTTTCACTGTTGGTAGAGTTGCAAACAGCCTTTTATGAATTTGGCGAAAAATTTCGGTGAAACTCATCGAAATCTCGCACTTTTTCACCGTCTGCTGGTAGATTTGCAAAACCTTTTACAAATTTTCGGCTAAAACTTTCGGTGAAACTCATCGAAATAGTTAAACTTGCTTTTAACTAACTTTGCAATAGTTAACCGTTATTTATTTTGTGAAAAAAAATCAAAAACGTAAATCGCTACATAGTATAAAACAAAGTACCCACTTACCCTTTGTATATACGCTTAGATCTTTTAAACTTCGCAACGGATTTTAATGAGAGTAATTCCAAGAAGAAGGTTTATACACTAGGTTAGTATTTACATTGTACCCGGGCTTGCAACCCGTCACATACCGAATACTTACTACTGTGCAAAACGAGGGCGTGTCTCTGACTAGCCAATCTTTAGATATTCTCAAAGATTTAAGTAAGTAACTAGAAATCTGAGATGTGTAGGTACTGAGCTTGAGCATTTTTTTTTTGTTGTTTTAAATAAACTAATATGATGTTATAATCTCTCACGAAGCCAACTCTAGGTGCCAGCGATTTTTACCCATTTGAAATGGAAAGCGAGCTTGGCATTGACCGATTTGTAAACTGAAAAACAATATATCTCCCCGCTCCGGTGACTGCTCTGTTTCTGTAAAATTTTAGCAAGAATAATTTAAATTTACGATCATTATGGCCGATTTTAATGCCACATTTATTAGTTTAATGAGCCGGAACACTGTTTAAATCATATCTAGTTTCAGTTTAGGGCTATTTCTTTGAACGCTTTACTTGGAATCATGTTTTTATTTTTTTGTTTTAACATAATCTAATTTGTCTTTGCCATGCAATGGGACAATAATAGCTGAAAATTAAATAAAATAGTCATAGTCAAAACTAGAACATAATAAATAATGAAGAAAAATACAACATTGCGTATGCCTAAATTTATAATTATTTTTTTATATCCGTGTCATTAAGCATTCTTCAACTGTCGTACAAGAAAGCAATTAGCATACAATAGCAAGAAGGCAAACTTGAATAAACAATACGCTTTGCCTACTTGCATGTATCCCACAACAACCTACATTCGGATATGTCACACGATTTTATTTCTCGTTAAAGTGCTAATGAACCTTTAGGTAACCTATGTTAGGTGTAACACGATTGCACTCAAAACTTGCACTAGACCCGCGGTTCAATTAAATTGCGACATATTTTTCTTTTTATTTCTTGACTTTAATAGAAGAAAGAGATGTTTGGGGTGTATGTATGTAGTTATGTTTGTATGTATGCGAGTTCCTTTGGTTTTCGATGTTGCCCAAACGGCGGGTCGGATTTTGACAAATGATTTGTCGTTGGATTCATCTCAATCACAAAAGTGACATAAAGCTATACATGACAAAAATCTGATACAGCGGCCGTAAAAAATTATTTTCATTTACATTCAGTTGGGTTTTTTATTTAATTTTGTAATGATTATTACTTAGTTTATTGCTTTTGTGCTGTTACATTTTTGTTCAAATACAATTTGTTGATATTTAGCCAAATTGATTAATTTGCCTAAATACATACATACATACATATGATCACAACTGTAATCCCGGGGCTCGGTAGATATCTCCTCAGATCTTTAGTTACTTAGATCTTTGAGGATATCTAAAGGGGGTAGTCAGAGGCAAGTCCAAACATGACATTTGCCTAAATATCTAGTCCATTTGCGGTTTAAAGTAACGGCCGTCTTAGGTTTTATGTCATCATTATCAATGTTATAAATAGGTTAACTGTTCATTTAATAGGCTTCCGAAATATTCGTTTGCGGTTTGAATACATTGTTTACTTGTATTGGCAGCAAAATGTCAAACACGAATCGAGGTGGAATTACTTCTTAAATTAGCTTCGCGAGAAACTTGCAATACGTAAGAATTCACATCTCTGTTATACGTCTTTATTATGTGGTTATACGTACGAGTAGGTAACCTTCTGTAAAAAAAATCATTAGAAATTTTAATAAAAAAAATAATGTCAGTTGTATTTTATAATTTGTTACTTCCGCATAAAGTGTATTTTACTGAGAATAGTCGATAAGAAGAGTAGTCACTGCGCATATTTTGATAAAATTATTATTAGAAACCTTTTCGTAAAGAGAGTGTGAATAAACTTTATTAAATTTACATAATTTACTTTGTTATGGGTATTTGCAAGTTTGAATTTTTACTCAAATCTCTAGCGTTTAATATGACAAATTAAGTGCCGTTGGATTTAGCTGGTTTAAAAGAGTGACATAGACTATACGAAATATTAATAAAACAAATGGTGGCTGTTTTTAATGACTTTCAGTAGGTCATTTTTTACTGCTTAATTCTTAATGAAAACTTGTTAAATTAAAAAAATGCATTATTTTTTACTTAAAATACGTAACATTTGTACTTAATACTACGTCGTGTGAGTCTATTACGATTTGTGTTGCAACAAGTTATCGTGTGAATACCGCGTTCTTACAAAATAACTACCTATTCTATTCTAGACAAGACATCTAAGGTACAAGTAAAATCTACCATACAGTTCCACAGTGGATGCTGCATATAGCGTAATTTATTTAATTGTAAATATATTTTTAAACTTTGTCAAACTTCAAGTAGTTTAATGTCGACTGTATTTAAAATTGTACTAACTTTTTCTTTTTCCTACGCTATGTGGGGTCGGCACAACACGTTTTTTTCTTCCGTTTCGTCCGTCATCTCAGTACTCACACCTTTCTTACTCATATCATCTTTCACATAGTCCATCCATCCAAATTTTATCTATTATTTTGTAAAACGATGATTTTGTACGCGTATATTTCACTTGGCGCTCGGGCACTAATTAGCGCCGGCGGCATCTCTAACTAGGTTAAACTATTTGCCTATTAGTTTTCTTTGGGTGCCTAATTGTTTTAGTAGTTGAAACACTTTAGTGAATTTCAAATTAAAAAGAGAGTTCTCCTTCCAGTGCGATAGAGGTGTAAAAGTAACGACAAAAAGCGTACCCGTTCCTATAACAATGAGTAAACGTTACTCGTTACTTCTGATACCTCGTACATAGCATGCTGTTATGTTAAGCTGCGTACGGATAGCGCGTTCTTGTGTTACGCGTAGTTGGGAAACACTGTCCACGCGTACATTGGATACGCGTACAGCTCCTGTATGGACCGCCGCGAACCTGTACGCGAGCTCAATCGATCCTATGCGCTCCGCGAGTCCCAGTCATTCGACATGAAACTCGAAAAACAAGCGTGTCTGTTCATTTTGCCGTCCAAATATAGCGTACACGGTCGTGTGCGTCCTCTTTGACGCGCTACCAAAAACCGACCGACGGCGGCTCGCGCTGCGAGCTAGCTTGCGTGGTACGCGTTCCCCAAAGTGTACGCATACTACACATATGGACATGGCGTTCCGGACACGCGTAAACTGACTATGTGTACCAGTGTACGCGCTATCCGTACGCACCTTTAGAGCACCGAAACGAGTCGTATTGCGTACGCGTACAGTATGACGTCACGGCGTCGCAACATTCGTAATTTGTAGAAAACATACCAAACTGCGTAAGGTGCATTTTTTCACTTTTCCGTATTTTAATCCTTTTTTTCCTTTTTGGTACCGATACTACAAAAGATGCGAGTAACGAGATGCATTCGAGTGTAAAGTCTCATTAATCGGAACTAGATGGCGTACCCGTTACTCAGTACCGAATACATACGGTTTGCTACAGCTTTACTGTGTGATGTGTCGTTGTGATTTATCTTCTCTAGAACGTCCGAGTTGTTTTTTGTTTTCTTGTTAACTTTACCCCCAACGCTGGGTTGGTATTGCGGGAATATTCAGTTGACCTAACCTAACTTTATTATATGGTAGAACGCTCAGACAAACCTTAGTGTACCGTCACATTGCCAGATATTCTGCCTTCAAGCATTCCTGTACGTCTACCATGAGTTGTCACATTTAGATCGACTGACGTTACTACAGTAGTAATAGTACGTTTACTATGACATCTGTCAAAATTGTTACTCATGGTACCAAATTCTATACAAATTAATAAGTGCATACTACAGTCGCTGTAGTACGTAGGATAGTTAACTACATGACGTTTTAGTACCCAACTATCCGCTAGAGGCGCTGTACAAGTTTTTATACAATTTTTTAACTTAAGTCGCTAGCGAGTGTAGATTGTGAAAACTCATGGTAGTCCTATGTGCTCCATTTGATGGTGTCTTGCGTTTGCTGTAAGCTGTCAGTTCATCAGACCAGATGCAACGTAGGATAGCTTCACATCAATACGTAGTGATTTCTGGTTCAAGGCATCTCGTGACAACTCAGGTTAAGACCATGCAGAACAAAAGTATCAAGCAACCGTCCTGTGTTGACGATTATTTATTTCTAGCAACTTGTAATCCGCACTCAAGCATGACCACGACTGTAATCCCCTCGGTAGATAACTCCTCAGATCTCTAGTTACTTAGATCTTTGAGGATCTAACAAGGATAGCCAGAGGCACGTTCAAATATGATATTTGGCGCCTATCCACGTTTTGCCCATACATTTTTCGCATGGAAAACCTATTGGTGCACGACCAAGTATAAACCCATGACCATCGGATCGTGAAACAGGCTACCAGTGGTAAACTATTCTAGAATAGTTACACAAGATAATCTGGAAGAATCGCGTTCGACTATAAGACCGCCTGTTGTAGCGTATTATTTTAACTTTACGTGCTTCACACGTGGTTACATTGTGTTTAGGATAAAATTATTTCGTTTCCTTATACTCGTATTCCCCAATAGCTATTGATTCTACAAAATATTGTGACTTGCACGTTGCTATTAATTAATGTTTCTTCTTAATTTATTAAGAGTTTGACTCTTGTCGGCATAACTGATTAATGTTTACGGATTATTTAATACTATCTTCCGCCCATGGCTGCACCCGCGTGGTACATTGAAAAACTAAAACAAAGTAGCCTATGCGCTATTTCAGACTATAATCTATATCTGTGCCAAATTTCATCCAGATCCGTTCAGCCGTTTCAGCGTGAAAGAGTAACAAACATACATCCAGACATCCAGACATCCATACATCCATACATCCATACATTCTTACAAACTTTCGCGTTTATAATATTAGTAAGATAAAAAAGATTCAAACTTTGGTGAACTCAACGGTTTTATTAGTTAGTACGCTATAGGATTAAAGTTATTGAGTAACTGAAGATGATTTTTTCCTCATTATATACCCTATTTTACGATGTAACGTTAAATACATTTATTGACATTTTCCTGTGGTTTTGTTTGCCACTTTCCTCTTTGACATGCTAGTTTTACGCTTGATAAAATAATTTTGTGTGTGTATAACTGGTATCGTTAAAATAAACCACTCAATCCCTTGTTTTTTTGTGATTAACTGCATAGTTTTTAACTTTTTCGGTCATACTACTATTAAATGGTTGGTTGAGCCCTGTAACTATGTATAATACCAAGCTTTTCAAAATATAATACAAAACAATGTCGAGAACTAAACATTAAATAAACCAGGGAAATGTCAAATATCACGACATAGATAAAAAAAAATTAAACGTAAGTTATAAATAGACATGAAAGTGCTTTTTTATTGAGTAAAATGTCACAGATGCTGTAAATAAAAAAGATGAAGAAAAAGACTACAGATGCAAGGAGGTGGCACAAACGAAGTGAAGAAGGTTTCAGTTTTAATCACGGATTGCGATCAAACCTCTTTTTGCAATGCTAAAGAGGTTGTCAATCAGAAAAAAAACATAACAAAAGTGAAATCGCGAAAATTTTCTTCTTTTTCTTTATTTATTTATGGCATCTGTCTCTATTGAGATAATTTTTGCCAGTGTTAAGTTTTTTTATTCTTACTTAGTCAACGCTATGTAAAATCTGTCCGCTGGCGTCACCGAATCAATCGATCAAACGAATCAAACAATAACTTCAACCATCAAGTGACGTTTAGGAGTTGTTTACACGTGAACACAATAGACATTCTTACGGTGGATCCATGTTTGTGATACGATTTCATTCGCCGGGCGTTAAATAAACAAACAATTGTATCACCTTGTGTTATAGACGGGTATTTTCTCGAGCTGATTGGAAAATTGAGAGCACCGGTCGTCTAGTGATCCCGCCTTCCAATATTAATGCCGGCCTTCCACTGCGAGCGGAGCGGGCTCCGTACGGACTCCGTTTAACTTACATTACCCTTTTTGAGTAGAAGGTGGGCCCCGCCTTCCTCTAAAAAAGGGTAATGTAAGTTAAACGCAGTCCGTACGGAGCCCGCTCCGCTCGCAGCGGAAGGCCGGCATGGTCGTGGATTCGAATACGGCCGTGCACCAATGGATTTTTATCAAAAATGAATGTGTGCTATACCAGTACTCTCAAAAGAAAACATCGTGAGGAAAAAGGCATTTGTAGAACTACTCTTTAGATATCCTAAAATATCAATGGAGATATTTCTCAAGCTTTTTTTGTACAATATTTTGATTTGAAATAAAACTACACCAACGATTTGAGCCAAAAATTCTTAAACATTCGAATATTTTAGAGATAATAATTATAAAACTTCTAGTAATTTACATCATAATAAAAATACCCCACGGATTTGAGACAGAAGCTTACACATTCGAATATTTTGGGTATAATAATTATAAAAAACTTAAATTCGTTTCCATAATGATAAAATTTGACAAGATAGGTCAAATTAAGCCATAACGACAAAAATGTGTTAGTGGGGCACGCTTCTTCACTTTGTACACTCATATATCAAAACGTCGGAGCACGTTTTGTCTGTTTTAAATAACTCATTTTTGTTGATATTGGACAGAATTATTGGGCTCGGGAATGTAAACTGAGTGCTGAATGAAAATAACTCTAATAATATAAACATTCTTTACGTCATACGTTTCTACTACATAATTATGTATACAACAGACAACATCCGATATGCATATGTCATAGGCGTAGTGTTGATACGAAATTCCCCAAGCGTCATAGTCATTACACGGGCAATATTATACCTACCTGGCGACATAGTTGGTTGGATGGTTGAGGATTGGTTGGTTGGTTGCTTTAAAGGCAATAGATCACTGGTGACCGCAAGACTCGTCGGTATCTACATTACTATAAATGCGAAAGTTTGAATGTTACACAAAATATGGTCTTTATACAGTTGAAACGTTAAGAAAATAATAAAGTTAAACGGAATATAGACTCGTTATAGTAAAATAATATAAATAAATATAATATTAGGACAACACAACACATCGAGCTGAACCGATTTCAATAAAATTTGGTAATACATCGATCGAAACATAAGATAGCATAGAGGACGTTAAAGTTTGTATGAAAATAATAAAGTGCGAGCGAAGTCGCAGGAAATTCCACTAGAAATTTATACACAAGATAGACTCAACATTTTATTGTTATATTCTTGTAATCTAAAGATGTTTATCGTGCGAAGGCTGCGCCGGCGCACGTTGTGTTTAAACAAGTGTGTAGTTACGTAAGCGCGTTTACCTTACCTCGGTTGAGCCGCTTGTGACCACAAGCTTTTTAGAAAGAAGGATCATAGAAAAACTTACAAAGTGTAACATCTTCCCATGATAGTACCGTGCGCTTTTTAAATTTAGTATTTCTGAAGACGATGTCGTTGTAATGGCAAAGTGGAGGAGTGTTAAGATATATTATCTTATACCTTTTAACGAGCAATTCTTGTCTAATATATAATCTGAATCTCGGAAACGGACCAAAGATTTTCAGGAAATTTAGCATGCAAGGGGTTTCGGGGGCGATAAATTGATCTAGCTAGGTTACATTTTCCAAAAAACACGATTTACCAAAAAAAACCAAAGCTAGGTCATCCAGGTACTATAATACTCGTACATAATAGCCCCGAGATGTGAATAAGTCCCACTTGGTAAGTTTTTATATGATCCTTCTTTCTATGAAGCTTAGATAATAATATCTAAGAAAGAGAGAGAGTATTTTCAAAAGGTTTTAAAGATCATTTTAAGTGGAATTTCGTGTACTCTGCTTACTCTCTGCTGCTGTCTCTGTATCTCTCTGGCTCTGTGTCTATTATGTAAAATTAATTAAGCTGACGTTGAAATTAAATTAATGTAGGTACCTAATATGTAATTGAATTGAGTATAAAACCTGTAATTGCAAACATTATGCAGGCTGCCTGATACTGACACCGAGGTCATTGACACATTGTACCTTGAAACGGTAGGTAGATACTATACGAAAATACATAGGTAATAATGTAGAGTCAGCAAAATTTATACACAGTACAGTTAGTAATTTTGTCATGATTTGTTATATTTTCAGCTAACTGTAAACAACAAACAATAATGCGGATTTTTTTAAGAAAACTCCGTTTACTAAAATCTGCTTGACACTTACGCCCGCGACTTTGCTCGTATGCAACCTAATAAATGTTACCAATCAATCTGTCTCTTACCATAACTCATCGAGCTCGGCTCAGACAAACATTTCAACAAGCTCGAGCGTTAAACAAATAGTGGGACAAGCGAAATTTACTTCTATATCAACAGAGTAAAATATACATTCCGTTTCGTTGCAAACGGTAACTTCCTACATACTAAATACCAAATGCCAATACCGTTCTGTGATTTCGAACGACTATTAATCCCGCACACTCACACGCATCGTTGGTACTGAATTATCATTTATTTTGCAATACAATGCTCGCTCTAAATAGACCAGAGGCAAGTGCAGTTGGGCACGAGCGAGCCGCATGCGTTTAACTGTTTAGGCGTAGCAAAACGTCGTTCAATAGGTAATCTAGGTTTTCGCTATTACTCCCGCCACACGATTCCTAGGGTTGACACCGGTTTTTTTTTATTACAAGTTTTCATTCTCAATTTCTCACAATACAAAATTATTAGGAAAGTTTGTGTCCGCCGCATATTGAAGTCTATTATTTGATTGGGGTTTTTAGTGAGTTCTCTTATATCCAAGGGTGGCAATCGTTGTAATTTTAAACGCATTTACCAAAGCCAAATGACATTCGTAAACGTTAAGATGCGATTTTTTGTATCGCGGTATTTTTTGACAGCGTCTATAACTTAAATCGTTTTGTTCGAAATGCTTTAAACACTGTCAAAGTTGTCAAATGTTTTTGATTTAGTTAGTACCTTATTATCATTTACCTATTTACAGGTTTGAACCTGTTGGAACGTCGGGAAAAATAGGTAAATGAAACGTGATAAATACCCGGTTAATACTAAAAATAATGTGTTCAGATCGCGTAAGTTTAAAAATATTTAGTTAGTACCGCCTTTTCAGGGACCTTGAGGGGAATTGATCATAGAAAATGTGCATAATGTTTACGAATTTGCTTTAGCTTTGTTTTGGCTTCGGTGAATACGCTAAACTACCGCGATTGCTTTCTTGTTTTAACTATCATAAACGTGACAGCCTTATCAGAAACAAGCTCGTATTTAACGTGGAGCGCGCATCCGACGCATCCTATTCTCTTTAATCTGCGCGCCGACTACTAATTCACTATTGCTGCATCAGTACATCAAATATTTGTTTTGCTCGTGTCGCACCGTCACGTTGTACTTCAGATGCAGGATGTGACGGCTTATCTGTCAGTTGGAATAGCTTCATTTTAATCGAGCATTCTTTATTGTAGTCGCTTTAAAGTTGCGGTTTCAGCTTATTGATAAACACATTATATGAGAACTCGGCGTACGTACCTCGATCAAATTGGGGACGTCTTAGAGAAAGGCCAGGTCCAGAGTACCCTAAACCGACGCGCATGTATGAAGAATGTAATGAGTGTGAATGAAGCAAAAGAAGTATGTCAGGATCGTAGCAAGTGGAGATCCGTGGTCTCTGCCTACCCCGTCGGGAAACAGGTGTGATTTTATGTATGTATGTATGTATGTATGTACATTATATGAGATTATTTTTACCCGACTCCGACGAAGGTAACGTGTAAACGGCTGGATAGATTTGATAAGTAAGGTGTCATTGGACTCGACTGAATCACATGAGTGACATAGGCTAAATGTCAAAAAATCCAAAATGGCGGCTGTATAAAGCTATTTTCTATCGGATTTTTTGGTTATTGGAACAGATAATGGTTTGAGAAACGTGTCAAAAATAATCTGTTGAATAGTTAAAAGGCTGGTTATGATCAATTTGTACTGGCGCAGTTAACCCAATTGAATATGTAATTAGAGAGATAAGAAACAATTTTCCATTCCAAATTGCTTTTTAATTGTCAGTCAGATAAATAACTTATGTGACAAATATTTAACAGGTCTAAGAAGCCTACACACAGCGATCTAACTAATTCAGGCCATATTTATCCATTATCCTAATATATCCTACTAATTTTAAAATGCGAAAGTCTTATGTACTATAATGATCACAACTGAAATTCCCAGGCTCGGTAAATACCTCCTCAGATCTCTAAAGTTCTAATCGTACTATCGCTAAAAGTCAATTTGCCAATTACAATTTAATATCAAGAGATAGCAAAACTCCCAATAGACAAGTCCCGTCTTCTCAATCAGATTATTGACCTAGCGAAGGGTGGCCAATAAAGAATCAGTGGTACGACAAAAGAAGCAGTGCAAAGTGTGTTACATCCATGCTGAGTATGTACAGGATACCTGTAACCCGGACAATCCACTTTACCGGCGGCGACGAGGGGTGTTCCGGACTTCTGCAGCGACCGGCTACTTTTAATTGAGTTGAGAACAAAAGACGTAGAAAACAGTATAGAGGATACCAACCAGTACTTATATTCGAAGATATTTGGATTTCAGCAGCGAACACAAATGAAAAATGGTTCCCGTAATGGTTCTTTCTAGTTGAAATACTACTGGGCAAAAAGTGTGCCAGATATCATTTTGGACGTGCTTCTGACTAGACCCCTATAACATCCTCAAAGTACAAAGTAACTAGAGATATAATACCGGCTCCACATATTGGTGATAGCTAGCTGAACCATGGCCAACGCAAGCTTAGACAAAGATAGAAGATGATACCAACCATCGCGAGCGTATAGTAAGAACCTCTGCAAGCCTATACAAACCACCTCTCTGTATGTAAACCACCTCTTCGTAATGTTGAATTCGGCTATGTCTCGGCAAGCTACGTCAACGTATGGTACCGGCATAAATTATCTATACAAAACCAGGATAACATTCGTAAGCATATTTTATTTCGTTTTTCAAATAACTGGCCTAAAAACATGAAGAATTTTGTTGCGAGAAATAAGGATTGCTGCGATATCTTAATTTACTGGTTGTCAATAAGTATATTGTGCCCAGCCGACCACCAGACCAAGATCGGCAGCGACCAATGCAGCAAGATTGTTTGCCAAGCTTTGACAGTTCCATTGATAGTTTCATTTGATGCGATTCTGCTTTCATTGACTTTGTAAGAACGTCGGTATTGAATTTCCCGATACTAAGTACAAACTGTTGAGGTATTATGAAAGGCATGAAACTGAATAATGTACTACAATTGAGATAGAGAGAGGTAAGATAGAGGCGAATGGCAAAAGTGAAGTGGGTTTAGAAGATAATGCTGGTTATGATATTAAAATGCAAATACCTACTCAGACACAGTAAATTAATGCATACTTTGGTCATAATTCTTCAATAAATTTGAGTCTAGCCATTAAAAAATAACAAGGCACTTGAGTGCAATCAGAGAAGAAGTGGAATAAAAAGTTAAATCCGTTGTTTCGAGTGACACTCGCGAAAGTTGCAAGTGCACAAAACTTTTTGTAAAAGTACTTTGCAAAAAATAAAATAAAGCCCAGAATGTCTCTCGATAAAATGACTAGAAACGTTGTTGAATGATTCTTAGTTTAACTGAAAGTGAGGTTGGATTTGACCAACTTTTAGAGTAATTTCTCGGTGTAAAGTAATGTCAAATGCACGTAAAGGGTCGGATCACATCTGACCGAAGATACTTCGCGTAACACACAAATCTTAATGTAAAACAGTTTGAATGATTTTTGATTTGTTGAATTTGTGTCCGCCCCGAATAGCAGAATAAGTATTAAAACATTTAAAAGTTGATTAAATGCGATGCCGCGGGCAACAGCTAGTATAAAATAAAACATTCAATCTTTCACACTCTACCAACCGTTGATACGCTCGACGCATTTTCCGTCAGATATGTTCCGATGTTTAAACAAAGTTAGACGAATCCAAGCTATAGTTATAAACAAGAATCGATACTCTGAATCATCGATTTTTAATTAAATTAACAAAGCCGATTAACGCTCTATTTTACACTTTATAAAAATAAAAGAGCAGTATTATTCCTAGTTTTGTTCTGTCAGTTCAATGGTGTGTTGTGGTTCTTGAACTGAGAAGTAGTATACCTACATTTCCCGTATACTTTCCTTCTATTCCATATACTCTATGGCTTGACTTTTCCCGCAGTACAGTCGACCAACAAAAGCCAATGAACACTTTAAAACACCATAGTCTTAACATTTTTCAGCATGTTTTATGATTTATGCTGATTAGCTACTTTTGAGGCTTACGGTGTATACGAATTATGGAGGTTTTACGGCAGTAGCACACTTCCATTGCAAAACTTTATCAACGAAACTACCTGCTCTAACGTACAGATTTCGTTATGACTCTATCTCTTTCCCGCATTTTGCCGATCTCCGCGCTTAGTCCACTTTGGCATTGCTTAGTTTCGCGCGTATTGGCAGTCGACATGCTAAGGACGGTAGCACACTTTCGCCAGCACTTGTGTAGTGGTTTCCATTCGTTAATTTTGCGGCGAGGGGTGCTACCACCCTTAAAGTGTTCATTGGATTTTGTTGGTGACTGTACCTACTCGCCGGTGGAATGGTCGCGATGCCTGCTGGCGCCCTCGTCTCGAGATGGTTATCATCTCGCTCCAAGCGCGACTCGTGAGTTTCTGCTCAAATAAAACATGCCGTTCACTTTATTCTAGAAGATTCTAGATTGTTCCTATCTGTTTCGTACAAGTTTTTTATTTGCTTTGTTATGTACTCTACTGCTGTGTGGTATTCTACTTTACTATTAGTATTAGACGGGTATTTATCGCGTTCAAATAACCTTATATTTTCCCGACGTTTCGACAGGTTTGCACGCTGTCGTAGTCACGGGTAGACTGTAATTTGAACGCGATAAATACCCGTCTAATACTAATAATAATGTGTTCAGATCGCGTAAGTTTTAAAGGTATTCTACTTATCATTCGTCAACTCTGAATCTACTTATCTAGCTTTTTTATAGACACAAGCAATGCACAATGCACATTAAAAATTTCATATAGTGCACAGTTCTGAGTCTTAATACCGGGCCTTGAGTGTTTGCTGTGCTCTTTGATCAGCTGTGTTATTTCTCAGTATATTTGCTTTAAGCCTTTCCAATATTTTGTAGAGCTAGTGATAAATATGGCTGGCTCCATAAAAAAAACATGACCACGACTGTAATCCCCAGGCTTGTTAGATATCTCTCCGGATCTCTGCTTACTTAGATCTTTTAATATCCTGTATTTAAAGAGGGTAGTCAGAGGCACGTCCAACATGATATTTGGCACGTGCCCACATTTTGCACTGTCGTTAGTAACCCGTACGTGACAGGTGGTAAGCCCATCGCCGCTTATAAGAATACTAACCTATGACACACATCTTAGAATTTTAATGCGCACATAACTTTTTCGAATGGAAAATTTCATTGGTGCACGACCAGGTTTGAACCCACGACCTTCGGATCGTGAGGCAGGGGTGCTACCACTACACCACCAGCGCTCTTTTGGTTGCAGCTTCATGTTGTCTATATTTTTAAACTTACGCGATCTGAACACATAATTATTAGTATTAAACGGGCCACGACAGTGTGTAAACCTGTTGAAACGTCGGGAAAAATAGGTAAACAAAACGCGGTAGATACCCGTTTAATACTAATAATAATTCATGTTGTCTGTCAGTCAGTCAAGAGTATTATTCGCGACGCGGTAGGTATAATCAGCGGAAACATTAGCATGACATAACAATAGATCACCATTCGCGACGCCGTGTTACACGGAAAAATATCCTTCAATATTATCATAACTAGCTGATGCCAGCGAGTTTGTCCGTGACAATAACTTTTTTTTCCGTCATTCGATTTCAATGAAACAAAGCCGGGTTGTGCTCTGTTCTTTAACGGCAGCAAATCACATGAAAATCCGTTCAGTATCTAATTTTGTATATCTGCGAACAACTAAATAAACAGACAGAAAATTATTGTAAAAATCGTTGATTTTCGATTGATTGTCCTTCTTTAGTCACCACGTTTCTTTAATGTACGAACACACCGGATTACACTGTTTTATTATGTGTATACATAACTAAATAATAATAAATAAATAACACTCAATAGTCACATACCATAACTCTGACTCCACAGTAGGATTTCCCGTATCGAATGTATCGGAAACTACCATCATACTACAATCTGCAAGGAATATCTGCAAAAAATTCAAAAATTTCTCCCACCGCGGAAATCGAAGTCGCACCTTTCGCCACTGAGGTACTAAATACCTTATTTCCATTCTCCATCTAAACGCTGCCTACACTCGACCATGGCACATTCAAATTAGCAAGACAGTTTGCTTAAAGCATTAACAGTAATGTGCTAAGTTGAAGCAATATTACTTTATGTGTATTTTGTATATGAGTACCACATAACATGTATAGCTTAGCTTCTGCCAGCGACTTCACCTGTATGTTACTTTGAAAAACAAAAACATATCTAACCCACAGGAACCGTATATTTTTCGGGATATAAGTTAGCCTATATCCATTCCCAAGGTCTAGTCTATCTTTGTAAAATTTCTTCAAAATCGGTTTAGTAGTTTAGGCATGATTGCGTAACACACAAACAGACAGTGTTTATAATATCAGTAAGGATTACATGGGCTTTCATTTCCTCGAAGGATGTAGGTAGCTACTAAATATAGATTCGAACAACTAGTTTAAGCACTCTTCTCACAGTAAATCGTAGTTATCGAACAGATATTACTTCCATTTTCACATTATTCTGAGAACCAGAATTTGGTCAAATTCATCCTAAGTAGGTATCCTTGATAAAATGCCTTTAACAAATGGTCACGACTGTGGGAAAAGTTTGGTAGACATGTTTTAATATTAGGATAACATATTACTAGAATTCAAAACTGTAGGATTAATAGATATGTATGTTCTTTTTAGTGACTTTTTAATAATATTTATTTTATCGCTGAATAGTTGCCGTGGGCGTAGGCTCTAAAGACTCGTCGGAAGCAAAGTTTAAGGGTTCCAAGAGTGTTTTTTCTTTAAATGTTTATAAAGGTAGCAAAAAGTAAAAGAAACAATAATAAATAAATAAAAAAACACACAACTTTATACGTACATAAAACAAAGATAAATAAAAATTATTTGGATTTATAATATTTTGATAAGAAATTTAGCTAAGGCTAATGTCATAAAATTATGAAATATCTAGTAAGCAGTATTTCTTATATTTTATTACTCTAAATTTTCTGAGTAAATAGGTCGAGTCCATAATTTATTCTATTCATGTATAATCTATGAAACATGACCGCTTCGTAAGCGCTAACTTAACAGAGTTAACATACTGTCGTCAACACAACATGTTAATTTATAAGCCATAGTAGGTAAGAATGTGTGCTATTTAAGTAGGTAATAGTAGGTATACATTTTATTTTACCAATTGGAATTAGTAGACAAGTTTTATAATTTTAAGTTTTGTTTTTTTACTAAACTGCAAAGGAGCAGGGTTCTTTTCATGTAAAGCAGTGTACACACATTCAATTTATTGTGCTACGAGATATCAGCATATCTGCGGCCTTTTATGCTTGTCTTCTTCTTCTTTTATGGTACCTACACACTTTGATCTTAGTCAAAAAGACAAAAAGCGATAATCACCATAAAATTGATTGGTAAAACAATTGAAAAATCAAGTATATACGCTATATTAAAAGAAGAAGAAGAAGAAGAAAATTTCTTGCTATAAGTGTCAAAATTTTTTAATGTCATTGTCGCAGTCAAGTGTCATTTATAAAAAATGTGGCAGTTTACTTCAAATCCTTTATGAGATATTGATTTTTTATATTTTTAAATACTTACTCGTAAGTTGACTTTGTGACATTGACTTAAACATTCTATAACTATTGATTTAAACACTTGACGCTGGCAATATTGATCTCAAAAGAGACAGATGTCATAAACAGAAGAAGAAGACATTTAGATATTTTTATATAGCTGTTGTGTTTCCGAATACAAATAAATAAAGAATGCACCCAGTACGCCTATCTTGCCATGTCACATCTAAATTTTCTGCGACCTAGTTCAGATAAGGCATGGTTAGACAATCGATTATTGCACATGCACGCTAGTATACGACTATTCGAACGCCGATGTTCACTAACAAGATTGGAAAATACTTCTAGGCTAAAAAAATTATAGCTCTTTGCAATTGAGTATTATTATTGGTTCGCTTAAACAAAGTGATGTTCCTAATTAATAGTTGCAGTAACTTGAAACATATTCAAAATACTTTTAGCTGACTTTGTAAAATCTTTTGAGTCCGTATATTCGTAGTAATTTAATATCAATTGTTACTCTTAAGTATCTTAATACTTCGTGGAAACACCGTTTTAAATACTGTACTGTACATTTTTTTTGCATGCAAGTGTAGTTGGTTGGTTGAATTCGCCCTGAGCATATTGATATTAACACTTAGACCTAGTCTTCATAGACCAGTGGGGCGATTATGGATCTTTGCTTACAATCAATGTCAATAAGTTTTCATTGTAAACAAGTGATTTGGTATTACATAAGAGTGTTTATTCAATCAATTTGATTGACATTTGACAAGTGTTGATAGTATCAGAGTTCCGTAATCGCACCGCTGCTGGTGCAAACGTCAGCCGCGAATCTCCTAACTATTCAATTACTATTTTGTAAATGCGCTCTACGTGCTCTCGGTACTTGCCAAAACAGAAACAATTTAAAAATGTCTGCGGCCAAAGCATGAATACGATGCGATTCTCAAATATTTCGATTACATTTTCTGACGGTGAATTATTTATTTCATTGAATTGTATTGTTTGCATGCTGCCGTCGATACCGATAAATTGTCAGCGCTATTTCAAACACAAAAGAAAACATGAACACGACTGTAATCCCCAGACTCGGAAGATATATCCTCAGATCTCTAGTTACTCTGATCTTTGAGGATATCTAAATAAGGTCAAGAGGCACGTCCAAATATGATATTTAGTATTCCGAGCGTGACGGGTGGCAAGCCCATCATCGCTTATAAGAATAGGTACTAACATAACACAACATCTTCAAATTTTTGCTTCTAGTTTACCTATGCTTATATGAGATATTATTTATATATATATATATACCATAATACAAGCTCTGCTTAGTTTGGGGCTACATGATGCTGTGTGCTAGTGTCCAGCATTATTTATATATTTATTTATTTATATATAATATAAGTAATATAATATTCTGTTTAAATAATAAATACGTGGTAGAACTATGTAATTATTGTATTATCGCTGTACGCAAACATAGTTGTAGGTGTTAGCTAGATGAATCGTGCGCCGACACTATTGACAATGCAACGCTAATAGTAACGGAAGGCCTGCGTTTGCGCACCATTCTCGATAACTTTGTTATCTATACTCACCTACTTTATCATCTTAAAATAAACATAGATCGTTATTTTTTCCGAATCTTTCCGTTATTTTTAGCGCAATTTCAAAATAAGCAGAAGGAATCTAAAATCGCATGAGCTATAAAAACAATGTTCACCTAACTGGGCAAAGGTCGTTGTGTATTCAGAGAAATCGTTGAAAATCATGATTGTTCCGTCACTATGACAACTAACGCGCTGCCAAGAACACTGCAGCATTCGTTCCGCAATTTAAATGGCTTTGTAGTGTTCGACCAGCGATGGATAGCTAATAAATGTAAACGCTACATTGCAAAAGGTTGCGTAATACAACCTTCATTATCTGCTAGCCTTCTAAGCAATGAGGTTGAAGAAGCAAGAACAATAGTGTCGTAATTATGTTAAATTATTGTATTTATATAATATTTTATGTATGAAACTAAACATTATTTACTACTAAATACGTAAATGATTTATTTACTATTGATTTTTGACCGTGGCCCTGTTAAAAATGTAGTGGGATAAATAGTATATAATATGAAATAATACAAAATTAAAATTTTTAAACACCCCCCGACATCTAAACCTTACCTTAACAGTCATATTTAAAGTCATGGTTACCTTACCATGTTCTTTCAATATCATTGAAGTAATACGGTACCAAATTTCGAATCTATAGGACATAATGGAAGATAGTCAGATCCCCTCATCAACTATTAAAGAGCTGATGATCTTCAAACGGCTGACCAGGTCATAAAGTATCATTGAAGTAACACGGTACCAAAATTAGAATCGATAGGGCATAAGAAAGTTAGTCAGATCCCCTCATCAACTAGAAAAGAGCTGATAATCTTCAAACGGCTGAACAGATTTTCATGAAACATTGCTAAGAACACTCGGGATAAAATTATCTATGACACAAAAAAAAACTAAACGAAAATCGGTTCATCCGTTTGGGAGCTACGATGCCACAGGCAAGATACACAGATACACCAACAGACACGTGAAACTTATAACACCCCTCTTTTTCGTAGCGGGTTAAAAAGTGGTATGTCTGGATCGTGGAGCAAGTGGAGATCCGTGGTCTCTGCCTACCCCGTCGGGAAACAGGCGTGATTTTATATATGTTTGTTCATATCACCATGATGCTATTAAGTCAAATGTAGCGATAAGTATCAAAAGAGATATAATATGCGCATATTTAACGTAATGCCTTTAAATCTATTCCGGAAACGAGGGGATAGATTTTTTTTCCCCCTCTTTTTGTTTGCATCGAATTCAGCCGGATGGCAAGGGTGACACTGAATTTAGAGATTATGGATTTCGTTGAATATATACGCATTTTTTTTTAATAATTAATTTAATAAAACTGAATGATCTATTTGTCGGTACACCACAAATGTCTTTGAAACTTGAGAATAGCTACGAGTTTCTTGCTTGTTCTTCTCGGACGTGTGTTAGGCTGAAATTGGCACTTAAATTCACTTATCATGTAAAACATGTTATCTTTGTGATTTTATTGGATAAATATATTTATTTTGGATTTGATTTGACTCCGTCTAAAAAAGTAATATAGGAATAAAAATATAAAAAAAAAATAAAAAAAAAATATGTTCACGACTGTAATCCCCAGGCTCAGGAGATATCTCCTCAGATCTCTAGTTATTTAGATCTTTGAGGATATCTAAAGAGGGTAGTCAGAGGCACGTCCAAACATGACATTTGGTACATGCCCACATTTTGCACAGTAGTTAGTATTCCGTACGTGACAGGTTGCAAGCCCATCGCCGCTTATAAGAATACTAACCTATGACACATACCTTCGAATTTTTGGTTCTAGGGTATGCCGGTTTCCTCACGATGTTTTCCTTCACCGTTTAAGAGCACTGGCATTGCGCACATAAATTTTTCGAATGGAAAAACTCATTGGTGCACGACCAGGTTTGAACCCACGACCTTCGGATCGTGAGGCAGGGGTGCTACCACTACACCACCAGCGCTCTAAAAATATATTCGTAGTATATAAGCTATTCCAATAAAATAATTTAAAAAAATCTCATTGAAACTTTTCATACAACGCCGTCTAAGCCCAAACTAAGTAAGCTTTTAATTTTGGAACCAGGTAGTTAATAAATAAAATAATATAAGTTATTAATACCTGGAAATAAATACATATAATACATAATACACAGAATATATATTATAAAGTATATTATAAGGGATTACAATTCAAAAGATATATATTAATGCCAAGTCGATTGTCACCCTAGCACGCACCCTATATAGCATCCCTTGTCTATATATCACTTTCTACACGCACCACCTCTTAAGGCTTAATATTGGCAATAACGGCACTTTATCAAACTCTACCACTCTTTATCAAACCCCCTCCACTTTCCCCTCTTTTCGTAAAACTTTCTAGTTTTTTATTGTTTTGAGTAAGTATTTTTTTCTTTACGAAACTATGTAGAATTTTACTGTAGATGCTTTGATTGTTAGAGACCAACTGATAACGTATATTGCTTACAAATCATTAAAAATTGTCATATTCATTTTATATGATATTCATATTAATATGTTCATACTGTCATCTACCTTAGCACATACTTTTATTATTCGTGTTCTTACATTAGCTATGGTCCCTCTCTACCGACCCCGATTATAAAGTTATCTACGTCGCAATGCACAGATGCAATATGTCACGGCGCGCCCTTACGTCATGTCGTTGATATGTCAGATGAAATTCTATGCTCCACACTATCCACACAACAGACCTTATTCCCCAAAACACAAGGTTCAAATTTCAATAACGAGAAAGCAAAAGTGTCTTTTTAAAATTTCATTAAGATATCCGAGGATGTTTTTCGTTCAGTATTGCTGTAATGGTGTCTTTCTGTATAAATGTGATGGGTACAATCTGCTGAAGAATATAGGTTAAGTGCTGAAGACAAGCATTAGGAAAATGACCGGGTGGAATTGGAAATTTCAAGGAAAATGCCGTAAGGGAATGACTTTATTATCAAGATAATCGCGTGAATGAAAATTCTTATAGCGATGCTTATTCACATGGAAATAAATTATTGTTATCAAGATCGACTAATTTATATTATATATACTTTTAAGTCTACCCGTCTTATAGTCTTTAGAGTCTACCCGTTATTTTTTTAATTATCGATTAAAAAAATAAAATAATAATACGATAAGTCAATTTGTTTATTAAAACTACGAAACTAAAGGAGACTGGATTACATTTAACATTTAACATTAAGTATACTAAAATAGCAGTAGGGAATAGTGGAAATTTTCTGTGCGCCTATCCCTACCGGTAGAAATAGATACACAAAGGTGCACTTATCCCTACCAGTAGGGAGAACCGAGTAGAAATAAGAAATTTTCTGTGCGCCTATCCCTACCGGTAGAAATAGATCTACACAAAGGTGCACTTATCCTTACCAGTAGGGATAGCTTGGTAGGGATAAGTGTACCAGCCGGAAACGTCGGTAAAATAAAGGTAATTTGAACGCGATAAATACCCGTTTAATACTAATAATAACGACTAATTTATGGTGCTAGGTTGTGGAAACACTAGGATGATACTAAAACAATACGTAGGTACCGATAAACGATCTTTCAATATTATTCAAATCCAACCTACTTTGACTGTGAAATGTAGTAAAGTATACTTAGAAACATTAACTATATATTTTGACCAGTGCTTTTAAACACAAAACAACGGTTATTATTAACCAAAGGCTATGTTGGCAGATTATGTATAAAATAACCCATCATCTCTTTCGTAAAGAAAACGCTGTCTGCGGTGATCATGCTTAGCTGATACGTCTTTTGACGTGTTTGCTAAGCATATAACTGTGTCTGCTTTAATATTTGTAGTAAATGTTCCAAAAAATAACAGTGACACTATACCCATCAACCGCCAAATGCCTGAATGGACACCAAAGAGTCGTGATTGCCAAGGTGGGCGGGACAGTGTCCGACGTTGATTAATATGGAAGATAATTTATTCGACCCACCAATGATGATAACACACGCAACGCCATCTAGCCCCAAACTAAGCAAAGTTTGTACTAATGTGAACCAGTAGTGCGATTACGGAACTCGGATACAATCAACACTTGTCAAAACTGGCTCAAATAGATTGAATAAACACTCTTATGTCATACCAAATCACTTGATTACAATGAAAACGTATTTAATTGTAAGCAAAGATCCATAATCGCCCCACAGATAGCTGACAAATTGATTATACAACTTTTTTTGCAAATGTGGGCATGTACCAAATGTCATGTTTGGACGTCTCTGACTGATATCTACCGAGCCTGAGGATTACAGTCGTGATCAATGTGATCATGTTTTTTTTTTTATATGTGCATAGAATAAATAGTACCTAACACACAGACACAGAACAAAAGATTTTTTCTGGGTGGGGATCTAACCTACAACCTACAGCGCAGAAGGTAGAGCTACTACCGACTGAGCTATGAGGCATCCTAAGTCATTGAAAGGTGGAGGCACCTATATTCTTTTGAATTCTAAAGGTGCACAAAAGTAAGAGTAAGAATAAAGGAAGTAAGTATATAAAGAGTGATGGAGGGAAATGGAAAAAAAAACAATTTTTACCGATACTAGGTATATAACGTAAGAGCAGGAAAATGACTATGATTTAGATACTTATAAAGAAAATCCCGAAAGTATACAGTAACAGTTTAAAGAGGTATATTTGAAAATTTGTAAAATATAACGTTACGCCTTGATGGCTAAAGTTTTTAGAAAAATAAAATAGCGTAAACAGCATCGCTTTGTACGGTATGCAAGTTTTATCTCATGTTAATCGAAAGAGATCCGAAATCAGTAAATAAAATAATCGTTGAACAATCCAACCGAGTCCGATCGCCTCGAAGACTGACGTACCTACACCGTCCCACATTAGTTTTGCATCGGCATTCGGGAACCGAACCCACAGACTGTTAACTGACATCACTATTTATACCACACGAACCAGTATAAATGTACCCGTGGCACCTGGAGCAAATTTCCACCGTTCAAACTAGATGCAAAGCTAGAAAGGCCAGAGTAAAATGGATGAGACGTTGCTACGTTTGCTAACGATGTGTGCGTCATAGTTTTTTTTTTAAGTATTTAAAGACAATGGACTGAGTGAAAACAAATACAGTGTCCAGTTAATGGATAGGTAGATATACGTTCTTCGTTTTGGTAGTTGAATATGGGTGACAAAAGGGTATTGTTAAGTTTTTCGTATCTAAATAAACTGAGTGAAAAAAATTGAAGTAGCTTCCTAAAACGACATAATATTGCATTTTTTGACATTTTGTATAGCCCATGTCACTTTTGTAACACAAGTACAGAAAAATGCAGAAACTTAATTTCCGTCCTGCTGTTTGAGGTCCAGGGCAAGTCAAAGGAACTTATATACATAATACTACAAACAATATATACTCCAAACCATTGCCCTGCTTCTTCGCAGTAGACTTAATAGATTATACACTGAAGTTTGAATTGAAGTGTGAATATGTTTAGTCTTGAATCTGTAACAAACCTAAACTAAACTAATAATCGGCCGGTGAACTCAATAGGCCACCTTAAGTACTAACGTGACGAATTAAATGGTTCCCATCCCGTCGTATACCATCGCGTCGCGCATAAAGATCTGTTGTTAGTTATGAACAATCTGTTTTTAGATTTTTTTGATATTAAGTAGGTATTATGTTTTTTCCAGTTTAAGTTGTCAATAAAAAAAAATTATCTCTTTCTTTGTTATGAAGTAATTCCTACCACGTCATGAATAGCAAAGGTAGGTACAGTAGACTTGAAATTTTACATTAATACTATTCCTTTATTCAGTTACTACGTACATTAAATTGCTGATAAGAGTTTATAAATTGAGTTTTTTTTTTCAAACTACTTGTGTCTTTTGTTTTTTTTTATACCCGTATCAAGTTTAATGGCGGTGTCATTCGTTGCATTGTGAGTTCCTCACTTAGCACTTAGGGGTCTCTTGTCAGCTCTCTTGAGTGACGAGTGACACTTCCATACACTCGCGCATGAAAACTCCATGTGACTGCTTATTATTTCAAACCTACGAGTTTGAGTGAGCCTCTTAATAAAATTATTCATCTTTAAGCTCGTTTTTGTGACTTTGCATGCGTAGTGCTTACATAACAAATAGCCTGTACCTGTAATACTTGAGTAAGACAAGCTATTCTATTTTTTATCCAAATCCATGAAAAATGATAATTTAAATAGTCCAGAAACAATGCAAGTTATGTTCTGTTAGTTTACATTTTATTTAAAAAAGGATTTTAGATTATTACATAAGTGATCATTGTTTCTTTGTTATTCACGACGTAATAGTAATAATTAGCGATAACAATAGATCTCCATTTTCGACGCCATGTTACATGACGGCATGGGAACCATCCAAATAGGAGTCGCGACGCCAAGCTTGTCAGTCATCCATCAGTCACTGTTTGGCACACATTCAGTATTTGCGCTATTTGTGCCAGATGATGCATTGATTTGAACTTCCCCGCCTCCCCCCCCCCCCTCTCATCCTTCCTCAATGGTGACGTAATTGACGTAATTGTCACACACAGGTAGGTAACTCAAGACCATTCATGACCATCAGCGAACAATGGTCCGACGAAATTGTAATTATAAAACACATAATTCAACAAGCAAGAATTTCAGGCGATGATAGAATGGCAAGTGTCTTTCATTTTATAATTTCACAGTCGCTCCTTTGATGTTTCCATTTTCTAAAAATAACTGCGGAAATACATTACACGAATGTCAAAAATATAAATACAAAAGGAGAAAGCTATTTGTATTACGTGCGCGGCAGAAATCTGATATATCGTAGAAACTTCACCAAGAGTAGAGTCAGAGTTAGTTGATAATGTTGGGCCACAATATCAGCGGGTTTTGCTCTTGGCTACATTATAATTATATTCATACATAAATATATTATTTTTATATTAACCGTATTAACCGTCACGTAAAGTAAGTGTCACACTGCTGGACAACTCCATCCTTTCCTTCCAGACTTCGCGACCTTGAGCGATATTGTATAAGGAGCTTGTCCTGTTCGTCCCGCTTTCTTCTAATCCTTGACTGATAATAAAGGGTTAATTTTTGCTCAGATTACAGCCGGCGCCTTACCGGCAATATAATTATAATTTATATTTCTATTATACTTCGAATACTTACTGATAATTTCAAACAGAACTGAATATTAAAAAGATGTTAAAAAGTGACTTAAACACTCGATAAGGCCGTGAGCGAGACGACCACGGCAGCCGCAGCTCAACGACCCCGTTTATATATCGCATTTACCTTTATTTTATACATTATATATGACGATCACGAAACTTAAAGATATCTTAAAACAAACTATTGAAATCAACGACAATTTGAATATTCTCATCCGCTATATTCGTGGCGGCGTTTAGATCCTTTATTTTCCACGACTTCCATGCAGTTTCTTATTTCAATATAATAATTAATAAACAAAGAGAAAACTTTAATTTTACTTCAGCATTGTTATCTTAAATTCATTAACTATGTATGTATGTGCATCCTCGCAATTTGTAAAACAACATTTAAACAAACCTTGAGAAAATTTAGAAGGGACGCGTGGAATTCCTTTTAAATATTTAAAATGTAGTATGTAGGTACATTTTTAAAATGTAGATTATATATCTGGACGTTTCTATGTGAGCTGTGATGAATAAAAACTCTTTGAGGTTTATAGTGAGTCGCCAAAAAAAACCGCAAAGGTAGGACTCGTTTACCGCACGTCATGTCGCAGACAACACTTTCCGCGCGCCGCCGACATCCGATTAGCTCGGTTTTTTGTTCCCATTGTTTGCTATCACTTAGCTAATTCCATTATTAAAAAGTACCTTTTCTCTTTGTTGTTTGTATTTAGTTCTAACAGACGATAAATATCTTGTCTATGTAATGACTACTACATTTTGCCGCCGTGACGCGGAGTCCTGTATGAAAAAACTCTGTAAAGAGTTTTATAGATTAAAAAAGTTCACCTTATATTTATCAACGTAAACTAAAGTGGCCGTGAAAAAGTGTGCATACCTCTAATTTATTTTTTATTGTTTCAGGTAAGTCTATTGAAACAAGTGGTCTGGTGTTTTGGTAAGACATAAATAATAAAACTATAAAAACGTTGGTTCTGTTTAACAAGTCTTCTTAAATTTTACGATTCTCATAAAACACTTATTATATCAAAACAATCGTAAATGAAATGAAACTCAAAGTGTATTATTATTATTCGTTATTCACATCAAACGAATAAAATAATCATAAAACACATGTCATATCCAGTCGAAAAGGTGTCTAAATAGGTCACACATTAATCATGTTTATGATGTGACAGTAAACTGTCAAACAAACTGACAAGCAGTAAGAGCTGTTCACTTATAATCATAGCCGTTTTGTTTTACAATAGACTAAATAAATCAAGATTAATACCTATTAGGTACTTGATGTTGTTTCAGAATTTTTATGCAATTATGTTTAGTAATTTTTTTTCCTCACATTCAGAAATGGTTTCAAAAATACAATCATGATCTTTTCGGTACGCAACGTCTAACACGACAATAATGACATTGCTTGACAGTTGCAACTTCAAGCACGACCAAAAAGATACAATAAATAAACTCAGGTTAATGCAAATTTCAACCTTTTGGCTTTTATGTTCTGTATGTAAAATTAATTCAATAAAAAGTTAAAAACACCAGGATTGCTTTGAATCGTCTCATGTTAGGTATGATTGGGTTGTATAATAAGGGACCTAGAATTATTAATATGAAATAATTCTTCAGAATTATTTTGACCGATAGAATACCAATCGTATCACATACATTGTTAGCATCTGACGGCTGTTTTGAAGACGGTTTTTCTTAGAATTTTGATTATTTTTTGTGACCAACGCTACCCTATAAAATGTTACGCTAGATCAAAAACTATGCGACATTCCAAATCCCAGAAAAATCTGATAAGTCGAATAACCTGCGCGTATGTTTAGATATAGCTACCTACTAAGGCTTTACTTGAGTTTTAATTTTATAAAGCCTAACCATTCCAAAGTTTACCTAAATCCGTCTAGCCGTTACAATATAGGTAGAAAGCGGGCTGTATTTTTAGTTGTGATTGAAACTTTTTCCTTAAACCTTTCAAATGCTTGTGAGTATAGGTTAAAACTTTTAGTCACCGTTCTTTCACATTCCCACCATTGGCCCCGTAGGTTATTGATCCTCGCATTTTAATATTCAATGCGCGAGCGCATATGGACGAGGCATACGAGTGCGTCCGTTCAAACCTCTGTATCTCTGGGACCAGAGTGGCTATTACGGAACTCTTGTTACAATCAATTACAATTAAAGACTATCAGCAACAGTGCTGTGCTAACTTAATATAAAAACAGGTAGGTACCTATAGCCATAAACAATTAAAATATATTGATTTTATACCAAAAAAAACTATCCATAGTAGGTACAATCCACCGTTAGTAACTAGAAGCTGTTGGTAATAATGTTATGTTAGTATCAGAACTACGTAATCGCAGAACGGGTTCAATATATTTATAGAAGAAATTTACGAAAGGGTTATTATCGATTCGTAAGCTCGTTTTAACAAATCGATTCCAACCTCACGAAGATTCGTGAACAGTGAATTATTGCATTCTTATACCTATCAAGGTGAGTATAGGTTAGTAAGTAGTTTTAGAGTGATTGAGTAACAAACATCTATTATTTAATGATCCATCCAAACTATCGCATTTAAAATATTAAGTTGGCTAGATATATATTGCGAAAATCGACTTGTTATGTGGAAAGTTATGTGGATAAACCTCAGGTTAATCCTACACGGCTCGTTGGCTGATACTGCCCGATTTACTCTGTCAAGCGGTATCCCTATACGCCGGCTTTCGGGAAGCCAGGCTCGTGTGTCACTGTTTATCAACCTGCAATGTACACTGCACTTTATGGCGTTAGAGTTAGGATTGAATGTGGCTCGACTGAGCAGGGAACCTTCAAAGTTTTGTCGGACATGTGTCATTTGAGGAGCTTTTATCATCATCATCATCATCATCTTCCTGCCCTTTTCATGCGTTATGTGGGGTCGGCACAACATGTGATCTTCTTCCATTTCCGCCTGTCATTCGTCATCTCAGTACTCACTCCTTTCTTACCCATGTCATCTTTCACACAGTCCATCCATCATTTATTTACCTCTACCCCTCTATCCATCCACATTCATACTTAACACTCTCTTCGTCACATTTATCGTACATAAATTTTATCATATTTCAAAGAGAGAAAGAAAACGATGAGAAAATTATTTATTCAATCTATCATCACTTTAAGCAAATTCATGAGAAACCTAAGATTTGAATTAATAACTTTAATTGAACATTAACTGGAAAACACAGCGTATAATAAGTGATGGTGAAATGATTAATAGCTCAGCATAATGCTATTGAAAACTAATAGGTATTGACTGGCTGAAAATCGGCCTGTCCAATTGAATTATTCAGACTGAATATAGACTTTGATTTAATATAAGAACTATTTTAGGTGAATTCGGAACCCAATCACTCCTAGAGTAGACCAGTGTTAGTCAGACTAGTGTATCATCTTCTTGCCTTTATTCCCTTTATATAGGCAAATATTCACATGCTCTCTTGCATTATTATCAGCCGTCATTTCGACTCTTTAGTCAACTGAGGCCGCTGTTAACTTATCCCGAGGGATGAGTTGACCTAATGCATATTTTGAATCGATCAACTCATCTCGCGGGATAAGTTGACAACGGCCTCAGCTGACTAAAGAGCCGTCATTTCTGAATTCACTCGTTTCTTATCAATTTCGTCTTCCACATAACCTATCCATATTATATTTGATCCCATGCCTCTATATGCATCCACATTCATATTCATATCACTCTTCTCTCGTTATAATGGCATTCATTCCTCCGCATGAGATACCCATACCACGCTAAGTGTACTACAACAACCTTCTCCAATGTTCCAGAGTAGAATATTAATTACTCATGAATGTTTGAGTTAGTGAAATATTTTTCCGAGTGAAACTTTACAGATATCAAGTATAGATAAATCCTGGGTTCGGTTAAACCTAGTTTGCATTTTGGCTACGTTGATTGAGCTAATTCGCCGCTATTGAGTGTCTTTCGCATTTAGTTAGGCGCGAATCGAAATGCGAGGTTAACTCTGTAGCCCGATAGCTGGCTAATTGCGTTTTGGTTTATCAAATAGTCAGATAATTTGTATGTTTTGATAGATTTTACTTTATGCATTTATATTATTCTTGTTGTCTACGATTTTGACAACTTTGAGTGATGACTGAACTGAGAGATAGGGATAACTGGAAGAAATAGGGCGAAATTACACAGATGTGGTTTAAAAAAATTAAGTAAGTACATCTTACCAAACAAATTTGAATTAGATCGAAATATTGAAAAAATACTATTGCATACATGAAAACAAATAAGTACTTATATTTTTTACCTACCTACGGTGTACCTATCAACTTAATGAATTTATCTACACATCAGGTAATCCATACAAATGATAACCGGACTGAAAACTAAGCAAGCTAACAGCTAAACGAACTCTCTTAAAGGTGCACGAATAGAGCTTCTGATGCGCAATCCTTTTACCACACTTATTCCAAATAACTAGTGACACAGTAAGAAGAAGAAGAAGAAGAAGAAGAAGAAGAATGAGGGTCAAATTTTTTTTAGCGTCGCATAGCGCTTCACTTACAAAACTAATTAGCGAATTGATCTACACAAAATAACACGAGTCGAATATCAGTGAC